>OX352296.1:9959426-11345676 GCA_947086415.1 Pammene aurita
CGATTATCGCGTCGGTGTACCAGTATACCAGTGTTCCAGTATTTACGCTATAACCGTAGGTATTTCCATAACGATTCCGTTGAAATATAATGTACAACTGTTACAAATAATTTCTATCCACGGGTGGAATGTGGTCTAAAAATAAACAAGTGGTATATTGGAGATAACAAATCTGGGAAATTGATTCGGATTATGCGGAGTTTTCTCCATTCTCAAGTGAGAAGAATCACCTGCTAAAGATTTTTTTGTCGCTAAGCATTTGTTTCCGGGTTTTTTGTAAGGCCGGGAGAGGCGGGAGAAGCGGGAAAGGGTAACTGCTTTACATAATGCCAACTTCATTTGTGGCCGCGAACTTGTTAAAGTCGAATTAGCTTCGTCTTATCAACATTTTTTTACTTCCCTCGGAAAATTGCAAATTTCGCAAAATTACGCCATAATTTACGACGTAAGGTATTTACTCGTAGTAGCTCTACATTTTATGGATATAACTCCTTTTTCGCAATGATAAAAACACTATGGCGAATGCTACACGCTCGATATTTATCGTGATATTTAACGTGATGTTTATCTCGTAATATTTTGGTATACTACACATACGATACGAATCGCTTCAGTACGACGGTAAATTTCAATCAGTACAGTCGTACATTTCGTAACACAATAAATAAAACTATGAGTGACAATATAAATAAAGCTTGCGTTGCTATTATATTAGCGATATCATTGGCTGTCCCATACCTCAGGTAGTGGTTCTACCACAAGTATGAATTGTTTTAGGTGTCTTTGATCGTTCGTTTGAAGTACGGCGGGCGCCGCCTCAATATGCGCGCCCTCTTCCATCGCTGACAGAATGAATACTGACGCGATACATATCGATTAGATACTAGACGCTCGATACTTATCAACGATACTGAATACAGATCGTGGATTTTTGGATTTCTAGAAATCCAGCGATCCGTATCAAGATACGTGATACGCTATACTACACACTGGATAAATATCGTGATCCTGGATTACGATCCAAATATCACGATAAATATCGAGCGTGTAGCATTCGCCTATTGCGATTTCAATTCTCGTGAAAATTCCAACGCAGCAGGTAAACATTATCCGCTTCAATGCTTTACAAATGTAACAAAAACAGATTCGATAATCACTGACAAAAACTTGCCTAGTCTCTGACTTTTCACAAAAAACAGACTCAATCTCATCTGTGCGATCTTAGCGCGGTACTTGAGGCGACACATTGACGCGTGCGCCGGTTCTGACGCAGCCGATGCGACTGCTCATCCCACGGATCAAGCATTGCGTGCGACGATTAGTAGGTAACTTGCTTCATAATAAAAATAAGTGACAAATCAATTTCACGGTTCGCCAAACGCTAGAGTGAAATGAAACACCGCGCGCTATGGGCTTTGACACGCTAAGTTAGGAAAAATAAACTGAGTGCTGAGGGCAAATCCAACTTAGTGATAGATCGCGGCGACTTTTGCAAAGAAACGCAACATAATTTTAGATTTAGAATCCGGCCATACCACCATCAACTACAAACTTCAGTGAAATTGTAACGCATAATGATGCTCACTGCTCTACCAGATTTGCAATGTAACAGGCTGTTAAAAACTGTGTGGAATAGCGCTCGTGCTTTGATTTCGATTTGTTTATTTTGACTCGTATTGACTTATTTACTTATCAAATTAGTTATACGGAGTGACTCGGTCGACTGATTTATTTAATGGTGAGAATTACCGCGGAATCCAAAGCACTGCATCCTGCGGCGCACGCGGCAGCAAGCCCCCGCCACGACCGCCACACTAGCACTATCGCGCTCTGACATCGACATCACCATCACATGAACCCGATATTGCAATATAAAGGCTCAATACACACAATATGCAGATACAAAGCTCACATCCCATGACCCACACACAAAGCGCGCGCTGAACCGCGACTGAAATGTCAGGCAATTGAAAATCGTTATCGTTGGCTTACCAGCAATGAGATGAGATAAATTGTGGATCGGAATGAAACGATCTCAATATTCTCGATAATATTCGATCGACCATGTGTGGGCTTCGCTTACGAGTAATCGATTACGGTACTTAGATTAACAGCGTGAAAGCATTAGACGTTATTTTCGTATTATGTGATGTGAGTATTAAATATTATACTTTCACTCTTAAAGATATATAAGGGAAAGGAGATGTGTAACGTGATACCTAATCAGAGTTTATCCTAAACTAAATAATCTCGAGATAGCATTATCTCAGTGGACATGTATCAAAATAGAGTATCGGATGAGGGATTATTCAAGTGTTTTCAGCCTTTCGCTATCAATAGACATTCAGTACTTTACAATATGGAGATGAAATAGAGCCCACGACACTTAACCTAGTTCGATATGACTACCTGATGAAATAGATATACTTAAATAATTAGTTATGCCTTTAAAGGGGGAACACGAAATGGCGATGCTGCAATGCAAAAAACATGGCGGTGTATTTAAAAAAAACCGGTTTCTAGTATGATAACACTCCCTTTTTACGTTTCCTTTATTCGTCTGCCCTAACCCTCCCCTGCATCAAGGAAAAAAGGAAACCTGGGAGTGTTATCAAGTTATCATACTAGAAACCGGAACTTAATTTTTTTCTTTTTTTTAATACGCCGCCAGGTTTTTGCATTGCAAGATTAGTGTCGTGGGCTCTTAGACTAAAACAATTGTACGTACACCCTGTTTGATTGTGTGTGCTATTGCGTCATTAACATATTTTTCAGTTAACATACGTAAAAACGTATCAAAGATATGAGCCCACGAAAGTTCACATATTTGGCACGTCGCGCGTGGTCGTGTGCTTTTAGTTTCCCCTCCACGCACGTCGCAAATAAGTACATATGCATTTATACTTCATCATAACATATGCTTTGCGTACCAACTGTATCGTCATACTGTAATATACTGTAGGTCAGACAGAAATATTGGTAGTTTAGAAATCATACCGAGAAGATCGGCTCTATAATTAAAGTAAATTCCCTTGACACCAACACTGACAACACCTTAGAGTGCATTATTATTCAATAACAACCAGTCCCAACCCAATACAAAATTTCAGTCATAATCAATCCAGTTATCCGGATTAAAGTATAATTATAATTAATTACTTATAGCTTGACCTCATTTTTCGCCGCTTAACTGTTACTTCTAAAACACAAACAAGCCAAAGCAAAGATAGCGATCGCTAATTATATTCCGTAGCGAAAAGAAATAACAAAAATATTCGAATCATTCGGTTCCGATGTTGAGGAACCGGACCGGCAGAACCAGACTGGAACTGATACCTGGCATCTCTACTACGCATTCTGCACACTGTATAACTTCATTTAGGCACCAGCTTCAATTAGTAGTAATCAATGGAGCAAAGAATAACAAAAGTGTGCAGCGTTGGCACGAAATCAACGAGTAAGATAATATGATCGCGGCATATACAGCCAGCCCCAAACATTGTTAGTTTTTTGACCTGGAGGCTGGAGCATAAATTGAACTGTCCGGGGCTACGCATGTTTTTTATCGATTTTTGACCAGTTTTAAGTCGATATTCCAACATTTCCACTACAGATAGAAATATAAGGCAAACAGCTACCGGTTATTGACTCTTTTATCTCCATTTTGTAGAGCCGGATTTTGAAATAAATGAGCACTTATTTTTTTAAATGATCTAAAAAAACACTTTTATCTATATTCGAATGCTGTAAAGAATCTTACATATACGAAATCTACATATTAGGGTTTCTCTTTGATGTCTCTAAAAACCGACGAGAGATTTTAATTTTAAACTTATTAACACAAAAGTTATGACCAGAAAAACACCTTAATTGGTCTAAAATTGTTCGACTTTGATATCAAATATCTCGAAGACAATGAATATTGAAGTAAATATAGGATTCTATATTGTTTAAGGCCGTTACTGATGATATGATAAGCTATAAAAATCATCAGAAAACTAAGGGATTCAGATCGAAGGTCATTGGCGCCAGGGAGCTCCTTAAGAGGAATTTCCTCCCACGAACGCTGCGGCTGTGGAATGGAATGAACTCCCTGCCGAGGTTTTCCCAGCGGGCTACAGTATGAGGTCCTTAAAAAAATTTGTGTATAGGTTCTTAAAGGGTAGGCAAAGCGCATGTGAATCCTCTGGGGTTCCAGGCGTCCGTAGGCTACGGTCACTGCTTACCATCAGGCGGGGCGTATCCTTGTTTGCCACCGTAGTGGTTTAAAAAAAACTGGCCACATTATTTTGGTAGAAAGTTGAAGAAATTGATAGATTTGGTCATTTTGTTCCAAGTTGATGCTATGTTTGTGCTAATACTTAATCTGACAATTATTTGTAGGAATTTTCTTAATCAGAGGCCTATTTAATAAAACTACAATTGACAATTTACAAGCGGAAATCTAGGCCTCTCATGGTTATAATTAAAACCATGATTTTGAAGCGAAAATTAATGCCCTACCAACCCCACACTAACCAACCCACCAACATGGAGCTCAATGCGGTTGAGGTTGATCTCCACGGGTTGCCAGATATCACTCCTATCTTAATTAGACACGCTCGAGTGACTTCAAAAAATCCCCTCTTGGGCTCCCCTATTATAAAGGACACAACTATTAGGTACCTGTATACATTACCTGTGTTATAAAATAGTGATCGCATTACATTACCTCATTGATAGCGTCCATTGCGGTCAACATGACCGCATTTGATCCCAATCGATACCTAGTAGGTACTATTGGTATCTATCGTTTCAGTAAAATTACAAAAGCAGGGGAGATATATGAGCCCTGCCTGACTGACCTAATAAGTATCTTGTGATAAGATAAAGTTTGTCCCCATGGTTACCATCGTTTCAAAAGACTTTCTTGACAAAACTAACCTATTTAGGTCATTGAGTAACAGGAGAATTTTTTGTCCCAAAAGTTGTAGTGAAAATCACTACAAGTCTATACTACTCTTTGATTCAGCTGTCAACCGCCAAACATGGCGCACAATATTAGTTCTAGATGTCATATCTAGTAGAATACATAATAAATCAATGATTTAGGTACATAAATTAGGTAACAGGCAGACAGACACACACACTTTCGCATATTAAATAGTATGGATAGCTTTACTATACTTACTAGACAATAATGATAACAAAAATGAATCACTTACGCTGTGCAGACAGCAATGTGCAAATTGCAGAAATTGCAGAAATGTTCTCGGAAATTTCCGAGAAACTACATGAAAGAAACTTAGAAAGTTCTCTGTGAGAATGTTCCCATAAGAACTTTAACATTTTGTGTAATATATAATATTACACGCCACATATTAGTAAACCAGGCAGGCATAATATTTAAAATGGCGTGTGTCTACCTCGGTTCTGACACGATAAGATTGTTTATTAAATTTAAGTTCCAGAGAATATTCTCCATAGAAGTTTCGCAACTTATGAAACTTCTCCTCGGTGCATTGCTATGTGCAGATATGATATGTACCTAATTCCTGGCTTACTTGATAGCTGCTAAATAATTAGCAACAAGTACACCGGTTAGTACAACCTAACCTAGCCCACTAATATATTAAAGTATATAAATGTAACAATCCTAATTCCTGGTTTTCCTGGCTCTACCTTCACTGGTTATGAATAAAAATCCTGATTTTACGCAACAAGCGAAAACGCAAATCAGTAGATTTGCATGGAACCAATGCTGATGAATGATGATATACATGATTGAACAAATGAACATGTGTTGTATGAATAAATGGATAATTAAGTAATGGAAAACTGCAAGTACTTACACATCGAACGTATCGAAACCAGGGCCCCGATTCGAGATGCCAAACTGCGAGACGTTGCTCTCACACTTGTCTCACTAGGTGATAGCACGGATCAGAATACAATCCGAATAGTACTTTTACTATATTCCCCTAACCACAGTTGAACCTTATTACCGAGCAAAACAGTCGTTCATAGGTCACTAGTAAAAAGTAATAAAAACGGTCCGATAGAGAGCATAATGTAGGGGGCGGTGTCTCACTCGCACAATGCTGCCAACTTATGAAACTTACCAATATGGTTTTATTTATATACATTTATTTTAGTAACACACTAGAAGTTACTTCCTACTTACAATAATTTATTGCAAGATTTTGAATTAATACTTTGTCCCCTTTTAGCTGCTTTGATTTTTTTACGTCGTAAATATTATTCATTCATTAAATTAATGAATTGCAATTAATATTGCAGACAGTAGTAAGTTTTGTAATATTTAAAATACGGTCTGGTATCCCCATCCCATCAGTCCCATCACTGACATAATATGTCACTGATATTATTTCAAATAACGCCGCTCAGCTCAACATTTCGTAACAACATTTTTAAGTAAAAATGGTCAAGATATGTTGCGTAAAAGGGTGCAGGGGTGAGACTTTACAATAAAGTAGACTTGCCTTTCACCGGTAACCCACAATCATTCAATTTTACGATTTAACAACAAGTTAAAATTGTCAAACAATAGGGTGACTATGATGTCGGCAAGCTGCGGGTCGGTTTTGCTGTTTTTACAGAAATGTACATAAGTACATGGTCTGTTCCTAAGTATTACTTACACAGGACAGGAGTTGCCCGCGGGTCGTTTTAGGCCCTTTCGAAAGGGTCCTAAAATGGCACAAGGCCATACAAAAAATGGTAGTAGTGGCAGTATAATAAATAAATATTATGGGACAATCTTACACAAATCAACCTAGTCCAACAGTAAGCTCAATAAGGCTTGTGTTTTGGGTACTAGACGACGATATATGTAATAGATATATACATATAAATACTTAAATACATAGAAAACATCCATAACTCAGGAACAAATATCCGTGATAAACACACAAATAAATGCCCTGACCAGGATTCGAACCCGGGCCTTCTGCTTCATAGGCAGGGTCACTACCGACTAGGCTAGGAGGCCGTTAAAATATACTTTATAGTACAACATTTGTACAACAAAAATGCAACAGGAAAGTACAAGAAAAATGCAACAGGAAGAATATACAATATTTGTACATGGAAGAGATCTCTTCCAGTCAACCATTGAGCAGTTTGATGTATTCTTTATTTACCTTTAAGTATATTAAAGTCGGAGAACTGTCCACATCAGATATGACGCAAACTATTGCTCACTAGAGAGCCACGAATCCCCTGTACTTACTTAGTTTTAGTTTGCTACACTAACTATCCCCTATTTTAAGACGCGGACATCTGGCAATTGTTCATCGGTGTTATGCAAACGAGTTGTAAGAAAATTTCTTACAGTTCTAGGTTTGATGCAGTGCAGTATCATGTAATTAATAAGATTATATCATTTTCAGGAGTTTCTGTTGGGGGAAAATAGTGCAAAATGATGTTACGTTAATGTATTGTTTGTCGCCTACCTACTGTTTTTTTTCCGTAGCTATACGCAATGTTTTTACTTTTTTGTTATTATATTAGCGATAGGCTTCGACAGTTTTTACCTATTAACTGAAATATTTTGCTGGTCTGTCACTCTGACGTCCTCCGATAAATAGCTGCCAGATGCCTGGATCTAGCAATAAGTTTAAAATAGTAAAGTAATTAGAGGGGTTCTCTGCTCCCATTATTGCGCCAACGTAGCTGAAGTGGCCAGCTCCTTAAGCCAGTAGAATGTATAAGTTCCCATATGAACTATGAGACTTCTCTTTCTGGACAATACTTACTAGACGACAAGCATATTTTATATTTATCTTCATACTATCCCAATCCCACACACATCATAGTACATATGGTCACCCTACTTAGAATGAGACGCAGCCCCCCACATTACCCTCTCTTTCGGCCTCACTTTGTGGTCGAAGTATGATCTCCAGATTGTATTTAACTTCATGGGTGATAGAGTGATACACCTAACTGTCAAGCTGTCAGTAGGTCTCGCTAGAGCGTTTTGTCTATGGCTATGGCTACCATTTTAGATATGTTGACAGGACATTGGGAATCCCATGGCAGAGAGTTTGGTGTTTTTTTTTTAGTAGGTATACGTAGGTATCGAACCATGGATGTATATGAAGTGGATCTCATTCTTCGGTCACAAAGTGAGGCCGACAGAGAAGCTTATCTAAGGGAGTGTCTCGTTTTGACTAAGGAGGTAATGACGTCATCAGACAATCAAAATGTGAATATGTGTCAAATGTGACAATTTTGTAACGAGTGCGAGTGAGGCACCGCCCCCCACTATTATGCTCTCTATCGGACCGTTGTTAGTACTGTTAAGGGTTCCGTAGCCAAAATGGCATAAACGGTACCCTTATGTCCGTCTCTCTGTCCGTCAGTCCGTCTGTCCGTATGTCACAGCCATTTTACTCGGAAACTATAAGACGGATAAAATAAAATTTAGACATAAGGTGTATTTTTCATGCCGGTATTTAATTATAGTCTGGCAAACCATTTTTTCAGTAGAAAAGCGCGGCAAATTCAAAATACGTACATGTGCCAACCCTTTGTGATTAGACACCGTGTTCGTGACGAACATTTCAATTCACATTTCTTTTACATTGAATTTGTTTAGTAGTGCATTTCACTCTCTCGTCTTAAGCGCGAGCGAGATAGAACTCCTGCAACGTTCTACATTGAATTTAAATTCGTTTTTATGGCATATGTCAATTGCCTCAACCAGATTATTTGTTACAGTTGATGACAGATCAGACGAAATATATCCGTCTCCTTTTTACACACCGTGAATGTCACGTAATGAAAGGGGTGGAAATACCAACTAAAATTAAAAACATAGAATTTGATGATCATTGCTGCTTTTTTCACTGATTCTTAGTGTTGTCATACTTTTGGTCGCTGTACATTGCTACTGCGTTCGTTGGCTGGCCAGACTATATGTAGTTTTAACTACATATAGTCGAAAATATTGACTGAAGGAGAAAATATTTTTATGGGGGGCGCTCCATGTAACTAAATTACTAAAAACAATTTTTCCTCTAATGTCAACATGTTGCACATCAATCGATAGGTGTTTAAAAATAACATTGAGGTTCTTTTGAACATTTTGTGATTTAGTGAATAATCGCCTCGAAAGTCAGAAAAATTGAGTGAACCCCCCCCCCCCCGTAACATTTGAACCCTAAGTCCATATAATATGCTTAAAAAAAATTGAGAAGATTATCTTATTTTTCTATTACATACTTTCTATAGTTCAGCCATTTTTGAGTTATCTCCAAAAAACTTCTTCCATAGGTATCAGATACGACCTTCTGGTATTAGTTTGGTTCTTATTCCATTGAAGGTACGGAACCCTCTATTATGCGTTGTCCGACACGCACTTGGCCGGTTTTATGCTAGTCGCCTATGAACGAATCTTTTACTCGGTAATAATTTTCAACTGTGGCTAGGGCACCGAGTAAACAATAGTACTATACAGAGGTCCCTCTTTGACGTTACGAATCATGTTGTCCCTTCTTCACGCATGGCAAGTTTTCTCACTTAGGCAAACGTATCGGATACTAGTTGTCAAATTCAATGACAGAAATGCACATCCTTGGTTAGGGACAAGGTTTAAGAAAAAGATCCACTTCATATAAATCCGTGATACGAACACAGATTAGTCAGATTACACCTTGTTATTTATTACTGGAGCCCGCCCCACTGTAAATTTATCAAAAATCTTATCGGTTGGCTTCCATATAGCGATATAGAGCCCATCTTCGAGATCATGAAAAAATAAGTCTTACTATGTCTTAAATAGGCGCTAGTATGTATAAGACGATGTAAATTGTTCTTAAATAAATATCATATCATATCATATGGCGTCAAGTTGAAAATACAAGAAAATAACGTTAATTAATCAGTGGTTTTACCGCTCCAAATTTGTACTCACGGTAAAGTCTACTTCAAATAACCTACATACCAAAATCCGGTGGGAGCATACAATAGGCATGGTGAATTTTTTTCATGTATGGGATCAATCGATTCGTTTTGTTGTGAGGATCAAATGTCTATATGGGGCCAATTGCGTTAAAGCAACAGAGAAGTCAGACATGAGACTTAAAGTCCGAGATTTGCATTTGTTTCTCAAAACGCTCCTAACAAAATGACGTGCAAAAGTGACGTCACGATCACATAGTTGCCCTGTTTAAAGTATGGAAAAAATATGAAATTGCTATTTTTACAGTGAAATGTTGCGTACAATGTTAAAAATCATTTCAATTCACACTTTCAAAAATCGTAAAATTTTGCAGCTTGATATCTTTGAGCCACTTCAAAAGAATTTATAAATTTTCACTTTAGTTGGATATATTGATCATTTTGCATCCTATCAACTAAATTTTATTGCATAAATCAATATGTGTCATCATGCCTATTTTAAGATTCGAATCTAATCGCAATTTTCGCATTTGTATTATTTTTGAGCTAACCACCCCAAATTTTTTGACCATAAACTAGGCACTTCACCGCCTTATTTTAAACCGTAAACCTTGCGGGACAGTTTTGAAAAAAATACTTTAAATAGTTTCAAAAATTTACTTAATTGGCACACGCATAACTGGATATCCATGTTTAAGTGGCTTATAGTTTAACATGCCGATATAAAGTGTATAACAAGTATATGTTTTTTTTCCTGTTTTTTTATTGTTTTTATTTCTCTTGTTTTGATTAAGATATTCTTACTTTGGGGATGTGATCGTGGCGTCAATGCGCCGTGTCGTCAAATGTACCTGTTTTTCATTTTTATTTTATTTTGTTTTTATTTAGTATTTGGACACTTAGAGACGTTATACATCTCTAAGTCTTGCATTCGCAAATATTTATATGTATAGATATATATTTAATTATCCTGACGCTTAGAGACATGTACATCTCTATGTCACTTTTATATTGTAATTTAGTTCACGCATGTAAAATACGAGCACAGAATATTGTTTCTCACCAGACTAAACATGGCTAGTTTTTATTAATTAATAAAGCCCGCCAGCTTGAACATGTCATGCTCGCTTAAAAGGCTCTGCTTATGGTGGCGTCGTTGATCGGGTCGCCACTTTCCCGAAGAAAGGTTGAGGGAGGCGATGGCTGAGATATGCGTCATACTCGTGAACGGGTGCTGTTTGTGGAGACCGGTCTGTTTAGGCTAACTGGGGCAACACATTTACGTAACTTTTTATTAATCATATTTAATTTTAGTTTAATTGGCTTTCGACACAACATTCGGTGCTTGATTATCCATATTTTTTTATTATATAGAATATATAGATCAAGACACTTGGAGACCTTATACATCTCTAAGTATAATTTAGAAATAGTATGTTTATTGTATACTAGAATCACTTAAGTACTTTTTTTTTATATTATTTAAATTCAAAGTTTGTTTCTAACTGTTGATGATGGATTATTATAATTTGGAAATTTATGTAGAAGACACAGTTCAGGTAAGAAAGTATATCAAACTTGTATGTAATTTATTTTCAATAGTCAGATTTGGACTCATCTTTTTTCTTTGGTATTTTTCTTAAACTATAACCTATTGTTGGTTAATCTAACCTTGGTTTGATATGTTTTCTTATAGAACAACGCACTTATATGTATTGTTTAGTTTTGATGTACTGTTGTTTTGAAAAAATAAGTCCCGCCGAGTTTCTTGCCGGACATAATTCTTCTCGGGTCAGAGGTGTAGGGTTAGAACCGGTGTAGTTTGATTTTTTTTCTCTCTCTTTTACTTTGACGTGTAAAAGTGCCCTTGTGGCCTACTTACTGAATAAATGTTTGAGTTTGAGTTTGAGTTTGAGTTTGAATGGTTGCAACGGAAGACCAGCGCTGGCCCTGCCGGCATTTAACGCTGAGTTGCGACGATTTCGTGGCAATTAATGTTCCGGGTTGTATATGTTATTGTTTATTATGTTTTTTGTAATTGTCATGAATAAATCTTTCATTCATTCATTCATTCATGTTTCTAAAAGAATGCTTTAAATGTTTATCCCTATATTTTTTTATTTAAAAAATAATGGTATTCAATATTTATATGACGTTCTAAATAAAACAATTTTTTTTTAACGTCGTAGAACGCATTTTTTTTATGGAAGTTACAAAAACTATTTAAAACGGGGTATTTACCATGGGTATTTGTTTTGTCGAGGTTCCGATATATTATATATATCGACATGTTAGAAACTAACAAACGAGGATGGTGGCAGCATTTCTCCGCTGTATCGCAAAACTTATGAGTTGAGCGAGGAAGCTACCAGCTCTTTGGTCACCAATTGAGTCGACGAGCCTCTTTTTGCGTTCTTTAAAAAGTTACTGAGCACTGGGTCCCCACGCGCCTTGGCGAGACCCTTGGGTCTCGACTACGAAAGGTATTAAAATGTTTTATGGGTCTTCAGTTTTTCAGCTTCTTTGGCCACCGCACCTGCTTGTTTATTGGTTCCGGTGAAGTGAGAAGCCGCCAGTGTCTTTACGCATATAGCATCCCACAGGCACGCATGTGGCATTTACTTAAGTACCGCAAGAACACCTGTGTGGAGCACAAACACGGACTCAAAGCCAGAATCAGATTTCAATCAATCAGGTGCCGGTCCAGATACTATACGGTTTAAGACATTTATTTCTCAAAAAGATTTACATAAATCACTTACTGAGAAAACAATATTTATCTTAAAGCTAAATGGGAGAGGGTAGAATGCAAAAACTGGTGAACGAGTTAAGAACAAAGGCGCTCGGTAACACCAAGCGCAATGCAACAATGTAATGTTGTGCATAGGGACCAGTTAAACCAAACTACCCGGTGCGTTCACTGGTTTAGAGGGCTGCTATTTATATATCCGGAAACCGGGATTACAATCTTCTTAAATAGCATATTTGACCTCCATGGTAAAATTTGAACTTTTTTAAGTACTGACCAGTATATTTTTTCTTTCTTATTAACGCTCGTGTTTTGTTTTTGACGGGTTTTAAATGTCATCTCGCAGCAAGAATGGAACTCACTCGTGAAAATATTCGTGCTATGATTTATTATGATTTTCGGCGTGGTTTAACGCAACAACAGTGCATAGATCAACTAACTTCAACTATTGGTGATGAAGCCCCATCTAAAACTACTGTGTATCACTGGTTTAGTGAGTTCAATCGTGGACGTAGTATGCTTACGGACGAAGTTAAGGCAGGTCGCCCGAAATCGGTCGTTGTACAACAAAACATCGAGGCTGTGCGAAAACTTATAATGGACGACCGACATGTTACGTACCGCGAGATAGAGGCGACTCTGGGTATTTCTATGACCAGCATTAATAGCATATTACATAATTATTTGGCTGTAAAAAAAATTTGTTCGCGTTGGATACCCCACAACTTAACAAAAGAGCAAAATGATGCTCGCGTCGAATGGTGCAATAAAATGTTAAAAAAATATAACCGTGGTGACTCAAAAGACGTTTATAACATCTATACAGGTGACGAATCCTGGATCTATGCATACGATCCCGAAACGAAGCAACAATCAACGGTATGGGTGTTTCAAAATGAGCCGAACCCTACGAAAGTTACTCGTGCAAAAAGTACATTGAAACAAATGGTGGCCTGCTTCTTCGGTATTAATGGCCATGTAGCTACAGTGCCACTAGAAAACCGTAGAACGGTTAATTCAAAGTGGTACACGACCATTTGCTTACCGGAAGTATTTGAACAAATTCGTAAAACTAACCAGCGACGAAGAATCATTCTTCATCATGACAATGCCAGCTGTCATACGTCACGCGAAACAACTCTATTTTTGGAGGGTCAAAATGTGGAATTAACGTGTCATCCGCCGTACAGCCCTGACTTGGCACCCAACGATTTTTATTTATTTCCAAATATAAAGAATAAATTACGCGGTCAACGATTTTCGACCGCTGAAGATGCTGTCGACGCATTCAAACAACACGTTATGGAGGTACCTCAGGCGGAGTGGCAGAAGTGCTTTAAAAATTGGTTCACGCGAATGCAAAAGTGCATAGATCATCAAGGGGAATACTTTGAAAAACAATAAAACCATTTTCAGCCGTGTACGTTTGTTTGTTTTTTTGTTTCCGGATATATAAGTAGCAACCTATGTACTTACATATGATTTGTGTGTATTCATTAAGTGCATATTTTGTGGAAAAGCCTTAGAAGACGTTTCTATTTTAGTTTTTAACTTTTTTATGTTATACATTTTTGCATATTCATATATTTTTTCTTTTTCTTTTTTTTTAAAGTATTTTAATTATTTAATGTTATTATTATTTGACTTATTTCTATCCAGTAATAATGTCAATATTTCTGTACCCATCCTTTTCTATGTAAATGAATGAAGGATGAGCCTTTTGGATTGGACCCGGGGTATGTCCTTAAACTACGTCCGGACTTGGGTATGTCCTTAAACTATGCGAAAAAGAGAGGTATGGGCACTGCGAATGGCATCTCGCTTAGTGTGGTAGGGCACGTTCAGTGAATGTCATCTTGCTCAAATCTGGAGCAGAGCCCGACTGGGGAAGTACCTCCACCTTACAGAAAACCACAGCCAAATAGCACTAGACCCTACTCATAGTGTTGTGTTCCTGCTGGTGAGTAAGGTTGCCAAAGAGCTCAAAGAGGACCCAGTGTGTTGACGATGAGGGACCCTCTTGTTCCTTTAGCCGTCAACACAGTGAATCCTCCTTTTTGTAAAAAGTCGGCAACGCGCATGTGACTCCTGTGGAGTTACAGGCGTCCATAGGTTACGGTAGCTGCTTACCATCAGGCAGGCCGTATGCTTGTTTGCCACCGTCGTAGTATAAAAAAATAAAATAAAATGAGCAAGATGAGTAGAGAAATAATTTCATTATTACTGACAGTGTCTGGAAAAGCTGTCCACCCGTCACCAAACCTCCTGTTTGGTGACGGGTAAGCCGGTAGCCAGTGCTGCGGCTTAGGAGTGAGTGACTCATAAGAAATTTGGCACAATACGTCGTCCCAGCTCCAATGGCAATTTGGATGGGTAAAACATCCTGACCCGCCAACCACTTCACCAAGTTTTTTGGCCTCCTCTAAGCCCACAGTTCCATGGTTTGGGGGTGGGGGTCCTGTAAGATTTTAGTGACTTAACCTACGAGGCTGGCTGAGCTGTAGACGGAGGAGTGTCTTACAGTTGATGTTATGAAGCCGACTATTTCTTAAAATGGTCTTAAATCCTTATGCGCCCACCGGTATGGTGTTAAATTTGGTATTTTCTTACTAAACGGGTCTTATAGCTTCTGTAAAAATTTCGAGCAGTAAGCTCAAAAATAAATTAAGGCTCAACAAATTGCGATTTCAACTGGTCTTAAAACCTTATATGCCCACCGTAATGGCCTTGAATTTGGTAAGTATGTAGATTTTGTGGGTGGTTAAGTAAGTGGGCTTCGCCGTGTGTCAAAATTTAAGCGTAACGATAAATTAACGTATTTCTTTGTATTTTCAACTTGACGCCAAACATACTAGCGCCCATTTACGACCTTTAAGACTTATGTTTTCAATATCTCCGTGATGGGCTCTACAACGCTGTCAACGCTATATGGAAGCCGACCGGTAATTTTAGATTTTTGATAAATTTACAGTATAGCCGGCACCAGTATCTATAATGCTTAAGTAGTGAAGTATCAGATGTCAAACAATCCTTTAAGGCACTGACTACCAGGCTACCGATAGTAATGATGGAGGCGACCTCTAGTAATTGCCCCCACGAAACTTTTGCGCGAAGTTGATTTCTGACTATTCAAACTAGGTAAGATACCTCTAGAAGTAATTATAAAATTGATATGATTTTAAGACATTTTCACTGAGAGCACATTAATATTTATAATTTTTATGATTATTAATTGTAGGTATTTATTAAAAATATATAACTGTTAAAATATAATATGATTGGCATTACCTATTTAACCTAAAGTTCAATTAACATGCCATAAAAGAAATGTCGATATCTGGCCGAGGAGCGAATGGATAAACATCAAAAAGTGCGATGAGTTGTAGGTGTTCTTCCACCCTGCTGTTGGGAATATCTCTACAGTACCCTGCATTCACTGTGCTCTGCATTATTTTGTGTAATTTGGATGCTATGTTAGAGTAGATTTCCTCAGATTAAGCAAGCCACTAGCAATAAATCTCCTACAACTCCTTGACTGTATGCGGCTGTATAGCCATTCCCCATGTACATGTCATGCGCATGTTGGATACTACATGCGTAGACACACTGGCGGCTTCTCACCTCACCGGATCCAATAAACATACAGATACGGTGGCGAAAGCAGCTGAAAAACTAAACACCCTTAAAAAAAATCGATGTTTAAAGAAACAAGTATGTATAGTTTAAAGTGCCTTGTGTAACCATATCAATTCATTATATAAGAAATATAATATGATATAATATTGGAATATAACTTACACGTAAGTCAGTCAGATACACAATTACATTTACTTGCAGTAAACGTCAACTTCTTTTTTGAAATGAAGACCCATTGGTTTTCATATCCCGAGTCTCCTAAATAGTAATTCAAAACTTGGGTCTTGTTAGTGGCAATTAGTTATAATCATAAGGATTATGACTAGTACTACTGTGCACTGTATTTATTTACCTAATATGTTTATATTTCCATAACATCCTCAACTCTCAGGATTAGGAATACCTTTGTAATATAAGAGTCTTACATTAGATTAGAATCTATGAAGAATATGTGTAAAATTGTTTGAAGTTTCTAAAACCTTAGTTAAGTTAGGAGGCAGTCGTAGGAGCCAAGTTTGAACCCGCAATCCTTAGAGCGTAAGTCGGGCGTCTGGAAGCCAGGCTACCAGAGTTTGTTTTGATAATTACTATACTGTTGCTCCATTTTTCTACTATGTTTATCTGCGTGAAGTATCAAATGTCAAACAATCCTTTAAGGCACTGACTACCAGGCTACCGATAGAAATAACGGCCTCCTAGCCCAGTCGGTAGTGACCCTGCCTACGAAGCAGGAGGTCCCGGGTTCGAATCCTGGTCAGGGAATTTATTTGTGTGTTTATCACAGATATTTGTTCCTTAGTTATAGATGTTTTCTATGTATTTAAGTATTTATCCATATTTATCAAATATATATATACATATAGTCTAGTACCCATAACACAAGCCTTACTGAGCTTACTGTGGGCCTAGACGATTTGTGTAAGATTCATTTATTTCTCGAATTTAATTTCTTTTCTGATGTTTTTGAAATGCCTCAAACTTTCCATAGACGTTGACGTAACAAAGACTGCAGCACTATAAGTAGGTATTAAAACAGACAGAAACATTGCAAAATTAAATAATTATATTAATAGTAGTTAGGTTTTCTTATTAAAATTATTTTCTTGTGTATGAATGCTTTTTCACCACATCAGCACCACCGCCTATCTTGATTTTTTTAAAGCGTCAGTAAAATTGATTTTTTTTTCACAAGGGAGAACAGTTATTACTTTACGTTATAGAACGATGATTTTGAACCATAAATATTTGGCAGAATCAATTTGTTTTGTTTTATGTATTTACCTAAGCTTGTATTTTTTTGCCGTGGCGTGGTGAAAAATGTTGTAATACTCTCGGCAGCAGTTTGTTTGCTTCTAGTGCCCCCCGCAACGATCAAGATATAACTTTTTTAACCATACACTAGTTATAATTTTGTAATCTTTCACTTTTTCGGGTCTCGATATAAACACGTGAGATAGATATCAAGGTTGTATTCTTGATATTATAATTTATTTACACTAAACCTATTCTACATACTATTGGATCTACGTGGTGGCTTTACAAGTCAATGTATTGTTTTATTTCTTGTGACAAAAAACATTTATTGGTTACAAGAAATCTTAAAATCATTGATACCAGTCATTTTTATTCAATATGTAATATTTGTCACATATCTTTTACCCAAAGCACAGGTTTCGTCATAGTTGCTACACCCAAAAATGCATCGTCAAATCTAAAAAATTGCTTGTAAGCCGTCTATGTATAGGTAGACTACCCTAGTTCTAGCCTAGTATTGTAGCACGAAAATACACGTATGATTTACACACATACTCACACACGTATTTAGTTTCAGAAGACATTCAGAGATGTCGCTTTCAAATGAGTTTTCATAAAATGCTTCAAGGCTCTATTTACCTACTAGAGGTAAACAAATGCCTTACGTGGGATTCCCATAATTTACTGACGTCAACGTCAAAACAATAAGATGGCGCCCATGCCAATAGAGAAATTCCTCTAGCGAGACCTGTTGATTTTGACGTAGGTGGTTAGGTGAATCAACTGTCACAAAAGTGTGATATCATAGTTGTCTCGCATGCGACTGTCAGTTATGCCATGTCGAATAGACTTCCTGCAGCTCATTTGTTTCTCGTGATAATTTGTGAGATCCGGAAATTGAACAGTTTCTCTCATTTCAGATACAATGATCAATGATATGATATGTATGGACAAAGTTATATTAACATCGCAGGTTGTACAGAGCGTAATTTACAAGGACAAATCTTTGTACATATTTTTTATACAAATATGCTTATCAATGTCAAACATTGTTTACACAGCTATGGTAAAAGTAGAAGTGAATGAGAATAACGCATTCAGACGTTAATTGCAAAATATGCGCACGGAATTCACACTTAAGTATCCAGAGCCTCTGGGCTAGGGAATGCAAATCGGTTATAACCGAAACCGAAATATTCGGTTATAATTGATTATTCTGGCCTAATCACATAACCGGTTATTGGAATTTTGTAATAACCGAATTCGGTTATTTTTTGTATGAATGATATTTTGGCAATAACTTATAATAGTTATAATGTCGATACTGTTTCAATATTATTAAGTATCTGGGTGCCGATTATAACCATTGCATTCATTTGAAGAAAAATAGCGTAATAAAATAGTTTCAGTACCATACTGGGGCCACTTTTCACAAATATTCTGGTTAATAAAAGTGTTCAAAGCGCAAATGTTGTGTATTTACAAGATAACTAATCACCACGAGTCCACGACGCAGCGCAGCTATCTCTTCTTTTGTTTGTTACATTGAGTGCACCTAATAGTACATTATGATACAAGGGTGCTAAGTTGATCATTACATACGAAGCGATATTGTGCGCACGAACGCATGTGAGTGCGCATAAGGAAGCTGAGCTTATGTAATGATCAAGCACACGCGTTTCATACGAAGTTTTTCAACACACTTGCGAGGAAATAACAGGATAGTATAATTTATAACTTTTGATAAATACATTAATTGTCAGAATGTTTACTGGATAGAGGTACTTACGAACCTAAGATAATTAAATTTAACTATCCTTTTTTGTGATGTTATTGCGTATCTGGAACTCTTTTTCAAATCATTTCATAAAATTAAAGACTTCACATTTATTGTGCAATAAATTATAGTATTTTTTTCTTACATATTGCTCACTAGATTTTTATGATGACATTTTACTAGTATGTATCACAATTTCGTAATATATCCAGAGGTTAAATTAACGCTAAAGTTGTCTTCTTATTCATTGACAATATAATTTGTTTAAATTAATAAAACACGACGAGAAAAATCTAACAAATAAACAATGATTTGAGGTTAACTTATAAATGGCGCGCAATTTTCTTTTTTGGATGTGCGTGCAGCTTGAGGCAAAGGCGCGGACGTATAATGCCAAACAGCCAATATTAAAACAGACAATTCGTGTTTAAAACGTAATTTATTGTGTATTACGAGTAATATAATAAGTTGAAATGATTCTTATTCACAATCAGGATTGTATAATTTGTATTCTATCGTAAATGTGTATATTTTTAATATATTTACTTTCTTTTTACTTTTTTAGAATGTAAATTCATAAAGAGTTAAAAAAAAGTAAATGTAATACCCGACTAAATTACAACGATTCGTCTGCGTACGTACAACTTGGTACTAGAGTACGAACGTCACTTGATCGGATTATTAAATTATTCCACTAGTTGGATAATTATTGTGAAATGCACCCGTGTTTAGTATCTAGGATTATGAGCATAAAAGCGGTGGAATAAGAACCTCGTTACGAGCAGGTGTGTTGAAAAATCTTTTAAAGATGATTTGCTACATAAGTTGCCAATTGATTCCGCAGCAGCTGCTGTAACAAGTTCTCAATCTGCAGATGACTGTATACCACAAATGATTTCATTTGATACGGCTTTACACGAAAATGGAGGTCAACGGGTCAAATATTTGTCCATAGCTTACCAGCAGTTATTATCTGTAAAGCCAACTAGCGTGGAGGCTGAACGTGCATTTTCAACTGCTGGATATTTCTGCAGCAAATTGAGAACTAGATTTATACGTAATTTTTAATAAACGTTGAATAACCGATAATAACCGAATATTCGGTTATTTTTCGGCTATAACCGTAACCGAAACCGGTTATGAAGTTAGGCCGATTATTGCATTCCCTACTCTGGGCTTTTATGGTCTTGCCTGCGAGTATATTATTTAGAAATAATATACTGTCTATTAATAGCTAATTTTAAAATATAGGAATAATATTATTATTTCTTACCTAAATAAAATAAATCGATCAATCGCAGACTTCACCAACAGCATTCCTGTATCCCTGTGGAACAGGACGCAAGCCCATATACGTCTCCCGTTTTTGCCGTTTAGAGGAAATGACAGTGGTTGAAGCTTGAAGCTAACTTTCTTTCTCAAGTATTCCTATAAGATATATGATTTTCACATATGTTTGTATCTGACCTTGTTGTCTGACGTGTGATGGTGTCGTCCATTGTTCTTCGACCTCGCTTGCCTACGCAAACTTATTCAAAATGCGAATGCATTGCTGTTAAATTAATAAGCCTGGGGCACGGCAGCCCACATATATTCTGCTAAATAGACTTAATTGTAAATCTCATAATTTCTTTTTGTTAAATATTTTTTTGATTTGCAGTTTTTAAGTAGTAAGACCACTAATAAATTATAAACTGAAATATATGTCATATACTTCAGAAAAAGTGACCAAGTCCTTCGGTGTCTGAGGCTAGATTTGAACTGGCCTCTTCAGCTAGCTGAATTTCAGTTTATTTTAGTTGTAGACTGCTGCGACAGATTCGACGGAGTGTTGCAGATTCCCCTAGGCTAGATGCCATTACAGTGTTAATCGATGATAGAACATGGATCACTTAAATTGTCTTTTTTGTTCTGCTTCATTCGCTCATAAACAAACTATCTACATAACTGTAAGTATTATAATATAATAAGTGTCTCTTAACACAAGTGTTTCCAATACTTAAAAAGAGGTACCAGCCTGGATGTTGTAAAGTAATTTTAAGAAACTGAATAAATTTTATTTTATTTTTATAATTATTAGGGTACCTAATGGTTTTCTATTAAAAAAAATCCCGAAAATCCTTAGTACTATTTTAACTATCTAAATACTTAAGTTATTTTATAACATTAACAGATGTAGAAAATACTGCTAACAGTTAGGAGACAAGAGACGGCTCTGTCTACTTTCAATCTATAAACTGAATTATCTAGACACACGGCAGTGTATCCGCCAAGTTCGAGCAAAAAAAAGCGACACACCGGCCGTGGGTTATATTACACGAACCATTTCGGGCCAATTTCGACCACCCTATAACTCAAAACATATTTTATCTACGCATATGAAATTTCGAGTGTCTGTTGACATCCCCTTAATTGTCTAGAATACAAAATTTTATTATTCTACCTATAGCAGTTCTTGAGATATTGACGTCAGAAAATCGCTATTTTTTCTATACACTCACTCACTGACTCACTGACTTACTGACTCATCAAAAACCTAGACCACTTCCAATGGTCGTACTGACTTGAAATTTGGCATGGAGATAGGTCTTAAGGTCAAAGTAAAGGGAAAAATCTGAAAACGGCCAAGTGTGAGTCAGTTTTAAAAATAGCGAAGGTGTAACTTTGTTCTACTATGAAGTCATAATGAACTAAATGGGTCTATCTTCCAATGGTCGTACCGACCTGAAATTTGGCTCGAAGGTTTGTCTTTAGGTCGAAATAAAGTAAAAATCTGAAAACGGCCACGTGTGAGTCAGTTTCGAAAACAACGAATGTGTAATTTTGTTCTACTATAAGTAGGTATGGAGTGGAAATGAGATAAGACTTATTTAAATTTAGATACATACCAATTTAAGACAATACATGTTTGTCTTAAAGACAAGAACAATAAAATTGTTCACCACTCTGTGTGTGTCTGTTGCGGGAACCGAACCCACGATTTACGAAGTGCAAAGCAGGTCACTAGGTACACTAGGTGCGCTAAATCAGTCAAACAAAAATGAAAAGACTATTTTTTCACGCATAGTCTAAATAATTTCTAATTTTACAACTAATAAAATCGCAGATTCAAGAACATGGAAATCATATATACTCTAAGATGGAATTATATATACTACTGCCCATCTCACCCTCCGATACGCCACGGGATGAGATGGGATGGTGCACTTCTAGGGCTACATAATAGGCCACCAATTATAATACCTACTGGTAGGTAGGTATTACCAAGTTATTAATTATCTATGTAGGTAGCGTACTTACAAACAGAATAAAGTACGTTATTGATGTATGTAATTATATGTAAGTACTTAGGTACATTTTATAGGTGTAGGGAGCCAGTTTATTTGTAAAAATCACCTATAAATAAATAGTAAAATAGAATTAGACGCTTAGTATAAAGGGTTATAGACGTTATAGTATAAAGTACATACCTAAGTGGAATGAGACATTTCCTAAAGCAAAAGTGATAAAAAAATAATAAAGAACCTACACCTAACAAAAATAAATGAAATCCCATCAAAAACATAAATGTGAAAGGCTGCCAAGTTCGATACTATGGGAATGCTTCGCCTATAAAAGAAGTGAGATCTGAATAATTACCAAGTTCCATAAAAATACCTCAAATCATAAATAGTTATAGGAATGCACACTTGATTTCCAGCAGTTTTTAAGGTACATTTTGAATAAGTATCACGTTACATAGAAATACCTAAAATTATAATAGTCAGAGAAACGCACACCGGTTTTTTTAGCAGTTTCCTGATAACATTTATTATTTTCAGTACTTTTTAATGATGTAACTTGGCAAGTTTTAATAGAAAATTATATACTTGACACATTGCAGTCCAAAGGTGTCGATTCATTGCATTGAAAAGGTGTGTGGTGTGTGAAAACTTGCCAAGTAACATCATTAAAAAGTACTGAAAATAATAAATGTTATCAGGAAACTGCTAAAAAAACCGGTGTGCGTTTCTCTGACTATTATAATTTTAGGTATTTCTATGTAACGTGATACTTATTCAAAATGTACCTTAAAAACTGCTGGAAATCAAGTGTGCATTCCTATAACTATTTATGATTACAGGTATTTTTATGGAACTTGGTACTTATTCAGATCTCACTTCTTTTATAGGAGAAGCATTCCCATAGTATCGAACTTGGCAGCCTTTCACATTTATGTTTTTGATGGGATCGATTCTACAAGTCTACATATTCCAACTCCATTCAAGGCATGTTGTAAAATGACCTAGTAGACATACGTTGACATATACTCCGTAGGCCCGTGGCTTCAATCTCGTACGAGCCGTCAATCACAGGCCTTTTTCCCGGAGAATAGTTCCGGAAAAAGTTATCACTTGCCATTTACGAGTTTTATGGCTTTAGCTGACGCGTTCCAACAGTCACGTTGAAGGATCAAATCCAATGAAGTATTATAGGCCGATTTATTGGAGCTACCCAATTTCTTCCGTTAGATCGATCAAGTAAGCATGCTGAAAAATTCGCATCGCATTCGCGGCTGAAAAATATGAACGGAAATAGAGGAAATATACCTATGTATGTGATGGACTGATGGTATTTATGTACGTACTTAAGAAAGTGATTATCGGTGTTCCACATTGATTTACTCCTTTACGGTGGTAAACACCATATTGCCCATAATTATGTGCACAAAATTATCATCATAAAATTCATAAATTAAGTGCAATATCAACACGCAACTAACCGTGAAAAATTATATGACACGCTCTTATTGCTCTGCAAATGCAAATACAGTCATTTCAGACTTTTAAGCGTGCGTGCGTAATAATGTATAAGGCCCATTATATGTTCCCTATTATTAACAAAAACAATCCCCGAAGGTATCAAACGAGAGTAAAACCTCAACATAATGTAACAAGTATAACTGTTTGCGAAGCCCCAGGGTTTGCTCAGTTAATTGAGTTTGTCGGATTGCCTGAGTGATGTATGCAAAGTGAATTTAAAATGTAATCTTAGTGATTGTCAAAGGCATTCGGCGATATCACGGAAAAGCTAATATTGGCATACGTAACTGAGCAGTATCTGTAAAGTCAATAGTAAGATTAGTTAGGTACAACAGCCTCTACGAAGTTTTTTACTATTTCTAACCTAGTTAAATTTGAAGAATGGACGCAAGAGACGATTTACTTGCCCTAGTCCAGCTAGATAGTAAGAACGTACAGAAGAAATGCATCTGCTGTATCACTGTTGTACGTCAAGAAAACCCTTTCTCGACGTACAACAGTGCGGTTCTTCGGTGCGGTTTAATGCACCCGCATCAAATTCAAAATGCATGGTAGGTAATTACAATCAGCTTTGGCCTATCATATAATTCATATGGCTGTAAGTTGCAATTACCCTGACTGGCCTTATATTGACTATTTATGTGGCGAGAAGGTGAACACGAACAGGATTATGGAAGATAAGAGGTACACCTAGAATGTTTAGGTATTTAAAACTAACATACCTAAATTAATTAGGTTTAAGGGACTAGGTAAGTAATCTATATTTTGAATAAGTAAATTTACGACCTGCTTTGATTGGTGGCTATGATTATTGCTAAAAGTTTTAGAATTCGTTATACCACGCATATCTCATTATTACGTAAAAAACATTCAATTATACCACAATATTAATAGAAGTAATACCACACACTGCAGCGAATCAATTTAAAAAAAAAACATGCACCTCCACCGAACGATATTTCCAACTTGTTCGGCACTTCGAACCGTATTCGCATGTCACTTGTTTACACCAATATTCACTTCAATTTCCGAACCGAACTGGAATAATTTCCGAATGTGGATAAATGTATGGGCCGGAGGCAGTGGCGCGGATCGGGCAATCTTCGATGACAACGGAGCGCGAACTGAGCGCGCGTCCTTCCGCAGGCCGGGGTACTTATTCCATTGCTGCGGCATAGGCGAGTCGAACGGGCTGAACCAGTGCTACACGTGACCTAAGGATTCGTAGAGAACTGGCAAATATTGGTGATGAGAATTTGCTCATAATATTTTATCAGGAAGTTTTTCACTTATCAAGTAAAATTTTAATATTCAGTTGGTGCGCCTTTCGTATCTGATTTTGAGTGTTATTTCCATGTTCAAGCCCTTGAGAAGAAGAGGATGTGTTTTCCCTTAGAAAAGGAATGAAGGATGAAAAATGATAATAAGTAACATCTGCATGATGGCATTTGTACATTTCTGCAATAAAGTTTAAAATATTAAATGAATAGAGACGATCTCCTCATCGGTAAACGCTGGGCGGTGCGATCAGTACCGAATTACCGATACCGCCAGTTGCTGCAGGTCTCACTAAAGTCCCTTGACCAGGGTCCCGAACCGTTACCAAAAAACCGGTATTAGATGGGGTATTTGATAGGATTATTTTTAAAAACCCTATTAAACTTGGTAAGTAAGTTGGGCTGTTGACTTACCCAAAGGTTAGCACTTAGCGAAATCAAACCCCCGAATGACGTTTCCCTACCCTATCAAGCTATTTTAATTTATAATGTACACACATTTTTATTTCTATTTTTATAGACATGACAGGGAAACCGATTGAATATGGTTCACCTTGTTCAAATAGGTAATCCTATCGTTAGGGTTACCCAATGATATACGGTAACCATAACATTGGGTAGCGAATTAATGGGCCCTATCGAAAATATTAATCAAATAGAGGGGTTTTCCGTTCCCATCCCTGACCAACCTAACCTAAAATAATGCTGGTTTTCCTGAGCGTTCGACTCTCCAGCCTGTGCGATTGTGACACCCGGGTGCTCCCGCCGCGCCGGCCTAAATACTCCACCAAACAGTGAACACGATGCGTTAGTCGTGATGTAATCTGGATGTGACGAAACGCAGATTAGAGATGTTTTGATAACGCGCGCTACGTCACAACAACTTTGTTGCCACTCTCTTGACTTCCTTGTTCGTTTTTAAGCTTCTGATGTTCGTGTTTGCTTTTACACTTTCTTTTGTGCTTATTCAGATATCCCTCAAAGGAAAAGCTTAAGAAGTGGCCCCTGTTTATTCCAAAGTGCCGTGTCAGTGTAAATCGCCTGATAAATAAGGAAATAAGTAAGCATAGCGTGCTCACTCTATACATGGCTAGTTGTGGCTACCCTTACTCATTAATAATAGGTAATTAATGTATAGTGGTATTTTTTTAAGATGTCGGAATCTTACTACAGATTTCTACCTACAACTTCGACATCTTGAAAAATTCATACTATACCCACGGGGGTTTCGGAAGAATTATTATTAAAGACTGAAGCGCGTTCTATGCTTAGGTACTTATTAGTCAAAGGGCGGGTTGCACCACGCAGACTTAACGAACTCATCATGGTTACAGTAAACGTAAAGTCCGTTTTTCCGTTGCACCATGCACTTTAGCAGTCAGAAAGTTACGTTTACCTTAACCAGCCGTCGAGCACTGGTTAACATCAAATCTACGTTTAAATATGGCGGACAATTTGCAAAAATGTCTCGTATTTCGAGGATAAATGCATTATTAGACAAAAAGACAGTGATATTTGATGAAAAATATTAAATTATTGTTTGCAGTAATAAATATATGCAAGTATCGGAACGTAAAAAGGCGTATACGATTGACGTTTCACAATTTTCAGATCAGATAACGGTATTAAATAATAAGTACATAATTCTTTGTAAAAAGTGCGTTATTTAGTTAAAATCGAGTGCCGAGTGACTTCTGGTTGAAATAGTACAGACTTCTGTTATGTATCACAAACATACCAGGAGTGCGATTTTTGAATCTCACCAAGTGACTAATTCTCACCGATGTGAGTGATTTCCGATAGTAAATCACTCACATCGGTGAGAATTAGTCATTTGGTGAGATTCAAAAATCGCACTCCTGAACCTACAGTCATTGTCATGAAAGCCGACAGCCGTAGAATGAGCAGAACCAGAATCATGACAACCTTGGACGAAAAAAATTAAAGGACGGAGCATGGCTGTACAACAAACTGTGACGCAAGATGGCGGCTGGTTTGAATGTGTGTGTCCAGACGAGTGTTGCCATGTAATACAAATTTTCCCGATTAAGAATACAGTATCTTTGAATAAAAAAATAGATTATTAATATATATATTTAAATATAATTAATAAGCACCTGTTTTAATAAATTTGATGAAATATATTTCTGAAGAGGCGACAAAAAGGTAAAATTTAAAAAATCTAAATAAACTATTTATTAAAATTATACGACTACTGTTGAGTGTGGTGGCCTCTCTTGTCGTCCCCAATACTATTATTTAAGCATACTTTATACCTTTCTTAACTGGAGGCACGGCAGTGCCCTCGCTAAGACGAAGAAAACTAAAAGTGTAATTACGTATTCATTTATTACGTAACACGATTTAAGGAGGGACGGGAATTGACCATGTCTTACTTCTACTGCAGAGAGGATTATTTATTTTTTTCTTACGAAGGGGCGGAAGGGTGTCTCTGGCAAAAAAATTCTTACGTAATCAATGAACAACGCCTTATTTTATACTAAACCTTGTTTGGAATGTAACAAATACTTTTTGAAAACTGCATTAAAATCGGTTCAGCCAAGCGCGAGATAATCGTGAACAAACATACAAACATACAGGTCGAATTGAGAACCTCCTTTTTTTGAAGTTGGTTAAAAATGCTCCTCGATCGATCAACACAATCGGTTTGACTTAAGAGCTGACCTCTCATTCTAACTATAGTTCCATCTCGTTCTAATCGCTTGACCAGTCGATTACTGAAGCCGCTCAGAGTGCGAGGGAGCGATAGTTAGAATGAGACGAAAGTTTGACAGATCAGTAGTGGTGACATAACTTCGCGCGTTCAATCTACGATTAGATATGGGCTTTTTGTTTTAAGAAGTTTTTGGAATAATTTTAAGAAATATATAATTATGTTTAATTATAAATTTTATTCAAAAAATAATAAAGAATAATTTGCTCACAAAAGCATAAAAGTTATTAACTATTAGGTAACGTTTTAATATTCGTTGAAAACGTGCGTGAAATAAAACGTATAGTTAGTAGTGTGGACGTCAATGTCGTATTGACAACATATCGCGGCGATTATAGACCCCCTTACGTTCGGGAAGTTTCCCTATTCAACCACCTGGCAACACCGCTACCATGAAGTTAATAGTTTACGAAATTACTGATTTTTAATGTGATTACGCAATGAATTGTTTACTTAACGGTGAAAAGTTATCCCATCCGTTTTTTTCTTTCGACCGGTGGCATTTCTGCAGCATTTCACAACGCACGACGGCATGTTTTTATTATTTTTTAACTGCTCTTGACTGCATAGACGTTTGGACACGAATGGCGGGGGAGCGGCTCATTATTGCTGTGCGTATGTGTGTGTAGTGCGTAACGACGAGGACACTGGCTCTTTATGGAATCACAAAATTTTGTTAGCCGCACTCTATCTGGGACTTATATAATCTATGATGACAACCATAAAAAAACCACTCTGTTTTTGTCAATGAAGACCAAACCTTTGGAAACAACAGTTGACTGACCACAAGACTTGAATACTGCAAGGTAGAAGACAAAAGGGAACGTAAACCTCCGACGCGGTGGAATGACCAGGTCAAGAAGAAAAACAAGTTTTATGACACGGTAGAAATGTCCACGAACAGGACTCGATGGGAGCAAGTCATACGATTCAAAAGATGCCAGATGATCAGAGAGGTTTCTTAAATGCTTTTAAGGGCATGAAGTTATAGCACCAAACATTTATCCCCAATATGCTACAGAAATCGAGCCTCGACACCTAACTAAACAATGTTCAGAACAGCACATGTAAATAAAGTGTGATGCGAAATGTACAATCAAGTAAATAAGAGTGTCAAGTGTTGTGGGACAATAAAAAGTTCAACAATAGTTAGGTATCCACAAATTCAAATGTGTATGAAAATTCATTATAGTAATTTATATAATTCTTGTTTTTTTATTTGATTTTATTATTTGCCTTAAAACAAGCACAGTAGGACTCTGTTTGACAACAAGAAATTGTCCGGTTCCTTGAGTGCCGCCTTATATTTTACACTGTATTTCAGTTTCATTTGTGAAATAAATTCACAGCACAGATTTTACAGATCTAAAGAGACAATAACCCCATATAAATAAATAATTATCTACTGACAATTTGGTAATAGCATGGATTAGCTAATTTGACTTCATGTGTGTTGCTCTTCTCAGGTAAATTCTTGTTTTATTTGGAATTTTCTGGCATTAATTTTAGCCCTTTAAGCCAAATCCCATAGAACAAAACTAGTGATAGCTACCTACAAGCTATGCTGGCACCATCTGACTAAACCTTAGATAGATGCCTTCCCCCATTCCCCAATATTATTTTTTGTATCGGACATTATTATGAACATGCTTTTTTTTCATTCAAATTGTACACAAAATACATGCATTTGCATTTTGTATCTGTTTCATGATGGTCTAAAAAGGAAGCAAAGACCTGGCATTGGGCTTTGGCTTAAAATGTTAGATCCTATGAGGGTTTGTGTACTGTACTTTACCTAACATAAGTAGGTACCTAAAAATTCATTAGTAATAAATAATATAGGTCTCTTTTTTATCAATGTCATATATCTCTACTAATCAGGATAAGTACCTATTTACAAATAAAACATAATAGTACAGTTGGTACATACATGGCTGTTTGTATGACTTGTAACGTGCTTGTAACATATATCATTACAAAGATACAAGTGATAATAAAACATTTTTGAAATTTACTTATATGACTTTGGGACAATCTCACCTAGCCAAACTAAGCAACTACAGCAATTTATACTATCTATTTATATTGATAAGTAATGTTTTATGGTCACTTTGGTGGTTTTTATGGTGTATCAACTGTAGAGTATTGTTGATAACCATCTGTGGTTCAGTATATGAAGTTTTTTCTCCGGTCAATAAGCTGGGTCACCTTGGCCACGGGCCACAGGTTGGTTTATACTATCCTAGAACTAAAATACTTCAATAGTTTCAAGTTTAGTAAGTATGATATGAGGCTGCTGTTACAGGCAATGTTCATATTGATTATTAATGTCAACTGCTAGAAAAATGGTGAAAATAATCATTGCATGTCATTGTCTTGCCCCTATCTACAAAGGAAACCTATGTCAGAGTTTGAATAATAAATAAACAATGTAGGGTAACTAAATATATGTATTTTATTGACAAAATTAAAATATTGATTAGATTAATAAAATTATTCTTTATTTTTACTTTGAGATTCTACAAATTTCTTGAAACCACTGCACTTTTACTTTAAAAGTTCCTTGAGTTAAGCACTGAGTAGCAGAGGAAGTCTTGATTTCATCTTGTCTTCAATACCAAAGGTAAATTCAAACCTGAAATAAAAAACATTGTGTAAGTATTATGAATGTAACAAATGTGCTATACTCATCATTTGTTCACAAAGATGCTTTAGAACACTCTTTCAATAAGTATGCCAGCCATAATCAACCAGGTTGGGAGGGATTCAACACCCTATATTTACGAATTTTCGAAAGGAGAGGTCTCAAAACTAGTAGTGCCTTTGTTTTGCGATTGGGCGCCTTCTCGCCATTTGGTGCTTCCAGCAACCGCTTAGGGTTCTGTAAGTAGTAATAAAGTAGCAAGATAATTTACTCACTGTAATATAAAATATAATACAGCAGCCGACTATTTTGGCTTTCTCTTTAAACACCACTCACAACACAAGTTGCATTATCCTTTGAAAAAGTTTGCTCGTAAGGCGCTATGGATAGCCCAATTTTTGACTGAGTAATAAATATATTCAGGAATGGCTAAAATTGTTGAATATTCTTGATTTTCAAGCTGCAGAGTGCAAAGTTTATTTCGCGCTCTTTGCTTTAGATTTTTTCTTCGTGTGACGAATTGACGATTTTGACAAGTTTAGTTTGGCATTTATGGTTGGGTTGCCATATTGAATAAATATTCTACCATAAAAATGTGAGTAGAAATGCGTTTAGACAGTGGCATCCCGCTTAACTCTTACGTTCTGTTATTTTGCACTTGGTGCAACCCATTTATGTTAGCAATCGTTAAGTAGCTCCGATTAGCGTAACATTTGGCTTACGTTTACAGGCGGTTTGGTGCAACCCACCCTTAAGGTTAGTTCGCGCTCCTTTCTTTAGATTTTTTTCTTCGTGTGACGATTTTGACAAGTTTAGTTTGGCATTTATGGTTGTGTTGCCATATTGAATAAATATTCTACCATAAAAATGTGAGTAAAAATGCGTTTAGACAGTGGCATCCCGCTTAACTCTTACGTTCTGTTATTTTGCACTTGGTGCAACCCATTTATGTTAGCAATCGTTAAGTAGCTCCGATTAGCGTAACATTTGGATACGTTTACAGGCGGTTTGGTGCAACCTACCCTAAGTGCAGCTGAGACGAGAACGAATATAACCACTTAGTCTAAACTATGGAACGTAATAATAGTGTGGGAATTCAATTAAACTTATAATAACGTTACATAAAATTATAAACGATTGTAATAGTCATAGATTATATAATTCTCAGATGGAGTGCGGCTAACAAAATTTTGTGATTCCATAAAGAGCCAGTGTCCTCGTCGTTACGCACTACACACACATACGCACAACAATAATGACCCGCTCCCCCGACAGTCGTGCCCAAACGTCTATGCAGTCAAGTGCTGTTAAATAGTACATAACATCAGAGGCCGGGAAAACACGGATTTCCGGCCAAGTAGGTATAGAATAGAGATACGAGGCCGGGAATCCGTTTTCACGCCGAGGCATGTATAGTGCTTTTCTCAAACATGCAATGAAATAATATAAAAAAGCCAAAAGGACAACGTTTTATTCAATCTAAAATTATCTACGCTAGAATTAATTTTGTATTAAGCAGAATGTCTGCTAACGATACCACAATGCTTAGAAAAAATGGAAAAGTAGAAAAATCCACTGCCTCAGGCGAGACACGAACTCGCGACTCTGGGATACATGCACATGTCTCGCCTGAGGCAGTGGATTTTTCTACTTTTCCATTTTTTCTAAGTATTATCTACTCTAGGTTTACACCAAATTGACAGTAACAATGTATGAAAGCGTTATACTCGGCGTGCAATATGCTAAACTGAAAAAAGTCATTCTAAAATTACAAAGCATGTTTCTGACATGAAGTTAAATACAATCTGGAGATCATACTTCGACCACAAAGTGAGGCCGAAAGAGAGGGTAATGTGGGGGGCTGCGTCTCATTCTAAGTAGGGTGACCATATGTACTATGATGTATGTGGGATTGGGATAGTATGAAGATAAATATAAAATATGCTTGTCGTCTAGTAAGTATTGTCCAGAAAGAGAAGTCTCAATGAGTTCATATGGGAACATGCATTCTACTGACTTAAGGAGCTGGCCACTTCAGATACGTTGGCGCAATAATGGGAGCAGAGAACCCCTCTAATTACTTTACTATTTTAAACTTATTGCTAGATCCAGGCATCTGGCAGCTATTTATCGGAGGGCGTCAGAGTGACAGACCAGCAAAATATTTCAGTTAATAGGTAAAAACTGTCGAAGCCTATCGCTAATATAATAACAAAAAAGTAAAAACATTGCGTATCGCTACGGAAAAAAAACAGTAGGTAGGCGACAAACAATACATTAACGTAACATCATTTTGCACTATTTTCCCCCAACAGAACCTGAAAATGATATAATCTTATTAATTACATGATACTGCACTGCATCAAACCTAGAACTGTAAGAAATTTATTTCTTACAACTCGTTTGCATAACAACGATGAAGAATTGCCAGATGTCCGCGTCTTAAAATAGGGGATAGTTAGTGTAGCAAACTAAAACTAAGTAAGTACAGGGGATTCGTGGCTCTCTAGTGAGCAATAGTTTGCGTCATATCTGATGTGGACAGTTCTCCGACTTTAATATACTTAAAGGTAAATAAAGAAAACATCAATACATCAAACTGCTCAATGGTTGACTGGAAGAGATCTCTTCCATGTACAAATATTGTATACTAGCTGCGCCCGCGGCTCCGCCCGCGTGGAATTCGGTCTGTGTCATTAAGCGGCTAATTTCTCTCCCGCTACCCTGGAGGCGGAACTTGAAGTAAAGTTGACAGATGGATACGCTAGAGGACAGTGGTCCTAATAAAATTTCATTTAGTCGATCGAATCATATCGGACGATACAGGACCACTTTTGTATTTATACGTTCATGTCCACGGCAAATATCATCCAAATCGATCCTCCCGTCAAATCAGTTGAGGGGGGGGGGTCACAAATGCAGAAATAATTTGTTTCTATTTTAGGTGCACTTGGAGGCGGGGGGGGGGGGGGGTGTCCATGACCCATGCAATGAAGTGGCTACCCCCCCTTTTAGACGTTGAATTTTTATAGGCTACGTATAACCTGACTGGGGATTTTCTAAAATTGGAATTAGTAATCCTTATTTGGGTGATTTCCGGGATAACAAAAAAAAAAAAACCGGCCAAGAGCATGTCGGGCGATGCTCAGTGTAGAGTTTCGTAGATGCTGCCCTGTTACAAAAAATCCGTTCTAAAGGTCGTTTATTTGGCGGCACTTCCTTTCACTATGCGTCTTTGACTAATAATTCAAAAACGGCTGAACCGATTTTATTCAATATAGTTTTTATTGAAAGTTCTTATCAGGCCTCACCAAATTTCAGCTTTCTAGTGCGAACGGTAACTGAGCTAGACCGCGGACAGACGGACGGACATGGCAATGTAACTGTTACGTAATAAGGCCTAATTATGTACAGAAGCATACACTGCTTTACCTACACACATATTAAAAATCCATTGAAACCATTACAATGACCACCATTACACCGCCATGACCAATATTATTGCGCCGGCGGTCGGGGGGGCATGCCTGCTGTCGGGGGGGCATGCCGGCTGTCGCGGGGGCGGATTTTCATTACGTTACCGTAGGTAATGAATTTTCATACGTTTTTACCACACTGTCACAGATAATACACTGATGTTACGTTATTGGTTGCAATAATATTGGTAATAAATTACATACGGTTCCGAACGCGGAATAGAGGATTTATGATATTGGTGTAGATCAAGATATTTATTCGTCAATGTAAGCACATTACAATGCACTAATGAACGTCAGAGAAAAATAAAATACGTGAGTGTCGTGGAAAGTGTGTGAATCAAGTGCGATTGGAACGAAGTTATGTTATTTAATTTTATTTAATTTTTTACTTTTTCGTAAATTTTGTGGTTTTAATTTTTTTTGCATTTTTTAAAAATTTTGGAAATTTTGGAAATAGTGGAAATTTTGGAAATAGTGGAAATTTTGGAAATAGTGGAAAATTTTGAAATTTTGAAAGTTTTGGAAATTTTGGAAATTTTGAAAATTTTGGAAATTTTGGAAATTTTCCAAATTTTGCAAATATTGGAAATTTTGGAAATTTAGAAATTTTAAATTTTTGACATTTTCGACATTTTTGACATTTTTGACATTTTCGACTTTTGAGGTTCTCGACTTTTTTCACTTTTATCACTTTGCCACTTCTCAGTTTCACTACACTTCACTTCACTTTATTCTATTTTATATATTTTTTATTTCATTCCATTTACATATTTCTCAATCGTATGGGTGTCGCGTTTACGTGACGTGACGCTTTTTCGTAACGGTCACGTGACTTTTTTTCGCCTAGGCCCCCATCCGCGAACCGTCCGATAAGGAACTTCGTTCCAAAACTCCACCGGTTCTAACTCTGTAGGTGTGTGTACCTCTGGCCCAAGAAGTATTATGACCGAAAAGAAATTCGACGGGACTTACTTTTTTCAAAACAGTAATACATTACTAGATCTTAAAGATACAAAATAATGCGTAGTTCTTCAAGAAGACATATCAAAACTGCTTGAGAGACAGATAATGTACCTATTGTTTAATTATAAAGAAAAATAAATCCTAATCTGACTGCTTCACAAAACGTTTGATATGTTTTCCTACCTAAACGGTGTCCTATAAATGTTAGATGATTTTGTAGTAGTTTTTTGGTTTGCTGCAATAACCCTTTTACATTCATGACATTTTCAAATATTTCTTAAGAGCGGGTAAAGGTAAATTTAAAGCATCGACGGGTAACATGTTATAAATATGAACGCCTTGACCAAAAAATTACAAATTATTTCAATACCAACTTTCAACATACAAACTTTCAACCCCCTTTTCACCCCTTCCAGGTTTGATTTTCGGGATGAAAACTGTTCATTGTCCTTTCCCGGGACTCAAACTATCTCTACACAAAATTTCATCATTATCCGTTCAGCCGTTAACTAATTAAAAATACTTGGAACGTGTTCTGTTATCGATTCTAAGTATCTCCAGCCAACTTTCTTTCGAATATATTCCATGAACAGACTTTCGACCCTCTTCAGCTTTATTATATGTATAGATAGTTTATTGAAAGTACCTTTCAGGCGGGGCGGAGGCGGGTCCATATGCAAGATATAATTTGCGACCGGTCGCTACTTGTGATGGGTCTGTCTCTATGGTAACTACCTGTCCGGTAGTTAACATGGTGAAGGGCCTCGGGGGGAGCTCACAGTTGCCGAGAACCCCGAGGCAAAACTGGTTGTGCCCCTTCCCGAGGTTACTGCCTGTTAACTGCCTGGTTCTATCGTAGAAACAGGCAGAACGGAAACAACCAGTTGAGCCACTTCGGGGCGCATTTGCAAAGGGTCGAATGTCATATTCGAGAATCGGTGGCGACATCCGTATGCCGCTGTCGAGGACCGAGTATGGTAGGTGACTCAGTGCAAAAACGCCTTGCCTAGGAATCCCAACACATCCCTATCCCTGAGATGGGTCATTACTTGTCGGGCCCCTGCCTGCCTGCCTTCGTGTGCGCGTCCCTGGGGAATCGACTGCTGATAATTCATCGGTCGAGTCTTTCGGGGGCGGATCCATGGAGGAAGGGTGGCGGGAGCTCGTGAATAATGACCTATATCCTTTATAATCAGCCGTAAGCGATGACGTGGCATGTCGCAGCGGGCTCTCCATCCACAAAGAAGGATGGTTAGCGGTAGAATGCCACCCGCGTGTTTGTGCCGTGCGCGGGGACCCGTACGGGTGGAGAAGGAGATCCTGGGAGTGGGTTTTTCGAAGCGGGGGTCTGCGGTCGTTATCCCCGTTAGACGAAACTCCTTTGGCTCTAGATTCATCTCACACGGGAGGTCCTGAAATAGCCAGTCAGGATCAATCGGCTGTCGTGTCCAGTCTGATGGCCACATGGTGAGTGTCCTGGGGTGTGGGGTGCATAATCGGCGGAGCACGATTCCTGAGTCGGCTGTGGGAGTTGACGATGGTTTTGGCACCGTGCGGATTCATGCATAACACACTTTTGGGGCGCTATATTAGTCTGGTATCCCTGGTGCGTCAAAGCACCCCCAAATGTGAGGGCTCCGAGGAGGGTGGGGAGCCAGCCTAATGAAAATTTTCAATGGAGGTATTATGGACACACATTTACCTAAAACGACGGAAGGGAGAAATGCCGGACCCTTAAGGGATGAGGCTATGGCGCAGAGCGCAAAAGCGGGACCAGCGGGTCGTGTACCTGTTCAGAACAGGAACGCGGGAGCTGGGAAAGCGATAGGGTCTGCTAGGACTGACGCGGCGCATACCGCAACGGACAGGGGCTGGGGTGGAGCAACCAGTTCCAAAGGTACCGTCCAACCTTTTCCCTCAGGGTTGAAAAGTGGACACGCTCAGCAAGCTCCCTTAGGGAAGCCGACTGGTGCAGGTACTGGAGGAATGGGGGGCGGAACTGCAGCCACCTGTGATAGGCGGGCAGGAGCACCGCTTCCAAATCCTGCTGGAGCGGCACCGGTCGCCCTTGATAGCGTGGCCAACCCCCAGGGTTCGGACTCGCAGTCGGGTGGAGGAGCTGCTCTTACCAGGAGGCAGAAGAGGCGTGCTAAGCTGCGAGCAAGGGTGGGAGCACAAAATGATGTGCCCACAGCGAGGGTTGAAGCAACCCAGAAGAAGAGGCCATTGAGAGAGAGTGGCGAATCTTCCCTGCTCGCTGGCGACCACAAGAGACCGAAGGTCGGTGGCTCGTTCGCTGAGGTCGCTGCGAGCGAGAAGATGGTCATTGTCCCAATGGCCTTTCCGGCCGAGAAGATCTTGGTAGGGCAGGTAACACCGATCCAGACAGCCATTATAGAGCTCATGGTGGAGAGCGCTGTGGATCCCCTACCAAGGGTCTCCGTCGGAAACGTCGTGGGGGGCGCCCTCCACGTTAACTGCGTAGGGAGGGAGTCTGCCACATGGCTCAGCTCTGTAATCGGGGGAGTGGAGATTGCCGGGCTGCGCCTTAGGGTCATGGCCGTCAAGGATCTTCCAAAACCAGTCAAGATGGCCTGGAAAACGAAGATTCTTGCCGGCGTTGACCTGAAACTGTTCTTCCGTCTGATGCAGAGGTTTAATCCTCGGCTCCACACGGAGGAATGGAAGATAGTGGATACCTTGGCGACGGACACCGGTACCAGGAGAATCGTTTTGATGGACCGGGTGTCGGCGGACGTCATCAAGGAATCTGGCTATCAACTACACACAGGGATCGATCTCAGCTCATTCAAGCTCCTTGAGGATGCGGAGGGAAAGGGGCATGGAGGGGCTGGGAGCGGTCCCTGTGTGACGGTAGGGACACAGCAGGCGCCTGTGGAGGCAGCCGCAACGGCCCCTGATTCAGCGGAGCCACCTTCTGGTGGCGGAGCAGTTCAGGTGGCAGAGGGACAGTCGGCAGAGGGGGCGGGCATGGTGTGCTCAGGGGGGGGTGATGCCGGACCACGTATGGCTCGCGAGTCGTCACCGTTGTCGTCGGTGGCTGGCTCGGAGGAATTACGTGGACTGGCGGAGCTCTACCTGGAGAACGCCCTGTCACCCATGTCCTTTGACGACACTGTCCAGGAGGTGGCTGCTGATCTCAGCACCACCAAATAATAAGAGGACTCATGGAGGGCCTAAGGTGTGTACAAATAAATCTACAACACAATAAAGCGGCCACTGCCCTTCTGGCAAGGCAGCTAAAATGCGATAAGTTTGATATTGCTCTTATTCAAGAACCATATATTTATAAAGGTGAGATAAGAGGCTTAAACGGTACTGGAGGGACAATAATATACCTTTGCCCCGAAACTAATATGAGGACATGTATATATGTTAAAAAAGGCGTTGATTTTATGATCTTACACGCTTTCTGTTCCAGGGATCTGACCACGGTCAAGATCCATAACAAGGGGGGGGGTACGGCACTCATCATCTCATCAGCCTACCTTCCCTATGAGGCAACAGATCCAATTACACCACAACTGCGAGATCTTGTTGCGTACGGCAGCCGGGCGAACACCGACCTGATAATTGGCTGCGACGCTAATGCGCACCACGTCATCTGGGGCAGCTCAGATGTCAACAGAAGAGGGGAGAAAGTACTGGATTTTCTGGTGAGTTCTTCTCTACAATTACTAAACAAAGGCAATGAACCGACATTCGTCAACGCTAGACGAGGTGAGGTCATTGACATAACGTTAGCTTCTAACAATGCTAGTAATAATACTAACTCATGGCATGTATCTCAAGAAATTTCTTTATCAGACCATAGATATATATGCTTTAAGTACAAGACTATAATCCCAGTAGAAACTGTACGTAGACGGAACCCCAGATACACAGACTGGTCAGCTTTTAGGAGCGACCTGAAGGCGGATCTAGGGGATCCAAAAGGCAAGCTAAACTCTATTATTGACATAGAATTCGAAGCGGACAAAATCGTCCAAGCTGTGTTAACGGCATGGACCAGCAACTGCCCGGAAAAGAAAAACCTGGCTAAAAAGATACCGTGGTGGAATCCAGAGATCGTAAAACTCAGGAAAGAAACACGGGCCATCTTTAACGATGCTAAAAGAACTAACAACTTTGAGCATTATGCACGCAAACTCACGGAATTCAACAAAGCCGTGAGGAAAGCAAAAAGGAAAGCGTGGAGGAACCACTGCGATCAGATAGAGTCTTTACCGGAAGGCATGAGATTAACAAAAGCGCTAGCCTCGACAAAGTCAGTACCGCTCACCTCAATCAGAAGAAGTGACGGACTGATGACAGAAACGGGGTTAGAAACTCTCAAAGTAATGTGTGAGACACACTTCCCAGGCTCGGTAATACACCAGGGCGAACCAGACGAAAGTACAATTAGTGTCGTAGAACAGTCAACGAGAACTACTAGACACAATTGGGACACGTCAAAGAAGGTAGTAGATCACAACAAGCTAAAATGGGCGCTCTCGACATTTCAGCCCTATAAAACCCCGGGCCCAGATGGAATCTACCCCATCCTACTACAAGAAGGCGCCAATGTACTCATACCACACTTGAGTAGACTGTACAGGGCGTGCATAGCCTTCGGACACGTTCCGCGTGTTTGGAGGATGGTAAAAGTAACGTACCTACCTAAACCGGGCAAGGCAGATTACACAGAGGCCAAATCATATCGGCCAATAAGTCTTTCATCATTCTTCCTCAAGGCGTTGGAAAAACTGGTGGATAGACACATAAGAGATGGTCCGCTCAAAAGACATCCTCTGCACCAGATGCAATGTGCTTATCAGGCCGGCAAATCAACTGAGACAGCACTGCACCTGGTGACGACCAGAGCAGAACAGGCAATAGAAAACAAAGAACTATGCCTTGCTGCTTTTCTAGACGTAGAGGGAGCGTTTGACCGCACCACCTACCAAGCAATTAGTGTTGCAGCATTAAAACACGGCATAGAACCGACCATATGTAAATGGATAGGCAACATGCTAAATAGCCGACTTATTAAGTCCTCTCTTATGGGTGACGAAATTATTGCAACGGCCACAAAAGGTTGCCCACAGGGAGGGGTTCTCTCACCAACTCTTTGGAGTTTGGTAGTCAACTCGCTCTTGGAGGAACTGAATAAAGGCCCAACCTATACGGTAGGGTATGCAGATGATTTAGTGATACTTGTTAACGGGAGATTCCCCAGCACGGTATCAGAAATCATGAACGGAGCACTGAGGCTTGTGGAGCAGTGGTGTAATAACCACCAACTCTCGATCAATCCAGGCAAAACAGTGGTAATACCATTTACCAGGAAAAAGACCCTGAATGGTATGAAGCAACTAAGACTCTACGGAAGGGTACTAGAAATATCCAATGACGTAAAGTATCTAGGTCTGACACTGGACAAAGAACTAAATTGGAAAAAGCATGCCGACCTCACCATAACTAAGGCTATGAGAGTGTTTGGCATGTGCAGGTCAGCATATGGCAAAACCTGGGGCTTAACCCCGAAGGTACTGAGGTGGATCTATACCATGATGGTAAGACCCATCATACTGTACGGGAGCCTAGTCTGGTGGCCAAGGACACTAAAGAGCACATGCAGAGAAGCCCTAACGAAAATACAAAGAATGGCATGCATGGCTATCACTGGCGCATTCAAAACAACGCCAACGGCGGCGCTAGATGTATTACTTGATCTACCGCCGTTACACTTAGTGCTACAGTCTGAAGCGCGCAAATCGTTACACAGATTGGCTGTTGCAGGCCTCTGGGACGACAGCAAGCCGAAGACCAAACACACAAGAATGGAATCTGACAATTTCATGGATAGGCTAACAAGCATGGGCTGTGACAAGATGCAACCCAAGTTTGTTTTCCAAAAGAATTTTAAAGTAAAAATTCCCACAAGGGCCGACTGGGCCGAGGGTCTTGAACCACCAATCTCTGATGGTGAAGACAGCATATGGTACACAGACGGTTCCAAAATAGGATCGAGTACGGGAGCTGGCATTTATGCAAATGACTACAGTAGTAGTATAAGCATGGGCAATTATGCAACAGTGTTCCAAGCGGAAACGTATGCTATTATTGCCTGTGCACAAGAGAATATAGATAGACAGAGCCGGGGAAAGAATATCTATATACTCAGCGACAGTCAGGCAGCGCTTAGAGCACTTATAGCGTCCAAAGTGGAGTCCAGACTGATATTCAATGGTATCCAAGTCCTCAACAGGCTTGGAAGGCAAAACAAAGTGCAACTGATGTGGATCCCAGGGCACGAGGGCTTTATCGGCAACGAAAATGCTGATGAGCTTGCTAGAAGGGGCTCTATGAATAACTTCTTAGGCCCGGAACCATTTGTCGGACTCTCAAAGGGAACCATAACAACGGCCATAAAGGACCACACCAAATATAAACACCAACAAGAGTGGGGTAGTTTGACAGGTCTAAGGCATTCAAAGCTCTTCATGCACAGAGTTGACTCGAGCTGGAGCAAAAAGCTTTGGAAACTTAGTAGAAAAAGGCTCCAAATCATAACAGGAGTTTTTACAGGCCACTACGCCGTGAAAGGAGTACTGGCTAAAATGGGACTGTCAGACAATACTGATTGTAGAATGTGTGGCGAAGAGGAAGAGACAATAAAACACTTAATGTGTGAATGTCATGCTCTTGCCAGACTAAGAATGAGGGACTTTGGAATCGGCTATCCAGATCCAGAGGACCTCAAAGCACTGCCCTTGAGCTCCATCGCCCAACATATGGAGATGGTTGAAAAAGCTCTTGAGTAAGTGTACTAGGGGGCAACTACACAAAAGATCCCTTTGGGTCGAAGTGTATCCATATGGGCCCCCGAGCCAAATAAGATAAGATAAGACCTTTCAGGCGTCACTTCCATTATTTTTTTCTATTTTTTTAGACCTACGGTTCTAAAGTAAGATGGGGGGGGGGTTTGAAGAAGAAACTATCCTTTGTCATTTCTCGAGACCCATACTATCTCTATACCAATTTTCATCTAAATCAGTTCAAAAAAATCCTCATACCACCTTCCAACCCCCTTTTCACCCCCACAAGGGTTTGAAAACTATCCTATGACGTTTCTCGAGACTCAAATTATCTCCATACTCATTTCTATCTAAATCGTTTCAGCGGTTAAAAATTCTCCATACAAACTTTCAACCCCATTTTCACCCCCACCAGGGTTGATTTTCGGGATTAAAACTATATATTATCCTTTCCCAGGACTCAAACTATATCTATCCAAAATTTCATCAAAATCCGTTTAGCCGTTTTCACGTGATGCGCGGTCAAATAAACAGACAAACAGATAAACAGACAAAAATTCTAAAAATTGTTGGAACGTGTTCTGTTATCGATTCTAAGTATCCCCAGACAACTTTTTTTCGATTATCTTCCATGTACAGACTTTCGACCCTCTTCAGCTTTATTATATGTATAGATTCTTCCTGTTGCATTTTTCCTTGTTGTACAAATGTTGTACTATAAAGTATATTTTAACGGCCTCCTATTAGCCTAGTCGGTAGTGACCCTGCCTATGAAGCAGGAGGCCCCGGGTTCGAATCCTGGTCAGGGCATTTATTTGTGTGTTTATCACGGATATTTGTTCCTGAGTTATGGATGTTTTCTATGTATTTAAGTATTTATATGTATATATCTATTAGGTACATATATCGTCGTCTAGTACCCACAACACAAGCCTTATTGAGCTTACTGTGGGACTAGGTTGATTTGTGTAAGATTGTCCCATAATATATATTTATTATACTGCCACTACTACCATTTTTTGTATGGCCTTGTGCCATTTTAGGACCCTTTCGAAAGGGCCTAAAACGACCCGCGGGCCACTCCTGTCCTGTGTAAGTAATACTTAGGAACAGACCATGTACTTATGTACATTTCTGTAAAAACAGCAAAACCGACCCGCAGCTTGCCGACATCATAGTCACCCTATTGTTTGACAATCTTAACTTGTTGTTAAATCGTAAAATTGAATGATTGTGGATTACCGGTGAAAGAAAAGTCTACTTTATTGTAAAGTCTCACCCCTGCACCCTTTTACGCAACATATCTTGACCATTTTTACTTAAAAATGTTGTTACGAAATGTTGAGCTGAGCGGCGTCATTTGAAATAATATCAGTGACATATTATGTCAGTGATGGGACTGATGGGATGGGGATACCAGACCGTATTTTAAATATTACAAAACTTACTACTGTCTGCAATATTAATTGCAATTCTTTAACTTAATGAATGAATAATATTTACGACGTAAAAAAATTCAAAGCAGCTAAAAGGGAACAAAGTATTAATTCAAAATCTTGCAATAAATTATTATAAGTAGGAAGTAACTTCTAGTGTGTTACTAAAATAAACACAGTATTTACATTACATTTTACATCTTAACACAAATTACACTATACTATACTAAAATAAATGTATATAAATAAAACCATATTGGTAAGTTTCATAAGTTGGCAGCATTGTGCGAGTGAGACACCGCCCCCTACATTATGCTCTCTATCGGACCGTTTTTATTACTTTTTACTAGTGACCTATGAACAACTGTTTTGCTCGGTAATAAGGTTCAACTGTGGTTAGGGGAATATAGTAAAAGTACTATCCGGATTGTATTCTGATCCGTGGTTTCTGAACGAAACGTTGGGAATAAAATCAAACGTCAATTGTCCAGTGTTGCCAGACCGTACCTTTTGGTACGATTTTACGTACTATTTTGGACCTCTGCGTACCTTTAACGTACCCTGCGGAAAACCGTACTATTTGGCCTACCCGGCGAAAACCGTACTAAAAATCGTACTTTATAGCGTACCCGGCAAAAGCATACTAAAATTATACTTTGCAGCGCCAATCAGACTTATCCTAGTTCATGAACCGTAAATCCTAAAATTAACGATATAGAATGTGCATCGTAGTGAATATCGAGCGTGTTATCTAGTTAATACTGTCATCATGGTCTATCTACCTAAATATGGTCACTGTATTCAATCATAATTATTTTATACCACTATAACGTCACGTGTCAAATCAACTGCCACTAGACTGTGTCACAGAAATATAGGATGAAAGTAGCAGAAATCGTCACCAAAATGTGTAGTCACTAATCTGTGTCCTCGTGCGGATTGGCCGTTACTTACCTCCAGTCACATTGGCCCGAGTTTCTCATGAGAGTATATATTCTAGGCATCAGCACTCGACTAATATCGTTACCTGAGGCGTACTGCCAACTTCAAAACCTCGCTATTTGCATCTCTTTTGCTCGTATAAGCAAGTGCGATAGACAGGGAGAAAACAAAAATTTCGATATACGACTTTCGCGGTAGGCCCGCTGATCGTGGTTCTCCAGAAGTTACCTTTACAATTTCAATGTAAAGCTAATTCTAACGCATATGCTTGTTAGAATGAGAGACAAATAGCTAAATTATAACCCGTACATCAATAAAAACCACCCTGATCTTATATGTGGCGATTTTGTAGAACTAAATAAAAATCGTACCTTTTTTGACACACGACCGTACTTTTAGCTCTGGCAACACTGATTGTGACAGCGACAGCTTCCGAATTTTTTCAAACCTAACCTTACTTATGTTTAAATTTGTACATTATTATATTAAAACAAATACAATAGAACAAGTATTGTCCTACCAAAAAAACTACATACTGCATATTACACTTATTCTACGACTGTTAAAATATTAGAATCGAAGTTTACAGGCATAAATAAGTACATCTCATTAAAATTATTCAAACTCGATGGATGGACTCAAACATTTAACGTAAGTATCGCTTCTAAAACGAAGAAATATTTCATGTATGATTTAATTGATATTAAAAGTTAAGTTTGACATGTTAGGGCGATTGCTTATGGATATTGTTATTTTGTTGTATTGTGAGTCTTGGCTGAGACCATGGAGGATTTGAGTACGATGCTCGATGACCTCAGTAAAGCCTCCGAGCGAGTTGGTCTAAAGATGAACATGGATAAGACGAAGATCATGTCAAATACCCATGTAGCACCAACTCCCGTTGCAATCGGAGACTTTACACTCGAAGTTGTCGACGATTATATATACTTAGGACAGACTGTCCAGTTAGGTAGATCCAACTTCGAGAAAGAGGTCAATCGACGAATCCGACTCGGTTGGGCAGCGTTCGGGAAGCTGCGGCACATCTTTTGGAAGGACTGTACAATATGTGACATCGAGTTCAGGCTTCATATTTTTTTTGTAGCTTCTACTCGCCAAAAGACAACTCTTCACCAAATTTTAAGTTGCGGAAACGCTTGGTTTGCGAGATAAAAAATAATCAAAGTTCCATATAAAATCCCGATTTTACACCGCCATGACACAATATTTTGCAGACGAGAGGGGGGGAGTGTGATAGTGTTAGGTTCTGGCGCTTCGCCGGCCGCTGCCGCGGCACGCTCGCTTCGCTCGCTCGGCTCGCGCGCTGTAGGGTCGCAGTTCTACCTAACACTCCTCCTCGCTACGCTCGTCGTCGTACCTACACCGACCTGCCTTAGAGTCTGTCTGAAAATACTTTGAACTAACCTAAAAAGTTCCTGCAAAATGTCATGTCGTATCCCCCGCCCACAGACCCCGCCAATTCTATTTGCGTTTTGTTTTACGCGTTTTAATAAAATCGTACCATTTTTGATAATTATTAATCAACAATTTTCCACAAAATAATGCTTATAAATTAAAAGAATCATTGAATAAATATCATGTAACTATTATTGTACACAAATAAGTCGAAAAAACTGTATTTATGTAAAAACTGAACATAAAACAAATCATCACGTTTTAGTTTTTCTCAACACGTTTAACGAAACGCAAAATATTGTGTCATGGCGGTGTAAAATCGGGATTTTATATGGAACTTTGATTATTTTTTTATCTCGCAAACCAAGCGTTTCCGCAACTTAAAATTTGGTGAAGAGTTGTCTTTTGGCGAGTAGAAGCTACAAAAAAAATATGAAGCCTGAACTCGATGTCACATATTGTACAGTTGAGCCCATCTTTTTGTCCAATATTCCGCTATGTCTCAAGACGAAAGTCTTTGACCAGTGTGTGTTGCCAGTGATGACATATGGAACTGAAACGTGGTCGCTTACAATGGGCCTCATAAGAAGGCTCAAAGTCACCCAAAGGGCAATCGAGAGGGTTATGGTTGGAGTCTCTCTGCGTGATCGCATCAGAAATGAGGCCATCCGCAGCAGAACCAAAGTAACCGATATAGCCCTCCGAATCGCTAAACTAAAGTGGCAGTGGGCGGGGCACATTGCTCGTAGAACCGATGGCCGTTGGGGCGGAAAGGTTCTCGAGTGGCGACCACGAACCGGAAGGCGCAGCGTGGGTAGACCCCCCGCAAGGTGGACTGATGACCTGGTGAAAGGTCGCGGGAGTCCGCTGGATGCGGGTGGCGCAGGACCGGTCATTGTGGCACTCTTTGGGGGAGGCCTATGTTCAGCAGTGGACATCTTTCGGCTGATATGATGATGATGATGATGATGATGATTGTTATGGTTTTTCCAGGTACGCTAATATTAGTTTGCTGAATTTCGGAAGACTTAACTGGCTGTGATGGTGCAATATGACTGGTGTTCATTTGCCTTCTCTTCTTGCTGAGGAGGCAATGGTAGCTGAGGATTTGATGCACCAGACTGTGTCAAATCTTGATTCTGATTGCGGGTTACTGGCAGAGAATGGACAGATGACAGTAAATTTGTGGCCGGCATGGAATCAATGTTGAATTTGGGAAGACTATGGCGCTGGATGAATACTGGAGGGTCACGAGAACAACGTGGCTGTGGAGATAGATGCAAATGGATGTCTTCATGAGACCTGGTTGTATTATTAGTGCTTGCTAATTTTATATTCTTTGTTATATTTTTTGATCCCAACCGACTCATCAAACTCCATTGCTCGACATGCACCATTTATGCCCAAGATCAAAGCAACCTGCAAATGATAAGTTGACAAGTGAGCACTTGTATAAAGGAGATCGTCAATTCCAGGCCCACTTGCGATATGGTCTCGTATATGGTTTTTTCTTAAATTTTAAGCAAATACCCATTTTATTACGAAACTAGACAAAATATTGCATGAAAATGAAACGGGAATTAGAAATACAGAATAAAAAGTAATTTCGTTGATCCTTCCGCGATCCAAATAGTGCTAAATAAGTTGTTAACGTCTTTACCAGGGATGTTACAGAGCTCCGGTTCCGGTTCCGTTAAGTCGGAACTTCCGATTCGTTTTAAACATCCGCTTCGGTTCCGGTTCTGTTACTTTCAAAACAGAGGTTACATCGGATGTCATAGCAACGCAGCGGGGGGAAATGAGCGGCGTACATCGAAGATAAACAGGTTCATACCTGTCATTTGCTCATGTCCCCGCTTGCCTCGTGCTGCTATCACTCGGGCTGCGATTCTGGTTCCGCTTCCGATTCCGTTTCTGGTTCCGATAAAACCACATCTGTTACATCCCTGGTCTTTACAGCATTGACATCAGGTTAACTTCTCATGGACCGAGACGAAACCATGACGAAACGGACATTTTCAGTAAGGAGTTACGTTTACTTCGCTAATCTTCTTTATGATTCTAGTTTGACACTGTCAATGTATGACGTCACCGTCATCCATGTCTGCGGCTTGAAGTAATAATTTTAAACTGGAGTATACTCTTCGGGCATAAAGTGGAGCCGAAAGAGAGGGTAATATAGGGAGCTGCGTCTCGTTTTGACTTAAGGCATTATGACGGCATTATATCATGCTCTTTCGATAACGTAACGCATTTTTTTTAAATAAAGTAATGTCTGATACTAGCATGGATTTATAATAAGTGGATGTAATTGTTTCACTTTTTCCCTAGCCACAGATTAACCTTGTTACCGTCCAAAACAGTCGTTCATAGGTGATTAGAAAAAACGGTACAATAAAGGGCATAATATGGGGGGCGATGTCTCACTCGCACTCGTTACAAAATTGACACACATTGACACCTTGAGTTGTTCTCATGCTGGCATTATTATCTAATGACGTCATAACTCCCAAAGTCAAAACGAGACGCAGCTCCCTATATTACTCTCTCTTCCGGCCTCACTTTGTGGCCTAAGAGTATACTTACTCCATTTAAAAAAATATAACTTCATGGATACTAGTAGTAGCGCACGAACAGTGCTAAACCTTATCTCTTTGTAATAAGTGCTACGACTGTTTAGTTAATTAGCAATGATGGTTTGACAGCCATTATCTTTGTTTACCCAAATACAAGAAATCAGCAGCAGGATCAAAATATGACTTTTTATTATTTTATTATGATTTCCGTTTCATTATTATGTCAGATTTTGTAGAAATTCTGTAAAAACCCGGTATTTATTTTGTGCTATACTTCAAATCATAAACATGTACGCTTTTAAATACTGTCCTTATCACATTCATGTTTTTTCATCCCCGATTTCTCAATTTTCCCGTTAGACTTCATGATTATTTTAAGACCGCCCTGATCTAGAAATTAAGGCGAACGTTTTGATATCTATTTCATAATTATATGCACCTTTATGATCTGGGGCAAATCGCCTAACCAAAATTGACGATCTCCATTATGTAATAAAAGTTGTAAAAAATATGATAGCATGTAATAAAAGTTGTAAAAAATATCAATAAATATACTTAATCTTGCTGTGAACCACTTATTTTAATGAAATGTATCTAAAGAGGCTTAGCACTGAATAAATAGTCACATTTTAAGATATTTTGTTATCCAAACTAAATTCATCACATTTTTGTCTGATTCATATGTAAATATAGGAATACAATTTTGATGATTACAATAAGTAGGTACATCATCATCATCATCATATCAGCCGAAAGACGTCCACTGCTGAATATAGGCCTCCCCCAAAGAGATAACTACTACGAGTAGGTAAAGTTACCTTTATGGCCAGATATTGTTCATCGGGTGCTTGGTTTAAAAATGTTTGGACATTTTCACTGGTAAATATTCTAGATTTCTTTGTAGAGTATCCATCTGATCGCCGTTTTAGCCATGCAAGTAAGTTATTGTAGTTTTTTAAGTCTATATTGTGTTTAAGACGTATTGTTGCTTTAATCATAGAGTACAGGGAACACAATGTTGAACATTTCTTTGTTTTTCCCAGTTCTTGAAAATATGCTAAGAATATATTTTCAAAGAAATTGTGTGCGTTTTTATTTATTTTCCAGCTTATGAAGTTGTCATATGCAGTTATGTACCTCTCTTTTGATTTCGGCGGGAGCAAGTTGTTCATGGCTAATTTCGCCTCCGCTCTTAATTCAGGCGGTGTACAATCAACAAACATTTCCGGGTGTTAACTGTGGTACCACGGCTTTTGTACCACAGGGGACCACGGGTAATTTTTTTTCCCTGTAGACCCACTGCACCAAAATGGGTTTATCTTTACGTTAGCGATGTCGACTCTGTGCGGTTTGGCCTTCGGCCATTAGAAGATAACTAACGAACCTAACCTACCTATGAGTGGTCATTTTGCGCTCTAGACCTTACTGGGAAAATAGGGGTGGGTCTACGGGGAAAATAATTCCCCGTGGTCCCCCTGTGGTACAAAAGCTGTGGTACCACGGTTAACACCCGAACATTTCGTCATCACTATGTTCTTCCATTGAACTCATATTTAGAATCTTCGATCCAACTTACAAAATCACAACTAACAATGAAATCGGAATACTCGTAAGAAATTAATTTTCCAATTTCCCACCAAAAAAAGTAAAGATTGTTAAGCCCGTGCTACACGGTTACCAATTTACTGACAATTTCGACCGGGGCTGCGTTGCATAAATTTATAATTCAGCTTTATGCATCAATTTCTAACAAATTTGGTTAAAAAGAGAGGCTTACAGCAAACTTGTATTTTTATACAAAGTACGACAATAAAGGCCGCCACACTCAACAGTAGTCGTGTAATTTTAATAAATAGTAAGTTTAGATTTTTTTTAATTTTACCTTTTAGTCGCCTCTTCAGAAATATATTTCATCAAATTTCTTAAAAGAGGTGCTTATTATTTATTTTTTTATACCACGACGGTGGCAAACAAGCATACGGCCCGCCTGATGGTAAGCAGCTACCGTAACCTATGGAAGCCTGCAACTCCAAAGGAGTCACATGCGCGTTGCCGACCCTTTACAAAAAGGAGGATTCACTGTGTTGACGGCTAAAGGAGCAAGAAGTTCCCTCATCGACAACACACTGGGTCCTCTTTGAGCTCTTTGGCAACCTTACTCACCAGCAGGAACACAACACTATAAGTAGGGTCTAATGCTATTTGGCTGTGATTTTCTGTAAGGTGGAGGTACATCCCCAGTCGGGCTCTGCTCCAGATTTGAGCGAGATGACGTGCGCTGAACGTGCCCTACCACACTTAGCGAGATGCCATTCGCAGTGCCCATACCTCTCTTTTTGGCGTAGTTTAAGGACATACCCAATTCCGGACGTAGTTTAAGGACATACCTCAGGTCCAAAATTATTAATTCTATTTAACCATATATATTAATAATCTATATGTTTTTAATTCAAAAATACTGTATTCTTAATCGGGAAACTTTGTATTACATGGCAACACTCGTCTGGACACATACATTCAAACCAGCCGCCATCTTGCGTCACAGTTTGTTGTACAGCCATGCTCCGTCCTTTAATTTATTCGTCCAAGGTAATAGTATAAAATACTGAAGCGGTAGGTCAACAGATTAGAGAGCAGTAAGTAGTCAAAATACTGCATAATTTGATAGGTAAGTTCAGTAGAGTTCATAAATATATGAGCATTCCGCAACAATGCACAAAGGAGATCGTCAATTTTTGTTAGGTGATCTGGCCTAGAATATTTAGGACCGTTTAACAATGGTTCTTACCTTTGAAGAATCGTCATAATTTCTAGATCAGGATGGTGGTAAAAATATTGCGAAATCTAATGGGAAAATTGAAAAATCAAGCATTTAAAACTTGAATATGAGAAGAACAATATTTGAAAGCGTGCTTGCCCATGATTTATATATTAATGTAACAAAAGTACCATGTTTTTAAAGATAATGTACAAAAGCGGACTTGAAAACAAAACGGGAATCATGATGAAATAATAAAAAGTCATATTTTGATCGTATTATAGTTCCTGTATTTCGGTAAACAAAGACGGCTGTCAAACCATCGTTGATACTATTAACTGAACATTCCTAACACCTATTGCGAAGGGATAAGGCTTACCACCGTTAAGTGCGATAGCACTAGTATCTGACATTGCAATATTGAAAAAAAGATGCGTTTCGTTATCGAAGGAGCATGATGTTTTGCCATTATGAAACCCACTTTTAATATTCAAACTCCGATCAAAACTGCAAAAATACGCATTTTCAATCTTTAGGCGTTTTAATACAGTCGATTTCTAATTTAAACTTTCGTATTCGTAGGCTTAGATACTATTTTAATATTACAATGTTCTAACTTACCGAATAGTATCAAAACGCAGATTATGTAACAGTATACATTGACAGTGTCAAACCAAAAAACAATCCCGTTTCAGGCCAGGGTGAAGTTAAACTTTATGTCAATGCCATAAGGACGTTAACGACTTGTCTTGCTGTATTTTAATCGCGGAAAAATCAACATAATGTTTATTTATTTAGTATTTCTAATTCCCGTTTCATTTATTTGCAATATTTTGTCTACTTTAATAATAAAATGAGTATTTATTTTACATTGCAGTACAAACTGTATACGGTTTATATCAGGTGGCCCAGAATAGACGATCTCCTTTGATGAACTTTGTTCCGATGTATATGTACTATTCTATGTTCATTTATTTTTGAAGCCTAGGGAATGCTGATATATTTATGAACTCGACTGTACCTATTAAATATGCAGACGTACAAAGTTTTTACTTCTTAACCTTTTTCTATCGAAATTAAATTATGGCCTGTTTCACAATCTCCAGTTATAGCATATCTGTCAGATAAATGTTTGCTGTCCTTTTCTTTTATACGACTGGAGAAAAGGATAGCAATATTTTTTTACTGGCAGATAAGTTTATCTGGAGATTGTGAAACAGGCCCTAAACCATATAGATTTTAATTTGTTTTTGTAAATAAATAGATGGTAGCCACACAAATATTAACATTTTACCCTACTTGTAAATATTTTAAAATTTCTTGTCTTTTCAGTATGACACATTACAATAACTAGGTATTAAACATCCATACTAATATTATAAATGGGAGTGTATGTGTGTGTTTGTTTGTTTGTTTGTTTGTCCGTCTTTCACGGCAAAACGGGGCGACGAATTGACGTGATTTTTAAGTGGAGATAGTTGAAGGGATGGAGAGAGACATAGGCTACTTTTTGTCTCCATCTAACCCCCACTTCCCTAAAATGGGGGGTGGAAGTATGTATGGAGCATTCCGGGGGGCAAAGGGGAACCGTGTTACCCCGAATTTAACGCGAGCGAAGCCGCGGGCAAAAGCTAGTATTAAATATGTGTTGTTGAATTGCTTTTTCACCCTACCTGACGAGCGATCAACGCATATTTGAGTCATAAAGAGATCCACTCTCAAATGGTGAAGCGAACAAACAGTGTGTTGTCGCTAACAGCAACATTGCAACCAAAACTTAGTTTACCTACAAAAACAACGCATTGCAGGAAAGACCAGTTACGATAGAATGCCCACAAGTTTGTTTAGGAATGCTAATGTTTTTCATGTTGGAACGGACTGTAAGTATTTTTAGGCGCGGCTGCTGCACACCTTCGGACTCATTTAGCTCTAGGAAATGGACTCTGATTGGATTTATACGTCTGAGATGCTATCTTGTACAGTTGTACCTACTTACAACCAAGAGCAAAGAAAAAGGTGCACTTTGAATAGAAATGTCCAGTGTTTTACCTGTTTTTGATTTTATTAGACTCCTGAGTGTAAATACTGTTGTTTATTATGAAGGAAGACAAGTCTTATTTCCTATCACATATGTTTGTTACGGGACGAGCTTTAAGTCACATCACAAGTATAACAACATAAACAATTTCACTAATTAGGTTAATTATATCGCTACACTAACGGAAGTAGCAGTGTTTTTTCACAGCGCATATACAAGCTGAAATATTAATCACCGTTAATATTGATCGAGGTGATAGCCTACCTAGACTATACTGAACAACTTTTTCTATGGGACCAACTCCGAAATCGAGAAAATATTTTTGGTTTCCCCATAAAAAAAAATTCGCGATTTCGGAGTTGATCCAATAGCAAAAGTTGTTCAGTATGGGCTACCTAAATTTCACCATGTATATCGCTGAAATCTGATTAGTATGTATGTATACCTAATGACTATTAATGACCTCACTAACGCATAATTGAATGGTACAGATTTAGGTTCTAATTGTCATTTCTGTTTCGAAAGGAACATCGGTGAAACGCCTGCCTCCAATTTTGTTATAGAGCAAAATAGTCAGGGGTGGTATTGACCGATGTAAAATCACAACCATAGTTCTGTTGTCTAATATGCGGGAACAAATAAAAATCAACTTTTTTTCCTGTATGTATAATAAGCGATTTCGATATCACTTATGAAGGAAAGTACATTCATATGTAAACCCTCCCAAGAGGAAGGTTTATACGTATAATACATGCATAATCTATATTATGCATGTATTATAGAAACACTTATTAAACACTTATTAGAGAAACACTGATGATTTTAGAGGTTCCTAATGTGATGTCGTAAATAAACCCATTTTTTGCGCTTATATTGCAAACGCTGGCCGAGTCCTAAGAGATAAATCAAAATAATGTACTACACTATTGTACATCTTAAAAAGGTCTACAAAAAAGTCCGCGATGGTATGTCTATCTCTTAGGGTTAACCCACAATAACCATTTTTCCCGTGCGAAGCTGGAGCGGGTCGCTAGTTTTTAAAAGGACATAGAATTTATAGAGCTAACATGTTCTTAGTATTTTTTGCTTAGCGAAGATATGCGGGTGAACTACGTGCAACGTGCACGTGTGTGATCCGTTAGACACGTAGGATATGCGGCCAACGATAGTGCCGTTTTAATTAAGACTGCAGTTTCGTTATTAGTCGTAATATACGGCGTCTGACCAAAGTATAACACCTCGTCAACCGAGAAAGAAATTATAGGACACCAATGATTTTTAGGTAATGAAAACAGCTAAGCTAATAGGGATGACCAAAATAAGAATCATTGTTGTTTAGTATCATTGTTGTTTAGTGTCATTGCATTGTTTAAAACATCGAAGCGCTGGTGGCCTAGCGGTAACACGTCAGACTTTAAATCCGAAGGCTCGTACCACTGAGTTTTTCGGAACTTATGTACGGAATATCATTTGATATTTACCAGTCGCTTTTCGGTGAAGGAAAACATCACAAGGAAACCGGATCTAATCCTAACAAGGCCTAGTTTCCCCTCTGGGTTGGAATGTCAGATGGCAGTCGCTCTGTAAAAACGAGTGCCTACGCCAATTCCTGGGATTAAGTTGCCGATTGGGCCCTAGGCTCAATAGAGCAAAAAGCTGGGACAAACGCTAGGAGGAAGAAGATTGTTCAAAACACCCGTAATAATTTGTTTTCACAATTGTCCGTATCCTAGGATCGTCCGCGCCACCACCGTCGACTTCTATTGGTGGTAGATAGCCAAAAAGGAATCGGAATAGGACATTATCATTTATCACAAACCATGAACCATCCATACTTCCATACTAATATTATAAATGGGAAAGTGTATGTGTGTGTTTGTTTGTTTGTCCGTCTTTCACGGCAAAACGGGGCGGCGAATTGACGTGATTTTTTAAGTGGAGATAGGCATGGAGATGGGGATAGATAGGGATGGAGAGTGACATAGGCTACTTTTTGTCTCTTTCTAACCCCCCACTTCCCTAAAATGGGGGGTGGAAGTTTGTATAGTTTGTTACGCCGAATTTAACGCGAGCGAAGCCGCGGGCAAAAGATAGTAGGTAAATAAAGGTACAATTTTTTATAGTTACCTACCTATAAGTAACTATAATAGGTACTCGTACTATAAGTAACTACGCGTCAACACCAACATAGATCAAAAATATACATTACGAGTATGTTGCTTTTCATGCTAGTTAGTCACCTGTGCAGACATATTCATTGTAATTATGATAACGAAGTGCTACCTATTGTTGTACGCCTGATTTTATGTTTCCTTACCAGCTAATAAGTACCTATACGCATTGACTGCCCGCTATTGTGTTCATCCGTCTCGTAAAAGGACTGGGTAACTTTATCCGATATAGTAAATTGAAATGAAGAGACATCCTGCCATGTCATTATCAACATAAAATACGTATTTTCTTTAAGTATCAACGCTTTAGTAGTACCTAAGTATTATGTATAAATATTTACCAGATATTTAAGCGTAGTGCAAATTACGAAATGTACTATAATAAACATCCCTATAGGATATGATACATTTTCATAATTATAGGAGACTCAATTTCACAATTGAAAACGCAAGTGAGAGCACTTCGAATCACTCAGTAAAAGTGTCAAACACGTAGTGATATTCTCGTGTCACGGTTTGGCATGTCGAATAGGGCTCCAAAGAAGGAATCCCTTTGAAAGTTGATAAACTGCAAATAAAATGTTACTATTTAGGTACTATTATGAAAATAATTAACTGAAGGGGTGAATAGAGGCCAGTGCTCAATCGGCATACATAATAAGCGCAGAACAAAAAATATTCCGTGATAATAAGCCTATAAATTATAAGGCGGGAGGTGGTTAAATGTTTTATATAAGTACCCAACCAATGAGATTACTTCCTTCGTGTTGCCCTACTGCTGGTTACAGGCATCCTCTTACGGGTGAAAGATACGCAGGAACACTTGGGTCTAGGAACATAACAAAACAATACCTACCAAACAGAAACATCACAATCGATCAGTTATTTAGACAGGGTCGGAACAACGAAAACACGCATTGCAGGTACTTTATCTAGGACGCTACCATGCTCCTACTGCCCACGATCCGTTCATAGAAGTTAAAATGAACCGCAAACAGAAATTTAAAAATCGGAAACGGGGGACAGAACAATGCGAATCCGAACAAAGGACGGACAGCATGCGCATTGCAATCAGGAGCCATTGCCAATCTGAGGACAGTCACCTTGCGGAACTGCTATAGATATCCTTTAGGAGTCTAAGTTATTCTTTTGCGGACTCCTGTGGCGCCCCACGGGGGACGTTGAACGAATATTGACTACACACGTAAGTACCTGTTCTGTATCTACGTAGTTAAACTAAATTAGGAAGGTACTTAATTTTGTAGGCGAAGGGCACCTTAGTCGGTGAGAGTTGTCGCATCGCATGCACATTTCAATACGCATTATTTCATAAAGCCCGCAACAAAGACATTTACTGAAATCTGAACTGAAGCCCTAGACTTCTATTTATTTACCAATTTTCATTGGGGTACGTCTGAGGTAAAAATTTGGTAGAGCCACCTAAACTGGAAGTCAATAGAAAAGTAAATAAACGAGTTTACCTATTAAAAAACGAGTTTATATATTAAAAAAATCATTATTGACCCCCTCAAAAATGTATTTCTGCATTAGTGACCCCCCCCCCCCTCCCCATTTCAGGCTGCAACCGTGCCTGGAGCTGGACAAAAATCTCCGTATCCATACCATCTTAATACGTTCATTCTGTTCTTATTAGGTTCTATGAATGACGACGGGTACCAAACAAAAAAAAAACTTTTCGCGCCCCAAAAATTTTTCTCAATTTTTTTCTTTATAGTCGCAATACCATACCAATTATGCCCTTAAGGCTCCTTATTCCCTAAAAGGTCGAAAAACTCTATTAATGAAAAAAGCCGCATAAAATGCTATTTATAAGATAGTTTGAAGTATTAGTAATACAAAAAAATAATTTTGAACCATGTTTATTATTATTAAGTACCCAAAAATACGATTCTTACCAGAAGTGTCCTATTTTGATTTAAGAGTCATTTTTAAAAATTCATAGTAATTTGAAATTTACTGCTAAAGTAATGTTTTTTTTTATCGTGATAGAAATATAGTTTAACTTTGCAATGGTAATATTTTTAGGGCAAAATACATAGAGTTTTCGTGGAAAAATTAAATGTAACCGTGTTTTCATCAAATAACTGGCATATAATCAGAAGGTATTTTGTCGATTATCCTTGGATAATCTCTTCTTCTTCTTCTTGGATTCATCTTGATGAATCTTCGATTTTTATTTCCATGGCCGTCTCATACATGATATACTCAATTGAATTTAATTCAAATTGAATAAGAATTTTTACCCTTTTTTGCGTAATCTGAAAATGAACGGTACACCTAACTGGAAAATCCAGAAAGGCCTTCCAAGACAACCAATTTTTTTCATATTTCACTCGTTAAAATGTAATATTTGCTCCGATGGCCGTCTAGATAAAGAAATTAACTATTATGTGCATCAATAGTTGATTTTAAAAACTTAGTATTTTCGCCATAGCCTTCGAAGAAAATGAAGCATTTCGTGAAATTCGTGCGTTTTGGGAATGAGGCCTCTTAAACGGGTCACCATTTTTAGGGTTCCGTACCTCGAAAGGAAAAAACGGAACCCTTATAGGATCACTTTGTTGTCCGTCTGTCTGTCTGTCTGTCTGTCTGTCTGTCTGTCAAGACCATTTTTTTCAGGAACGCGTGGAGGTATCAAGCTGAAATTTATATCAAATACTCAGGTCTATTGTCCCTTGAAGCTGTGAAAAAATCAAACTTAAAAGCCAACGCAATCAAAAGATACAGTCGTTTATGCTGCAAATTTTAGAGTTTTTCGGCACTTGCAAAACCTACGGGGTACTTCCCGTGAACTCAGAAACTTGAAATTTGGCACGAAGCAACGTCATATAGCATAGAGAATGGAAAAATTACAAAAAGTAGACATTTTTAGTAAAATCATACAAAAAAATATTTTTTTTAATTTTAAACTTACTACCTTTTTCCTCGTAAACGCGTGGAGGTATTAAATAGAAATTCATGTCAAATACTCAGCGCTATAAGACCTTTCAAATGTAGCAAAACCAAACTTTTATGTCGACGCAATCAAAAGAAATTGCAATTTAAGTCGCTTATTTTGAAACTGAGTACTCGCAAGAAACTCAAAACCTAAAGGGTACTTCCCGTAAACTCAGAAACTTGAAACTTGGCACGAAAAAACTTCATATATCACAGACAAAGGAAAAATTACGAAAAGTAGACATTTTTAGTAAAATCATACAAAAAAATTTTTTTGAAATTTTAAACTTACTACCCTTTTCCTCGTAAACGCGTGGAGGTATTAAATTGAAATTCATGTTAAATACTCAGGGCTATAGGACCTTTCCGATGTAGCAAAACCAAACTTTTATGTGAACGCAATCAAAAGAAATAGCAATTTAAGTCGCATATTTTGAAACTGAGTACTCGCAAGAAACTCAAAACCTAAAGGGTACTTCCCGTATACTCAGAAACTTGAAACTTGGCACGAAGAAACTTCATATAGCACAGACATAGGAAAAAATACGAAAAGTAGACATTTTTAGTAAACTCATACAATTTTTATTTTTTTTATTTTAAACTTACTACCCTTATTCCTCGTAAACGCGTAGAGGTATTAAATTGAAATAAGTAATAAACATACTACAACTTTTGCTTGTTATAGGTTTGTACGGAACCCTCGGTGCGCGAGTCCGACTCGCACTTGGCCGGTTTTTTTATTACACCCTGTATATTGTGGTTTTCTAAAATGCAGGTGTTTGAAGTCACGTCACACGAATTTCGTCACACCCTCGAGGTAAATAATGAAGTAGGCAAGTCACTAACCTCACAGTAACTAAGGTGGATCGTTACTGATAGACGGAGAGCTGGCTACGTCAGATATGGCACAATTTAATAATGAGAGCAACGAAACTCCTTCAGTTTGTTTGCTATAAGTACTATGCTTATTTATAGATCCGGACATCTGGCAGCTGTTCATTGGTGGAGGTCAAAGAATGCAAATCACGTCAAGAATAAAAATCCTAGAGTTCTGGGTTGATGCAATATTGTAGGAAATTATGTAATTAATCCATACTAATATTATAAATGGGAAAGTGTATGTGTGTGTTTGTTTGTCCGTCTTTAACGGCAAAACGGGGCGACGAATTGACGTGATTTTTTAAGTGGAGATAGTTGAAGAGATGGAGAGTGACATAGGCTACTTTTTGTCTTTTTCTAACCCCCCACTTCCCTAAAATGGGGGGTGGAAGTTTGTATGGAGCATTCCGCAATTTTCAAGGTAGAAAGCTAAAACCGGCCAAGAGCGTGTCGGGCCACGCTCAGTGTAGGGTTCCGTAGTTTTCCGTCCGTCACAGTAAGTGTCCCCTCTTAAGAGTTAAAATAACACCGCCATGTAGGATATGATATGAGCGTCCCAGGTACAGCGACATCTATCGGCAAATTAAGTAAACTATTGCGCGCGAGCCTAAAGTATGGATGATGATTTTTATGGGATAATTCTTTATTGCGTGAACCGATTTTCACCGTTTTTACTTTATTACTTTATTTGAAAGCACGTCATTTCATTGTGATTTTGTAGAAATTACAGGTACAATAAACACCTACTTATACGGTTAAATTACAAACTTAGTTCAGAAATTATTTTGTAATTTTTTGTCAAAAACTATTCAACCTATCAAGTTCAAAATAATTTTCCTAGAAAGTTTTTATAAAGTTCTACTTTTGAGATTTTTTTCATATTTTTAAAAGTTGTGGTTCAAAAGTTAGAGGGGGAGGGACACATTTTTTTTTTACTTCTGGAGCAATTATTTCCGAAAATATTTACATTATCAAAAAATGATTTTAGTAAACCCCTATTCATTTTTAAATACCTATCCAACAATATATCACATACTGATTTAAACTTACACGATTTTCACTCATTATTATGGCAAAATCGGGACTTAATCGCGTACACTTACTTTTATTATTTTCCTGACGTTTCGAGCGTGCCGTAACGCTCGTGGTCGCAGGCAGACTGGCGAGGAATTGTATCAGCATCTCCTAGCTGCGCGGGTTTTTCGAACTACCCGCACTTGGTCTCGATTATGCACATTCACGCTAGGGTTATCACTTTGCCTACACACAACACTCACGACATCTGGTGGTTTGGAAATGCAAGTATTTACACGCTTACATTTGCTGATCACTGGATTCCACGAAGACGAGATCCCCTGTCGTAAACGCACAATAGCGGAAAGGGTCAGGGAACATATCACAGCAGGCAAAAATCGGCAAATAAACAAGTCTGCTGTGGCCGAACATTTGTTAGAATCTGGACCAAACCACTGGATTGAGCTCCATAATCCAAAAGTCCTCTCTACAGAACGTCTTCGTTATAGCAGGAAACTACGAGAGGCTATTGAAATTAGGAAGTATAAACATTTCAACCAGAACGAGGGACAGGGGATCTCGTCTTCGTGGAATCCAGTGATCAGCAAATGTAAGCGTGTAAATACTTGCATTTCCAAACCACCAGATGTCGTGAGTGTTGTGTGTAGGCAAAGTGATAATCCTAGCGTGAATGTGCATAATCGAGACCAAGTGCGGGTAGTTCGAAAAACCCGCGCAGCTAGGAGATGCTGATACAATTCCTCGCCAGTCTGCCTGCGACCACGAGCGTTACGGCACGCTCGAAACGTCAGGAAAATAATAAAAGTAAGTGTACGCGATTAAGTCCCGTTTTTGTCATAATAATATATCACATGTTAGGGTTGAAATGAAAAAAAAATTACGCCCCACTTTACGTATAGGGGAGGTACCCTAATAAAACATTTTTTTCCACTTTTTATTTTACCACTTTGTCGGCGTGATTGATATACATATTAGTACCAAATTTCAGCTTTCTTGTGCTAACGGTTACTGAGATTACCCGCGGACGGACGGACGGACGGGCAGACATGGCGAAACTATAAGGGTTCCTAGTTGACTACGGAACCCTAAAAATTGGTATGCGGACTATTTGAGACTAACAAAAAAATTGAGCATCATTTTTTTTGGATTTCTGCACCCAACCCCTTAAAAGAGGGGGTGAAATTGTATATGGGTGTTACCCCAAATTTAACGCGAGCGAAGCTGCGGGCAAAAGCTAGTTAGGTTATATTATTGCCAGGAGTGTCTTTTGGAGGAAATAGTGACAAATTACGTATTATGAAATTCATAGTTTTTCGCCTTCTGTTTTTATTTCCGCAATAATACGCATTATTTTTTGTTCTAATGTTAAAATATAAGCGCTTTCCTCTATAAATGAGACAACTTCGGCAGTTTTTACTTATATTGGTATTGCTTTTTTCTGTTTCTAAAATTTTGCTGCCTGCCACCTTACCTCTACCTATTTAAAGCTGTTAAATGCCCGGATCTAGGAATAAGGTTAGTATAGCAAACTAACTAGATGGGTTTCGTTGCTCTCATTATTGTGCCATATCTGACGTAGTCAGCTCTTAGTCTATAATGAAGACACTCGAGTTCAAAGGAGCGTGTGTCAAAGACAGGAGGCTTGCGATAGAGCACGCGACGTAATTTACACATAAGTATTTAATGTTACTGTGAAAGTATAAAAATATTTGACTCACGCGTCTAGTGTGGTCGATTAACAATGGCATTAGACTTCGATGCACGTACTAATCGGACGTCATAGTCATACCATCCATTGTCCGCGGCCGGACTACAATTTTGACCAGCGGTTTACCCTCAAAGACTACGTAATTCATAAAACTTGGGGGGTTTCAATGCCATAGGCTGTCCGGAATGTGTGGTGAGGAAACTATTAACGACAACACTACACTGTCTACACTGCATGTCGTTGTAGAAATTTAAAATCATAGATAAGATTATATGAGACATTTTACATCAAAAGGTACCATCTGGCGGCCGGCGCTTACGCTTTTATTGTTCGAATACAGTATCGTCTGTACACCGGCTTTCGCCAAAAAATGGTACCTTTCATGTAGATCGTCACATTTGACCCAAGTAAGCGGCGCTAAAGTCGTGCGCATAGCAAATAGGCATCACGAAATTACCAGAATTAAGTAAGTAAATTAGGGCCAAGATTCGAAGAGAATGTTTTGAAAAAAATATACGAGTCGATTTTAGTCAATTAAATAGAAATAAAATATTTGTAACGAATACCGAACGCCATATTAGAAAAGATACGCACGCACGTTCTATTGCAGATTACAGTTAGTTTTGTAAGAACGTATGACTATATGGCTAATTAATTAATTATCAGTTGCGATATCCTACTTTTGAACCGTTGCATTACCTACGTACGCTGTTCATTGCGTCTCTGGGTGTGAAATAAACACATTCATCCATCTTGTCAATAAAATCTAATACAGGAGGAGAAAATCTTGTCAATAAAATCTAATACAGGAGTTCCCAACCTTTTACCCTATGCGCCTCACCCAACATTATGCTAAAACACTACGCTCCCCTAGGGGCCGAAATGGAGAGTCCTAACCGGGCACCATCCGGGCATCCCCGCCACGGTACACGCCTTATACAGTTTAAATCTGGAGCCGCTTGCTGCGCCCCCTCGTCACTCTACGCCCCCTAAGGGGGGCGCGCCCCACTGGTTGGGAATTCCTGATCTAATAGGTGACCAGACACTGTCAGTAATATCTAATGACATTATTTCTCTACTCATCCTTCGCATTCTTCATATACATAGAAAAGGACGGATACAGAAATAATGACATTATTACTGACAGTTGGTCAGCTAATGTACTGACTGACTTAAATTCAGTCGACTTACACTTGAACTAGAAACTGAACCAAAGATTTAAATCTTCGCTTCTTTATTTATAAAAGTTATCTATCTACATTCTACTTAAGTATTATTTTCGATAATTTAGTACAGGAATTCCCAACCAGTGGGGCGCGCCCCCCTTAGGGGACGTAGAGTGACCCAAGGGAGGGCGCAGCAAGCGGCTCCAGATTTAAACTGTATAAGGCCTGTACCGCGGCGGGGATGGTGCCCGGTTTTGACTCTCCATTTCGGCCCCTAGGGGGGCGTAGTGTTTTAGCATAATGTTGGGTGAGGCGCATAGGGTAAAAGGTTGGGAACCCCTGATTTAGTAGTAGGTATGCTTAAGTAACTTAAGTTTTATAAATAAATTTACTGTTTTACTTCTTTTCCTCAATGTTATGTTACACAATAAACACCCAGTATATTCGTCATACCCTTTATTTTGCTTGCTGAGTAGCTAAATTAAAACTACAATAAGAAAAAAAAAATTGAAAGCATTAAAACTAATCAACGTTTATTGGCCGAGAAGTGTTGATAGCAATTGCAACTTGCTCGAAGTTTAGTAGTTCTGTTGTAGGCGGAATAGATGGAGAGCTACCACGTTAGATATAACACAATAATGAGAGCAACGAAACCCCTCTAGTTAGTTTGCTATACTATGCTTATTTCCAGATCCGGACATCTGGCAGCTGTCAAGTGGTGGAGGTCATATATTAATGCAAACCACTTCAAGAATACAAATCCTAGTTCTGGGTTTGATGCAATATTATGAGAAACTCACTACTTATTCATTACCGTACCTATGTGTGTTAAGTTAACGGCAATGTGTCCATTTGAGAATATCCTCATACGATGAGTATTGGCGTTGGCGTCCAGAGGATTTAATAAACCGCTTTAGGCTCTTATAAAAAGAAGTGCAAAGTGTCTAAAATTTTACAGATTAAGTACCTAGTTATGTACATAGTGCTATCAGAGCCCATGTTTGATTTGTAAAAGAACTGGTGGCAAGGTTAAGGCTAACCTATATCGCGGCGATGTTCCGTAGTTCTTCACCTTCCGTCACTCCTAAGTTAAAAAGTTTACGGTTGCAACTCAATAAGAACTAAACTTGCAACTCAATAAGTCGTCATTATTAAAATATGCTATGGCGGGCCCCAATAACCGAAAGTAATCACGTTAATTTCCTTGGCAAGGTCAAATAAATAGCCCAATGAATTGGATTGTCTCATGCTCGCAATCCACAATGAAGACAAATTGCAGAAATCATTTAGTTCACGAAAGTGGGTTAATTCAATAACTTTCCTACTTCCATAACACTTTAATACTTCTGAACTTTCTTGCGTGGACTAAAACTACTTCAACAACTTCTTATAAAGTTCTTACCGAGGGCAGCAGCTCGTCTCTCGCTTTTACTGGTGCACTTCCAAAACTTCATATCGGAAATCACGGTTAGGCGGCGAGATGACACAACCGGCGCCCGCTAAGGCAACCCGCCATCGTCGAACTGTCCGATTGAGGCCGAAACAATGACTTTTGTTTACAAACGTCTGGCCGCTTATTAAATTGCCGAGACCAATGAGCGCGAGTGCGATGTACGAACACCCCCGACTCAATCTCCGGTTGCACTGCAGGCGAATTGCAGGAAGTCGTGGGATTCTCGACCCTTGACTTGACGGTCTTTAAGCCCTCATTGAAACTGACACCACGCTAAAACGGCATCAGTGACGCGCTTAAAAATTGCTGATATTTATCTTGCCTATACAATTGGGTCGAGAAAATAGCTGTAGTTAAAATATGGCCAATGGCCACATCACTGTTTTGGCTATCTGAGTTATCTGACTAGTAAACTAGTAATAATTGCGTTCGCGGTTATTAAAAAAAACGTTTAAAAAGTGGTATCTAAAATCCGATTGCGTGATTCAGGGTTTTACTAAACACATTCTACTTTATTTCTCTCCTTTTGCGCTTTTACCCCAAGCTTAAGCTCTTGTAGACGGAGAGTTGGCCACGTGAGATATTTATGACACAATAATGAGAGCAACGAAATCCTTGCCTTTCGTGAAATGAATTATCCAAATCGTAACTGCTGGATTGAGTCTTCATGTTACAACGCCATCTAGCGTGCGATTCGTTATCTAACCAGTAGTCGCATGAACTAGGGTCATTGACACAGGAACTTTTTTAGTTAGGGTTTTCACTAGATGGAACAGGGGGCCGATTTTTGACTTTCGAGCGCTGGACTCGAATTCAAAGAAAGTAATCGCACACAAAAGTTTGTCGCCATTATATTCGCATGAAACTAATAGTTTAAATAGTAGTGATTTGAAATTCCTGCCGCTGTTATTTTTAAACATCATTAAATTCATCATCATTTAATTGTTTTATTCAGTTTTTAAAGTCAGATTCGAGCACTTGAATCTCAAAAATCGCCCCCAGCGCCATCTAGCGTGCGATTTATATACTAACCAAAAATGAATGAATGCGAGGTTGCTGCGGTCATTTTCATAAGAAAAGTATATATTAATAGCGCGATTTAGGATTTTTACTACATGGAACAGCGCTATCTAGCGTGTGATTTGTATAATAAGAAAAAATGCAAGAATCGGAAGTCATTGTCATAAAAATTTTATAGACCGTAAGCCAGGAACAAATTTCGTTGGTCATCGCGTCCCAGGCGGTAACTTGTAAGAGCGATGTATAATGAAGCCTCGTGAAGGTTAGCTACCTCTCCGTTGGTGGGTTGAGTAACGGTAGCTATTTAATCAATTTAAAAAAATATGGTCATCACGTCCTGATTGAAATGAAACTCTGTCAGGTGAAAGTTTATATCCTATTATAAATATAAAAAATAATTAGTCTGCTGTATCACAGTTAAAAGACCGTCAGCTGGTCACGTGAACGTACGATCTTCAGGGCATCAACTGGCGGTCTTTCCACCTTGATACAGCCGGCTGACGATTTTTTCTGTTTGTAATAGCATGTAAACTATCATCTGACAAATTTTCAATCGGGACGCGATGACCGCTTTTTTTAAAAGTAAATATATAGCTGCCGTTCCTCAACCCACCAACGGAGTGCCAGCTGACATTCATCACTGATAATCATCAGTGATGATTATCAGTCGCCGCTGGGACGCGATTGGTCATGCTCATGAAAGTTGTTCCTGGCTTACGGGCCATTAATAGCGCGATTCACGATTTTCACTTCATGTTACAGCGCCATCTAGCGTGCGATTTGTAAACTTGTAAATTGCATGAGTTAATTTAATGTATCGAGAGCTTGGATATTATATGTCGATGATCGAGAGTTGCTTACGCTAAGAAAAATCTTGACAATGCGATTCAGGATTTTACTACGGTCACGTCCCTGAAAATATGGATACATTAAATGTGACAAAAGCATGTATCCAAGACATTACATGTACTAGAAAACAATCGTCTAGTTTTCAAGCTGTAAGTATACCGACTTGTATTTACACGGGGTCATAATCATAATAACGAGAATATCTGTTTTCGGAAAGGAGTGAATAGTATATGCAATAAAAGATATCAATGTAGAGTATAAAAGTTTAATTTCTATCACATCATGATGTCTCCCTACAACTTTGACATAGATGCCGAACTTTATGCTAACTGATTACTATGATTCGAAGACGATCCAGCTGAAACAATTATCAATCAATCATACTATTTCGGTAGGTACTGCAAAAATGATACTACATATGTAGTTACTTGAATCTGCTTCGAATCGCACACATTATTGCTCTATAAAAATACATGGATAAGCATATTTTCTAGGCACAATTCTGTACTGTCTATAGTAAAATTGATAATGATTACACACTTCTATTTTGTTACATACAATACTAAAGTCTATCTTAACATAGGTAGTTGAAAGAAATTGAGATTTTAATAGTAATTATCCAGAAGTAAGATTTATTGCGTCAGTACTTTTTAAAACCCGTTTAACGAGATAAGAAAGTAAAATCAATAATGAAAAAAAAAACATTTTGTATACGAGAGATAAATTTATTACAAACGATAATATTAATTTATGAAATTGGAGATGAAATAAAGTTAAAATCAGTACTCTTACGTCCTAAAAGTGCTCCCAGTTTTTGACATTATAGACAGATGTGAAAGATTAAGATATACAGGATGTAATCGTTTAGTGTAGCCAGGCGATTATTCCGTAAATATAACAGATGTCAGAAAACTTTAAACTGATATCGAAAGTACGTTACCCAATAAGTAAAATCACAACAACTTTTTTTTAACAAAGGCAGTAATTAATTTTTGTACTTAGCAGAAACGTCTGCAAGCGAAATTTCAAATTTATAACTGAAAGAAAAATGGAAAAATTCACAGCGTCGAGCAAGATTTTGCGACCTTTTGGAACACCGGTTTAGGAAAAAAATCATGGAGGTTGAGTAAGCGTTCATACCCAGTTGATCAGAGCGATCGGACCGGTGTTCCGCAAAGCCGCAAGTAGGAATCTTGCTCGAGGCGGTGAATTTTACCATTTTGCTTTCAATTATAAAATTAAAAAGGTAGTAATATTAAAAATATTACGTTTAAACGCTCCCATACATTTAGTACGACGTTCCTTGAGGCTGCAATTTCGCTACCGTAAGGCGCTCCATACACTTGATTCGAATTAATCAATTGATAGACAATTGTCTATGGTGGCGGAAATTTCTCTATGGCCCCCATACAAAACTTGAGCCCTAGCTCAACCCCCTATACCATAGACAAATTTCCGCAACCATAGACAATTGTCTATGAATTGATGAATTCAGATCAAGTGTGTGGAGCGCCTAAGAGATAAAACTGTATAAGATTCATAATTTACACGAATAAACTGTAATGATAATTGGTTGATATGGATAAGCGGATAAAATAAAACAATTCATGAATCATATGATAATAGTGAACTGACTAGGCCTTTAAAACTAAAGCCTCTCAACGAACGGCGTACTAAATGTATGGGAGGGTTTGAATTCAATATTTGGTATACCATTTACTATTCAGGTTTTATTTTATTAAAAAATGTGATTTTAATCATTGGGTACTTTCGATGTCAGTTTAAAGTTTTCTGATATATGTAATATTTTCGGAATAATCGCCTAGCTACACTTAACGATTACACCCTGTACGCATGTGATGATTATAATATATTATAATATAACATCCACAACTAAAATATTGGTTTTACCTAATAACTACTAAAATAATTTATTTCTTATAGCTCAATCAATGGATAAACAGCCAATAAATCCATTAACCAACCAAAGACTACACTAAGGAATCTAAAAGAGCCATTAATTGAAGTCTTTCATCAGTAGCCGACAGCTGCCAGCTCTACTTGTATTGTCAAGTGTAAAAATGTAACATTCTCGGGCAATATGGTCTCTTCGGCAAGTGTCAATAAGGACGATTTTTTAATTGCATTTATATTAAGTAAGCTCCTTATTAACAACTCGTACTCACTTGTCTTAAATCAACACTAGTTTTTGCCCGTGTGCATACAACTTTCTCCATGATTTCATCGATTGACGATCTTATAGGTATACCTATGTATAAGAATATCTTAAATATCCATGTTAGTGCTTTATTTTTACACTTTATTATACTTTATCATCATCACATATATCGGAGCGTAAAAGGTTCCCACAAATATCTAATCACGACTCTAATTCAAGGTTGTAGAGTGTAAATTTAAATATTTATGAGCGCCATTTAAAAGTGCAGTAAAATTATTTTTAATGGAGACTTTACCCAGCCAATCAAAATCTAATATATCCTTGTATCATTATAATGGTCACAATATGGCCCATTCGTGCCCCAGACAGGATAAAAACATAAAATACAAAACATAGCCATTTTATATGATCAGAAAACACAAAGGATTATTGACTATAGAATTAGAGTCATCTAAAATATAATTCCATATAATTTTAATTAAAAACCAAGACACTATCTATTTCTGAACCAATAAAAATAAAGTGATATGTACTTCATCAACTTGTCAATAGCCCAAGTCTCAGTATGCACGAATACATATGTCTGTGTACTTTTGTCTTTTACATCTGTATTCTGAAAGTATAATCACACATCATAGCTATGTCTTAATCCACATCATAAATTTTAAAGGCACTGCTTTTCAAAGTGAATTTAACATTGATTGACAACACCTCCTGAACGCTTAGATAGTCTAAAAAATAAAATAATCATGATCCATATACATCTAAACTCACGCGGAAAAATATAAAACTACACTCGGTACATTCGCATCTAACCAGCAAGATCTACATAAACCGTCAATTCAGTAAATCAACGCCATCAATTTTAAAACCATTTAAAAATAAACTACATAGCTACTGCTAATTTACTGGTGTAAATATGATTAAATTTATCCTTACAAATAATCGTTATATGTCAGTTTATCAATACTGAATAGGCGTAACCTAGGTATTCTCGCTAAGTAGCCGCGCGTCAATGGCGGTACCAGGCGCCCTGCACGCGCGTCTGGAAGTGCGACACGGGCGTCACGATGTAGGCCTGCTGCTGCTGCTGCACCACGGCCAGCGGGATCACCTGCTGCGCCATCTCCACCGGCTGCGGCGGCTCGTCCGCCACGCCCAGCGGCTGCATGTGCTGCGACACCTGCTGCACGCTGCCCACCTGCTGCGTCAGCACCTGCTGGTGCTGCGACACCTGCGGCACCAGCATCTGCTGCTGCATGGACTGCTGCCCGGGCTGCTGCTGGTGGATCACCACGTGCGGCTGGCTCGACATCTGCTGGTGCTGCACCACTTGCTGCACTTGCTGCTGCTGTTGTTGTTGCTGCTGCTGCTGCTGTTGTTGTTGTTGCTGCTGCTGCTGTTGCTGCTGCTGCACGTGCTGCTCTCTGTCGTGATCCTCCTTCTTCTTAGCCTCCATAGCTGCCTTTTTGTGGTCCTTTTCTTTCTCCTGTTGCGACCTGATAGGGTCCTTATTCTTATCGTATGACATGCATTTCCCGCTTCGGAACGGCACCATGTCTTTGGGCATGTCTTGTTTTTTAGTAGCAAATTTGACATGAGGAAATTGGTCCTTCATGAATGCTCGGAAAGTAGAATATCCCATCAGTTTTACTCCGGGCTCAAGAATTTCCCCATACTCTTTGTAAGCCTCGAACAAGTGCTTCCGTGAGTCTCCTTGTATGATAATGGTCTTGCTGGCTTTCTTGCCTTGTTCTCCCGACGGCTGGACGTCTTTAGGCGAGGCAGCATGTTGTTTCAGGTACTCTTTTAAGAAATTAGTTGCATGTTTGTATATGTCTAAGGTGAATGTGTTGTAGGGCTTCTTGCCAACGTTACCGTGTATCCGGGGCGCAACGCCGTGTGTCATGACATGCTGTCTGATGCGTTTCAGCTGATAATGTGTTACATTTTCTAGATACAGAAAAGCCTCCAAACAGACCTTTCTTCCTTGGTATACATAGCAAGCCCTCAGTCTCCTCCTGACCTTGTGGCGTGAGGTTTCGGCTGGGTTGGCCAAGCTGGCCATAGTGATGCCCATAAGATACATGTCATGTTCACTTTTGGTCAGTTCAGCAATGTTGAGACGGTGGCGGTATACTGCCTCTGGATTCAGTCCACGGTAGCAATTGTCCTTGCAATCACATCCTCTTCTTAATCTTTCTTTTACCTGAAAATATATAAAGAAATTGTTATAAAAAGGGCTAACTCTTAGCTGTAAGTGCAAGTGTTATGAAAGTTACAGACAACTTAAAAACCTCATAGCTAGCAGTTCCAAGTATAAATGAAAATATTATAATTTTAAACAAAAAAAGAACCAACTTCACTTAAGCTCCACCTTTCCAAGAGCAAATGCCCGAGTTACTGTAAAAAATACTCAAATCACTATAGGTGTGCTTATACTGGTTAAAGAGTTCCCTCGATTTCTCCAGGATCCCATTATCAGATCCTGACCTGATGACAATTGGACCAAGTATCAAATATACCTAACAAAAAAAGAATTTTCCAAATCAATCCAGCCGTCTTTGAATTATCAGTGAAAAACAATCCAAACAAATTGAGAACTTCACTCACTGTTTGCGAACACTTCAAAATCTTTGAAGTTGGTGGAAAATGAACATTTCAAATTTATTTGCAAACACTGGAAGCTAGGCACTATATAAACAGTTCAGTTTATAATTTGTAACATAATAACTAAATATATATGTATTTAAAAATAAATAAAAAATCATTAAGTATTTCATATTGATTGTTTTAAGTATTGTTTAAAGTATTGTAGCTAAATAATTATTTAATTTAGGAATTTGTTTGTTTTTATTACATTTATATAACTCATTATGTCAATTGCAAATTGCAGAGATTGACGAATAACTTTTGTTAATGTATTATATTATACATACTTAAGGTAGATAAGTTACCAATAGCTCTATAATTCCCATAATAAAACAGATAATATGAAAAATAATATAAATTATTATTCATACTTTCACATGCCAACAGTTACTTTATTTAAAATACTATGTCTAAGTCTACAATACTCTACAGCCCCAGACGGCAATGCTAGCATCTGCCATACCTTAAATACATTGTATAATTATAACCTTAAAGTAATTATTTAGTTTAAAAAATATTGATATGATCAGGTTTTATAATTGATATCTTATTTGCCGGACTGTATTAAGGAGATTTAAAAATGTATTATGTATGAAAGTAAACCATATTTTGTTGTATCAATTGTTTCAGCTTACTTGTAAAGGATTATCCTCAAGTTTGTTGTCAAAGATATCATCATCACTGTCCGTTTCCGCTCCCTTTTTCTTCTTTTTCGCTCCACCTTTTTTCTCCATTTTGGGCTTAGTTTCAACCTCCATGCCATCTCCATCAACATTTGAGAACTCAATGCTGTAAGCACCCTGCATTCCTTGCATATTAGCCTCGCCATTCTCCACTTGGATTGTGTGGCCTTGCCATAAAACCTGAAATAAGCAATATTACTGTTAAGATTCAACAATAAAGGCCTCTTTTATCTTGACAGATGATTTAGGACAAAAACTAAGACACCTCAAAGCAAGCTATCTTATACAGCTGAATGAAAAGTTAGGAGGTTACCTGTTCTTGGTGACCATTGTAGTTGTGCTGCTGCATGTTCTGAGATGCCCCCATCTCGAACACGGAGTGTTGGCCCATGACAGGCGTGTGCCACTGAGCGCTCTCTCCATACTCCCCTCCGCCGTTCTGGTCTTGCGGAATGGCCACGATTATGGCCTCCTTGCTGTCCACACTTCGGCGCTCCACCGACAGAAGCGAGTGCAGGACCTCACTCGCCTCCTTTTCTGCCGGATTCACCACCTCCATCTTCTCATACGACATGGGTGTGCTGCCCGCTCAACGCTACAATACAACCGATCGTTCACATTAAATCACATGTGCCTACGTATATGTGTATGTACAACCTCGCGACAAACCCGCCCCGATTGCTGTGAGAATTTACAACCCCGCTACAAATACGAGAAAACCGCGATAACTTTTCAAATTCATGTAAATAAACACAACAAAAATCGCGCAATTATTAACCTTAATCGCGTTTTTTAAGTTTCATTATCGCATAGCGGATCGAACTCCCGTGGAATATTGGGCCATATAGTCATAGCAGAGGAAGAATAAAACTTACCGTTTTCACGATATTTCAACGTCTGAGCTGCATAAAAATATATAACCAGAGTTACTAGTCAAACATGGATTGTTTTCCTTTAAGCTATATTCATATTGCAGTCATAATTGAAGAGAAATGCACAAATATTTCACTGAATTCACGGAAGCAATATGGCGAACACTTTCTGTGAATAAAATCGGAGGACGCCGCAGAACACGTCTTTAGTACAGTGCGCCACCACTCGGCCGCGCCACCGTCGCACGTTTCCGAGAGGTTTCCAACTTTCGGTATTGACGCACTCTGACAACTCAAGGCGCCAACATTTAAAAGTTATTAGCTGGAAGAACGCGCGCGGCGCGCGTGTATATTGAATATTAACGACAAATAAAGATATGCGAATATAATTTACTCAAGCGTTATTAACATTCTCGTATAGTTTATTTTTCAATATACACCAGCGTGCGTTTAAAAGTATGTTGTAAAAAACAAAACACCCGAAATTCCTGTGCTCTGTAGAAAAATGTTGCCATAAACTAAAAAGAAAAATATTGACATACACTAAAGTCAAAATTGTCAAAAAAAAATGGCGCGAATGCGATTGTTAATTTTTAATATTTTTGATAATCTAAGTAAAATGCTAAAATGTACCTAATCGTCGTACCTCTCAATATGAACAAATAAGTGTTATGATGAAGAGTGTGTTAAAAAAAGAAATATCCCGCATCAAGGCAATAACCTGTCGGGAAACATGATCTGGCACGGCGTGTCAGCATCAGCACTGGTAAGGCCGATAATGTATTTATTCTGAGCTATAGAATTAAGCTCCGAACATTCTGACCTCTGATGGATTCAGCATCAGCACTATCAGCAGATTCAGCAGTCCTTTTACCAGAATCTCGCAGTTCTGGCAATTCTGGGTAGACAATATATTAGGTGTACATGCAGGCAGACAAGATTGTTATTTGTTATTATGGGTTGTACCTAAACTAGGCATAAATGATCAATAAGCCTAATCACCGGCGTAGACGTCGTAGGTAGGTATATAATTTCAGTCGGTGGTAGTGTTAATAAATAAAAATGGATGCAAATTTCCGCTTCTTAGTTTAGGTATCTTCTTGATTCCGACTTCAGAATCACACGAAATCTAGGCATTTAATTCTATAAGCGAACCCGAAAACAGTAGCGTACCGACAATAGGCTAAATCTAAATTAAACACAGGATGTGATACTGACATCATGACATGTGAACGGACGGATGTTTGAGGAAGGTAAGGAATACGGATGGAACCCTAAAATAAATAACGCCGAACTCATTCGTCTCTCATTTTCTGAAAGTGCACTCGCATTTCGCGTGGTGCAATGCAACGCAAAGTACGCAAACGTTGATTGGAATTGGGACAAGCCAACATTTGTTCCGTTCCGTTGCGAGTGTGGGTTGGTACTTGGTACCCTTGGTACCCTTCTGTACCATATTTCCTGCCATAAAGATTGATCTGCTGGTGCTGCCGCGTTCGACAATCACGTAATAGGTGAAGGACATGAAAGCTAAGAATTTCGGAACTTTTTAACGAAGCTTGCTTGCTTAGCCTGCTAAGTACCTCATTCGTTATCATAATCTTGACACACGGCAGTGTGTCCGCCAAGTTCGAGCAAAAAAAAGCGACACACCGGCCGTGGGTTATATTACACGAACCATTTCGGGACAATTTCGACCACCCTATAACTCAAAACATATTTTATCTACGCATATGAAATTTCGAGTGTCTGTTGACATCCCCTTAATTGTCTAGAATACAAAATTTCATTATTCTACCTATAGCAGTTCTTAAGATATTGACGTCAGAAAATCGCTATTTTTACTATACACTCACTCACTGACTCACTGACTCATCAAAAACCTAGACCACTTCCAATGGTCGTACTGACATGAAATTTGGCATGGAGATAGGTCTTAAGGTCAAAGTAAAGGGAAAAATCTGAAAACGGCCAAGTGTGAGTCAGTTTTAAAAATAGCGAAGGTGTAACTTTGTTCTACTATGAAGTCATAATGAACTAAATAGGTCTATCTTCCAATGGTCGTACCGACCTGAAATTTGGCTCGAAGGTTTGTCTTTAGGTCGAAATAAAGTAAAAATCTGAAAACGGCCAAGTGTGAGTCAGTTTCGAAAACAACGAATGTGTAATTTTGTTCTACTATAAGTAGGTATGGAGTGGAAATGAGATAAGACTTATTTAAATTTAGGTACATACCAATTTAAGACAATACATGTTTGTCTTAAAGACAAGAACAATAAAATTGTTCACCACTCTGTGTGTGTCTGTTGCGGGAACCGAATCCACGATTTACGAAGTGCAAAGCAGGTCACTAGGTACACTAGGTGCGCTAAATCAGTCAAACAAAAATGAAAAGACTATTTTGTCTCGCATAGTCTAAATAATTTCTAATTTTACAACTAATAAAATCGCAGATTCAAGAACATGGAAATCATATATACTCTAAGTTGGAATTATATATGTATACTACTGCCCATCTCACCCTCCGATACGTAGACCCGTACCGATAAATTATGAAGTTTCGATAATATTAGAGATGCTTATTTTTCACATACAGAGTTCAGGCCAACCAACTTAGCTAATAATAATAATTTGAGTCATCCTAGGTTGTTGCTTAGGTAGAAACTTAGACATTTCTTTTTTTAAACATTATTCGGTAAATAGAAAATTAGAGACCAAAATTGTTTTTTCACTGTAACAGCAAAGTTGTTACTGACGCACGCACGCGTTTTGTGTCACTTTCGTCAACGGGAAGACTGACATTCAATCAGCACATATATGTAGACTTTTATAAGCCTATATAAAATTAGAGTTGATCGATTAGGTACTGTGCTTTCTAAAATATCGGTATCTATTATTTGAATAAATTTGTGCCATATTAATCAATGATATTTATTTATTTTAATTTTTTTTCTTGTATGACCCTGTTAACAGTACAATAAAATATTAAAGTTATTAAAGTTTGCGTTAATATTTTCATATAAGCGTATCGAAACGATGTTTGAAATTTGTGTCGTTATAATCAATGGATTATTTTTATTTTTGAAAACAAAAACTTGTTTTGCGTAAAGGGCATGCGCGCGGAACGGTAAGGCGCGGGCGGAGTGCATGTGCCGGCCAGGGTGCCTAGCAGCTAGTTTGTTTTCTATACATTATTACTCTATACATACATATAGTAATATAGTAATAAGTGCGACAAAGACAAACAGCGACTTTTTAGTCGCTCTTTTTTATTTTTCATAGTAAAGAAAGCAGTAATATAAAACTTAAGTAAGTAAAGGATAATTAATGGTGATATAACGTATGACTACACCGTAGTCCGTAAGGCACTGCAACGGCGGATACTGTGCCACGCTAAACCTAGTTTACAATATAAACAGTATTTTGACAAATTGTCACAGATAATTTGTTACTAATAATATGTAATTTATGCATCAAGGCGGTTTGTTTACAGAGTGCCAATCGTGAAACGCGAAAATCGAAATTTCGTTATCTGCCTCTCGGTTGGCCTAGCAAAGGGCCGGGCTGGACTTTAAAAAAATTTCAACAGTGTGATGTCATAATAAGGCTATGTTTTTATTAACTTATCGTATAAAACACATAAAAATAAGCAATTTTCTTTAACACATTTTTTTTACTCAATAGTTTTGAAGTTATGGGGCCCTGAAAGTTGAGTACAGTTTTGACTATTTTAGTTGAAATGGTGTCATTATGACACATTTTTTTGTCTTATTGTGTAGAATGTGTTAAAATAAACAAGTTTTATTAGAAAAAAATTACTTTACTCAAAAACTTCGAAGTTACCGGCTAAGTTCGAAGTTTCTCTAAATTCAAAAATGGCCGATTGGACGTAGAACTTTTATATCATTTGGACTTCGAAAAAACCATCGACGGGACGTCAATATTACGTGTACATTTTATCATTTTTCGTATAGAATACGCTAAAATAAGTGTGTTTTATTCGAGAAACTTTTCTCGAAAATCAAAAGTGGCCGAGATAATGGAGTCTGAACTTGTATATAATATGGACTTCGAAAAAAAAACCAGCGATGGGGTATACTTTTAATGATTTTACCGTATACAGGGTGTTTGGTAACCGGATGCAAAGCCGAAAGTAGGAGATAGTCTAGGTCATGTAGAACATTTTTAGCCATACTTGTCTTAGACAAATGTTATTAGTTTTTTTTTAATTTAAATTTTAAGATTTGTCGGAGAAAACTGCAAAACTTCAGACTAAATCGATAATTAGTACTTTTTTTACTGCAGGTAGATTTTTTTTTGTTTTATTTCTTATTGTGCAATGTCTATCAAACACTAGAAAAGTGATTTCAAACATCTGTGTCTAAAGAAAACAAGTTGACAGCGATTTAAAATTTTAGTTACATGAAAATGTAAACGATTTAAGTGATTTCAAAGTACGATAAAAAAAAACTAAAATAGCCACGAATTTTCAAACCATTTTAAAAACATGCTTGGCTTTTACCCTTTTATTCAAGCTATCAAACACGACTGTAGCTACTGTATCCTTGAAAATAAGCCACCTAAACCAACTGGGTAGCTAAAATGTTTCACTCTACTTGTGATACTTGTGGTAGTTGTGGTGACGAATCTCATTATGATTATACAATAAAACATTGGTTCTGAATACTAAGTTGGCGTTGACTTGACATTTGACTTGTTTTAAAAGGGTTAGTGTACTGGACATCTGGATAACTGTTTCCCGGACGGTTGGATCGGCAGAGGCGGACGAATCCCTTGCCCCGCTCGGTCACCTGATTTGACACCATTGGATTTTTTCGTTTGGGGCCGAGCTAAGGAGCTAGTCTACACACAAGAGGTCATTAATACCGTAGAAGAGCTGAGGGAGAGGATAGAAGCGGCGTTCGAAAGGATGAGGGAAGAAATGATATTCGGAACAACCACCACAGAAGTAAGAAGACGGGCTCGTGCTTGTATTCGAAACGGCGGGTCACATTTTGAAAACGAGCGATGATGTGTAATTTTAATGTGTTGATCGTAAAAATAAATAACTTATCTTTTATGCTTTTGTTTTAATTTACCCTAAACATTCCCTCTTATTAGTACAGGTAGCCTATTTTCAAAGATAAAATGGCTTGAGACATGATTGTCTTATCGCCCGCCGCCTGCCGCTATCAGTCCCTTTTGTCTCTCACCGCCGCAAGCCTTTGTTTGTTAAAATTGCATGTGGTAGTTTTGTCCAGTACACTTAACCCTTTTAAAACAAGTCAAATGTCAAGTCAACGCCAACTTAGTATTCAGAACCAATGTTTTATTGTAAAATCATAATGAGATTCGTCACCACAACTACCACAAGTATCACAAGTAGAGTGAAACATTTTAGCTACCCAGTTGGTTTAGGTGGCTTATTTTCAAGGATACAGTAGCTACAGTCGTGTTTGATAGCTTAAATAAAAGGGTAAAAGCCAAGCATGTTTTTAAAATGGTTTGAAAATTCGTGGCTATTTTAGTTTTTTTTTTTCGTACTTTGAAATCACTTAAATCGTTTACATTTTCATGTAACTAAAATTTTAAATCGCTGTCAACTTGTTTTCTTTAGACACAGATGTTTGAAATCACTTTTCTAGTGTTTGATAGACATTGCACAATACGAAATAAAACAAAAAAAAATCTACCTGCAGTAAAAAAAGTACTAATTATCGATTTAGTCTGAAGTTTTGCAGTTTTCTCCGACAAATTTTTAAATTTAAATTAAAAAAAAACTAATAACATTTGTCTAAGACAAGTATGGCTAAAAATGTTCTACATGACCTAGGCTATCTCCTACTTTCGGCTTTGCATCCGGTTACCAAACACCCTGTAGAATACGCTAAAATAAGCGTGTTTTATTTACAAAACTTTTCTCTAAAATCAAAAATGGCTGATTGGACATGGAACTTGTATATCATTTGGACTTCGAAAAAAAATCCATCGACGGGACGTCATTATAACATTTATAACGTGTACATTTCATGATTTTTCGTTTAGAATACGCTAAAATAAGTGTGATTTAGTCAAGAAATTTTTCTCTAAAATCGAAAGTGCACATTATAATGACAGTCCATGTTTTTTTTTAAGTCTAAATTATGTACAAGTTCAAAGTCCATTATCTCGGGCATTTTTGATTTTAGACCAAAGTTTTTCAATAAAATACGCTTATTTTATTGTTTTCTATACGAAAAAATCATAAAAAATATACTTTATAACGATATATCGCTGGTTTTTTTTCGAAGTCTACATTAAATACAAGTTCAAAGTCCATTATCTTGGCAATTTTTGATTTTAGAGAAAAGCTATTCAAGTAAAAAACGCTTATTTTAGCGTACTCTATACAGAAAAATCATAAAAAGTACACGTTATAATGACATCCCGATATACAAGTTCAAAGTCTATTATCTTGGCCAGTTTTGATTGTAGAGAAAAGTTTGTCAAATAAAACACGCTTAGTTTAGCATATTCTGTATAGAATATGCTCAATCATAATCATAAAAGTACACGTTATAATGTAGTCCCGTTGATGGTTTTTTTTTCGAAGTCCAAATTATATACAAGTTCAAAGTCCATAATGGACTTAAATAAGCGTGTTTTATTTGAAAAACTTTTCTCTAAAATCAAAAAGTCCATTATCTCGGCTATTTTTTATTTTAGAGAAAAGGTCCTCAAATAGAACACGCCTATTTAGCTTATTCTATACGGAAAAATCATAAAAAGTACACAATATAATGACGTCCCGATATACAAGTTCCATGTCCAATCAGCCATTTTTGATTTTAGAGAAAAGTTTTCAAATGAAACACGCTTATTTTAGCGTATTCTATACGGTAAAATCATTAAAAGTATACCCCATCGCTGGTTTTTATTTCGAAGTCCAAATTATATACAAGTTCAGAGTCCATTTTCTCCACCACTTTTGATTTTAGAGAAAAGTTTTTCGAATAAAACACGCTTATGTTAGCGTATTCTATACGGAAAAGCCATAAAAAGTACACGTTATAAATGTTGTGATGACGTCCCGTCGATGGTTTTTTTCGAAGTCCAATGATATCGAAGTTCCATGTCCAATCGGCCATTTTTGATTTTAGAGAAAAGTTTTTCAAATAAAACACGCTTATTTTAGCGTATTCTATACGGTAAAATCATTAAAAGTATACCACATCGCTGTTTTTTTTTCGGAATCTAAATAATATACAAGTTCAGAGTCCATTAGCTCGGCCACTTTTGATTTTAGAGAAAAATTTCTCGATTAAAACACCCTTATTTTAGCGTATTGTAAACGAAAAATCATAAAATGTACATCAATCATAAATCATAAAAACGTCCCGTCAATGGTTTTTTTCGAAGTCCAAATTTCTAAATCAAAAATGGCTGATTGGACATGGAACTTAATATACAAGTTCCATGTCCAATCAGCCATTTTTGATTTATTTTTTTCTAAAATCAAAAATGGCCGATTAGACGTGGAACTTGGACTTCGAAAAAAACCATCGACGGGACGTCATCATAACGTGTACCTTTTATGGCTTTTCGGTATAGAATACGCTAACATAAGCGTGTTATATTCGAAAAACTTTTCTCTAAAATCAAAAGTGGCCGAGAAAATGGACTCTCAACTTGTATATAATTTGGACTTCGAAATAAAAACTTGTACTTTTAATGATTTTACCGTATAGAATATGCTAAAATAAGCGTGTTTCATTTGAAAACTTTTCTCTAAAATCAAAAATAGCCGATTGGACATGGAACTTGTATATCGGGACGTCATTATATTGTGTACTTTTTATGATTTTTCCGTATAGAATAAGCTAAATAGGCGTGTTCTATTTGAGGAACTTTTCTCTAAAATAAAAAATGGCCGAGATAATGGACTTTGTGATTTTAGAGAAAAGTTTTTGAAATAAAACACGCTTATTTAAGTCCATTATGGACTTGAACTTGTATATAATTTTTGAGATTTTTGAAATTTTTGAGATTTCTGAGATTTCTGAGATTTAAGATTTGAGATTTATGAGATTTTTGAGATTTTTGAAATTTAAGATTTTTGAGATTTTGAGATTTTCGAGATTTTCGAGATTTTTGAGATTTTTGAGATTTTTGAGATTTTTGTTTTTTGTGATTTTTGAGATTTTTGAGATTTTCGAGATTTTTGAGATTTTTTGAAATTTTCGATCTCACTTTCACTTTTCACTACACTTCACTTCACATTATCCTATTTTTTATTATTTTACTTTATTCCATTTTACATGTTTCTCAATCGTATGGCTTTTCGCGTTTCCGTGACCTGACGATTTTTCGTGACGTTCACGTGACTTTTTTTCGTCTAGCCCCCATCCGCGAACCGTCCGATAAGGAACTTCGTTCCAAAAACAAAAATAAAACAAAAATAAACGAAACTAAAACAAAAATTATACGTTGTGTTTTCTACCCATAATTCACGATGCTTGAAATCTTCGAAAATGTACTCAACAGTCTAGTCAAAACACAAAGCGGCTACCGCTCAAAAAGGTACGTATTGGCGAGACACGCACGAGTTCATTGCCCTACTCGCCGGCTTCCCGCGACTCGCTCCTCCGCTCAGTTCCTTTGTCGAGTATGTCAGCTTTATCACCCCGCGCGCGCCTCCGTGAGCAAGTACCTACATCGTAACTGCTAAGATGCCAGCGCCTGGTTGACCCATGGTTTAGCTTGTTAAGAAGCGAGCCGGCGGTCTACTTCTAGTAGTCACTACAGAAGCACGCCGAACAGGCGTGCCATCAAGGTCACGCGCTATAGTTAGGAAGGAAGATTTCCTCTGAACGCAAATCTTGTTTCTGTTTAATTTTTGACGAAATATCATTGATGAAAGTGACACAAATTGAAATATCTACTTTAAAGTCCCTTTTTGATTACTATACTGTGAACTCTGATGACTTTAATAATTTATTAAAACGATAACAGCCTAAAAAAACGAAATTACCAAGAAACTTAAATTTTCATTGCTTAATTTAACACATTGATTTTATTGACGTATTTTAAGGTGATGATATAGTTAATCCTTAATTTATGAACTCTAATATTTTATACATAGTTTTTTAGCGTTGTCATACCATATCAAATTGCACTCGACGTAAATGACACAAACTGGTTTTGTACAACAATAAAACTGTTCTAAATACAAAACAGTTATATTTTTTAACTCTAATATTTTGTTACTCAAGTTATGGCAAGCTAAAAAAGTTAACCTCAAATTATTGAATTACAAAAAAGCACCAATTGAATATGACACAAAACGCACTGAAAGATTCTCATGTACACACTGTATTTCCAACTTCAATAATAAGTGACTTTAGAATTTTCGAAACTTAACCCTCAAAATATTGCCAGCGGGACGGGGCTAACGCCACGGGATGAGATGGGATGGTGCACTTCTATAGACCCGTACCGATAAATTATGAAGTTTCGATAATATTAAAGATGCTTATTATTCGCATACAGAGTTCAGGCCATCCAACTTAGCTAATAATAATAATTTGTGTCATCCTAGGTTGTTGCGTAGGTAGAAACTTAGACATTTCTTTTTTTTAACATTATTCGTTAAATAGAAAATTAGAGATCAAAATTGTTTTTTCACTGTAACAGAAAAGTTGTTACTGACGCACGGACGCGTTTTGAGTCACTTTCGTCAATGGGAATACTGACGTTCAATCAGCACATATATGTGGACTTTTACAAGCCTATATAAAATTAGAGTTGATCGATTAGGTACTGTGCTTTCTAATATATCGGTATCTATTATTTGAATAAATTTGTGCCATATTAATCAATGATATTTATTTACTTTAATTTTTTTTCTTGTATGACCCCTGTTAACAGTACAATAAAATATTAAAGTTATTAAAGTTTGCATCAATATATTTTTATAAAAGCGTATCGAAACAATGTTTGTAATTTGTGTCATTATAATCAACGGATTATTTTTATTTTTCAGAATGAAAACTTGTTTTGCGTAAAGTGCATGCGCGGGGAAGGGTAAGGCGCGGGCGGGGTTCATGTGCCGACCAGGCTGCCTAGCGGCTTGTTTGTTTTCTATTATTACTCTATGCATACATATAGTAATAGTAGTAATAAGTGCGACAAAGACAAACAGCGATTTTTCAGACGCTCTTCTTTATTTTTCATAGTAAAGAAAGCAATAATATAAAACTTAAGTAAGTTAAGGATAATTAATGTAAACGTAGTCCATAAGGGTCTGCAACGGCGGATCTGTGTGCCACGGTAAACCTTATTTACCATTTAAATAGTATTTTGGTAAATTGTCACAGATAATTTGTAACTAATAAATATGTAATTTATGCATCAAGGCGGTTTGTTTACAGAGTGGCTATCGTGAAACGCGAAAATCGAAATATCGTTATCTGCCTCTCGGTTGGACTAGCAAAGGGCCGGGCCGGACTTAATAAATTTTTCATCAGTGTGATGTCATAATAAGGCTGTTTTTATTAACTTATCGTATATAACACATAAAAATAAGCAACTTTTCTTTAACACATTCTTTTTTAACTCAATAATTTCGAAGTTATGGGGCCCTGAAGGTTAAGTACAATTTGGACTATTTTGGTTAGAATGGTGTCATTATGACACATACTTTATTTTGTAGAATGTGTTAAAATAAGCAAGTTTTATAAGAAACATTTTTTTACCCAAAAACATCGAAGTTACCGGACTTTGAAGATTGACTACATGGACTAATTTGGACTTAAAAAATAAAATGGCGACGGGGTATCATTATAACGTGTACTTTTAATGATTTGTTCCGTATAGAATACGCTAAAATAAGCGTCTTTTATTTGAAAAACTTTTCCCTGAAATCAAAAATGGCCGAGATAATGGACTTTGAACTTGTACATAATTTGGACCTCGAAAAAAAATAATCGACGAAACGTCATTATAACGTGTACATTTTACGATTTTACCGTATAGAATACGCTAAAATAAGCGTGTTTTACTTGAGAAACTTTTCTCTAAAATCAAAAATGGCCGAGACAATGGACTTTGAACTTGTATATAATTTGGACTTCAAAAAAAATACCATTGACGGGACGTTATTATAACAAGTACTTTTTATGATTATTCTGTATAGAATACGCTAAAATAAGCGTGTTTTATTTGAAAAACTATTCTCTAAAATCAAAAATTGCCGAGATAATTAGGACTTTGAACGTGTATATCGGGACGCCATTATAACGTGTACTTTTTATGATTTTTCCGTATAGAATACGCTAAAATAAGCATGTTTTATTTGAAAAACTTTTCTCTAAAATCAAAAATGGCTGAGATAATGGACTTTGAACTTGTATATAATTTGGACTTCGAAAAAAAACCATCGACGGGACTTCATTATAACGTGTACTTTTTATGATTATTCCGTATAGAATATGCTAAAATAAGCGTGTTTTATTTGAAAAACTTTTCTCTAAAATAAAAAACGGCCGATTGGACATGAAACTTGTATATCATTTGGACTTCGAAAAAAAACCATCGACGGGACGTCATTATTATAAGGTGTACTTTTTATGATATTTCGTATAGAATACGCTAAAATAAGCTTGTTTTATTTTAAAAACATTTTTTTCTAAAATCGAAAATGGCCGATTGGACATGGAACTTGTATATCATTTGGACTTCGAAAAAAAACCGTCGACGGGACGTCATTATAACGTGTACTTTTTATGATTTTTTCGTATAGAATACGCTAAAATAAGCTTGTTTAATTTAAGAAACTTTTCTCTAAAATAAAAAATGACCGTGATAATGGACTTTGAACTTGTATATATTTTGGACTTCAAAATAAAACCATCGACGGTCGTCATCATAACTTGTACTTTTTATGATTATTCTGTACAGAATACGCTAAAATAAGCGTGTTTTATTTGAGAAACTTTTCTCTAAAATCAAAAATGGCCGAGATAATAGACGTTGAACATGTATATCATTAGGATTTCGAAAAAAATCCATCGACGGGACGTCATTATAACATGTACTTTTTATGATTTTTCCATATAGAATACGCTAAAATAAGCGTGTTGTACTTACGAAACTTTTTTCTAAAATCAAAAATGGCCGAGATAATGGTCTCTGAACTTGTATATAATTTGGACTTCGAAAACAAATCATCGACGGAACTTCATTAAAACGTGTACTTTTTATGATTATTCCGTATAAAGTATGCTAAAATAAGTGTGTTTTATTTGAAAAACTTTTCTTTATAATCATAAATGGCCAAGATAATGGACTTTGAACTTGTATATCGAGACGTCATTATAACGTGTACATTTTATATTACGTGTACGTGTATATTTTATATTTTTCCGTTATGAATACGCTAAAATAAGCGTGTTTTACTTAAGAAACTTTTGTCTAAAATCAAAAATGGCCGAGATAATGAACTTTGAACTTGTATATTATTTGGATTTCGAAAAAAACCATCGACGGGACGTCATTATAACATGTACCTTTTTATGAGTTTTCCGTATAGAATACGCTAAAATGCGTGTTTTATTTAAAACACTTCTCTCTCACATCAAAAATGGCCGTGATAATGGACTTTGAACTTATACATTATATGGATTTCGAAAAAAAACCATCGACGGGACGTCATTATAACATGTCCTTGTAATGATTTTTCCATATAGAATACGCTAAAATAAGCGTGTTTTATTTAAAAAACTTTGCTCTCAAATAAAATAAAACCGGCCAAGTGCGAGTCGGACTCGCGCACCGAGGGTTCCGTACAAACCTATAACAAGCAAAAGTTGTAGTATGTTTATTACTAATTTTAATTTAATACCTCTACGCGTTTACGAGGAAAAAGTTAGTAAGTTTAAAATTAAAAAAAATATTGTGGTATGATTTTACTAAAAATGTCTACTTTTCGTAATTTTTCATCTATCTGTGCTATATGAAGTTTCTTCGTGCCAAGTTTCAAGTTTCTGAGTTTACGCGAAGTACCCTTTAGGTTTTGAGTTTCTTGCGAGTACTCAGTTTCAAAATATGCGACTTAAATTGCTATTTCTTTTGATTGGGATGACATAAAAGTTTGGTTTTGCTACATCTGAAAGGTCCTATAGCCCTGAGTATTTGACATGAATTTCAATTTAATACCTCTACGCGTTTACGAGGAAAGAGGTAGTACAGGTAAGTTTAAAATTAAAAAAAATATGTTTTTGTATGATTTTACTAAAAATGTCTACTTTTTGTAATTTTTCCATTGTCTATGTTATATGACGTTGCTTTGTGCCAAATTTCAAGTTTCTGAGTTCACGGGAAGTACCCCGTAGGTTTTGCGAGTGCCGACAAACTATAAAATTTGCAGCATAAACGACTGTATCTTTTGATTGCGTTAGCTTATAAGTTTGATTTATTCACAGCTCCAAGGGACAATAGACCTGAATATTTGATATGAATTTCAGCTTGATACCTCCGCGCGTTCTAGAGAAAAATGGTCTTGACAGACAGACAGACAGACGGACAACAAAGTGATCCTATAAGGGTTCCGTTTTTTCCTTTCGAGGTACGGAACCCTAAAAATGGCCGAGGTAATGAACTCTGAACTTGTTCCTCCTTTTTGTAAAGGGTCGGCAACGCGCATGTGACACCTCTGGTATTCCAGGCATCCATATGCTACTGCTTACCATCTGGCGGGCTGTATGCTTGTTTGCCAAGTTGTGGTATAAAAAAAAAGAGTAAAATAAGAATACAATTAAACAAAATAAACGGAATAAAAACAGAATCAATACAAAATGACAAAATAAAAACAAAATACAGACGAAAATAAAACAAAAGTAAAAAAAAATACGTTAGTGTCGTGGAACACTCGGTTAGAACGAAGTAATATTATTTAATTTTTGACTTTTTCGTAATTTTTGTCGTTTTTGAATTTTTTGAGATTTTTGAGATTTTTGAGATTTTCGAGATTTTTGAGATTTTTGTAATTTTTGAGATTTTTGAGATTTTTGAAATTTTTGATATTATAGAAATTTTTTAACTTTACTTTTTTCACTTTGTCACTTCTCACTTTCACTTTCACTTCACTTTATCCTATTTTTCATTTTTTTTATTTCATTCCATTTAAATAAAAATATTACGTTTGCGTTGCGTTTTCTACCCATAATTCACGATGCTTGAAATCTTCGAAAATGTACTCAACAGTCTAGTCAAAACACAAACAAAGCGGCTACCGCTCAAAAAGGTACGTATTGGCGAGACACGCACGAGTTCATTGCCCTACTCGCCGGCTTCCCGCGACTCGCTCCTCCGCTCAGTTCCTTTGTCGAGTATGTCAGCTTTATCACCCCGCGCGCGCCTCCGTGAGCAAGTACCTACATCGTAACAGCTAAGATGCCAGCGCCTGGTTGACCCATGGATTACCTTGTTAAGAAGCGAGCCGGGGGTCTACTTCTAGTGGTCATTACAGAAGTAAGCCGAACAGGCGTACCATCAAGGTCACGCACTATAGTTAAGAAGATTTCCTCTGAACGCAAATATTGTTTCTGTTTAATTTTAGACGAAATATCATTGATGAAAGTGACACAAATTGAAATATCTACTTTAAAATCCCTTTTTGATTATTAGAATGTGAACTCTGATGACTTTAATAATTTATTAAAACGATAACAGCCTAAAAATACGAAATTACCACAAAACTTAAATTTTCATTGCTCAAAACACATATTGATTTTATTGACATATTTTGAGGTGATGATATAGTTAATCCTTATTTTATGAACTCTAATTTTTTATACGTAGTTTTTTAGCGTTGTCATACTATATAAAATTGCACTCGACGTAAATGACACAAACTAGTTTTGTACAACAATAAAACTGTTCTAAATACAAAACAGTTATATTTTCTAACTCTAATATTCTTTTACTCAAGTTATGGCAAGCTAAAAAAGTTAACCTCAAATTATTGAATTACAAAAAAAGCACCAATTGAATATGACACAAAACGCACTGAAAGATTCTCATGTACACACTGTATTTCCAACTTAAATAATAAGTGACTTTAGAATTTTCGAAACTTAACCCTCAAAATATTGCCAACGAGACGGGACTATCTAGGGCTACATAATAGGCCACCAATTATAATACCTACTGGTAGGTAGGTATTACCAAGTTATTAATTATCTATGTAGGTAGCGTACTTACAAACAGAATAAAGTACGTTATTGATGTATGTAATTATATGTAAGTAGGTACATTTTATAGGTGTAGGGAGCCAGTTTATTTGTAAAAATCACCTATAAATAAATAGTAAAATAGAATTAGACGCTTAGGCTGCGACTCCATTAAGGCGGAGCGGAGCGGAGATGTGCGGAATCGACCAATCATATTACTTGAAATCCACAGCTGGCCTCCGCTTGACATTTTTCAAGCAATATGATTGGTCGATTCCGCACATCTCCGCTCCGCTCCGCCTTAATGGAGTCGCAGCCTTAGTATAAAGGGTTATAGTATAAAGTACATACCTAAGTGGAATGACACATTTCCTAAAGCAAAAGTGATAAAAAAATAATAAAGAACCTACACCTAACAAAAATAAATGAAATCCCATCAAAAACATAAATGTGAAAGGCTGCCAAGTTCGATACGGAATGCTTCGCCTATAAAAGAAGTGAGATAGAATAAGTTCCATAAAAATACCTCAAATCATAAATAGTTATAGGAATGCACACTTGATTTCCAGCAGTTTTTAAGGTACATTTTGAATAAGTATCACGTTACATAGAAATACCTAAAATTATAATAGAGAAACGCACACCGGTTTTTTTAGCAGTTTCCTGATAACATTTATTATTTTCAGTACTTTTTAATGATGTAACTTGGCAAGTTTTAATAGAAAATTATATACTTGACACATTGCAGTCCAAAGGTGTCGATTCATTGCATTGAAAAGGTGTGTGGTGTGTGAAAACTTGCCAAGTAACATCATTAAAAAGTACTGAAAATAATAAATGTTATCAGGAAACTGCTAAAAAAACCGGTATGCGTTTCTCTGACTATTATAATTTTAGGTATTTCTATGTAACGTGATACTTATTCAAAATGTACCTTAAAAATATAACTATTTATGATTTGAGGTATTTTTATGGAACTTGGTACTTATTCAGATCTCACTTCTTTTATAGGCGAAGCATTCCCATAGTATCGAACTTGGCAGCCTTTCACATTTATGTTTTTGATGGGATTTCGTTATAAATGAACACGACGAAAAATACAAAAAATAAATGTCAGTTAATTTGATATTTAAATTAATATCAATAGTAGCGAGAAATACTTACCTATACCTAGTATACAATAATATAATAATATCGAGGGTTGCGAGGTGAAACCCGATAAGTAGAAATATTTTTTGATTTAAATAAGCACCTAACGTATGTCAGCTTATTGTTCTATTTTCAAAAACCTATTAACTCGAGTTATCGAGTTTCACCTCGCAACCCTCGATATATGGTATTATAATAGGTACGGAGTTCTTGTTATGCACGCTAATAGTTTTGTTCCTGTTGAATTTTGGGGTTGCCGTATTCCGAGACGTAATTTGCCGTATACAAACTCTTAAAATAATTGCCGATGAATTGCCGTATCCAGAAAATTGGCGTAAACGTGTCGAAAAAATGTATGGAAATACGGCAGTGGGACCGCTGCCGTATACCGTATTTTTGCCTGTAAAGCCCTTGATTTGCCGTATATTACGGGAAATGCCGTATCGGGAACAACACTGCGTTATTAATAAATGAAAGTTTTTAAGTTACAAGAAAACGACAAAAGAAATTAGTAGATTAAATAGGTTTTATTCGTCTTATTTTATTACGCCTCTTTATTTACTAAGCACCATTATGGCCTTTAACCATTGTTTTATATACCATAATTGCCCCAGGGTAAGTGGCAAATAAGTGTACTTACTTATGTGGTCTTACTTATATGTGTAGTATTTTTTTTAATAAAACGTATGGTTTTAATAATCTATCTCCGAACTCCGCCGTTGCCGGTCCCAAGCCCGGATGTGAAAGGAGGAGGGTGGGCAGAGAGGTGATATAAACTGCTGGAAATTCACCAACGCCGAGTCTCGGGCGGCGTGCACCAAACCCGATCCGGCCCTGCCGGCGGCTTCAGTGGCCGAGAGGACCTTAAATAACCTCTGAAAGACTGATGCGGAAAGGGTGGGGATACTACCGCAATTATTATTCCCAAGAAAACTGTTATGGGTAAATTCACTCAAAGTAAGGATTTGTCGGGCGATCCGGCTGACGCCCGGCGCCAGTCTGGTTCCGGGTCAACTGGTGTTAAATGTGCTACCGGCCGTAAGTTTGCGTCGCAGCAGGCGTCTTACAGGAAACATGCTACTGCTGCGCCAAGTCCTGCACAGAAGGATAATACTGGGCAAATCCAAAAGAAGCGTAAAGACTGCTACCTCACAATTGCAACCTGGAACGTGAGAGGACTATCGAAACCAGGAACAACTGAAACGGTGGAGAGAGTAATGGATAAATACAAGATAGACTTACTGGGCATAAGCGAAACGCACATTAAAGCAACGGGCCATTATACAACCTCTTCAGGAAAGATGGCCATAGTGTCGGGCAATCCGCACAAAAGCCACAGTGGCGTGGCAGCATTGATCTCGAGACACCTGGTAGATAAGGTGCTGGGATATGACTGCATTAATGAAAGGATTCTGAAAGTAAAACTTGGAGCGCACCCACACCCCGTAAACATGATAGTCGTGTATGCACCAACGTCAGCATCGAGCGAGGAGGAAATCACAGAGTTCTATGGTATACTGGAAAAAACGCTGCAAGGCATACCCAAAAAAGAGCCGGTAATAACGCTCGGAGATTTCAACGCCAAAATAGGAAGAACAGACGGCGACAACCATCTGAGGAACACGGTCGGCAAATTTGGACTGGGTACCAGGAATGAGCGGGGAGAGATGCTCTTGGACTTCTGTGCGGAGAACCAGTTGACGATAATGAACACTTGGTTTCAACAACACCCGAGACGCCTTTATACCTGGACATCACCAAACGGATTGTATAGAAACCAAATCGACTTCATATTGATAAGCCAAAGATGGAGATCTTCAATCTGTGCTACAAAAACGCGACCTGGAGCGGACTGTGGCAGTGATCACCAGCTCTTGGCAGCTAAATTCAGAGTGCGTCTAAAATCGACGAAAAGGGACAGGCTACACAAACCGATTCATCTAAACACCCCAGCCCTGAAAATGTACAAAGAGCATGTTAGCAAAAGGCTTACTGACAAATGGCAGGACCCTCTAGACGCACCAGAATCCACCTGGAATAGCTTAAAAAGCACGATGCTGGAGGTGGCTAAGCAGGCTTCCGGAAAAAACAAAGCAGCAGTGCCTAGAGCGGAATGGATCAGCGCGAACACATGGTCGATGATCGAAAAGAGAAAGACCCTAAAGGAAGGTGGTTTATGCTCGGACGAAGATCGCAAGCGCTACGCTAACATGCATGGTATAATCCAAAAGCTCTGCAGAAATGACAGAAATGCCTACATCGACGGAATTTGTACCGACATCGAAAAATGCTCCACAACGGCTCATTCCCGCGACATGTTCCAAAAAGTCAAAATCCTTACCAACGAGTTCAAACCTAAACACTGGACCATAGAGAGCGACAATGGAACACCGTTAATGGACAAGGCGGCAATCCTAGACAGGTGGAGAGGTTACTGTCAGCAATTATACTGCAATAATAACACCTTAGGCGAAGAAGAAGTCTGGCTGGATTATACCGAAAGGGAACCCGACATTCTCCCACACGAAGTTGAGTCTGCCATACGGAAACTGAAGGATAAAGCATGCGGCAGTGACGGAGTCACCACGCAAATGATCCAGAACCTAGGACCGGACGGTGTAGACATTTTTCACAAAATTTGCCTGAAAGTCTGGAGAACCGGCCAGTGGCCAGAGGACTGGACAGAATCATTGGTGGTGCCCCTACACAAGAAAGGATCTACCCGCAAGTGTGAAAACTATCGCACCATTTCGCTCATTTCGCATGCCAGCAAAATTCTCCTACACATCCTGAACAAAAGACTGGAATCCTTTATAGCGAGACAGATTCCCCAAGAGCAGGCAGGTTTTGTGAGAGGAAGAGGCACACGGGAGCAAATCCTCAACATTAGACTGGTGATAGAGAAGTGTAGAGAACATAACATCAGTGCCGCTATGTGCTTCATAGACTACGCAAAGGCCTTTGACTGCATCAGTTGGAAGAAAATGTACGAGGTGATGAGCGAAATGGGTGTGCCAGATCACCTAACCTTTTTGGTCCAAAACCTCTATCTGAGCGGTAGGTCTCGGGTAAGGATAGGGGAGTGTGTGTCCCAACCCTTCCAAACGGAACGCGGTGTGCGTCAAGGGTGTATCCTGTCACCGCAATTGTTCAATCTCATCGGTGAACATATAATGCGTAGAGTTCTGGAGAACCATCATGACGGGATACGCATTAACGGCTATCTCCTGAATAATCTGCGGTTTGCTGACGACACCACAATCATAGCCTCTACAGAAGCTGAACTCGCTGATCTATTGGACCGGATTGAGCGCATCAGCGCAGAATATGGTTTACTGATCAATCGGGGTAAAACCAAACTGATGTTTGTCAACCGGAGCGGCCAGCCGCAGAGAACCAACGAGCTATGTGACCTCGATACAGTACGCAAATTTGTCTACTTAGGATCACAAATCAGCGATGATGGGGACTGTGACCAGGAGATAATCAGACGAGGTCAGATGGCAAAAGCAGCAGTGAAGCGACTTGAGAAGATCTGGAGGAACCGAGGAATTAACCGCAAAACAAAGATAAAGCTCATGCGTACCCTTATCTTCTCAATCTTCCTGTATGCTTCCGAGACTTGGACGCTGAAAGCTCGGGCACTTCGAAGGATAGATGCGTTCGAGATGTGGTGCTGGCGCAGAATGCTCCGGATATCATGGACTGAGCGTCGCACAAACGAGTCTATCCTGGAGGAACTCAACATCACCACAAGGCTATCCACTATCTGTACCCAAAGAGTCCTCAAATTCTTTGGCCACACAATCAGACGCGGTACGGACACACTAGAAAGGCGCATTATTACCGGAAGTGTTAACGGCCGAAGGAGTAGAGGGCGTGCTCCCAGTAGATGGTCAGATGTGGTCCAAAGTATTACGCAGACCTCACTCCAGGCAACAATTCAGATGGCCGAGGATCGAGAGGCCTGGAGAGCAGTGATTGGGAGAATACCCATTAAGAGTCACGTCCCTCAGTCATGAGGCTGCGACTAAGAAGAAGAAGAGAGAATAATCTATCTATCAATCAATCAAAACCATTTATTTGTTATACATAAAAATAATCGGTAATTACAAGAAAAATTATAAATCCACACATTATTCCACATTCAGGGTTCCAATCCAACCGATTGAGGCGCGCTCCGCGTGCTACCAAGAAGCCTACTATGTGTGACGTAAAATTCGATTTAGCACATCGCAAATATAGCCTCCGTTACGACCCTGAGCTACCCGGCAAAAAAGTGACAAGGGACCAATGAATAAATTATTCAAATCCCAGGGATCCCGTAAAAAAGTGTCTGCTCACGATAAAAGTACAAAATTAGAATTTCCACTTAATACCGTGGTATGATTCGGTTCCTTAACTTCAGCTAAAGTAGTATGGGCCTATGGCGCTCATTAGGGGAGGCCTATGTCCAGCAGTGGACAGGTTGATGATGATGAGAGTAATTCTACTTTAGTTACTTTTCCTCTGACAACCGTTGTGTAAGGCTACTAGTAAAACCCTTCGACCGCACTTTGCCCCTTTTAAGGTTTCTCGGTTACAACCGGTCGGAGACTCTTAAGTCTGTTACGAGACATAATACTAAAGCTATGCTTAAGTTCATGGTACCTTGTTCACAAATGTTACCTTAAATAAGTTTAAGGTTCTTAATGCAGAAGACGCTGTGCTCCTTTCCTAGATGATAACAGGTAGAAGCACGGTAGAAGATAGGTCGGTATCGGTAACATTCGAATAACAGAAATCAAATGCGCAATAAATCCATGGTTGACGCTTTGAACGCTCATTTAAATTCAATGGATACACATGTCGTCGGTTGTAATATGAATTAATGTAACCGCCAAATGACGATTTTTCAGGAGAGGCAAAAAACGAATTGAGCAATCAAAAAGTATGTTGTAACTTTTTAGTTACTTATCCTATTGCAATGATGTTTATGCTATTTGTCTTGTATTTGTGAGGTCTATTTGATAATTAGGAACTCACTGAGACCACTGCTATAGTTTAGGTAATGGCAGGTGCTTACGCTAATTATTATTTTTTAAATATGGAGTTACGTTAAGAATTTTATGAAAAAAATCAAAATTGGTTATCGTATTTTAAGGTAACTCACAAAAAAGTAACAATGCATAACATAAGTCACAAGGTTTACAGAATATGGACTTACGCTACAAGGAGTCGAATATTGAAAATTCACCCTTATTTACTTGTAAGGTTGAATTAAAAAAAAATTAAACATTTAGCTTGTAAGTATAAGGTTAATAAAAAATTACAGTTTTAAGTAAGAAATGTAGTTTTTTTCAAAACAAAAGCTTACAAGAAATATTTTTCTTAGTCTTCTGACATTTTACAACCCAATATTTATATACACGGTGTAACATGAGGAAACCGAATAATTTTAACAGCGGATTCCTGATCATAATTGGAGACTAAAATGTCGTATAAACTTTTCTGGATTTCGCGAAAAAAAAATTTTTTTTTTTTTGCTTTTTTTTTGTGTGTTTTGTGTTTGTGTTTAACATAAAAACATAAATGTTATTGGTAAAGATGTCGATTAAAATAAATTAGTACATTTTTTTCGAAAAAATAGTTTACGTAAAGTATTCCTTGGCACTTTGATATCTGTCAATAAGAATGTCTAGACTAGACCCCATTAAGGGTGAAATCGCCATCAAAAAAGCGTTTTGCACTGAGTCACATTAAAAAATGTTTTTTTATTTAAGTGGTAGTAACTCTGAAACTAGGCGAATTCCAGAAAAGTTTATACGACATTTTAGTCTCCAATTATGATCAGGAATACGCTGTTAAAATTATTCGGTTTCCTCATGTTACACCGTGTATATTTTTAAGAAAGCAACATTTTTCCCTTAAAACAATACAAAATAAACAAAACAAAATTATCTGCTCAATTCGTAACAATCTCTTAATTCCATTGAGATCATTTTACCTCTAGAGACGTTTTCAAACTAAAGGTATCAACCACATTGTCGGTCGGTGATAAGGTGCTAATGCCATAAATATTCATTCGTAAAAGATCATTATCAACAACCGATAGTGCGGTATTTTTAATCTGAAAACGTTACATAGTTTTACTTATCTATACTGGTAACAATATAAATAACAAACAAAATTACGCAGGAAAATCAATATTATCTGCAAAATTCTTAATCCTCATGAGATCATCTTACATTTGAGTCATTTGACTACAGTAAAACAAGAAACGCCTACTTATTAATTATAATTATCTCACATTTATTTACTGCTTACTATGTTAAAATACTAAGACAATATAAATAATCTTTTTTTCTTTTTTTGTCGTTATTTTTGCTTTAGTCCGAGTTTTTGCTTTTTTTTCTGTTTTTTCCTTCTGCAATTAGTTTGTGTTCTGTTTTAGTGGTCACAGTAACCTTCTTTTTTTCTTTGGTTTTTGGGTTTAGCTCCATTAACTTCTCTGCTTTGTTCTTCGATGTCACCATCGTGTGTGTCATTGCTGTGGATAATGTCGTCCAAATAATCAACTTTGTCTTCATAAGGCAGTTGTAGATAATACTCTACGAACGATTTATGTATTACCTCTTCGTCACACAATTTTTTAAGGTCCTTGATTTTTTTTGTAGAATTGGCAGATGTTGTGTGTAAAGTTTTGGTAGAGTATAACGTGTTTGAGTTTCAACCCTGATACGTAAATTTGACTGCCTTTTCCTTTTCCCTTTCCTTTCCCTGTCACTTGCGTTGTTTCTTGTCCCAACCGTATTTTATAAACGTCTCCATCATCCTTCATTGTGTATTTCACTTCCATTTCATTAACATCTGGTTTCTTTAACGTAACAATCCTAACATCTATTAGTCTTAGCTGCGGGTTCGAATTAGTTTTTGAAGTAAATACTTGTTTGGCTAAATCTTCCCAATTGATGAAATCTGTATGGTCCAACGTATGCATAATAGTTGGCCATTGTACTGGGCTCCATATAATAAGTTTACGCACATCTCGTTCTATTACACTATGCATAGAATCTAATACGCATGTATTAAATGAACAAGAGAATAATAAATATCAAAACCATCAGATTGGTACCTGCTTGTACAAATACCTTCTAGACCTTGATAAAAGAGGAATAAAATATATTATTCTCTATTGTGACTCTTGCTCAGGTCAAAATAAAAACAAAGTCGTGTTAACCGTATTCAAATACTTTTAGGAAAATGAAAAAAAACGTTAAATCTGTGCAAATAAACTATCTTCTGCCCGGACACACGTACATGGCTGTGTAGATTCTATGCATAGTGTAATAGAACGAGATGTTCGTAAACTTATTGTATGGAGCACAGTACAATGGCCAACTTTTATGCTTGCGGCACGAAAATCGCCTCGCCCCTACATAGTTAATACGTTGGACCATACAGATTTCATCAATTGGGAAGATTTAGCCAAACAATTATTTACTTCATAAACTAATTCGAACCCGCAGCTTAGACTAATAGATGTTAGGATTGTTACGTTCAAGAAACCAGATGTTAATTCAATGGAAGTGAAATACACAAAGAAGGATGATGGAGACGTTTATAAAATACGGTTGGGACAAGAAACAACGCAGGTCACAGGGAAAGGAAAGGGAAAATGTCAGTCAAATTTACGTATCAGGGTTGAAACTCAAACAAGTATACTCTACCAAAACTTTACACACAACGTCTGCCTATTTCTACAAAAAAATTCAAGGACCTTAAAAAATTGTGTGACGAAGAGGTAATACTTAAATCGTTCGTACAGGATTATCTACAACTGCCGTATGAAGACAAAGTTGATTATTTGGACGACATTATCCACAGCAATGACACAAACGAGATAAATCCAAAAACCAAAGAAAAAAGAAAGCTACTGTGACCACTAAAACAGAACAATCACTAACAGCAGAAGAGAAAAAAACAGAAAAAACCAAACACTCGGACCACAGCAAAAATAACGACAGGAAAAGGTGAGAAGAAGAAAGAAAAGGGAAAACTAGTAAAAGCAATAAAGAAAAGTAAGAAATAGGATAAAAATATACAAATTGTTTGTTTTACTTTAGAGAAAGGATGATGATCTCCAGACGATTAAGATTTTTTTATACTGTCTTAGTATTTTTATATAGTAAGCAGTAAATAAACGTGTGATAATTATAATCAATAAGTAGGCATTTATTGTTTTACTGTAGTCAAATGACTCAAATGTAAGATGATCTCATGAGGATTAAGAATTTTGCAGATAATATTGATTTTTCTGAGTAATTTTGTTTGTTATTTATATTGTTACCAGTATAGATAAGTAAAAACTATGTAACGTTTTCAGATTTAAAATGCGCACTACCGGTAATAATGATCTTTTACGAATGAATATTTATGGCATTAGCACCTCATCACCGACCGACAATGTGGTTGATACCTTTAGTTTGAAAACATATCTAGAGGTAAAATGATCTCAGTAGGATTAAGAGATTGTTACGAATTGAGCAGATAATTTTGTTTTGTTTATTTTGTACTGTTTTAAGGGAAAAATGTTGCTTTCTAAAAAAATATATATTGCGATGTAAAATGTCAGAAGACTAAGAAAAATATTTCTTGTAAGCTTTTGTGTTGATTAAACTACATTTCTTACTTAAAAACTGTATTTTTTTATTAATCTTATACTTACAAGCTAAATGTTTCATTTTTTTAAATTCAATCTTATTACAAGTATATAAGTGTGAATTTTCGATATTCGACTCCTTGTAGCGTAAGTCCATATTCTGTAAACCTTGTGACTTACGTTATGCATTGTTACTTTTTTTGTGAGTTATCTTAAAATACGAGAACCACTTTTGATTTTTTTCATAACATTCTTACCGTAACTCGATATTTAAAAAAAAAAATAGTGTAAGCGCCTGCCATTTGCTAAACTATAGCAGTGGTCTCAGTGAGTTACTAATTATCAAATAGACCTCACAAATTCATAGACAAATAGCATAAACATCGTTGCAATAGTAAGTAACTAAAAATTTACAACATACTTTATGATTGCTCAATTCGTGTTTTGCCTCTCCTGAAAAATCGTCATTTGGCGGTTACATTAATTCATATTACAACCGACATTATGCGAACAAACATACCTTTGTCTCGCTCGCCGTCTAAAGGTTTTAAAAGAAAGAGATAGTATACCAGCTTCTAACCAGTGACTTAGCGTAAGCACAACATTCACTGAAATTGGTAATACAAGCTTAGCGTAACCACCAAAACGTGAGGAATGCGAAAGAAAATGATAAGGTAAGAGTCATTAGTTTTACTCCAAGTACGAGAAAGTTAGCGTTACCGCCAAATTTGAGCATTAAGGTAACGTTCCCTTGCAGTAAAGACACTTGAGACAATTATTTCGCTGTTTTTGTAATATTTCTATGTAATGTATATTATACATAGTTTGAAAATTTGTTTTAAACCTGATTTGCTTGAATACCTGTAAATTATAGTCACAAAATCCAAGATATGCGGCGTTTGATGTAAAAGTCATTTCTATTTTTTATTTCATGTTGACGTTAGCGTAAAATGAAATATATTTTAGAAATGGAATAGCGTAAGAGTCATTGTAATGCAAATGACTCTTACATTATTGATATTTAATAAAGTAAGGTGAATACATTTGAAACTAATTACAAATTTGTGTTTACGTTAAGATAACTGTCGATGATTTTTTGAAACCTTGACATACATTAAAATAAAAGTTAAAACTGAATAAAATGGCTGAATTTTTGTTAACGTACTCGACATTTTTTTTCAAGATATCAAAATGTTATATACACCATTCGATAGAGCGGGAAATTTGCAGTCGAACTGTATACTTAACTCAATTTCGTAATTTTGGCGGTTACATTAATTCATATTACAACCGACGATGTACAATACAAACAACCATACGTGTCGGCGTAAAGGATAATGACCTGAGGATTGATTTTTCCATTTAGCTAAATATAAAAAAATAATTCCTAGTGAGGTCTTTTAAGGGCCACAATGTTGGCTTCTGTGTGGTTGATTTCGCATTTTAAAGGTTTATTATTATGAGCTAAACACGCCTACAGCATGCTCCTAGTCTTGGTAAATAAAGTTTAGGAACATATGGTGTGGGCGTCCATACGCTGCTGCTGGATGCTGGGTTTAGGTTTAGGGTAGAAACTATTCTAAACAGCTTATTAAAACAAAATAGGCACACGATTCCTATCTTTGTAGTCCACCAATCCTGCTGAAGCGGAAGTTAGGTAAGTTGTAGTGCTTTTGCCTTGTGTAAAGTTAGGTAGTAAGTACCTAGGTATAATGGTAATTTCAGATTTTATACTGCTAAGTAATAGTTTTAAGACAATATGGTAAGTATAATGTGTTTATACAGGAGATTGCGTGTTTTATTAGAAGGTTTTATCGTTATAAGTGTGCTCTAAATACCTACTTAATTCTTAATTGAGTGCACAACTGCCATACAAAGTGGTTTAGTCGCTAGTCGGGTTTAGTAAAAGTGTACTCCAATCCCACTTTCGTAACATAACCATATTCAACACTTTAATGCATTGTCCAGAAAAGTATGGCGGCAGGTGATATGAGAGTAAAAATAATATAAAAAGTGCCAAGAGGGTCTGCACCGATGCGGAACAAATAATAATACCTTACATTAGCATTACATTACCAACGTAGTTATGAGCGCTTAATTATTATTACCTCAGACTTTTGAATGACTGTGTTTTGTTAATAAGATCCTTACGAAATTATCTCTTAAATAAGGATTAGGTATGAAATGGTAAAAAAGTATTCAAACAGGTAGGAACTTGGAGCTTTACATTAATAATGTATTAATGAGGAATATTAAAAAAAAATTTAGACTATTGACGTGAAATTAAGCATTATTTACTATTTATTATACTTATCATTTTAAACAAAAAAGAACCGATTTCACTTAGCCTCCCCTCCACCTTTCCGAGCTAAAAAAACTAAAACGAATCACGTAAGGTGGCACTATAATATTTGAAGAGTTACCTCGATTTTCTCAAGGAGCCCATCGTCAGATCCTGACCTGATGACAATATGACCAAAACAAACAAAAAATATTTTTTAAATCGGTCTAGCCGTCTTCGAAAACAAAGATCCCCTCCTCCTTTGAAATCTTGAAGTCGGTTGAAACTGGCGTCCTAGACTAGACTTGTAGATTAACTCGCATCGCACATCGATCTCAACAAAACATAATGATAACGTGCCGTACCTATGCAATGACACTTGTTCTTTTAGTTTTATTTTAGGACTCTTAGGTATTAAATTACTGAAGCTCGTGTATTTTGACGTTTGTTTTTAAGTTTTGCATAAATTGTTTCATCCCCGTTAGCCCAGCAGTTATGTACATTTGATCTGGAAAGTAAGTCGAACTCATGGAACTTTAACGGATAGTTTGGGGGTATACTACGAAGACTCCTAGCCTAGGTTTTCGACCTCAAGGACCCTGTGGAAACTTGGAGGGCGGGAAAACCTCAAAATTGTCTGACTTTTCAGTTTTTCGCGTACACGTTGTATGGCAAAGTGTATAAAATTCCTGAAAGTTAGCTGTCATATCAGATTTTCAGGCCATATATTAACGAAGATACAGCCAGTTTATTGTTGATATTCCAATATGGCGGAAGAACCAAAAAACTTTTAGCAATTCTGAATAGTCATGACTTTTCAAGTATCATGACTCGTGACAGCTTTAACGAAAAATAATATATCCAAAGGTTGTCTGGAATAGATCGCTTATTAGCGATAAGACCGCGTGTTTTTTGCCTCTCTTCATATGTAAATGGGTTTAGTGTGCTGTATTATTATTCTGAGCAGTGGAATAAAGAGGATTTTACTTACTTTTACTTAATATTCACAGAGGTCATATGTTATTGGTTTTTAAGACGTCAAAATTGTTGATTCTTCCTCCTAGCATTTATACTGGCTTTAGCCATGGCTCAGTTGAGCCTAGGATCCGCTTAGCAATCTAATCCCATGAATTGGCGTAGGCACTAGTTTTATAAACAAAATTACATAGAAATGAGTAAAAAACTTTAACAATGCTAGGCATTGATTAATTGTATTTAGGTTAGTACAGTCGACTAGAAAGAAATTTACCTATCCACTTTTCACCTTATTGCGTTGTAATAAGGTCCAAAAGTGGAGTGGATACCTACATCTTATTGTAATCGTCCTACATAGAAACCAAATTCCATTGTCACATAGTGAGGTATCACTAAGTAAGTAATTAGATATCGTTAAGTTTCGTCTAATAAGAATCCTAGCAGCAAGTTTATCGAATTTCCGAGGACGATGCCCTAATTCGAGGCGATACGACTCCTTTGTGCTCTTTAACTAATAATAAAGTACCTACACATTTACTAGTAGGTTATCGAAACGTTCAATAATTGATGAAGTCAAGAGCCCTCCCCATTGTTTATTTTATGAAACTTTAAGTACCTACGTATTTTCGTACTTCTACTTGTAGGTATGTATTACTCAAATAATTCGAATCAAATTACATTATGCTTCACGTGATTACAAAAATTTACTCTATGAAAATTGATTTAAAATAACAATTAAATTACAAAAGAATTGTTTAGTTTATTTGATTGTCACAGATTATGCACTTCCGAAATTCATTTAATATAACAATTAAATTACAAAATAAGAATTCTTTAGATTATTTCATTGTAACATATTATGCACTTCCGTTTCGAAAAATAAATATACCTATTTAGGATAATCTGTGGGATGTAGTCATTATAAAAACATTTTTCGTAAAAAAAAACACTACTCTACGAGGCAATCAGATCATAGCTTCGTTGAGCTTTCGGGAAATTCTTTCTTTTCAAATCGTGAAAAGCATGACTCATTCAGAGAGGTACGTACTTTTGTTATCGTTATCTCGATTACCAACAACTTGAGTAGATTTTGATTATTAGTGCTAGAGCTTTTTTGTTTATACCTGCTAATAATGCTGTATCTATTAATTATCATACAAAATAGACTCACCAGCTGCAGAATCCAGCGTGAAGCAGCTACTGCGAGAGTTCACCACCGCACCAGGGGATGGACCATCAGGCCATTCTATTCGCTCCTCCATAGCCTTAGAGGCACTTCTCTTAAACTGCTCCAAGAAACTGTCTATTTGCGTCTCAATGCTCGTCGGAGAATTAGCCATCGTTTCCACCGAAACACCGAAAACAAACACAACAGCACAATCCTTCCGTTTACGGCATTTTACGCATTTTGGGCCGTATTTAATTTCCGACCGCCATAAATAAATAAAGATCGTCAATATAATTCGCATTGCATAATTTTCTCGTCATCTTTTTACTAAATTCGTTCATCGACCCGGGTTTACGAGCGATGACATCAAAAAGACCGCGGACCATGAAAGAAACTAGCGCATTGGGTAGCGAAGTGATTTTACTACGGATACCGTTACGATATAGGTATATTGTACTATGTCGAAAATAAAGCGACTCCCACCGACATCTATCGATCCCACCGAACAGCTGATGAGCGTCAGTGCTGCCAGAGTTAAATTACCAAGCGTCGGAACTTTATTCTCATTCTTTGAATCTTGTTGATAAATAATGTTAAACTTTTATTAATGAAATTATTGCCTCAGCTTTGATGCATGTGTTTATTTACTTTAGATTGCTTCTGCATTACCAGCTTAGTTCGCTTAATTTTCCTTGCTGTAAACATTGCTACACATTCGCCGAGTGTGCGTAGATAATGACGTTAGAGCTTCGCATGTGTGCATCCGCGTGTCGCGCCGGCGCGACGAGGGGTTCGCGCACGCTGCGTGCATGCATTTGAGAGTGCTGCGCGGAGTGCGCGTGTAGTTTGTGACATTAGAGGTGACTGGAACTGTCACACGCGAAACTACACCCAGCTTCAAAATGTCAAGTAAGTCCTTTTAACCTTAACTTTTTTTTCTAGTCAGCAAGTAATTTATCTTTTTGTCAAAATGTGAAAAAAAAATTAAGTACACTTAATTTTCTAAGAGTTGAAAACAATATTGAGTAGAGGTTATCGTATTATTTCCATTAAAATATAGGGTATCTGCTTAAAAATATTATGCTCTGCATTTAAATAAAAAATGCACGGACCTATTTTATGACACAGTTATTTATTTTTAACGGCTTCTTCAAGGTTACGTTATGTACAGTCACCGGCAATAGTATCTTCCTACATCTTATTTTTAGGGCCATAAGTGTCACATATTTTTGCGGCTTTCGTGTAGGAAGATACTATTGCCGGTGACTGTACATAATATTTTAAAGTAAGTAGGCTATTTATGATAAATAAGTAATAATAAGATGAACAAGAATCTACGCGCTTGTTCAAGAATTTTAAGTTATGTAAATCATTTACATCACGTATAAGTGTATAGGTATACTGTATACGACTCGTAAATACGGACATTCCGCGTACCTAGTAATCTAGTTTTAAAATGATGTTTTCCAGTTCATTTCTTTCGGCACAAGAAGTACATAATTATTTATGTAGGAAGTAGTAAAGTAGTAATAAATAACATAATGCCAGTGATGTTGTATTATAATACTTTGTAATTTATCCCAATGCGACGTTTGAACGGGAAAGTTTTTCTGCCTACCCGCTTTTTACTTTTCTTTGTTTTTTACTTAGTAGAAAGCTATGAAACATCAGTTAGTCATTTTAATCTACTTATTAGATAGATTATTGAGATACAAACAAAATTAATGTACGCGGGTTTTATCAAAATATGAACGATAGTTAGAACGATAGGGGGATACCCCTTGTTCATAAACGTCTACTAGCTCAGGCCTCAATTAGTTAATTTATGTGTCGACTGTTTCTAACAAACACAACTGTCAAAGTGACAGATAAGGACAAAACATAAATTAATTGAGAGACGTTTATGAATAAGGGGGTATGATTTTAATTAAATTCACTGGGGATATCGTATAGTACCGTACAGTACAGTGCGGTACCTACGAGTAAATAAACACACGCTATCTGCTACATATTCATAATCAACAACATTATCATAGAGGCTTATCACATCGTATTTAGCAAACTGTGACTTTATACGCACAGACTGCAGAGATAGTATTTTAGTTTTAGCAGCACATGCTGTAATCTGACTAGCCTAAACCGATGGCAGTTCCTGAAATTCAAGCTGGTTCTGAAATACCTCAAAAACTTGAATAAACTAGACTGCTCATAGTTATGATTTAGGCTTATTCTGTGCTAGCTGTTCCCGCGGCTACGCTTGCTTGCGTTTTGGGGGAAAAACTACCCTAAATGTTATTGTTAATATACAAATTTTTATGAAATTCCGTGCATTAGGTTTTGCGTAATTCGCGGACAAACAGATTTCTCCTACGCGATTATTATTAGGTTGACTGGAAGAGATCCCTTAAGGGATAAGTCCACTTTTGTACAAATATTATGTATTCTTTCTGTTGTATTTTTCTTTGTTGTACAATAGCGTCCATAGGCTACGGTAACTGCTTACCATCAGGCGGGCCGTATGCTTGTTTGCCACCGTCGTGGTATAACAAAAATAAAAAAGTATTATACTACTACAGTACTACTACTACTTATTAATCTTATTATATACACGAATATTATTATCACATGTTTAGATTTTTACCCATTGTCTTCCTGAACCTCTCTTTGGTTTCTTAAATGATTATCTTCTCACTCGAAGAATACCTGAGATTCGAATTAACCGTTTGTGTTCCATCAATAGCCATATATCTTTCAGGAATACGTACGTTATTTAAGGAAGACCTTCTTTTGTTATCTAGAAATACTCGTAGTAACAACTTAACTTATAAAAAATATTAATTTTTGACTGTAGAGTGAACACCACACGCAGTACTTAGGCAGTGCTACTGTAGCACAATACTTTCCCGGATCTTGTGCGGAGTTGCAGTGCAGACGTTGAGGTCCGTTGTTGGTAATCACAAGAAGCATTAGATCTATGACTTAATACTGTCAATACGTCTTAATACGTGTCGAAGTAATTTAAGGCAGTTTTCCCGGGAGGTTGCGGTTGGGCTGATATTTAAACCCGGCCGCAGTATCATTCGACCTGATTGCGGCTGATCTGGCGCCGACGATACGTACTATAAAGTGGAAAAAATGCTGTCAAGTCTAGTCAGTTCAAACAACCCTGAAATAAATGAAAAGGCCAAAGTACTCATAAAAAGCAAACATAAGACTTAGCCAGCATGTCGGCGATTTAGCTAGCTTTATGGGAGAAGCCTTGTTTTTGCTTTAGTTTGTAATGGAGCAGAAGCGTAGATAAAGATCCTAGAAAATCCAATGATAATCCTATATTCCCACTGAATTCCAAGCGATCACGATTGATAGTCGTTCGGTCGTTAAAACTCATCGTTAACCATTATGCGTGGCTGTGTGTATATACACTGAAAATAACCGTTACAGCAAATAATAAAAATATTTATAACGGGTTACTCACGTAATTTAAGTCGATTTTTACGTGAGTAACCCGTTATAAATATTTGTAATATGTTAGAGTCTCACGAAAGTTTTATAGTTAAAGTTACAGCAAATGTCCATAATATTGTAAAAGATGTCGTTTAAAATTGAAATGTGACTATAAGTATATTCGTATAAGCCATAACTGAGCACTAGTGAGCACCAGGGGCGGTGGCTGAGAGTTAGCAATTAAAATTATTCAGGGAATTGTCTTAACCTAACTCCATAAAATATTAACGGCCTCTCAGAAACACAGCGCATTCTCAGGTTACCTGTACTTGTGTATGTCTACAGCATTCTCCTACTTTACCCTACTTTCTCTATAACCCAAACAATGATCAATGGGCCTGTGGCTTCAGCGCTGCTAGGTAAATACTTAAGAGCTGCTGCATATTGAATATTATTGACGATGTTAATAGAACACGTCAGCTAGCGTGTGAAGTTATAGACGATTACGAAAAATAACCCAGCAATGAATAAATATTTATATTTATTACAAATTGCAATTATTCGTAATGTGCCGGTGTACCTGATAGGTTACGAAATAAGATGAATGGGTTTTCGATTGCATTCCTTTATTCCGTTTAGCGGTCGACTGCCCGCGTGGTTCCATCCCGTCCTGCCAGACCGGCCGCACCTAAATAGAAACCGCAGGGACATTGCTCCCGACCCACGCCTGATCCTGCGTCTACTCTCGAGTGCCTTGTTGGGGTTCCTTTTGACATGCTTCGTAATAAATAGATCGGCGACCGTCTAAAAGCGTTGCTTTGGCGAACTATTTAGGAGTGCAGTCACGCCCCGATTCAGTAGCGTCAAATTTTTGTTTTCATTGCCTAAATATGATTTACGACTTACGACTGAGACTTCGGGAGGTTAGAAAAACGCTATGCGTAGTTAACATTTCAAAAACAAACATCTTGTGGGTGCAGATTCCAGGTCATTAAAATTTGGCCTCGATTGGCGGCATTTCCTATGCCAAAATTAGTTGGTGTTACAAATAAAATGTTGATGCTCCAGAGTTGACGTAGTTTTACCCGCCTACTGCATCATCATCATAAATTATATTTATGAAGACAGATGGATGTATGGTGCCAATATCTGTCGATAAATCGTATCAAAGCACTATTGGAAACGAGTCGTTGACACTTTGCACTGCAGTTGAATGTGGTGGTCGTCTAACGTAGCGTAGGTCGAGCTTAGAAGACCAATGTATATATTGGTTTAATTGTGGAATGCAAAGGCGTCGTCAGCCGGCGCTGAGTATCTGACGCTATCCAGTGGTTTTATTTTCAATTTTATTTGTGTCGCGCTATTTCGGATCAGCGCGCGGCACTTGTCTATTACATGCGGGTGTAGCCCAGAGCTCACGTCCACTAAACTTCAAGACGTTATTTACGTAAATGCTTTCCTGAACCTTCTCTTCTTCTGTTCTCGTTTAGTTTAGTGTACTAGCTTTTGCCCGCGGCTTCGCTCGCGTTAAATTCGGGGTAACAAACCATACAAACTTCCACCCTCCATTTTAGGGAAGCGGGGGGTTAGAAAGAGACAAAAAGTAGCCTATGTCACTCTCCATCCCTTCAACTATCTGCACTTAAAAAATCACGTCAATTCGTCGCCCCGTTTTGCCGTGAAAGACGGACAAACACACACATACACTTTCCCATTTACACCCTGTCCAATAAGTTCGAATACACATATTTTTGTGTTGACCCTGAAGGCATACAGGCTGTAGGCCATCCATTTATTATATTAATCTAAAGAATAAGTTAACTTGAACATAATGTAATAGTAAAAAACGCCAAGGACTTGAAATTTGTCTTCATTCTTCAATGAAGTACTTTCGATTAACAATTTAGTACAAAATTTCGTAATGGCGACTGCTAAGGTGTTTTTTCAAGGCGGTAAAACTTTTTGGAATCAAAAGCAATCTCGTTTACACAACAATGAGAAGGTCTTACAATAGCTCCTCTTTAGAAGACTAGAAAAAATCTGGTCAGCTACGCAGCTAGAACCATTAAAATACTAAATATCGTGAGAGTGCGAGTTTAGAGGACAAAAGCCGCTTTATCCAAAAATCAACTGCCGATCTGAAAATTTTGAGGAGATCCTTACGTGGTATTTTGGAGGTGGATCCTGGATATCATAGCTACAATAAACGTGAAGTTCATCGTTTTTCCGTAGCAATCGAGAAAATTAGAGTACATAATCCAACTCAATACATTCCTGGCACGCAGGAAGGAGTTGATTTTCTGACGAGAAACTCATTGAATTAAAATAGCCTTACAATGCTCAAAACGGTCGTTTGTGAGCAGCAAGTATAAAAAACAGCCTAAACCATGAGGTTAATGTTCCCAGACTCCAGAGGGAACTGTTGGTGGTAGTGTGGGGTTCAGTTAAATATGTGGGGCCAAATTTCGTTATATTTACCGATAAAGTCGCACATTAATAATGAAAATTATAAATCAGAGGTTTTCGTCGAAAAACGCTCCTGAAAATTTGAAAACTGTGTTTAGGAATAAAAATTAAATTATTTTCTCACAAAATTGTGCTCAAAACGGTCCAAACGTTGTTCAAGCTTTGAGAAAAGCTAATTTCGATGATTATATTGCCGAAAGTAAACGGCCACTCCATTCTCCAGATTTGCGTTTATTACATTGATTTGGTATGTTTTTACATGCCTTGTAGGCACTTGTAGGTCACATTATTATAAAATAGCAAATATGGACAGTGAAAAAAAAGATATCGAGCATATTTGGGACGAAATAACCTTGAAAGCGGTGCGTGCCGCGTGAGATTGAGTTGAAAAATGTAGTCAGCTAGTAAAATAGGTAAGAGGTGGAGTTAGTCCAAAATATTTGCAGCATATTTTGTATATTAGTATAGCTTTAATAAAATACAGATTTCACTACAATAACTATTCGTACAAAAAAGTTATAAGACCTCCAAAGTGTATTCGAACTTTTTGGACACGGTGTACCTATAATATTAGTATGGATATCTACCTATTCTAAAGCGATGATCATGTGATTACTTATCCAATTTGTAGCTATTCTAGTAAGTCGTTGGCTTACAGGTTATCAGTGGCGAGGAATGCATAGAATTCGTTCCCACTGATTTTTAGGGATAATCTCAGTGACCGTTAGCACTAGAAAGCTGAAATTTGGTACTAATATGTATATCAATCACGCCGACAAAGTGGTAAAATAAAAAGTGGGAAAAAATCTTTTATTAGGGTACCTCCCCTATACGTAAAGTGGGGAGTGATTTTTTTTTTCATTTTAATTCTAACGTGTGATATATTGTTGGATAGGTATTTAAAAATGAATAGGGGTTTACTCAAATCATTTTTTGATAATGTAAATATTTTCGGAAATAATCGCTCCAGAAGTAAAAAAAAAATGTGTGGGGGGACACACTCTACCTCTAACTTTTGAACCGTAAGTTTTAAAAATATGAAAAAAATCTCAAAAGTAGAACTTTATAAAAACTTTCTAGGAAAATTATTTTGAACTTGATAGGCTGAATAGTTTTTGAAAAAAAATTACAAAATAATTTCTGAACTAAGTTTGTAATTTAACCGTATAAGCAGGTGTTTATTATACCTGTAATTTCTACAAAATCACAATGAAATGACGTGCTTTCAAATAAAGTAAAAACGGTGAAAATCGGTTCACGCAATAAAGAATTATCCCACAAAAATCATCTTCCATACTTTAAGCTCGCGTGCAATAGTTTACTTAATTTGCCGATAGATGTCGCTGTACGTGGAACGCTCATATCATATCCTACATGGCGGTGTTATTTTAACTCTTAAGTGTGGACACTTACTGTGACGGACGGAAAACTACGGAACCCTACACTGAGCGTGGCCCGACACGCTCTTGGCCGGTTTTTTTTACAATTTTTATCAGACGATTTTTCCTACAGCTCTGAAGAAAAATAAAGCTAAATTTGATGGTTGTTGTACAGTCAACGTCAAAAATATGTTTACACAATTGAACCTTATAAATTATAACAAAGGGGTACGGTGCAAAAGTGTAAACATATCTTTGACGTCTACGTACCTACGTTCTTAAATTAAGGTAGGGACCAAATCAGAATCTAGCAAAAAACAAATCAACGACTACATCATCAAATCGAATATGGCTCTCTACGGTATGAAAATATAAACTGCGAATAATTGTTTCGTGCTTGGGGCTTAGGACAGTTGAACTCATTAAATTGTTTTCAATTATCATTTCATTTAAAACGAGCGCTAGCTAATTCTACACGTGTCGGTATACTCGGTATTGACAGCGACTACCTAATTGAGCGCAACGCACCTAGGCGCCAATCATGTCCACGTGCCAAGCCAACTTCCTACGTATAGGAGCTACGCAGCACTCCCAGTACACAGGAAGATAAACATACTTTATATATCCCTTAGCTCAGTCAGAATCGCAGAAATACGGATTTGCGTAACACTTCATTAAAATGCGATTTCCAGCTATTTTAGACATATGCGTCTTTGGCACCCAAGGAGAGCACAGAGTCGTGATGATCAGAATCTCATGTTGTAATTCACGGCTAAATTTAAATACGTTATATTTTTAAAATATTTTGACATATGTGTTAACCTTGAAGATGCGCGTAGTTTCAACAATCAAAACAAACCTAAACGTTTTATCTTGGAATGTTTTCCAGGCTTTGTATAACTATTATAACTATAGGATCAGCTTTCTATCTAGTGGATAGTTAGGTACTGAAACTAGGAATTTCCTTTATGGAGACATGTAGGTAGGTCTAGGTACAGATGTTTTATTGCTTTTGGAATCGTTTCCTGGGGAATAAAGTTAATCCACAGTACGTACCTATGTTAATTTATATGACTATAAATTCTTTGCACTTTCGTCGTTTCGCCGAGTCAGTCAAGTCAGTGATTCCATCATTGTTTTGAAGATCTACTAGGTAGTTCGACTCTTACTGATTATTGAAATGAATCAATAGCCAACTTACGATAACTATGCAAATACATTCAAGTACTGTTTATATTGCCTACTAACCTATATCGATTCCACAAAAGGGTGCAGCTAGGCTAGGAGCATATCTCAGGTACCTTGCCTACCAGACGCTGTATTAATAACGGGCTCCCCTATTTGAATTGAATGCAGACCTACGCTACGCCCACTTAAACAAGAATCATGTTCTAACATTATGCGTTAGCATAATTTCTACTCAGTAAGGCATTAGCAAAGCAAGACCAATGTTTTACAATTTTGATAGATGAACTGCCGTCAAGGCTTAATTTAGTCCGTCAGGATTGTTGTTTTCTTCAAAATCATATATTTTTAAGTTTTCGCGGTTGGATTCTTGGATGTTATCAGCATGTATTTTAAGAACTGCATGGGGATGAGTGGAGCAATTTTCTTGTATCGCTGTTCTTTTTTTATGCCTCCTCGATACACATCGACAGACGCATCAGCAGATTGTATCTACGTCTCGATTTTACTCGTTAACTTGTCCACAGAACGAGCATGGGTGACGCTGGCCACAAACGACTCCTACGGCCTGGGAGCACTAGTCCTGGCCCACTCACTACGCCGCGCTGGTTCCACACACTCCACTGTGGTCCTCATCACACCATCAGTTACTGATGTAATGAGGTAAATTTCAAGTGGAGTTGTTACAATACATTTACAAATAAGCAATTTGACAATTGTATTTATTTATTTAAACTTTATTGCACGGTAAATATAAGAACATGATGTTTTTTTTGCGATTGTGGCGCCATCATTGCATAATAGGTTTGCGCGTTGATCCTCATTATGCCCCTGTATAGCATATCACCTGTCGCCAAAACAGACGCATCGCGTATCAGAATCGATTCAATAGAATCAGCGATAAAATGGCAACGCAGCGCACTCTTGATCTCGCTATAAAAAGGTCAACGTTTGTGATCGCTTTTATACCTTACTCCGTGTTCTGATGTCTATAATGTGTAGCCTATTTCCAAATGTAAATGGGTTACCGCTTCTCAAATATCTACCCTAACTAATGATTACGAATGATGGCCATGACAACGTCACGGCGTTTAGGATAATGATTTCCTGCTGGAATCTGGATTTTGTCCAATGTGAATTGATTAGGTGACCGTGGGTAACTAATTACTTTAATGAGCATTTGAATGTTTTAAATGTCACTCACAGCTCGCTACAAGTATTTACAAGATAATATTTCAAAACACGGCTTTTCAAAGTAAATATGTGGGTTTTCCAGGTACAGATGTATATAAGTAAATTTATAATTATTTGTCAGCCTTTCGACAAAATGCAACGACATTTTTTTTACGTTTAATAATTATCGCAATTTTGAAGCGACTTGCTGCTGCTGAAGCTGCAGCCATGTTTAATCGAATCAGGAAACCGAAGCAAGGAAATCGTGAGCGTGACCCAAATCATGTTTTAGCATTTGGTCAACCTTCTCAGTATTTTATAAAGGCTTATAAAAAACGTAAAATGTATTACACAGGTGCGTGCCTCACGCTTTTCACTCGGTAAATACTTTTATATAAGGAGCTTGTTAGGTCTTGAATATTCAATTCCAAAGCTGTACAAACTGAATTCTGCATAGCATAGAAGTCTTTAGAGAAGGTGAAGGTAGTCTATAGAAATGACCTGCTGCGGCTGTGTTTGAAGGTCTTAAAAAAGGCAATCTAAAATAAAGATTCAAGCACGTTTTTAACAATATTTCTGGCCCCAGCGTTACGCACATAAAGAGAATCCTAGAGGCCCCTCTTTCCGAACTTCACTCGTGTAAAATCGTTTTTGATAAATCCACAGAGACCGTCTCCGCGCAGTATTCACGGAGGTGGTGACCGTGGACGTCTTGGACTCGCGCGACGCGGCGCACCTGGCGCTTCTGCAGCGGCCCGAACTAGGCATCACCTTCACAAAGATCCATTGCTGGGAACTCACGCAGTACGAAAAGTGCGTCTTCCTGGACGCTGATACCCTGGTAAGTCGACAGAGGACAATCTCCATCCAGTATCGTCAAGACCATGAATAGACGTTAACTTACCTTTACAAGTACCTATTGTGTGACGTCTCCTGCAGCTGGTAGGTAGTAGGTACAGTGAGATTCAATATTGCATGGACACATGAATGAATTCGTTCATAAATACTCCATGTTATTTTGAATCTTGGTGTAGTTATGAGAAATGATACTACACACAGAAGATGCTATTTCCAGTGAGTCCAGTGACACCTTAATTTTAAAGCCCTATTAGATTTAAAGATGAATAAACCTATATTGCAACGAACGAACAAAACGGGTAGGTAAAAGTAAAAGTCATCACGCAAACGATTGTTCGTCTGATTGTTGATGATTTAATAAATATTAAATTCCTTCTGATTTTTATCGGTGTGGCAGTGAATGGATCGCTAGCTTATCTCAAATGTAAAACATTAATTAAAATAAATTATTACTATCGCGCCTTCTCCGTTCGAAACATTCTTATACTACGTTTATCAATTATTCAATAGATAGGTACGAAATACGAGTATTAAATATCTAGGGATATATACCTACTTATCTGTATTTAACAAAGCAAACCTTTCAGATCTTACGAGTGAGTTTTTGTTTAGTCTCCATGGATGCAACCATCCACGCTCAGGGCCGGATTAAGGATTTCGGGGCCCCTAGCCAGTGCAATTCATGGGCCCCTTTTTAGCAAAAAAAATCGAACAGTGTATGTATATGTATTAACATTTCTGACTTTTCAGGGTTTTGTGATTAACTAGGAACCCTTACAGTTTCGCCATGTCAGTCTGTCTGTTTGTTTGCTTGCTCAGTGGTGGATAGTACTAAGAAACTGAAATTTTATAAGAGTATTTGTTTTTAATTACACCGACAAAGTGGTATAACAAAATCCAAAAAAATATTACTTTTTAGGGTACCTCCCCCTTTTTTTTTGCTATAACCCTATCGTGTGGGATATCGTTGGATAGGTATTTTAAAAAGAATAAAGATTTTCCAAAGACTCTTTGTTCGTAAATAATAGCTCCAAAAAGTCCTCCCCCACTCCCGACCCACCCTTTAACTTTTGAACTAAGGGTCCAAAAAATTCATGAAAGTGAGGGCTGACGTATATGCCGTATAGTAAAATGACGTAAGTGCCGAAAAATATTAGTCAACGTAGTGCTCATAGTTTCGTCATATCCGTCTGTCTGTTCGCAGCTTTGCTCAGCGCTTGATGGGCCATTAAAAATATTGAAGTAAGTCTATTTATGGGTTATCGCAAAATATAAATCGCAAAAAAAAAATTGATACAAAATCGGTCATCATTTATCTTGAAATTCGCCCTTTTTACCGACACAGATCATCTACATAGCAATTGAAAAAATATTTAAAGTTCGGTCAGCTGGATAATTTTTCCGCAGCTTCTCAGTCGGCGGCTCGTTCTCCTTCTTTTACCGACACTGATTTTCCCTTATACAAAATTTCAATGTCCCATGAGTCCCATGACATCGAGAAAGAGTGGTAAAACTTAACGCTGTCCCTGCTAAAATGGGCCACTCTGTCACAAATGTCACGATGTATTCTGAAAAACCACTGCACGGAAAAAAAATCAACGTTAAACATTTACTTGTACTCTTGTAGTTAGTCTAGTAGATAGTACAAACACTCTTGTAGTTTTTTTTACCATTATTATTTAAATTATGATCGAAAAACCGAAAATATCATCTCAGTGTCCGTGGAAAAAGAGAACCGCCTAAACCAATATTAATTAATATCTATTTGAAATGTAATTTAAATGCATTTTTCATAGAAATATAATACAATTTTTTCAATTAATATTTAACTTTGAAACATTTTCATATTACACTGTGCATACGTGGGGCTCCTAGCCGATAAATACAAATTTCCCAATTACTGTATCACTGAAACATTTTTATTTTCCACTGTGCACACGCGGTTTGCCTAGCCGATCTATACACATTTTCTTATTAATATTAACTTGTAATGAATAGATACGAGTATATAAAATCACCGCGTGATTTATTTCCCCCCTTTTTTGTACATACGCTTTAATGTGGTCTAATTGTTAGCCAAAATATGTAAAAACATATGATATGACGAAGACGTCCACACGGACCATACTTACGCAAGGCATATTTAGTACCTCAACGGGGACCTCTATATAGTAAAACTTATCCGATATATACATATACTCCAAATTTCATTTTCAATCTATTAAAACTATTTTCTTATGTGCACGCGGGGCCCCCCTGCCGATGCGGGGCCTCTATGCAGTTGCCTACTCTGCCTAAAGGCTAATCCGACTCTGTCCACGCTCATCAAATATATTTTTGGGGCTGCGTCTGGAAGTAAAATATGAAGAATATTTTGTACTACCTATTCGTAAATTCATCATTTCATCGTCATACTCGATATAACAGTGTATCACATCATTAGAGTACCTACTTAATATACAACTAAACTGCCCGTACCATGGAAAAGAGAACCATTTCTTTTAGAGTAACATCATAAGGCCACGAAACAGGCAAACACTGTCAGTAATACATTATTTCTCAAGTCGTCCTTCATATACGAGTACATAGAAAAGGACGGGTACAGAAATAATGACATATAGGTAAGAATCTACATTCGCTGGTTTAATTTCTCAAACTCCCCATGCGATGACATATAAAAACGGAAGGGCGACTCTCATTATGATATTACGATATTACTCATTACGATAAGCAGGCTTGTGTGTGTGCATTTTATCTGCGAACTGCCTACTCTTAAAACTCCAATAATATAATGAAATTAAAAAAGCGCCGTGACGAAGAAGAGATAGGGCGTTGCCGTGACAACAATCTGTTTAATAATTTTTCATTACGTTTGCTTCCCTTCCTGTTTTCAACAAACATAAGAACGTGACAACAATCTGTTTAATAATTTTTCATTACGTTTGCTTCCCTTCCTGTTTTCAACAAACATAAGAAATCTCTCAATCAAATCGCGTTCGACGTCAAAAAACTTAACCCCAATGAGTACCTATATCCGTTTGGATGCCACGAAGTCACTGAAGATACACAGGTATCTCTACACAAGTTGAACGCATACTACCCTTATGTTCACTTCTGGGTTTACAAACAATAATTATGTTGAAATGCACGGCACTTGGTACAATTTTTTTAACACAGAAAAAATGTAACGCTCTTTTGTTTTTGTTTCTCAAAAACACTTAAATTAACACGAAACCATTAAATCTATTTCGACGTGCAATTGTTTAGACGATAAGAAAGTCCAATGTTACCGGATGTGGATGTTAGCGTAACACGAGATGACTGCCCGTATAACCGTGGCCCACATATTTGCTCCCGTCTTTTTGGACCCGCTCCAAACATTTACACTTTCATTCTATGATTTTCATATAGCACATGTGTGACAGAAAGCGTGGAATTACATATACTTGTGTAAGAAAGTCTGGGAGTCAATCACGCCTGAGTATCTGACCCATTTTTTTTGGCATAGTTTTAGGCATTAATGGAGCACAACGAAAATTATGTAGCAAAAGGCATGACTACAAAGCGTGTGCATTATTCAATTTACCAACCGTTTCGGTTCCAATAACAAACAATGAGATAGTGTTTCAGTTTCATTGATCTGCTACCTTTTTTTATCGCGGGTTATTATGTCATCTACTTGTATCGGCGTTGTGATAAAGGCTTCTTAAATAGCTTATATTTTCGCGTTCACTTGCGACATTAGTGTTAGAGCGTACGCTAAATATTTATCTTGTTCAGTCGTACGATGTTCCTCATGTACACCCGCGTGGATTTAGCTTGCATACCTATTCAAGGCTGATATAGCCATACCGATGCAAGATACCAAATGATATGAACTCGTGCTTAACAAATTATTGGAGCGTTTAGTTATTTTTTCTCCCATAAAAACTAGTAATGTTACATTCGTTAATTCATGTCAGCAATTTATTGACTGGCACAAGTGGCATATAAATAAAATATAAAATATTTGTAGCGTGCGAGAATATGCATATGAAAGTAGTAATTGTGAAAGCTGACTCGCTGATGCGGACCGGAAAATGTCGAACAAAAAACATTTAATAAATGAAGATATTTTTAATTACCTACTTATTTAATTTAACTGTATAATTAAACATTTTAATGACATGACATTAATTCAAAAATCACAGTAACTAACTACCTGGTTTGATAAAATTATGACAATTGAGTTGGCTCATATACTCGTACCTACCTATAGTGGAAGTACACCTTCCACTATAGGTATAGGTACCTATATGAACATTATGAACCAACATGAGGACATAACGCGTTCGATACTCTTTTATACAAAACCAAACTGATAAGACGGCTGTAAAATTATTTTTATTAAATATTTGCAGCAAATGTGCATTTTTTTTAGACAAAAACCGCAAATCGATGTACAGTTTAGCTGTTTGGCACACGCATACTAGAGGTCAAAATATTTTTTTTATTTACAAAAAAAATCCCTTAGGAGGGGATTGCTGAGTCATATTTGTTTTTGAATATTTTGTATTTGTTTAGGGTCCCAAGATACAGGCCCAGCCTAGTTTGGGATCCGACAGATATTTCACTTATGTTATTACTTATTATGTTTACTGACTAACAATAAATAATTTTTGATTTTTGATTTTTTTTTTAATAGGAAAAAATAAATTCAGAAATCTATTGGGTGTGGTATCAAATGAAAGGGCTTTGAGGCGATTCTAAAAATACACCACACGGCTCGTATGCCGTCCACTACTATCTTAAAATAATTTTGCACATTTGCTGCAAATATTTAATAAATAATTTTACAGCCGTCTTATCAGTTTGGTTTTGTATAAAAGAGTATCGAACGCGTTATCTCCTCTACTTAAGAGATGACTTCTGCTAGTTCCGCTACGGCGCGACCATTTGCAAGGCAAAGCTCGGTCAATCAGCAAATCGCCCGCATGACTCAACTAATGAACTAAACATAATATTGTTCGCAGGTGGTTCAGAACTGCGATGAACTATTCGAGCGGGAAGAGCTCTCGGCCGCCCCCGACGTCGGCTGGCCCGACTGCTTCAACTCTGGCGTGTTCGTGTACACACCCTCCACTGCAACCTTCGACGCTCTCATCAAGTTCGCGCAGGAGCGCGGCAGTTTTGACGGTAAGAAAACAGTATTTTAGATACAAAGTTTCAGATTACCTAGCAGTTTTTGTAGACGGGTCCTACTGACCTACCGTAATCAAGATCTAGAATGAGGAGGAAAAAACCATACATCATCCCGCCTTATTTGACTAACTTCAAGAATACTATCATTGTTATAGATAGAGATACAGAAGCGTAGGTTGGCCTAGCTCTTCTTAACCTCTGTTCTGTTGGTGGTCACATCGCGCCTTTAGCCTTAATTAGCTTAAGTAGCATAGCATGTTGTAATGATTTTTTTTATAGTTGTTCGATGTAGTTGTACCGAAACACGCATAGTTACAAAGGTAAACTTATTCCTGTAAAGTTTTGGAATATTACGTGTTGACATTGTACTTAATATTGTAAGAATTAGAAATGTCATGATTCCCCAGCTTTGGTAATCAAATCTCGATCGATAGATAAAGATTACGGTCAAAGGAGTGTCTCTCATTGTCAATGGCGGACAATGTATGCATCTATTATCGGACACTGTGACGCAGACTGTAGTATATATATCAATCTTGTTTATACCGTCTAGAAATATCACTAGGTGTGTATCATCTGACGTCACTAAATAGATGAATGGCAGCTAGACATACACTGAATATTTTGCGGACTCTTAATACTGATTAATTTGAAATAGATCGCAATACATCAGGCTTGTCCACGCATTAATATTTGGCTATATCATTGTTACAAATATATATGCGCAGATAAATTATAGTTGGATATCATATCACCACCATGTCACTAACTATTAACGCCACTTACTCGGCTGCCAAATAATAAAAGCTACACATTTGTCGAAGGAACGGTCACATTTAATCATTGTACAGTGGACTACAAGGAGATGTATCCACTTTTAGACCTTATTACAACGCAATAAGGTGAAAAAGCGGTTACAAGTCTTTGTAGTCGACTGTACAATCAACGTCGCAAGCAGCTACTCGAAATGCGATGAAAATATTCTATAAAGATTCATCACCCTCCTAGCATTTGTCCCGGCTTTTGTCACGATTCAATTGAACCTGCCTAGGGTCCGCTCGACAACAAAATCTCATTTTACGAAAGCTACTACCATCTGACCTTCCAACCCAGAGGAGGAAATTAAAGATCCGGTTTTCCTCACAATATTTTAATAAAATTTTCTACCTATAAAATCATGTGCTTCTATAAAAGTAGCTGTTCAGCGTACGTCGCAAAATGTGTTTCTCAAAGGTATAACGACGCCCGTCGAACAGGTACCTTCAGAACGGACTACAAATTTATGTTGATTGTAGATAAGAGTCTGCGTGTGTTGTGATGATAATGCAAGAGTAGGTTTCTTTACCCGATGACTGTGTTGTCAGGTGGCGACCAGGGCCTGCTGAACTCGTTCTTCTCGGACTGGGCGCGCGGCGACATCAACAAGCATCTACCTTTCCTCTACAACGTCACCTCCGCCGCCTTCTACTCCTACCTGCCGGCGCTTAAACAGTATGTACCTCCCTATATAATTTACTCTTTCTCCTCAAGCGCTAAGTTTAAGCGCTTTCCCGCTACAAGAGCTAAAGGTTTGCTTTGGTTTTTCAAAACGAGTCTGGAGTCTAAATTTCAACTTTTCCAGGCGTACTACGTATATTGACCACATCCGCGGCAATTAAATTTAAACTTTAACCTTTGGAGTTAAGGTTCATATTAGGTTGGATTATTGCAAAGTTTAGCTCGCCTTTTTTTTTGGGATTTTTGAAAAGAACTTCTGGATTCGTGTGGCGTAGAAAATAATTAAAAAGAATCGCATTACGTTATTGTATTAAGCGGGTTATGTATGTGAAAGCCAAGGATGATTAAGACATGGCCATCCATGTCTTGGCATAGGCATTGTCCATACAATGCCTATACAAAATCGCGTTCCTCGAACCTTCAGGCTATCCCAGGAGTCGAGTTATTCTGTCAGCGTTAATTGCCGAACAAAATATTAGAAACTAGAATTTATTTATTTAATCTTACACAAAATAAGATGGTACAATTGGCGGACTTAATGCCATAAGGCATACTCTACCAGTCAACCAATGGGCTTAACAGAAAGGTTAAGTAGGAATTTAGTGTTTGTGGTGACCGATAGATGACGCTAGTGCTTTAGCCTGAAACGAGGGAACGCGATTTTGTATAGGCATTGTCAATCCATGTCTTAATCATCCTTGGTGAAAGCTCATATTATTCCCAAAACCTTCCAGCTACGGGCAGGACCTGAAGATCATCCACTTCATCGGCGCGGCCAAGCCATGGCTGCAGCCCTACAACTTCGAGACGCGCTCCGTGGACGCGCCCGGCCACCTCCGCGGCCTGCTGCAGCTCTGGTGGGACCTCTTCGTGGGACAGGTGCACCACCAGCTCGATACATCCATGGTAAGTCTTATGAACACTGAAAACGGTTTTTTATAGGATATGATCTTTATGTGATAAAACTGATAAAGCATAAATTAAATTTTACATGTTCTCATCTCGAAAAATTACGAATTTAAATAAATCCATAATTAGGTAGCATGATAAGAGTGCTTATTTTACACTAGATTACTAGTAGAGTCCATTCTGTTAAAATATAACAATCTGTTTGGTAACCTGTGCAGCTGTGGTTTGAACATACATTATAATATTCAGGAAAAATGTGGTGACAAGTATAAAATTCCCACGTTAGTTACCTACGCTATTATTTAAGGACAAAATGCAAATATTTTATTGTTTAAAATTTATGTATACTAAATAGTAGGTGAGGTTGACGTCAAAGACATGTTTGTAGGTACTTTTGGACCTTATTCCAAAGGCGTAAGGTGCAAAATTATAAACATTAGTAACTAGGGTAACTCCCTATTTTTATTTAACAACCGGTTATTATTATAAACTAAGACAGTCCAAAGAATTCATATCTTAAAATAGAAGCTACGAATTGTTCTGACACCAGCAAAATAAATACAAAACAAAATACATACCAGTTTCATAGAATCTGCGCTCGTACACTCTTTGTTGACAATCTAACATTTGCATTCCTAAGTGTGAAGTCTGAGACCCCTTCTTAAAACCTGTCACAAACTTTACAATATCTATGTACCTGTACCTACTTCGTATAAAAAGTTATGGTTTCGGTGTGTAAAATCAGTTTCCTGGACTCAGTGTATAATTTGTTATAAAAATTTTATAATTGAAATAATAATGGAAAAATTCAACGCGTCGAGCAAGATTCAAACTTCGAGCGCCCGGTCCGAAAGGTCGCAAGTTTGAATCTTCCTCGACGCGTTGCCTTCAATATATATAAATAAAATTTAAATAAGAATATAAAATTTCGCTTGCAGACGTTTCTGCTTAGTAAAAAAATTAAATTGTCATATACTATTATCCACTTAGGTACCTAACATGCTGCAAACTCATGTGCATCTTAATATTGAGTTACACTATGAAATCAATCCACTCGCGGTTGACCGTAACCGCCGAGTCTTCATACTAACGAGTCCAGTAAACCGATCCATTTCCACACCAGAGCCCGATCTGAACTGTTCACCATGTTTTCCAAGCATTCGCAACAGGAAAATAGTGTTTCAGAGGTGAGAATACTAAAGACCCATCAGATAATACAACCTTATACACTAGTTTGAGCCCAATTTAGACTATACGTATATTTTTCATTTATAGTGCTTGTTTGTTGAGTGACTAAATACCGCTTGCATTAAAAATGCTTCGTGCACTATTCCTTAGCACCGTTTTATTTTCTTTTATGCTGTGATAATATTTCCCCAAAATACTAACATTTCCTAGAGACTGTTTGCTGCACGGATTGTTTAAGCTGTTAATGTTTGGGATATAGTTGGTGTTGGTATTTTGGTGAAATTACCGCGTTGACTATATAAACATACAGATATTATATACGTCTTTAAGTTTTCTTTTCTTAATTGTGTTAATCCTGATCCCTAATTCGAACATTGATAAAGTTTAGCTAATAATGAATCAACTTGTATCTACTTTGAAAATCTCCGTATGTTTATTTAGCGATGTGGTCAAAATTGACCTACTAATAGTCGCTTGGACAAAGCTCCGTGTGTTGTGTTCGTGAAGCTTAGTTCAAGCGTGTGTGCATGCCTCCCCACTGACTCTGAGTATTGTCACTTCAACCGATAGGTTGAGGACGTTGAGGTAGAGGCTCCCTCCATGCCCCCTCCGGACCTCGCCCAACATTACGAGCCCAGCTTGGACCCACAATCCGAATTCCGGTGGCATCACCCGGACGCTCAACCCCGAGACGAAGCGCTAGCTGACAAACCTGACTTCACGGACTTCTACGACCCCTGGCAGAATTACAAAGGAAACATTCCGCCCAATCCAGACCTAGAAGCGACGGACGATCGCCAAGCAGTGAGAGACTATGCGTGGGAACATAAAGCACCGGCACACACTGACGCGCGGCAGCCGCCCGGCGCACACCACCACACACACTGGCACGACCGACCCCACACACACAGCCATGACCACAGAGATCACAACTGGCCCGACCATTCTCACACTCACTCCCATCACACCGAAGAACATCACGGCTGGTATCCACATGAGGCAGGTCCATCTTTCACGAGTCACGACAATCATCACAGTGAAACCCATCACAATCACGGGCATACGCAGTATCCTCATGATCATCATTACGATCACACGAGTCATTCCCACCATGATCATAGCAGTTCTAATCGGCCACACGAATCATCCAAATCGCAATGGAATAAAGATTTAGATCACACTCAAGCAGTCGTCTCAAATTCACGGGTTCACATTGTACACCACGTTCACGTAGACTATGAACACGAAACAGAATGCGGGGTCAGTATGCCAGTCGCGGTACAGGACATGAACGGCGATGCCTCTGAGAACGAATGTTATGATCATGAGGATATAAAACCGAGGCACCCGTACGACAACTACTACCTAAAGCATAGATCCACAATAGATTCGTACGGGCGGAAGATCTGTTCCCATGAAATACCCCCCACTCCGTCGCCATCCGCATCACCAGAGTTTATGACCCCACTCGATTCAGAAGAGGAAGACGAAGCACCTGTCGAAAACGGAGTAACACAAGTAAGTTCGTCTGTTCAGTCGGATGCCTGGGGTATGTATCACCTTCAAACTTCATGAATCAAAACACCACGGATTGCCAGGTAACCGCAACCATTTATAATAGTATTTAAGCTCTCCGTTTGACAAAGCTTCGCATGCTCCGTGTGACTTGTATTCAGCACGCATATTTTATTAACCAAACTCCCTATTCACTCTTTCGATCGCGTTTGGACTCGAATAGATACTAATGATAGTTTCATATCTATTTCAGAGCGGAGTCGCGGGGAATCTGGCGCGGGTGGTTCCAGGTTCAGCCGCGCGGGAGGCTCTGGACGAGCTCACGCGCCGCCAGGGCTGGGAGGCCGGCAACATCGACTACATGGGCGCCGATTCCTTCGACAACATCTGGGCCAAGATCTCGCAGACCCTCAACCAGTCGAGAACGTCCCCGCCCAAGGACCAGCCGAAGCAGCCGTCGCCACCCAAGGAGGCGCCGAAGCAGCCCTCGCCTCCCAAGGAGGCACCGAAGCAGCCCTCGCCTCCCAAGGAGGCACCGAAGCAGCCCTCGCCTCCCAAGGAGGCGCCGAAACAACCCTCACCCCCAAAAGAGCCTGCGCCTAAACAACCCTCTCCGCCTAAAGAGGCCCCCGCGGAAGAGAAGCCCGCAGAAGCCCCCGCGGAAGAGAAGCCCGCAGAAGCCCCCGCGGAAGAGAAGCCCGCAGAAGCCCCCGCGGAAGAGAAGCCCGCAGAAGCCCCCGCGGAAGTGAAGCCCGCTGAAGCCCCAGCGGAGGCTAAACAGTCTGAGGCTCCGGCTGCCGAGCCGGTCGCCGATGCGACGGGTAAACCGTCTCCCGTATCTCCCGCCGCAGAAGCACCGGCCGCGCCCCCCGCGCAGGCCCCGGCGCCCCCCGCACAAGCCGCCGAAGCTCCCAAAGAGGAGATCAAAGAAAAGACTGACAAACCCGAAGTTCCTCCTACGCCGCCGGTGACGCCGAAGTCTACTCCCGAGCCGTCCACGCCGGTCGCCGAAGTGCCGGCCGCCGTGGAGGCGCCGGCGGCGCAGCCCGCGTCCCCGGTGGCGGCCGGAGCCCCCGCCGGCCCGGCGGCCCCCGCAGCCCCCGCCGGCCCGGCGGCCCCCGCAGCCCCCGCCGGCCCGGCGGCCCCCGGAGCCCCCGCCGGCCCGGCGGCCCCCGGGGCGGCCACACCGGAGAAGCCCCCGGCCGCCGCGTGTCCCAGCGACAGCCCGCCGCTCGCCAACACCCCGCTGAAGGAGGCCGAGCCCGTCGACCCCGCCAAATGTAAGTGATCGCGGACGGCCGCGTCACGGCTTTGCACTCTCATCCAGTTCATTTTGCAGTTTTCTAGACTTCTACTAATGTTTTATGTTTAGCCGCATCGAAACGAGGCCCGGATCGAGAACGTGGCGACGAATGAGGATCGCCATAAATATGAAATACGCGCCATTCTAAGTTTTCAAAATTGTAGTGTGAATAAAACATGTGTAAGATACAACCAGTTCGGACATCATTTCAATCAGCTTTTAAGTTCTTAGTCGATTGCTGTGGGGAACATTACTCATTAAATTCTGTACTAATTATTTTCCTTCTCAGAGTAGGCACCTCTTTGTTTCGGGGTTTCACGGTATCACGATCGAGTCCGAATGCGATTCCTCGTTCGATCGCGCCTCCTAAACGTCTCGATCCCCAGCGCGATGCATCCACATGTTTTTTGTGCCGTTTTGTGATTTTGGTTTTATGTTGATTTACTGAGCATACGTTTCAAAATTCGTTGTTATTTCACCCAGCTACCGAGGAGGCAGCGCAAGAGACGCGGCTTTGATAGATCAGGTAATATAACCACTTGCACTTGGAACCGACGCAATATCGCGAGAATTCGCACGAACCTATTATGTCTAAATCGATCATTTTGAATCTCGCCGGCCTTGAAACTCGAATAAACTACATCATTTTATTAGCGGATGTTGGGTTGAGTCCAAGTGGATGAAATAAGTAGGTACGTTTGGTCAACGACTCGTGACGCTATTCTGGGATCGAATGTAACTTCAGATTCTCGGAACGAGGCTGAGGCGACGGCGGAATGAGCCGTATTTGCTCTGCAATAGTAGTCGAATGCTACTCGAATTGCAGAGTGAACTTGGCTGCATGTTGCGTGATGCACTTCACTCATCCCAGGTTGTTGCACTTTCAATACCCAAAGTGCTGCAATCTCATTTTGTTTTATTTGCTTTACATGTATCACACATTGCAAGGAGCATTATTCAATGCTCACTCATTCGTGACACACTTTCAATCGCGCACAGTGAATACTCGACTCATTAGTAGAACTTAGTGCTGTTAATAAAATATGTCACAGTCATAAATGATGATCCTTGTAATGCGCTTCGGTTCTCCGCTAAACTGACACCGACCTAACTTTCCGCCGCACTCTAACACGCGCTCTGTTTTCCCTCGACTTTGTTCCAGGCCCTAACCGAGCTTGCTCTCTAATGTGACGCCATACTAACGCCACGCCTAATTCGAGGAGAGAATAAAGGGGGTTTGGTTGTAGCGGAGGAGCGCGAGCGCAGACAGTTGGCGAAGCTGCAGCTCCGGCCGGCCGCCGCCGCCGCCGCCGCCGCCCCGCCGGCCACGCCCGACTCCGAGCTCGAGGACGCGGCCGCGCTCGCCACCTCCATCATCGCCGCCGAGCTCGCGCCGCCCGCGCCCGTGGCGCTCGCGCAGATCGGCGTCAAGCCTAAGGGGAAGTCCACCGCTGCACACATCGCATCTTCCGTGGCACCGTCTACGCCTAGCGCGGAGGCGCCATCTACGCCAAGTGCGGCGGCACCTGTTTCGCCAAAGTCGGAAGCGCCCGCTACGCCTAAGTCGGAAGCGCCCGCTACACCAAAGTCGGAGGCGCCCGCTGCACCAAGCCCGCTGGCACCCGCCACTCAAAAGTCGGAGGCGCCCACTACACCGCTGGCAACCGCCACGCCAATGTCGGGAGCGCCCGCTACACCAAAGTCGGAGGCGCCCGCTGTACCAAGCCCGCTGGCACCCGCCACTCAAAAGTCGGAGGCGCCCACTACACCGCTGGCAACCGCCACACCAATGTCGGGAGCGCCCGCTACACCAAAGTCGGAGGCGCCCGCTGCACCAAGCCCGCTGGCACCCGCCACTCAAAAGTCGGAGGCGCCCACTACACCGCTGGCAACCGCCACACCAATGTCGGGAGCGCCCGCTACACCAAAGTCGGAGGCGCCCGCTGCACCAAGCCCGCTGGCACCCGCCACTCAAAAGTCGGAGGCGCCCACTACACCGCTGGCAACCGCCACGCCAAAGTCGGGAGCGCCCGCTACACCAAAGTCGGAGGCGCCCGCTACACCAAGCCCGCTGGCACCCGCCACTCAAAAGTCGGCGGCGCCCACTACACCGCTGGCAACCGCCACGCCAAAGTCGGGAGCGCCCGCTACGCCTAAGTCGGAAGCGCCCGTTACACCAAAGTCGGAGGCGCCCGCTGCACCAAGCCCACTGGCACCCGCAACTCCAAAGTCGAAGGCACCCGCTACACCGCTGGCAATTACTACGCCAAAGTCGGAAGCGCCCGCTACCCCAAGCCCGCTGGCACCCGCCACGCCAAAGTCGTCCTCTACGCCGGTCGTAGAAGCTCCCACAGCAGCGGCTCCTGCTTCACCAGGCTCAGAGGGCCCCAGTACGCCAAGTTCGGAAGCGCCCGCTACCCCCAGCTCGGAGCCTTCGACCCCTAGCGCAGAAGCGCCCTCTACCCCGACCACGGCAGAGGCACCCAAGGATGCCCCCAAAAAGAAGGTCATAAAGAAAGTCGTTAAAAAGGAGGGCGACGCCCCCGTGCCGCCGCCACGGAAGAAGGAAAAGAAACCCAAAGAAAAGTGAGCGCTCGTCACTCGACATTTCCTCTGTGCCATATTTTGAACCTCTCTTTTCTACTTTAATTGTTACTTAAGTTTATTTAATTTTCGAATATGCTTTCATGTGCCGCGTAACCCTATACTATGTTAGATATTGTTGTGTTTAATTAATACGCATCACACAATCATATTTTGTACTTTCTAGTCTATATTCCCGGTCGAGTATTTGTAGACGCGACTATTGGATATTTATTTTACCTTATCATGATTTAGGCGAAGTTTAAAAAACCTACTATGTTATTAATCATATTTTGGTTATACTTTGGAATAAATTGTTATACCAAAGGAGTTTTATATGAGACGTATTTATTGAAACGAAATTATTGTAATTTTGTATGAAATTAAAGTCTATTTTGTATTACAATATGTACTCACTTATATTTTGTGAACCTACCTCCTCTCAATTTCACAAGAAACTTAATTATAATGGGATTCACCAGCAGAACCACCGTTACCACGCTTATACCAGATACCTCGTTGGTATATACTCTGTCTATAAGTATCCTACATGGCTATGTAGGATACCAGGCTTGGTATCCTACATTGTTTTACATAGTATGTATCAATGTTATTCTGCGTCCGTAGGAAACACCTTAGACAACCCTACATGGTGGTGCTAAAAGAATAACAAACTTGGCAGCTGCACTGTCCCATCTGGACCTCGCAGCACTCACTGGATTTTCTTCATCATCTGCTCTCCCACTACGACTACTACCCGAGAGAAGAAATGCCTATCTATATCCAGTGATATGTAGCCATACGATAAATAAATAAATAGTAAGTACGAGTATGCAGCGCCGGCCCGAGCCCTCAGGTTTTGGCGCTCTTCGTTAGTAATGAAAATGGAAAATCTAGTAGTCCGCCTCGAACTGAGAACTCGCGATTTCCTTGCAAACGAGATGACCAATATAACAAGACCCGTCTGAAGATTTATTTTCGCCTTCTAGCTCCACACCCCCTTGATCGCTCCTACTCATATACGAACTCTCAAATTATATGGATCTCTACTACAACCCCAACAAATTTCATGAAGATCAGAAAAACGTCCCAGTAGCCAAAATTGTAAGAACTTCACTTCGTTTACGCTCCGCTCTTTCAATTAATCTGTCTTATCTGAGCTAAGGCTGCGTTTCCACCAGAGATGAGCGAGGATTTATCAGGTTTTATTTCGTGCCTTTCAAGATCAAAAGCAGTGATTTAAAAAATAACTAACTAACTAACATTATAAATGCGAAAGTGTGTCTGTCTGTATGTTACCTCTTCACGCTGAACCGATTTAGATGAAATGTTGTATGAAGATAGTTTGAGTACCGGGGAAGGACATAGGATAGTTTTTATCCCAGAAATAATCGCTTAAGGGGGTGGAAGTTTGTATGAAATTGTTGCTCACTGTTGACTTAAAATAGCATATTCCCTAAATTAATATTTGCTATTCGATTTTACCAAGGCGTTTTATTCATTCCTTATGGCGAATGTTAAACCCACATAGATGAAGTCGTGGCAAAAGCTAGTAGATAATAAAAAATAATCTTGATAAACCCAAATTGGGTTAACCAATCGCTTAGAAAATTATAAAGTACGTAACTTTTTCGGCGCCTTTATTTCGCGCCTTTCAAAATTAAATCAGAGATTTAAAAAACAATAAATAATTTTAATCATGATATAACCAATTGCTTAGAAAATTATAAAGAATTTAAAAATCAAAAGCAGCTATTTAAACAATAAATTATAAGATGTAATCCTGATAAACCAAATCTCTTCGAAAATTATAAAGAACGTAACTTTTTCGGCGCCTTTCAAGATTAAAAGCAGCGAGTCACGCCTAAAAAAAATTGTTGAAATAACAAAAAAACCCAAAAAATATATAACTGTACGTTTTCGGCGCCTTTATCAGTCTACATTTCGCGCCTTTTAAAATCAAAATCAGCGATTTAAACAATAAATAATAAAATGTAATCCTGATAAACCAAATCTCTTGGAAAATTATAAAGAACGTAACATGTTGGGCGCCTTTATTTCGCGCCTTTTAAGATTAAAAGCAGCGAGTCACGCCTAAAAAAATTGTTAAAATAACAAAAATACCCAAAAAATTATAACGTTACTTTTTTGGCGCCTTTATCAGTCTATATTTCGCGCCTTTTAAAATCAAAAGCAGCGACTTAAAAAATAAATAATAAAATGTAATCCTGATAAACCTTAGAAAATTATAAAGAACGTAATTCTTTCGGCGCCTTTATTTCGCGCCTTTCAAGATCAGCGCAAGCAGAAGAAAAAAGAAAAGCAGCGAGTCACGCCTAAAAAAAATTGTTGAAATAACAAAAAAACCAACAAAATTATATACAAAAAGGTTAATTACACCCATAGACGTATAAAATAAAAAGACGTAACGCCGTGAAGACAAAACTGTGATTCCATAATAAGCCGATTTCTTCGTGTTTACGTGCGACACACACACATCTACAACTCGTGGACGAGCGGTGATTGGTTCAAACGTCAAAAGTGAGTGTTTGTGCACGAGATCGCGGCTCATTATGGAATCACAGTTTTATCTTCGTGGGATTACGTCTTCTTAATTTATATGTCTATGATCACACCAGTCGTTTTACCGAAACCCGTAAACCGAACGAACGCGCAACTCCAAGCGTAAATATTTGGCGCCCGCGCCATACTTGCGTCTTTTTAAACTTTTTTTTTCTCTTTTGCCATTTTGGCGCCCCCCTTGCCATCCGGCGCCTAGAGCGGCCGCTCCACTCGCTCTACCCTAGATCCGGCCCTGCGAGTATGCTATACTTTGTTTGAAGGAAATATTTTGCTTAATCTTATTATATAAATTTAATTATAAGTGGGCAGGAATGAAATTTCTTAGAATACCTTATGAATAAAATAACGAGTTTGCAATCTAAATAGTTCACCCTCACTGCTAGATAGATACAACAGGGGCTTCACTATTTTTTATCTGATACCTTAATAGAGTCGGACTACGATAAATCCATATGGACTTTGCAGCAGAAAGATATAAAACTGGCCAACAACAACAATTTTGATGTGCATGCTGCCACTACTCCAGTTACTTGCAAAAAGCGTTTCTGAAGCGCCATCTGAACCAGAGTTCCCGCATACTGTATGGGGCCGTACAGCGCCATCTAGTAATGCTACCAAATTATTATCTTTGCTATCAAACATAAATTCATTAAGGGAATGACCCCGTAGAAAGAGACAGCGTATATTTTGCTTCAAACTTACGGCAAGGTGCAAACTCTTTCGATACCGACGTACTAGTTGCGTACTTGCGTACTAAACAACGCTTGATACCTATTACATGTGTACTACTAAAAAAAAATTACGAGTTACGAGTATGCCCTACTCAAACCTTAAGGGGGGGCAAAGTCAAAAATCGGCCCCTGCTCGTTTCCTCCATCAGATAAAATTAAAAGTCGGTGTTTAAATGTAGTGACAGATGGCAGCACTAGCTGGTGGTAATCTGAGTTTTACTTCATGTAGTACAGCATTTTTCCGCAAGATGGCCGTAAAATTAATAGTTTAAGCTGCATGGCATGTTAATTGTTTATTTTACTTATAGTTTCTCTATGTCTAATATAGACTGCTATAACATCATATGTCCCACTATTCTAGATTAATCATAAGACGAATGAGTACAGTACTTCAAATATGTACATCAATATGCATCAGAAAGATGGACTGGTATGATCATATATCTACTTCAGGTTGGAGTCCCACGCCACGCACCCACGTATCTTTTCACAATCACAAGACATGATTGACAATGAACAACTATCCCTAATTAAAAGTTTCTAAAAACGATTTTGACGAAAAAAACGCTAAAAAGTGTTCTCTCCGGCGGGGAATCGAACCCCGGTCTCCCGCGTGACAGGCGGGGATACTTACCACTATACTACCGAAGACTTATGGTCTCTGTTAAAATTTATAATTATGTGGATCAAAATATAATACAGCTGGTTTTCAATAGGAAAGGCAAATGTCAACGATTTGGCCAGATGGCGCCAGTATATATTGTGGTAGGACTGAGAGGCATAGGTACCTACAATAATATCTTTATCGGCAAAAATATGTGACACGCTCTTATGGGCTAGGCCCTACAAATAACGTTTCAGATGTTTATTGCAGCTGACTGTACAACCTATGCTAGCGCCATCTGTAAATACTTTCAACCGGCAAGCCCAATTAGACTTTTAAATCACTGTTGAAGTGTTGAAGAAGAAGATAAAAATAATGTTCATTAAGTAAAAAATCTACAGAGGTAACAAAATAACATTTATATTATACGAGTAAATTAACAGGTAAGTAATTTCTTCATATTCACAAGTATATGTACTTAAATAGCCTACAGAAATAGGTACCTAAAATAAATAATGAGATGTAATTTAGTACCTTCTCGTGCAGACAAGGGTAACTAATAATAAGCAAACAAGACTTGTTAAGGACCGATCGCAGACTTGAACTCGGCACTCTGTAATTTAGCTGCTGTTATTTCAATAACTTACCAAGCCAGTGGCTTTCCAACATAAATAAGAACTTCGATTACTCGTAGATTTTACCAAGATTTAAGTCACTTTTAAACTGGTTTGCTTGGGAATAACATCTTCGGAAATTACTGCAGAAACAAACAAGCTTATTTCGCCTCCGTAAGTCCGTACGTTGATTACGGAAAATGATCCGATGTTCATGGTAATGCAGGCTTTGACATCCCACAAGATTATCGTCTATTATCGGTTTTGCTTGATTATTATCTACCGAGAGTACATAACGTAATGACTCATGAAAATTGTATTCGTCTAAAAAATAAGCAAGTTTGCTCCTTGCTACTGATAAGTTCGATACTTTATTTGAATCGTTATCTATTAGCTACAATAGGTAGATTGAAAACATCATTAACCAAAGATGTGGTAATAAACCTAAAATACCTATTGTTATTTATTATATTAATATGAACGCAAATAAAACGATTGTTACATGGTGACTTTCGTACCCACATTAATAACTACATTTTCTAAAATTCTCTAATTATCTCTATTCAGAAAAGTAAATACTCATATTCATAAAAGTAAGTTAATAAATGCACAATCCGAAAACCTAATAAAAAAACACTACTGAAGTCGAAATAACTATCTTCGTTTTTCATTTTTGACTACTGTTTCCACTGTTTCATTAATTTAATTGATTAGTGCATGTTAGGTCGTTCGGTTTAGCGGTTTTATTTGGTCCGGTAGCAGTTCGTGGGTGGTCCCGTGGTCCCCCGCCAGCCCTAGTAGCCAGACCTCATTAGAAGCAAATAAGAACGGCTTCGGGTCTAAAGACCTTTATCATTTACTTGTTAACATGAAAGTTTCGACTTAAGAACATTGAACAAAATATACTTTATAGTGACTAATCGAATTCTACTGCCTGCTGTAACTTTATTTGGTATACTGGTTACAAATTTTTATTAAATTCAAGGTAATTTAATTTAAATAATTTCGACACTCCACCTCGGAAACGCGCTCTTTATCACTTGAAAGCGATGGGGAAAAACTCATTTTATAAATAGTAATAAATACAAATGCGTTTATTTCATTACTTTTTACAGTTGTTCTTAAGGTATAGAGAACGACAGAAGAGAACGAGAGGAGAGGATCTTATCAACATGTGGGGAAAGTAATTTAGTACAAGTTCAAATTTGACTTGTTTTTTCACGTTATTTTTTCACAGGATGGACTTTAAGAGATGGTTTTGAATTATATAATTTTGAAAGCATTCATTTCGCTTAGATTTTTTATATTTTACAGCTTATATTTTTCCTGTGGTGGTGTGGTTAAAAATTTTGTAGGTAATATACTTGGCGGCAAAGTTTGTTCAACCTCTCTTGCGTTGAAGCCCTTGCACGCTCAAGATTCCAATTTTTGAACCACTCGCTACGCTTTTGGCTCAATTTTGGAATCTTTCGCTGACTCGGGTCTCAATAAAAACCGGCCAAGTGCGTGTCGGACTACGCATATGAGGGTTCCGTACCTTCAATGAAATAAGAACCAAACTAATACCAAAAGGTCGTATCTGATGCCTATGGAAGAAGTTTTTTGGAGATGTTTCAGAGAGATGATTCATTCGGGCCCATTTGCTATGTCAGCAAAAATATATAATAAAATACCGAAATCCATCACAAAAGAGAATAACATAAAAAAATTTAAAGCTTTATTAAAGGATTTCTTGATAAAAAAGTGTTATTATTCTGTAGAGAATTTTCTAGATGATAAGACATTAGACTAAAGTATATGCACTGTAAGTAAAAAAAAAAATGTGTCCTAAACGAGTTAAATTTTGTGAATAAGTACCTAGGAGTAAGTTAAATGTATTTAGGCTATGTTCACAAGAGCTGGCACGGGATAAATAAAGAATCGTTAACATCTCCATCATAAACATTCGTGCAGGCTCCTGCGAATCTACCTACATACGATCTAGCTATAAGTATATAGTTTAGTATATATTTAATATTGCGATGCCCTTGCAGGGTTCATGTGTACCACCTCAATAATTGTAACATCATATCTACCATGAGTGCAATAAATAAATGAATATGAATATGATAACTCAAAAATGGCTGAACCGATAATGTTCAAAACAATTTTCTTTGAAAGTTTATGATAAGGCGCATCTCTTCAATTTTTTTCATATTTTTTGAACTTACGGTTCAATAGTTACGGGGGGGCTACACAACTTTTCTGACTTTCGAAGCGATTATTTCAGAAATTATTCACTTAATCACAAAATAGTCAAAGAAACCTCAATGTTATTTTGAAAGACGATTGATGTGTCACATGTTGATATTTGGTAATTTTTTTTTTAAATTTAGTTATCTGTATGGAGCGCCCCCCTAAAATTTTTTTTTTTTCAAATTTAACTACATAACTAAGTAGCTGCATACAAAATACACCTTATGTGTCAATTTTATTCAGATACGTCGTATAGTTTCCGAGTAAAATGCCTGTGACATACGGACGGACAGACAGACAGACATGACGAATCCATAAGAGGCCTTATTCCCAAAACGCGCGAATTTCACGAAATGCTTCATTTTCTTCGAAGGCTATGGCGAAAATACTAAGTGTTTTTAAATCAACTATTGATGCACATAATAGTTCATTTCTTTATCTAGACGGCCATCGGAGCAAATATTACATTTTAACGAGTGAAATATGAAAAAAATTGGTTGCCTTGGAAGGCCTTTCCGGATTTTCCAGTTAGGTGTACCGTTCATTTTCAGATTACGCAAAAAAGGGTAAAAATTCTTATTTAATTTGAATTAAATTCAATTGAGTATATCATGTATGAGACGGCCATGGAAATAAAAATCGAAGATTCATCTTGGATAATCAACAAAATACCTTCTGATTATATGCCAGTTTTTTGATGAAAACACGGTTACATTTCATTTTTTCCACGAAAACCCTATGAATATTTTGCCCTAAAAATATTACCATTGCAAAGTTAAACTATATTTCTATCAGGATAAAAAAAAACTATACTATAGCAGTAAATTTCAAATTACTATGAATTTTTAAAAATGACACTTAAATCACACTTCACAGGACACTTTTTGTAAGAATCGTATTTTTGGGTACTTAATAATAATAAACATGGTTCAAAAATTTTTTTTTGTATTACTAATACTTCAAACTATCTTATAAATAGCATTTTATGCGGCTTTTTTCATTAATAGAGTTTTTCGACCTTTTAGGGAATAAGGAGCCTTAGGGTTCCGTTTTTTGCCATTTGGCTACGGAACCCTAGAAAGCACGAGAGATTAAACGTTAACTTTGTCCCTTTGTCTAATAAATAATTATGTATTTCCATTCGATTTCTATAATAAGCAGTTTTATTAAATTATTATTAACTTGCCGGTATAATCTGTGCCGGTATACACCATGTTTAGTATTGACGACAACGCCATCTAACAAATAGTATCAAAACTACGTCGACTCAATGTAGCTCAGCTTTGGAATCGCTTCAAAACGACTTGAACGCCGGCAGGGTGGGTGAAAAAATCGCCTTTGCCGAGATGCCTTGCGATGCGCGCATCGTACGAAACGAAACGAAACGAAAACTAGTTTGATCAAAGCAGCGTCGGTGGTAGGTTGTGTCGCGCGTTTACGTACAACAACATTGAATTTATCATTGTTTATAAACAGAATTCGTGAAGATAACTTATCAGAACAATGTTTTTATGAATAAAGTTTATAACATTCGCTGCTAAACTATTTAAATACTGTGTTGGCTCAGTTTCTGGTGAATTTGTTACGTTTTATTCGAGTGTATAATCTTGTATCGCCGAGAACTGCTTCGTTGATTTGGTCGGACGGTGGTTAAAAATGTGAAACAGAATTTAATATTGTGCTGTTTGTGAACATTTGGGACTGAGATGAAGGTTGCCGGTTTCATTTGTATATAAGAAACTGGAAGGCAAAGGTGGAACGATGAAGTGGTATATTTTTGTGTTGTTGCTGCCCTCGTGTTTGGCTCATCTCAATGTTTACCTGAGTAGTGCAGAAGTATGGAGATTACTAGGTAAGTCATTTACCCCCATTTGTAGTCGAAGTACATGAAAATCAATTTAACTTTAGCGTTATTCTGCGCGGTCCTAATGCATTAATTGCAAATAACCTACAAAGTGGTGTCACTGTCAAGTTTACTCTTATTTATTTTATTAACCAAGTAAAAATGTAAAGTACCTAACCTAACTGCACTGTTTGCCCGTTTGTACTTTTTTTCAAAACGGTGTAGTAAACAAGGAATGTTTATTCGTAAACATTATTTTAGATACATATAGGTATCCTGAGTCACTAGTAAAATTAAGTAGGTAATGTAAACAAACGCATTTACCTTCATTGCTTTGTAATCATAATCACGGACTTTTTGACTTTTAAAGATGCCGTGCTGTGGTTTCATTGTCAGCTTATACACATAAACTTGTTATTTGTATTTGTTTTTAGTCAAAAATATCCGTTAATTACAGCGATATGTAATAATAAACAACGGGATACACAATCAGCCCAAAAAATTACCCCACAACAGTGCTGTAAGAACGACTCGTACATCAGTTTCTCTCTCTGACAGTCTTATTAGGTACGTTATAGTTATAACACTTATAACACTGGCCGGTTACAAATTTTCACGAGCCATATTATCGGTAAATCTTGTTTGAGACCTCTTCTATATATCCTAACTCAATGGTTAAAAACTTATATTTCAGTTGAAACCAGGGTTCGGAACCGGTTTTCGCAAAAAATCTATATATTTAATTAGTTTATGGTGTTATGTAGAACTCAAATTTAGGTAATGACTTAATATTATAAGAGCTTTAGAGTAAATATAGTAAACGAAAGAACGAAAAAAACCGGATAAAAATACCGGTTTCCGAGTACTTTTGTCATGTGTCAAATGCTCTTTTTGCCCAGAAACGCAGCCATATTTGTTTACCTTATTTTATTTTTCCTATTGACACCTAGTTTACGTACATATAGGGTAAATATTCTGGTTTCCCGCCCACTACCCCTTTTCGGCCACTTTGCACGTTTAAAAAAATTATATGAACATAATAAGGTTGCACCAAATCGTCTGTTAACGTCAACGTCATCGTTAAAAAAATCTTGTATGAAAAGTTTGACAGTTTTCTATGGGATGTCAACTCCGTCGCCATATTTAACGTTGGTCAGTTCGTTAGTTATACGTTCTGCAACCCACCCTAAGACTATCCTGTTCTAATCTTAATTCATTTGATCCGGCCAATGTTCATGTTTCAACATCTGACTGTATATTCTCGAAAATTGCGAAGTGATTGAGTAGTGACAAATTAAAAATTGGATGTGTTGACACATGCCAATTTTTGCAAGAAAGTTTAGTTAATTAGTTATATATTGAGTTTGTGTGTGTAAAACATGTTAATTTACAATATTCAAATACTGTAACTCGATAACTGCTGAAGTCAGCAATTCGCAGAAGTGGCCGAGAACCGGTGTGTTTACCCTATAGTTTACCTTACCATACCTCTATCTAATCTCTACGCGAAATAGCATGCAGATATAGGTATAGGTAGATAGGTAGGTACTTCGATATCTGTCTCAAAATGGTTAAGTACTTGTACTTATCGATAAAACGAAAATATAAATGCATCTATACAATACACTTTTGATTTGACCACTTGATGACGGATAAGGGTAGATATACCTACAATATTGACGGTTTCATGTTAGAAGAAAACAAGGTATGGCCACCACTACGCATAGACACAACTTTGATTCTCAAACTTTAAATTTTGGGATAATTTAACAAAATGAATGGACGCGCACTGGAACTCTGGTGAACCTAAACCTGGCCCTGCAGCCCGCATGGTGGCCACTGAAATTACCCCAAAATTTAAAGTTTGAGAACCAAAGTGGTGTCTGTGATGTAGTGATGGCCATACCTTTTTAGGGTTCCGTAGCCAAATGGCAAATAACGGAACCCTTATGGATTGGTCATGTCTGTCTGTCTGTCTGTCCGTCCGTATGTCACAGCCATTTTACTCGGAAACTATACGACGTACCTGAATAAAATTTATACATAAGGTGTATTTTGTATGCCGCTACTTAGTTATGTAGTTAAATTAAAAAAATATATATTTTAGGGGGGGCGCTCCATACATGTAACTAAATTTCAAAAAAAATTTTTTAACCTAATATCAACATGTGACACATCAATCGATAGGTCTTTAAAAATAACATGAGGTTTCCTTGACCATTTTGTGATTCAGTCAATATTTTCTGAAATAATCGCTTCGAAAGTCAGAAAAATTGTGTCCCCCCCCTGTAAATTTTGAACCGTAAGTCCAAAAAATATGAAATAATTTGAGGAGATGCGCCTTATCATATACTTTCTACGAAAATTGTTTTGAACATTATCGGTTTAGCCATTTTTGAGTTATCTCCAAAAAACTTCTTCCATAGGCATCAGATACGACCTTTTGGTATTAGTTTGGTTCTTATTCCATTGAAGGTACGGAACCCTCCTATGCGTGGCCTGACACGCACTTGGCCGGTTTTTATTCTACCATGGAATTGGGGTGTTTATTCTAGGGATGTCACAAATATTCATATTCTCATTGGTAGATATAATGCGAATATATGCATCATTTTCGACATTCGCATTCGCATCACATTATGCGAATACGAACGTTTGCAAAACGCGTCGTGTTTTGAACGCACTGACCCGGCCGCTAGTCATTTGACTGCGCATAGGTAATAGGTAATAAGGTAGGTGTTCTAGTTTTTCCCAAAATAAAATTTTAAATAAAAAAATCTGCTAAAGAATAAACTATAAACAGAGAATTGGTTGACCTTATAAAGTTTTCCTGATACCTGTATTTGTAGAAGTTTAATCAAGTGGACGGTAAACTGGACCTGGACGGGAAATTAGCACAATCACCCTACGACATGACATGACGAGATAACGACGTTAACTCGTTTAAACCAATAATATAGACTCAAACTCATAATTCATCATCCGTATTTTTGAACTACGGAAACATATAAAATTATAACAAAGGTTGAGTTTTAAAAGCTACTCCGTAACATTCGTATTCGCATTTGGATATTCGCATTCACGAACGTGAGATAAACTGCATTCGTCCGATCCCTAGTTTAAACCCATACACTGTTTTACTTATTAATTTCTTATCCGGTTTATTTAAATACATTAATTAATCATATTAATTTAATAATAGCAGGAAGTACTTATGCACCAGTGGTTGCGCGTTCATAGAACTCGATTCCCGCCGGCTTGCCTTTATTTTCAGACAGTTGAGTAGTTTTCCTACAGCATAATAAAGATTAGGCATTAAGGGGTTAACTAGCTCAGGCTTGCCTAACAACATTTTTGACGCACCGCATTTTTTAAGCACATGCGTTTTTACGTCTCTTGCTAGAGCTCAAAAGGTCGCACTGTCTAACCATGGACAGACAGACATACACTCGTAGATAACTTTTCCCTTATTCATTGTTTAGCATTTAACATAAAGCGAGTACCTAAGTATACGCTTATTTGCCACTGCATATATTACAAAGCCTCAAAACGATTTTTTTTACGTCGAATTAAAAGTTCAATAACCGAGTTAGCTGTAATCTCGTTTCACAACAAATTTGTTAAGCAAAATAAGCTTCACAGCTTTCAGAGTGGACAATCGTACAGGGCCCAAAGAGCACCTTTATTTGGGTTAAATTGACAAAGGGACCTTTCAGAAACGTGTCGCGCGTTTTATTCGAAGAAGGCTTCTCGAGACTTTTTTTCTACAAGGAGTTTCCTAGAAATGTCATCTGTTTTGGAACAGGCAGACGCAAGGTGCAAGCGTGATGTAACTAAATTGTATTGGACTGTCTAAAATAATATTAACCGCAAATTGTGAAAACGAATACATCAGGCAATCAAATGACATAAACTTAGGAGCGTCAAATTAAGTCCGAAGTAAGGATAGATCAATTACACATAAAACCCAGATTATTGTTTAAATTTTTTGCCATCAAAAACCTCGTCCATTTCATCCAAATATTTTCATATAAATCTGTGTAAAGTAAAAAAATAACTTTATGTCCCATTTTATACACACTAAAAGTGGCACTATCAAGGCTCTGTTACTATTCTGAAAGACAACAGCGGCGGCGGCGGCGGTGCTTTATAACGCAAAATCCAGACCGCATTCACCCATCATCAAACCGTTGCTTTGTAATGATATCGTGATTACTGACTGTCCTACTAAGTAGGATAAGGATTAATAACTAGCTGTACCTCCCGAAGACTTTAAACCCGACTAAACCTGATGCGGGCAACTTAATCCCTACAAACTTAATCTTAGATAGCTTATCAGTCCACATTAAATTCTCTCCTAAGCAATTACTGTATGTAAACAGCGTGAAGAAAGAAAATGTCGCTCATTTTTTTGGGAAATTTAATCTCTTCTTTTAATTAGGGAACGTCACAACAATATACCTGCCCTCGTCATGTCCATTGAGATAAGGAATGACAGATTTACAAGCCGTGCCCGCAGGTATACGTGCCTCACATTAACAGTTTTTGTCCATTCCCTATTGTAACATGCTCGGTAAGAGCATTTCTTTGTCCACGTCTCGAACATCTGCCTCTTGTTCTTGCCTAAAAATTAGAATCACAAAACAATAATGAGCTGCCAACGGTTTCTTGAAGGACGTACACCATTTGTCACCGGTAGCCTTTACTCGTGAAAGTACTCATTACGTTCGTTTGAGCTATTAATTTAAAAGAAGGAAAGGTTAGAAAGGTTATTAAAAAGTACATAAATTTATCTCTAATAGATTATGATCGTATACATAATCAACTTTATACCCACTAGGAAATATCAAGATAAATTTATAGTAAAAGTTTTTATATCTGTCCAGACATCACAAATATTTTATCAAGTTTATGCCCCTCATAATAACCATTTAAGAGTTCATTATAGATTATAATATATGAGATGAGAATTAGACTACGCTAATATTTATAAGAAAACACACTCACAAACGGTCCCTTGGCAACGGTATCACATAAGCGTTAATGAAATCGCCCACGCCGAATTTATTTTGATCGTGTTTAAAAACAAATATGTATATGCTTATAAGAAACAGTTTCACACATTCGTTTTGAAATGTTAGTAATTTATCGATAACGATACCAATATAAAAATTACCATATCTCACATCTTTATTCGACATCTGTAAATTTCGAACGACATGTATGCTCGTATCGGCCGGTCGGATCGGTTGGTGGTTAGTTGTAATTTATTTCTGTTGACATTTATGGAGATTCCATGGACCTCGGCCAATAAGCGACGCCTAAAACCAGCGCTCTAACACGTTTGAATATATCACCTTCCGAGAAATCACATTATTGCAAAACTTAACTTTTATTCGCGGTAAATATCTGCTTTATAAGTATTGGTGGATGATGAAATACCTACACGTCTATAAAAGTAAGGCATCGATGACGCTGTGGGAGCGGTAATATGATAATGCACATCACATTATTATGTAGGAATGTGTTCTTTCAGACGCGATTGCTAAAGCACTCTGCTGTCGTGACTATCAGATACATTAAAATACCTTGAAACAATTGCGCGAGGCTATTAAGATAGGAGACAGTCCAGGAATAGGAACAGATGACTATACCGGGTGTTTCCTGTAATAGGGGCAATAAATTAAACATTAGATTCTACTCCTCAAACTGGACAATATTAGTTCAGCGACTCTTAAAAATAACTTATAATTTGATTTTTATTTCACTATAAAGTTTATTCGAACACGCATATTCAATCCAGAAATGTATGTGTTTAGTTATGGAACTTGCACTTGATTTACTCTACATAACTAATATCGTTGAAAATATATTTTGAATTCCTTTGACTTTCAACTAAACTTCTCTGTTCCCTATCACTGCTCTCTCTAAAAAGCATTGCTTAGAGCTTTTAATAATTCTACAAACGTGTCGTGTAGTTATTACTAGTGCTTGTACCTTATATTTTATAATGAAAGTTTTTGCAGAATGTTAATGATAAGTAGTGACTTAGTGCGGAGAGGATGCTGGTCTGGGCGTATCGGACGACAGCATGGTTTATGGTTACCCACTATCGCTCATCTGAATCGTTGTAGTTCGCGGTGGTGCAAGGGACAGGAGAAACAAAACACAAACACGTTACGTATTAGGATAAATATTATTTCATTCTGGAAAAATAGTTATTGCAAAACTACAGAGTTTATTGTTTTATTAAAATAATATTATTAGTTATACTTATAATAAACCATATACTCAATGTTTTTCCTCGCCTTTCTCTCATTTCTTAGAATTACGAAAACCAAATTTGAATTTATTTATTTATCGTATGGCTACATGTCACTGGATATAGATAGACATTGGATATAGATAGGCATTTCTTCCTTGGGGTTGTAGTAGTGAGGAAGCAGATGATAAAGAAAATCCAGTGAGTGCTGCGAGGTCCAGATGGGACAGTGCAGCTGCCAAGTTTGTTACTCTTTTAGCACCACCCAGGGATCACGTGTAGGCTTGTCTAAGGTGTTTCCTACGGACGCAGAGTAACATTGATCCAGCGTCCATCGATTATCTTCGCGTCATCAACCACCGTAGCAAAACTAATACCAGTGGCGTTGTCGAGAAGGGATTACCTATGTTCCTAAATCGCTGACCGCTTGTGTATTCGCTAAAAGACCTCAACAGGAGAAGGTGCGCGCGCGCATTGTTTCACGAGCACCCGGCGCAGCTTCCTTGATGTACAAACAAGATAATTGAATTAATGGAAATTCCTGCAGTTTACACCGCTAGCGACCGTTTATTGTCTCACCTGTATAAATAGTTGTTCTGTCAGGTAAAGTGTGTTGCTGATTATTTCGCAAAGCTATGAAGAATTACTCAATTAATCACTTTTCACGCATTTATACCTGCTAGCCTAATATGGTCGGATTGTTATCGCCCGTCACCATAGCTGTCACGTTCTAACAAGTACGTAAGTGCGAAAGTGATGCATGACGTGATAGGCGATAAAATGACAACCATGATACGCGTTCTGGAGGCTCCAGTGAATATCTTACTTTTATACAAACACGATCTACAATAATTGAAATTCCTGTAGAAGCGATTGTTTTTGAATTGCATAATGGCAAAACAAACATATTCAAAGCGTAAAGTATGATGTTACGTCCTTTCGTTTTGCGTTGGATTGATTGTCAAAACAAAAGATAACAATCGACTGTCAAATAACAATTGCCTTTCAATTACACAAACTTGTATGGAAGTATGTCAACCGCTAATACGGCTGTTATTAGAACAAAATCAACTTGAACTGCATGTATATGCAGTGATGATGACAATAATGAGTCAAATATAAACTACGCATAGCTAAATGCCCCGGCCCCTAATCTATCTGACATAATTTGACCAATAATTTACATATCAGGTATCTACAATAGAAAACACAAAAAATACCAGTTCTAACATTACAGCATCCCGTGGTAAGAAGATCTTATTATTACGGCTTAAGTTTCATGGCTAGAACTACGGTGGGCGATAAAAAATTAAGAAAAAACTCAAGTTAACTTAAGTAACTTGATACTTGGTGGTCGTGTAAGGTTTCGTCTAGACACCTTAACCTCTTCACATGGTTACCTACAATAACTGGCTTTAGTACCGTATGCCGTTCGACCACATGCTGCATGAGAATGTTCGAGTACTCAACATTGATTAGTGTACCACATAAAGATAAAAATATTGGACTTTAGTTCAGTGTACGTCCGTGTATGAGTATGATTCATGCCATGCGTGAATCATACTCATACATTTGGACATAATCTGGCTGTGAAATATCCATTCGGCGTATTACATTTTTATATGTTCATAAATTCTCGGGTCAAACAACAAATTTTCCCCTTGTCTCCGAAATTCACTGAATACGAACAATAACGACAAGTCCTGTACCTTTTACTTGACAACATTCTTTTTTCGATGGACCTCTTATAGCGAGTAAATATCTAATGACTAAAACTAATACCCAACTTAGAAGTCTTATCATTAGTCAACAAAGGTTGACATAGATTATTACTGCAATTTGTTTAGGGCTGAAGGTTGGTGTGAAGGGTATTTCCGGCGCTACCTTCCTTATCTAAAGTACTATCTCTCTGACCTACGCCAACATTATCACTTCTCCGTAAATACTACGTGTAAATTGTCCTGTGCTGAGGCTTATCCTCCACATCCGGACACATTTCTATTTTTTTCCCTCCAGGTACTAGGAGAGAGATTTAATAAAGAGCTCCGGAATAAACATAAAATCTCTCTTTGTTATTATAATAAATACTATTAATGTTGCATTCAGAACGCCTGCTGTGTTAAGCCAAAAAGATCCATAAACGTTCATTGCCCCAACACTTATGTCTTTTTTCATTTAGTGGAATGAGAGTACTGATCTCGCCCCTAAGCAGAGCGTCGTTATAAGAATTAACAATGAAATATTTCAATAAACCGACGGCGTTATATAAATATGGGCGCGTTCGGAAACTATTCGTTATGTAAACAGCGTTGACACGAGTGACGTGGAGTGGTCCTAAATAAATTTAATTTCACGGGAGGTTGGGCTCGGTTTTTATACGGAGTGTCCCTGTGGACGTACCTGCGGGTTAAGCTGCAGTTTTACCGCGATTCGGATCGTGATACGAATTAAAAATATATAATTAAAAGATAGGTACCGTTTCGATTTTAAAATACGCTTATGGTTAAATTTTATTAGCTTATTGCAGATTCTAATTTTATTAGCGTTAAAGTTAAACATTAAATATAAATAACGTTGTTGAAAACAACTTGAAATTGCCATGATACTTTTTTGCAAGACATCAATGTTTGAGAATTAAGCTGCCTACTTTTTGAAAAGCAATTCTTCTAGAGCTCAATGTAGGTAACGAGGTAGCAAATGATATATGAAGATACCTAACTAAGTTCTATCAACACAAGCTGTACTGTACATAACTCTTACAAAGAATAGACTAGAGTGCTTTCCTGACAGTCGTTTCGTTTCGCATAATTTGGGTACAAATCCAGCATAAGCTTTCAGCACTTGGGGCACTCGGACGCAGAAATAGAATTAGGTGCACAGAGCAGAGCCGCGGGCGACGGCGGGATTATTATGCGCGTTACATGAATATGCAACTCGTTATTTTCAATTAGGGAGAGCGAGGCTTAGCTCTAGGGTTGCCGCCTTCTAGAAAAATAAAAGGTCCAGATTTACCCTTTGTTGTTGTTGTAGAATCTTGATATTTTCTGGTATTTTCCCTATATCTTATAATGTTATCCGTGGAACTATATAATCCTTCAAATATATAACAACTTTTTTTATTCATATACAAAGTGCCAGTTGTGATTGTGACACTAATTCGTATCAAGTTCAATAATTTTAATTGATTGATTGACTATTTAAATTAATGACTATTTATTGAAGTTGCGAGTTGTATAGAGATAACCTAAGTAGTTTTTAGTTTGTTTTTTTTTTTTATAAAGAAGAGAGCTTCTTTATAAAAAAAAAAAAAAAACTAAAAACTACTTAGGTCTTTAAATGTTATTTGCCAAAAAAAAATTTTTTTTTTTTGGAATCTTGCAAGTTGTAACCCTAGACGTTGCCCGACCTCTGCAATCCTTTGCAACACGTGCACTTTCAATGTTAATGCTTTGTCATTGCGTCCACATTGGACTTGGCGCACATTTATCATAAAGGAACGTCATCTGTCAACTGTCTGAACATTTGTGCGTTTGCTTTTACAATTATACTAAATGGGTGACTGTTAAATTGTTCAATTGTTGGTAGCTCTTTGTTGGTATTACGCAACGGGATTATAAAATGAATACCTTTATTTTCTGACGTGTTTACGTGGACAACTTTACTTTCTGAAATAAGACATGTAGGAATTATTAACAAACAAAAACGACGTATAGCCACAACACCCTCGATACTCTATTCTCATCATCGCATGTAAAACAAAATAATTAAAATCGAAAAAAGTATTTCACTTCGTTAGGTATCTTAAATGTGTACGTAGAATAAAAAAAAACAAAGTACATAAATGATCAGAGTCAACATACTCATTCATACGTATCTTGTCTTAAAATCATACGATTACCATTCCGTTTGCTTCGGGCTTTCTTTCCTCTTAATGCTAAGAGGATTGTCACAATGGGAGTCTTCATAACGAGGGGCCAATCACCTTTATAGACTTCGTAAGGTGTGATAATGCAGGGTTTTTCTGGCCGCCTATCGCTACCACAGCCGTACGTGCCGGTACGCAGCAAGCGATACGAGGGCCAGAAAAACTCTTAGAAAGCGAACATGCCATCTCCCTTCTTGCGCACTTATTATGCAAGGAATCCCACAATTCATAGCGACAATTATGACTGAGATGCTGCAATGCTCCCAGACCGCAAATTAAACCAAATACCAACTAGGGCTATAATAAGGGATATCGGCTCTGTAAAAACTTACGCTCATAAGGCCAGAAAGAATGCTCGCACAAACGAGATAAGGTCCTGTTGTTAAACGAACATAAAATGAGTTACATGAGTTATTGCCCGATGAATATTAACTCGGGGTGAAGTAAAAACTTAAGAATTCTTTATAAATACATGGCACTTGAAATTCAACTCGATCCCTTGCTTGTAGGTTGGTAAGAAATCTATAAGCTGGTAATACTTATTGACGTGTGACTCTGAATTTAAATTCTTTATATGGCGTACGTAATACGCCATTGTTATTCTACCTGGAGCTCAGGTAAGCGACCTACTAATTTAATTGTGGAATTGATTTCAAATTGCGTTATTAAGTCGTGTATTGAATTTGTATAGGCTTTACTGCAGACACATTTTCTCTGTAATTATAAATGTACTTGAGGAATTCTATTTTCCACCAGCCAACTATAAGGTCCGGGTGATATTTATTGTTGTAGGGAATTTAAAACTTTTATGTAAAGTAAATCCATTACATACATACATTGATACCTAAATTTATAATCGTAGTCTTGAATAGCTCTTAAGCTTTACATTTAAAATACTCATTGCGCTTTGCCATTAATTTGTGAGTGTTCGAAATGAGAAAAACATGGGATCCCATTAAACAAAACGCTAAACTCCATTTTGAACAGATTATCAAAGTAATCTTTAACAGACAAGCCTATTATTTTTTATCTCTCGTACAGGAATTGATTACTTTCTACGAGATGCGTGTAACATGTTATTGAGGCAGGCAGTAATCCGTCAAGCCACTGATTTACCCGATAACGATAACCACAGTGCCGAGTTACCAGTTAGTGCTAACCATGATTGAAAACTCAGTCAATTGTTTACCATACTTAATTGAAATAAGGTATAAAATTGAATGCGTTTTCAAATGTAGTTACTGCAGATATTGCGGTCGTATGGTTCTGATGATTCAAATTGTATATGCTCTTCACAGCTTCGTTTTTATTGTAAACCTGAGTAACCTGACATCTGCGGGTGTACGACTGTACGTGCCATTTCCGTTTCTACTTATAGGTGAAAAGTATATACCTGAGTGAATTTAATGCTTACCTTAGTAAAGTTAACAAAATTGATAATTTTATCGACAATGCAGCGATTGCTTTTAGTTTCAGCAATCAAAAGCAAATGGTTTTCATTTCCTACGATTGAAAATCAAAGAAATATACGCAAGTGGAGGGAATAGCCCCTATGACGGAATTAGCCTCATGAAGTTTCTTTGAACAAAATTAGTTCAAGTATGTCTACCTATTGTATGGCGCGTTTGAAATTAGAATTTGAATACAAGTGCCGGGCGTGTCTTGTTGATGTAATTACGTAGTTGCTGTAGTTTCATATCGCGTTAGTGACACATTGGCAATGTATTCAGGTCAGGCGGCTGCAGCTGAGATAATAGATCGCTCGATCCAGCTCTATCTCGAGCCACTTGGAACTTATTCGATTTGAAGTTTACTGCATCCCACTTTTCCCTTCGCTAAACAGTAAACACCCACATAAAATCTGCTTCCTGTTCTCTTGTGAGACTGAACTAACTGAAGTCCAAATTTAAACTCTTAAAGAGTTAGATTGCATAACCTTCTCTACTCATTGCATTGTGTCGACACTAAGATCGCAAGCATACATATAGCGTCTCAACATAACTAAAATAAACAACGGCAATTCGCATAAATAAAATCGCACTCCGTTTGAGTAAAAAAAGTGACTTGCCGGGTTGTTTGTAAACGCATACATGATAAATGGATATAATTTATCGCTTCTCGTTAAAAATATTAGTTCTACGTCTCAGTACACCTTCGCGAACGAGCATAATGGTCTGTAAAGTTCTCAAATATCTCATCTATCTTGGCGCACGTTAAGGGTACATACATTTTTAGTGACAGTGAAAGATTTTGATGCATGATAGTGAACAAACTATGTAACCGATACGTCAAGAATATTGAGCCGCTCGGGCTAAGGTTTACTTTTAAAATAGCTTTACGTGATCGATAGAGGCATATTCAAAATAATGGTCGGGACTAGGACGAGCGTTCAATCACACCTCGACAAGGGATTGTGTCGCGTCGGTTTTGTGGCAATTTGCCGGGAATGGATGGAGATGTCAGCGCGACAAAAAGCTTCGATCGATCAGAGCCGAGGTTATTGCGCGCGCGACGCCAGCGACACCGTGTGTCTCAAACTTCACAACAATGGTTCGAAACTTTAGTTAACAATGCATCCTGTAAACTAAATGAAGTCATATCTCACAAAGAGTTTAAGAGTCAGTTCACCAACACGCAAAGTATTTATTATAATCGTGAAACACTCTAGATGAAACTGAGTAAGTAGGAACGCTGAAATGAAAAAGCCATTCCATGCAGATGGTTTCTTAATCTCAGACTTTACTCGCGCTAACAGTTGATCTAGGAGAGTGTTCATTCCAATATCGTGACACAAAATAATCACTTGTGAGAGTGCGGCTCCTCTGGGACGCTCACATAAGCGCGCGAGACAATGCCGGCGACGAGAAAAATGCCGCGGCACGAGCTCTGCCTACTTCCTCCATCCCTAATATCGTTACCGCGCTTTTAGCCGAACAAAAACTATTCTAATGGAATGTTGACGACGGAAACAAATTAGTTAGCTGAATGTATCTTTTCTTTGTTCTACATTCCGAGTCGAATTCGTAAACAGAGTGCAGTGATTCCTGTAAACTTTAAAGTCAGAGGGCAAACGGTCAGACAGCAGACCCTCGTCGGGCAAGCTGACGCGGACGTCAGCCCGGCAGGGCGGCTGTCCGTCCGTCACGACGCATCCATCAACTGCCACCGGTGACGACTCAGTTCAAACCCAGTTTAAGCTCAGTTTAAAACCTGACAGCTCCCCGGCCATGATCGATGATGTGCGACCGAAGAATGCACCCAAAACTGAAATAGCAACTGTCCGACAAGTTTATGTTTTAGCGCTAATGACATTAACATACAATTCGGTCACTATTTGTGTTTTGACATCGGAAGGTGGCTTTTTGAATAGCTCGGGGCTTACTGATGATGTTGACCAAAATACGAGCTCAGCCATAGTTAATGGTCCGCTTAATACTGCGTGAAGCACTCCGCGTGAAACCGCACACTACGCGTAACGATATTAAATCTCCCGTTGTGATGGCACACGACCAGTATTTATATTTCTCCCGTGCATTTATCCAAGACTCAAAGATGCCCCATTAGGGATGATGCGGTGACAATTTTTGTTTGGTTTGCCTCGTAATTGAATAGGCGGTGGGAACGGCACGCGACCGCTGGGCTGGTTAAATGGAAATGTGCAAATAAATGTGTGTAATAAACCATTGTGTGAAATTCACAGGATTATTTCGCGGAGTCCCTACGCGTGTGAGTGTTGTTAAAAGCGAGTTATGTTACTGCGCGGAAATGGTTTAGCACTTCTGAAACATTATCTAAATTGTTAAATGCACTTAGTGGCACTGTCAAGAAACATTAAAGGTGGAAAAGTTTCACACGTCGTTTCTCTTCAGGGATGACATCTGTTTCGGTGACCGGGCTTCGACAGGAAGGGTTTATAATTGACACGAATGACGTGATGTCATCGCTTTACTTTCATCGCTCTGCATTGATGCTAAACAAATAAACAGCAATGATTATTAGTCCAGTTCCATCATATTGGGAGTTACATATACATATATGTATTTAAATATAGTATTTCAGACCACACACGTACTGTCCGTATCAGTGTGTCCACAAATGCAGTAGGCGTTGGGCGGTAACTGGCTTGCACCTACGTAGCTGTTTCTCCCTGTCTGTGTACCCTGCCAGTTAGCTCGTCCGCCGCTAATCACCTCTAAACACGATACCCCACTATCATCATGGAACACCATTCTTCGCCTCGTTAGCATCCCGATAACTTAAAGTACTTTCCCATATCGAAAGATACTGTTTCAACATCTTTTCGTAATCCTGTTACTTGATGGCTTTCAAACCCAACCGAAGTTAATTCCGAGTAGATAAATCCCATTTGAAAAAACTTTACATTTCATATGTTAAGCTGAAAAAGCTCGAGATCATATCTGTCTCAACTTTTGAGTGGGTACCGTGCCGAACCGCATTTTGTCGTGTTGGCAAAACATAACGAATTCAACTCATAATTAAGCACCGTGAAATATGGCTCGAGTCAATTGTGTCTCTGTGACAATATTGTATTTACGGAGAAGGACCCAAAATAAACAAACAGGGTACAATCGGACGAATAAAATGCCGGCACAATGCGCGGGCCAGCACGTCATAATAAGGCAGTGGCTTTGTGCGTTCGGTCGGTTGTAAATCATACAGTCCTTTGAAGAGAATGGCACACCATAAATAATGCCCTAAAATTCGGCTGCGATGCTCTCCACCGGGACCTTTTGGTGCCGTGAAGAGAATTCTAATGGCGAAACAAATTAATCAATAGGGTCGCGACAATACTCCACTTTTTGCCACGAGCTCTTTTGTCAAAACCTTTATGAGCGTAGAAATGGCCTGAAACTTTTGACGTTAAACAGGGGGACCGGTTTTATAGCTTTTAGATTGAAGCATGCTTTTATTTAAGCACCTCGCTATCAACCTAATGTTAATCGGCGTAACGAGGTTCTATGAACGTAATTGTTTTAATTTTATTGCGTTGCGGTTTAAATTAAACCGTGGCTTTAACTATCCCGTTGCAGCCACTTTTAATTTAATGACTTCGTAAGAAAGCAATTAAAGCTCAGCATTATGATAGTATTGAAGAATTTAACGCGGTCGACGTAGTTACGACTCGGCTGCGTTTTAATGGTTCAGTGCACCCCTGAATAAATACGGCTATTTAGAGTTAAATTTGCTTGCACCGGATATGGCTGCCAGTCGAACATATCCATCATGTGCTTCAAATGGAGACCTGGTCAATGATCTAATTACTGCCACTTGAGCTAGGATTATCGGGGAAGAAATACATTTCGAGGGTGGGATGCGGTCAACTCACCTTATTTTATGAGCACTAAATCGTCCCAGTTATGAGCTCCTAAATAATAATATTTTATTGGCCACCGTTGCCGATGCCGTGGGATTGACGGGTGACTACTTACGTTTATGGGGGACAGACGCGACGTGCCAGGTTTTATGCGTCCCCGTGAAGTTTACTGCTAATGCAAAGCTCTATCTGATTTGAGGTTACTATAATAACATGTGACGACGGCTTTCTGGGAACCTACAATCAATAATAGCTGAAAACATCTCGTAGGTACTGATTTATGTGTCGTAAAATTTTAGTACTTCCAGCCGCACGAATAATATGTAGGTGTAAGTCCTTTATAAACTTGGGATTTTCTTAGAAATTCCTTTACGGAATTGTGAGCGAGTATTTCTGTTTCTACTTTGCCTTGACAATTTGCCTCAGTAAAAATGTACTGCTTTGTCTTTTAAAATCTCTGCATTTTTTAAATCTACCATAGCCATTTAAGTCAGGATTGACATGTTACTTAGGGGTAGATAGTGCAACATGCCTGCGCTTATCGGGGACCACCGTCGACGCCTCTCAGCAGGAATTTGGCGCACAGCAGTTTTTCTACTGTCTCCGCAGAGGAAGTGCATTGAGGACAATGTGTGGGCATTATTTGTACAGACACCGAGTGTGGCCCGACGTTTCCCAATGTTGGCGTTCCGAGTAAATGAAAACATCTTAACGTTTATGGATGACATGGATTGATTTGAAGGAAGCGTTTACATGTCTGGAAGTGAATTCGTATGTTTCGCAGCGTGAAGTAGAGATGGGTCGAGCGGTCGCGGGCACGGGCCTCCTGCGGCGCGCTGCGAGGGCCCGCATAGGCCCGAATTTACATTCTCGGTCCCAACAAGGGTTATTGTGATGCGCTCTGAGACCCCACGGCCGACTAGATAACGTCTAGTCACAGAATCAATAAAATACACGAAATTGTCATAGCGACCCCTGGGGAATGAAGCTGACGCTCCGCCGCATTGTGAGCCTCAGTTTGTTTACATAAGCCCGTCTATTTGTGTTTATTTTTTGTTCGATGCATGGATAATGTCATTTTTTGTGACATCTATCGACATTAGTCTTTTGGCTGCAGATGCAGACTTACCTAAATAAACTACATATTATAATTTGAGGTTTATGTTGTAAATCATTTACATTTATTGCTGTTTAAAACAAGTTGGCGTGGTATTTTTGCCTTCCTCCGCTGTCATGGTTGCGTAAACACAGTGACACCCTCACGACAGCCGAACGTTAGAAGTTGTTGAATCAGAAAATACGCTTTGGAGAAGCAGTCGTGCTGTTCTAAATGTAAATATTGGTTGAATCCGTTCGGAGGTGCGCGTGGACTAATATTTGGATACTCTTCAGAGATCGTTATTACATGCCAAAGGTGGCCATCATCTTACAAGTCACAAAAGCTTTTGACACACCATAAACGTAGTCTATAAATGTACTCTTTCCCTTAATCCAACCGCGGCTAACGCATTTTCTTAACTAATTTGTTGCATACCTTACCCTTTCGGGTGTCGGGTTTAACTTTATTTTTGGCTCGGCTAACGTTCAGTTCGGGTTCCAATAGTATTAATGGAGGTGCGTTTATTTAACCGGTCGTAATTCTCGTAACGACCGCGTGTGGATTTTAGCGGCGACTGTTCTCAACCCAACCGAACCGAGCGCCGTTCATCATTAAGATTTCGGTTGTGTCAGAACTATTTGATTTATGTGTTTGGGTCACATACAAATTTTTGATAAATAGGCTTCAAAATAGACAAACGTCTTCAAAATTACGAAATAAGGCATAAAATAAAATCTTCTTTCGAATGGTGCAAACCATTTGATCTATCTCCAAATGCTATCCGTTTCAAATCGAGACTACAATCCGTCTGTCGATGTCGCTCTAACGAACCGTAGGGTTGTTAGGTTAATTGTGCAGTAAGTATGGCTCCTGTATCGGCGCGCCCATCGTGCCACATTACCATGTACGAGCCCCGTCGCAGAGATTGCATCGCGGGGTCGTGATCAGAGGACATTCGAGAATGTCTCATATAGTCACGTTTTTACCTTACCAGGATACGAGGCATTCTGAATTTGATTTGTATCATAATTCTTGATGGAATAATTTGTTTCTAGAATGACTATAATAAATAAGGCAGTTGGTTGTGACGCATTGACTTCAAATATGTAGTTATAATTTCTACTACAGTCATTTTACGGGCGGCTAGTATGGGGAATTGGAAATAATGAATAATACCTAATATTTTTAGTGTAACGGATATATCATGATACAATTATTATTTACGCAATGAAATCCTACAAAATATCGTTATTCGCTAACCGCCACAAATATGTACACACATATAACAAGCGTTTTTATTGTAGGATTTTAATGAATATATCGTTTCTAAGTCATTTAAAATGTGTAAGAACAAACTACCAATTATTACTATTTGTTTCTAACGAATTAGGATATACATCGCCCGCGCCGTACATTTTGTTATTTATGTGGTTTTACATGGACACAGTTTCTTGTTTTTCGCTTTAAACGGAAAGAAGACTTAAATATCGTCATATTTACAAATAAAAATAATTGATATTATTGTAAATAAAAATATACAATTTTTTTATATTTTTTTACCTATTTAACTACTTCCGGGTGAAAAGTTGGTAGGATTTTTGCATACATTATCTATAAATATTCCATAAAAATGAATAATACAAAAATCAGGCTATTATAAATTAATGTTTGACGCAACCGTATCTTTACTGTACTATTCATGCGATGTACGAGCTGTGGAAAATCTTTCTTACGTTTCGCCGTTGCAAAAAGAAGGGAGTATACCGTATGTGAATGTTTAGATACATTGGATATTTGTTCCTGAGCTTACTGTGGGACTAGGTTGATTTGTGTAAGATTGTCCCAGAATATTTATTTATTTATTATTGTTTACTTTACCTATTCAATTTATATTGCTTGTGCTATTTTAAATATATTGCATTTATCTAAATACACTTTATTACCTTTTAGCGTTTGCAAAGCGATTACAAAAGATGTTATCTATATTTTTCTTCTATTTATATTTAGCAATATTTGGAAATGTACAACTAACATTACCTACCTATATCCATACTTAATTCAAATTTAGTCTCTTGAACTTTAATTCTTTTTTTTCCGTTAGTGATTATGTATTGTTATTAGAGTTGTTAGTGTAAGTATAAACATGTAGAGTATTTGCGAAAGATAAATATTCACCCGGATGTCAGTGCATGTTGGAAGAGGCTTTCACACACCCATGGGTGCTTTACTTAAAATTAGTCTAGTGTGTGGTTTTGTTTAGGGAAAGTTAGGGTCGGCGGTTTCCATCAGACAGCTTCGACTGCTCGCCATCAGATAAATCCTTAGGGACCTGAAATATTTCGCATCATTAACGAAAATAATCCATTACCTTCTTTTCTCCAGAGTCTTTTTAAACTTACTTAATCCCTTTGCATTAACTCCGGCACGACTCGTTTAAATTTTATTTTTGCACCTAATTCGTTTTGCCAATTTATTTTCGAGCGCTACTGTTTAACTGATCGTGGGTTTGAATCGTGTGGTGCGAATGCGAGTTTTATTTTTCCCTCCCGACTCACCGTGTCGCCGGTGTCGTGTCGTGACTTTGCGGACTTTATCGGCACTATAAGAACAAAACATTCGGTGTGTCGTGCCGTCGCCTTTATCTTACCAACCGGTAGCGACTATAAATACTATGGCCAGCTTGTCTAATTGTAATGGGCTGCGGCCAGATGGAAAGCCCGCCTCGCCTTGAGGCTTTAACAAAAAAGCTGGGCGTGGCCCGCCGTGTTTGTTTTCGGCTCGAAATTAATCGACACCGAAAGCCGCATCTCTCTGGTTAGCATCCTTAATTATGATTCATAGACACCGCATGCTATCATTATGGAGTCGTGGTTATATCTCCCGCGACGAGTTGATTCCCCCTTACGTTCCCAGCTCATTACATCAATTAACTCATTCGTAATTCTTACTAAGGACTGTATTTGAATAAAATACTGCTTTAAACTCGCGTAGGTTAAGTCCACGGTTTTTTAATAACGGTTCGCGTAAGATTTTTCGCAGAATTCCGCGCCGTAACGAGGCTTTGTTGCTTTTATCTACCATCTCGCATAAAATTTATACGGCACCACCTAAGGTAAATCACCGGGAGCAGATCACATCTACTCCACTACGTTATAATGTTTGTTTATGTACCTTATTTTGAAAAATAAAGTTCGTTAGCTCGTTTAAGAAATTTAAATTGGGTTTTGAAGGCAGGCGGTGGTTCCGTCGGCTTGGAATAGGTGCTTGTTGGGTTAATACTAGCAATCCATCTCGCGGTCGCTCGCTGATGGATCAGTGATGGAGATCACGATCCGTACCATTGTTGTTTTGCTCCGTTGATAAACGGAACAGCTTGTTACGAGGTTAATAGGTTCGTGTATGATGTGATGACGGTTTAGAGAAACGCATATCTTCAGAGAAACGTTGTCATGTTTCATTTCATTGTCCATTCAAGATAACTGATACCAAATAGGTAGGTACGTATTTCTATTATAAACGCATGTATTAACTGTGATGGATATCGAAGTGTTAATGACGATCAATGTACTTAATGGAATTCAAACTTAGATTAGAAATTACAAGGCGCGCGTAGGCTTCAAATGTTTTTGTGGGTACGATAACATCTCATATGTCGTATTACAGGGTGTCTTGAGCTTTCACCGGCCATCAGTGCCGGCCGGTGTTGTGACAGCCTCCCACGATAAACTCCGTGTTTATATGCGCGCGCGCTGCCCGCCATGTTTGTTTTATCTCGATTCACCGCTCCTCAGTGTTAATAAATGACTCCGACTCCAAAAATCCTTTTTTTATTTCAATATTTTTATGTCCGTCGTATGTTTTATTTAGACATCGGTTATTAATAATAATGGATCCTTTCAGGGTCGTTAGATCGAAATTTAAGATCTCCATGTACGTGTAGGTAGTTTTTATACATTGAGGTTTTTTATTTCATTTTACCGTCAGGCGCTCGGGTCTCATTTTTATGTGGGTTTTAAACAAGGAACGGGACGTGTCGGTGTATTTTATATTCCATACAGATGTTATCATTGGTGTGTGTAGGAAATTAATTGAATTTGTTCTGTTGTTATGCTATTTGAATCTCACGCTTGCTTAAACATTTTAAACATCACCGATTAGAATTTATAATTTTACTAACAATGCCTTGTTAAAGGGAACAGGTGGGATATGGCGCCCGTCAAATCCAATACGAGTGTAACCTGCTGCCTTTGATAAAATAAATTAACCAATCCTGTAGTTGTCGTGTTCCGTCACGGCTTGTCACATTAGGGCTGCCCGTGTATTTCCCAAAACTGCGAGAGCGCAAGTGAGTCGAGCTTTGAGGTGAACTAGCATAACGTGGCATCGTGATCCGTAACAATCTATGTATAAGTGTGGAGCAAATTAATGCTGGTTCGCCTTAGGCTTAGGCGCTGAATAGAATGACACCCCTGGAAGCGCAGCGAATGGCGGATCGACGGGCCATCGCGTCGCCGGCGCAGCCGGAACAGGCCGCAGCGGAAACCCTGGAAAACCGTATAATTAGATCGCTAATAACCCCGTCCGGTGCACGCCGCTCCATTAACGCCGATAAAATAGTGTCACTTCAGTCCAACGAACGGCACCAGGAGTTTCTTTTTCCTATTGTCTCCTTAGCGACATTGAATGCCGGAACACATTTTTATAATGAACAAAACGGGTCAAGTAGAGACCGTTTATAATGAAAATGTTTAAAAATTGCTTAGGAACAGCGCAGCGATGCTGGTTAACAACCGAATACTTTATGATATTCAAAAAGAGTTGAGTAAAAAATGAAGAGTACGCGGCGCGGCGTCCGGAGGCCGAGGGCTCGCACCGACCGTTTTGCTCTTTTTACCCATTGTTTACTTTGCAGGCGATGTTTAAATTTTATGATTTCCATCGTGTCCGACGGCAGCGTAAATTATATTTTCTGAACGGTTGCCAACTCGATAATTGCCGGTTGCATGCGATTCTGGCCGATCGCGGATTCTAATTTATGGAGTCTCATTTTACGCTCTAAGATATTGCTTTTTTGTGATGTTTGCTATATTCAGTCGTGACATTCCTAGGCTTCAGTCACGTCTTTCCGAGTAAGGTTGTGTATACCTATATATACCTACAGTCAGCAGCAAAAGTAGCTAAGCAGCTCAAGTATTCAAAATGAGCTTGACACGACTTTATTGTTAAGAGAATAAGAGCGCGTGAATGTCATTTTGAACACCTGAGCTGCATAGCTAATTTTCCTGCTGACTGTACACAAAATCGTCAAGATTCCGCAAATTAAGCTGCTTGTAAACATTTGTTCCAACGCTTCTCTGCAAAAGCTCTTAAGGGCTCTTAGTAAAGTGCTCTTTTGCAGGCAACGCAAAAGTTACACCTCGATGCAGATCTAGCCTCGTCTCAAGCGTCGCAAGATATTTTTTTTATATATTGTGATTTTTTTAGATAGGAGGTTGAGCAAATGTTTCCTCTCAATATGTCCGGCACCCTAGTCTCTAAGCAAATAGCAACGCGCTCCCGTCCTGCGTGGTATGTTAGTACAAATCCACGACATAATACACTGTGGCAGTCGGATAATATTTGGTGAGCGTTATTTGCTAAGCGTGTTCGTGTGTTCTGTCATTGGACACCTCCACTCGGTACACAGTTTCTATTTGAATTGCACTGACAAACCATGGTTCCATACCGTTCAGGGTTTTCCAGAAAACACATGTTTGAACATCTGACCCTCAAAATTTTCCTAAAAAATATGTAGACTTGAGAGAGAGCCTTGAAGCATTTTTTTCCATCTTTATCACTATCTCGCATAAGTGTAGGTACACTTCAAAGTCTTTACTAAAACATAAAATATGTTCCATGTAATTCATGGATTTTTCTCGATGCCCAGAGTTTTTATTTTAAATATGAATTAACACAGAGATCATTTGATTACCCCAAAATATCTTATCAAGTGATACGTAAACAAATCTTGTATTTCCTTCGGTTGCGATAAGCGATGTATTCCAGTGGCGGGCTACCGTGCGATAACCTTTCTCGAAGGAGAGTAATCCACAGATAAGGCTTGGAATATTAGTCGTGCCTTATGCACGTGGCCCGACTCGGTAATTGGGTAAACGATAGACGAAATTGACGCGGGATTCATGTGATACGCATACCCGCGACATTTACAAACATGTCACGAGTGCGGTTGTGTTTTTTCTCCTCGCCATGTATTCCTATTGCTTGTAAAGCGCAAGGGGATCGAACTCTAGGTTGAAATGATTTATTTGTGACCCCGAGATCCGTAACAATTACGCGTGAGAAGAGCTCTCTTGACACAGGTGTACATGCGTTCGATTCGGGCTGGAATAAACAAAACCCCTTGTTTTTTCTCCTGTGTCGACGGAGTTTTCGCCACTCGAGCTGTTGAGAGAAATGGGTAACTTTCTTACAAGTTTCAGATTGCATATCCGTTGTTTGCCGAGCCCTGGGGGATGGGTAATTTTGTGAGTGTCGGCGCCATTAGGTAGTCGAAGCGGCGGAGATCTAGCTCTGATATTTTTTCTCTATTGTAAGCCCTGGTATAACTTGACCTCAGGACCCGTAACAATTATGCGCAACCGAAGGCTTATTTATTCAGGTCAGCTGAGGAGATTTGCTTGGTAGGAGTTGTAAATAACCACTCTAGTTGCGGTGCTTGTGGTCCGCAGGCGAGCACGGCTCCACCTATTCTCTGCAATCACGACCGTCTCCAGGGTACAGCGATAAGCAATTTCATTATTACTCTAGCTGCCAGGGAAATGGTCTATTGAGCTGGATATTTACGTAAATTGACAAATAGAGCATATTGTTATTCCGACTTGATAGGTTGCTGGTTGCTGGTGTACGTTAATGGTCTGTGCTCGATAAAAAAAATCAAGAGGCGTGTTTGAGCTTGCTGTGTATTCTTCTCATTGCTGACTACCAGCGAGTCAACCGCTATCAGATTTACTCTACTGAAATCCCTAACAACTTTGCGTAATTCTAGAGTGGTTATAACAATAACGCCAGAAGCTTAGTTCCATAAAGCCGACTTGTTTAATTAATATCGAAGCGCATCCATAAAATGTCTGCCTCCATGACTTTTCGTTTCGTTTTTTTTTATCATCGGGTGAAAGAACGGTATTACAATGACACAATACGTCAATATTTAAATGGGTTTACCATAATCACTTATTCTCGCACGATACAGGGCTTGTATACTATACTGGTACTGGTTCACTAAGCTTTGGACTCGCCTGCCATCGCTTTAGATTTCAATCCAAACCCCTTTTCATAATTGCAATATTGCACTCTGTTGATAATGAAGTTGCTTCGTTAACGCCTGCTCGTCGATAATATAACTGAATCATCGTAGTTGCACGTTGCAATGTTATTCCAATCAAGTGATGTTGGCGATACTTCAATTTACTTTACGGATTAAGGATGATTTGTGCTACACCGTGATGTCCCTAGCTGTTCCCTTTAAATAAAATCAGACTTAATATTATTTAATGTTTAAAGTTTCATCATTTGTAGCTTTTTATTTCCCCTCAATAATTATTCAGATCACCAGCTAAAATGAATTTAGTCCCGTCGTTTCTCTTCCTTGACAAATATGAGATATATTCGGGATCAATAGAAAAGTAAAATAATGTAAACAAACGCATTGACTTTCATTGCTTCGCAATCACGCACTTTTAAGGAACTACCATGGTTTCATTGTCAGCTTATACACATAAACTTGTTATTTATATTCATTTGTATATAGTGAAAATATCCGTTACTTATATATGTACTTATATTTCAGTAAAAACGATTTCTTTTATTAAATATTTTGTCATAAATACTCAGCCATATTTGTTTACCTTATTATTTTTCTATTGACGCCGAATATAATATGTAGTTCTAAACAGTAAATCGCTTATATTATTACTCCATCAGTTCAGTAGCATCAGTAAACTAACAGTACTAACTTTGGCCCAGTCGTCTTTTTATGAGATCTTAGGCTAAGGTCAGGAACTATTTATGGCCATCTTTTGAATATTTCATAATGTAATGTATAATAAATAATAAGATATAAGAATTTGGTGACCAATCCTTAGTAGCCAGCGGGCATGTCGGGCACACTTCATGATTTATCTTCAAAGGCTGTCAGATCAAAGACTTCTGGTGTCATTGTTTAGATTCCAACTATGTCAATATCAATGAAACTACATGTTTATTGGATACTGAAATAGCAAGTGCACATCAAACTTAAGAGCTCTAATTAAATAACATGTTTAATAGTTGTCGTGTTTCGCATCACTTTGTTACTAACACCCGTTGCACTTGATCACATTAATTAAATAACTTTGAATCCACTGGATACACTGATTGCATACTTCGAAGGATGCGCTTGGAAATTCAGTAATAAGTATATCATCAACATAACCGATATATAAGATTTGTTCAAGCTTGAATTTCGAAACAATCTGGATATAATGCCAAAATTATACAGACTTACGTAAGCCTATTCGTGGTTGGTCGAATCGACACGAAACTCTAATATAAAATCGCTAAGATTTCTGAAGTTTGTCTCCACTGCGAATGTAGTAGCCGTATGGGTTTTTGTCTGTAATAAACTCAACAGTTCCGGTTAGCTGTTGTGATAGTGAGATATTTATGATGGTGTTCGCGTATTCAGCGACACCGTTTACGCATTTTTGTTTAGGTATTAAGGAACACTTGCCTTGCCGGGGATAAATCCGTCAACGCAGCACTCGCCGGGTGGGCCTCGTAAACACTGCTGTTTATTTTATTACAACACTCCTTATTTATTATTTCGTTTACTTACGCCTTCGTAACGACCGAATATTATTCTATATACACATATAAAACGACCCTAATGCAGTAACTTTAATGATTATGTAACAGCCTTCAGGTTTGACGCCTTCAGGAGATTTATGAATCTAGTTTTCGTGTCGTTTCACGTAATTAAGAGAGTCAAATAAACATCTGGGGTTTAGGACGCAAAAAATCAGGAAAAGATACCGACTGTCAAACTAATTCAGTGGGATTAGGTCGAAGCCGAACCGGGGCACGCGGGCAAAAAGCGGCATCCATCAACGGCCCAATAAGCGCTCGGATATTTTTAAAACACTTCACTTTCACGAGAGATTCAGAACAATTCACGTCCGAGTCCTTGTTCAAACAGAGACGGCGCCAGAACTCCTAAAAACCCCGCAATGGATGCGGCAACACGAGTGCCTTTCACGGCAGGAGCCGGTTCCAAAATAAAAGTAAAATACCCTTGACTAATTCCGTCGATATGGATGATGGCATGCGTATCACACGATGTGATTAACCACAAATTAATTGCCTGTTTTATCCCAATTACTTCATTTGTAAATAAAAAAACACGTATCAGATGTCTGTATTCGCAATTAGTATGAAAGCGGTATGCATTAGTAATGTCATTTACAGCTTAATTGATACATCAACTTTATTTTAAGAACATTTTAGTGTGTTTTTAATAGCACAATTAAAACGAGTGTAGGTGTAATTGCATTCGTGATAAACACGAGGGGAAGGCGGGGTAACGCGGCGCATGTCGGCGGTGAAGGATGACGGCGATTATTACTCGTATTATCCACCCCTGGATGTCGCCCACGCTTCCCCTGCACCCTTAGCAATGCTTAAGCACACCTATGCATCACACCTTGGTTTTATTTAATTCACTATATCAAGTATATTTACGAGACAACACTTCCCTTAAGCGGGGATTTTGCCGCAGCCATTTTACTTTTTTTATCCGTCTATAAAAGATCTTACTAGAGTTGTTATTTAGCTTCATTGGCGGAGTCAGACAAGATTGGAGGAAACCGTAAAACTGGCGCCAGTCGGCTTGCGTTCAATTTCAAGAGAAAAATCCTCGATGAAGGAAAATAAAGCTCCATTTTATATCAATGTTCTCTAGCATGTCAGCGATCGTTATAAAAGCTGTTCTATTACAGTACCTCTAGGTACAGTCGACGTCAAAGATATGTATACACTTTTTCACCTTTTGTAATAGGTACAAAAGTGTATACAGATCTTTGACGTCGACTGTACTAGTTGCCTACACCTACTTACTACTAGTGGCGTAGCAAGCCGGAGCTTATAGCTACGTTCTTTGCCTTTCTTTTTTTTAAACCTTAAGATAAAAAAGCCTCGCCCCTGCTAAGGTATACCTATTTCAATAGAGGAAAAGGTATTTAAATACTAAATGAAAATGTCAGGATCGTTTACGATGCAATTACATATATATATATCTTATTACAAAAGAGAAATAAAGCGTATATAGAAGACGTCTTAACACCTCCGTTTATTCTTTTGAGAGTGTTAATTCACAAAGCATTGTGAAAGGGATCGTTTTGAATTTCTTTGTTAAGACGAATCTTGTTAAGGACAAAGCGGCTAACCGACTGACAAATAGACTATAAGGATAAGGGCTCAAATTTCATACATTGCTTCCGGATCTTTTGATATAAAACATGAAGCAAATGATGAGTTTGGTCTATTATTGTCTTTAATATCACGTTACCTTTTATTTCAGTCGAAAGAACAAAAACCTTTTATTGATGCTTTTCTTTAAATGTTTGCGTTCGCCTTTCCTACTCATTTTACTGTAAACAACACTAAATTAAACTAATTTATGACGCCTTAAGGTATTTTACACGCTGATTTGTAGGTGTTGATTGTTGTGCGCCGTGTCGCCATATCCCAGTCTAATTCTGTCTGTGCCTGCGCAATGTAAACTTGCTATACGACCAAACGGCTGAATTAGGTTGCCCACGCGCGTCTTACACGACAAGTTATTACCTTTCAACAGTCTAATACGACAACCAGATAATTTGTTTGCGAGTGTAGCTATAAATTGGTCCTTTAATGGAATTGCGTCTTGGTTCTGATATTGTTATAGCACAATTTCATACATGCTACAGTTTATGAGAATGGCATTAAATCGGCCAGCTATAAAAAGGAATCGAAAGGAATAAAATTCAAATGTAAGCCATTTGCGCATGTTCTGGTCTTGTGGCACTAAGCATGTGCAACCTATATGTAACACGGATTATTCCAAGCACAGACGAACCAACCAGAATAAGTGCACTATTTGAGTGTACATACTGTATTCACACTTGAGTCTGGATATACTGGACTCTTAGTATAAACCCTTAATTTGTAATTACGATTACATGAACCAGTACAATTTGTATCTTATTCCATTTTAAGAAGGCGAAAACTGACCAAAACATTCTGATGTCGATCATCTAAACAACGGCCCGGATACCTTCGCCATAACGCTCTGTTCCGCCAACAATCGATAAAACTGTCGCCATTGCAACATGCACCGATTAAATACGGTTTTTATGTATCGAAGTTAACGGCGTCCGCTGTTCTCGACCTGTACGCGTTATGATTACCTTATCGTTTGTTATGGGATGTGGTGAGGCTGTAAACTGTTGTTCGTTTAGTGGTTTTCCGGTTGCTTCACCTCTGTCGTGTCTGTGTGCCTGGTCTATCTTCGAAGATGCACTGGTCGTCTCAAAATCAGACTTTGCTATTGACATGCACGCACTGCAGACATGCCAACTACATTCATTATCTGCACTTACAGTTCTTAGGATTTTCCGATTACTCACTTACTTACTTGAGCACTCAGAAGTATCGGGTGCTATCCCTGGTATACATTGCCCGTCATTTTGATTTTTTCCAAGCTATGCAGGTTGCGCCTTGAACGGATTTTTTGGCAGGAGTAGTTTAGGTATATTGGTACCTATCGAATTTTACTCCATCCATGTGTATGTGAATTCAATAGTATCTATGGCTTATCTGCTTGTGACTCATATTTGAATTCGCCGAGATGTTGTTTTTGTTAGCATTACATTGTTTTACACTTCGAATTCCTCGAAACAACTAAAAACATTGAAGTTGATAACAAGTTAACCAGAAATTTTGCGCAGATTATGTCAATTATTTTCGTATTAATTATTGCTGCCCCCGCGCATTTTGCACGGAGACGGCCAAATAATAAACCACGACATTTTCCGCGACGAACCCCTCCGACTGGAGTGCATAACTCTGCACACCTTTATTCAACCACCTCTGCACTTTTATTTTATTTCCTTCCACGCCTCGCATAATTCCAGAATAATGCCCGTGTTGCCCTAAAATCTTTATATCCAAACGCTTGAGGGGAACGTACGAAATATCAGGTCTATTGTGCTCGCCATTTTATCCTTACAAATGGGGTTTTGTACGAATGTAATGAGCGCTTTATTCAGAGGTGCGAATGCTATAGCGTCAATAGTGAAGCACGCGATATTCTTACAGCACAATAGGGACTTATTAATATTCTATTATTCTTATCGACTTGATCGGAAAGATATCATTTCCTGATCACTGCATTTATTTTTTATTATGATTTATGTACTTTTAATCGGAAGCAACATAAAGTCTCCGAAATTATAGCTACGTACACAAAATTATTAATTCATTGGTTGATTTGTGTAAGATTGTCCCATAATATTTATTTATTTATTTATTGGCATCATTATGTAAGAAGACTGCGTGGTATGAACAGTGAACCTATATGAGGTTATTTGAGGATCTATTAAAGAAGTTCTTTAAACCGATTTAAACCTGTTGGTGATATATATGTCGCAGGGAAATGATTAAAACAGAGATTTGAACAAATCTCTAAGGGATATGATCAAATCACGCAGGATGTTAAAATGGAGACTCCATATCATCATTTCCCTAGAAAAAATCAGTGATTTCACCAAATCACTGACTCTGTTTAGTGGGAAGACAAAATCGGCCAAAAAACGTGACACGCTTTTTCATTTCACTAGATTTGTTTAGGAATTTGACAAAATCCCTAACCACTACAGTAAGTTGATGAAACGAACTCAAAAAGTCGACTAGTTTTATCATTTCGCTAAACAAGTTTAGTGAAATGATAAAGTCTCAACTGGAAGATGGTATATGGTGATTTGATTAAATCTCTGAACTGGTTTAGTGAAATGACGAAAGGAAGTACCGAATACAATATTTTACTTTACAGTTAAGCGATTTTATCAAATCTCTGACTAGATAAAGTGAAACAGATATTAAATCAGAGATTTTAACAAATCTCTAAGGGATATGATCAAATCACGCAGGGTGTTAAAATGGAAAATCCATATCATCATTTCCCTAGAAAAATTCAGTCATTTCACCAAATCACTAACTCTGTTCAGTGGAAAGACAAGATCGGCCGGTGCAGTATTTGTGAACATCCAGTGCATGCAACATATGGAAGTATTGTTGGAGAGGAAGGTTAAGGCTTAGTCGTCAAATGCCAATTTTGTCAAAAAGAAATCAATATTAGAGCCGAGAGGTAAAATGCAGCAAAAATTTTGAACATATACTAGAGAAAGATTGAAGATATAGACTAGATTATATGAAATTGTTACATAAAATGTCAAAAGTAGGTATCAAAGTTGTTTATGCCATCAAAAACAAAACTTGTAAAAAAACAAGTCTTGCAACTCAGTTCTTCTACCGTAAAAAGTTGTGAGATCCATGTAATACCAAGTCCGTTGATTTATTCAGTCCCTACTTAAGGGACCTTCTGTCTTAAGTTATTACGTAATTAGCTAATCTAACAACATCTTATAGTGACCGTGAGCATGCACTGGATTTTCACAAATAACGCACCTTCCAATTATGTCTTTCCCCTTAACTGAGTCAGTGATTTGGTGAAATGACTAAATTTTTCTAGGGAAATGATGATATGGATTCTCCATTTCGACATCCTGCGTGATTTGATCATATCCCTTAGAGATTTGTTAAAATCTCTGTTTTAATATCTGTTTCACTTTATCTAGTCAGAGATTTGATCAAATCGCTTTACTGTAAAATGTTGTATTCGGTACTTGCTTTCGTCATTTCACTAAATCTGTTAAGAGATTTAATCAAATCACCATATACCATCTTCCAGTTGAAACTTTATCAGACGTTTGATAAAATCGCTTAACTGTAAAGTAAAATATTGTATTCGGTACTTCCTTTCGTCATTTCACTAAACCAGTTCAGAGATTTAATCAAATCACCATATACCATCTTCCAGTAGAGACTTTATCATTTCACTAAACTTGTTTAGCGAAATGATAAAACTAGTCGACTTTTTGAGTTCGTTTCATCAACTTACTGTAGTGGTTAGGGATTTTGTCAAATTCCTAAACAAATCTAGTGAAATGAAAAAGCGTGTCACGTTTTTTGGTCGATTTTGTCTTCCCACTAAACAGAGTCAGTGATTTGGTGAAATTACTGATTTTTTCTAGGGAAATGATGATATGGAGTCTCCATTTTAACATCCTGCGTAATTTGATCATATCCCTTAGAGATTTGTTCAAATCTCTGTTTTAATCATTTCCCTGCGACATGTATATGATGCTGTACAATACTATAGGATGTATCTCTTGTAACAAATTTTGCGATAAGGGAGGTTCGGAGCGGCTCTCTTAGAAATTAGTTTAAATAAGAAGCAAAAAGTGGGCGCCGATGGAGCACGGTGCTTATCTCTGTTATTTGTCGTATAGAGCTTCTTTTTGCCGCTGCTTCAAACACGCCGCGCCCGGTAGCCGCGCTCGGGACCTTTTAAGTAGATACTTAACGTGGGTATTATAACAGAACTTTACTACTTTGTAATTTACGTGGCATCTGCATTTTTAATCAGCAATCTTCGTCTTAATGGTTGGAATATTTTAACACTGTTCGTGGCACTAAAATAGCATATTTTCATGGGCTTTTTAATTATTTGGTGAAGAAAATCAAAGAAGTTCGCTTATGGTATGGTTCATCTATTATATCAAGTAAAAATGCTGTTTTTCTCAATACGGACCTACATTAAGTTTTTGTTTAAAAAAATCGCGATACATCCGATGTCTATTTAAATACGTCTGGTATTTCCAGTAGAAGGTGTCGACTCGATTAATGGTAGTGCGAGCTGACTTGTATCATCGACAAATTTTTCTGACCGATCGTAAACCGTATTTGCAACGAGTTAAGGTCGTCTTTATATCAGCTATTGTCACTGTCGTGTATGCAAATGATATGAGAGGTAATCGCCGTGTCACGGCAAACAAACGAATAACCATAAACGGCGTCAAATTATTAATTTTATCGCATCCACAGTGTCTCATTTGCATGAAACGGTTGCCAGTATAATGCAATACACTTACTGATCATTGGGCAGTATATTTTGTCCGCATTGCTATTAGTATGTGCGTGCTCTTAAGGATTTTAGCATTCTAGATTATTGCGTTCCTTCAATAAGCGTCGTGTCGTGTGGCATTAATACACTACACAAGATGTTAATGATACTTAAAACGTCATTTTAAAAATGATTTAAACGTGAAATGCCACGATTGTTAAGAGGCTGACAACACCCGATGACCTTCAAATTGACTTTACTCAAATCAAACAGTTTTTTAGCTATAACTACTTGTTTTGAGAAACTAAAAAAAATATATGTTATTATTCGTTATATTTGGAAGAACTTCGTTGATTTCGATACACGATTGGACGAAATCGGCTCGATAGAAAATAATTCCAAAGTTACATCTTAAAATTTGCTTTGAACAGTCGTATGTCTTTAGTTTCTTGACTTATACGTCTGTAACTAAGGACAAAATTCCACCGCACTAATCTATATATATATATAACTCAAAGGTGACTGACTGACTGACTGACTGACATAGTGATCTATCAACGCACAGTCCAAACCGCTGGTTCTAGAGATTCCAAATTTGGCACGTAGGTTCCTTATAAGGTCTAGGGGTGCGCTAAGAAAGGATTTTTCAAAATTCATCCCCTAAGGGGGTGAAATGGGGGTCCAAAGTTTGTATGGGAAAACAAAATTAGTTAGACTATTTTATTCGAAACTTCACAGAAGTATTCCTAACAATAAATGAGTAAATACGTGTTGCAGGTTTTTTGAGAATTCAACCCCTAAAAGGGGGAAATGTGGTCAAAAAGTCTGAAAATCAACATGGGTATTGTTTCTATGGTTTATCGGGTCGTTGACAACAACGATTTTAAAATCCGACGTGGCGGACGTGAAGTACTATCTCCCCTGTTATGGTACAATGGGGTTGAAATGTCTAAATATCCATATGGGTGTCGTTTTTGTGATTTTTTGGGACGTTAATTAAGAAAATGGCATCGATTTTGAAATTTAATAGTGTGGACATGAAAATTCTTGAAAGTATTTGTGTCAAATTGCAATCTTCTTCTAAATATATAAAAGAAGTAACTGACTGACATATCATTGCACAGCCCAAACCGCTGGTTCTAGAGATTCCAAATGTGGTACGTAGGCTCCTTATAATGCATAGGGATGCACTTAGAAATAATTTTTAAAAATTTACCTCTTAAGGGGGGTAATGGGGTTCAAAGTTTGTATGGGAAACGAGATTAGTTCAACTATTTTATTCGAAACTTTACAGGAGTATTCCTAACGATAAATGAGAGAACAAGTGTTTCAGCTTTTTTGAGAATTCAACCCATAAGGGGGAAATGTGGTGACAAAATTTAAATATCAACATGGGTATTGTTTCTATGGTTTATCGGGTCGCTGATTACGAAATCAACACTTAAGGGGGTGAAATGGGGGTTGATAGTTTGTATGGGGAATTTTTAAACGTTGAACCAATTTAGATGAAACTTGGTATAGAGATAGTTTGTGTACCGGGAAACGACATGAGACAGTTTTTATCTCGAAAATCAATCTTTAAGGGGGTGAAATGGGGGTTGGAGGTTTGTATGGAGATTTTTTTACCGCGAACCGATTTAGATAATTTTGTTGTGGATATAGTTTGAGTCCCAGGAAACAATATAGAATATTTTTTAAGCCGAAAATCAATCTTAGAGGGGTAGAAAACATGTTGGTAGTTTGTATGGCGAATTATTAACCGCTGAACAGACGATTGAAATGAAACTTGGTACATATTATATAGATTGAGTCGCGGTAAACAATATAGGATAGTTTTTATCTCGAAAATCAACCCTCTAGGGGGTGAAACGGGGGTTGAAAGTTTGTATGGGAAATTAATAACCGTTGAACCTATGTAGATGATTTGGTATGGAGATATTTTGCGTTCTGGGGAGGGATATATAATAGTTGTTATCCCAGAAGTCATTCCTTAAGCGGGTAAAAAAGGAGGGTGGATTACTAATTCCACGCAAATGAAGTCGCGGGGAAAAGCTTCTATTCAAGAGTAGAAATCTGTATTAATCATAATCTCTCAGTAGTAAGTCGTTGATGGCGTAACAATTAAACAATTATTGCAATGATTTCTTTAAAATAAAAAATGAGGGAACCGCCGTCTTCAAAACGTGGTATACCGAAACCTCCAGAATGTAACGAATACTTTTCCGAAAACCGCTTCTAAATCAGTTCAGCGAAACGCAAGATGATCGCGGACAAACATACATTCCTACATACAAACATACGAGTCTAACTGAGAACCTCCTTTTTTAGTACTTTTAGTACGCGGGCGAAGCCGCGGGAAAAAGCTAGTACTAAATAAAAACTTCGTTGTTTTATATTTCTCAAATAATGCGTAGTTTATTTTTATGTCACAATTTTACTAAATTTGCAATGAGCTCCCATACTAATCGTAACACAGTGTTTCTCTTTTACTCGCGCTGAAAAAGATAGGGAGGGAATTTAGCTGTTGTCAGCCCCTTAAGTCGAGTAATTAGGTACTTTTATTAAAACGCAATATTCAGTTTTTGAAAATATTTACGGGCTTTCCGAGACCTATCACGTCAATAGCCTAATTTTTATTGCCAACTATTGGAATCCAATAGTTGATATACATAGGTACCTACTTTCCTACTAAGTATCAGAAAAATCAGGTTGATTAACCGAATTGTGAATTTCACCTTTATATCTAAAACACCTGATAAGCAGTCAGTCTGAACACGTCATTTAGGATTTATAATATGTGTGTAGATAAAGCAGTGTATGCAACTGTACGTAATTGGAATTAAAATACGAGTGTGGATTTATTAAGAAGATCACACGTAATAGGACCCTTATTTATTACGTAACAGTTACATAATAGTAGTTTATGTAATTGTTACGTAATAAGGGTCCTTAAAACATGAGTGTGGTTTTATGAAACGAGCCGCAGGCGAGTTTCATAATAAGATCACACGAGTGGCCGCCATTGCACCGCCATGACCAACTCGATTGTGTCGGGGAGGCGCGTGTCGGGCTGTCGGCGGATGCGCGGGAGGGTGCAGGTGTACATTATGTTATCAAAACTCATAGCACATCAATATTTGAGCATGAAAAACTAAAATTACGTTACTGCCACAGATAAAAGCTTATCATAGTAAAATCGGTCGTGGTAATGCTAGCCATTGCCTACCGTTTTCGAACACGTTTTAGAGAACTTACAATATGAGTGTAGATAAACTGCTATAATTTAGTTCATGTTTCAAATACTGACTTTTCATAGCAATAACATATAATAATTTTCCCCCGAGATTAACTTCGGACCCTTGTTGTCTATAAAATTTATATGTATTAGTAGTTTACACAGGATATAATTTATAATGACGACAATAACTGCTCAGTACAGTCACGGCCATAAACATGTATACACACATTCAGCTTATTTTAATGACATCAATAAAAAACCGGCCAAGAGCGTGTCGGGCCACGCTCAGTGTAGGGTTCCGTAGTTTTCCGTCCGTCACAGTAAGTGTCCCCACTTAAGAGTTAATAACACCGCCATGTAGGATATGATATGAGAGTTCCACGTACAGCGACATATATCGGCAAATTAAGTAAACTATTGCGCGCGAGCTTATAGTATGGAAGATGATTTTTATGGAATAATTCTTTATTGCGTGAACCGATTTTCACCGTTTTTACTTTATTTGAAAGCACGTCATTTCATTGTAATTTTGTACAAATTACAGGTACAATAAACACCTGCTATACGGTTAAATTACAAACTTAGTTCAGAAATTATTTTGTATTTTTTTTTTCAAAAACTATTCATCCTATCAAGTTCAAAATAATTTTCCTAGAAAGTTTTTATGAAGTTCTACTTTTGAGATTTTTTTCATATTTTTAAAACTTATGGTTCAAAAGTTAGAGGGGGGGGGGACGCATATTTTTTTACTTCTGGAGCGATTATTTCCGAAAATACTTACATTATCGAAAAATGATTTTAGTAAACCCCTATTCATTTTTAAATACCTATCCAACAATATATCACACGTTAGGGTTGAAATGAAAAAAAAAAATCACTCCCCACTTTACGTATAGGGGAGGTACCCTAATAAAATAAAAAATTCCACTTTTTATTTTACCACTTTGTCGGCGTGATTGATATAGGTACATAGTACCAAATTTCAGCTTTCTAGTGCTAACGGTCACTGAGATTATCCGCGGACGGACGGACGGACGGACGGGCAGACATGGCGAAACTATAAGGGTTCCTAGTTGACTACGGAACCCTAAAAACCGGCCAAGAGCATGTCGGGCCGTGCTCGACGTAAGGTTCCGTAGTTACCGACCCATCACAATACACCCACTTAAAAGGTTGTTTTTTATGATATTTTGCGGCACTTACCTCATTTTACTATGCGGCACTTACGTTCCTTTCGATTTTATTCAATATAGTTTTCATTGAAAGTACTTATTAGCAAAGCCCGGATGACGGGAGCAAATATGCACTTTTTTCTAGTGCTTAATTAAATGTCGACTATTCCATCGACATCCATACCAACGAACAATATTTGAATCAGAAATTTATTGATCATAAGTTATGAGAAAAGTGTCTATTTAAAAGAACTGTCACTCTTATTTTATTATTACGATCATTCCCATGAATATGATAATATTGATAATAATTATAGTATGTAATTAGTTAACTGAAATAATATATAATGTAAGCTTACCTACCTTATGTAATATTGTGTAACCTGACATGTATGATAATGAGTTTGATCAATACATTTTTGATTCAAAAATTGTTCGTATGAATTTCGATAGAATAGTCGATATTTTATTAAGCACTAGTAAAAGAGCATTTTTGCTCCCGTCATCCGGGCTTTGCTTATTAGGCCTCACTTTTATGATTTTTTAGAAGATGAAGTCCCGTACTCTTTTTGTAAGACCTATCCAACGACACTCCACGTGATATTAGCGCGAAACAAACTCAACCCCCACTTCAACATATCCTAAAAATGTTTTTTTTTTTTTACAATTGTTATTTACCATTTTGTCGACGCGATTAATACACATACTTATACCAAAATTCTCTTCTCTAGTACTAACGGTCACTGAGCTAGAACGCGGACAGACGGACATGGCGAAACTATAAGGGTTCCTAGTTGACTACAGAACCCTAAAAAAGCGTATACATTTAACTATATGAGCGTGACTGTAAAGGTAGGGTAGTGAAAATACAACCAAAAAAGCTCTAAATTTATACCGTACTCACGACGCACGCGGCTCTTTTGGTTGTTCACGGACCTATCGGGGCTGTAATAAAAACTTGTTTTAGTCAAAATATACGAGGAGCGGTCCCCATATATTAGATTAATTAATTGGTACTGGTAAAATGTTAATAAACGAGGGTTCGCGAATGTTAGTGTGTAGGTAGACGGTGTAGTTTTATAGAAAACTAGCTTTTGCCCGCGGCTTCGCTCGCGTTAAATTCGGGGTAACAAACCATACAAACTTCCACCCCCCATTTTAGGGAAGTGGGGGGTTAGAAAGAGACAAAAAGTAGCCTATGTCACTCTCCATCCTTTCAACTATCTCCACTTAAAAAATCACGTCAATTCGTCTCCCCGTTTTGCCGTGAAAGACGGGCAAACAAACAAACAAACACACACATACACTTTCCCATTTATAATATTAGTATGGATTCTCAAAATTAAAAAACTGGTTAGTTCTTGGAAACGTCTTCGAATTTAAACAACTTTATATTTATTGGTGACATCTAGATATTATCACAGTTCAGCAGTAGCTTAGCTAATTAGCTAGAATAGCTTTATTCGCTTTGCATTGAAGCCAATTTTTAAGCTAAATTTTCTTCTGCAACAAACTTTTCTCCTTTAATAAAATATTATTATCATTAAATTTGTTACAAATTAAAACGACATTTTAGGGCAATAGGGTCACATACCTCACATTGTATGATTTTCTTTTACGGTGTAGTTACAAATGAAGGGATATTACTGTTATGTTGTTTTTGTAAACATCCCTTCAAATGTATTCTACCAAATACTACTATAATTCTATTCTAGTATGGATCTTTCCATGGGTATGGAACTCATAATATTTACTTCTCATTAAATTTATAATTTTATCTCATAGCGCAATAACAAGAGGTAACTTGTTATGAACATTAAGGTTTCTCGGAAATACTCCCAGGCAGGAAATCTCTCATAATCTTTACTTGTAAAATCTTCTCATATTACTTTTAATGGTCACTTATATAAGGAAGATGACCTTAATACTAAATTGTTCTTTACGACTGCTTTCTAGAGGTAAACATTAGTTATTGGATATTTTACTGTTTTGAGCTCTGATATAGGTAGGGGTATAGGCAACCTGCATAACACGTGAAGTTACTTTTAATTGGAATCCTTTTTTAGTTGCAAACACCCTAATCTACCTAACCTAGTAGGGCTTCTAGTAGTCCTAACTATGAATTATAATGTTAAGATAATAATCAAAATTATTAATGTAGAACAAAAAATGGGTAACTTGCGACTTGCGGGGTAACTTAACAGTTGAGTTGGCAATGACTGTGAAGTTATCTATTTTCGCATTATGGACAACTTTCCCAGACACATTGCTTTAAGTACTTGTAGTAGTTTTATTTAATAACTATTGTCTTTAATGATCTGTCGGAAGTCAGTCCTTAACAAGAAGTGCCTAATAAAATAATCGGGAGTAATCTGAGAATTACACCGGAGAGATATCTAGCTGGTTAATTAAATTGGCCTTATCTAACAAACTAAATAAAACCATGTTCAGCCCGCTTATCAGAAACAGGGATCGCCCAATTTAACGATGTGAACGGGGGCCATAAAAAATGAAATACGGGGCTACTGGTTTTTGGGCGATTTACCATTTTATTCTCGAGTTGTTTTAAATGTCGGTTTATCTGTTCCCACGAAGCCAACTTTGTAAACAACGCTCGTTTTACAAAGATGGGCCACTATAAGACTCATTTCTTTTTTCGCTTGGTTACTATGAATACAAAGGTCAAGTTATACCAGATAAGTGCTTACAGTCGCGTACAAAGTGCTCCGTGAATATGTTGGCAGGTGGCGCGGGCGCAACTTGCGGTGTTTTTGAACCGCTTTGATCTCGCCGCGTCTTTGTATTGGGCCTTTTTTCTGGTCCGTGTGTTATTGATGCGCGGATTGATCTATGAATGCGCTTTGAATTATCGTTTACGAAATTTTGCTGAATTTGCGGCAGACTGCGTGGCGTCGCACGTGTGTATTCTTACAGATTTTTTGTAAAAGATAAGTCTATGCCGCTAGCTTCTCTGTGGCAACAAGATTGCGCGCTAGTTCTGAACTTCTGAGATGTTATCTTGTGTTTTAATTACTGTGCTGGCCAACAATATATCTTTCTCATATCACGATTGTACAATTTTATTTTGTATCAGGTTTGGTGAACTTTGTGAACACCAAATTCACTGACCAGAATATTTATACTTAGGATATAGCTATATGAAGGTAATAGTTATTAACTTTGTTAGATGATCTTCAATATTACGTTTGGTTAAGTCTTAAACCAAGGTTGTTGGGTGAGGTTCGTGAGATACTGTTAGATGATCTTCAATATTACGTTTGGTTTAGTCTTAAACCAAGGTTGTTGGGTGAGGTTCGTGAGATGCATAAGACGTGCGCCAGGTTTCATTACTCATAGAACTATCTTTTGTTTCAGGACTAACAGCAGAGCTGTTCTACGTGCGAGAGGGACAAATCAACTTATACGCGTTGAATTTCGTGGTGCCAGTGCCGGCTACGATCGGAGAGCTGCATTTCACCTGGCAGAGTTTGACAAGGAGACCGGTAAGTCTCTGATTGAAATACCTGACGTATAAATTATAAGAGGGTTAGTCAAAACAACTTCAGTACCTACATATACTTGTCAGCTTTGTTGCTGAACCTATATGACCGGTAAAATCTTCTAGTCTAAATTATTTTTTGCTGGTGGACTGCGCGGTAAACAAATCCTATCAAGCATTTATTTAATTCGTTATGTGGAAAGCTATGCGTGACGTGATAGCAAATATTAATTGCTTTAATACAATTTTTATGCAAACATTTAAATGCTGGTTATGGTCTAAGATCTGGCCACGTCAGATATGACACAATAATGAGAGCCATTGCTCATTTTTTAATTTTGTTTCATTAAACCTGTCTAGTTAGACTGCTTTACCATCCTTATTGCTAGATTCGGGCATCTGGCAGCTTTTAATGGGTGGAGGTCAGAGTGACTGACCAACAAAGTTTTTAAGTTGGAAAAAGTAATACCAAAATAGGTAAAAACTGCCAAAGTTGTGTCATTTATAGTTATAGTGGACAGGGCCTATATTTTAACATTAGATTAAAAACCATTGTCTATTATTGCGGAAACTAAAACAGTAGGCGACTAACTAAAATTGCATTATACATCATTTGGGGCACTACTTACAGAACAACCCTAACAGAAACTTCTGGATATGATATAATCTAATTAATCACATAATTTCCCATAATGTTGCATCAAACCTAGAACTCTAGGATTTTTCTTCAAGTTATTTACCTCCACCACTTTACAGCTGCCAGATGTCCGGATCTAGAAATAAGCATAGTATAGCAAACTAACTAGAGGGGCTTCGTTGCTCTCATTATTGTGTCATATCTGACGTGGCCAGCTCTCCGTCTATTAGGTTAGTTTGTTAATTCCAAGTCTCTCAATGCCTACGAGTTCACTAGATAAAAAGCGTGTTTAAACTTTTTAATGGTCAATAAATTACGCTAAAGGCGCCAACAATCTAATAAATGGGAATATAGCTGCCATAGCTGGGTGTTCGCTTGTACTTGTCCTGTGATACAACTTCCAGGCAATAAAAACATCTAGATTATCTAGACGCTTATGTCGTCTCGTCTAGTCTCCCTAATAAGGCTTAAACTCGGTGGGTTTTCTCAGCTTCTTAGAAGGATAGAAAAGCTGTTCAGCAAGCCAGTTCAGTACAGAAGATGCAAATTGCAGAATATTCTTGTAAAAACTCGAGAATAAAAAAAAAAACATGTTGTCATTTTTTATAAAATTTAAGTTTAAAATTTAACTTTCTGATATAATTATTGTTAAACCATTTTGCTACGGACAAAGGAAGTTAGATGCAGTACTGATTGATTATACCAACATTAAACAATGACTAACCACTGAACAATCGATTTGATAAAAACAATAGGACCTTATGGTAATCTCATGTATGCACAGAACTCCAAACGAAGCATAACTAATGGTCGTCTTTTGAACAAGGATAGCTCTAATACGTCATTTGTTTTACTTTAACCTCTCATATTTGACTTAGAATAATATGTTCATCGTTCACAATTTGTGAACGCTCAACTGAGCATAAATTGTCTGAGCATTAAAGCTCTAGAATAAACTGAAGAATGACTCTTTTACGAGTATCGGTTACTTAAAATACTGTCTTGGATATAAATCTTCGTGTAGTTAGCTTGCTTGATATTCTGTTAACGATGCCTTGATTGTTTTGAAACGGGAAACGTTTGGCATGCGTGCATTCTAATATACCACCCAATCAGCACTTATAATGCACTCAGGAATGCATAGTACTGTACTTTTTTGACTCGTTGTTCTTTTTGATATCGTGATATTATTGATTCTTAAGGGGCTCCTTTACGCCAATGACCTTCGATCTGAATCCCTTAGTTTTGTAATGATTTTTATAGCATATCATATTATCAGTAACGGCCTTAAACAATATAGTATCCTATATTTACTTGAATATTCATTGTTTTCGAGATATTTGACATCAAAGTCGAACAATTTTAGGCCAAAAAAGTGGTTTTCTCGTCATAACTTTTGTGTTAATTAGTTTAAAAGTAAAATCTCTCTTCAGTTTTAGAGACGTCAAAGAGGAACCCTAATATGTAGATTTCGTATATGAAAGATTCTTCACAGCATTCGAATATCAATAAACGTGTTTTTTAGACCATATTTAAAAAAAAAACATTAAAAAAAATGCTCATTTATTTCAAAATCCGGCTCTACAGAATGGAGATAAAAAATTCAAAAACCGATAGCCGTTTGCCTTATAATTCTATGTGTAGTGCAAATGTTGGAATATCGACTCAAAACTGGTCAAAAATAAATAAAAACGTGTGCCTCCTTAATGTTTTATACCACTAATTATTATTTCGTTATAAGTACTTATCATCCGATGTCTACTTTTGGACAAAGTGAGCACTTATACACTTGATAATGTAATTAAGAGAAGTTTTATTAGGGACGCCATTTTGTGGCTTCTATCAAACTTCATAATTAACTTGAACAGGTAAGTTATTCAGTCTCCCGCGGCCCGACTTCGCAAACAAGCCATTCTCATGGAAATGCCGCCCTGCCAGAATTTAGATGGCCCGTAAACAAACTGTTGCTATTATCGCCCCCGACGTTACTCTATCCATATCTGAATTGGAATTACCTGGTTCAATAAAACAGAGTTATTGCTAAGCTGTAAACCCAGTCGTTTAAACAAGTCACTATTAACTAGATACCACACTAAAACTGCAATACCCATTTGCTTTTATGTTTAACAATTGTTGTTTAGTTTATGTTTAATACCTATAGTAGGTATGGGACACTTCAGAATGACTGATTAAATCTAGATTTACATTAGACACCACTATAATAAGTTTGATGTTTATAGTATATATTTTCTTTATTAAAAAATGCTAGAAATTTCTGTTAATTAGGAACATGCATGATTTTTTTGGAAGACGTCATTCGATTCTATTTCCCTGTAGATTCAAATGTCTCTAATAAACCTACTATCTATGATAGCCCTGAAACGTCAAAAATGTGAAAATACGTTAGGCGGCTGCGCCGCGCGTCAAAACGCCCCATACAAAAAGTGTGCGGATTGTGACGTCACCGTTCACAAAGTTGCAGAAAACTGTTTGGAAGGAACAAGTTATTGTAAGATTTTTGTAATTTTAGGCACGAAAACATGCGTTTAGCTATATAGTTGTCATACATTTTTTTTCTTGTTAGGACAAGTAATCGAAGTGAAGTTTCGAAAATACATTTGATGTATAAAAAAAAATGCCTAAAATTTTACGTTTTCAAACCGCAATATCTTTAAAAAACTGTTAAAAATTATTACGGATTTCCACTTATTTATATTAGTTTGGGGTTGTTGAACGTGTTTATGCAACAGATTCAATTTAATATTTTTCATGCATGTTCTCTATTGTTATTAAGTCCTAAATCTACTTAATTATGTAACTGTACTTTTCCGTTGGGTCGAATCATTCTAAACGTTCTTAGTTTAAATAGGCATGTTTTTATAAACCTGTAGCTAACCCTGTATATAAAAGGTATTACTTTCTATTGAAAAGAAGGAAACATCATAGAACATGATCATTAGAGACGAAAGAAGTAAAAACGTGAGTTTTTTACAGGAAGTCAACCGCAGTCAGCCAGTACCTTAGACGCACTTGTCTTGCCTTCGTTTATTGGCATCTCAGTGTTATCGCCAGTGGCTTACAGAGAGAAGGCCTAAACTTGGTTACACTTACCTTTGTGGAAGACGGCTCAAGACCGGGACACTTGGAAGGGAAGGAGGGAGGCCTTTGCCCAGCAGTGGGACACTCTTGATGGCTCATTTAAATAAAAAATAAAAAAAATAGTATTAATAACGCATGTTATACTTCCAAATTAACTAATTTTATTACATAGATAGATAAATAATTTATTTGTCGACTGCAATAACACAATATCAAAAACAGCAAGGTATAACAATAACACAAAGAAACAGTTGAGAAAATTAAAAAAAATATACTTATAACAAAACGTCAGATGAGGTATAGTGGTAATTTTTTAAGATGTCGGAATCTTAGTAACGAATTCTACCGAAATTACCGACATCTTAATAAAATCGTACCATAATTAGAATGGGTGTGTGCGTTGCAGCAAAACAAAAGTGTTCACAGCTCGCCTCACTCTTTCGAGCAAAATACTGATATTCGGGTATTCTGGTTCTTATTGCTGGTATTTTGATATAAACATAAAAATAATAACCGAGTATTTATCGAGTATAGTGAAATTCAGCCCCAACTCGTCTCATCTCGTTCTGAGCCTAGATAATTTTTAAGAAAAAAAAACCGACTTCAATGGGGGTAGCCGGTGAAGGATTATTGTAGATAGATGGTGCACTTAGATTCCATACAATGAAATAACTTGCTTAAAAAACGCAGCGGAGAGGACCAATCGCCAAACGTGAACTATGCGTCGTTGAAGAGTTCCGTTCTGATTATCATCAACAGTTCCACTTCATCAAATGTCACTCTTTTGAATGAAAATGCTTGATTTGTTGATAAAAATACAAAAGTCACTTTATGTATGCCTTTAAGATTTGAGGAATTCCCTCGATTCCTCGTGGAACTCATCATCAGAACTTGAGCTTGACGAAAATTGGTCCTGACAATCTAACTTGCTTAACAAACATAGCGAAGAGGAAGAATCGCCAAACATGAACTATGCGTCGTTGAAGAGTTCCGTTCTGTTCATCATCAGCAGTTCCACTTCATCAAATGTCACTCTTTTGAATGAAAATGCTTGATTTGTTGATAAAAATACAAAAGTCACTATGTGTAAGCCCTTAAGATTTGAGGAGTTCCCTCGATTCTTCATGGATCCCATCATCAGAACTTGAGCTGGACGAACATTTGTTCTGACAATTAAACTTGCTAAACAAACACAGCGAAGAGGACGAATCGCCAAACATGAACTATGCGTCGTTGAAGAGTTCCGTTCTGATCATCATCAGCAGTTCTACTTCATCCAATGTCACTGTTTTGAATGAAAATGATGGTTTTGTTGATAAAAATATAAAAATCACTATATGTATGCCTTTAAGATTTGAGGAGTTCCCTCGATTCCTCATGGATCCCATCATCAGAACTGCGTTTTGACAAAAACGGGACCAATCTGTATATATATACTTACAATCAAAAAAAGAATTTTCAAAATCGGTTCAGACATGACGGAGTTATGGAGTAACAAACATAAAAAATAAAAAAAAAAAAAAAAACATACACGCCGAATTGAGAACCTCCTCTTTTCAAATCTTGAAGTCGGTTAAAAATACCAGTTAACGGATGTTTCCGACAGCGCTTTTTTCCTGAGTAATCAGCTATCCGTCGGCGTGTTTGATGCTCCTCAGTCCTCATGCCTCATGCAAATCCCTGGCTCCAGCCATTTCGCATCCCGCCAAGCTAACCAAATATGTGCATTTATTTGTTTTAGCGTTTCCATATGTGAAACTTGTGTAGGGTTGCATTGGGCAATTATTTCGTTGAGCTTTGGAGTTTGAATGGTTTTTGGGAGAATTCGTTTACAGATGAAAAAATAATGGATTATTGTTATTCGCTTTTGCTGTTTGCCGCTTGTATTTCAAATGTGGTCAAAGGTAAATAGGCAATAACAATTCAAATTAGCACCAAAATTGTGAATATGACTAAATAAATAATGTTACTGTTACTGTTCTGACAGGCTTAACCTCATTTACAACTATAACAAGACGAATATAAAAAGTTTTTTGGAAAGTGCCGATTGTTTGTCCTCTCACCTCAGCGTTTACGTTTGCAAGTTCTCCACTGAACCCTCTCGAAACAAAGGCCCCGCTTGACCACTCTTCGGAAACTTTGATACGAACCGTCACGATCACGACTCCCACTTTACATATTCAACGGCCAGCATCACGCTATTCCAATCGTTCGGCTCAGGCGAACCATTATGATGACTACACTCTCGTAGGCCTTACTGGTCTCCATGTCACAATACCATTTGTTCGTCTTAAAGCCAATCTCGGTAAGCAATGGGAATGCGCGGCCAGCATCAGACCAGCGCAAACAAGTTCAGTGAACTTGTCAATAAGACATCTGCTTATTTAGGACGGACATTTGCAAGTCATAAGTACGGCTGCAATACGAGACGTCGCGATTTGAATCCGGGACGTGGGTAAAATCATATGATAAGTTAACTTTTTACCTGTCTGGATGGTAATAGAAACAATATTTAAATAAGGCACGTCTTTTATATTATTAATATTGTAATATACACAGATATCTTCAATTTAAACTCGTCGTTGTAGGTTGTAGATTTCGATAAAATAGGAAGGTATTGTCACGCTTAATTTGCTTATAAATACGTGAACGATCCGGTACCTAAGTAAACACGGTTTAATTAACATTACATTTGCGTACAACTCGAAACGTTCGCGTAAAAAGCTAAAAAGCTCAGGGAAATTTAAACAGTTATGAAGGCGGCAGTGGCGGCACTTTTAGGTAGCTAGGATTTGAATTTGTTAATATCTCCGCAGGGAGCGGGTGGATTTAAAAAGCAAATGTTCCGAATATGCTGCGATCAGGCGGGGCTTATCGTCATCTCCGTGGCTTTGTGCGGCGCTATCAGATCGTGGCGTGGCCCCTTATTTACAGTCGGCGCCTTTGACTAGGTACAGCAAATATTTGGTTAACTAGCGCCGATGAGCGATCGCGGCGCTATTGTCTCGCAGTGATAATATTTAATTAGCTTCAGAGTCGCACCTCTGACTATTTGGCTTCACACACACTTCACGTGCGATCCAACTTTAATGTGACCTGCAATAGTGCATAATCGTTACTAATTTCCAGGTCAAGTTATACCAGGAACTAGGGACGAGCACACAGCGGAGTCAAAATAAATTAGGTAGCTGTTACGGCCCGCGGGGAATAGTTTCGTATGCTTTGCTCTCACCGCTCGCCTAGTAACGAGATAATGACTCTAATTTAATCGTTACATCATAAAAGTTGCCGGTTTTACACGCGGCATTCATTTGAAGTCGGCACTTAATCATATCTACATACGCTCAAATTGTAGTTGTGAAACATGTGTTTATTTTCTCTTGTTAGCTCCGCCGCAAAAACCTCGACAAGCAAGCTTTCGAGTGTCTACCTATATATAGCGATCTCACGTACAGTCGAGTTCTCTAATATATATACGATTAATTGTACAAAAATATATGAACACAACCTTCTTTGTATGGGTTTAAGGTCGTGTACACATATTTTTGTCCAATTAATCGTATACATGCTTATAGGAGAACTCTACTGTACATATCCGTAAACAGCGTGTCATTCAGACACCAAATCACATCTCAAGAGTAGCTTATTACCGCGGATTCTATTCACGACTGAGTGGCAGGCTGCATTGACATCCACCGGTAAAGGAAACCTCGTTGGCCTAACGTAAACTCTGCTGTACACACACGTAATGCAAATTCAGGAAGTCCAAGTTTGCTAGGTTTATTTACATAGCCTAACATGCAGGTAAATTCTCTATGCATTTCTTAGATGCCAATTATGCGAGTATTCATTTTTGAGCACGGTATTCTGTCTGACCTCACGGGCTCCAGGGTGTTCCTACAAAGGAGCGGCACTCGTGCTCCCGCGGCGGTGACTCGACATTTGATCCCGCGGCGTGTTCGCCTGCTGTCCGTCAATCTTATACGGTTACCGTCGTGATGGCTCCGAACCGTTACCGTTACTCCTTAAGGCGGGACATGCAATGAGCTCACGTACCTTTGTGGTATTATTGATGGAATTGAAATAGCAAATCTGAATAAAAAGTTAAGTGCTCGGGGCCCGCATTGGGTTCCCAAAGCGCGGTTAACGCTTGCGGAATTTTTTTTTGCTGATACGATTTGCGGTCCTCTGAGAATTGGATGCCGAACAGACATTTGTCGCGCATGTGTTGACGGAATAATCTGTATCCTACGCAAGAAATCTATATCTAAATATACTAAATATTTATTTTGGCTAAATCCTATTTTCTTTTGTTGCAGTTACCATACACACTGAACGTCGACGTAGTATCTCATGCGGACGCAATGCATCCACCGACGTTCAACATCACAAAAGAAGGTTTCGTTCCTACGGAACCACGAACATGGAAAATCGACCTGCCCTGCACGCACACTGTCGCCGCTGAAGTGGACGTTACGATATCATTGAATGTATCTATGGGTTCGACATCCACCACGCTTCATTTTAGAAGAAAGAAGATTTGTTTGAAAGAAGCGCCCAGGCCAGCGGTTAGGGTTGACAGCGTTGCTCAAGCACCTACATCAGCAGACATATTCTATGCGGGAGCTGGTTGTGCAGGCGCTGCGCTCTTGATAGCTGCAGTAGCGGCAGCAGCGTGTAGAGCCCGAGCTAGGAAGCTCCGACGCGCTCGCAGCGACGAACAAGATGCACACGCTTTCCTCCCGGACTCCTCCTGTAAATCAGCAGCCAGCTACACCAGCTACCGACGTCCTACTTCCATCCCCGCAGCGGCAGCCGAAGAGAGAGCAAGAGACCTGCAACAAAGAATAGCAGAGTTGACAATTCAGAGATGTCGCGTCAGACTGCGCTCGGTAGCGATGGAGGGGACGTTCGGAAGAGTGTACAAGGGAACGTACGCTGATGAAGATGCCAGGGAACAGGAGGTGCTTGTTAAGACTGTTGCCGAACATGCGTCGCAAGTGCAGGTAAATTACCGCTTTTATATACCGGGTCTATCTTAACTTTGCTTTGTTCTATAATTTTTATTGACTTCTTAATTCTCATTATCCGCAGCAAGATCCGTCCACTTTTAGGATTTTCTTAACTTATTAGCGCTCTATATTCGCAATTTTAACATTGGTTTCTTTCAACAGGTATCGTTACTACTACAAGAAGGCTGCATGCTATATGGCCTGCGACATGAGCGCGTACTATCAGTTCTCGGCGTTAGCATCGAAGACCAAACTGCTCCATTCCTCCTGTACCCATGGGGCGCTACATGTAGAAACCTGAAGCAATTTCTTCTAGCATGTCGAGGAGTGACAGTGGGTGGAGCAGCAGGGACCGCACCACCGCCGCCACTTACAACCCAACATGTTGTCAGAATGGCATTACACGCGCTGGATGGACTGGCGTTTTTGCACTCGCAACATGTCTTACATAAGGATATTGCTGCCAGAAATTGCATGTAAGTATATAATTTACAAAAAGTAGTAGTAACTGTTTAAATATTGATTTTATATGTTCCATGTTTTTATTCGGTGATCTTGGCAATATTATGTTGATAGCTTAGCTTAACTACTATAATCTAATCCATATTTTTGTCAACAGTGTCGACGAAAACCTCCGAGTAATGATCGCCGACAACGCGCTCTCTCGCGATCTCTTCCCCGCCGACTACCACTGTCTCGGTGACAACGAAAACCGGCCCATCAAGTGGCTGGCTCTCGAAGCCCTGAGCAAGCGTCAGTTCAGCCCCGCGGCTGATGTCTGGGCGCTGGGGGTGCTGCTGTGGGAGCTGACCACGTTGGCTCACCAGCCGTATGCGGAGGTGGACCCGTTCGAGGTCGCAGCCTATCTGAGGGACGGGTACCGGTTACAACAGCCGGCGAACTGTCCTGATGAATTGTAAGTGCTTCATATTTGTATGCCAACTTATAGTAGTGATTATTACATATTAGTCAAATAAACACTGTCATTACTCTCAAAATAAAACTAACGGATGTCGGATGATATCCTTAGTTGGAAAAATGCCCTCATTGGTCGCATTGCGGATCTCTTTATTTTCAAACCATGATATTGTAGCTTAATCACTCACAGTATACAGAAACGACTTTCATGCAAGTAATTCCAACCCGCCATTCAATTATAACACCACGTGTTTTGTCCCCAGGTTCGCAGTGATGGCGTACTGCTGGGCGATGTCGCCCGACGACCGGCCAACGTTGCCGCAGCTACAGATCTTCCTTAGAGACTTCCACACGCAGCTCACGAGATTCGTCTAACACTGTGAACTGTGACGCAATTAAAAAAAAGAACATAGTGGACAAAATATTAAACACAGTGAAACAAACTTGTTAATGTACACTGTGTACATGTGACAAAGGAATAAACACAGTGAAACAGAATCGTGGATACAGTGAACCAAATTTCAAACAGTAACCACAAATGAAATTAATTTATTACCGTGATTTATTAAACGGACCAAACTGTGAAAATAGTTAATTTTGATTGCAGTTTCACTGTACAGACGATTTCTGCAGTGAACAATAAAATAATTACTGCAGTGAACTAAATGTATGACAGTGAATAAAAAAAATATTTAAAACGTAAGGGGCCTTATACCAAGTGCGCTACCCTTTCGTCCTCGTGAATAGTGGAGATTATATACAGAGACTGATTTTATTTAGTTATTGTACATTTTACATGTCGCTTATATTGAATTTGACTTCCGGGTTTTATAAACGATAAATTATTGTTCGAGCATTCAATTGTTTATCTAGTACATACTTGAATGTGTTATCAAACAATAATTTGTTCTGTGTCAGCAATACGAAGTACTGATTCAAGATAATCGTCATCTAATTTACTTTTAAAATTAATTATTGTTCGGAACCTCATTACTGCCATACTAGATTATATTTGGTTTGTAAATATCTAATAGAACTAAAGTTTAGTTACATTGTGATTGTATGTATGATACTTATATTAAATGTGCCTCAGATTTTATGAAGATTTTAGATGTTTAATAGAGAAGATATAAACTAAATTAAGACTGGTATATAATAAAATTTTATCGACTTTGCCTAAAGTATTGCCAACGTATATCTACTAGACACGTAAACATACAGACTGCTAAACTTCATACTTAATTACATTTTTCCCCGAGAAATAAAATAGTCAACACGAAATAAAAAAAAGCGCCGTGCGAAATATCAGTACCTGGTTATAATGATGCCATCTACCTAAAATACCTCTACAAGAATAGGAAACGAAACTTTGTATGGGAGTTAGCAGTCTTTATAATGTACTAGTCTCCGGTATCTACTGATCTTTACGTCGTGTTTTTCACTTCATGATAGCCCCTTAAAATGTAATGTAAACTGTTTATACTCTTTTATAATATCACAAGTACCCAAAGTTGAGTAACAGGTCGTGAAGATACAATGTAAACGAATTGTTGTCCTTATTTTCTTTGTATCTTGTAATAAAATTAACGTTTTTAAACAAGGAAGTCTGTACTGTATTTTAGTACGAGTAGCAAATAATTCGGCCAATCATCAGACTTATAGTAAAGACCTCTTCGTTTAAAAACGAGGACATTGTAACCATCCTAAATCTGTTCAAAGAATTTCGTAGACAATAATTTATTACTGCAGTAGTAAACTGAATCATAAAATATCTTAATTGCTCATTATGCTTTTTGCTAGAGTTTCGTGCCAAAATAAAGCCAAGGTAAAATTGTGCTAAAATTTATTGGCATAATAAAAATACGTAGTTTTAGGTGTCTCTAATTTAGCTACCTGTTTACTTTCGATAGTGACTTCATTTAAATTGCTATTTTATGGCACTTACCAAACTGACAATAGAACGGATCCTAAATCGGCATTGGAATGTTAAAAATATGATAATTATATTCTTGATTTAATAATACTTGCGGCTAGGGCATGCAATACCGGTATTGCTTGTATGGGCATTAGGCAACCCGGTTAAAGGTGCGACCACACCGCTGCTTAAAATACGGCTACGTTACGGAATCGTAGTGACGCATCGTATCCACACCGTTTTAATCGCATGCCCCCCACACCGCTGCTTAAAATACGGCGACGTTACGGAATCGCAGTGACGCATCGTATCCGTACCGTTTTTATCGCATGCCCTCCACACCGCTGCTCAAAATACGCAGACAATTGAGCTGCGTCAAAGTATTTCGTATGGGGCACGTCACTGCGTCACGTTGCGTCTACGTATTTTGAGCAGCGGTGTGGAGAGCATGCGTTAATGTCGTGACGTTTACGGCACGTCATTGCGATTCCGTACCGTCAGCGTATTTTAAGCAGCGGTGTGGGGAGCATGCGATTAAAACGGTGTGGATACGATGCGTCACTGCGATTCCGTAGCGTCACCGTTTTTTAAGCAGCGGTGTGGTCGCACCTTAATACCGGAATTCCGGGATTGCCCATACAAGCAATACTAGTATTGCATGCCCTATTTGCGGCGTATCTCTAGCGCTAAATAGGTATTAATACTTAATAATATCATATCGAAATCAGATTTTTAAGTTCGAATTTAACACTTTTATTTTTCGTCATTTTAAAACATGCGTTAATTACACCCGGCTGAAATGCGTGTTGAGTTCAAAAATGGGTCTTAACACGTTGCATTTAGATACATGTATGCTGCTGTTATGCAACCCATCTCTTTGCAGTAACATAAATTACAAAATATCCATTAATATTGAACACATAACACATGTTAATTAGCTGGAGCTACATTGGTAACGCAATTTGAAGCCACATTTCTGGAAGCTATTTTTAAATGACATAATAACCTCATAATGTACATTATTTATTTTATTATTAAACGCTCCACGAATATTTAAATCCTTTTTAAACAGGGTAGTTATTTATTGTCGTTAAGGCGCTACCGATTAATAATATTTAATTATAAATCGACAACTGAGTATATGGCAGCATTGAAAGATGTCAAGATCAAGATGAATGATATCAAATCTTACGAAATCTACACGAATGGTAGAAATATTTGAGACACCTAGAACCCTAAAAAATTGATAGTATACCTAAAAAGATGATTTTTACGAAATCTATAGATTGATTAAAAATTTATATTTCGAAATGTGCATCAGTATGAATTTTTAAGGTCGATTATCTGAAGAATTAGTTGTTTTGTGTAATTAAGACGGAGTGCCCTGTGTATGGGCGAGTATTATCGGTACCTTTGTTTGTACATGTGTAAATAATATAAAATGACAAAATTTGAATATACGAGTGATTACTATATATTTTTTTGTTTCATTTCCCAAATTCAGGAAGCCAATCCGAACTTCAAAATCTGAAACCAATGTATTAAAGCCAGCAGGTACACATACATCACTAACATATTGATAAAAGATGAATATGATATTTTAAAAGTTGAAACATTTATTCGACATGGCATAACTGACAGTAAGTAGGTAGCGAGACAACTATGAGATCACACTTTTGTGACAGTTGAAATTTGGGGTGGAATCACTCAAGAGTGACATCTAAAATGGTGGCCATAGCCATAGACAAAACGCTCTAGCGAGACCTACTGACAGATTGACAGTTAGGTGTGGACACGTGTGGACAGATGGATTTCACTCTATCACCTAGCGAGACAAGTGTGAGAGCCCAGGCCTTTGTACCCCTCAAGTCACAACTTAGGATGTCTAACGTAAGGGGTGAATAAAATACAAATAAAGCGATATACTCTACTATCTACTAATGGCTTAGGTAAATCTAATTATACTTATATAAAAGAAGAAACTGACTGACTGACTGACTGACTGACTGACTGATTGACTGACTGACTGACTGACTGACTGACTGACATATCAACGCACAGCCCAAACCGCTGGTTCTAGAGATTCCAAATTTGGCACATAGGTTCCTTATAAGGTCTAGAGGTGCACTAAGAAAGGATTTTTCAAAATTCACCCCCTAAGGGGGTAAAATGGGGGTCCGAAGTTCGTATGGCGAATCAAGATTTGTTAGATTATTTTATTCGAAACTTCACAGGAGTATTCCTAACGATAAATGAGTAAACACGTGTTTCAGGTTTTTTGAAAATTCAACCCCTAAAAGGGGCAAATGTGGTCACAAAGTCTGAAAATCAACATGGGTATCGTATCCTTTTTGAGTACTTATAGTACGCGGGCGAAGCCCAGGGAAAAGGCTAGTTTTATATATTTACTAAGGGAAATTTGCATCAACCACTTTTGACGGACTCATTAGCGAGTCCCGGCAGGGTAATATAAAAAAATCCATACTATAAAATTTAGCGAACGTTTTAACGAGCGACAAGTTTCGTGTAACCATAGACACATAAAATAGGAAGACGTGGTCCCACGAAGATATAACTGTGATTCCATAATAAGCCGCGGTCTCGTGCACACACACTCACTTTTGACGTTTGAACCAATCACCGCTCTTCCACGAGTTGTATATGTGTGCGTGTCGCGCGTAAACACCATAGAGTATATTGAATTAGGTAAACACGAGGAAATATGCTTATTATAAATTACAATTTTGTCTTCACTATGGTCTTCACGACACCGCGTCTTATTTTATACGTCTATGGGTGCAACCGACCCTAAAACATTTTTTTAAATCTTTTGACTTTACCTAATCAGTTCAAAAAACCACAAGTCCGTCTTTCCTACGAAAATGCTCAATATGGATATTATGATAATAGATAAATACAACTACAGATCAAAACAATTTATCTTTAATATATATTTTGATTTGTTTATTTAAGTAGGCCAACTACCTACTATATATAAGTATATACTTAAATTATAAACTTAAATAGATGTTATATACAAAGGAAAACCTATTGATGAAATATATTTAAGTTTATAGATAAATATTTTTTTGATACAAACAAAACATTCGTATCACAGGAACAGTTAATAATAACACAGATAATGTTTAAATAAAGGAGCACGGTCTAAGAACTATTTCAGTCTCTCTTTGATAATAACAAACCATTTCAAACGGCATTTCAACATTACATATTACCATTTACATACGTATATACATACCTTTAGCCCTTAAAAATAAATAAATAATTACGTTCAAATTAAAAAAAAAATACAAAAAGAAATCCCACATAGGCCCCGACGAGATTCGAACTCGTGATCAAGAACTATTTCAGTCTCTCTTTGATAATAACAAACCATTTCAAACGGCATTTCAACATTACATATTACCATTTACATACGTATATACATACCTTTAGCCCTTAAAAATAAATAAATAATTACGTTCAAATTAAAAAAAAAATACAAAAAGAAATCCCACATAGGCCCCGACGAGATTCGAACTCGTGATCTCCTGTTTACTAGACAGGCGCTTTAACCAACTAAGCCACGGCGCCACGTGTGTAGTTGTTGAAATAGTCGTTCACGTTATCCAACTGTGTAAATATGAAGATAAAAGTGTGTTACACATATTTGAAACTATTAATACGGACAATTATGCTATGTTTTATTGATTTTTCTAGTCATACATTTTATTTATTTCACGTAAAAACAACAAGTAACAAAAGATACATTTGTAAATAAATAAGTGAAACTGGTTGACGACGGGATAGGGGGGGATTTATTTAGTAAATCAGTACAGAATTTCTACACCGTCTTGGCACTCAAAGGATTTGATATGTTCTTTCTAGTATCTCTCACCTTTCACCCTCATGGAGACTGCTCGTATCACTGAAATTTGTACTTTAACTTCAAATAATTTATTTGAGATTGAGAATATGCTTTTCCATTATTGTTAGTTGAGTTGACGTTTAATTTGGATACTGTTTTTTTTTTCGAGAACATATGAGTAGTGATGTAAACACTGTCAACGTGGCTCTTGGTCTTTTGTAGCTCAGTCGTATTTTAAATATTTTTCTCGGCTGTGTGAATTTTAACTTAAAATTACATAAACAATACATTAAAAAATACAATATATCCCCAAAACAACTCCACCGCACAAAAAATAATCAACCAATATTGAAGTTGCATCGGAATAATTATCAAACATATTCTGATATTTCTGATTCAGACGTTTTTATTTGACGCTAGCTGTCTTTGGAGTTGTATTGAAGTTGGATCGTATCTAAACGTGTTTTAAAGTTAGAATACCTACAGCTCTGTGTCTGTGTGCTGTTTCTTTGCCAGAAGATGTTGCTGGATGTTACTACGTAGAGAACGTAGAAATTGTCTAAAAATTGAAATTTGGTAGGTATCTAAATCCAAAAAAATAGTTCAAGTTCAAGTTTGAGAATTACTGTTATCTGATATATAATTTTATTTGAAAAGGGTGGGAGTTTTTTCACCTAAACTGCTTCACTGTAACTATGTCTGTATGTGTATGGCAAGGAATGAGTGATATTGTAAAACTAGCTCATTTTAATTATCAGTAATCCAAGACACGTACGTCTAAATGTATAATTTCACAGTTCCATTCGCAGCAGTCGTGGCCGAGCGGTTAAGGCGTCTGACTAGAAATCAGATTCCCTCTGGGAGCGTAGGTTCGAATCCTACCGACTGCGAATCTTTTTGCATTTTTTTATTACTCTATACTTCATTATTATCTATATTTTCGGTTTCGCTTGTTCATAATGGCTGTTTTTATAATGTTACATCATTTTGAAGGTTCATTGCATGGTTATCTAAATTTTAACGGTAGCTTCGGGGACCTGTCAGTGCATTTTTTATTGTTTAGAGAAAAGGGTCGGTTGAGGGCTCTAACTAATGGCATATAAAGCGTGGGCCAGTGTGTTTCCTTTCGATTAATTAAAGAGGGTAAATTAGCGGTTTGTGCAGCTATTAAACGTTTATTTATATTCTGTATGTGTGGGGGAGGATATGGCCCGGAAGTGCTTCAGCATATTATCGTTTACTCTAACAATGTTTGTAACAAATTTAATTACTGTAAAGCGGCAGTGCTCGCAGAGTATGGTTCGGGGTTGGGTCTGTTTGTCCCTGTGTAAGAATAAGCTGTAATTATTAGTACCGTAAAATGGGGCTAATTGGTTCAATTTTTGGACTAAAACATTAATAACTTCATATTTTACTTCTTATCAATAGTTTTTATATTTTTTACAGATAAAAGGCATACTGCTTCGTCATTCTGCATTGAACACATGTCTAAATTGTTAACACAGAACGAGTAATTTTTTTTTAAAGAGGTGTCCCAAATTACCTCGTAGTTGGGGTTTTATGGAAATCGAGGGGTTTTGACCTGATTTTGCCTAAATTTTGAAGCCTGTGTTGGTTTAAGCATAACTATCTCTATTTCGGACGCTTCAAGAACAACCTCTGGAAGCAATAAAAGTAAAGTCTCCATAATTTTTGGAGTTTTTTTGGGATAAAAAAAATCACTAAGTTCGTACTCAAACAAGATTTACTGAAGTGCTGTCTTTCCTGTTAAACACTTTTATGGGAGCTTAATTACATAAATATTGAGTACTTTTCTACGTTAAAATAAAAAAAATGCGGCTACGTAGCAGCAAACCAAATAAATAAAAAAATCTTAGACAACATAAACTCTTAACTTGCTATGTGGTAAATCAACATGTTTCTTTATTGTATTAAATACCAGTCTTAAAATTTTTTTATTAAAATTATTTGCTTCTATAAGCACTACAATGTTAATTTAGACAGACTAGATAAGTGATTATGGGCGGAGCCAGCTGCCACCACGGCCATAGCATCGGCCAGTGCTTCTGGTGACTATTGTGTATAACTTGTATAAGTATATGGAAGATTTTTTTCCCTTTAGGCAATTCCGGATGGTACGTTTGTAACTTCGCACCATCGTCCTGTTGAGAAAAAATATGGTCAACCTACATTCATAGAAATGTATGGGGGAGATATTTGGTACTAGAAGCTAAATAACTCCAAAAATCGTACCAAATAGTCCCAATTAAGAAAACTGACGATATATCATTCAAATTAAACAGCTAAAAATGTTTGCCATAGCTTAATAAACGCCCGAGAATATACACTTTTATTAGGTATATATAACAAAAACAAGCTTACCCTAGCACCAACGGACATCTGAACAAAAGTAGGACAATGATATTTTGAACAAATTTTCTTCCGTCACACTTTTTATTTTTTCTACGCACAAATCCGTATTTGTCGGCGTCACTGCAACCACTAACCAACTTCACATTAAACACTATTGCCTCATTAAAAAATAAATGGACTTAAAACTTTATTTTTTTATTCCAAATACGAGTAGCCTCATGTTTCTTAAATAGCCCCAGTTTACGGTATTGTTTGTTGTAGATTACAGTATAAGAAGAAATATACATATGTATAGATCAGTCATTGGAGTATTTTGCCTTACAAATGGAGGTCTAGAAAATATTTCATTGGGCACTGGTAGGTCGATTTTAAGAATTTGAGGGGGGGAGCGTTGGCAATCTTGGTTTAAAGGTGCCAAAATTCAGGTTTTTAACCTGGACGCTTAAGGTTGTCAGTATGGCTAAACTGTCTATCGAACGTTAAAGAAGATAAAGTTGTCTATAATTTTTCCATAGGTAGACAATAGATATACCTAGTGTTTACCTATGGATATAAGTCCATAGAAAATTTATTCAAGTCCAAAAATCTAGATTTTTAATAACCATCCTGTAGCCTACCAATACCCATTAAAACTTTTCTATACCGATGTATGGAGATTATTCCCCGATATTTTTTTTGTATGGGACACGTGGTCCGCCGGCCAACTCTTCATACAAAACCAATTATTTTTTTCCCGTAAAAAATATTTTTTCTTACTTTTTCATAATTAGAATACGATACCATTTATGCCCTAAAAGGATCACCAGCATTTTCGTTACACCCTGTATGTGCAAATAAACGGCAACCTAATTTTATGTGATTTGCTAAACATTACTACAAAAATACCTTTGTATATTTACTTTGAACAGATAGGTAGGGTAGGCACACCGTAGGCGCTTACCAATGAGGGTTTCCGCGATTGAGATTTTCACTAGATGGCAGCACCGTGACGACAGGTCTTTTTGGCAGCAGCTGTCAAAATCCACCAATCAAAAAATATATGGTTAAACATGATTGGTGGATTGTGACAGCTAGACCTGTCGCCACGGTGCTGCCATCTAGTGAAAAACTCAATCGCGGAAACCCTCATTGAATTAAAACGTCTATTAAATACCTTGTTTTAAACCGATAAGACGATAGTAGATACACGATGAGTCATAATCGGTGATCAGGAACCAATTTTTATTATTTAGTTAATAATAAATAAATAAATAATAATACAATCTTACACAAATCAACCTAGTCCCACAGTCAGCTCAATAAGGCTTGTGTTGTGGGTCCTAGACGACGATATATATAAATTCTTAAATACATAGAAAACATCCATAACTCAGTGATGAACACACAAATAAATGCCCTGACCAGGATTCGAACCCGGGACCTCCGGCTTCATAGGCAGGGTTACTACCAACTAGGCAAGGAGGCCGTTTAAATATCGATACTGTACCGTAGTTATCGATACTGAACAACATTTACTATGGGACCAACTCCGAAATCGCAAAATTTTTTTTGGCTGATTCGTACACTTCGACCGATCAGGTGTTGTCATTTTCTATGGGGAGCCAAAATTTTTTTTTGCGATTTCGAAGTTGGTCCCATACTAAAAGTTCAGAATTAGAAAATTTGGTTCCTGATCACCGATTCTGAATCACCGAGTGTACCTTCTTACATTATATAAACGCTCTAACCCTCCCTTCAAGAAGTTCTCATTGTCATAAAGTTCATTACCTGACGCGGCACATTCCAGGCAATCGACAATTGATTCACTACCGTCACTAGCCGTACTGTAGGGTACGGTAATGAAATCGTAGTTACGTTTGACAGCTGCAGTAATGACTGCCGTCGGGACAAAGGCAGTGCCACATGCCGCGCCGGGCAGGCGAACGCGAACGAACGTATCTAATGTATGTATATTCGATCAGACAGACATCGTTAGGTTACCTACACATATGGATATTTGTCAGTCGTTTAGATTTCATCACAGATATTCATCATCGGGATAGTAATAATAGTACAGTACACGAACAGTTTTGAGCTTCGATAACTCACAAGTGCGATTTTCTTTTTTAGTTAGAGAATATGATATGAATACTTATAGTACAAAATATTTTCTAACAGTTTTTGACGTCGCGCTAGGTATTATATAGATATTTGTTAATAACAACAAGAAAAGATTATACAAGATATATTTTCCTTTACCATACTATTGCATTCAACTATTTCAACATCATCTGTCATTTTATAACAGTTTGGTCAATAGATTATGTGAGCATAGTTGAAAACAATTTGTCAAAATATAAGTGACTTTGAATTATAAACGAATTACAAATGGCTAATACGACATATGCTCTTGACAAAACCGTTATAAAATGTGAAGTTATGTTGCAATAGTAAAAAGCGATAGCCTGGTGGAGAAAAATAAAACTTACATAATCTTTTCTATGTGTAGCAAACAAATATATGTATTATACCTAGCGCCATGCTAACAATTGTTAGAAATTATTTTTTATTATTAGTACTTAACGTATTCTAACAGGTCACAAAATAAAATCGGACTTGTGATTTATGTCATTTTTATAGGTTAAAAAGGTGTTCCCGTACTCCATTATAAGTACAATCGACGTCGAAGATATGGTTACACTTTTTCACCTTATTCCTTTGTAATTAGGTGCAAAAGTGTAAAATATCTTTGACGTCAATCCGAATTGCCTCAGTTTAGTAAGCATAAGTCTTCTACTTAATAAAAAAAATCATTCATTGTAAGCTTTCGCTTATATCACACTTAATTACACTATAAAATTAACTGGACACACACAAGTTAACAAATAATAATATTTAGGAATTAAATGAAAAAATTATAAAGATTCAAAATAAAAACAATAATTAAATTAGACAATCTTTTTAAAACACAATAATCATTAAATAAGAATAGAAAATAAAAAGAAGAAATATGCCGTCAGGTCCAGGTCTCAATATAATAATGTATGTCATTTTTGATAATATACAAATGAGGCATGCGACTTTGCCCAGTAATACTTTTATAAAAACACTTAAATGACATTTCATGAATATTTGTTGCTTTTTAGGGTTCCGTACCTCGAAAGGACCAAACGGAACCCTTATAGGATCACTTTGTTGTCCATCTGTCCGTCCGTCCGTCCGACCGTCAAGACCCTTTTTCTCAGGAACGCGTGGAGGTATCAAGCTGAAATTTATATCAAATACTCAGGTCTACTGTCCCTTGGAGCTGTGAAAAATGAAACTTCTAAGCTAACGCCATCAAAAGATACAGCCGTTTATGCCGCAAATTTTCGAAACTCGCAAGAGAATCAAATTCAAAAACTACTTCCCGTGAACTAAATATGCATCTTGAAATATCTATAATCTGGAAATTTGATACGAATCAACGTCTTATAGCACAGAAAGGAAAAATTGCGAAAACCGTAAATTACATTAAAAACCGTTACATCATATAATAAAAATATTTTTAATAATTTTAAAGTTACTACCCCTTTCCTCATGAACGCGTAGCTATGACTCGATTGTTGAGTGAACTTTTACTTATATACCTACATGTTTGTACGGAACTCTCGGTGCGCGAGTCCGACTCGCACTTGGCCGGTTTTTTCATTAATGTACTTAATATGCATATTTAGTTCATCTCTGGATTCATTCTCTCGCTATTCCCAATTTGCAATTAAATTAGTAATCTCAGAAATCACAGAGAACTCAATTTCTTTCCACACAATCTCGATCGACACTCGCCCTAAAGCGGAGGGTAATGAAGTCCTAGTTGCGTTCGACATTACATCAGTAATTACTGATGGAGCTTTGTCCCGAGATAGGGCGATAAGCGAATGTCTTGTTTGATTGGATATTGCAGGGATTAGGGTAATGTAATGAGATTGCTGGCTTGATTGACGGTAAGGACTAGGGTAAGTTGGGGAAGGAACACGGAAGGAATGTCACTGAGAAAAAACGGGTAAAGATTTTTTTTTCGTCACGTGCTCCTCCGCTTTAATGTGTCACTAGAACCGTATACCTAATTGATATATTAGTTTAGATAAGGGTTTAACTAACCCAGTAGCTCGTAGTTGGTGAATTGCCTACTTTACTACGTAAGCCACACTACACGAATTTAATAAAAGGGTGACAGTAACTTTTATCAAGTTTTATGTGGTCAAGTAATTCGCCAACAGTTACTACCTACTTATTCGTTCTTACATGTTCAGGCCACGATAAGTAAAATATAAGAAACCTTTTCCTTTTTTAGCGTAACCGTAGCAGCAGATTATGTTTATTTCATTATGCTTTCTTTGATAACAAAACAGTATTTTGATTAATAATCTAGTTAACTACGGAACATCTTATTAAAAATAAATAAAATAAATACATTATTAATTGTCTCATAAAGTGTAAGTGCAATATTTAATAGGTATGAGAAGGTGGCATGTATTTTCGTAGCTTAACATATTCCTTACAATTTTCTTTTAATTAAAACCATCAGGAAAAAGTAAGCAGGTTGATGATTTTTTCGTGCTGGGGGTGCAAATGAGAAATGCCTTCGCGTACCAGGTGACAGCCCAAATTTGTCTCGACTAACCAATTCATAAGATATTTTTTTCGAACGTGAGCTTTTCCCTAGTTTAAGTTGACCCTGACATTCGTAAGAATTATATGTCATTAGAGATCTTACTTACTTTGGTTTATCTTTGGTGATGCGTGTTGTAACAGCCTCAGAAGTCTCCATAACAAAAGAACTGGTATAATTACAGCACTCGAGTTGTGTAACGGAGCGCACTTTCTACAAAGTATTCTAAAATATTAAATTTTCTTAGTAAGGTTTCTACTACCTACTCGCACTTACAGTTGCAGCGTTATTTGATGTTCTTATGTTTTTTTGTGCATACTAACGAATGCGAGCCAGCATTCTGTAAAAGTTAGCAGCTACGACGAAATAAAGGTGTTTTTAGCGTTCACTGGTTAGCCATAGAATTTTCGTACTGTTAAGAATAATCTGGCTGACGAACATTCACTCTTCTATTTCAATAACTAAATACATATTAGTAGTTTATGTAACTGTTACGTTTTAAGGCCTAATTACGTACAGTTGCATACACTGCTTTATCTACACTCATATTATTTATTCTAAATGCCGTATTCGGAAACCTTAGAATGGCCGCCATTGCACCGCCATGGCCAACTCGATTGTGCCGGCGGTCGGGGAGGCGCGTGTCGGGCTGTCGGCGGCCGCGCGGGAGCGTGCAGGTGTACATTATGTTATCAAAACTCATAACACATCAATAGTTGAGCATGTAAAGTTAAAATTACGTTACTGCCACAGATAAAAAGCTTATCATAGTAAAATCGGTCGTGGTAATGCTAGCCATTGCCTACCGTTTTCGAACACGTTTTAGAGAACTTACAATATGAGTGTAGATAAACTATTAGTTAGTAGTCCGCCTCGAACTGAGAACTCGCGATTTTCTTGCAAACGAGTGACCAATATAACAAGACCCTATAATGATGATTTTTTCGAGCCTTCTAGCTCCATAACCCCTTGATCGATCAATTTCATGAACGAACTCTCAAATTGTATTGAGCTCTACCACAACCCCAACAAATCTATCTATATATATATAACTCAAAGGTGACTGACTGACTGACTGATATAGTGATCTATCAACGCACAGTCCAAACCGCTGGTTCTAGAGATTCCAAATTTGGCACGTAGGTTCCTTATAAGGTCTAGGGGTGCGCTAAGAAAGGATTTTTCAAAATTCATCCCCTAAGGCGGTGGTGGTCCAAAGTTTGTATGGGGAAACAAGATTAGTTAGTCTATTTTATTCGAAACTTCACAGAAGTATTCCTAACAATAAATGAGTAAATATGTGTTGCAGGTTTTTAGAGAATTCAACCCCTAAAAGGGGGAAATGTGGTCAAAAGTCTGAAAATCAACATGGGTATTGTTTCTATGGTTTATCGGGTCGTTGATTACGAAAACAACGATTTTAAAATCCGACGTGGCGGACGTGAAATACCATCTCCCCGGTTAGGGTACAATGGGGTTGAAATGTCTAAATATGCATATGGGTGTCGTTTTTGTGATTTTTTGGAGGGGTTTAAGAAAATGGCATCGATTTTGAAATTTAATATTGTGGACATGAAAATTCTTGAAAGTATTTGTGCCAAATTGCAATCTTCTAAATATATAAAAGATGAAACTGACTGACATATCAACGCACAGCCCAAACCGCTGGTTCTAGAGATTCCAAATGTGGTACGTAGGCTCCTTATAAGGCATAAGGATGCACTTAGAAATAATTTTTAAAAATTTACCTCCTAAGGGGGGAAATGGGGTTCAAAGTTTGTATGGGAAACGAGATTAGTTCATCTATTTTATTCGAAACTTTACAGGAGTATTCCTAACGATAAATGAGGAAACAAGTGTTTCAGCTTTTTTGAGAATTCAACCCATAAGGGGGAAATGTGGTGACAAAATTTAAATATCAACATGGGTATTGTTTCTATGGTTTATCGGGTCGCTGATTACGAAATCAACACTTAAGGGGGTGAAATGGGGGTTGATTGTATGGGGAATTTTTAAACGTTGAACCAATTTAGATGAAACTTGGTATAGAGATAGTTTGTGTACCGGGAAACGACATGGGACAGTTTTTATCTCGAAAATCAATCTTTAAGGAGGTGAAATGGGGGTAGGAGGTTTGTATGAAGATTTTTTTACCGCGAACCGATTTAGATAATTTTGTTGTGGATATAGTTTGAGTCCCAGGAAACAATATAGAATATTTTTTAAGCCGAAAATCAATCTTAGAGGGGTAGAAAACATGTTGGTAGTTTGTATGGCGAATTATTAACCGCTGAACAGACGGTTGAAATGAAACTTGGTACATATTATATAGATTGAGTCTCGGTAAACAATATAGGATAGTTTTTATCTCGAAAATCAACCCTCTAGGGGGTAAAACGGGGGTTGAAAGTTTGTATGGGAAATTAATAACCGTTGAACCTATTTAGATGATTTGGTATGGAGATATTTTGCGTTCTGGAGAAGGATATATAATAGTTGTTATCCCAGAAGTCATTCCTTAAGCGGGTAAAAAGGAGGGTGGATTACTAATTCCACGCAAATGAAGTCGCGGGGAAAAGCTTCTATTCAAGAGTAGAAATCTGTATTAATCATAATCTCTCGGTAGTAAGTCGTCGATGGCGTAACAATTAAACAATTATTGCAATAATTTCTTTAAAATAAAAAATGAGGGAACCGCCGTCTTCAAAACGTGGTATACCGAAACCTCCAGAATGTAACGAATACTTTTCCGAAAACCGCTTCTAAATCAGTTCAGCGAAACGCAAGATGATCGCGGACAAACATACATTCCTACATACAAACATACGAGTCTAACGAATCTCCTTTTTTAGTACTTTTAGTACGCGGGCGAAGCCGCGGGAAAAAGTTAGTTTCATATAAATCAGAAAAACGTTAAGTACTAAACTTATCGCGCGACAACTATTCAAAATCAAAAAGCCATCGAAATGCACAGACGTCTAGGTAGCCGAAGTTGTTTGAAAGAACTTCACTTCGCTTACGCTCCGCTCGTTCGATAATTATTTATACAGAATTTTGATTATAATTACATAAGTAGACAGATGTATTGGTATTTCTTAATTTAATTGCACTTTCCTTGGACCTTATCAATTTATAACGTTCTCGACGGATGACTTTCAAAATGCCTGTCCCAAACTATTCCAAAATTATTGTTACAAAAGTCTCACTCACACATTTCCAGTATACTCAGACATTTAGGTACCTCTTCAGTGTCGGTGTCTGTCTGTGCATCAGGCTGTAAGATTTGAAAGATGCGTATCTCCCCCCAGGCCCTCGGGACACTGGGACTCCGATTCCTATTCCCATTTCGTAGTGCAGTGAGTTAATGTGGATTTTAATGACCATCCGTGTAGTATAAGTAAGTATAAATAAAATGAGAAATGGTTTTTATAAAACGCTAAAGATACTCGTAGGTATGTCACGCTTTGAATTCAACAAAGACACAACGACGACAGCAGAAAAAACAACGAGTATTTCTGCTTTTAAAATATGTATATTCTCATTTTAGCCCTGATAGGCGGAGAGCTAGCCACGTCAGATATGACACAATAATGAGAGCAATGAAACCCCTCTAGTCAGTTTGCTCATCTGGACATCTGGCAGCTGTGAAGTGATGGAGGTCAAAGAATGCAAACCACTTCAAGAAAACACATCTTTGAGATCTGGGTTTGATGCAATATTATGAGAAATTATATAAATAATTAGACGATATCATTGCCAAAATTTTCTGTTGGGGGAAAGTAGTGCCAAACAACGTATAATGTAATTCATAGTTTTTCGCTTACTGTTTTTATTTCCGTAATAATACGCAATGTGTTTTGTTCTAATATTACAATATAGGCCCTGTCCTTTATAACTGAAACAATTTCGGCAGTTTTTACTTATTTTGGTATTACTATTTTCCAATTCAAAAAATTTGCTAGTCTGTCACTCTGACCTCCACACATTAAAAGCTGCCAGATGCCCGGATCTAGCAATAAGGATAGTATAGCAATCTAACCAGACGGGTTTTGTTGCTCTCATTATTGTGTCATAATATCTGACGTGGCCAGCTCTTAGTCCATGACCCAGTACATAAAACCGTGAATTCAATACAAATATGCTTTCATTTCTAAATGAATAAGAAGCTTTTTTAAATAGAGAATACAAATTCGACCCCAAATCAAACCACAAATTAGGTACGTATAAGTATGTAAGTCCCAAACAGGAAGAAGATAAATATTAGAATGTTTAGTAAAGACAATCATTTACCTCATCCGGAGTCAGAAAATCCAGAAAATCCAAACAAATAAACACAAAAGTCCGCCATCAAATAAATTACGATTATATTCTGGCCAGAATAAGCAACAATAAATCATAAAGTTTAACGAGCCGCAGTGGATAAAAACAATAAGGCGAACGCAGTGACGGCGGGAAATCAGGAAAATGCGAGAACAGATTGATGGCGCCCTCTGTGGGAGAAATGATGCAATTAACGTTCAGTTTCATGAAAGCTGTATTCGAGTAATAGCAGCGATATAGGCACATTTGTTACTTGCGTTTGCTTTTATGTAAGTATATATGTAATAATCTATATTAAAGTCGTTTAGGTTACACCATTCAAAAATGGCTCAACCGATTTTAATGATGTTATTTTTTTTGGATTTAGTTTCGGCCCGAATAGCAGAATAACTATTAAAATAGTGAAAAAAATTAAAAAAATGTAGTTGTTACGATTACGGTACGAAGTTCGCCGGGTCAGCTAGTACATTATAATTATTATAAATAAGAATTGTTATTTATAGGGGAAGGTGTGGGTTTTTTTTATTTGCTTATCTCTCGCACATACATGTTGCGATGCGATATAGATGGGCATTTTTACAAACTCGTGGTATCCTAGTAGAATCATTAGTCACTTACGATTTTGAGTAGGAATTACTAAAAATATCTCTGAAACCGAAAAACTATTTAAACTGAGGTACCTACAACAATTTCTGAAAACATCCAGATACTTTGATAATGTCAAATAAATATGAAATTCAATGTCAGATTTTTATGTTAGAATCCAGCTCGTTCATGTTTAAATTCATGATTTTGTCCTTTTCAAGTTTCCTGAAAATTTACTCAATCCTCAGAACTCATTAAAATAACGCAGGCAGGGTGTAAACATCTCAGTTCGAAAGTCATTAACGCGACTAATGAGTCCTGAACGAAATCAATCATCAATCACGCGCGTCAGGTAGCGAATCAATCATTTTTAATCAATTCATTTCGTCGGCATTACCGCGCGATTGAAACGCGTGATTTGCATAAAAATTTCGTTGAGAGTTTAGCTGTGGAAAAATTTGCGAGTGACTCATTAACTACGGGGTGAGTTTTCGCCTTGGTTTGTTGTTGTTAGCAGATAAGCATAAAAACGATAAGCAATTAGGTTAGGTAACATCGTAGTGCTCAACGCACTAATGCCTAGAGTGTCATAAGCTCCGAAACCAGTGCAAAGCTGGCATGATTGTGGTAGTTTTATAAGTACCTGCCTAATAGAAAATGGTCAAGGTCCCAGACACTACATTAAGTTAGGTTAGTTTTACTTGCAATGGGAAAATGGCTCAAATCAGTCTATATTTTCTAGAGCTGTGATGTGAGAGTTATACAGTTGCTTAAGGTTTCATATTACCGGCTGTCTACTCCGTCTGAAGTGTGTTTACTATCTACCAGTCAACAAGACGACACTTCATTTACCTCATGACTTTACCTTGACACGTAGGGTCGACGTCGACACAGACACCATTATTTCAATAAATAATAAATAAATAAATATTAAATATTGGACAGTCTTACACAAATCAACCTAGTCTCACAGTAAACTCATTAAGATTTGTGTTGCCCATAACACCCATACTAGACGAGTATAATAAATAGATATATAAATAAAAATACTTAAGTACATAGAAAACAACCATAATTCAGGAACAAATATATGTGCTAAACGTGAGTTATTAGTGATAATCAAGGATCGGACAAACGCCCGTCATTTTGAAAATATAACGCTGTTCCGTACAGCAGAGACATCCTTATGTTAATAAAAAAAATAGTATTTTATGGATTTATTGGACCATAATTTATATCCAGTGACAAATTAATTAATGATTGACATTCCGAAAATTACTTTCGCCAATAAAATATAATGACCAAAATTTTTTCTAAATTTTCACTTGTGAGCCTATAACGATGTGAATTTAGGACCCATTTATGCGTTGAAAAAGTCCGTTCACAGTCTATGGACGTCATAGGGGCATATGTAATCGTTGACATTGGTATACTGTTCTTCCAATATGCTTGTGCCTCGGAGTTAATTTTTTCATGTATTTCTTTCACGGTGACGTAATCAGGATATTCCTATTAAAAATTGCTTGTAATTTTGATATAGCTCTCCCGGGAATATTTTGTGAAACAGTATGTATGTCCTCAACAATTTTAAATGATTCTTTTATGTGTAACTTCGTCTTTTCGTCTTTTCTTTTAGATCTAGAGCACAGATTATATAATAGTTCTTTAGAGCTATATCAAAATTTCAAGCAATTTTTAATAGGAATCCTGATTACGTCGTTATAGGCACAAGTGAAAATTTAGAAAAGAATTTGGTCATTCTATTTTATTGGCGAAAGTAATTTTCGGAATGTCAATCATTAATTAATTTGTCACTGGATATAAATTATGGTCCACTGGATATAAATACTATTTTTTTATTAACATAAGGAAGTCTCTGCTGTACGGAACAGGGTTATATTTTCGAAATGACGGGTGTTTGTCCGATCCTTGGTGATAATAAATGCCCTGACCTGGATTCGAACTCGGGACCTCCAGCTTCGTAGGCAGGGTCACTACCGACTAGGCTAGGAGGCCGTTTTATCTACACACATATTATAAATCCTAAATGAAGTGTTCGGAAACCAGTAGAATGACCGCCATTGCACCGCCATGACCGACTCGATTGTGTCGGCGGTCGCGCGGGCGCGTGCCGGCGCTCGGGGAAAGCGCGGATCTTCGTAACGTTACCGTGGGTAATGGATTTTCATACACGTTTTTACCACACTGTCAGAGATGTTACGTTACTGGTTGCAATAATGGTGGTAGTTACATACGGTTTCCGAACGCGGAATAGAGGATTTATGATATTGGTGTAGATAAAATATTTTACGTTAGACAATGGGGCATCCTCCTCCTCTTTACTCTGATGCAGGATGCTGTTAAATTATAAGAGTAGGTACCTTTAAAGTGGAACATTTAAATTACAAGAAAACCCGGAAAGATAACCCGTAATAATAAAACCTACCGTGTAAATTACCTATGTTTTAATTAAGTATTGTGTGTATTGCTTGTTCGGCTCTTTACGCGAACAAAAGCTTTGTGCTCTTGCATATGTATACCTAGTATAAGTTTTACAGTATATTTCGATAATTAAGTACCCCAAACTATGTATGCATGCATTGCGAAAATTATAAAATTTAGCATAGATACCAACATTGAACTGTCGTTAAATACCAAAAAAAATACAAATCACGATTTCCAACGTAAAATACTGTCAATAGCAGCCTAAAATGAAGCATTTCTGCTGGGTAAGCTGTCAACCCTATCGCCTCGTTTGCACCTTTCATCTTTGCATAATAAACGTTCGGTTAATACCACCAGCACGGGCCGTATGTTCAATATGCTTGCACTAGTGAAGCGAGTCCAGCTTTTTTGCAAACCAGAAGGCAAAGACAGACCGTAAAACGTTCAATTTGGTTGTAAAGCTTACTAATCAAGCAAGACAGCATGGACACTGAGTCAATGACCTGCCAAAAAAGTAAATATGTTTCTTTCTGTCGAAAGAAAAAATCTTACAAAATCCTCCAAGGTACTACATAATGGTCGGTTGAAACTTAAGAGCCCTTACATAAGTTCCACGAAATTAAAGACCTGATGGCCGTTACCTATTTAGGAATGACATGGGAAACGCTAGCTCACAGAGGAAGGTCGGGAAGTGAAAAAACCGGCCAAGTGCGTGTCGGACCACGCATAGGAGGGTTCCGTACCTTCAATGGAATAAGAACCAAACTAATACCAAAAGGTCGTATCTGATGCCTATGGAAGAAGTTTTTTGGAGATAACTCAAAAATGGCTGAACCGATAATGTTCAAAACAATTTTCGTTGAAAGTATATGATAAGGCGCATCTCTTCAAATTTTTTGTTTGAATTTAAAGTTCGGTTCAAAAGTTACGGAGGGGGGCTACACAACTTTTCTGACTTTCGAAGCGATTATTTCAGAAAATATTCACTTAATCACAAAATAGTCATAGAAACCTCAATGTTATTTTGAAAGACCTATCGATTGATGTGTCACATGTTGATATTTGGTAAAAAAAACTTTTTTTTAAATTTAGTTACCTGTATGGAGCACCCCTAAAAATATTTTTTTTTTTCAAATTTAACTACATAAATAAGTAGCTATATATGATTTCAAGCTCACATGGTTATTCACATTATAAATATTACTTGAAACGGGATATTTACCATGTATATTTGTTTTTACGAGCACCCGATATTTCGGCGCAGTTGCATGCACCATCATCACGGAGTAACTAACGTTGCGGCGAGTTTTAGTGGTCTACCCACACACCATAGCGATCTACCCTCTTTCGAGTTCGCTTTTTTCAAATATACATGGTAAATATCCCGTTTCAAGTAATATTTATAACTAAGTAGCTGCATACAAAATACACCTTATGTGTAAATTTTATTCAGATACGTCGTATACATAGTTTCCGAGTAAAATGCCTGTGACATACGGACGGACAGACAGACAGACAGACAGACAGACAGACAGACAGACAGACAGACAGACAGACATGACGAATCCATAAGGGATCCGTTTTTTGCCATTTGGCTACGGAACCCTAAAAAGCATACCGGCACTCCAGAATTGCTGGCTAGAAATAGCGGAGGCAGATCTACTAGAACTTCTCCATGTAGGTAGGTAATCGTAATGCACAATTGTAATTGGTGAGAATTAGCGCCAAGAAAAATAAATTGTCCATAACCGCATTTTTTTATGTGACCTGGAAAATTGTTTCGTTACTGGAGTTCAAAATAAATTTTAAGCCACGAAAAGGGACGAAAAATCATTTTGTAACTTATTTTTCTTTGTAAAATATACTTTACTAGCCTTTTCCCGCGGCTTCGCCCGCGTACTATAAGTACTCAAAAAGGATACGATACCCATGTTGATTTTCAGACTTTGTGACCACATTTGCCCCTTTTAGGGGTTGAATTTTCAAAAAACCTGAAACACGTGTTTACTCATTTATCGTTAGGAATACTCCTGTGAAGTTTCGAATAAAATAGTCTAACAAATCTTGATTCGCCATACAAATTTTGGACCCCCATTTTACCCCCTTAGGGGGTGAATTTTGAAAAATCCTCTCTTAGTGCACCCCTAGACCTTATAAGGAACCTACGTGCCAAATTTCGAATCTCTAGAACCAGCGGTTTGGGCTGTGCGTTGATATGTCAGTCAGTCAGTCAGTCAGTCAGTCAGTCAGTCAGTTTCTTCTTTTATATATTTGGATTATAATTGTCCTTCAGATACCAAGTCTTTGCATTGCTAAGCCAACTGATTGATGACCAATGACCTCAATATGCCTAAGAAATCAAAACCGCGTTTGTTGTAGATGGCTCTTTGGAGCCCACGACTCGTCTGTGCTCAGTAACCATCGGAATGACATTCTGTTCTGGGTCTTTCAATATCGACTCTTCACGTACACAACCTCTAATGTAACTCAAACGTATCACTGTAAAGTTCGTTTTATACAGACTTACATAAGGTTTACTTTTAGATATTACTCTATAAAGAAATAGGAGCATCAGATAGTAAGAAGTTGATCAGGATTAAAGGAAGGGTTATCGTTTAAATCGTTCCGTAAAATTTTGTTTCAAAGCTTTCAGATTTGGGGTTTATTTTTTGAGACGTTCGTCTTTTGACAAACATTTGCAGCGTGTAATTAGATTTTGTTTTTCTTTGACAATTTTAAATCAATTGCGGAAGTTAAGGTGATCCATTTACGCAGAATTTGTAACTGCTTTATGTAATGTTACATTAATTATTTCATTATTCTCGTGATCTCGTCAAACATTTATTCTTTCTATATATTCAGAAATATACATAGGTACCTTATACCTACCATATACTAAAAAATCATATAACCGAATGCGTATACACTACTAACACTACGAATTATCTCTTCTGTGACTACGACGACCACTACCACTACATAAGAATTTCCCAATATTAACTTCCTGTTGGTGGGTATATTTTTTTTACAATTTCTACCAATATTTCACTTTGGACAAAAAAATCTATTCAGCCAGGAACATTAATGGTCTACCATATTGTCTCCAAGTTTTATTTTCTTGTTTGTTTTGCAATACTACTTAGCAGAGTTGGGATGTTCACAATGCTTAAGTACTGAAGGCAGCCACGTCAAGGCACCCAGTAAAAATGGTAGGTATTCGAATCATGTGGAGTTATGACTACAAACTTATTTGTCCTAAAAAAAGTTGGCAAATTCATAAAAATTATATTAGGTAAACTTTTCGCGTCTTTATTTTTTAAATTATCGCGTTTTCCTGATGACAAAACATGACTATAGGTTTACAAATATTATGGTTCTTGTGATCCTATTATACTAGTGGTCGTACATGAAGTCGAGGTAAGATGTTTTGTGAATGTCCATTGGTCTTTTTGGGCGGGCGGCCCGCCCGCCGCTCGTTCGTCGTCGCTTCATTAACCTAAAACCGTGGTTGCCAACCGTGAAGATAGGACAGAATGAAGCTGTGACAATTCATGAGAAAAACTGAATGGAAATGAGTTTTCTGTAATGAAAGGTTGCAAAACTGTTTAACTTTTTATAACTTTTGGAATAGACTTTCTTATTAAATTATTGATTGATTTTATTTTTAAGTAGAAACATTGAATATTACATTAGATACACTAAATATAAAGTATCCAAGACCTCCAGTGCCCAAGTCTGGATTCGAACCTTAAGCTTTCAGATTCAACCGCGTTACCAAACCCCTTAAGACGCCGGTTAAAATCCGGTCGAAGACACCACACACCTATTTTAGATTGTGTCTTAACTACGGTATAAAGTAAATAAATGTTAACAGATAACTATACTTTTCAAGGGATTGCATCTCTAGTCAAGGACATAAAAAACGGGTCACTTCACAGGCATTTTCATGTACTGTGACTATTAATTGTCCTAGAGTGAATCAGCGCGTGATAGACATTTCGCAGGAACGGTGCTTGAAACCAGTGAACCTGAATAATCAGGACATCGGCCTGTCGAGCTCGATGCGTCCTGGAGAGATGAGACTCTGACACGTACTATCTAGATGAAGTCTATCTAGGTTCCAGGAAGTCCTTTAGTACACTTCTAAGATTTTCCGAAATGTTAGTTAGCATACCCAAATAATACGATAGTAAACCATTAAGTGCGATCTGGAAAAATATATGTATTATGTTGTCTAATTATTTAACACAAAATGACGAATTATGTACATACCGGGTGTGGCCTGTAAACTTGATAACGTTTGGTCAACAACTTTTAAAAATAACTTGTAGTTTGAATTTTATTACAGTTTAAAGTATATTCGAACACGCAATGTATTAAGGCATTGATTAATATCCGTAGGGTGACAAAACTGACAGGCGATGTCATTTAGGCGGAACTTGATGTATGTATATTGAAAATACTATTTAGTTTGTTTGAAAAAGATACAATCTAAAATCTACATAACTTTCAAAAGTCGTTGAACAAACATTGTCTATTTTGAGGAGTAGAATCTTACGTTTTAATTTTTTGCTCCTATTACAGGCCACAACCGGTATAACAAATAAAACTAGCTAAAACTAAAATAAATCGAAATAATTAACTCTAAAAATAAAACAAAATTAAAACTAAAATATTCAAATATGTATTATTATTATTTAGTTGCTTTATTATTTTCTGTACTAGTTTTATTTTTATGGTGTTCAATAAAGAGTTTTGTATTTGTTTAGTGTTGTGGTCAGCGTGGAGACCGTCAACCAGTGGATGGGATTTGCACGGGACCGAGGAAAGTGGCGTAATAAAGAAGAGGCCTATACTCAGCAGTGGGTGGATACGGGCTGAATAGATAGATAGATTGTGTTGTATTCAATAGGTATATGGGTTCAGAATACTGTTGGGACTGCCTCGTTTTTGCAGCGCGTCAGGTATGTTCGTGGAGGCGCGCACGGACAGTGTCAGTGCGATATTACCGAGAGAAGAGAACGGCCCACGGTGGGCTGAAAATCGGCCTCCATAGAAATAGAAACCGAAGTCTTAAATTTGAACTTTTTTTTATTGGAATAGCTATGGTTAGGTGTTATTATGTCCCAAAATTAATCTTAGCTTATTTGGTTGGAAAAATAATTAATTATAATTTTTTTTCTAAATCTTTGTATGGCGCGTATCAGAAAAATCGAGTTTTCTCCGAAAATAAAAAGGTAACCGTAATATCCTGACAGATGATTTTAAACACAATTATTCTTAATTTTTCCACATAATTAGAATTTTCCTACGGGGTGCACTTTTTTTTTTAAAAATCGAAATATATTTTTTATTTATTTTATTTTATTTTTTTATTTTAATATAGTTAAACTCGTTATTTTGACTACAAAAAATGAATTTGAGTTTAATCGAACCAATAACTTACGCGTAGTGAATTTTTGTTCTAAGCAAATGTATGGAGCGTACGAGTAAAACGGATTTTTTTTTCAAAAATTAAAGGTATACCGTAATATCCTTGCAGATGATGTAAGAACCAATTATTAAGGATATTTTCACATAACGCGAACTTTTCTACCGTATGCATTTATTTAATAAAAAATAAAAAACTTATTTTTTCATGCTGAAATAGCTTTTTCTCATTGTTTTAATAAACATACAAGAGTTACAAGTAGAAAATTGAAGAAAAAACCATTACATCCTTTACATTATTACCCTTGTATCCTCTTTGTTACATTATCTTTAACAGTATTTAACAAATGACACATTGACAATTGATGAGTCTAAAATTAATGATCGTTAATGAGGTCCGGTAACAATTATTAGTAGATACTACGAATTTACTTAATTAAATAAATATCAGTAGCATTATCAATAATTGGTTTACATAAAAACAGAAATAAGTATGTGTAATGCTATCCTAATTAAAAGTATTCTAATGCTAATATAGGAATCCAGAAAGTTTAGTTTTCCTGGTCGCTTACTTCCGAATCCGTGTCCATTTCAGAATCAGGGTACACATTCGAGGTATCTGTCACTTCTTGTTCTTGAGGTTCCAGACAAATGAATAATTCTAAAGTTTCAGGGAAGAAAGCCTGTTTCTTTTTTGAGATTTTAGGATAACAAACAAGTCCAAGTTCGTAATAAGACTGTCCATGGTTTATGGTCGTATGTTAGCGGTTGAGAAGCTCAAGATTAACTAAAATATAAAATGTACCCCTTACCTATTTATAGCAAGTACTAATGAACACCACCATTCTATATCATTGTTATTGTAATTAGTTTTACGTCTAATTATAAGCATAATGATTAAAACCTTAATAATTAAACTGCATTCATATTATCTACTAACAATTGTAACCGGACCTCATTAACGATCATTAATTTTAGACTCATCAGTTTTCAATGTGCCATTTGTTAAATACTATTTCATTAAGTACGAGTACAAAGATAATGTAATAAAGAGGATGCAAGGGTATTAATGTACCTAATGGTTTTATTTTCAATTTTCTACTTGTAACTCTTGTATGTTTATTATTTATTTGATTAAAACAATGATAAATCTATTTCAGCATGAAAAAATAAGTTTTTTCTTTTTTATTAAATAAGTGCATACGGTAGAAAAGTTCGCGTTATGTGAAAATATCCTTAATAATTGGTTCTTACATCATCTGCAAGGATATTACGGTATACCTTTAATTTTTGAAAAAAAAATCCGTTTTACTCGTACGCTCTATACATTTGCTTAGAACAAAAATTCACTACGCGTAAGTTATTGATTCGATTAAACTCAAATTCATTTTTTGTAGTCAAAATAACGAGTTTAACCATATTAAAATAAAAAAATTAAATAAAAAAAATAAAAATTATATTTCGTTTTTTTTTTTAAAAAGTGCACCCCGTAGGAAAATTATAATTATGTGGAAAAATTAAGAATATGTGTGCGTGACAGTTCCAACAGCCTTATGCGCCTTGTGTTAGAGTCGCCTGCTTGCGCCTTCTGGAGACATTGGGACTCTGTACACATGTCATCCAGAGGCTTAGTGTATAATATAGTATAGGCTTTACTAACATAGTTTTAAGGCAATGTATACTAGCACTATGGACAAATGGTCTGACAATAAATTATTTTGATTTTTTAAAATATAATATCTGGGCTTCTCAATGTTGATGTTCTCAACTTGCCGATTAACAACAAACTGTGTTACCTAATCATAACAATAAAATAAATAAACTGTGTAAGTATAGATGAATTATCGAGATCATGGAATTGCATTTGTAGTGGTTGTACCGTTTGCAACAAAAGGAGAATCATTTTCTCTTAATTTAATAAAATTACATACCCTTAAGAAATGGAATAAGTAGTAATCCTCTGTTTTTTGCTGTCACAAGTATTGATAATAAGATTGTTTGAAATTCGATCCATTTCCCCTTCCTGACATCGATATTTATTTTCTTTACTTTCGACATGGCGACAAATATTTTTCCAGTCCTCAGCAGTAATAGTATTCATTCGTTCAGTTGCTAAACTCATAATGCCTTGCATGTTTAATGAAACGTTTCTTTTCGCTACATATCCTTTTACCATGGACCAAATATTTTCGATCGGATTGAATGTCAGGTGATACGGTGGCAATCGTAAAACGGAGTGGCCATGTTCTTTTAAAATTGCATCTATGTGGTACTCACGAAACCGCTCTTTATTTTGTTTAATTAAATCATACAAACTGGTTTGTTGTTGTGTTCTGTCAACCAATCCATCATTTCATGTTTATGAGAATTTGACGTTGGAGCATGATTCAAAAGTTTGTTGTGATAGGACGCATTATCTACGATAATAACGCTATTCGGTTTAAGGTTCGGTATTAATTTTTCTTTTAACCATTTTTCGTAGTTGACAAAGTTCATCTGGTCATGGTAATCTCCCGTTTTTTGGTTTGCCTTAAACATTAACAAAGCGTTGGGAATAAAACCATCTTTTCCTCCTGCGTGCATTATTATTAACCGCTGGCCTGTACTGATTTGTTTTTTTACACCAAATTCTGTTCCATCGGTCTAAGCCTCTCCGGACACATGTGAAGTGTGGATGTAGGTTTCATCAGTATAAACTAGTGGTCTATCTTCAGACCGATATTCCGCAATTTTGGTAAGGTAATTTATTCTTGGCAGTCGTATGTTGTGTCTTTCCATTAATATTTTTCGGTTGTCCTCGGTCTTTTTCCATTTAAATCCTAATTTTTGTATTTGTGTTCGTAAGGTGGAAATGCCAAATTTGTAATCTATATCGGATTTTAACACAGAGTGGAGTGCCTTTAAGGTTGGAAATTGCTTATGGGACAGATGAAAATTGTATATAGTTCTCCGGATGACTTCCTGATCAAAATCGTCTACTGCTGATGACGGACAAGTACGTAACTTTTTATTTCTCGGGGAGGTGAATTTCTTTGTTGTTGCGAATTTCTCACTATTGCTCTCAGACACAATGTTATAAACAGTAGAGAGACAAACACCTGTAGCATTTTCAACTAACTGGGTAGCGGTGTAAGGGGAATTTAAATTTTTCTTCAGTTCAAGTTCAAAATATTTATAAGTTAAAAATAATTTGCTTACTTTGACTCTCAATCGGACCAAAATTACTCACTGCTATTTTTTGAAAATTATGTAACTTACACTTGGTCGTACGGGCTGACACAAAATTATTCTGATAATTGTGAGAATACAATAAAATCAGACGTAAAAATATATGCACAACGTAAATAATATTCACAATTTGACACTGACATTATTTTGGTATTTACTTCTTCAATATATAACAAACCTCTTTTTATGCTGATAGTACGAGAAAATAGAAAATTCAAATATAGAATGCCTGTAAACATACAATACTACTACATATGCAATTCCATGCTCTCGTTAATTTATCTATAATACCATATCAATACCTAAGTCAAACAACAACAACTTCATGTTACTTGAACAAGGATAATATTGGTACTTATCATAAACACCTAAAGATAAAAATTTTCCTAAACACGAGAATGTTGTGGCTCTGAAAAACCGCTGTACAAATTGCAAGCTCACCTCAAAGGCGTAAGCCGCCGCTCAGCCGTCCAATTAAAAAACGCAGTAAGTGACTACGAAGTTAACACATCGTTACTTCCTTCCTAAACCGCTAGTAATGCTTCATCTCACCTCCTACCGAATAAGCCTGATATTATTCCGCTGACATGACGTGACCCACTAATGTGTGATATTGAAAAACATCTTTTGAGCGTTTGGGTTTTCCTTGTGCTTACAATTTTCCGGAGGGATTGAGAGCGTGTGAAAATATTTGCTATTAGGTATATGTGATAAATGTATTCCTATAATATTGTGAATAAGGGAACGCCAAAGGGTTTGTAAAGGTCTTTATTTACCTCTTCCGAATAATGTAGGTACTGTAGGTGTCTGCGCCTACGTATTAAAATACGTAGGCGCGGAAGACGTTCACAAAGAGAACACTGATCCAGCTCTTTCTGAATGAATTCTTTGAATGGGATTCATTTTAGAAATAGGCTAAATACTTTTTTTAAGTCAATTGGTATTACAGAAATATTTCATTACTTTTTATTTTACCCTTGAATTTCGGACGTAACTTTAAAGTTAGTTACCTAATAAATATAATAATGCTCATATTCTGTTTTGTTTAAATACGACGGATAACAGATAACTTTAGGTACAAACATACTTATCGTGATTAGGAAAACGTAGGTATCCAATCTTCCCCTATTTAAATTTTACCTACCCCTTATTATACTTCATCTTGTTACGACAGAATTTTCGGTCAATATAATAACACCAAATTCTGTATGATTACAAAGTAAGAATAAACAATAATTTCCAACAAATACGAGCATACCGCGCTCGGCGGGGCATTAGGGAGCCGGTGGGAACGAGCAGAAAATTAAACAAAGAGCGTAATTCGGGAGGTTCCAAATGAAATGTAATTTGTAGTTGCTCCGCCTCGTGCCTAAATACGGTAGTACAGAAGGTTCACCGCCGGAATGTAACACCGTATATAAAAAGTACATTTAATTTTGAAATGTACTTAAGTAGGTAAGTACTTCATCCTTTTGGTATGTTTTCGTCTTCTTTGCCACAGTGCCAAAGTGTTGATGCCTTCCACTTAGTCTATAAATTGAGTTGTAGGTAAGTATTATAAACAGGAAGCAATGATATTTACTGTGGATGGGTTATACTCTAACAAAATGAGCACAAAAAATACTTCCAGAGTTATTTCATAACCTAGCAACGATTCTGCTATGTTTATCTATTTTGACAATCATGGTCACATTACATCTTTATCACTCTCATTGTTAGACAATTACAATTTGTCTCTTTCTCGCGCGGGTGACGGGAGTTCATTGGCACGTCCGCATATCTCGCTTGCCCGTGCGCGACTAGCGACAATTGTTTGAATTCACTCATTTTAATTGCTTCACTTTCGGAGCGTGCATAACCCATCTGAGAGAGGAAGTAAGAAGTCTAATCCTCTTTTCAATCGTCTTTTAGCTCATACTATCGCATCGTTGTCTTACCGAATACAATCATTTCAATAAAATTAAGCTGTACAAATTAATTAATAAAATAATTAATATATGGTCTTTGGGTTTAAAAGACTTACACAAAAAATTAAAAGGATGCGACTACATCTATTTACATAACACTGCGATTATTATCAGGATTTGCGAATAAAATAAGTGAATCTTCTGTGTCTGTTTATTCTGTATCCATTTCCAGTTACAATTTAATCACGGAAAACTTTAATCACCTGAAAGTCCCGAAGCCGTGGGATTGCGTCGATTAAATCACAACGGAGGTTTAACCCCTTGCGATCTTTGACGGAAAAAAATGATTAATGGAGGTGTATTAATGTTATTGGTTTTAAATTATTTTCTTGAGAAAGTGATATTACAAATGGGTAAAATATACTACTTATAATTATTATGATATAAGTTAAATAAATAAGTATTTTTAAACCTTAAGTTTAAAAAAAAATTATACTCTTATTTTAGGAACAAAAAGCCTTTCTTCCAAGTAAATAATATTGAGAAAAATAACGCAAAGACATGTACGTATAATTATCTTCTCTACAGATCCTAACTCTCTCTAGGACTATTCATAAGTAGGGGTCGCCAAAAATATTTAGAGTAAATTTAGAACTCCTTAAACCTTAGCCAATAGCCATACTTAGTTTCACTCACTGAAACTTATCACAACACATGTAATATAATTCCCAATTCCACATTAGCACATTACACTATACGACGACTTGGGGAATCAATATCCAACGAAACTCTGCTCCCAAAATCCGATTCAGGGGGAGCTCAATATCAAGTTGTAAACAAAACATAATTATGCAGTACAACGCCATTCAAAGACGCCCAAGCTCTTTATACGGAAATTATCGTGCGCCATTCAAGATAAGGCGGGGGTGTATCTGTAGCGCGCTCGATATTACGTGACGTGAAACTGAAAATACAACGGGTAGCATGCTTAGTTTATCACCAGTATTATAATGTCCGTCTCTTTTTTACCAGTCTAGAAAGAATGGGATGGAAGTTTAATTCCAATAGGAAAAATCCATGCTCGTATACCTAAGTATACGTGTTACTTTAGTTTTTTACAAGATCTTGAGGACTTGACGCAGCGCAATTTTAAGGAGACAGTAATGAAACCCGAAAGATATTTTGTTAGTAATGGAACGCTGTCAATACCCATTTTATGAGAAATGAAAAGTTTCTTAGTTGTTTTTTGTACATCGTACCTTTTTACATTTTAGAGAAAGGTTGTTGTTTTTAGGTGTTAGATGAAATGCGTTGAACAGTACGCGTGTTACTTTTTAACAGAACTAGGGCAACTAATTAACTTCGCGTTTATAATACTTATGTATATAATTGAGCTACTTTATTTCTTAAAATCAATTAATTATTCATCGCTCCGTTGCAACTAGATTTCGTTCGGCTTGACTATTTGGAAAGTTGAGGATGACATCTTACGAGTCTCAAAAAAAAACTATATCGAACGATAGGTAAACTTGCTAAATAAGTAGGTACTCAAAATAAATGTTGTACCGTGAACCTAAATATAAACCGTAAACTTGTTAATGATAATATGTATCATGAATGTCCAAGTAGATAACAAATCAAAAGCGGGAATTTTGTTAGCGTTTTCATACTCAATGCAAATTATCCGAAGTCAGGTGTAAGACAAGCTAGATAGATTTGTATATATAAACAACTGCGACGTCCTTAAAAATTATTTAAAGAAACATTTAGTAAAATCCTAGTGAAATGTTCAGTCAAATCTTAGAAATGTCTTTTGAAAACAAGACATATGTTAACCTAAACTGCGGCACAAAAGAGTAAGCATTTAGCGGCAAGACACTCTCAACGCTAATAATTTATGTACGAAGCACAGTGCTTTGAACAAATAGTGTTCTTTCAACAGGAACAATGCTGTAACTGTAGTGAAAGGGGTTTAAGTTACATGCATCTTTCGAGTCTTCTAACCCTTTTAAGTAGAATTAGAGAATGGTAGCCGTGGGCGAGATCAGTATTCGGAGGCGCGAGGACGTAACGTTTCGTTGTACTTTGGTCTTATTAGAAACTTTTACGGTAGGTACAAAACAGTAGTTACAAAGAAAATATTAAATAAAACAGTCACAGTAATTAAATGATAATAAATAATAATATATAGATATTGAGTAATGTGATGACCTGGTGAAGGTCGCGGGAGTCCGCTGGATGCGGGTGGCGCAGGACCGGTCATTGTGGCACTCTTTGGGGGAGGCCTATGTCCAGCAGTGGACGTCTTTCTCTGATATGATGATGATGATGATGAGTAATTAAATAAGGCTTTAAAGATTCAACGACCCAAATAAAATTTCGGCTTTAATTTAAATACTAGTAGGTACGGTACACTACACTGCGGGTTGTATGCATGCTTTGTCTCCAGATTAAGCTATTCATAAGAATTTTGGATAAGAATTTACCATTGGCCGCTGTATATACATTGTAATTGTGTTACTTGAAAACGAACATTAAACGTACCAATTAAATTAAATGCCAGAATTATCATTGTAACAGTCAAGCCGTCCAACTTTTCCAGCCAGCGGCTGTCAGAATAGTCAGAATACGGCGCTAAGCAGCAAAGAGCGAGGTGATTAAAGTAATTGCCTGCTCATTGCTTTGCCTGAATGGAAGCTTAGCATTAGGTCAATGACCCTGGCACGTGTGAGAAAAATACATGTTATTTGGAACTACTACTTAGATGTGATTTACAGTCAGATTTACCTACTCTTTCACAATATTTTTCTTCACTGTAAAACTCGACCGAACAAGCTCATAAAAAATCGGCTTTCAGCTGTATTGGATCAATATAAATGGAACCTGAAATGACAAACCCTTTTGATATTATTCCGTAGTCAATTGGAACCGGAATTAATGATCATTTTATTCGCCCGAGCAATATGGAATCCGATCAGACTGCGTCTCTCATGTGTCATGATTTTAATTATTCCCGCACTGATGAATACAAAATGTATTTAATTAATACAAATGTATTCAAATTGGTTGGAGCAGATCAAATTACACACGGTGCGATATATAACACGGCAAGATGCGGCAGCCGATATTGCGATGAGTGGAGATTAGAGAGGAATTATGATTTGATTTCGCTACTGGTCCTGTTGTTGTGGTTTTTTTTTAAGAACCTAGATGCATTCGCGTTTAGCAAGGGCTATATTTTCTTAAAGTTTTTTTGGCAAATGACATTGTGGATAAATTTACTGACAAGGTGCTCAGGTCATATAGACTAAGTTGTGTTACGCCAGCGTTGAGAAAAACAGTAATCGGAGAACTCATTCAATTGCTCATCGTATTTTCGTTCAAAACATTTGAATTTTTCCAATGTAGGAACATAATATTGCTCTCATGCGTAGTGGCCTAGTGGGGCAGATCTATGTCATGTTTAAACTGTTTAAAATAGAGTCCCCATCAAGTTTAAGGTTGTTAGAATCATCTTAGCTTGAGTTTGAATTAACATTACTAAAATCCAAAATAGTACCTCTAATCCTACTATCCGTTTAAGTTTTCAAAATGTACAGTTGTACACCACTATGTACTAAATTTCCCCTGGGTGTTCCTGTTCACAATTTGCACGAAGCTACGAAGTTGACTTTGTGTGAAATAAATTTTCAAATTTAAAAGTGAATTTAGCGACAATAATGTTTTCTGCTCACCCACCTACGAATTCCAGGTACCACATAATTTACCGGCCAACGTTGGGCCGCAATAAAATGAAATAAACGTTCAATAACTTTAGCAACATTTTATATCACTATTATGTTGGTTTATAATTGACCTTATAGCGTTGACAGCTGAGTTCTGTTTCGGGTGGGATAGTTATAAGATAAAAGTTTGTGAAAGTAAATGTGGCAAATATTGTTTTCTCTATTCGCGGCGCGATAACAACTAGCATTGTGCTCGCCATCGTAAATCGGGCGAGACGTAACGAGCCTATTGTGGCCTTACAATTGTAGCAACCTGTGCCCACTGTTGTACTGGAAACGATGTCGTATCGTGTCCAGGCTTTTAGGCTGATGTTGCTTGAGACTACAAAATGAGGAAGAACCCGCAAAGCAATGCGAAAAATATCTAGGTACATACATAATCTATTCGCCGTCGTATTTAGATAAAAAAGTGCAAGTCAAAGTCCAAAACAAAAGATTGTAAACAATTATAGTGGGATTTTTAATATAGTAATGTGTCGATGTTGATTTGGAGTGTTCTGGAATATATTTAGCAATATATTCCAGACTTGGCAATTTTGGGGCTACGTTGATAGATTTCAAACGACCATAAAAGCTGTTATTGCTTTTGGTAAACGGCGAGAATAATTTAGGCTCTTACGTATTACCAGAAGTAAGGAGGTAAAAAAGAAGTACTTTGGCCCATAAATGGATTATTGAAAGTCGCCCCTGTATTTTAAAGCCACCCCATTTGACCGTATTTAAGGATATCGTAGGCTCATGGAGACTCGATAACCCCAATCCGCATCAATAAGTGCGTGCGAGCATGGCGACCCGCTGCGTTGGTCACGCCGACCTCTTTGAACAACATCCATAAAGTATTTCATCTATATGAGTTTCATACAGACATATGTCCTTTTAACTCTACCAGCAAACTTTACACCAAATGAAGTTCCAGTGACCTGCCTCAATGAGTCTTAAATATTGCGACAAACTTCATGGTAACTCATGAAATATTTTTGAAGTGAAAACTTCTTTAGCGGCGCTGTGCACTTTTTGTGATGGGGAAAAAATGTCAAACTCGCGACAGGGTCACGTGACCGACAGATTCGACAGGTTCAGTGTTGCCAATTTAGCACTTTTGGGGCTAAATTTAGCACTATTTAGATTGAATTAGCCCTAATTTTTTGCATTTAGCACTATTTTTAGCACTTTTTGGAAATTGCAATTTTATAAAAAATAATTTTCCAAAAGTTGATAAATTTTATTTGTAGTCTGTGCTTAAAATGATAAACACTGATTAAACAGGGTTAAGTAGGTTAAGGATATCGTAAGATATTTAGTGGTGGCCTGATAACTTGGTTTTTAGGGTTTGTGAATATAACCGCAACGGTCAAGCCAGTTTTTCGGTGACATTTTGTTTGATCTCAATCTGTCATCAGAAAATGTATCGCCTTTTTTTACACATATGTGTGCCTAATACTTCGCTCACTAATGGAGGACTTTGATATAATTAACAATTCTACGAAAACATGTACATACCCACAACAGAAATGAAATTCTAATGTTGATTACAGCCAACAATAACAACACACGACTCTTGCCCTGCAAACCCTCTCACCAAGAGACCCATATTCATTCTTAACTGAATCAGATCCAGCTTAACTTGATTTCATACTCTTACACGGCACCCTCCCAAAAGCTAAAAGGCGTATGTGCCATATAAAAGTGTTACCGCATTTATAACGGGAGCTAACGCTAATGGCACTTACGTCGCGAAATTTAGTGTTAGTATCCGAGCTTTGTTAGTAATGGCGTAAGCGCCATAACATCTACGGTTCTTTTTATACGGGGCAACACCAATAGCTAAAACTGAAGCCGTTTTATTTTAAGGGTAAGTGTGCTTTGTTTGGGCCGTAACGTGATTCGCGCCCATCCAATGCCAATTTGTAATCATTTTAATGTACAAGTAATGCTCCCCGCATGTGCCCCTCAGGTTTCAGCTATTGTACTCGAGTGTAATATAATTGCTATGTTATTTATTGCTCGCTGTGGGACACGGATTCTGTGGAAGAATAATTTTGTTAAATGTACGACAATTACTGTGAGTACACACGCACATTGCTAGGATCAGCGCGCGATGAAGATAAACTGATTATGGTCAGAACCTGCTAGCTGCATCGACTTTGCAAGTGACAGATTGTGGAGAGCTAGAATAAGACGTCAAAATCTTCTCATTCCTCCTAGGCCTCCTAGCGTATGTCCCAGCTTTTTGCTCTATTGAAACTGGGGTCCGTTCGGCAACCATATTCCAGAAATTGGCGTAGGGCTAATTTTTACGAGAGCAACTGCCATCTGATCTTTCAACCCAGAGGGGTAACTGCGCCTTTTTGGGATTAGATCCGGTTTCCTCACCGAAAATGATATTTCGTACATAAGTTCTGAAAAACTCAGTGGTATGAGCCGGGGTTAGAACCCGCGACCTTCGGATTGAAAGTCTGACGTCTTAACTGCCACCACACCAGCGCTTTTTAGGGTTCCGTAGTCAACTAGGAACCCTTATAGTTTCGCCATGTCTGCCCGTCCGTCCGTCCGTCCGTCCGTCCGCGGATAATCTCAGTGACCGTTAGCATGCTAACGGTAAATTTCAGCTTTCTAGTGCACTAGAAAGCTGAAATTTGGTACTAACATGTATATCAATCACGCCGACAAAGTGGTAAAATAAAAAGTGGAAAAAAATGTTTTATTGGGGTACCTCCCCTATACGTAAAGTGGGGAGTGATTTTTTTTTTCATTTGAACCCTAACGTGTGATATATTGTTGGATAGGTATTTAAAAATTAATAGGGGTTTACTAAAATCATTTTTTGATAATGTAAATATTTTCGGAAATAATCGCTCCAGAAGTAAAAAAAAATGTGTCCCCCCCCCCCTCTAACTTTTGAACCATAAGTTTTAAAAATATGAAAAAATCTCAAAAGTAGAACTTTATAAAAACTTTCTAGGAAAATTATTTTGAACTTGATAGGTTTAATAGTTTTTGAAAAAAATTTACAAAATAATTTCTGAACTAAGTTTGTAATTTAACCGTATAAGCAGGTGTTTATTGTACTTGTAATTTCTACAAAATCACAATGAAATGACGTGCTTTCAAATAAAGTAAAACCGGCCAAGAACGTGTCGGGCCACGCTCAGTGTAGGGTTCCGTAGATTTCCGCCCGTCACAGTAAGTGTCCCCACTTAATAGTTAATAGCACCGCCATGTAGGATATGATATGAGAGTTCCACGTACAGCGACATCTATCGGCAAATTAAGTAAACTATTGCGCGCGAGCTTAAAGTATGGAAGATGATTTTTATGGAATAATTCTTTATTGCGTGAACCGATTTTCACCGTTTTTACTTTATTTGAAAGCACGTCATTTCATTGTAATTTTGTAGAAATTACAGGTACAATAAACACCTGCTTATACGGTTAAATTACAAACTTAGTTCAGAAATTATTTTGTAATTTTTTTTCAAAAACTATTCATCCTTTCAAGTTCAAAATAATTTTCCTAGAAAGTTTTTATAAAGTTCTACTTTTGAGATTTTTTCCATATTTTTAAAACTTATGGTTCAAAAGTTAGAGGGGGGGGGGGGCGCATATTTTTTTACTTCTGGAGCGATTATTTCCGAAAATATTTACATTATCGAAAAATGATTTTAGTAAACCCCTATTCATTTTTAAATACCTATCCAACAATATATCACACGTTAGGGTTGAAATGAAAAAAAAAATCACTCCCCACTTTACGTATAGGGGAGGTACCCTAATAAAATAAAAAAATCCACTTTTTATTTTACCACTTTGTCGGCGTGATTGATATACATATTAGTACCAAATTTCAGCTTTCTAGTGCTAACGGTCACTGAGATTATCCGCGGACGGACGGACGGACGGACGGGCAGACATGGCGAAACTATAAGGGTTCCTAGTTGACTACGGAACCCTAAAAACGGTGAAAATCGGTTCACGCAATAAAGAATTATCCCATAAAAATCATCTTCCATACTTTAAGCTCGCGCTCAATAGTTTACTTAATTTGCCGATAGATGTCGCTGTAGGTGGAACGCTCATATCATATCCTACATGGCGGTGTTATTTTAACTCTTAAGTGGGGACACTTTCTGTGACGGACGGAAAACTACGGAACCCTACACTGAGCGTGGCCCGACACGCTCTTGGACGGTTTTTTAAATAAGACGTCAAAATGATATGTAAAAATTACGTTTATGAAAATCATGGCGTATGGCGGCAGTTCGTTTACTTATCGTTTAATGTGGTCGGACTCTATAATTAATCTGACCAATATTTTTTTTATATAAGGTTAGTTGAAACAAAACGGGATTGAAAAGCTTAATTGTGTCACTATTTTATACAATACTTTAACGAGTCCTCAAAATAGGCAAGCCGGTAATAATTAAGTTCGGCGAATGCCTTACAATTCCGTAATTTACTTACTTCTATCTCCCGGTGGATCGTACCGGCGGTTGGAGAGGACGGTACTTCTCCCCGACCGTTGTATAATATTGTATGAAAATCCATTTCAGCATAGTCGACGATGCTAAAATTTGCGACCATAAAAGCTCCATAGAAAAGTGGTTTGGTCTACAAAGTCTCGATTCAAGCATTATAATCGACGAGTAGAAAAAACTAGAATACCTGCGACACTAACAAATGAGCCTTTTACAGGATAGTGACGATAGATTCGAGCTGAAAATATAGTTTTATCGGTTCAAATACCATTTGCCTTGAGGAAAACTAGATCACATTTGTTAGGGAGTAATGTACGGGGGGTTCCTAAATCCATACATCTGTTAGGAGGAATGAATCCACAGAAATGCAACTCGGAATACTTTAGCTACTATCAAACAAATGACTGACTTGTCTGGAGATGAATTTGAGATTGCCCTATAATTCATCTGTTCAGATGATGAACTATTAGCATATGTTTACTTTTAACATGAAGCTTTTAGAATTTGCACTAGACCATACTGATAGTGTTGTGTTCCTGCCGGGGAGTAAGGTTGCCAAAGAGCTCAAAGAGGACCCAGTGTGGATGACGAGGGACCCCTCTTGTTCCTTTAGTCTTCAACACAGTGAATCCTCCTTTTTGTAAAGGTTCGGCAACGCGTATGTGATACCTCTGGAGTTGCAGGCGTCCAAATGCTACGGGAGCTGCTTACCATCAGGCAGCCCGTGCTTGTTTACCATCGTCGTGGTATAAAAAAAGAACACCTACTTACTCAGTTAGAGTTTATACTTAGGTATCATCACGCGAGGTCTAACAAAATTGATGCTGTCACAAAGTTAGTAACATTTAAATCCTGGAATACACTCATATTCCCATTATTGCCAGGAATAAGTGAAAAAAGCCATCATTCAGTATTAGGAAATCGTGAAACGTTTGTGTTATATCTCAATTATCAGTCGAGTTAAAAGCTCATTATTGTTCGATCTCTAGAAGATAAGATAAGCAATTGTTTCGTGCATTAGGCGATTATCACACTGGCGCCGCAACCGCAAGCGGCGACGGGTGTGCAAGCGTGACAGCGCTATAGACATGCGTAGCGCTATCTCGTTCGCACACCGTCGCCGTACGCGGAAACCGCAACAGTGTGTAAATCGCCTTCGGATAAGCACGTTAAAAGGTTTATGGGCCGAAAGTGGGTTAACAGTCAGCTAATAGCACATTCGGGAACTGCAGATATACGATATTACGCATGGCTAAAGGTAACCGCTTATATACGTACAAGTTCAACCTATAAACCTCCGGATTTATCTTAGGGTCTTGTTTTCACTGAAGCAAAACTTTCAGACGTGACAGAGCACAATATCAAAGATAGCTAATACTGTCATCTTGTTTGCAGTTTCGTCAATGGGTGTAGATATTTGCGTTGCTAATACGGGTTTATCGCGCTTTCATCATGTTCGTTGTATCAACATTTGCTGCTGCCGTCTGAAGTATATCGTCTACTGATTGTCAATTGTTTGCGACTTGAGTGTCATGATCATGAAAGATGGAGTTAATCGCATCGCGATAGTAGCATAGTATATCTCACTGATGTTGAAGAATAGTAGATTAATCTGTATTGAAAAAGTTGGGGCCAGACGGCAGATAGCCGCAGATTCTTCCACGAGACTTTGATTGGAGCGAGTTGTTGAAGCGAGCGTCTACATGGCTCACAACCAACCAACCGCTTCTGCCAATGGTTTGCAGAGCACACTTAGACACCAAGGGCGTTTAAAGGTCATGTAGAATTTGGCACCAACCACTGCTACATGGTTTAAAATCTCTGTTTTCTGCCAAGGTCTCGTGGCAGAGCATTGTGGTTGTATGCCGTCTGGTCCCAACTTTATGATACAGTCTTCCACATGGTGATTGATAATTGTGCGTCAAGCTTTATTCAGCGATAGTGCTAATTTGTGGTAAGTACTAACTTTACGAGCGCTTCTGTAGTGAAACAAAAGTAGTTTTTACTGCATGTTAACATGTTTAGGCATATCTTGGTGTTAATACAACACCCGAGCGCTTAAACCACTAAGAGCTCTCAACTAAGCACAGGAAAGTGGCAACCTGTTTTAGTATTTTAAACTGAAATCAAATAAAATCACCTCTTATTTCGCCGTTTTTGGGGCTTTGGCGCTTGTTTGGTTTCACCGAATCGGCAATAATGGTCGCATATTAGAGTTTTTGATAATGTAACAACAGAGATCTTGCTCTATCATAGTGTTTCTTACACATTAAGCCATTATTTTAGTAGCAGCGCTCATTGGACGTAGTAATTAAAAATGTATTTAAAGCCTGACCAGAAATATATGATTATTGTCAAGAGGGCGCTATTATTTTCATTTATATGGCGACAGTCATAGAGCGTGTTATTCTCTATGGTATAGTGACATCCTGATTTGTTTACCTGTTAGCTCTGATGTTAATTTGAAAATGTTTAACAGCGAAATTGTTTCATTTCCCGATTGTATTATTTAGAGCAGTTTATTATATACACGATTTACAATCTACACTTTATTATTATTCAAGTAAACTGCCACAATGACAGTGACAGCCTATCATGCACTCACACATTCATAATCATCCTGTCATTAAAATTATTGCCAGTGTAAGAAATTAGTTCCAATGAAATTCCGCAACATGGCGCATGATTATATATTTCTGGTCAGGCTTTAGATAGGATTTAACCCTTACAGTAGGTAAATATTTGATTCAAAGCGCAGTGAAAGCGCTGCAGCGATGATCCCGTCACATTTAATCATTTTGTCACGTATTTAATCCGACGGTAAGCGCTTTGTCACGCCGCCACGTCGCCATATGTCGTCTTACGTCGCCGACAAAGACTTTTGTCGCACAATAGGCAGCTTAGCCGTTTACATCACACGGGGGATAAATTTAACATTTCTGGTGTGAAATTACAATGTGGGAATAATGAGGATTTATTAAAGCGTTACATAAAGCGTCATTGTTACAACTTTTAACAGCTGTGGCGAATCCGAGTCGCTTATATTACAATTATTGGGATACGTGTTGACGGCTTAGTGTAAATAATAATTTAGCTACCAGGTCTTGGGAAAAAATCTTACTTTTGAAATGCCGACATTATTTGCTCACTTCGTTATGAAGAAAAAAAACAAATTAAGGATGGTACACCTTGTTCTGTCCGTGTCCTACACGACACTTCCGACACTTGATCACACTTCACTTTGTATACAGAACACCATTCACGTGACCTCCGAGGATCACGTGACGCTTTCTATACAAAATGAAGTGTCGGAAGTGTCATGTAGGAAGCAGAACGGAACAGCGTAAACCATCCTTTACGCTGCAGACGACGGTAAGCAAAAATGGGCGTTGTCATTTACAAATCAAAATCGCAATTATTAGCGTATTTCACATAATATACTGCCATGGTTTTGACGACTCCGCTTGTATGAATAAGGTAGGTAGATATTAGAAGTTAATTATAATAAAGTATATTTTTTCCTAAGAGTCCACAATAACCTAATCACGCATATTTTATCAGTATTATTTCATACGATTTATTATGAGCCTCGCGTTATTCGTTAGTTTAGTTAGTTATAAAGTGTAATTACTAATTACAGTTGGTTGTAAACCTGCAATAGGTAAGTATCTATCGAAGGTCTATCTATCGTGTGTTGTAAATACGTACCAACATAGAAGTTCGACAAGCTAGCTATCATTCGAACATGCAATCCAGTGGCGTCCATTGATATGCAGATCGGTTTCCAGTTCCGCCTCGGAACCGGCCATTGCGGGATCCGACAGATCTGCTTTATTTGCCATTGTTCTTTCTTTAACAGTTACTTTGCCATGAAAAATAAGCGAAGGTTATGTTTTAACTTGTCTTTTTGCCGGATTCTTATAAAATAAAATTGACTTACTGTTTTTATTTGTAGAACAGAATGTTCTTTTTTAGAATCGGGTATTTTTAGGTATTATTAGTCACTTTCTGAAATGCGAGATGTACCCGTACAATTTTTTTTCCGTAGCCTATATTGTATCCCACTGCTGGGCAAAGGCCTCCCCTCGCTTCCGCCACTCGTCACGGCCTAGTGCATGCTCCCGCCAGTCGCTACAAAATGCGACCAGATCGTCCCGGCATCTCCTTTTTGGTCTGCCTCTGCCCCGGCCGATTTGTTTGGTCCATTCAGTAGTTAATTTAGCCCATCGTTCCGGGTGCATGCGGCAGACATGTCCAGCCCAATTCCACTTGAGCTTGGCGGTCTTGACACCCACATCCGAGACACCTGTCCTGGAGCGCAGTTCGGTGTTCCTAATCCGATCGGTTCTACGAACTCCTAGTATGCTGCGTTCCATGCGTTCCGTACAAATTTTATTAATTCTAATTTACCAATTTATAAATCACCGAACAAAGACCAAAGAAGAATGACTTCTTTATCAAAATGTCCATAAATCATTAGTAAAACGAGTGCTTCAGTTGACAACGGGTTACATTTAATTTCTATCTCAACCCAAAAGTATCTTTAGACGCTCCAAATTGTACCCGCAAATCTTACGTTTGACGTCGTCTTGTGCTTAATTATTTGTTATTTGCTTGTTGAATTTGAACTTTATGTCTTCAAATTTAAGGTGTGTTTAAAATAAGCATGATATGGTAAAGATGGGTTTGAGAAAGTAACTGTCGGGAATTTTTCCTAAGTGAAATTTATCCGTGCCGGTGTCAACACGGGCGACCCTTATCCCTTATAAATCACATTTTATTGCGCTAAATGCGCTGAAATTTCGTGGACTTCAGTAGATTTTATTAATTTAATTACGAGAAGGAAACGGTCAGTTTCCTCACGTGCCGTGGAAGCGTTCTAATTTATTTTCTGGTCTTTGGTCTAGAATAATTTGGGCGGGAGGAGTATGATATGGGAGGGATATATATATTCTCGAGCTTAATGTATTAAACCAAGCCTGTTAATCATTCGTAAACAAAAAAAACACATATTTTTAGAGATATCGGCCATTGGAACAATTTAAAATGAAATTATCTCTATCAAGTAAAAAAAATTAATATTTATTGATCACAAATAATTATTTCCCAGTTAAACTAAATTGCAAAAGGACCAAAAACTAGGTGAACCAAAAAGTAGATATAATACAGTTGTATAGTACCGCATTGCCCTAAAACAGGCCTGGTTAGATGACTTTTGTGTAACATTATATTTTCGGTTCTCATTTTCGCGATATATTCTGGTAGTTTTCCTTTTTTCAGGGTCGGGGGAACATCTTAGCCCATTTCATAATCATCGCTATCGCGCGGTCATAAAATATAGGGCTCGAGTTGGAACACGCACTCTGTCTCGTATATTGCCAGTAATATGTCAGCGAATTTGCCTACCGGACCCATCTTCTTTATATATGGAATGTTCCACTAAGGCCCTGTACGTTGTAAACTATGAGGGCCATTTTGTGAGTTTACGAGGGATTCAGGCATACATAAATTAGTAGGGTAGGTATTACCTATTATTTTCCTAGGATACACGTACAGATCTGCCGGGCAAATGTGTGTGTGTAATCCTAGTCCTAGCTATTAATAATTAGGTACAAATATTTAGGCTCGAAAAATGGGATTGTTTTTTTTAGTTAAAATATAAAAGATATTTATTCTTCAATTTAGGCACATTACAATGCACTTATGGACGTCAGAGAGAAGAAGAAAAACTACCACCGGTTCTAACCCTACACCTCTGACCCGAGAAGTATTATTTATGACCGGCAAGAAACTCGGCGGGACTTATTTTTTCAAAACAGTAATACTGTAATATTATATCTTAAAGATACACAATAATGCGTAGTTCTATAAGAAGACATATCAAAACAGCTTGAGAGATATACAATGTACGTATTGTTTAATTAAAATAAAATAATAATAATAAAATCCAAATCTGATTGCTTCACAAAACGTTTGATATGCTTTCCTATCTGAACTGTGTCCTCTAAATCTTAGATGATTTTGTAGTAGTTTCTGGTTTGGGCCATGCATGTTTGTCCGTCATATAGGCCTCGACCCTGTAATAACCCTTTGACATTAAACTTTTTTCAAATATTTCTTAAGAGCGGGGAATGATAAATTTAAAGCATCGACGGGTAACTTGTTATAAATGTGAATACCTTGACCAAAAAATGATTTATATGTCTTGCGGATACGACTACTTCTGATAGCAAGCTTGTTTTTATTTCTAGTGTTATAGCTGTGGATGTCAGAAATTTTTTTGAATGTATGTATATTCTTTACAACATAAATAATATTGTCATAGATATATTGGGAAGCAACAGTTAAAATATTAATTTCTTTAAATAGTTCTCTAACTGATGCACCTGCCTTTAAGTTATACAGAAAGCGGATGGCTCTTTTTTGTAAAACAAATATAGTCTGTATGTCAGCTGCTTTGCCCCAAACCAGAATACCATATGACATTACACTATGAAAATAACTGTGATAAACTAAGCGAGCTGTGTCAATATTCGTTAATTGTCTAATTCTCCTAACGGCATGAGCGGCCGAGCTTAATCGAAGAGGGAGTTTTCTTATATGAGGACTCCATTGTAGATTTATGTCCAACGTCGAACCAAGGAACACTGCTTTATCTACTATCTCTAAACATTCACCATTCAGGAGAATCTTAGTGTCCACCGGTGCAACGTTTGGCAAAACAAATCTAATATATTTGGTTTTCTTAGCATTAAGTAGCAAATTGTTAATAGTAAACCAGTTCAGTACAGCAGCTAGTGTGTTATTGATTACAGTAAAATCGGTAGATTGCCGGTCAACTTTGAAAATTAAAGATGTATTATCGGCAAACAGAACGATATCACAAAGGTTTTGTACTACGCAAGGTAAATCATTTATATAAACCAAGAACAGGAATGGGCCCAAAATAGAACCCTGTGGCACTCCTAATTTTACTAAAGTCCCTTTAGACTGGGTTTTATTTACAACAACTGTTTGTGTTCTGTTGCTAAGATATGAAGACATGAGATTCAAGGCATTTTCTGACAAACCATAATGTTCTAATTTAAGAATGAGGGTTGTATGATCTACACAATCAAACGCTTTAGAAAGATCACAGAATATACCAATTGCATCGTAATGTTTTTCCCGGGCAATGAAAATATGTTTGATGAGTACCGCAGCAGCGTCGGTTGTGGAACGTCCCTTTGTGAAATCAAACTGATTGCTTGTAAGCAATCCATGTCTGTTGAAGTGGCCCAGTAGATCATTTAACATTAGCTTTTCAAAGACTTTATTTAGTACAGGAAGTATTGATATCGGCCGGAAGTTATTCAGATCTCAGATCACTAGAATCACCCGATTTAAAAAGAGGTATGACTTTACTACATTTCATAAGATCTGGAAAAACGCCTTGTGAAACTGAATTATTATAAACTAACTTTTTCCCATGGCTTCGCCCGCGTACTATAAGTACTCAAAAAGGATACGATACCCATGTTGATTTTCAGATTTTGTGACCACATTTGCCCCTTTTGGGGGTTGAATTTTCAAAAAACCTGAAACACGTGTTTACTCATTTATTGTCAGGAATACTCCTGTGAAGTTTCGAATAAAATAGTCTATCAAATCTTGATTCGCCATACAAACTTTGGACCTTATTTTACCCCCTTAGGGGGTGAATTTTGAAAAATCCTTTCTTAGTGCATCCCTAGACCATATAAGGAACCTGCGTGCCAAATTTGGAATCTCTAGAACCAGCGGTTTGGGCTGTGCGTTGATATGTCAGTCAGTCAGTCGGTCGGTCGGTCGGTCGGTCGGTCGGTCGGTCGGTCGGTCGGTCGGTCGGTCGGTCGGTCGGTCGGTCGGTCGGTCGGTCGGTCGGTCGGTCGGTCGGTCGGTCGGTCGGTCGGTCGGTCGGTCGGTCGGTCGGTCGGTCGGTCGGTCGGTCGGTCGGTCGGTCGGTCGGTCGGTCGGTCGGTCGGTCGGTCGGTCGGTCGGTCGGTCGGTCGGTCGGTCGGTCGGTCGGTCGGTCGGTCGGTCGGTCGGTCGGTCGGTCGGTCGGTCGGTCGGTCGGTCGGTCGGTCGGTCGGTCGGTCGGTCGGTCGGTCGGTCGGTCGGTCGGTCGGTCGGTCGGTCGGTCGGTCGGTCGGTCGGTCGGTCGGTCGGTCGGTCGGTCGGTCGGTCGGTCGGTCGGTCGGTCGGTCGGTCGGTCGGTCGGTCGGTCGGTCGGTCGGTCGGTCGGTCGGTCGGTCGGTCGGTCGGTCGGTCAGTCAGTCAGTCAGTCAGTTTCTTCATTTATATATTTAGATTAAGGCTAAGTAAGGCGGTCTGACGTCTATGAATTGACTAATGACTACAACTGATGTACCCCATAAGTCTTCTGTTTTCTTTAAATTCAGAGAATTGAATATTTTTACAATTTTTTCCGAATCTACAAGGTCAAATTCAAATATCATCTGACATTTCTTAATATTAGTGCAAAGTAAGGAATGAGCTTTAGACGAAGATGATTTTAGACATTTTGTGGTATTTAATGCTATGTTAGAAAAATAATCTTCGAATGCCGAGGCAATATCGTCATTTGACAAGACCTGCTGTTCCTCTGAGACAATGTTGACTTGAGAATCGCGTGATTTACATTTACCAGCTTCCTTATTTATAATATTCCATACTGTTTTTACCTTGTTGTCCGAAATTTTGATTTTTGCACTAGTATAGTTCGCCTTCGCAGTCAGACACACTTTCTTGAAAATTTTTGAATAGTTCTTAACATAGTCCAGAAAATCTGCATTTTTGTTCAGTTCTCTCTCTCCATAAAGTTCATAAAGCCTCTTTCTACTTTTATGAATGCCTACGGTAGCCCATTCGCTAAACTTTGATTTAGCTTTAGTCTTTGACCCACTAATAGTTCTCAATTTGAAATGTTTGTTAAACTGACAAAGAATCATACCAAACAAATCTTCATACAAATTATTTGAGTCATAAAAATGTGAATAAGGCAGTGTTTACAGATAATTTTGAATTTCTTATAATAATTCTAAACGACACAGTTTGTGGAGTTTCCTGAATTGGCTTTATAAAAGATGCCCTTTGACCGCTGTGATCAGAATTAAAACAGTTAAATATTTGCTTATCCAGACATTCACAGTTACAAAAAATATTATCTAGGCATGTTGCACTAGTGACGCCCACCCGGGTAGGTTCAAAGAACAAATTAAACATATTAAACGATTTAAACAAACATAGCAATTTAACAGAATTATTAGACGATTCAAGCAAGTTAACATTAAAATCCCCACATACTATAACATGCTTTCGGCAGTTTCGGCTATTAGTGACTAATTTCAGCACATTTTCCATGGTATTTTCAAATTTATTGAAATCAGCTGCTGCCGCTGTTGGGGGCCAATTTACCCAAAGAACAATATAACTGTCTAATTCTACACAAGAAATTTCTACAATCCTCTCTATGGAACATTTTACGACATCCTTCCGTTCTTTAGATCTTAGACCATTTTTAACAATAATAAGGGATCCACCATGAATGGCAGATTTTCTAGCATAATAACTGACTAATTTAAAGTTAACAAAGTCAAATATTAAATGTTCTTCTTTAAGCCAATGTTCTGTAATACACATAACTTGTACATCATTATTATCTAAGAATAAACCTATCTCTAACTCCTTGCTGGAAAAACCCTGAATATTCTGGTGAACAACATTCATATTAAGATGTTTTTCCGCTGTCTGACAATCTAGTTTAAATGTGACAAGGTAGTGCTGTGGGTCTGCCGAGATCCTCTTATAACACTATTATTTCTATTTGGCTCAATATTAAAGGCCAATAAATCAGAAAGACTCATAGTACATTTCTTTGGCAAAAAAATCTTCCCCGGGGTTAGCCAAAAGCGCTCAATGAATTTATTTAAGTCAAAGGAATGATACTGATATTATTTGAGTCATAACTGCATGTCAGGACTGATATTATTGAGAGATATGGCGTTGCACATTAAAGAGTTGTAGCGTGATATTTTACTATTGTAGTCATAAGGCATATTCTCTGAATATGGCAATGCACATAAAATAATTTTGCCCACGCCAGATCTTTCAATATCATTTAAAGTTGACATCAGCTTATCTATACTTAGCTTATCAACATTAAGACTATTTTCCATTAAAATTACCAATGTAGTGCTATTATCATAACATCCCTTTGAAATAAGGTCACATAAATGAGACAAAGTTATGTTACGGTAACAGTAATTTGACACTTTTTGTCTCAGTCCAAGGTTCAATAAGGGGCCCATTCCTAACCCAATCTCATCAGAGTAAATAACCGCCTTCTTAACAGGTTTACTAACTGCTGGCACAGCCAGCTTAGGTGCCTTGAGGGCCACACTGGGTTGATCAGACACTGTTGGTGGTCTTCGTTCACAACTACAAACGTTACTATTAAGAAGCAACTTGCAACGCTCTTCTAAATTATGATTTTCTTCCAACAGTTTAGAAAAAGCCTTAGTATGCTCCTCAACTTGCTCAATATTAGTTTCATAACTAGAGGATATTACCACAAGCTCATCCTTTGTCTCTCTGTAAATTTAATTATTTTGTTGCAAGCTCTAAATGGCAGTTTTTAACCCTATTTTTTGTTACTGACAATGCTAACTTTAATTTATAAACATTTTTTATGCATGATTGGCTTTTGATAAGCTTCTGGGTTCTCCTAATATACCTATTTATCTTTACATACTTTTTCAGCTTCTTGCTACTATTAAAAAATAATTCACCGTTCAACTCTTGATAAACATTCTGGAGCCCCGAGGCATTATAGCGCTCCCGTTCACTTCTAAGCAGATCAAGTTCTTCATTTGCATCACCCAGCTCCTCTTCCAGGTTTGCAATACGCTTTAAGGCCACTTCATGTGTAGAAGCACAATGATTAAAAGAGTCCACTATTTTTTGTAGACGGTCCACTTCACAACGAGCCTCAGTCAGCTGTACATCATTGTCTGCAAGATCCCTTCTCAACGCTGTGTTTTTGTCTAGAATACTCTTGAGCTCCACTTCACTGTCATCCCTTTCCTGCATCAGCTGGTCAGATAAGGCCTTGGCCGCCCTTAGGTCTTTCATTGTAGCCTTCACTTGCATCTCTAACTGGCACGAGATCGCGCGTGCTGTGGCTTTGCGATCGTTGTCCATTTTCACTTCTCAGGTTATCTAAAAGATGTTAAAATATGTTAAAAAAAAATTTGAAAGTTCCTATATTGATAATGAAATGTTTTGCTAAGATGGTAAGTTAGATTACTGCTAGAAGGTAAGAATGATAATAATGTGTGCAGTGTGTCAGTGGTGGGCAGTGTCTGTGGCGAATGTGTAGTCTCAACTTATGCTTCCACAAGTTCGTCAAGCAAAGAGAAACCGCACTGTGCCAATGTAGTAGGTTTGACGTTGCTCACGGCTATAAAGTGAGCTTTGTATGAAAATAATATAATTTACGTATAACATACAATACTCTTATCACGAAATTGTGTAGTAACAATGAGAAAAAAGAACGATTACTTCCTTAGTTTCAAAAAGCAAATCCCAACGGTGACATTCACTTGTGCGTTTACAGTTACTCCGGTTCAAAGTCCAATTATGCGATTTTACGCTGCTGTTTTAACAAAACCAATTACAGTATCACTTTTGTTGCTTTTAATGCACAATGCGTCTAATTTAAAACTATAAATATAATATTATTTGTAATAACGGGACTTAACCGCGTATATATTTCCAAAAATTACCTTCGACGTTTCGAGGACGACATTGTCCCCGTGGTCCCGAAGAAAGACTTATTATGTTATTACAAATAGATATGTGTAAAAACCGTGAAAGTTTAAATCAGTGTTTTATAAATATAATAAATTTTAATTAATTTAGTCAGCTGATTCTGAAGCCAACTTGACAGTTCGGCAGAGTTGCCAGGAGTTTCAAAAAGATTTAATGCAATACAATACCGGGATACCAGGGTCCCGAAATACCTGGATCCCGCTCGTAATTTATGCGGGATCCCGCGGGATTGAGGAGCGACGTAGTTCGTACGTTCGTCGTAGCGTGCAAGAGATGTTCTCCACCGTGGGCGATGATTGAGATGCAACTCTGCATTAGAGGGAGCAAATGATATCAATCTCGTTCCGACGTACAGTTGCGTCCCTTAAACTAGGCCATGATGACCTAGGGTGGAGAGTAGGTAGCCTTTACTCGTAGCGCGGGCACGCGCCTGCTGGCGAAATTCCTTCGCGGAGTCTAGGTCTAGATGCGTCTGTTTGCAGGGGAGTTAAGGACGCGGAAGAGAATTTCGCCCGAATTTGTAAATTTTTTTGCCAGTTTGAACTTGTAATATACGGCGTTACGTTACGCAACGATTTGTGTATTGAGTATTATTTGTTTTGATTAAGTATTAAAAAATCATTTATATTATGTTTACAAGAAGAAGTATTTTTGAATATAAAAACTGTTAAATATGTCGGAGATAGTGTATAAAGAGTTTCCTAGTACTGTTGTATACTAAGTTGCGGGATCCCGCAAATACCGTGATCTAGCGAGACAGGAACTGTCAATCCAGCTAAATACCGGGATTGAAATCTACATGCGGGATTGCATTCCTTGTACATGCAGCATATAGTTCCTTGTTTACTTCGTAATAAAGAAAATACAAGACATATTAAAGCAGTTTAATTTATAGTTTTTTTAGGTATTGCTCTATACAAAATTTTCACCTACTTTCAATTATCAGTCAAGTTTGTAAAAATACTGACGATACAGTTAAAACGACATTTTTGATGTTATCATTTTCTTTAGGAGTGTCAAGTAGAATGGATCAGGCTTGTACGGTACAGCATATCACAAGTGCTCGAACCTCCATCCATCGTCGACCCTTGCTGCTTAGCATACGTATTGCATCGCTCAGCGATCGCTATGGCTATTACAATAAATTATCGTAAGATGTCTCGTGCGACTAGGATCAAATTATTAGAAACCAAGTAAAACATAACACGCAATAAATATGTGACAGTAATTTTGTAAAGGTACCATTTGGCGGAAGGCGCTTACATTCTACGTTGTACAGATTCAATATTGTATGCGAGCAATGAAAGTGGTACCTTTTCTGAAAAAGTGTCACATTTAATTTATATTGAGTAGGACTAGGATACTTCATTCATCGTTGAGATAAAGAGCATGAAAGAACATAGGTAACTAGGACAAGAGGCACGCGAATACTCCTGATATCTTTTAAACGTGGCTCCTAACCGTTGCTATATTAAGTTGCGTTGATAAGAGATCACTCAATAAACGCTTATAGCGGGAACCATTAATTGTTTGGAAGAGTAAATAGCTACATTAACTATTACCTATGACAAATAAATCAACACATTCGTACGGGTATGCATCCCGGGACCACCAGTGGTCAGCGAACCACGAGTTAAGAACCACTGGAAAGCATTGAAACAAACTGACGTCCGGTGGCCTATCCCACAAAACTTACAATTACAATTTTACAAGTGTCAAGTTACAGGTTTGTAATTATACAAGTGTGCGTACCACCACAATATATACAAGTAACACATTTGTAGGAACATTCTTACAAATATGTAAATTGTATCGACAAGTCTACAATTTATTGTATCACAAAACTTTACATACTTTTCCGGAAAACGTACAAATTTGTAGCTGACAATTGTTTTGTGCTACATTAAATTGTAGTAATAATTATACACATATGTAGAATTGTACCTACAAGTTCACAATTCTCTAAACGTGTGTCACACCCTCTTGCTACTATACGAATACTAGTAATTGCAGTATATTTTATCAAATTTAGCGATTCCAACCCTTTGTACCACAAAATGTTTAGTTCAAGTAGTGAAGAAGAATTAATTGTAAGACGTCCTAGGACATATAGAGAACGTATAAATTTAAAACAATTTTTTTTTCCAATTTTGCCACATATTGTCTCATAAGTATTTCCAATCTTTCTCCATTATTCCTAAATCATTTAAATTTTGCGTTATCTCCTTCCGTTTGTTTATTTTCACAGTGTGCGTCAATTTATCACAAAATTTACCAAATAGAATGTTTTCATTTATGAGGTCTAAAATGGTGAGTTTAGCTTGCAAGTCCATTGTAATGTCAGTTGGTAGATACAACGAGCGTAACCTACGTACCTAGATAGGTACGTAAGTTACGCTCGTAGATAGATCACTATATAATTATAATTAATGTATAAAGTGAAACTACCTTCAACATTAAAGAAGCAAAATAAATTGTTACATATTTGTAGTTGTAATATTACAATTGTTCGCTTGTATATTTACAAATCAACAATCCTACAATTATGTAGCTATCGTGACATGCCTTTATTCTTTGTGATACGCTTTCCCAAAAGAGACATATTTGTACACTGCAAATTTGTAATGAATACATATTTGTAATTATTGTGGTACATTTTTTTGTTTACAATTGCACAATTTTGTCGAATTGTACACTTGTAAAGTTTTGTGGGATAGGCCACGGGTTGCAGCGGTGGGAACCGATGTCACTCTCAATCAGAGATGTAACAGACGTGGTTTTATCGGAACCGAAATTTAAATTTAGTTTATCGGGACCAGAAACGGAATCGAAAACCGAAAACGGAAGCGGAGCCCGATAGGTGGACGAGATGTTAAGGGTAGGTCAGGTCTATAAACCTGTTTGTTTTTGAAGTACGCCGTTCATTTCCTCCCGCTGCGTTACTATGACATCCGATATAACTTCTCTGTTTTGAAAGTAACAGAACCGGAACCGAAGCGGATGTTTAAAACCAATCGGAAATTCCGACTTAACGGAACCGGAACCGAAGCTCTGTAACATCGCTGCTCTCAATCTCCTTGATCAACATTCAAGTCTCGGCGACAAAGCGGTAACTACATCAATGGTTATGCAGCAGCATTTATGAAGAGGATACTAACCAAGGCAAGTTGTTTCAATAAGCCCTTTTTTTCTTTGCATAATGTCATGATAACATGTCAGTAGCAAGGCTAAAAGGTCGTGTAGTTTATGTTATGACGCATAGAAAACAGCGTGACGTAGGCATTTTTGAAATTTCATAAAATATAAAGATAGTGCGGGCGAGTGAACTTTATGTAGGGTCGGCTGAAACTTTACGATGACAATCTTCAGTCACTTCCAAAAATATGTTGGGGGCCAATTCGACTTAGTGTTGTCAACTGTTGACATTGCCACATTTGTGAAAGGTTTTGTAATACTTTCGATTTAAAAAAAAAACTGTCTTAAATTAAAGTAGAGTAGTATTTTCAATGCCTGTCTTACCTACAGGCGCTGGAAGTACGGCAAAAAATATTTCATAGGTGTGCACCTATGTCTACAGTTAATTCATCAGGAACAGATATTAAGAAGGTACCTACTTATAAAAATTACATTAGTCATTACATATTCGCATATCTGGGTTGGCTTCGTCGGGATAGTATAAAAAATCGTACTGAAATATTAAGGTAAATAAATTGTGTTATGTCTCGTTAATTTAATATATTTCGGGAAAGCGCCACAAAAGTTACAGAACATTAATAATAAAACAAAAAAGTCTCGTGTCCCGTATAATGGCATTAATTTATTTATAATTAACTTAGTTATTTTTATTGGTGTACAAAAATAGTAAATTAAATTACGATTACAGAGCCGTAGCAGGCGGGTAATGGGTGCGGGTTACTTCCGAGCGAAATTATTTGAAATCTTTTTCGATTTCACTTTGGAAACCAATTACGATGCTGGCGATGCTGCAGTAATGTAAGTAAAATCCCGAGGTATATTAATAAAAAAAATTACAAACTATGCCTCTATTATTGTTGTTTAGTAAGGTATGAGTAATTTGGAGCAAGACAGATAAAAAATACAGGTCATATTTCTGGTATTGACGTTATTGTTTAGCTGCAATATTTTTTAAGCATACCTATTGTTGAAATTGATTTCTAAGTACGTTTGTTCTCGTACCTATGTACGTACCTACGCCAATATATGCATATGATCAAAATAACCCATAGATTTGTGTACCGGGATTATTTCTGCTTTAACTTAATAAATAACAATGTTTGATGTAAGTAAAATTCATTTAATTTGTGTTTTCACAATAAGGAGTTTACCACGCAACTACTAAAACTTCTTAAAGAATAACATAGTCTATACTTTATCAATTTTACTTAATATAGTCTAGTAACGTCATACGATTACATAAGATTTTGAGGCTTGTATAAAACTCAAAAGATTTTAATATAAACCTCGGAGCCAATGTAGGCTATTCAGTTACCCGTCTATGATGATCCCGCTGCACGTAGCGCGGAGTCCGGCCCATTTCTCTCGCATGATTTACCGGGCTCGCGGCACGCGCGTTCCATGTTCAAACTCAAAACATTTTCTTGGCCAGAGAGAATATTAGATAACTTTTTAACGACTTTCCGGCCAGTACTCGATTAGCGTAGTATAAAGCGATTTAGTTTTGTTAGTAATAAGATTAAAAACACACACAAATTAAAATTTCTGTCCTTTGTTTTCAAGTTTTTCTGCTGTCGGTTGCTTTGGAATCACTAGGTTACAGCATTGATTTATTATATATTCTACTAGATGTGTCATCTAGAACAAATTTTGTGCACCATGTTTGGCGGTTGAGAGCTATGACTGAATCAAAGAGTAGTATAGACTTGTAGTGATTTTCACTACAACTTTTGGGACAAAAAAATTCTTAAGTATGTCATTTCCTGTTACTCAATGGGTTACAGACATTTTTTGTCTATTGTGTTTGGATTTGACATATTTGTAATTAATTGATTGCACTACCATCTGCGCGTTGCTTCGTTCTTTTATCCTCATTTGCAACATTAGTTATGATTATTACTTATTTCACAAGTAACAAAACATTTATTTTTCAGATATTTTGAATTGTTTCTAGGACAACGTGTTTCTTTTTAAATTTATATCAAAACTAGCTGACCCGGCGAACTTCGTACCGCGATCTTCATTTTTTTAGGTCAAATATTTTATTAATTATTCTGCTATTCGAGGCGGATATAAATCCAAAAATCAAACATCATTCAAATCGGTTCAGGCGTTCTTGAGTGCTTACCGACATGAATTTTTTTATATATGTATGTAGATTTTCAACATCAAATATTTCTGATATGCAATAAGTGTGGGTTGATTTTTTAGTTCCGTTCTCTTATACCAACCTCTATCTATTCATAATTTGTATGTGGTCTCACCGTACCGTATCTCAAGTAATTTATCATCTCTTCGAACAAGAAATTGATATATGCACTCGTCCCGTACACTGTCTGGGTGTCTGCATAAATTCTAGTATCTCGCTCTTACGTCTTTCGGGGAGAAAATCGATCAAAATTCAACTTTGAGGTTATGGTAGCTGGAGCGAAGAAATGCCAACATTTTGACATTCGAATCAGAACTTTCTGCAGTTTGTGACAAAGTTCAAAATCAAATGAAGGTTAGTGTGTGTATAGTTGAGGTTGCTTGAAGACTTTAAGGTGTTATATTCGTATGGTTTGGAGATAGTACCTGATGTACGCATGTCATAAAGCTTGCTCAGCAAGGTGCCGGCTCCCATCGTGATGTAAATTTGTATTAGCATATTTGTTAACTTGTTTAAAAATATCGGATTTACTTTATGTGTTGGGTGAGACAGACTTGAGCCATAAATAAAGTTATGATATAACGCCTATCGGATGTCGTAAAAATTTACGTTAAAATATTTTCTCTCGCATATCTTATTATAAATTATTTTCATATTCAGTCCTTTATAATGACTTTATACTGTTGCAATAAAAATCGTTGTCAATTTATGACTATTTGGAACCTAGGAAATTCTTTAGTTTTACCATATCATAATAGTTAGACCAAATATTTATTAGCAATGGTATGAACTAAGCTATACTCATTCTCTTGGTTTCAAATCCGCATAAGACAGTATTAGTAGATTAAAAAAAAACTGATAGAAAAGAAACTCACGTGGTATATACACATAGACACACATAGACCTCGTAAATGTAAACTGTGGGATGTTATAATTTGTAGAGATAAATTACTACTACAAGTTTACACACCCTATCCAAGCGACCACAAGTTTACACACACTATCCAAGCCGCAAAATTATGTTCACTAATAAACAACAACAAATAAACTTAATCTAATTTACAACACCAATAAATTCAGGTGTCTATTCCGTGAACGCACGACATAAAATATCCCTGCCACGCACGGAAGTCGCCCGACTCGTGAAATTCCTCCCGAATTTCCCGTATATTCCCGAATATTCGGGTAATTTATGTGCGAACCTAGCGTCCGCGTGTTTATGGACGGACGGACGCGAGTATAATAAGTTTTAGTGCAGCTGGGAAACACACAGTTGCAATTGAAGTGGGTGAAAATTATAAGGACATAATTGTGAGTAAAGAAAAGGGGATCAATGTTATTAAAATAGTTCATGAACTAGTCTTCTCTTCTTTCTCGTTCCTTCATTGCTGATCGCGACCACATGTAGCTTGTTTCCACAAAGTGCGGTCATAGGCCATGTGGACTGCACGGTTCAGGCTGCCGCCAGCAGACCTTTTTGCAGCGTTCGACCATCTCATCCGTGCCGTGCCCCACCGCGAGCACATTTGCCATTCATACGGCCCAGAATGATGTGTTTCTCAACCTCATGTGTTCTAGACCGCACCGAACCGACCGACCCCTGCGGTTTTACATGAACTAGTAAAACTATCTAAAAATAAGGAAATATCCTTATAGAAAAATATATAGACCAGAAGAGAAGTAGGCACTTCTTGGGTTATTTACCTTTAAATAACCAATAAACTCACCCAGCGACGCGGCACTGAAACGCATAGCACGTGCAAAATGTACTGACTGTAGAGAAGGATGCCATAAATCCTACGTTCCTTTTCCCCAGGATGGTTTAAGCCTGTCGTCCAACCGATCTGTCTGTCAACCGCATGCAGCTGATAAAATATCGATATACCGATACTTCGTATGGGGCACATTAACTAAGTTATCGATAAGTTTACGAATAGATAAGCAGGCTAGATTATAACAGAGTGTGGTATTAATGTTTTAATACCATTGTATTTTTTAAGTTTATAATTAAATGTGGTACTTTTAATGTTTTAATTACTAAATAAATTTTAATTTCTAGATATGTTAAATTTAAGAACAGGACGTGCAAAATACACTGACATTAGAGTAGAGTACCATGTTAGAATGGGCGTTTCTCTACCCAGGATAATTAAAGCCGTTTATCCGATCTCTCTGTAAACCGCGGGCGACAGCCGATAAAATATCGACGTATCAACCGATAGTCTCCCTGGTCACACAGTGGAGACAATTATTGTGAATTTTAAAATGGATTACAGAATAATTTAACCAAACGGTGCTTCTTTAATTGAGTATACATTACTTAAACGTGACATATGATATACGTTCTACTAAAAGTCCAGTTTAAACGCCAATTATGTAAGTTTACTCTATTATATTTCACTTAACATTAAAAAAAAATCTTTGGTAGGTACAGTTTTTGAAACTAGTTTAAAAATTCTAATTTTAGTATGTTCTAGTATGGTTTACGATGCGATGATATGTTATATTTACATTGTGTATTGTGAAAATTGTGATTGTGTTTTTTTTATAGATATCGATATTTCCTAGTCCTACGTGGTTCCCTGCCCTATTGCGCAGGCGCACGTCAAGCGTAAATGTGTCCACGCGCGCGTTCCAGCTTCCGACGCTATTTCGTTTCGATTAGCTATGGCTCTCATTATTGACCATGATTAGGGAAGCGTTATGTTTATTGCTGTCTTTATTTCCTTTTTTATCGGCACCGGTTATTGGTCTTGTTATGTTTTTACTTTGATGGCCGTGTTTCTTTCAAAAGAGTCTTCCGAACTTCCGTCTTCTTTTTTCCGATGTTCTGTGCACCTTTTCTCCGTTTTGGTTTACATTTGTTTCCAATGCAACAAATTGAAGAATCACTCAGTCTTCTACATACATATATTTATTTGTATAGGTATAGTTTTCGTTTGCGTTACAATGGCAAGAATAAACCAAATATATTTGTTTAGATAGTCTGAGTGTCTAGTTATCACGTGAAAACCGATAAATCCGATTAAAAATAGGTCTTCTTCTTCTTCTACCTAGCGTTATCCCGGCTATTTCCAGGGTCCGCTTTCCTCCACTTTGCGCGGTCCTCGTCTTCTTTTACGAGCCCGTTTTCGCTCATGTCGGCCTCCACGACATTCAGCCATCATCATCCAACCATTGAAAATAGGTCTTAATTAGCTACATTGCTTGCGTAATTTATTTTATTCCAAACTGAAATGATCAGTTAAAATAAAACTGGGAGAGAACAGAAATTAGTCCTTAATGGTCGTTTTTGTATAAAATTTTGAAAGTCGTTGGTCAATCAACAACTCTCCAGATTTTTCATAAAAATGCTATTCAGCCGAATATTTCTTAAAGTTCCCATTGAAAAGCAACATAAAATTACAAACCCGGAATCAGAACTCAAGCAATCCTTACGAAGCTACGAGCAACGAGGACGAAGGTGGAAATTAGGTTACGCCGCTCCCGGATCTCGACGGCGTCTCGGAAGCGTCGGAAATCCTGCGTCGGATAATGAGTGGATTCATGACTTAGTCAATAATCAACTCTGGATATACAATTAGCGGCGGTGCTTTTGAACAGAATTTAGATGCTTTGAAAATGATATCAAATAACATTTTATTACTTACAGCTTGCTTCCAGCCACAAAAGCCTAGTCTGAGATAGCGCACTTCATGTTTGTTTGTTCATAAAGTGAAACAAATGGTTTTTATTCAAATAGACCAATGGTAGGATTCTACTATCGAAAATACACGGATCTAACTCCGCTTTAGTCATGCCGGTAAGGACATAAGAGTAAAATTGTGCAAGAAAAAATAAGTTGTTCTTTAACACATTGAACAAAAATCCCGGATTAAATTTCGAATTTGTCGAATTGACAATATTTCAAAATTTCCAAATTTTATAAATCGAAAACCATTTCGAGAAATACACTTGTAGAACACAAAAACCATTTTTTTAGATTTTTTTTAACAGTATTTTTTTGGAAAAATCACCAAAATATGTAAACCGGGAAATGACGTCACACCGCTGATTCAATACTACCATTATGAAAAACGTTATCTTCCGGGTTTCTGTTTGACAACTTTGACACACACTACTGACAGAGACGACAGGACAGCTGACAGTTCATTCATTCGATTCGAATATTTGCTTGTAATTTACGTTTCCTTGGATTATTTTAATTATCTACGCGTTGTGATTTGTCACGGACCCTGGACTGCTTTCTTCTACGACGACCACAACTCGCTTTCTAACAGACCCCGGATTGCATTCTTCTACGACGACCTCACGATGGAATTCAGGGAATCCTCGGAAAATACCCCGGTTGGGGTATTGACCAATACCCCTACAACGAAGCGGACACGAGAAACTCAGAAAGATTTGTCAAAGCTGACAGCAGGAGCTCGCCGCGTGTGAGTTTTTGCAAAGCTCGGATAAATATAAATTGCCTGGCACACGAGGTACCAAAGCTTCGTTATCTTCGCGGAGTTCTTATGTCCAAACTGGCAGAGGCCTTTATTAAGTGCAGCCTTATGTTCCTTTACTATTTGTAAACGAAAACAGTATAGATGTGATGCTGACGTCCCAAAACTTCAAGAGTTTCTCCAAGAAGCCAACAATCATAAAATGGATGACTGTTTAGTTATATAATATTTATGAACCAACTGTGCACAACTTGCATTTTTGACATTATGTTGAACTTCATGTCAGAATCAGATTCACTTTACATTCAAGAGTTCAAAGATAACAGCTGAGGTTATAACACTTGTTGAAAACAGCACCAAAGATCAAGCCAACAGCAAGGTGTGGCACTAATTGAGCCAGTCAAGATTCACCGCATCAACGCTTTATGAGGCAACAAAATGCAAGACAGATGGAGCTCTAGTTCATACAATAATGGGGGTATAAAGTTCTCAAAACAACCGCCATCAAGAGAGGTGAAAGGCTTGAAGGGGTGGTTATTAAAGTAATTGAACATGATTTGGGTGTGACAATAGAAAAAAAAGGTGCTTCTCCAAACGTAATCTGTGACGATTTAGTTGTCAAGTTGAAATGTCCCTTTACAGATTAAACTGAGAAATTATATCAATTAAAATGTCACGAGCAAAAGTTGTTTCTGATTGTGGTAAATAAATTACAATTTATAGGAAATAAAGTACTTATTTTATTAGTATGAATATTTGTCATTTTTAAACCTGTATCCTAAGTAGATCCTTAAGTACTTTCTGATGACTTGTCGATAATAAGTTAAATATCTTTCCTGTACTTAGAATGTTACTACTGGAGATGTAAAATTCACCAGGTCTTAATCAGGGGAGAAAAAAAAGGTATATTATGATAAAATTATTTTAATTTCGTTCAGTTATTCAGTAGGCGGATAACATCATATGCCTAGCACATCTGTGGTGGAAACATGACCTAATATAAAATATACATTCTCACACAAAGCCCCCCCTGCATACAAAGTTTGTATGCAGGGGGGGCGGGTCTTTTTTGCAGCTGTACGGTCAGCTTCCCTCAGCTGATGGTGCCACTTGGGCCCCGGCGTCCCCGAGTGACACTTCTTAAAGTTAAAGCAATAGTTTCGGTACTCTGCCTCTTTTCTTTTGAAGTCCCGAGTCCTAAAATGTCCTAAAATATTTGTTTGTTGTCCTAAAATTTTTGTTTGTTTGTTTTGTTTTGTCACATCCTGCAACGCTTGTTTAAACATTGGTAGTCGAGGTTTTAGACGTGCTTTCACTTTCATTGTTTTCCAATACAAAAAGTTTTCCATATCTTCTTCCAACTGAAAGAAACGGACACACGATTAATAATATAGCTAAAAACTCTTGTAGATTCTAAGAATTCATTAAAATAGACACGCATTGTACTCACATTCAAGTGATCTTCGCAAATTAAAAGTATCCTGGTTGGTAAACGATGTAAACCCGCTGCGACACACCACTCGGTTTTGTTTCCCTCGAGAATAGTAAATAACCGGGCTATAAAGATGTGTTGCTTTTGCAAGTTTTCATTAGGTAATATTTAATGCAAGGCATTTTCAACAATCCTTGAAGATATCTTTCGAAGTTAGCGGTTTGATTTTATATTTTAAGTTTTGACGTTTATCTTGTGCTTAAAATGTCAAACTGTTTAAGCGCACTCTGGTCACGCTATGGTTTTTTACGTAAATGTCAATCAATGTAACTATTTCAACGTTTTTTTAGGTGTATGAAACACAACATGTGACGTCATTTAGCTGAGCCTTTGACGACTGTTACATACGCCCTTTCTGCCGAAGTAATAATATAAACGGATTTTTCCACTAAAAGACATGGATTTTCGCAAAAACAAAAATATACGGGTCTCTTAAAATTGTGTGTTCTTTCGGGCCAGACAATAAAAAGTAGCACTCAAAAAAATGAAATGTTGTCAATTCAAAGAAATATCTGAACTCACAATGGAAAAGACAGGCCATTGCTTTTTTACAAGCAGCATCTACTTTTTTGCCATCTTACACCCTAGCACGTTGACGTTAGTGTTTATCGCGGACATAAAGCACACGTCCCTCTCGCACGTAATGGGCTCAAGAGGGACGGGTGCTTTATGGGGACAATATTCGCTAATGCGTCGGGAAATGGTGTTTAAAGAGCTTGGTTTATAAATTGTGTATCTTGAATATCTTGTAAATTAATTTTGATGGCGGGGTTGAGTATCTGACGGCATACAAATGCAAATTAACAATCTTTTTATGTGATAAATAGGTTTATGATACATAGTCGGTTTTTAATAATGTAGGTAACCTAAAGGCCTTATCTACTACTTAACCATTGGGTCAAACAGACTTACAATTATGCCAGAAATATAGGACGGCGCCACAGAACAACAATTAAACTAGAAAAACAGACACCCTCAAGGCACGGAAAGACAGCCTATTGGTGGGAATGAACCACGTCTCCTCACATCTCCGTCTCCGTGGAAAGGCAGAGCCTCATGATATCCTGCCACTGACTTAAGTCTAGTCCTACTCAATTATGGTGTACTCGTATTTATGCAAATGACTACTAGTTATCTTTAAAGCTGTTTAGATACTTTAGCCTTAGGCAAATTCGTCCCTATTTGCTAACGCCGTAATTACGTAACTGGATGGCATAACCATAACGATAACCATAACCGCGTTAGCATAATCCGGTGATTTGTCGCGGCTGATAACGGGACCCTTCATATTTCCGCGATTATCCTTCCCGTGTCACTTGAGGAATTATTGATGTCGCTTAGCTAACGCTAGTCTCTGAGAGCCATAGTATTGGCAATGTGCTTTATTGTGGCTTTTTGGTGACTAGGGGAAACATTATTTGACTGTAGATATTTGTAGAATTCTATAATAGCAAATTTTCTTTCCTCCCCACCCGCTCCGAATCCCCTGGACCGCACGCCGCACCAACGTATCAATATATCCCAGCTCAAACTGGAAAAGCCCAAAGAGTGCTGCAATACTTCGGTCACATAGCTCGCAGAGACCCTGGCAACTTGGAGAGACTTGTGGTGATGGGAAAGGTGGACGGTAGACGGCCTAGAGGACCAAGCCCAACGAGGTGGTGTGATCAAGTATCGGACCAAATGGACATCACTCTTAGCAACGCTTTCCGCAAAGCAACCGATAGGGAAAATTGGAGAGCTGCCATTAAGAAAATTAGTCAGCGGAATCACGATCCTCAGCAGTGAGGGACCGAGTCAGAAGAAGAGAAGAAGAAATTTTCTTTATTTACACAACGTACTGCTTATACTTTCAAGAGTAAAAAATAAATAGGAGATTACACAACACGCCAGTGCGCCCGACTCAAAAACGTACTTAAAGATGGCCAAAATCCACTTCAGCTCGCTAATCCAGCGATGAGACTATTTGCACCGTTTCTTTTCCTGTAAATAAGTACTTACTTTATTTTACGATACGTAAATCAGAGATCATTAATAAACTGGCTTTCTTGAGGCAGATGCTCGGTTCTGGATAAGGGCACGCTACAGGAATGAGGACTCGCTATGCATGGCGTGGCGGCCTGGCGGGTTTAAAGCTGTAAGTATTATTATTGATCAATACTTTAACTTGTAAGGATAACTACTTTTTATTTAGCATCATCTTAAAAGACTGTCAATTGACTATTCCTTGTTGCTCGTTCCCGCCATTTTGATGTTATAAAATGACGGGTATAGAGGTATAGCTGCGGCCGCCATTCGGATCTTGACCAGATTGTTGTAAAGACGTCTTGAAAATATTATTGTCATATAGTGTAGTTGATTCATATTTAAACCTTGTAACAAACGAATATAAGTGTAAATACTGGTAAAGTACTCGGTTATTTTATAATCCTAGTGATATCCCCAATATCTCAGAAGTGGGATCTAACAAAAATCGATCGGATTTTTGCCACGCCGCACAAAAACGTAAGGTTTTCATTTTTTTTAGATAATAAATTAGTTTGATTGGTGAAACTATATTTTCCGTAACGGAGTAATTCCGGAGGTTTATACGGTTAGTTTAACATGGTCATTTTGCCAAAGGTTACTCTTTTGGATATGCACATGTTAGATGGTATGTTTATTGATAATTGAAGGTAAACTGTATTTTCCGTAACGGAGTAAGTCCGGAGGTTTATATGGTTAATCTTACATGGACATTTTGCCAAAGGTTACTCTTTTGGATATGCACATGTTAGAAGGTATGTTTATTGAATATTGAAGGTAAACTGTATTTTCCGTAACGGAGTAAGTCCGGAGGTTTATATGGTTAGTCTTACATGGACATTTTGCCAAAGGTTGCTCTTTTGGATATGCACATGTTAGATGGAGATGTTTGTTATGTTGTTACATAATCAATATAATTAATTATCAGAGAGATTAGTAAGTCAGATATTTTTGTCATCATTCCTAATAAAGATAACTTCACAATCCATAAAAATATGTTCTGTTATTTGAAATCAACTTTTATGCTCTAACCTCCAATTCCTTTTCAATAAGTATAGTTTGATATTCGCTTAAATTTTGAATAGAATAACGTTGGTAATTTTATAACCGTATAATTCGCCTACAGTATTTCTCAATGGTAAATATGTACTACCTATATTTTGCAGTAGTCAAATTAATCTTTTAGCATACTTACCCGGTAATTTATGTTCGAAGATTTGCGGGAAATAATTTTAAATTAATTATTTCATATGAAGTAAATTATTTTTTCGATGTCTTACGATATTATTTAAGCCCTTTTTGAAAAGCGCATATTATTTCAAAATAATTTTACGAATATTACGAATAGCATGCCATAAGCAGGCTGCATTCAAAATACTTTGTATCTCTTTCTAATAAGTAAATTGAAATTGAATCTAACAAGTTGAAAATAATAATAATTCTTAGGAAAAGGTTTACTTTTCCATTATTGCCACAAACAAATATAATTAATGTTTCAACAACGGAATATTCAGTAATGAAATTAATATGCTTTATGAATGTGATTAAAATGGAACCATAATTTATTAGAAACTCCTTAACGCTTGTGTGTACAATGTCTCTAAGTAGTCTAAGTGGTTCACGCTTATCATATTATTTAAATGATATAGGAGACTTATGTCCTGTTGGTATTGTTGAGCGAACCGATCGTCTAAAACTCCGAATAAAGTATTCGCTAAGTTTCCGACACCGTTTATTAATCCCCGTTTCTTGCGTGTTTGTTGTTTTAGCTGATGTCGCGATAGTACTTTATTGTAATGTTGTAGTTCGTCGTATGAATGTTGTAATTGTAAAAGGATGACGTCACAGTGTGAAAGGGTTCTAACTTGTTTACAAATAGTTTCTAATTGCTCGTTGTATTTTTTGTATGCGGATACTCCTTCCCAGTATGGGCTCATATCGTAGTACGCTACTAGTTTCCATTCGTCTCTAACTAGTTGCATAGTTCCAAGCTTGTCGAAGCCCAATCCTTGGCCGTCATTGATAGGTGTCATTTTTACGCAATTTCCAGCTGTTATGAAAGTAAAAATATAGAATAGCATCATTAGCATGGTTGTCATACATCCTCTCTTGGTTCGTCTTTGACTTTTGGTTTGTTTCGGGGTTTCTTTATCGACGGGTTGTTGTTCTGGTTTCGATTTTTCCAGGGGCAAGACAGATAATTTAACTACGGGTCTCTTTAGTGTTCCTTTGGCTGTTTTTAGTGTTACTACTCTCACATATCCATCCTGGTCTGCATGCACGTCGATCACTCGTCCTAGTGCCCATTTCCCTGCTGGTAAATTATCTTCATGTATGACCACTATGTCCCCTATTTCTATGTTTTTCTTGGGCTCACACCATTTTTGTCTTGCTGTTAATTGGCTTAAGTACTCTGTTTTTCATCTTCTCCATACATCACTGAATATCTTTTGTGTTAAATTCCATCTTGTGCGTGCGTCTTCGTATGTTTCTATTATAGTCACTCCCGCTCGTCCTTGCAAGAAGTGGGCTGGAGTCAGCGTATTCAGGTCATCAATGTTGTCTGTTAATGGGCATAATGGCCTTGAATTTTGACAGCTCTCCAATTCCACCAGAATCGTGGCATATTCCTCATATGTAAGTTTTTGTTCACCCACTACGCGTTTTAAATGGTATTTTAAGCTTCTGACGGCACTTTCCCAGAGTCCGCCCGCGCTGGGCCAGGCGGGAGCATTTAAATGCCACTCGATTTCCATTTCAGCGACTTCAGCCAAGAAACTGTCGTCGATTGTGTTTTGAATCTCCTTCCACTGTTGTTTCAGAATGTTGTTCGAGCCTATAAAATTGGTACCCTGATCCGAGTATAAATGTTTTGGGGCTCCTTTTCTGGCTGCCATTCTTCTTAAAGCTGCCAGGAAAGCTGAACTCGTTAGTTCTGTTACTAGTTCTAAATGCACGGCTTTTGTGACCATGCAGACGAAAATGGCAATGTAGCCCTTCAATGTTCGACTTCCTCGCGCCTTGCTTGCTTTTATGTCAACAAATCCTGTGTAGTCGACCCCAGTGTGGAAGAACGGTTTTGCTTCGTTAACACGGGCGGCGGGAAGATCACCCATCAGCTGATACTGTTTTTTCCCATCTATCTTTTGGCACTTAACGCATTTTCGCACTTGTTGTTTCACTCTGTTGTTTCCGCCTATCACCCAGTATTCTTCTCTCAGTTTGCTCATAGTGAGCTTAGCGCCTCCGTGAAGTGTCATGGCGTGAGCGTGTTCTATAAGTAACGTTGCAAGACGTGAATCCTTCGGAATAATTTTTGGGTGTTTCATCTCGTAAGATAAATGCGCTTCTTCCAGGCGGCCTCCCACTCGCAAAAGATTGTTTTTATCTATAAATGGGTACAATGTATAGAGCGGGCTTTGTGATTCGACTTTGTTGTGCTTACGTAAATGTTCGATATCCGTTCCTAATTCATTGCTTTGTACACATTTAATTACAGTCAATTTAGTCTTTCTTAGCTCTTGTAATGTGATATGGCTTGGCAAGCGTTGACGCTTCGAAGTGAATGCCCTCAATATGTAGGCCACGATTCGTATTACCTTTGTTATTGAGCTATATTTTTCTAATAAATGATTTATGATATTTTGCTCTTTATTGTTTTTCACCATGTTTGATTTATATGACTTTCTCTCCTCTTCTGTCGTAGTATATGTTAAGTTTTGAGAACGTTTCAGTTCTGGCTGGAAATGAGCTAGCCAAGTTGGACCTGACCACCATAAATATTGTCTTTCAATTGAGATGCTGTTTCTCCTCTGCTTGCAGCATCTGCGGGGTTTTCAGATGATTTTACATAGCGCCATTGTTCCTCGGGCATCACCTGTTTTATTTGTTCTACACGATTTGCGACGAATGGTTTCCAACGGCTTGGTTGACCTGCTAACCATCCAAGGACTATTTGGGAGTCACTCCAACCGAATGTTATTACTTCACGTTGATTTAAGGAATGTTTAATCTTTTTCATCAGTTTTGCGAGCAAATGTGCACCGCTAAGCTCAAGTCTACCTAGTTAATGTTTTCTTATGGGGCACAAGTTTCGTTTTAGCTGCCACCAGTATTACTCTGGATTGATGTGGTATTCTCGCATATACTACACAATCGTATGCTTCCATGGAGGCGGCACAAAATCCATGCAGTTCAATGACGTCATTCTCGTTACACCATAACCACCTTGTTATTTTGCATTCGTTGAGTTGCTCAATATCGCTTATCGTTATTGACCATTCTGAAAAGAGTTTGTCAGAAATATGGTCATCCCATTCAGTCTGTTCTTTCCATGCTTTTTGAAATAAAATCTTCAGTTTTACTATAAATGGGGCGATCCAACCTAATGGATCGTACAGCTTGGAAATTTCTGATAAAAGTGTTCTTTTTGTTAGGTTTTCTTTATGTTCGGGTATTTTACATTTGAAGGTGAAAGTATCTTCGGTCGGGTCCAGCATAATCCCAATGTTTTTGTAATGTTGTCTACTTTAAAGTTGAATACTATTTCTTCGTCACCCTGTTCTCTGTTAATGTTCTCCAAGATTCCTTTGTTGTTGGATGACCACTTTCGTAAATTGAAACCTCCAGTTTTTAAAAGATTGTTTAAATCAGAAACCAACTTCTTTCCTTGTTCCAATGAATGTGCTCCATGTAACACGTCATCCATGTAAAATGACTCCTCTACCACTTTCGCTGCTTCTGGAAAACTTTCTCGTTCGTCTGCTGCTAGTCTTTTTAACGTCATCATAGCTATAAATGGTGCTGATTTTGTTCCGTAAGTTAGTGTTGTTAGTTGAAATGTTTGTAATGGTTTTTCAGGACTGTCACGCCAAATTATTTTCTGTAAATGTTGATCAATTTCGTTTACGAGTATCTGACGGTACATTTTCTCAATGTCCGCTGTAAATGCGTATTTGTACTGTCTCCATTTTAACAGAAGTACTTGCAAGTCTTGCTGTAAATTGGGGCCTGTATACATCAAATCATTTAAAGATCGCCCTGTAGATGTCTTTACTGACGCGTTAAAGACAACCCTGTGCTTGGATGTTGCTGACTCAACTCTTTCGATAATATGATGAGGTAAGAATGACTCTAACTCCAAATTGTTGGTTGCTGGTTTCATGTGTCCTAGGTATTGATATTCATCCATAAATTGTTTATACGCTTCGGATAGTTGTTCTTGTTTTTGTAACTTTCTTTATTATTATCCATAGGTCACTGGTTCAGATCCGGTTCGAAGGACCAATATTCGGGGTGCGGGTTCGCTTGAATGTAAAACGTCCGGAGAGTAGCGGAAAAATGTTTAATGTTGTAAAATGTTATAAAATGTTATAGAATAATGTTAATAAAATGTTGATAATGTTGAGAATGTTCAATGTTAATCGAATGCACCCGGTCGCGATGGATCTCAAAAAGTACACTGAAAACTAAATGAATGCTAAATTATTGGGGCAATGCGTCTTTCGCTGACTGGACGCACGCGCCGCACGAGGCTTTAAACGTGTTAGGTGCATTGCACCGAACAAAAGTGTTACAAGTTTCAGACTGATGACCCAGGAGCATCCAGGTGAAAGGGCCAGGGTTTGGTATTTCTTTACCACCCAGGAGTGCCCAGGTGAGAGGGTCGGGGTGTAGAACACTTCCGACCCAGGAGCGCCAAAGTGAGATGGCTAGGGTTATGATATTCTTCTTCCTCAAGAAAGGCATCATCTTCACCTACATCTTCTCTGACGCTACGCTCTCGAAAGAATGATCATGGTCGTCACGTCATGTGTAGTGGTGTGGTTCAGAACGCTACTCCACTCTGCACGACTCTCCGCTGTCGTTATGTATTCAACTACGTTGTGAGTGTTAATAAAATTGGTCTGAATCCATCATGTGGTTATACATGTGGTGTTGTGCGATATTCATGTGAAAGTGATAAGTATTATGTTATTTGTATGTATTTTATGTTATAAAGTTTCCTTCTAATTTGAATTTTCAAATGCATTAAACAGTCTGATAATATTTTATTCAATAACGTAAATAATAATTGGTTTGATCTTTGCTGCTGTATTTAAATGTATCAAACTTAATCACTTTTGTTATTTTTTAACCTTAATGATTAAGTCATCTTAATTAAATATCATGAAAAATAACTTTTGGTTTGATCTTTGCTGTATTGATATATTATTAATCAATCATTTTAACGCCTGTGTTACACCTTATTGGTATTACTTAAGCTTGATGATAAAGTCATGTTAATTAAATATGGAGGCGTCCATTAATCACGTCATACGTTTTTGGCTTGTTTTAGACCCCCCCCTCCCCCATGGTGATCTTTGGTGATATTTTCAGGACCCCTCCCCCCCTGTCCAATATGACGTGTAATTTTTTGCTAAATAAAGTAAGTACAGTTTTCTAACACGTGAACCTGCTTACGTAACGTACGTACACGTAAAGGGTAAAAAATTAAACTACATGTATACATATAAAATAAAATTATCTTTAATAGAAAAAAACCGGCCAAGTGTGTGTCGGACCACGCGGTTTCGTACCTACTATCGAAAAAGTAATATCAAAAGGTCGTATCTGCGTATGAAATGAGTTTTAGGAGATAACTCAATAATTCCTAAATAGATATGTTCTCAATTTTTTTCATATTATTTGGTTCTCCAGTTCAAAAGTGACAGGGAGGAGGGTACGGGTAGAGAGGAGGGACACAATTTTTTTTGACTTACGGGGTGATTTTTTCTTAAAATATTCACTAAATAAAAAATAAAAAACCGGCCAAGTGCGAGTCGGACTCGCGCACCGAGGGTTCCGTAGAAACCTGTAGGTATATAAGTAAAAGTTCACCCATTGCATTGACATAGAAAATTGATTTTGTTATAGCTTAAAGGTATTATAGACCTGAGTATTTGATATGAATTTCAATTTAATACCTCTACGCGTTTACGAGGAAAAAGGTAGTAAGTAAGTTTAAAATTTAAAAAAAAATTTTTTGTATGATTTTACTAAAAATGTCTACTTTTCGTAATTTTTCCTTTGTCTGTGCTATATGAAGTTTCTTCGTGCCAAGTTTCAAGTTTCTGAGTTTACGGGAAGTACCGTTTAGGTTTTGAGTTTCTTGCGAGTAATCAGTTTCAAAATATGCGACTTAAATTGCTATTTCTTTTGATTGCGTTGACATAAAAGTTTGGTTTTGCTACATCTGAAAGCTCCTATAGCCCCGAGTATTTGACATGAATTTCAATTTAATACCTACACGCGTTTACGAGGAATAAGGTAGTAAGTTAAACATTTAAAAAAATATTTTTTTGTATAATATTACAAAAAATGTCTTCTTTTCGTAATTTTTCCTTTGTCTGTGCTATATGACATTGCTTCGTGCCAAATTTCAAGTTTCTGAGTTCACGGGAAGTACCCCGTAGGTTTTGAGAGTGCCGAAAATCTAAAATTTGCAGCATAAACGACTGTATCTTTTGATTGCGTTGGCTTTTAAGTTTGATTTTTTCACAGCTCCAAGGGACAATAGACCCGAGTATTTGATATAAATTTCAGCTTGTTACATCCACGCGTTCCTGAGAAAAATGGTCTTGACAGACAGACAGACAGACAGACAGACAGACAGACAGACAGACGGACAAAAAAGTGATCCAATAAGGGTTCCGTTTTTTCCTTTTGAGGTACGGAACCCTAAAAACGGCCAAGTGCGAGTCGGACTCGCGCACCGAGGGTTCCGTACAAACCTATAACAAGCAAAAGTTGTAGTATGTTTATTATTAATTTCAATTTAATACATCTACGCGTTTACGAGGAAAAAGGTAGTAACGTTAAAATTTAAAAAAATATTTTTAGTATGATTTTACAAAAAATGTCTACTTTTCGTAATTTTTCCTTCGTCTGTGCTATATGAATTTTGTTCGTGCCAAGTTTCAAGTTTCTGAGTTTACGGGAAGTACCCTTTAGGTTTTGAGTTTCTTGCGAGTACTCAGTTTCAAAATATGCGACTTAAATTGATATTTTTTTTGATTGCGTTGACATAAAAGTTTGATTTTGCTATATCTGAAAGGTCCTATAACTCTGAGTATTTGACATGAATTTCAATTTAATACCTCCACGCGTTTACGAGGAAAAAGGTAGTAAGTTTAAAATTTAAAAAAAATATTTTTTTGTATGATTTTACTAAAACTGTCTACTTTTTGTAATTTTGTCATTGTCTATGCTATATGACGTTGCTTCGTGCCAAATTTCAAGTTTCTGAGTTCACGGGAAGTACCCCGTAGGTTTTGCGAGTGCCGAAAAACTGTTGTGTAGGGAAAACTTTGCAGCATAAACGACTGTATCTTTTGATTGCGTTGGCTTTTAAGTTTGATTTTTTTACAGCTCCAAGGGAAAATAGACCTGAGTATTTGATATAAATTTCAGCTTGATACCTCCACGCATTCCTGAGAAAAATGGTCTTGACAGACAGACAGACAGACAGACAGACAGACGGACAACAAAGTGATCCTATAAGGGTTCCGTTTTTTCCATTCGAGGTACGGAACCCTAAAAAATTCAAACAGACCTCAATGTTATTTTGAAAGACGTATCGAGTGATGTGAATACAAATAATTACATGTATGGAGTAGTGCCCCTCCTTAAAATATATTTTTCAGCAACTTTACTACAATACTAAGTAGCGGCATACAAAAACACACATTTAAATATTTATTGAGATACGTTTTATAGTTTCCGAGTAAAATAGCTGTGACATACGGACGGACAGACGGACATAACTAACGAAACTATAAGGGTTACGTTTTTGCCACTTTGGCTAGGGAACCCTAAAAACCTACTTCACAAAATAATATGTCAAATGCCATTAAAAATTATTTACAATCATAGTGCTAGTGCAATTTTACTCTGCTTTTGACAGATTGATTCATTTAAAAGTTGATAATTTTTATTTTATTGGCCATAATACAGTATAGCACAAGGAACAAAAAAATTACACGTGATATGTGTCCAGACCCCCCTCCCCCCTGTGGTGATCATTGGTGATTTTTTCTTGACCCCCTCCCTCCCCTATACAATATGACGCGATTAATGGACGCCCCTTATTATGAAGAATTATTATTTTGACCTTTGCTGTATTGATATATCAAACTCCATCACTATTCAATAATTTTAACTCTTATGATATATCTTATTCGTAATACTCAAACTTGATGATAAAGTCCTAATAATTAAATATTATGAAGTCGATAAGCAAATATTATATGAAGTTAAGAAGTCGATAATCATTTATTTCCTTTGTTGTTTGCACTGAATGAAATAAACTTGTACTACTTTTACAATGAGCACTTAGTTATGTACAAAGGCTAACTTAATCATAAAGATAATGGGTAATCAACTCTTTGTGAACTTCTTGTGAAGTTCTATACTTTATTATCGATGATAGTTCATTTTACATAATAACAAATGTATAATCATTTCCAATATTATACTACAATGATGTGAAACTGATAGTCAAGGGTTGACATGACCATGAGTAATATATAAACATTATTTCATTAACTTATTACAAGAGAAAATGTATTAAATCCGATATGTTAAGATTCATAACTCTAATTATGTTATTAATATGGGTATTTAAACAGTTTGTGTTCATTACCTTTTACTGTCATAATTGATCTGTAAATTATTTTATTTGAGTCATTATTATTATCTTTCTTATAGGTCGTTTTATACTTTATTATCGATGATAGTTCATTTTACATAATAACAAATGTATAATCATTTATAATAATATACTACAATGATGTGAAACTGATAGTCAAGGGTTGACATGACCATGAGTAATATAAAACCATTATTTCATTAACTTATTACATGAAAAAATGTATTAAATCCGACATGGTAAGATCCAAAACTTTAATTGTGTTATTAATATGGGTATTTAAACAGTTTGTATTCATTACCTTTTATTGTCAGAATTGATTTGTAAATTATTTTATTAGTGCTATTATTTCATTAAGTTTTGGCGAAGGGTCTCGCCTCGAATAGGATGGCCGAGCTGTAAGTATTATTATTGATAAATACTTTAACTTGTAAGGATAACTACTTTTTATTTAGCATCATCTTAAAAGACTGTCAATTGACTATTCCTTGTTGCTCGTTCCCGCCATTTTGATGTTATAAAATGACGGGTATACAGCTGCGGCCGCCATCCGGATCTTGACCAGATTGTTGTAAAGACGTCTTGAAAATATTATTGTCATATAGTGTAGTTGATTCATATTTAAACCTTGTAACAAACGAATATAAGTAAATACTGTTAAGTACTCGTTTATTTTATAATCCTAGTGATATCCCCAATAAAGAGGTCTAACAAATTCGCTGAATTATATTAAATCGGTCCCTTTCAGTCTTTAGCTTGGCCCACTACTCTTTAGAAGCGTAAAATAAGACAGTAGTCTTGATCATACAACATATGTAGATATGTAATATACTTAAATATATTAGTCCGAATACATGTAACGCAAGCTAACATTGAATCTACTTAAAATTATTTTCTAAGTGCATAAAACGGATACCCAAATAAGTACGTGGAAAAAATAGTTTCACGTATTTAAATGCCTATTTAATAGGAGTGTAGGTAAGTCATATTTGATGGAACAAAACCATTACAAACCGAACCTAATGATACCGCATAATAAATTCATGTCAAGCACTTCCGAAAGCAAATACGAAATTGAAAACTTTTTGTTCTCCGAGCAAAATTGATTCTAAACTTGGTTATTATACTTATTATCCGTGAGCTCGTTAATTGCCTTTTCGGAAGTAACTTTGCGATTGTTGTACAAATTATTTTGTTTCAAGTTTCAAACAAAACTCAGTTAAATCGCGTTTACGCTTCGAGATACTTTTGATAATGTTATGATTATGATATGTTTATTGCCACTAAACTTTATCACGCTGTCAATTTTGTTTACGTTTCAACCGCTATGATACTTTACTCCCCCAATAAGTTCCGTACAAACAAATAAATCGTGTTTCCCCTACGTCATATAACGGAAACATTTCCGCTTTGACACCAATGTAACTGCCGTGAGACCGTGATGGCTCCTTAACTGCATGAGTTATGGGTCCGCTGTCTCCGTTGGTCTTAAATGTATAAAAAAGGACACTAATAACAATGGGGCCCGCACAAGAAAATTTGGTTAGGGGTAATAATTAATACCAATTTTATTACCTTTCTACTCAGTACGTGAATGTGTCATGCCACGAGTAAACATAATGTTTCAGAAGTAATTGTCAAGGTTGCTTTAGATGATATAGGGGAGAGGGGGGCAGCCTGGTAATTTTTTTACACTCATTGACGTATTTCAAAATATTACCCATAAAAACCAGTTTTAAGCCTCTACACAACAACGTATGTTATTAACCTATGTAATTAATGCATTTGCACAAGTCCAAAGCTAAAGACAAAGGTGCAATTCAGAATTTTGCAACTCAGGAATAATGTTCAATACTGCCCCAAGCGTGGGTAGCTTTGAACTTACTTGGGGCAGATTTGAAATATGGGTTGTAAGGCAACAATATCGAGATATACGTGTTTTTTTTATCTGTACTTAGTACAGTTAGTCACTAGAAATGGGCGTAATAACATTTTACTCGTATAATTTGCAGTTATAACTAAGAGGGGGTAGTTTTGTACAGAAATGTTTTTTGTAGTGTTCAAAGGTGCCTCAGGAGGGGTACCTTTGAAAAGTATTGAAATCCTACTAAAGCTGCCCCCTTGAGGCAGTTTTGTACACACTATTGTTCAAAACTACCCCGACAATGTAACAGGGTATAATAATTCAGTATTTATTATGTTTTGGCTGTTGTTAAATAAAAATACATAAAATGTTCTAAATAGAATTATTATTTTATCGTATAAAAAGAAAGAAAAACAAACAATAGAATCGACTACCCATTAAAAATCTTCTGGTATCGTAATTTTCGAGCCATATTTTTGTAGTCGTATGACTACAAAAATATGGCTCGAAAATTAGTCCCTACATAAATTAAATTTATAGATAGTAATATTGTAGATAAAAAATTCTAATAAATATTATACCAAACAAGACTAAACGTAATAAGTACAAAACTAATTAATTCAGGTAAATGCATTATGAGCGTTTACTAAAATAACTAAGATAATTATATTACTTTACATACCTACATGCCAGTTGATATCGGGGCAGATATGAACATTTCTTATGGCCGGGGTAGTTTTGACCAGACTGCTAATCAAAACTGCCTCCTATTTTTTTTCCAAAACTACCCCAACACCTATTAAAAAAAATTAAAATATCTTCCAAAACAATAGCAAATTCTGATTGTTTATTCTTCGTAACTAAAGCTAATATAGTCTGGCAAACCATTTCTGTCAGTAGAAAAGCGCGGCAAATTTGAAAAATCGCTAGTTGTAGTTGTTGCATAATTTGTGTTTTATCTGTGGCATGTAACATTTTTATTTAAAAAGTTAGTTTTGTTTACTTACGTTTTTAAGTTTCAGGTTGCGTATGTTATTATTTATTAATGTGATATCTGCCACCTTCGTTCAATAAATGTACTAACAAGGCTAAGATATAAATGTAGGTACCTATACTACCTACCTTCTGCAGGGATAATAAAATTTGCATGATAAATATGGCTTTGAGGTTATGCAGTTTTGTATAGAATTATCATTTGAAGTTCTTTCTTTCAGTGTATATAAATCGAACAAATCAAAGCGAAAACTGGTGCCAAATGAAGTCCAAGAACGTTTGTTGCATAGGCTGGTGCTCAATATTGTCACAAAGCGATAAAGCGGTAAACATCAGATTTAACAAGCAACAAGCACCCCGCTACTTTATCAAATTATTTTAATGTTTCCCTTCATATACCTAAGCTATGTATAAAATAAATAAACACCAAAATCTCACGTGCGTTTATTAACTACAAGTACACACACAATAAATAATAGTCTTATAAACGAATGACGAAAGGAAATCATAATTAATAGGAGTATTACTGAGTTATACTTATGCATTACTTTTATTCGTACAGATTATGCAGCTAACCCGATTCCATTCTTAACTGAAAAGTTGTATTTTCTGGTAGATATACTCGATTTCCTTGCCGGACTTATGATTGACGAGCATTCAATATTTGTTTCGTTCCTGGATTACAACTTTCAGCAGTAGGTATTTTGACCGCATGATCTCCACTTCTAATCTTCAGTCCTTTTAATATTTTGGTTATTTTAATTTCTTCGCACCTTCTTATTTATTGAAAAGTCATAATTATATGTACATATATCAGGGATTTCAATGATTTTATCTAAGAATGCAGTTACAATTTAAGAAATTACCACTAACTACACTGACGTACGAAAGCACCGTGCCGATGCATCCAACTTGAAAAAAAATGTTGGTTCGATATACATTGCTGCTTTTCTATGGAGCAATGCTGCTGTTCGATTCGCCCTAGAGTGTTGCTATATTTTTGTTTGATGTACATTGCTACTGCGTTCGTTGGCTGGCCAGACTATAGATTGTACTATCGAATAAATTAAGTTTCACTTACAGCTTCCTTCAAATACAGCCTGAAAATCCTTAGACACGGGGAGAAAAACCGGTAACGGATGACATCGAAATCAAAATATGCTACTGGTTCGTTCATGTTCTGTCAAACGTCAAATCTGGCAAGTGACAGGTGTGTGGGTCAGTGTTGCAAGCCCAAAAAATGGATTTGGACCATAATCGCACTAAAAATACGTCTTTGAACGCATTTGTTCTAAGCTGCCTCCAGTGATAGCTGCCCCCCTCTCCCCTATTAATATCAGAGAACGTAATTGGCTGCGATTATAAGTATTTAAAACTATTTGATACCTATGAACAATTGAACATGTTCATACCTACATTTGATAATGACGATATCACCTGCATATATAATATATGCGTATACCTTAATAAAATAGCCACCGACTGGCCCACCGCAGCTAACAACAGGGAGAGATGCTAGAGCTGGAGGCCTTTACGCGAGAGGGGTTCAAACTAGACTAGTTTTATTATTATTTAAATTCCATGTTACTATTATTATTATTTTGTATTAGTTTTGGTTTTGGAATAAATGGGCTTTTTATTTTATTTATTAATTATGTATGCGTATGTAGTGAGATAAGTGCCTGTATTTACTTACGAATATGTACCTAATTAATGAGCATCTCTTTTTTATTGGAGTTCATTGTCTTAGGTCTCGTAATTGTCGTATTGTCGAGCTAAACATATCAATAAGACACAAGTTTTAACTCGTATAAAATCTGTAAAAATAAAAACAAAGCCAATATAAAATGCCATGTCTATAATTTTCGCCACTGTCATATTCCATCGTCATCTAGATGATGAACAATGTGTATCGCCTCGCATCGCGCATGACTAGTGATTAAACAAGCATCGCTAATTGCCCCGCAATGGCCACGCGCCATTTGACACGCGACAAAAAGAGCCGCGTGATTTCATGCTAGTTGGACGTGACGTGATACTCATTTGTCTGGTCGTGGTCTGAGCTTTATTATTAAAGAACGGCACTGAACCTACTTACTGGCTTAATAATCTACCGTAAATCTTTACTCTTGTTACAGGACCTACTCAGCAGGCCTATGATGGCAGATTTTATCAGCGGATAAGTTGATATAAACCTGATAAAATGACAAACAATGGCGGCAACTGTCATTTTATCAGGTTTATATCAACTTATCCGCTGATAAAATCTGCCATCTTAGGCCTGCTGGACACAGGTATTTATTTAGACCTTTACAATTAAAGCATGCTAAATATTTTATTTTCTTTACACCCATCTATTTCTTTACTATCTACTAAGAATCGGGGATGTCCAAACATTACGAACATGGCAAGTATGTTTTATTATTTTATTAGACCACGGTAGTGCATATTTGCTTAACTTTCAAAACAAATATTTATGAGCCACAGAACACATTTTCTGACATAAAAATGTAATGGCATTTTGTCGTAAAAATATAATTGATTCATTAATTAATCTCCACCATTTCCATGTACAAACCATTTTTAATCAACGCAGCCAATTACGGCTGCAATAAATTCTAATCGCAGCCAAGCTTAAACAAGCTTGAAATTAATTTAATTATGTTCAACCATGAACCTTCATATAATCTGGAGTTCCCTCTTCGACCAAAAAAGTTAGACCGAAAGAGAAGTCAAAGTAAGATTCTTCGACTTCTCGTTTTGACTAAGACTTCTCGTTTTGACTAAGGGAGTAATGACGTCATCACACAATAATGCCGACATGACAACAAGTTAAAATATCATTGTGTGTCAATTTTGTAACGAGCACGACGGAGACACCGCCTCCTACTTTATGCTTTCTATCGGACCGTTTATTTAGTCTCCTATGTACTGTCGCCATTGTATATATCGGAGCTGCCAAGGTGGTCACAAATATCTAAAAAACGCCTCTATTTTTAAAGCGATAAAGTGCATGCTCAGATATTTTTGAGTACCTTGGGCGCTCCCATATATTGGATGGCGACTGTACAACGGTTTTGCTCGGTAATAAGGTTCGATTTAGTTTGGCAAAAAATGTAAAAGCGAACTCCAGATTATATAAAGCTTTATGAATTCAACCAATTAAAACTCCCGCACGCGTTAACTGGCCTGTTATGACATGTCAATATATTAACAGTTATTAAGTTTACACTTGTCACCAATTACACGCAATTTAAAGTGTTGAGTGGGGTGACGCAATGGACAGGGGTGATATAATTGCTTACCAAGCTGAGGCGAGTCGAATGGTCAGGCCAACTGAGATCAGTTTTTTTTTCAATTCTGTATGATTGGGTGTTGACAATAATGAAAAAACCCGGCCAAGTGCGAGGGTTCCGTACAAACCTGTAGGTATATAGGGGTGTAGTGACTTTAAAATGATTAAAAATATTTTTTTTAATATGATGTAACAAAAAATTTACGGTTTTCGCAATTTTTCCTTTATCTGTGCTATGCTATAAGACGTTGCTTCGTACCAAATTTCAAGATTCTGAGTTCACGCGAAGTACCCTGTAGGTTTTGATTCCCTTGCGAGTTTCGAAATTTTGCGGAAATTTGCGGCATAAACGGCTGTATCTTTTGATTGCGTTGGCTTAGAGATTTGATTTTTTTCACAGCTCCATCCAAGGGACAGTAGACCTGAGTATTTGATATAGGTAAATTTCAGCTTGATACCTCCACGCGTTCCTGAGAAAAAGGGTCTTGACATACAGACAGACGGACGGACGGACGGACGGACGGACAACAAAGTGATCCTATAAGGGTTCCGTTTTTTCCTTTCGAGGTACGGAACCCTAAAAATAGGAAAAGATAGACGATGACATCAGCAAAAGGATCAAACCTCTACCACTCCATCACTTCAATCAATAGGGGTTGTGTTTGTGAACAGTCAATGGTAACTTATTAACCACTTGAACTTGAAACTCAACATCGCAATGATCGTCTCCGATGGTCGCCAGTTTCACTTTATCCTGTAGTGTGATGCACCTGTTTCGCACTTAAATATACGTTAGAACGTGTCAAGCCCGGCGATAAACGATACCACCAGCTTAGGGCAGCAGACGTTGAAGTTAATGTTGAACGGTCGACGGTCGATTCGCCTATTTACGCTCGTTTAGCATTGGGAATGCACTGTCAGGACACGGTCATGTCAGCAATGGGAAGTGGGTTTGAAGTGTCCGGCCTGTTTTAGTTGATTTATGCTGGTTATATTGGATAATAAGCTTTTTACGATTTTGTGGTATGTTTTTAGGGTTCCGTAGTCAGCCATGTCTGCCCGTCCGTCCGTCCGTCCGCGGATAATCTCAGTGACCGTTAGCACTAGAAAGCTGAAATTTGGTACTAATATGTATATCAGTCACGCCGACAAAGTGGTAAAATAAAAAGTGGAAAATAATGTTTTATTAGGGTACCTCCCCTATACGTAAAGTGGGGAGTGATTTTTTTTTCGGTTTAACCCTAACGTGTGATATATTGTTGGATAGGTATTTAAAAATGAATAGGGGTTTAGTAAAATCATTTTTTGATAATGTAAATATTTTCGGAAATAATCGCTCCAGAAGTAAAAAAAAATGTGTCCCCCCCCTCTAACTTTTGAACCATAAGTTTTAAAAATATGAAAAAAAATGTCAGAAGTAGAACTTTATGAAAACTTTCTAGGAAAATTATTTTGAACTTGATAGGTTGAATAGTTTTTGAAAAAAAATTACAAAATAATTTCTGAACTAAGTTTGTAATTTAACCGTATAAGCAGGTGTTTATTGTACCTGTAATTTCTACAAAATCACACTGAAATGACGTGCTTTCAAATATTTAACTTTTAAGTGGGGACACTTACTGTGACGGATGGAAAACTACGGAACCCTACACTGAGCGTGGCCCGACACGCTCTTGGCCGGTTTTTGAAGCGCTCGTAGCCTGGCGGTAAGACGTCCGACTTTCAATCCTGAGGACTCCGGTTCAAACCCCGGCTCGTACTACTGAGTTTTTCGGAACTTATGTAAGAAATATCATTTGATATTTACCATTCGCTTTTCGGTAAAGGAAAACATCGTGAGGAAACTGGACTTAATCACAATAAATAGTTTTCCCTGTTGGTTGGAAGACTTGGAAGGTCAGATGACAGTCGCTTTCGTAAAAACTATAACCTGTAGTGCTTACGGTAATTAATGGGATTGGGTTACCAAGTGGACCCCAAGCTCAATTAAGCCATGACAAAATCCGGGACAAACGCTAGGATGATGATGATGGTGTAATAATTTTTGATGCGGGATTTTTTTCTGTTGTTTTCATTAAAATGTTTAGTACTTTCACTGCCAACGGAACATGCTTAGGTGTGTTCATTTTGTGTAGGATTTAGAGAGCTTGGCACACAGTGTTAAAAAAGTTCATTTCAGCCACATAGCTACTTATTTATGGGAATTTCCCATGTGTTGTGACCGTGTATTTTTTTTTTAATTTATGTGTTTATTACCAAAGGTTAAGGGAATTATCCCAGTCTGCAGTTTTGCTGGCATGGAAAAATGAACCATAAGTCTCAAATTTCTGAGATGCCTTATTTGAAAACTAACTATGAGAACTAATTACGTCATCTTCATTCAGAAGGTCACTGATCAATAGATTTTTTATTGACTTTAAATATCGAATCGAAGTGGGTATTTTACCTATTGCTTTTTTGTACTTTAATGTTTTCAACCGGATGGTTTCACATTTAATTTTTATTATTATTATTCAGTGCAGTAACACCTGTATAATAACCTGCACATACCTCTGTATAATTCACATTTTGTTATGAAATTAGACACTGTTTAAATCCTGTGAAAGCCTGCCATATTTGAAATTTAACATTTCGCAAAGCACGTTCGACTGGGCGTGACACGAACATTAATAAAACCCAGGGATTTACTTTTTACTGGCTAATGTAGAATTTCAGCCTCAATAAAATTTAAATTGCTAAGCATCTGGAGCCAGGCTAAATGGGACGTGTGTTAGATTAAAAGATTCGGAGGGCCGCGTCAGGAGGTCATAAAGGCCCCTTGAATTTAATTTAAGTACTGGCTGGTGGATGCCGCCTGGATCTACAAATGCTTTACGTATTCGGGGATATATCTTGAATTTTTATAAATTTGAAACACGAAAGTAGTTTGTGGTAGATGAAAGAGGAATACAAGAAGCACCTGTGTGATACACAGGTGCAGGCTGTGTGTGTGGTGCACGTAATGTCCGCAACACCGTTATTCGGGGGGCAGGTCACTTAAGCTCAAAACTTGGTGATTGATGATCACCAAAGAAGAAGTACCCTTGATGGGACCATTTTGGCAAGTAACTCTAAAAGATGGAAGATTAAGATTAAAGATTTTTATTATCTATCACACATAAGCTATACAGACAGATAAGAACCAAATCGCTTAGGTGGTAATTATTACCTAATGGTTTTTTACTAAATAACAAATAATATACCCTTAACAAAGTAGCTCGGTGAGTCACGAAAGAAATCTACGTTGGAATGATGTAGGTACAGCCAATTCGTTCAAGAGTGAAACTGCCCGATTGGTGGGAGCGTTGCTAGCCTGGCACGTACGCACCCCGTCTACGGCGAAGAGTCTCCGCCAATATCAAAGGGGGTCAAAGACCAACCTGGCTCGCACCGCCCGTCCTCGGCGCTGGTACGAGCAGTCCTATTTGTTCAAGGACTGTAGAGTTACTTATTTTAAAAATAACTATTTAGAAATAACTATGTATACTTAAAAATGGTAAACAGCAAGAAAAAAATAATTGAATGTCTTTGCGAAATGTTTTCTCAAACATTTTTTTTGTTATAGGCATTAAATATTTGTTTTAAATATGGACACAACGCGCATGTGAAACCTCTGGAGTTGCAGGCATCCATAGGCTGCGGAAGCTGCTTACCATCAGGCGGGCCGTATGCTTGTTTGCCACCGTCGTGGTATATATTAAAAAAAAACAAGAACTAGATTTATTTTAAATATGGACTATAATTTATATCCAATTGTGGGGCTGCCGGCTCCGTCGATCCCAAACCTCTAGACTCAGGGCGATCAGCTGTCACATGCAAACACAACGCATTCGCACTTTCCTATAGACGTTTTAATCCTGCACTTGAAATATGCGTGCCCGGGGCCAGGACCAGGGGCTTGGAAGTGGTAGTTTTTGTGCGAAAAAGAACTCTATTTCTTAAGGATTTTACAATTTGATAGAACAAATAGCGAACCCACTAGGGGCAGAGGAAATTGTCCAATTCTCTAACATCGTCTAAAGATTAACGCTTTTTAGGGTAAGACGGTATTTGTTTAGTGCTGTTTGATTTTCTCATGTACTTATTTAAAAAATAAGATATGGGCGATGCAAGTTTGTGTTGGTTTTCTGACAAAAGCTTATATTTTTACACTAGATGATTTTTATTAAACATTCGTATGATTCGTCGCCTGGTACTTATTAGGTCCTTATTGATCATAGTACATAAATTAGTGTTCAGTTCACCATATTGATATAATGGAGTATTAGGAAGAGAAATACTGACATTAAAGTGATAACCATGATTTGGACTAACCAATAAAAATAGTGTATGTCATGCATTTTCTATTGTGTTGTAATTTCTGAGGTGTGCAATAAAAGCTTTCATTCATTCATTTATAAATAGGGTGATTGTGCTAGTTTTCGTCCACTCTTGTCAGTTTTCCGTCCATACGTATTTATATCTTTATCTTTAAGCTTTCCCGAAAATAAAAGCTTAAAAGTAAAAAATCTACTAAAGAATAAACTATAAATATAAACTATGTTGACCTTAAAAAGTTTTTCCCATTTATTTGTAGCAGTTTAATCAAGTGGACGGTAAACTGGACCTGGACGGGAAACTAGCACAATTACCCTACTTACTTTTTATTACATGTACGTGTTTGTGTAATCGTCAGGCACTAAAGCTCATTGAAAACCAAACATGGTCGACATATAGACCAGACAAAAAAAGTCACACATAAATGGCACAGTCACAAAACGGAACAGCTCCGTGTCAGAAGAAGATGGGGAAAACGCAGCCCCGCAGGGCAGGGTTACGAAAATTACACCCCCGGGATTAAACTGCATCTGACCTGCATATGTGCATTGTGTGGGATGGTTTATGCAGGATTGACGAAAGATTTTAATAGGTATTTATTGTATTTTGTGTAAGTACCCAGTATTGCATTATAATAAACTGGCAGCATTAGTAGTAGTAGTATAATACTTTATTGTACACAAAGAAAAAGTATTGGTATATGTAGTTAGTTTTTTTTTTATGATGATGACTTATGTATGAGATCATATTATATGTAGCAATAGTTTCGCCAGTTGGAATCGGACTATTGGTAGTTGTCAATTTAAACAATTTTAATAAAAATTTAATAACACCAAAGAATTCTAAATTGAAACTTATTAGTTTAATAGACTCACGGTGCGCAGCTTCTCAATTACGTGCGTATGTAGGATATTACTTTTTCATCTCTCCTGCTCGGAAAGTTTTATTTCCTGGGTAGATAGCCGGGTGGAAAATTGCTTGTTCATCCCTAGGGTGGAAAGTAATTAGCTGTGTTAATTGTGGATTGAGCCGGTACCCACCCGGATGCTCTCCTCTCAGACCACCGGCAAAACATTGAATTTGTCTTTTTCAAATTGTTCATATTTTACTTAACAATTTTATAGATTATTCTTTATATACCTGTTTTATAAAATGTGCGTGTAGTTTTCCCGTAGAACACTAATATACATACACATTCCAAATATGGTGAACCAACCACCAGATCCAGAGCCGAAGAAGCGGCGGGTGCCGCTGTACCCAGGGTTCCCGGAACTGGCGCGCTCCGCCGTCAGCATCCACCCGAGCTACACCAAGCTGGCGTTGGCTTAGTAAGCCTTTATTACATTTGCCAAATTTATATATATATATATATATTATTATTATAATATAATTGTACTTCCCTCACAGTCGAAATGAAAAGCAGAGTGTTTAAATCGGGTGAATTTACCCATTTCACCCTCGAACTATTGGCGCTCTCACTTCGTTCGAGCGCCAGAAATATCTCAGGTGAAATGGTTCACCCTTGGTTAACAATCTACTATTATTAACATGCGAGATTCTAGGTAAAGCCATACTGTGTTAATGTCTTGAATCTATATATAATACTATAGAAGTTGTGATGCGCAAATAAAATTCATCACCGACGAACTTTTGTCACAAAGAAAAACTCCCAAACAAAGTTAACATCACTTTACGCAAACAGCTGCAATATTTAATGCAGCGTCATGCTGCATTTTGCATAAACTAGCCTCACAATCGCAATGATGTTATCAAGAACGGGGGCGACAAAAAACCTAACACGTAGGGGAGGACATACAGTGAATAATGTATAACTGTCTTATTCATTGAGTGAGCAAAACCCTCTATTGACTGAACAATTGCTGGGTGCTATGATAAATACGCGTCGCAACCAGATATTAGTTTTAAAATCAGGCAGAGTGATAAAGTACGTGGATGAAGTGCTTTGGTATTTTGTTTGCGGTAAGGTATCCATTTATTTTTCTCAGTAAATTCGATTTGATACTGAATAAGTGAATTTAGAACTTATACTGATGCTATATATGATTTCAAGCTCACATGGTCATTCAAATTATAACTATTATTTGTAACGGGGTATTAAACGGGGGATGTATTTATGGTAAATACTCCGTTACAAATAATAGTTTACGAGTAGATACTGAATCATTGTGGTAAAATTGTGTCGTGATAAAAGTAAAAGTGATATAAGTATTTCGTGACATCACGATCATGTCATGTCAAAAGATTATACATGTCACGAGCTAATACAAGAATCGATATCCGATATTAATCTGTCACTAACAAAACAACTCACAACTCATAAGTCACAGCAGCGACTGTTATGCGTATGATACCTGCATTACCTACCTACCTATCTACATACTTACGTTAGCAAAGTTTTTGGAAGAAATAAAGTTTACTAAAATACATTTCAAAGGGTTTCTAAACCTACGTATTGTTCCTACTTTTTTTCGGTTTGGAAGCACGGTGAAATACTTCCAATTTCTTTGTCTTTCGAAAAGAAGTCATGATATTATGAAAATAATATTTATTTCCGGATATTAATATTTCTTTAATCCTTACTCAAATTCCTGTGCAACTTCTGCGACGCATATTTGATCATATTTAGGTACGTCCAAGTTAGCTTCATTCCGGATTTGAAATTCGCGTCGCGAAGTCCCGCAGTCGGTTGCAATTGGTTTTACTTCTCCAAAACGTTGTTCAATAGATGCTGACTAAGCATTGTAGTTACTTGGTTAGTTACGGCTCGGCTACTAACTTATACTGGGCGTAATCTTAATCTAAGCATGTGAACCAGTTTAGTGAAAGGGCCCACTTTGTAGATTTACAAGGAAACTTCATTTTTTCACTAATAGATAGCGTATATTTATTGTGTTAATTTTGTAGATAGCATTAGGTTAGTATAACTATATCGACAAAGTGGTACCTTTTTCCTTGGACTGGGACATATATAATATATAACAGTAATAGCGTTACTTAGGGACTGACAGACAACGTACATCCTTGAATTTTAAACAAATTCGTCAAATGTGACGGAGCTCCACTATGAAATGGAGGGAGAATGAGGGTTGAAAAGTTGAAAGTTTTTAATGACGTCTACGGATGAAGTTGTGGGCGAAGGCTAGGTATAAAAAAAAAGATAATAATAGAGAGAGAAATCACTGGATCCAATAATACCTATAGAAAGCACGTAATTTCATAATATGTAATATTTTCGTTAAGTACCTACCTTATTGCAAATATATTATTTTTATTTCTCAATATCAATGTAATATAAAGAGAAATATGTAAATAACAATCATTAAAATGTTGTGGGCGAAAACACAGTGCACATATTTTAATGCACCAGAAAGTAGGAATATTACTGTGACGGCTCAGACGGCCGCAAGAAATACGTTTAGTGCCAAGAAACTATAAATAATACCGCCTGATAAGAACACATCCATTCCAAACAAGTACGTCGAACACTTCGCTACACTGAAAATAATATCCAAGACAAAATGGCTGCGTGGAAGGCGTAGAATACTACCTTCAGACTCCGCTTCTTAAAGCGATTACGAAGACCCCACTAAGCACTCTTTTACGTGTAAAATATTACAGGGAGATGAGCGTGAGCTGCACCATTCAGTTGCAGTTAATTTACGTAAAGTGTTTGTTATTAAGATTACATATTTCAGATGAATAAACGTCATGAGCTTGGAGTAACTGAAATGAGAGGTCGCGCTCTCATACTCAATTATCATAAGTATCTATCTGCGCTATGCGGGCTTTAAATGTTCAATGTAAGCATGATGACCGCGAGTGAATTTGTATTCTCGATCTAAATTAACCATAAATTTAGACTACATCGTCAATACAATTACCTACTACATCCATTGCGTTGTTTCACCAGAGATGTCTGTTTCAAATACTTTGCCATTTCTCAGATTTACTAACCATGATTAAATTATGATAGTTTAAAGAAACAAACATAGTTTTTTTGTTCAATTATGTTGAACTAAAATAGGTATCTCAACTGAAATATCAAAAACAATTGAAATATATTTTTTTAACTTTCGATGATTGGGTTAGTTATTTTAGTAGGTAAGTGATCTGTGGTAGGCAAATATTTGTCTGGGCTCGCTCGCCCGACAAATAAAGACAACGGCAGACAACAACCTATTATTTCTATCATATAATAGTATTTTATACAATCGTGACATAATTAAGAGCTTTTCAGTCGAGTACCGTGTTTAGGCCACGAAGCTTGCTGAGTGGCCTATGTAAGGTACGAGATTGAAAAGCTTGATTATGTCACTATTGTATACAATAGTTTTTCTACGAGTGCTCAATATAGGCAAGCCGGTAAGAATAGAGTTCGACGAAAGATCTGCTGCCTCTATACAATAGAGTAAGTTCAATCTCCCGGCAGATCGTGCCGGGCCCCTCCCCGGCGACGCGCGACGGCGGCGGGGCCGCGCGGGCTCGTGCAACAGTGTTACAATATTGTATGAAAATCCTTTGTGCCATCGTTGGCGATGTCACAATATGCGGCCATAAAAGCTCTATCGGAAAGTATGCGCTAGTAGTTCGGTCTACACAATCACAATTCAAGCATTACAGTCGTCGAGTAGAAAAAGGCTGTTTGCTGTTGAAGGCCGTTCTATTTTTAACCGACTTCATTTTCATAGAAGGAGGAGGTTCTGTATTCGGTTTGGGCTTTTTTTTTTATGTATGTTCACCGATTACTCCGAGACGCGTAGGCCGATTTGAATAATTCTTTTTTTATTTGAAAGGATATACTTCCAAGGTGGTCCCATATTAATCTGGTGCTGTTCTGATGATGGGATCTATGAGGAATTGAGGGAACTCCTCAATTTTTAAAGGCACATGTATGGTGATTTGGGTGTTTCCTTAAGCAACTCGAGAGTTTTCTCTCGAAAACCACCAATTTGATGAAGTGGACCTGATAATGATGATTGTTTTGATGATAATGATGATGATTTTTTTTAATGTAGGATGTTCAGCGATTACTCCGAGACCCGTGGTCCCATTTGAATAATTCTTTTTATGTTTGAAAGGATGTACTTCCAAGGTGGTCCCAAATTAATCTGGTGCTGTTCTGATAATGGAATCCACGAGGAATTGAGGGAACTCCTCAATCTCTAAAGGCACATGTATGGCGATTTGAGTGTTTTCTTAAGCAACTCAAGCAGTTCCTCTCGAAAACCACCTATTTGATGGAACGGACCTAATGATAAAGACCACATATGACATGTGGAACTTTCCTTAGTTTAAGCGGGTGTATTATGAACTTTTTCTTATACGTCTATACCGATTATTTCGAGACCCGTTGTCCGATTTGAGTAATATTTTTATTGTTTATAAAGAGTTACCTCGAAAGTAGCGGACTAATTTGGTTGGACCTGATGATGGGAATCCATGAGGGATTGAGGGAACTCTTCAATTTTAAAAGGCTCATGTATGGTGATTTGAGTGTATTTTTAAGCAACTCGAGTGTTTCCTCTCGAGAACTACCAATTAGATGGAGATGACCCGATAATGAAAACCGCAGATGACATGTGGAGTCCCTTCCATAAATAGCTATTTGAATTGGGTAAACATTGTGTGAAAGAAGGAAGCAAATTTAGTTTATGTCCAAAGAGCTGATTTCATCCCGAGAAAGCGTAGCAAAAGATTCTACTAATTTATAAGCATGAGCGTAGCGAGGGCGTTTAAGGCACGAGGTGCAAAGTTAATAACGTCAATCTCGTGTGGCACATACAACTCTTCACCTCAGCCTTCACACCGACTACATCTGCATCGCTGACGGACTGCACCGCGCACCCTCGGGTTTTGATTTCCACCTCAATGAGACTAGTGATACCTATTACGAATATTTTATTTTGTATGCGTCCTAAACGCGGGGGGTGGTACAGTCGACTACAAGGAGATGTATCCACTTTTGCACCATATTACAACGCAATAAGGTGAAAAAGTGGATACATCTCTTTGTATTTGACTGTATATTATTAACCGACTTCAATTTCATAGAAGGAGGAGGTCTGTATTCGGTTTGGGCTTCTTTTATGTATGTTCACCGATTACTCCGAGACGCGTAGGCCGATTTTAATAATTCTTTTTTGTTTGAAAGGGTCTACTTCCAAGATGGTCCCATTATTAATCTGGTGCTGTTCTGATGATGGGATCTATGAGGAATTGAGGGAACTCCTCAATTTATAACGGCATATGTATGGTGATTTGGGTGTTTTCTTAAGCAACCACCAATTTGATGATGTGGACCTCATGATGATGGTTGTTTTGATGATAATGATGATGATTTTTTTTTAATGTAGGATGTTCAGCGATTACTCCGAGACCCGTGGTCCGATTTGAGGAATTCTTTTTTGTTTGAAAGGAACTACCTTTAAGATAGTTCCACATTAATCTGGTGCTGTTCTGATGATGGGATCCATGAGGAATTGAGGGATCTCCTCAATTTTTAAAGGCACATGTATGGTGATTTGTTTGTTTTTTTAAGCAACTCAAGCATTTCCTCTCGAAAACCACTAATTTGATGGAGTGGACCTTATGATGAAGACCACATATGATATGTGGAACTTTCCTTACATTGAGTAGGTATTATGAACTTTTTGTTATATATCTGAACCGATTATTGCGAGATCCGTTGTCCGATTATGATAATTATATAACCACTAAAAATGGAAAAATAAAATCTTTTTACAAAAAAAAGATAAACCGACTTCAAAAAGTATAAAATAAATTATTATATTATTTATATGCGTTACAAACTGATATGTTTGAAGTCGGTGCCAAGCCAAAAAGTTACAATACCGGTCAAATCAGCTTCAAGTCTGAAAATCACAAAACATATCGATACCTATTTACATTGCAAAGGTGAATGTGAATCTATCTGTTACATTTTCACGTCTAAACCACTAATCCAATTTTGATGAAATGTGGTACCCATGTCTATATATTCCGATACACGTCTACTTTGTCAATAATCAGAAAAAGACGGCAAATAAAAAAAAATCATGTATGGTTGACCTTCCATCCAAAATTTGAAATATCGCGCCTTTTTCTACTGAAAAGGTGGGTCCCACACACCCGGTGTGTCTGAGTATAGAAAGATCAATCTAGCCATTGAATTCCTTTACACTTCGATATTACACCTTAAATGAAGCAGGATAAATAATTCAAACCGAAGCACGGGCTCCGTTCGAGATATGGTTAGTCCGAAAACTAGTAAAAAAGTTTATTAAGAAACATCATAAGACGCATGATTATACTTTCTTTCTGTACTTGAATGAGAACCTACGTGCAGTCAATACCGTATTAGAATAGTTCTATATTATGAAGAACAATTCACTGACCAAATACGCCTCGTTCATATTAACTGTTTTGTGATTTTCAGACTTGAAGCTGATTTGACCGGTATTGTAACTTTTTGGCTTGGCACCGACTTCAAACATATCAGTTTGTAACGCATATAAATAATATAATAATTTATTTTATACTTTTTGAAGTCGGTTTATCTTTTTTTTGTAAAAAGATTTTTTCAGCCTAGTGTTACTAAATTAAGGGTGGATAAAGGAACATATACAGTAGAATATTATTGTTGATTGAATTAGTTTAAACTTACAAAGCTGTGCGCAAATGTCATTACAATCGTTAAAAAAACCGGCCAAGTGCGTGTCGGCCCACGCATAATGGATGGTTCCGTACCTTCAATTGAATAAAAACCAAGCTAATCCCAAAAGGTTGTATCTGATGCCTATGGATGAAGTTTTTTGGAGATAACTCAAAAATGCCTGAACCGATAATGTTCAAAATAATTTTCGTAGAAAGTATGTGATAAGTCGCATCTCCTCAATTTTTTTCATATGTTTTGGACTTACGGTTCATAAGTTAGAAAGAAAAGAAAGAAAATACATTTATTTAACGCCACAAATACACACAAAAAACAAAGCAAGTAATAAACAGTACAAAGACGTCAAATAGGTTCCCCACTCAGCATGATGCCGCGGTAATTTAAACCTGGGCGCTGGTTTTCAGTGGGGACCTGACTTATGAGCTAAAACTAAACTAAACTATGACTAAATAGAGTGCCGACACATACGTCATTGAACGATTACAGAATAAATATAAACAAACATACAGAAGAAAGGAAATCGAGAAAAATAAAAAATTAAGTAAAAAATTAAAAATAAAAGCAGAGCCAATTAAATAAATGATAGGCTATACATACAAAACAAACAAAGAAACAGACAATATACAAAAAGGATCGTATTTGATTTTATGTATTTCGTATTTGATCGTATTTGATATATATTTCAACACTGAGTTTGTAAAAAGTGTAAGCGACATTTTAATTGGAACGTTTTAATGTTTTTTTGCGCACGGATTGGGGGAGGCAGGTTGTTCCAGCATTTGGTGGCAGCGTAACGAAAACTGCCACGAAATGCTGCTGACTGATGCCGAGGACAGACTAACAGTAAGTATTTCGAGGACCTGACTTGTGCGGGTCTGGAACTATAAAGCCATGATAGCTTTCTGTACAGGTACGAGGGCTGCTGACGGTTTACTATCCCAAACAAAAGGCATGCGAGATGTAACTTTTGACGGATGGACATTTTCATTATACGGTTTTGGCATAAATACGGCGTCACATGAGTACGTGGAGGGACGTAGAAACAAAAGCGCGCGCAGGCATTTTGCTTTCTTTGGACCAACCTCTGAGTTCGCGCTAAAAGACGTGGCCCGTACACTGTGTCGCAGTAGTTAAACCTTGAGAGAACGAGTGCGTCGCACAACCTAATCCTAAGTTCGACGCTGAGGAAGTTCCGGATCTTATAGAGGACTCTAAGCCTATAAAAACAATTACAAGCTATCTCCGATATATGCTTTTCAAATAGTAGTTCGCCATCCATAACCAAGCCCAGGTTTTTTGCCTCTTTGACACATTCAAGGGTATCATTAAGTATGGTCACTTGTAAATTACTTTTAGACAACTTATTTATTTGTTTCTTAGAGCCCAAAATTAAATATTTAGATTTAACAGGATTCAAAGAAAGTGAGTTTTTACGTGACCAATCAGCAATACGCTCAAGATCGTCGTTAAGCTTCTGCACTGCAAGATTTACATCCTCCATACCACACGGAATGTATAATTGAATATCGTCAGCGTAGAAATGGCAATCGCAATGCTCGATAACACTTGTAATGTCACTACTATAGAGAATAAACAAAATGGGACCTGAAATTGAACCTTGTGGTACCCCTTTTCGCACTGGTAGTATATCAGATGTGACTCTCTTACCATTACTTGCCTGGAGTTCAACCATCTGGCTGCGGCTATGAAGGTAACTAGCAAACCATTTCAAAGTACCCGTATCAAAACCGTAGTAGGATAACTTTGACAGCAGCAGCGAGACGTCAATGGTATCAAACGCCCTGGAGAAGTCCAGTAACGCAAGAATAGTGCCCTGGCCCTTGTCCCTGGCAGCCAATACGTTATCTGTAACGTCAAGTAGGGCAGTGGCAGTACTACGGTACTTACGAAAACCTGATTCTTTAGGTGGAAGAATGTTATTGAGTTCTAAATATTCAGTTAGCTGTTGACAGACAACTTTTTCGAGTACCTTTGAGAGGCAGGGCAAAATGCTTATTGGTCGTAGATCTTTCATATGTCCAGGATGTAAAATTTTAGGAATAGGTCGCACTATAGCAGTTTTCCAAGCATCAGGGAATGAGCTAGATGTAATAGATGCGTTTATTATTGCTGTGATTACTCCCAGGGTACGAGGCATGGTAAGGAGGATCATGTCCAAACTTATCCGTCGATACCCTGGGCGTTAGATTTCAATGTTTTAAGAATATTGAAGACATGCTCCCGAGTAACAGGCTTCAGCGTAAATACAGAAGATCCAAAACGGTCAAATTCGAAAAAAGTGAGATTACTAATAGTGACGTGATCATCACTTGGAATGTTTAAAAAATGTTTATTAATAACATTTGGGTCATTAAAGTGGTTTGGAAGCTGTATCTCTTTAGTGACATCAATCAATACATCATTTTTTAAATTTTTCCACAGCGTTCTGGAGTTATTGGCGTAACGATTTATTTTACTCTCGAAGTAAGCGCGCTTTTCATTAAATACGGCAGTAGTTACAATTTGCTTAAGCTCCTTGTAGTAGTCCTTATGCAATTGAGATTTTGTTCTTTTATACCTATCGTGGGCATCGTTACGTAGCTTCATCATTTTCTTTACCGTATACGTAATCCACGGACTATTATGATTCCTAAAATACGAGGTCTTGATCGGTGCATGCGCGTTAAATAAAGAAATAATATATAAGTTGAAAGCTTCGAGTTTTGCATCAACACCAGACAAATTAGCGATATTTTCCCAATCAATACTGTTGAGATCACGTTCAAACTGAGAAAAAATTATGTCATTCAGGGGTCTATAAGAAATAAACTTGGGCGCCGGTTTTTCTAACTGGACGTTTAGTTGACACGTAACTAAGGCGTGCGAGCTAAGTTCGGGTATATAATTCACACGCGTAAAACATACTGACGCGTCAGTACTAACCAGATCTAACAGTGTACTGCTGTGCTCCGTAAAGTGTGTGGGCTCCTTAACATATTGTGTTAAATTAAAGCATTGCAAAAAGCTTAATATTTTTTTCGAACTAGAATCGTTAGTGAATTGAAAATAGATGTCATATACTTCAGAAAAAGTGACCAAACCCTCCGGTGTCCGAGGCCAGATTTGAACTGGCGTCTTCAGCTTTCGCGGCTGACGTCCTGACCACTAGACCACCCGGTCACGGCGGAACTTGACAAATTTTCTCATGTATATGCAATCTCTGAATTTGAAACGGCTAGGCGCCGTTGACCATACTCTAAGGGCATGCGCAGTACGTGCTTGCACCTCCTATCCGAATCTCTTACGTGATTCTGGTATAGCGAGAGAGATGGTGCTGCCATCTATGAATCTTGAAGCAAATCAAATTATTTTGTTCAATATTTTTTGATTTGCAATTTTTAAGTAGTTACACTACTATATATAAATTGAAAATAGATGTCATATACTTCAGAAAAAAGTGACCAAACCCTCCGGTGTCCGAGGCCAGATTTGAACTGGCGTCTTCAGCTTTCGCGGCTGACGTCCTGACCACTAGACCACCCGGTCACGGCGGAACTTGACAAATTTTCTCATGTATATGCAATCTCTGAATTTGAAACGGCTAGGCGCCGTTGACCATACTCTAAGGGCATGCGCAGTACGTGCTTGCACCTCCTATCCGAATCTCTTACGTGATTCTGGTATAGCGAGAGAGATGGTGCTGCCATCTATGAATCTTGAAGCAAATCAAATTATTTTGTTCAATATTTTTTGATTTGCAATTTTCAAGTAGTTACACTACTATATATAAATTGAAAACAGATGTCATATACTTCAGAAAAAGTGACCAAACCCTCCGGTGTCCGAGGCCAGATTTGAACTGGCGTCTTCAGCTTTCGCGGCTGACGTCCTGACTAGACATGTGCGCCGCGCCGCCGCGCCGCCGCCGCCGACAATTTTTCCACGCCGCCGCCGCCGATGATTTTGACCGGCGTAGAATCGGCGTGGCAATTTTTAAGTCTTTATCTTGTTTTAATGCCCGGAAATGGTAGTGAGTGGCCAGTATACTACATCTTTTAAAATAATGCTTTTCCTTCTTTAGTTATTCCTTGGTGGTGTACCAACTAACGTTATTTTTGCTGTTATTTCGATGCTATCGTAAGATTTACGTCGACGACTTATCGATAATTTATGACAACGTCTGGTTTTTAAATGATAGGTTTATATTTTCATATAATTTGGTTTTTCCGGCTTTTGTCTGGCTCCAAAAAGCTGTAGGGTCTCATTTGTTGTTTTCATTTCGCGAAGACGACTGGGTTAGTTTTTTTTTGTTTAAATGGCCCATTCTCATTAGATCAAGTTTGATTTTGGGATCGAGAAAGAGATATATATTTACGTTAATGTTAAGTATAGTTATGTAACGTTACACCTTCAGTAAATTGTAATTTACGTGCTTTTATAATAGCTCGCACATTTTCGCTCTGCTAGCTTAATAATTAATAGTAAAGTGGAACTGTGAATATCACTATAAAATGATGTCAACTTAAACTATTTGGAAATGATGGTTCAATTTTGTAAAGTTCATCATCATCATACATTTAAGAGCTAGGCTCTTGTCTGTGGAGCAATTTCCATGCCTGTCTGTCATTTGCCTTCTGTTTTACAGCCTGATACGACACGTTTATTTTTTCCTCTACTTGATCCATGTATGTTCTCCTTGACTTTCCTGCCTTCTTTTCTGCTTAAACTCTACCTTCTATAATGTTTCTTCTTTATAAACTCGTCGTGTCATCGTGTCCAAACATCTTCCCTCTTCTGTTATCTATGGTTCTTAACAGACCTCTCTTTTCTTTTACTATACTTAAAACTTACTGTTTTAAAGTTACTCGTTCTTTTTATCCGATGCTACTGACGTGCGTTAGGCGCATGGATTTATCGTGGTTCATCGATGTTCATCAGCACTCATGTGTTTGCTATTAACATAGAATAGAACTTCGCAAGCCGCTTGCAGCGGGGATGATTAGATGAAATAAATAACACAAATAATTGAAAAAAGCTGAATTCTGTTAGTTAATCAAGGAATCTAACCCATAATTATTTTTGCATTTTTTTAGAGTGATGCATTGATTGAACATTTCTTCATCTTAGTTACTAGACCCATAGCTGAATTGGGAATATCCGTGAAAAATATTTAATTGAATTTGTTCAATAAACACGTTCAACAACAACACCAAATTAATTTGAAATAGTGGAAATACGTAATAATTTTCTAATATTTTTGTAAAGATATTCCGGTTTAAAAACGTTAAATTTAAGCAGTTTTTTTGAATACCTTAAATATATTTTCAAAACCTCAATTCGATTAGGTAATAAACACAGGTGTGTTCTTACAAGAAAAAAAAAGTATAACAACTAGGGCAGATGCCCCGGTGTTGGGCATTTTAAGGAGAGTATGTCTATTCAGACGTCCGTCATTTTGTGTCACTAAGGAATTATGACACTCTTTATGTACTCAATAATTGAAAATATATTTATTTATTTATTCGGGGAACCAACAGCTAATAATAATAGTATAGCTATATTGGTAAGTAACAGAGAGCCAATTAATGGTTCCCACCAGTAGCATCATTATACCAAAAAGCAAATGGTGGTTTACAGTAAATTATACAACATGTTATCAACTATTACCTACTAAGTAAATATAAACAAAATAATCTGAGACTTATACATTAACAGCATGGCTTGTACATTATATCTATATAACTATATTGAATTACTACAAATAATAGACTCCTTATAAATCTCTGTGGCACAAGGCATGCTCACCCACTAAAGAATTCGCCTGTCATATATCTCCTAACAGTTGTAATGTTGCTATTGAATATGTCAATGTCCAGCTCCCTCGTATTTAAACTTATTCCAGCTCGTAAAAGAAAGCTATTCTTTCTATAGTTACGGGATGAAAACGGGATCAAAAGAGGGGGGAAGTATCTTCTGGGCCTAGATGGAGTAATAAAGGAAAGCTCGGCAAGTAATTCGGGGGAATCAATATTACCATTACTATATTTATATGAATTATCTCTGTTAAGATTCTGACATTAGATCTTATTTTTATCTTTAACTAGCCTTTTCCCGCGGCTTCGCCCGCGTACTATAAGTACTCAAAAAGGATACGATACCCATGTTGATTTTCAGACTTTGTGACCACATTTGCCCCTTTTAGGGATTGAATTTTCAAAAACCTGAAACACGTGTTTACTCATTTATCGTTAGGAATACTCCTGTGAAGTTTCGAATAAAATAGTCTAACAAATTTTGATTCGCCATACAAACTTTGGACCCCCATTTTACCCCGTTAAGGGGTGAATTTTGAAAAATCCTTTCTTAGTGCATCCCTAGACCTTATAAGGAACCTACGTGCCAAATATGGAATCTCTAGAACCAGCGGTTTGGGCTGTGCGTTGATATGTCAGTCAGTCAGTCAGTCAGTCAGTCAATGACTGACTAGTTTCATAGTCAGTCATATATTTAGATGAAATGTCAGAAAGGGGGCCAGGAGTCAGTTTTAGCCAATTTTTACCAAGGCTCCTGACAACTGAATGACAACTGATATATGACAGATGACTGTGGCATCTGTGCTGCCATAATTTACTCTTACATTAACTGTAAACCATAGACTTGTAAATTTATCTATGCCTTAATAAAGTTGTAAATGGCCAAAACCGGGACAGTAGCCACAACCGGGGCATCTGCCCTATATAGGTAAAAACGCATTGTTTCGTGCCCAAAAGTTTCCAAAACATTCCAAAAACTTATTCCTTCCAAACAGTTTTCCGCAACTTTGAGGCCGATCACGTCTTAAACCTCACGTTTTTTGTGTGGGGCGTTTGACGCGCGGCGCAGATGCCTACCGTATTTTCGGATTTTTTACGTTTCAAGGCTATAATAGATTAGTAACTTTATTAGAGACATTTAAATCTAATGGGAAATAGAATCGTCGTCCCAAAAATTCATGTATTTTGCGAATCGGTAAAGCGATCGAGCCTTGGCAAGGTGTATTGATGTTGGTTCAAGCCCAACTGGGTTCGATTATTTTTAAATTTTCGTATTTGATTTAATAACAAACTAGAATCCAATCCATCCATCGAATAACGATAAAATAAAATGTAGATTTTATTTCGTTAGCAAATTCGGGCTACTGCAAGCATCTTTGTCTTTTAGAACTTAGAATCAACATTTCTCTCACAAATTACAAATTGTAAATCAGTCTGTTCTGCACTTGTTAACTTCGGGACTTTTTGTATTATGATCGTAGTTAATTTTCAGGCAAGTGGTGTGGCCAGTTCTACATAGATAAAACATTAAGTACGGAGCTATAAATGTGGACCATAACTGGTCTATCTTTTGGCAAATTCTTTAAAATCAAGTCTTTGATTTAAAATGTGCAATGTTTGCGAGACAATCACACGTTTTCAAAGATTTTATTAAAGCAGTTTATCCTTATAAATACTCAGTAGGCTTCAATTTAGAAGGTAATTAGTCAAATTCCCCAGGCATATTAAAAATATGTACCACGCCGATTTCACGCCGATCACGCCGCCGCCGCCGGTCAAAAAACGATCGGACGCTGCCGCCGATGATTTTGCCATCGGCGCACACCTCTAGTCCTGACCACTAGACCACCCGGTCAATCAAAAAATATTGAACAAAATAATTTGATTTGCTTCAAGATTCATAGAATCGTTAGTGTTTAGCAAGTTAATGTTGAAATCTCCTAATAATATTGTAAAATCATACCTCGCGAATGCACTCAAGTTACAGGGACACAATTTTTCTGACTTTCGAAGCGATTCTTTCAGAAAATAATCACTTAATCACAAAATGTTCAAAGAAACCTCAATGTTTTTTTTAAAGACCTGTCAAAATGATTTGCCACATGTTGATATTTGGTAAAAAAAAATATTTGAATTTTAGTTACATGTATGGAGCGCCCCCCTAAAAAATTGTTTTTCTGCAATTTAACTACATAACTAAGTAGCGGCATACAAAATACACCTTATATCTAAATTTTATTCAGATACGTCGTATAGTTTCCGAGTAAAACGGGTGTGGCTTATGGACGGACGGATGGACGGACAGACGGACATGACGAAACTATTAGGGTTCCGTTTTTGCCATTTTGGTTACGGAACCCTAAAAATCCGTCACTTTGAATATATAAAATCCATTCACCATAGACAACCTGTATGTAGACTTTGGTTCCAATCAAAAATAATTATAATCTGTGGGTTCATGTTCAAGGTCTAAGGCAGGGTGAGGCAGCTGCCCCCCCTAGATATTAAAAAAAATTGTAGCCAAATGTTTGTACAGTCGCCATCAAATATGAGTGGCCAAAGTACTCAAAAATATATGTACATGCACTTTATCGCCTTGACAATAGAGGCGTTGTTCAGATATTTGTGACCACCTTTTTTATTTTTATTTAATTTTATTTAGGCTCACCAATTAATTAATTCATAGCTTTAAGTTGATAACAGATAGATGTTTATCTAATTATAGGTAACCACAGCTAATTGGCCTTGGCCGCTCCGATATATCTGATGGCGACTGTACCTACAATCCATATTTTCTTTACCCTCCATTTATTCCATTTACCCTCTGGGTCATCGGCTGGCGACGCTCTTGTGTGGGTTTTAACCAAATATAATCTGTGGGCTTTAACTCCGTTCGTTTTAAATCCTTTAAGTTTCCTATTATGGCTTTAGTTTATAATTTATAAGTTTGATCTCACGTAAGATTATTTATCGTATAATTTATTTAATTAGAACAAGTTGGTTAAAAAAAGGTTCTACGCCTCCTACTTTAACTTATTAGGTACTACAAATTGAAAACAGATGCCCATATTATAAATGAAATTATGAACTTGGAAGGTCTCTGGCAAACTCCAGAATTGGAACCTGGCTCCCCTGGGCTACCGGTCCAACGTGTTCTCCATTACACCTGGTCTTCCTATAGGTTTTATAAGGTAGGTATAAAAAATTGGAGCTGATATCTGAATTTAATTGAAAATAGAAACTTAGAAATAGAAACCTATCTAAGAAATCTAACTCTCATGAACAATGTCATATAAGTTCATTCAAATTCAAAATGGTCGTCATTTATAACTGTTCGCGTTATATTCCCATCCAGTACATTTGGTTTCTAAACTTGGAATGTGATCGCATAATAAGATCGCCATATTCCGGAGTGGTCCTGAAACTTTCCGAACTGAAGAAAGTAATTCATATTCCACCCCAGAGCCTAGGTGTTCCCATTTGACGCGCGAGCGCTGGGCCTCGATTCGATATGCCAAACTGCGAGACGTGGCTCTCACACTTGTCTCGCTAGGCGATAGAGTGAAATCCATCTGTCCACACGTGTCCACACCTAACTGTCAATCTGTCAGTAAGTCTCGCTAGAGCGTTTTGTCTATGGCTATGACCGCCATTTTAGATGTCACTCTTGAGTGATTCCACCCCAAAATTTCAACTGTCACAAATTTGTCACAAAATAGTTGTCTCGCTAGCTACTGTCAGTTATGCCATGTCGAATAGAGGCCCTGACACTTTTTATACTCGGTCAAACCAATATAACGAGACCAGCGGTATATTTTTTTACCACGTTGGTGTCGAACAAGTATATGACCTGCTTCATGGTAAGCGGTAACCGTAGCCTGTGTATGTTCTCTCTTCTCTTCATTCTCGTTTCCTCATGACTGAGGGTCGCGACAGCAATCGTCGTCAACTTTTTCTCTCATCTTCAGCTTTTCGGATAGATGTCTGCAGGTTTGCTTGGCAGGCTTCCTCCACCGCGTCGGTCCATCAGGTGGGTGATCTTCCACGGCTTCTTTTTCCTTCCACTTGGCCGACAACAAGTAGCTTCTCCAGATTATGTGGATCCCGTGGGGCCACATAGTGACCGAAATACTGGAAAAGTCGCTGCATACAGATAGTTGACAGACGAGTTCTAATGCTGATTTCATAGAAAATATAAGGGTCCGCATGAGTTTCGACGAGTTTTGACAAACTTTCGTTTTCCTGCCTATTTATTCCTCTGTTCTGCCAAATCTTCTCCAAGCGATTGGAGATTGCTGATTCAGCGATCTGGGCTCTTCTGATTACTTCCTTATCACCGTCATTAGTGATCAATTACCCCAGGTAAACAAATTCTTGCACCGTGTCTAAGCCAGCTAATTCAGCTGTCCTCTCTAAGGTGCCTGCCCGGTCCACAAACATCAGCTTGGTCTTGGAAAGATTTATTTGAATTCCATACTCAGCACTCACTAAATTTACCCTAGAATAATAATAAATGTGTATCAAAAGTATTTTTTCTCAACAACGTGTTTCTTGATCTTTCGCTATCAAAAGGTTTTGTAAGACTCTGAAATCACGAACACATACTCGTATTTACCGAAATGTTTAATTAATACTTATGTTATGTTTTTAATTCAATACATCGTAAATATTATTTATCCTGCGACGTGATATTTATCGAATCGAAGCACTTAAACAGCTGGTACGCTTGAGCCATCGACTTACTTCGTTACATCGACGTAAGCGATATGAATGTTCCTGCACTTGTAAGTTGAGCGATAATAACAGGGTTTCACACGTTGCCAACTTGAACGTTTTATAATCCGTGCATTAAAGTTTTTATTCTTACGAGTATATAGAATGTTCCTATAGAATGGTAGGATGCAGTCGGTTAGGATGACTGAAGAAAAAGTATACATTAAGAGTAACGCGAGACGTCCAATTGATGTTATGATATTTATGATTGACCTAACTAACTAGTAATAAGGTTCTGTTTTTTCGTATAAATATATACACATACGATACGAGATATTTGAATCAAACAAATTGTTTGGCGGATTGGTGGAATTTCCATCCCTACAAGGTGACCTATTGGAATTTCCATCCCTACAAGGTGACCTATTGGAATTTCCATCCCTACAAGGTGACCTATTGGAATTTCCATCCCTACAAGGTGACCTATTGGAATTTCCATCCCTACAAGGTGACCTATTGGAATTTCCATCCCTACAAGGTGACCTATTGGAATTTCCATCCCTACAAGGTGACCTATTGGAATTTCCATCCCTACAAGGTGACCTATTGGAATTTCCATCCCTACAAGGTGACCTATTGGAATTTCCATCCCTACAAGGTGACCTATTTTCCATCCTTTTACGAACTCAACTATTTGTATTTGTATCTGCAAATTGTCTAAAAAAATTACAATAAATAAATGTGATATTAGTTAACAACCGTAAGCACCTGTACGTAAAACCAGTTTAATTTATACCCATGTACAAAATGTTTAATCTATTAACATAATTGTACATAGAAATTTTATTGGTTGTGACTAAGCTTTGTTTTTAGTCTTGCGCATATAAAATATGTGCGTATGTATATGTATGTTATTAGCACTGGCAAAGCTCATCCATTAAAAAACGACATTGGATTCATATAAATATATGTACCTGCTCTGTATACCGTATTACGCTGATCCAGTTCATTATGCAGAATTGCACACAGGTCGAGCACTTAATTTCAATTTCTCGTTCCAGGAAGAAAAGTTCCATTGCCAGAACAAAGGACGGCAATGGCGGCCAGGCATTTACACTCGGCTTTAATCAATGAAGTTCTGGAGTGATAGATCTTCGTCACAAAGGAAGTATGTTGAATCGGTAGCTCGGGCTGACTGGGTTGTGCTGGGCTAAGTGTTAGGTAATAGCGATGATCATGAGAAAATGTGTAGCGCTGGTAGCCTGGCACTGGCAGTAAGACATCCGACTTTCAATCAGGAGGTCTCGGGTTTAAACCCCGGCTCGTACCACTGAGTTTTTCGGAGCTTATGTACGGAATAGCATTTGATATTTACCAGTCGCTTTTCGGTGAAGGAGAACATCGTAAGGAAACCGGAACTAATCCCGATAAGGCCTAGTTTCGCCTCTGGATTGGAAGGTCATATGGCAGTCGCTTTCGTAAAAACTAGTGCATACGACAATTCATGGGATTAGGTTTTCAAGCGGACTCCAAGCCGGGAGGGACTAGCGCTAGAAGGAAGAAGAAGAATCTAATGCTTGCTTACTTACTGCTGCGATGCAACGACCCGACGACACCAAAGACCGGCATGCCAAGCAAGCAAACACAACAAAACTGTGGAATGAACTGTCGTCTGCGGTATTTCCGGACCGATACGACCTTCAAACCTTCAAGAAAAGAGCGTATTTCCATCTTAAAGGCCGGCAACGCGCTTGTGACCCCTCTGGTGTTGCGGGCATCTATGGGCGGCGTTAATTGTTTACCATCAGGCGATTCGTCTGCTCGTTTGCCTCCTATTTCATAAAAAAAAAAAAAGCTGTTCAACGCCATTTCTGTCCAGTCGACTGCACCGAGCTCGCTTACTTTCCAGTGTTACCTAGGACGTATAGACGGACTTCAACCAGATATAATATCTATCATATAATCTAAAATAAACAGACTCAAGATTATTTTGTTGTTGAAGAGGTCTTTTGAAATGCACCTCTTTAGACCATATTCATTTTTATATCTAGATTTTAAATTTCTGCTTGCTAATGTTTTGGTGCACAATAAACAGTATATTATTATAATCAAAGTCTGACTATACAATTACGATGACGATACAATTACTGAACAACATTTTCTATGGGACCAACCCTGAAACCGCGAAAATATCTGGAAATCTAACGTATTAATACTTTTTTTGATTGCACATTTTGAGGGCCAGTTATTATATTGTGTTGTTTCCATATTTTGTAGTTACTTCAATTAGATTATTGCTACAACCAACCCATGTTCCAATAATTGTCATTGTGTTGAGCTTGCACCCATGTAATGTTGGACTAAGAGCTGGCGGCGTCAGATATGACACAACAATGAGAGTAATGAAACCTATCTAGTTAGATTGCTTTACCATCCTTATTGCTAGATCCGGGCATCTGGTAGCTTTTAATGGGTGGAGGTCAGAGTGACAGACCAACAAACACACACACACACACACAGTTGAAAAAAAGTAATACCAAAATAGGTAAAAACTGTCGAAATTGTTTCATTTATAGAGGGCAGAGCCTATATTTTAATATTAGAACAAAAAACATTGTGTATTATTGTGGAAACAAAAACAGTAGGCGACTAACTATAAATTGCATTATACATCGTTGGGCACTACTTTCCCCCAATAGAAACTTCTGGCTCAGGCGCGGATACAGGGAGGGGGCAACAGGGGCAATTGCTCCCCCCTGAAACGTTAACCTCGTATACTACTGGGCCCATAGGTGTGGACCGCGAGACTTTTTGTGAAGGAAAGTGCCCCCCCTGAAGGAAATCCTGGATCCGCGCCTGTTCTGGCTAATATATAATCTAATTAATTACATACATTCCCATAATATTTCATCAAACCCAGAACTCTAGTATTTGTTTTCTTCAAGTTATTTGCATTATTTGACCTCCACCACTTTACAGCTGCCAGATGTCCAGAGGGGTTTCGTCGCTCTCATTATTGTGTCATATCTGACGTGGCTAGCTCTCCGTCTAGATTTGATTATTGTTACGACCAACCCATGTTCCAATAATTGTCATTGTGTTGAGCTTGCACCCATGTGTTCGGAAGTCACTGTTTACCCGATAACACACGGTAGCCAAACAGCCGCGAGTTCTGTTATTCCAGTAATTCCGTGTCATCCATTATCGATACGATGACGTGCGCAAACACAGGCGGTATTGACCCACAGGGTTAGTTCATTCACCCGATCAACAATGTGTTAGGTACATCGAAAATATGTCTTGCAATATTCCATAGTTTGGCGCATATTACTTACTAATGTTCCGCCCGCGACCTTGTAAGCGTAGAAGTCGTGAAATTGCCGAACCCCTCTGCGCTGCCCCTCTCATTATACTCCCGTACTTTGAATTGAATCTTATTTCACTTCTTTAGTGAATGTACTGTGGGATAAAAAGCAGCCTAGCCTAGCCTGCTAGCTAGCAGCTAGCCCAGAAACAAATATCCAAACATTCCAATTAACTTATACAGAGTGTAACAAAAATAGTGGTGATTCGTTTAAGGGCATAATTGTATTGCCACTAAGAAAAAGTAGAAGAAAAATTTTAGGACGCGTAATTTTTTTTTGTATAGGACTAATACTTTACTGTATCTCATTAGGACTATTATGAATGTAGGTTGGACTATTATATACTTTTTTTTCTAAACCTACCTTTTCAAAATAATGATCTGATAAAATCTGATTGACTTGGACCGTAGCCCGTGCACGTAGCAATTTGATTCCAAGTTCCAATCAAATATACATATTTATATTAGGCAGGTCAAAATGTTCCTTCGGAATTTTTGAACTGCTAATTTTCATAGCCTTGTAGCTTTTAGGGGTTAAGCGCGTTCTTAAACTACTTTATTTACCAACAGCTGACTAAAAACAAACATGACATGTTTGGTACGAACTTTTAGCATGCTCTTAAAATTTTACCAGGGCCGCGATTCGAAAAATAAACACACACACTGGACAGACACAGCTCCAACCCAACTCAACTCAACGCTATAACGACATTGACATTTGCTATTCGAACAGATTTTCATTCAACATTGGTCTCACATTGTTCGCACATTGGTCACACATTGTACCAATGTTGTACCAATGGGAGACCAATGTGTGACCAATGTGCGAACAATGTGACACCAATGTTGAATGAATATCTGTTCGAATAGCACTGAATATTCGATGCGAATGTGATATCGGCTAAGCTCACAATACAATATAAACAACCGAGAAACAAAAGTTTTTTTGTGATATTTATGTACCTAATAACTAATTTAGGTTGCCGAGCGGACCCCAGGCTTAATAGAGCAAAAAGCTGGGATAAACACTAGGAGGAAGATGTAAGTATTAGGTAAGTGTAATAACTATTTAATCACATTTATGTTTAGTAGGTAACTATAGGTAACTATTAGATGCCTATAGTTACCTATAGTTACTTATATTTTATTTATAAGTATTGAAAAGACCCCCCGTCCCGCTGGCAATATTTTGAGGGTTATGTTTCGAAAATTCTAAAGTCACTTATTATTGAAGTTGGAAATACAGTGTTTACATGAGAATCTTTCAGTGCGTTTTGTGTCATATTCAATTGGTGCTTTTTTTGTAATTCAATAATTTGAGGTTAACTTTTTTAGCTTGCCATAACTTGAGTAACAGAATATTAGAGTTAAAAGATATAACTGTTTTGTATTTAGAACAGTTTTATTGTTGTACAAAACCAGTTTGTGTCATTTACGTCGAGTGCAATTTGATATAGTATGACAACGCTAAAAAACTACGTATAAAAAATTAGAGTTCATAAATTAAGGATTAACTATATCATCACCTTAAAATACGTCAATAAAATCAATATGTGTCAAATTAAGCAATGAATATGTAAGTTTCTTGGTAATTTCATTTTTTAAGGCTACTATCGTTTTAATAAATAATTAAAGTCATCAGAGTTCACATTATAATAATCAAAAAGGGACTTTAAAGCAGATATTTCAATTTGTGTCACTTTCATCAATGATATTTCGTCAAAAATTAAATAGCGACAATATTTGCGTTGAGAGGAAATCTTCCTTCCTAACTATAGCGCGTGACCTTGATGGCAAGCTTGTTCGGCGTGCTTCTGTGGTACTAGAAGTAGACCCCCGGCTCCCTTCTTAACAAGCTAAACCATGGGTCAACTAGGCGCTGACATCTTAGCAGTTACGATGTAGGTACTTGCTTACGGAGGCGCACGCGGAGTGATAAAGCTGACATACTCGACAAAGGAACTGAGCGGAGGAGCGGGGCGCGGGAAGCCGGCGACGGGGCAATGAACTCGAGCGTGTCTCGCTCATACGTACCTTTTAAGCGGTAGCCTACCGCGTTGTTTGTGACTAGACTGTTGAGTATATTTTCAAGCATCGTGAATTATGGGTAGAAAACGCAATGTATAATTTTTGTTTTAGTTTCGTTTTATTTTTTACTTTTGTTTTTGGAACGAAGTTCCTTATCGGACGGTGAACCGGATGAATCAGACGACGAAAAAGTCACGTGACCGTCACGGAAAAGCGTCACGCCACGGAAACGCGAAACAAAGCCATACGATTGAGAAACATGTAAAATGGAATAATGTAAAAAAAAATAAAAAATAGAATAACGTGAAGTGAAGTGTAGTGAAAAGTGAAAGTGAGATGTTACAAAGTGAAATAAGTCAATAAAATAAAGTCCTAAAAGTAAAATTATGTATCAATTTCAAAAAAATTCAAAAATTTCTAAAAATTTCAAGAATTTCAAGAATTTCAAAAATTTCAAAAATTTCAAAAAAATCGTAAAATTCAAAATTGCAGAAATATTTAAAAATGTTAAACCACAAAAATTACGAAAAAGTCAAAATTTAAATAACATAACTCTATCTGGCCTCGGACACCGGAGGGTTTGGTCACTTTTTCTGAAGTATATGACATCTATTTTCAGTAACATAACTTCGTTCCGACCGAGTGTTCCATGACACTTTTTTAGTTTTTATTTCGTTTTCATTTTGTATTTATTCTTTTTTTATTTTGTTTTTATTTTATTCTTATTTTATTCTTTTTTTATACCACGACGGTAGCAAACAAGCATACGGCCTGCCAGATAGTAAGCCGTAGCCCATGGATGCCTGTAACTCCAGAGGTGTCACATGCGTGTTGCTGACCATTTACAAAAAGGAGGAGAATATCTCGGCCATTTTTTATTTTAGAGAAAAGATTTTCAAATAAACACGCTTATTTTAGCGTATTCAATACGGAAAAATCATAAAAAGTACACATTATAATGACGTCCCGTCTATGATATTTTTTCGAAGTCTAAATTATGTACAAGTTCAAAGTCCATTATCTCGGGCATTTTTGATTTTAGACCAAAGTTTTTCAAATAAAACACGCTTATTTTAGCGTATTATATACGGTAAAATCATTAAAAGTACACGTTATAATGATACCCCGTCGCCATTTTATTTTTTAAGTCCAAATTTTACTCCGTGTAGTCAATCTTCAAAGTCCGGTAACTTCGAAGTTTTTGAGTAAAAAGAAATGTTTCTAATAAAACTTGCTTATTAAACACATTCTACTCAATAAGACAAAAAAAATGTGTGATAATGACACCATTTCAACCAAAATAGTCCAAACTGTACTCAACCTTCAGGGCAACATAACTTCAAAACTATTGAGTTAAAAAATGTGTTAAAGAAAAGTTGCTTATTTTTATGTGTTGTATACGATAAGTTAATAAAAACATAGCCTTATTATGACATCACACTGATGAAAAATTTATCAAGTCCAGGCCGGCCTTTTGCTAGTCCAACCGAGAGGCAGAAAACGAAATTTCGATTTTCGCGTTTTACGATAGGCACTCTGTAAACAAACCGCCTTGATGCATAAATTACATATTTATTAGTAACAAATTATCTGTGACAATTTGTCAAAATACTGTTTATATGGTAAACTATGTTTAGCGTGGCACACAGATCCGCCGTTGCAGTGCCTTACGGACTACGGTGTAGTTATACGTTATATCACTATTAATTGTCCTTTACTTACTTATGTTTTATATTACTGCTTTCTTTACTATGAACAATAAAGAAGAGCGACTAAAAAGTCGCTGTTTGTCTTAGTCGCACTTACTACTACATATATGTATGTATAGAGTAATAATGTATGTATGTATAGAAAACAAACGAGCTGCTAGGCACCCTGGCCGACACATGCACCCCGTCCGCGCCTTACCCTTCCCCGCGCATGCCCTTTACGCAAAACAAGTTATTGTTTTGAAAAATAAAAATAATCCATTGATTATAACGACACAAATTTCAAACATTGATTCGATACGCTTTTATAAAAATATTGACAATAACTTTAATATTTTATTGTACTGTTAACAGGGTCGTACAATAAAAAAAATTAAAATAAATAAATATCATTGATTAATATGGCACAAATTTATTCAAATAATAGATACCGATATTTTAGAAAGCACAGTACCTAATTGATCAACTCTAATTTTATATAGGCTTATAAAAGTCTAGATATATGTGCTGATTGAATGTCAGTTTTCCCGTTGACGAAAGTGACACAAAACGCGTGCGTGCGTCAGTAACAACTTTGCTGTTACAGTGAAAAAACAATTTTGATCTCTAATTTTCTATTTACCGAATAATGTTAAAAAAAAGAAATGTCTAAGTTTCTACCTAAGCAACAACCTAGGATGACGCAAATTGTAGCTTTTATTAAACAAAACTAGAATATCTATAAAAACATAAACCTAACTAAAAACTTATAAATAAAAAATCTGGCCCAGGTCCATGTCATGAGGTAGAGTGCCCAGAAGGCTGGCCGCATTTCCGCGCTGGATAGCTATGCTGATCCGTTGACCAAAATAGTGGCCAGCCCTCTGGTCACCAGAGGCCTCAATAAGGCGCGCCGAAATCTCTTTATAGAGGCGACGCGCGTTTGGTCCCCATGGACCCAGGGTTTCGACCCCAAACGCCGCAAACATGTAACTACTGCCAAGGGCAGCATACTTGCGACGCTTGAGGCTCTCGGCTGAGGATGCTGCCGCACCAGCATCAACTTTGGTGCCCGGAATATGGGACGGCGCCAGGGTGTCTACACATGTAGCATCCCAGACAAGGGGCCGACCCATACTCCACGGCACCAAAGTCGTGCCATCGGGCCTCTTGCCGTCGTCCCTAGTCAAACCATTTGGCTCAAGAACTGCCGGCACTTTGGCGGAAACAAGGGCCCGACGGATGACGTCGTTGATGCTGGCATGCCGAAGGATTCTCCCAGCACTACGACTGCATGAGAGGCCATGGTGACCAAGACCGTCCACCGTGACTCCGCATTGGCAGCGATGGGGTACATTAGTTGGTGCCCCTATTCTAAGGGATGTGGCTAACCGAAAAGTGGTATTGTCCAGCAATGTGCCTACTGTGGAAGATGGAAGTGTCTGTAACCACAGACCCGACTCCCACTCCGCGGTGGCAATGAGACGAGCCCGATCACTTGGATTAAGTGCCGTGTCTATGAGGTTTTTCCTTGTAAGATCACATAGAGGCTCGTCCCATTGTCTTTGCGAACAAGGGTTGGAAGGCGGGTTCGTGTTAGGGCATGTTAAAGACCATACGTTCTTAGCCTCGGTACAGTGTGCAGCCTCCTGGACCCCAATTGAAGGGGCTAAAATTTTTCCAATGAGACTTTGAGCACAGTGTACCGAAGCCAAGAAAGCAGGTAGCGCCACGCTGGAAATTTTGCGGATGCCCAGGCCGCCGAACCTAATGGGTAAGCTAGCCTGAGTCCATGTTCTTTCGCCAAAGGGTATATTAAGAATGGAGGTGAGAGTTTCTAAAACTAAAGTGTCCAAAGTTGAAATCAAAGTGGGGTGTTTCCAAAAGTGTGCACCGCGAAGAATATATGTGAATTTTGGCACAAATAGACAATGTTTATTGATACAATAGGCCGAATGAATGTTTATTTTGGACGAACGATGTGAAGATGCCTTGAAATTTAGAATTTTTGTGTTTATGAAATTTTCGAAAGATTGGTCTAGAATAGGACAACCCAGGAGGTGAAGGGATTCTTTTTTAATAATTTTGATGCCTGGGGCTAACTGTTCAAACTGTGCTATTGTGTGTTCCTTGTTAGCACAGGACTCGGTAACAAAAAGCTCACATTTCGAAAAGTTGAGGGTAAGGCCGATTGACTTAAAATCTAATATTAGTTTTTCTAGGTCACTGAGAACTGAAGTCGCTTCTCCGCCTAGGGTACCGTCATCTAGGTACCATACGTTTAATTTAGAATTTAGTTCTTTGATAATGGGATGAATGGCGAGGCTAAAAATTGCTGGACCAAGTGGGTCGCCTTGTTGACAACCAACGGAAGAAGCCAAAACGTTGGATTTATATAATAAATTAGATGGAGAACTGTAACATTGCCAAAGAAATTTATAGGTTGTGGGAATTTTATCTTTAATTTGCGTCAACAAGGCGATCCTCTCTAGGGAATTGAAGGCATTGGAAATATCCACCTTTAGCAGAACCTCTCCTGCCTGGTGCTCTATGAAGGTTCGGACGGCATGAACAGCGGCTTCGCTCCCGCTCTTGGATCCAAAACCTAGTTGCACAGGCTGTAGGAAATTACTTACTTCCTTAAGAATGGAGCGACAAGCAATTTTCGCTGTAAGACGGCGTAGGGTAGAGCCAACTGCAATTGGGCGAATTCCACCATCTTTTTTGGTTAGGGCGCACAGATTGGCTCCGTAGAGGATGCCTGTAATTTCACTCGGAACTTCGCCAGCCAACATTATATTTACTAGCGTCGTTAAATCTTTTAAAAGCATTTCCTTAGTGTCACCGCAGCCGCAGAACAGCAGGTCCTTCAAGTGCTGTGGTGAAAGACCGTCAAGGCCCGCTGCGGAGCCATTAGGGAATGACATTATTGCTCCGAAAATATCCTCAGGGGTAGCAATGAGGGTAGGGTCGTTAGGCCGTGGGGGGTCGGGGAGACTAAAGTTCGTGTCTGGAGGTGGATGTTTAGCAAGGAGGGCTGCAAGTGTGTTTGAATTGTCCGGGGCCACTGCATCGTCAGAAAAAAGAAGGCGAGCTGCACCTTTGATGTCGCCATCTGCGACCTTACTTTCGACTTTTTTGAACAGATTATTATTATTTAGATTTCCAGTTCCAACTGCAGTTGGAAAATGTGAAATATCGGCATTGCAGTTGTCTTTGACTATTTTTGTTAATGATTTAGAATTTTGATTTGGTACAATATGTAGAACTTTAAATGTAAAAGTTAGCAACTTTTCCCAGCTATGGCTTGAATTAGAAGAAACTAAAGTTTTAATGGTACCTGATAGGAATTTGGCAACAGAAACGCGAGCGCCACGCGGTATCCGTTTTAGAACCGGGCGTGTAATTTTAAGGCCACTTAGAGTTTGCCAAAATGGTACGCCTGGGTTAGGCGGTACTTGCGAAAGGGGAAGCGCTGAGGCGGTAGACTGAGGCTGCGTAGATTGTGTGGGTTGGCTAGCACAAAGCCGATGTTTCTTGGCGATGTGTATTTTCAGTCCTCGAGTGCCTTTGAAAAAGAGCGGTTCTGGACATTGAGGACAGCGCACTCGATTCTCTGGCGATGCAGAAGCTGGGGTAGGGCAAGAAAGGGTTGAAAGGGGCATCAACAATGTCTTAAAAAATTATAAATTAATAATAAAAATTAAATTTGCCTAAATTAAAATTAATCTAAATAAAAAACTACGAGTAACTAAAACTAAAAGCTTATGTTAGTAAAAAAAATTAAAAATGATAACAAATAAGTGACGCACAGCGGACGGCGCGGCGGTGCGAGGCGGCGCACAGCAAACGGCGCGACGGCGTAAGGTAGCGAGCAGAGGCGCAAAGTGGCGCACAGCGAACGGCGCGGCGGTGCGAGGCGGGTCACAATGGCGCAAGGTGGCGCACAGTGGCGCAAGGTGGCGCACAACGAACGGCGCGGCGATGCGAGGAGGCGCACAGTGACAAGCGCGACGGCGTGAGGCGCAATGTGGCGTACAGGCGGCGCGCAGCGAACGGCGCAGCGGTGCAAAGCGGCGCGCAGTGGCGCAAGGTGGCACACGGCGGGTGGCGCAGCGGCGCAAAGTGGCGCAGGATGGCGCGCGGCGAATGGCGTAGCGGCGCAGGGTGGCGCACAGGCGGCGCACAGTGGCGTGAGGTGGCGCACAGCGAATGGAGCAGTGGCGTCAGGCGGCGCACAGTGGCACAGGGTGGCGCAGAGCGGACGGCGCAGTGGCGCAAAGTGGCGGACAGCGAACGGCGTAGGGATGTTGGATGTCAGATATCAAATTGGGGTGTCTTACTTCGGTGAGCGTTCTGTTCCGTGGTCAGAGGGGGCGCAGTGGCGTGCAGACGTTAGATGGCGCACAGCGAGTGGCGCAGTGGCGCAAGGTGGCACTCAGTGGTGCAGGGTGGCGCACAGCAAATGGCGCAGCGGCGTAAGGTGGCGTAAGGCGCAAGTAGGCGCGCAGCGATTGGCCCAGCGGCGAAAAGTGGCGCACAACGAACGGCGCGGCGATGCGAGGAGGCGCACAGCGACAAGCGCGAAGGCGCAAAGTGGCGCGCAGTGGCGCAAGGTGGCACACGGCGGGTGGCGCAGCGGCGCAAAGTGGCGCAGGATGGCGCGCGGCGAATGGCGTAGCGGCGCAGGGTGGCGCACAGGTGGCGTACAGTGGCGTAAGGTGGCGCGCGGCGAATGGCGCAGCGGCGCAAAGCGGCGCACAGTGGCGCAAGGCGGCGCACGGCGAAAGGCGTAGCGGCGCAAAGTGGCGCAAGGTGGCGCACGTCAAATGGCGCAGCGGCGCAAAGTGGCGTACAATGGCGCAAGGTGGCGCACAGCGAACGGCGCACGGAAATGGCGCAAAAAATGGCGCACAAAACCGGAGCGCGGCGCAACCCGTCCGATCTGCTCCGAATCCGAAGGCAATTTTATTAGCTAATAATAATAATGACACAAATTATTATTATTAGCTATGTTGGATGGCCTGAACTCTGTATGTGAAAAATAAGCATCTTTAATATTATCGAAACTTCATAATTTATCGGTACGGGTCTTGAGAGTAAACAGCACAGATTGAAAAATGAAACATCTTTAGATAGTTTCGAATATGTTTCTCTTGATAGTTAAAATAAATATGAGCATTAATATTTATTTTATCCCATTAAAGTAACGTCGGAAATTCCACTTGTCGATTGAAATGCCGAGCATTTTTGAGTCAGGGGATTATTGAATCGCTATAGTCACATAAATGACCATCCAAATTTTTAGATCTCGTGCATAGTCGCTCGTCGCTTGAAACCTCGCTGCAGAATCGCTGCAGTCAGCGACACGGTGTACTGATGGCTTTCATTCATCGGCAAGAATGCGCACAGAATGCTATTGCTGAACCGCATATTATGTAGCTTCATCTCTGTTTCCGTTTGTATTTTTATGTTTATACAAGTAATGTTAAAACTCAATCTTGTTGAGCTGTCTGGAAAAGCAAACTACAGAACATTCAAATTACAATTAAATGTTTGTGACGTTTTCAAGTCAAAGTTAATAAAGTTTATTTCTAAATTAATCTTTACGTCAGTGACGCCTTATTGATAACCGACAATGATGTACCTTTAAATTGAAAATGTCACATTTTTCGGCAACTTAATACATAATACATGTCATCATTATTTATTTCAATCAACGTAATCATTTGTGACATCCTATCCTAATCTATTTTATTTTGAATTTTATTTATTTATTAATATTATTATTTCATGCCGCTAATTATTTATAAAATGATCATAATTATTTTGTATGCACTGACATGTAGCTTAAGGATACTAACAATGTTTATGGAATAACAATGTTCTAAAATGAAGAATTATTATCAACCGACTTCAAGATTTCGAAGGAGGAGGTTATAATTCGTCGGGATCTTTGTTTTTGCTATTTTTTTTTTTTTTTTTTTTATGTATGTTCACCGATTATTCGAAGACGGCCGGACCGATTTAGAAAATTCTTTTTTTGTTTGAAAGAGTATACTTCACAGTTGGTCCCATTGTAACCAGGTCAGGATCTGATGATGGGATCCCGGAGAAATCGAGGGAACTCTTCAACTATTATAGGCACACCTGTAGTGATTTGAGTATTTTTTACAGCAGCTCGAGTATTTGGTGTTGGAAAGGTGGATTGCTTAGTGAAGTCGGTTCTTTTTTGTTTAAAATTATTTTTATTAATATTGTAATACAGTTTCGGGTACCTAACCCACTTATCGTCTTTAATCCTATGTAAATATTTTAAATTTAATATATTTCTTTAATATATTTCCGTTCAAACCTACTGTAAAAAAAACGTGATTCTGAACTAAAAGCTATATTTTTTGTAAGGATTCTCATCTCTTTCTTAAGTTAATCACAAAAATAATCTTCATTCCAAAGTTTAAGCAACTTTTGTTAGCACCAACTTGTTCGTAGTTCAGATTAATAATAAAAGTATTTGCATTGTCGCCTCAGGGAGAAGTTGGAAGGCAAATCTCGAATTACATTCGTGCCCCGCTCATTTCCGCTTGAACTTTGGAATTTCCTATTTTATTAAATCTCGCCTTAAACTGAACTAAACTAAAAGTGGAACTACCTACCTATAAATGAGTATAAATAAGCGACACAGAACTATTAGACTAACTAAACCAATTTTAAAGACTGAATAATTTTATGCGTATAAAAGCTTGAAACCTGAATTATTTCTGACTGATCTTAAATGAAAAGTGGGCGTTGGTTTATTATTTATTTATTTATTTAATCTTTATTGCACAAAAAGAAAACTTATCGTACAAAAGGCGAACTTAATGCCATGAGGCATTCTCTACCAGTCAACCTTAGGGCCAAGCAGAAAGATTGTAGGCGGTGCTTCTAACTATACAGAAAACAAATTATATGACAGAAGCATAAAACTTTAAAAAGATGCGAAACTACATCCTTAATTCTTACACATAAACTACATAATTCTAATATACATAAAATACATAAATCAATACATACATACATAGATACATATATATAGTATATACATACATACATACGACCATACATATATAAATACATATCCGAAGAATCTTGTTAGAGAAGATACTTAGAATTTCTTTGATCCACCAGCAAAGAAATCACGCACAGATTTTTTAAAAGCGTACTTGCTCGGTGCTTTTATAATTTTAGGGGGAAGACTGTTCCAGAGACGAGCTGCTCGAATGGTAAATGAATTGGACATGAAACCAGACCGATGAAGAGGGATGGAGAGAGATAGATTGCCCGAAGAGCGAAGTTGACGATCGCGAGAGACACCATAAAACTGAAGGCAGGTTTTAAGATACTCAGGGGCTTGCGAATCATTGAGTATTGAGTAGAGAGTACATAGCAAGCGGATATTTCGCCGCTGCCGAATGGGAAACCAACCAAGTTGCGCGCGAGACTCCGACACGTGGTCGTATTTACGGAGGCAGAAAATAAATCTGATGCAATTATTAAGGAGTCGATCCAGTTTGTCAAGGTGCTCTTCATTCAAATCGGGATAGCACACATCACCATAGTCTATAATTGGCAATATCAACGCGTTAACTAACAAGACCTTAGTTTTAATGGGCAAGAAGTGCCTGAGCTTGTTTAGTGAGTGAAGTGACCATGTGACCTTCCGACTGATCTCAGCAATTTGTGGTCTCCAGCTCAAGGTGCAGTCCAAGTGCACGCCCAAGTCTTTGACACTCTGACTAAAAGGAATGGGAATTCCGTTAAAATGCACAGGCCCAATAGTGTTGAAGTCAAGCTTGACAAGTTGTTTGGAGCTTCCAATGACAATGGCCTGACACTTTGTAGGGTTAACAAATAAGCCGAACTTTTCGGACCACTGTTGTATGTGCGTGAGATCTCTGTTCAACTTGTCAATGGTGGTTAATATGTCTGTCACTTTGCACTGGTCGTAAAGTTGTAGATCATCCGCATACAGATGGTGAGCGCAGCGAAAGTCAGGAGTTATAAAGTTAATACCTTGTGGTACGCCAGTGACTAGGTCGCACCAGTCCGATAGGGACCGGTCGACACGCACCGCTTGCTGACGGCCCTCAAGGTAAGCATGGAACCAGTTGAGCGCTGACTGCGATACATTTAGATGCTTAAGCAAGGCAAGGAGAATGTCGTGGTCTACTGTATTAAACGCGTTAGAAAAGTCAATTAATACCAGTACTGTGACCATCTGACTCTCCATGCCACGCCTAATATCGTCCGTCACTTTAATTAATGCAGTACAGGTGCTATGACCAGGTCGAAAACCGGACTGAACGGGGCAAATAAATTGCTGACAATTTATTTACCTGAATATAGTGAGAGAACTGTTTGTGTGCCACCGCTTCAGCAATCTTCGACAGGAAAGGTAAAATTGATATGGGCCGGAAATTACTGGGTGACAAGGGATTACTGATTTTTGGGAGAGGAATAACATAAGCTTTTCTCCAAAGAGCAGGAAATTCGACATTAATCAGAGAGAAGTTGACGATATGAGTGATTACAGGAAGCACACACTCCACGACCGAGACTATCATGTAACGACTCACATCGTCGCAACCGACGGCTTTCGATTTAATGGCTTGAATAATCTTTTTTACGTCTGTCTGAGATGTCGGTTGGTAAGAAAAAGATTCTGTCAAGGAAGAGGGTAGAGACGAAATAATACAGAGGGTAATGACTTTTACTTGATCAGTGACGGAAAGAGCAGAGGAAAAATATCTGTTGAGATCATTTAGTGAAAAGGACGAGCTATCATATCCATTCACTTGGATACCCAGACCCAACGACTTCAGGAACTTCCAGACGTCGGCCATGGAAGAGTATATTTATTGCTGCTGACCTAAATCTAAATATATAAAAGAAGAAACTTACTGACTGACTGACTGACATATCACAACGCACAGCCCAAACCGCTGCTTCTAGAGATTTCAAATTTGGCTCTTAGGTTCCATATATGGTCTAGGGGTGCACTATGTAAGGATTTTACAAAATTTACCCCTTAAGGGGGTGAAATGGGGGTTTACAAATGCACAAATGATTTTTTGAGGGGGTCAATAATGATTTTTTCTATTTGAGGTATACGTGGGGGGGGGGGGGGGGGCTATACATGCAAATTTAACTCAATCGTAGAGTTTTGTACTTGTCGCCCTGTTACAAAACATCCGTTCAAAAGGTCGTTCATTACGGGATATTTGGCGGCGCTTACGTCATTTTACTATCCGGCACTTCCTTTTACTATGCGTTTTTGACTAATAATTCAAAAACGGCTGAACCGATTTAAATTGAAATTTTCGAAATTTTTGAAATTTTTGAAATTTTTGAAATTTTTGAAATTTCTGTAATTTTTGAAATTTTCGACATATTTGACATTTTTTACTTATAGGTTCTTGACTTTTTTCACTTTGTCACTTTTCACTACACTTCTTCGTGACGCTTTTTCATAACGGTCACGTGACTTTTTTTCGCCTAGCCCCGCGAACCGTATTTTTTTCAAAACAGTAATACATTATAGATCTTAAAGATACAAAATAATGCGTTGTTCTTCAAGAAGACATATCAAAACAGGTTGAGAGACAGATAAAGTACCTATTGTTTAATTATAAAGAAAAATAAATCCTAATCTGACTGCTTCACAAAACGTGTGATATGTTTTCCTACCTAAACGGTGTACTATAAATGTTAGATGATTTTGTAGTAGTTTCTGGTTTGGGCCATGCATCTTTGTCCGTTATGTATAGTCCTCGGACCTGCAACAACCATTTGACATTAATTACATTTTCAAATATTTCTTAAGAGCGGGTAAAGGTAAATTTAAAGCATCGACGGGTAACTTGTTATAAATATGAACACCTTGACCAAAAAATTACAAACTACTTCAATACCAAATTTCATCTAAATTACGTACAGCGGTTATTGGTTGTTTCTTCCCCATGTAAACTTCCACCCCTTTTGCATCCGCTTAAGGGATAATTTCTGAGATAAAACTATTTTATTTCCTGTTTCAGAGCTCAAATTATCTCCATACCAAATTTTATCAAAATCGATTCTGCGCTTAATAATTCCCTATACAAATTTCCAACTCCCTTTTCACCCCTTCTTCTTGAGACCCATACTATCTCTATACCAAATTTCATCTTTATCAGTTCAGCGGTAAAAAAATCCTCATACCAACTTACAACCCCCTTTTCACCCCCACAAGGGTTTATTTTCGGGATGAAAACTATTCTGTCGTTTCTCGGGACTCAAATTATCTCCATACTAATTTCTATTAAAAATTCTCTATACAAACTTTTAACCCCCTTTTCACCCCCTCCAGGGTTGATTTTTGGGATGAAAACTATTTATTGTCCTTTCCAGGGACTCAAACTATTTCTATACAAAATTTCATCAAAATCCGTCCAGCCGTTTTCACGTGATGCGCGGTCAAATAAACAGACAAACAGATAAACAGACAAGCAGACAAAAATTCTAAAAATTGTTGGAACGTGTTCTGTTATCGATTCTAAGTATCCCCAGATAACTTTTTTTTGATTATCTTCCATGTACAGACTTTCAACCCTCTTCAGCTTTATTATATGTATACGAGTAGATGTATAGATTTTAATCTATACATATAATAAAGCTGAAGAGGGTCGAAAGTCTGTACATGGAAGATAATCGAAAAAAAGTTGGCTGGGGATACTTAGAATCGATAACAGAACACGTCCCAACAATTTTTAGAATTTTTGTCTGTTTATCTGTTTGTCTGTTTATCTGTTTATCTGTTTGTCTGTTTATTTGACCGCGCATCACGTGAAAACGGCTGAACGGATTTCGATAAAATGTTGTATAGAGATAGTTTGAGTCCCGGGAAAGGATAATATATAGTTTTAATCCCGAAAATTAACCCTGGTGGGGGTGAAAATGGGGTTGAAAGTTTGTATGGAGAATTTTTAACCGCTGAAACGATTTAGATAGAAATAAGTATGGAGATAATTTGAGTCTCGAGAAATGTCATAGGATAGTTTTCAAACCCTTGTGGGGGTGAAAAGGGGGTTGGAAGTTGGTATGAGGATTTATTTACCGCTAAACAGATTTAGATGAAAATTGGTATAGAGATAGTATGGGTCTCGAGAAAGGACAAAGGATAGTTTCATCTTGAAAAAAGCCCCCCCCCCCACCTTACTTTAGAACCGTAGGCCCAAAAAATTTGAAAAAAATAATGGAAGCGAAGCCTGAAAGGTACTTTCAATAAAAACTATCTATCTATACATCTATCACGTGAAAACGGCTGAACGGATTTTGATGAAATTTTGTGTAGAGATAGTTTGAGTCCCGGGAAAGGACAAAGAATAGTTTTCATCCCGAAAATCAACCCTGGAGGGGGTGAAAAGGGGGTTGAAAGTTTGTATGACGATTTTTTTACCGCTGAACTGATAAAGATGAAATTTGGTATAGTATGGGTCTCAAGAAAGGACAAATGATAGTTTTCACTCCGAAAATCAACCCTAAAGGGGTGAAAAGATAGTTGGAAATTTGTATAGGGAATTATTAACCGCAGAATCGATTTATTTATTTTTGGTCAAGGTGTTCATATTTATAACATGTTACCCGTCGATGCTTTAAATTTACATTTACCCGTTCTTAATAAATATTTGAAAATGTCATGTATGTCAAAGGGTTATTGCAGGTTCGAGTATTATATATGACGGACAAAGATGCATGGCCCAAACCAAAAAACTACTACAACATTTATAGGACACCGTTTAGGTAGGAAAACATATCAAACGTTTTGTGAAGCAGTCAGATTAGGATTAATTTTTCTTTATAATTAAACAATAGGTACATTATCTGTTTCTCAAGCTGTTTTGATATGTCTTCTTGAAGAACTACGTATTATTTTGTATCTTTAAGATCTAATAATGTATTACTGTTTTGAAAAAAATAAGTCACGTCGAGTATCTTTTCGGTCATAATACTTCTTGGGCCAGAGGTGTAGAGTTAGAACCGGTGGTAGTTTTGGAACGAAGTTCCTTATTGGACGGTTCGCGGATGGGGGGCTAGGTGAAAAAAAGTCACGAAAAAGCGTCACGTCACGAAAACGCGACACCCATACGATTGAGAAACATGTAAAATGGAATGAAATAAAAAATATATAAAATAGAATAAAGTGAAGTGAAGTGAAGTGTAGTGAAAGTGAGAAGTGACAAAGTGAAAAAAATAGAGTTCCTAAATGTAAAAAATGTCAAAAACGACAAAATTTCTAAATTTCAAAAATTTCAAAAATTTCAAGTTTCAAAAATTTCAAAATTTTCAATTTTTTCAAAATTTTCAAAATTTTCAAAAATTATCAAAAAATTCAAAAATTTCAAAAAATTCAAAAGTTTCAAAAATTTCAAAAAATTCCAAAAATCCAAAAATTTCCAAAAATTCAAAAATTTTAAAAAATTTAAAAAAAATAAAACCACAAAATTAACGAAAAAGTCAAAAATGTAATAAAATTAAATAACATAACTTCGTTCCAACAGAGTGTTCCACGACACTCACGTATTTTATTTGTCTCTGACGTTCATTAGTGCATTGTAATGTGCTTACCTTGAAGTATGTAATTACCACAATTATTGCAACCAGTAACGTAAAAACACGTAAAAACGTATGAAAATTCATTATCTACGTAACGTAATCAAAATCCGCCTCTCCCCCCCCCCCCCCCCCCCCCGACCGCCGGCACGCATGGTTTCAGTGGATTTTTAATATGTGTGTAGGTAAAGAAGTGTATGCTTCTGTACATAATTAGGCCTTATTACGCGTAACAGTTACATACACTACTATATATCTCTTTTTAGGGTTCCGTAGTCAGCTAGGAACCCTTATAGTTTCGCCATGTCCGTCCGTCTGTCCACGGTCTAGCTCAGTTACTGTTCGCACTAGAAAGCTGAAATTTGGTGAGGCCTGATAAGAACTTTCAATAAAAACTATATTGAATAAAATCGGTTAAGCCGTTTTTGAATTATTAGTCAAAATCGCATAGTGAAAGGATGTGCCGGATAGTAAACTGACGTAAGCTCCGCCAAATATCCCTTAATAAACGACCGTTTGAACGGATGTTTCGTAACAGGGCGGCATTTACGAAACTACACTGAGCATCGCCCGACATGCTCTTGGCCGGTTTTTTTTGCATTGTTATCCCGGAAATCACCCCTTAAGGATTACTAATTCCTCAAATAGAAAAAAAACATTTCTGCATTTGTGACACCCCCCCCCCCCATTTCAACCGCGCCTGTTCTTACCTTACCTTACCTTACCTTCTTACCTTTCATGCGTAGACTGATTTAACGGGAGGATCGATTTGGATGATATTTGCCGTGGACATGAACGTATAAATACAAAAGTGGTCCTGTATCGTCCGATATACACCTACTATTGTATGTCGTTTAAATCATGCCAATAAAAAGTGATAGGATAAATCCATCTGTCAACTTTACTTCAAATTCCGCCTCCAGGGTAGCGGGAGAGAAATTAGGGGTGAATTAGCCTCTTACTGACACAGACCGAATTCCACGCGGGCGGAGCCGCGGGCACAGCTAGTAACAACAATAAAGTTACCTGTACGGTCAACTACAGGCCCACGCTGCATACAAAGCTTGTATGCAGGTTCTTTTTCTCTGCAGCTGGCTGTACTTGGTCACACATTTCTTTTTCGAAATATATTGGGTAAAGAGGTAATATGAACGGTCCTAAGGTAGAGTCACCTTATTAATATCAAGCGCATAAAGTATACGATACGAGTATTATGGCCATCTTCATACGGTTTTGTAAATATGATGTCTTTTTGCACGGTAACTTATGTTAGATTATTGCAAGGACTGTATTTACTTAAAACTTGGTTTTATCCACTGATATGTAATAAAGACACAATAAGCGCAAAAAAATGGCCTCACAATAGTGCTGTAAGAACGACTCGTACAGCACTTTCTCTGAGTCTTATCACGGTAAAATTTTCAAGACCCATATTTTCGGTAAATCTCGTTTGAGTCTGTACCTCCAGTATATACTTTACTCTATGGCTTTATCTTTATATTTTCTGTAACTTACAAAGGTGACAATTTACCAAAATAACGCCAACTTCGCTGTAGTTATGAAGCGCCGGAAAATAAAAGCGGGACAGGACTCCCGGGAAATGATCGCGGAACACGGGCTTGCATTAGACGAGGCGGGGACGTGATCACAATATTACTTTACTTTCAAACAATTTTTGCTTTTACAAGTTCAGTTGCGATGATTTTTTTTTGTATTAAACCAATTCTATCGATGACAAGAGTATGATTATTGATTACTTACTTACTTACTGCAGTGGCTCAGCGACCCAAAGTGGATCTTGGCCTCCGACACCAAAGATCGCCAGGTTTCTCTGTTCACAGCCGTCTCTGTCTAGTCCACGGCGCCCAGCGCGGTGAGATTCTTCAGCACCTCGCCTTTCCAGCGCTACCTAGGACGCCCAGATGGTCTTCGACAAGTTGGCTGGCCAGAGTATGCTCTCCAGACAGCACGATCTTCACCCATACGAACTATGTGTCCGAGCCATCGGAGTCTAGCGTCTTTTGTTTCCCCAATGATGTTTGGCTCGGATACCAGATCTTCGATTTCAACTCGAACTATGTGTCCGAGCCATCGGAGTCTAGCGTCTTTTGTTTCCCCAATGATGTTTGGCTCGGATACCAGATCTTCGATTTCAACTTTCTGATGAGGGAAAGTAGTCCAAAACGACGTATAATGTAATTCATAGTTTGGCGCTTACTGTTTCTCTTTCCGAAATAATACGCAATTTTTTTTCTTCTGATGTTAAAATATAGGCCCCATTCTCTATAGGTAAATAAGACAACTTCGGGAGTTATTTTACCTATTTTGGTATTACTTTTTCCAACTGAAAAATTTTGCTAGACATTCCCTCTGACCTCCGCCCATTAAAAGCTGCCAGATGCCCGGATCTAGCAATAAGGATAGTATTGCAATCTTATTGGGGTTCCGTTGCTCTCATTATTGTGTCATATCTGACGTGGCCAGCTTTTAGTCTATTAAGAGTAGTCTGACTCAATAACCGATCAAATAATCAATGAAATCAATCAATATAGAGACGTAAGTTATTTTTAGGGTTCCGTACCTCAAAAGGAAAAAACGGAACCCTTATAGGATCACTTTGTTGTCCGTCTGTCTGTCTGTCTGTCTGTCTGTCTGTCTGTCTGTCTGTCTGTCTGTCTGTCTGTCAAGACCATTTTTCTCAGGAACGCGTGGATGTAACAAGCTGAAATTTATATCAAATACTCGGGTCTATTGTCCCTTGGAGCTGTGAAAAAATCAAACTTAAAAGCCAACGCAATCAAAAGATACAGTCGTTTATGCTGCAAATTTTAGATTTTCGGCACTCTCAAAACCTACGGGGTACTTCCCGTGAACTCAGAAACTTGAAATTTGGCACGAAGCAATGTCATATAGCACAGACAAAGGAAAAATTACGAAAAGAAGACATTTTTAGTAATATTATACAAAAAAATATTTTTTTTAATGTTTAACTTACTACCTTATTCCTCGTAAACGCGTGTAGGTATTAAATTGAAATTCATGTCAAATACTCGGGGCTATAGGAGCTTTCAGATGTAGCAAAACCAAACTTTTATGTCAACGCAATCAAAAGAAATAGCAATTTAAGTCGCATATTTTGAAACTGATTACTCGCAAGAAACTCAAAACCTAAACGGTACTTCCCGTAAACTCAGAAACTTGAAACTTGGCACTAAGAAACTTCATATAGCACAGACAAAGGAAAAATTACGAAAAGTAGACATTTTTAGTAAAATCATACAAAAAATATTTTTTAAAATTTTAAACTTACTTACTACCTTTTTCCTCGTAAACGCGTAGAGGTATTAAATTGAAATTCATATCAAATACTCAGGTCTATAATACCTTTAAGCTATAACAAAATCAATTTTCTATGTCAATGCAATGGGTGAACTTTTACTTATATACCTACAGGTTTCTACGGAACCCTCGGTGCGCGAGTCCGACTCGCACTTGGCCGGTTTTTTTTTGTGGAGATGCTTTGCACATATTGACAATTTGACAGAGGATACATCATGCTGGGTATTTTGCCACCAAAACATCAAAGTCATTCATATTTTATGTTTTAAAAGTTAAGTGGCGCATGCATGCATACAAATCTCTAAACCAATTAAAAGTAAATCACACAAAAGCGCGTTGGTCACGGGTAATATTGCGCGATATCAAAGCCACCGTGCACGGAACCCTTGCTCCCCTTATTAACAATTGCATTAGGGATGCGTGGGCACGCCTCGGACATAAGCAGTGAGCATGAAAATATGGGACGGTAGCTGCTAGGAGCTCGCTTTTACTAATAAATACGCCGGCCATTTGTCATTTTTTTATTGCAATGATAATTCGGTTTAAAATGGATTCCTCGTATTATTCGATGAATCCATCTGATATTTAACTCTCAACCTCATAAATGACTATCCTTTAGTCTCAACAATTGTTCATTCATATCAAGAAATTTTACTCGCTACAAGTTTCTGCTTGGTTTTGGTATATAAAATAGGTAAGTAGGTACACATGTTTTTTTCTTTCCTCGTTTTCGAAACGAAAAGCAGATTGTTTAATGATTGGTCGATGACACTTATTTTACTATTGGCGCTCACACTCCGTATGGCAAGAGCACATAAATGAAATGTGTGAACCTGTGTACCTTCCTACTACAAGAAAAAAGGAAACACTGTAGGTGGTAACTAGGTACCTACATTTACATTTATTTTCACCAAAGTAATATTTGCAGTTGGAAGTCTATAACGGTGTATGGGCTCTACTGTCTCTTAAACTTATCTGTTATTCTTAATGGTATTCATATTCGTAAAAGTCATCAGTCATTACATCACTATTATAACAACCTCTGTTAAACGCTGTCGCATGAAGCCTAATTTTTACTGGTAAATCTTTAAATTCCGCGTGTTCCATCTCTCTTGAATATGTCCGTTATTATATTATAATACGGATATTATCGATGGCAGAACCAACAAACCCTCAAAATTTGACAGTAAAATCGGAATAGCTTAGGGGGTTATTTTAGTGTGCGTCATAAACGCGGGGGCGGATTACGACGCCCCTGACCCGGTGACTCAGAGCGTCCGAAACGTCTTAATCAGGGCTGCTGACTTCGCTTAGCGATCAAACGCTTAAATCAAAACCAGTATCGATCAGCAATAACATGAGAAAATAGATTTGGAAATAAATTAGTGATACACAGGCAACACCGCCTGGGGCATAACTTTAGGTAACGTAGATAAGCTGACAAAATGCCACGGGTCCCCGGCCTGAGGGGGTCCCCGATCTGTGAGGCCACGTCTAAAGGAGGATCCTAAAATTTTCTGTAAAAGGGGCCTGATACGATGAAATTGCCACGGGCCCCATTTAGCCATTGCCATTAAGCCTTCTCGCTTGTATTAAATAATCTCAACGGGCAAACGTCTGGCATACTATTTAGAAGACAGTAGGTAGTCATAATATAAGCTTCTTCTTTTTTCGTCCCTCATTACTGAGGATCGTGACTACTTGGTTTTGCAGTCCTTGTGATTTGTTTCCATCGGTCTCGATCTCTCGTAGCCCTCACCGCTTGATGGAGTTTGCCTGAGGTGGTCTTCTTAATTTGGTTAGCCCATCTAGTTGGCGGGGGGCCCTTAGGTCTTTCGCCTTCCACTTTTCCGACCAGGATCATTTTTTATAGGCTTTCATCATCTCTACGCATACCATGGCCAAAGTCAGAAAGCAACCGATGTTGGGGATAATATAAGCAATTATACTGTAATACACAAATTAACAACACTTGGATGTAATAAACAAGTATGAATTCAATTATATTGTGTCTTTTCATTAGCTGTCAGAGATCAGCTTGAACTGGTTGTCCCGATACTAGAGCTCTTTGCAATTGGTCGATAGATGAATAATACCAGGGGCTATCGCACCCCAGTCGACAATTCGACACTCGATAATAAGTGGGACAATGTCGGATCGGGAGCGGTCTAATGAGGAGTTGTGCTAAACAAATATTTTCGCATTGACCGTTCGACGGGGGCTGACGGATGATAATAATGTGGTTGATGTTTAACAGCTTTTCAAATTTGAACTTTTGTAAGTCATATTAATATTTTTATAAATGAACGTTCAACTGACGTATTTTAGTCACAGCGTGATGTTTCGGAGAGTGAAATGGCTAATCAAGGTATCACGAGATGAAAACGAGACCACTTTCTAATTGAATGTGAATTACTTACTATATTGGCAGGCTCATGTAAATTATACTATGCACAATGTAAATACATAAAATAATTCGATTATTATTTTAGTCAATATTAGGTACAGAGGCCTAAAACCCATTGTAACGATTTTATTTGACTCGACACACTCGCACTTTTGCTAAGACCGAGACTCTTATTCGGCACTGAGATAAAGACTAAGCACTGTTAAGTTTACATCCACATAATTTTTTTAAACAGCCGATTTTATGTGGGTACCTAAATTATAGATTTTTTTGTTATGATTATAAAAAAGACATGATAGCATTTTCCAGAGTCAGTTAGAGGTATATGGCCTTAAAATTAAGTTTAAGTATTCGGACCGCAGTGACATAGAGACTTATTACGAATGTGGCTAACTGGCTATAAGTGTTGCGAGAGTACCTAGTACCTACCGTAGCGGCTTGAATAGTTTTTTCTAGTCAGAAAACAAAATAATGTAACTGTGGCCTTTAGATAGGCATGTGCTTTAACGAAGCGGCTTGTTAAAAGACCCTTTCCCGATAGCCCCGAACAAAAACAATAAAAGCAAATAGATCAATAAAGTGAAAAGCAATAATGTCCTTTGTCCGGGATAATGAGGGTACGGTGTTAGTCGCACGTGATGTCGCATGCGACTGTCGTGATAAATAAAGTCGACACTGATTGCCTTGCCCGCTGATATTAGTCGGTGCAAATAAGTATTGGGACTGGGGTCAGTTAAAACAAATGGTATCGGCAAGTGTGCCAAAGAATTCCAATAAAATAGGTAATAGATAACTAGATTTCTATTGCAATAGCTGTTCGATTCTCCGACACCAGAGTTGTTTGATGATATAAGAAAGTAATTCAAACTTGCGTTTATTCTGTGCGTGTTTCAATCAATAACCAGTGAACGGAGGAGTTTTAGTTCAACAGTGCTTATTTACTTGTAGATTGTATTAGTGTTTATTCATTTCTAATATTATTTCATTACATTTCATTTCATTTATTCATTGCGAACCATGGTTACATTAAGGTGTTAACATATTTTAGGTGCATGCATGGTTACCCTGTCAGGGCATAGCAACATAGTTTGATATTCTAAAACTAAAAAATACAATATAAGTCAAACATAAAAAACATTATTATTATTTGTTTTTCCAGTCTAGTCGGTCTATTTGGACTATACTAAGATTAGAAAAATCATGGCACGAAAAATCTTTTGTTTGGAACTTTGGACACATGGATAGCCTTTCAAATTATTCCGTTGTTGGTAACTCGTAACTTTACTGGTTGCTCTTGAAAACCGTCTATCTACGTCGGATAGAATCTATTAATAAGGCTATTTCACCTATCTGCAAATCTTACTAGTACAGTAAGCTGTTACTAGATGGCGTTGAATGCAGTTAAAAATAAAAAAAATATTGTCCTTGTTTATATTTACAAACTTTGTTTGCCCATTTTGCTTAATTCAATATTTCAACGATACATTATTAATCGGTTTTGGAAGTTGAGAACAATTTTTGTTTTTTTTCTCCCACTGTGATTTCATTTCAATCATCCATCCAGCTATTCAGAATCCACATCGGAATTCTCTGTATTTACCGTATTATTGGATGGCGTCACGGAGTGCCCTTTCATTCCAAGACATTAAAAAACACAAAATCTCATAATTACTGGCGGGGATTTGAACCCGGACACTCTTGGGTTCAACTGGCATGCGCCAGCCACTGGACCAAAGCACTATTAATAATGCCGGTGAAATTCATTACTAGTTGAGACCATGCATATCAAACTTGTCATTATTAAACTAAATCCGTAAAACATGCCAATGGAATTAGAGTTTTATTAGAATGAAACAAACGTCAAATTTGCATACCAAAATTTGGGTACTGTTAATTTGCGACACACTTTATTTTTGTTAGTAATATGTCAAGTAAATGAAAGAGGGTAGATCTAAGTTTTCTAAATACCATACTAAATGTTTTTCTATTACCTGGCCGATTTCTTCTTCTATTGTTCGTTGCGTTATACGTATGAATTCATTGCTTAGTTTATATTATCAATTATTCAAACAAAATGAGTTCTCGAAGCAATATGCATAATGAAGGCTATAATATATCAGAGATAGCTAGAGAAACCGGTGTAAACGTAAGTAGTTTTTTTTACTTCTTTTCCTCATTAAAAATGTCTACATATATTATATATACGTGAATTATGATTTAAAAATGTTTTATTGTTTCAGAGGAAAACTGTTACTTTATGGGTAGGAAGATTCCAAGGATCTTTGTTACACCAGCATAAAACTGGTAGATCACGCCTCATTGACACAGTAACGTCAGTTGTTGGTACGGGAATATGAGGAATATGGCTTTAGGCCGACAAGGCACTATGCGGGTTTGTTTGACACAAGCGCGCTCGCGGATCCGTGCCCTTCATAACGAGGGATTCCAGCATCGCAGACACGCCGTTAACCTTTGTTGACAGATGCACATAAAACAGCAAAGTTACAGTTTGCTCACACACATCGAGACGACGACTAGACTAATGTCATCTTTACTAACGAAAAGACTTTTAAATCCAGTCAACAAGGACGCCTATCTTTGTGGCGTCGAAATAATACGCGATATGACAACGAGCATGTCTTGCCCGACATGGAATCGGATCGTATCACAGTGAACATGTGGGGTTGGATGACTACAGCCGGTCCGGGAGAACTTGTCAGAATACCAAGCCGCGCGAATAGTGACAACTGGACGGTGGACGTGTTGGAATAGACCCTGATGCCTACAGTTCGAAATGTGTACCCAGAGACTGAATTTCCGTTGGTATTGTTTTTGCAAGATGATTGCCCAATACACCGCACGCGTAGTGTGAAAGAATTGTTTAAAAAACACAAAAATGACATCAAGGTCATTCCCTGGCCTGCCAGATTACCGGATTTAAACCTTTATAGAAAATTTATGGGATTTTATAGCCCAACGCTGGGATAATCAAAATGAAAGGACCCCGGAAGCGCTGAAAGCACATTGCATGAAAATATGGGATAGTGTTCGTGGTTCAGATTTCTGTCAAAATCTTATTTCATTGATGCCTTCCCGCTTACAAGTAGTTATTGATAACGGAGGAGGCTGTACTATTTAAATATTAGGGCAATCATAAAACAATACATTTGGTGAACCGGGTTTAGTGCTTAATTTCAACGTAAAAGTATTTTATTGATTTGATAAATCTATGTTACATTGAGGTGGCCTTTTATCGAAACGCTAGTTAAAGTAGGTAAGTAAGTTCGGTGTCAATAGAAAAGTAAAATAATGTAAACAAATACATTTACCTTCATTGCTTCGCACTTACGCACTTTAAACGTAATCTTTACATAATTTTTTTGTAAAAATGACCGGTAATTACTTATATTTCAGTGAAAACGGGGTTCTTTAATAATATTCTGTCATGTGTTAAATTCTGTTTTTGCTTAGAAATTCAGCCATTGGATTACTTTATTTTACTCTTCTATTGATACTGACCTTACGTAGTATTAATAAATAAGATAAATAAATAATGCTTAATAATGTGAGACAACAGTAAAAATTCAAACTTATATACCTAATATGTTGACTACCTATATTAATTACCTACTGATAATTTCTCCTTGCAAATTGCAGTGAAGTTCTGTGGTTTATGTTACCTATAGATAAGCAAGTAGTTATTTATTATCAATGCAAAACTTAAGTGGGTATTATAACATATTCGCGGCCTCAGCTGGTTTTTAAAATAAGATATAGGTAGAGGATCGGATTCTCGGATTGGTGTGTGGCTTTTTATTCGTATATACTTATTGGTATATATTGATGCCGATCCTGATTATCCGTAAATAAGTATCTAATTATGATACGATAATTATTGAATATGTTTCGATTCAAAGTCATATTTTCAATAAATTGTTGGCGAAAGCAAAGTCATAATAATTGTGTAATCTATGTTCACTGAATTTCCGTTTGTTTGTTTCAGTTGCTATTGCTAATAAGTATGAATGGTTACTTTTGTTAACAGTCCGATCCTCTATTATGGTAGCTAATAGGTAAACTACTGTTTTTATTGTGGTGAAGCTTCAATCCTTTTCCGTTTTCGGAAATGTTACTTAAGCTTAAACCTCAATAAAATGTAAGGTAATTGCCTTGTTGTAGCACTAACAAATTTGTTTTATTCTAGTTTACGGCCTAATTTATGTAGCTAATTCTGTCAAAAGGTTGTTTTACATAACAGTATTTTTTCTAGTTTACGGTATCAATTAGCTAAGCTAAGCTAATTCTTTCAACCTAATGTGCATTCAAGTTCAACTCGCTGGAACATGTTAACGCTATTCATCGAGTGAAATATTTTTAAAATAATAATTTATTTCATTAAGATTAAGATTGGCTGTAAGTAATATATAAATAATGGAAAAAGTCTTTATTTTTTAAATGTTTCAATTCCTTTGACGTTCATTCCTTAATAAACACAATATAATTAACTGTGGAAGTAAATCTAGAAGGGGCCCATTATGCAGGTTGTCGACAAGGCAATCGTCATTATTGCCAACCAGCACAACAGGCCTTTACCAATTTCTGCTTCGCATATGCTTTTTTAAGAAAATTACACAAGCATATAGGCATTCAACTGAATCGCCATACTGTGCCAGATTAAATCTCCGGTTAAAAAGGGTAGGTAACACTACACTAAGCTAACTGCCGCTGCTGCCGCCTGACCGAGCCATCGATTTTTATTGACCTATGAATGCTAAGCTAAGAAGTCAAAACTACCTTGAACTAGGTAATTATAAAAGTTGTGCGACTGGTCGACACTACATAAAATTACATTAACTTACTACAGATTTCCTCTTAATGATTTATTAAGTAATATTATTTTGTCAATAATATTTACCAAATTTTTATTTTATTTAATGCATTTCGCTAGCAGCGCCATCTAGTTTGGTATTTGAACAACCCATACAATCAGAGCGCAAGCGGCCGCATACGAAAGTCGACCTAGTGGTGTCCATGCAATTATGAACGCCATTGTACGTACTTAGATTAAAAAAATAATAGTTTTTTTTAATCTCTACACGCTGTCAAACTCAAACATGAACGTTCGTCAATCATTAACACAGGTTTGGTAATTTCGGGTACTTACTATTCATATATTTATTTAAGTGATCCACAGTAATAAAAGTGACCTAATAAAATTAAAATATACTTTCGGTCAATTTATCTTGTCCCAGTATATCTCGGTCTCGCTTCGTCTACTCAATTACAGAATATAAAGCGGTTTGAACATTAAATTGTCTAAACGAATTTAAATTGTCTTTTCAATCTCAATTACTCATTCCTCTGTCACTTCTTGAATCAGTCAGGGAGCCATGTGTCTTGTACCAGACAATATTATTTACTCTATGGACAAAGACATCCAGTAACAACTGCAAAATCACTGAGACTCAATTCAAAAACATTTTAAGATCATCCTAACAATCGTGGTTTAATTGCTACCGGGCTAAGGCAGTTTCAATTCAATGTTCCAGTCATTAAGGACGTATCAATCAACAGATTCTTGCAGAATATCATCTTGATGGACTTAAGCTGTTTTGTTTGGCATCTCAGTGGGGTGTTAAGGCACAAGAGTGGACAAATAAATCAACTATTTTGCATTGGTTGCGCACACGCACGGCTTGGGATCCGTGGGTTTAAGTTTGCTTTTGTATTTCGCACAACGGGTTACAAGATGTTCTGATAAAATTAATGTGTCTTGTATTTTTGTTGGAGTTATTTTTGTTCATGTTTGTGGTTTGATGTTGGTTACAGTTCTTGAGCGAGGAGGAATCCAAAATAGTTTTATAATTTTGTTATGCATATACCAACTAAAATTCTTGATATTAAAGATGATCTTTCCGTCATAGGAAACTTTAAATGAAGCAGATTGGTTGGTTACCCTATTTACTATTGTTATATTATCTATATCTTTAAATAGTAGATTACCTACCTAGGTATGTTGAAAATATTTTATTTTTATTTGCAGATAACAGCGAAAAAAATGTTTCTAATTTTTCAATACAAAGTCAAAGAGCTTCTCCAACTCGTGGGTGGCATAACATGCAATGGCAACAAAAATCAAGCATTTGTCATTGTCAGTCCGATCTTATCGGGTTACTGTCAATTTTTGGACCTTATAATTAATGTGTTTTGTGATTCAAGTGACGTCTTATTCTTATTTGGCAGTTTTGTGGTTTCCTTTGTTAAAATAAACCATTTGAAGACTGTTGGTGTAATATTTATGTCACATTGATACAAAAAAACTCAACAGAAAATATAACTTTGGTTAAGCCAATCTGATAAGGGTTTATTGATATTACCTGTGGAGACATATTATTTACTGATAATGATTATTGATTATATATGGCAATGAGTACGAAGTGCTTCTGCTCCCCCAAATATCTCTACAACGACCGATCATGCGCTGCCGTCATTAAAGGTTTTCTGCGATTTTGACCGGATCAGATCATCTTTTTTAGTTGAGTTATTTGACTTTCTTATATAGAAAAACATATAGAATTCATTCAATTTAGCAACACCATGTGCATCATCAGAGCATGCGCAGCATCGGCGGCGCACGCGGCGCGCTCGTTAGCGGCGTGGCGCCTCGTGACAAATGTCCCCCAGCGAAACATAAATCGCTGTATACGACATTTCGCAGCTTTCGCAAATTTGGCTTTTATGAGCTCAAAAGGGTACGGTGATTTTTGCTTGGAGTTGATTATGCTAGATATGACCATTAAGTGTTTTAATTGCCTATGTGACAACCTATTGCAACGTATTTGCAAAATAGGTCTTATGAGTTTTGGGAGTAGGGTTAATTTTACTTGAAAATGTCGAGTCGCTTATGATGGTTTAGGTCAAAATGAAGAAGTCAACCTTATTTACAGCAACACTCCCAATCGGTATTGGTATTATAGCCGGATTGATTCATTTATAATTGTACGTCTACTGAAATTGGCTTGGCGGCTTCTCGCGTGTGCGGAATTCTTACTTTTACGGCATTTTTATACTGTTGTCCATGATATGACGGTACATCGCTCTGTTTTTAGGGTTCCGTAGTCAACTAGGAACCCTTATAGTTTCGCCATGTCTGCCCGTCCGTCCGTCCGTCCGTCCGCGGATAATCTCAGTGACCGTTAGCACTAGAAAGCTGAAATTTGGTACTAATATGTATATCAATCACGCCGACAAAGTGGTAAAATGAAAAGTGGAAATTTTTATTTTATTAGGGTACCTCCCCTATACGTAAAGTGGGGAGTGATTTTTTTTTTCATTTCAACCCTAACGTGTGATATATTATTGGATAGGTATTTAAAAATGAATAGGGGTTTCCTAAAATCATTTTTCGATAATGTAAATATTTTCGGAAATAATCGCTCCAGAAGTAAAAAAATATGCGTCCCCCCCCCTCTAACTTTTGAACCATAAGTTTTAAAAATATGAAAAAAATCTCAAAAGTAGAACTTTATAAAAACTTTCTAGGAAAATTATTTTGAACTTGATAGGATGAATAGTTTTTGAAAAAAAAAATAGAAAATAATTTCTGAACTAAGTTTGTAATTTAACCGTATAAGCAGGTGTTTATTGTACCTGTAATTTCTACAAAATTACAATGAAATGACGTGCTTTCAAATAAAGTAAAAACGGTGAAAATCGGTTCACGCAATAAAGAATTATCCCATAAAAATCATCTTCCATACTTTATGCTCGCGCGCAATAGTTTACTTAATTTGCCGATAGATGTCGCTGTACGTGGAACTCTCATATCATATCCTACATGGCGGTGTTATTAACTCTTAAGTGGGGACACTTACTGTGACGGAAAACTACGGAACCCTACAGTGAGCGTGGCCCGACACGCTCTTGGCCGGTTTTTCTTTAACATATTTTTAGACAGACATGCCAAAATCATGATTCACCCGGTATTTTGCCACGGGTCAAATTAGCATGGGGTCGCTTCAAAATTAAGCCCATTGTTGCAGACTCCTTGGTCTGCTGGAGCTTGCTGATTTTAGATTCCTATTTTAAATGTATTTTTTCTATTTTTCTATATGTCAAAAATGAGTTGTTGTTATTTTTCTATTACGGTTGAAAGGAAGCCTTGTCATCAATCTTGAATATTTTAATTTCCATTCTGTGTTGTATAAACTAATAAATATATCGAAGGTGTTTTCCCCATTTTATAATTTTACAGTTCCATACACAATCCATCCTTTTTATTGGTCATTCGCCCCATTTTATTCAGCGCCTATTTATTTTGAAAGATTCGTTTTCGTGTTTACATTTCATTTATCTCTTTGTTTACATTCACGTAGTTCTCATTCGTATGATCACCCGTAGCAAAAGCAAAAATATGTCAGCTAATCCCGACACCGACTTAGTACCTCCGCAGCCTGTTCCGCCTCTCGATAGGGCACCTAGCGTGCAAACGGCGCAAAGTAAATCGTCTCGCTCCTCGGCAACCGTCAAGGTGCAAAAAGCCGCGGCCGAAACGCTCGCCCTACGTCGCCGCCTAGAACGAGAACAGGAGCTCGCTGCCCATGAGCGCGATCGCGAGCGGGAGCTCGCCCAACGTGAGCGCGATCGCGAACGGGAGCTCGCCCAACGTGAGCGCGAGCGTGAACACCAAATTGCGCAGTTGCAGAAGCAGGTTGAGGAGTGTGAGTTACAAGCCGAGCTCCACGCCATAGACGCCGAAAACAGCCGCGCGAGTAGCCGCGCTAGTCATCAAAGTTCTACACGGGTGAGCGTAGATAGAACCAAAAAACTGGCTAAGAGCGTGTCGGGCCACGCTCAGTGTAGGGTTCCGTAGTTTTCCGTCCGTCACAGTAAGTGTTCCCACTTAAGAGTTAAAATAACACCGCCATGTAAGATATGATATGAGCGTTCAACGTACAACGACATCTATCGGCAAATTAAGTAAACTATAGATTATTTTTATTATATTATTTTATTTTTATGGGATAATTCTTTATTTGAACCGATTTTCACCGTTTTTACTTTATTTGAAAGCACGTCATTTCATTGTGATTTTGTAGAAATTACAGGTACAATAAACACCTGCTTATACGGTTAAATTACAAACTTAGTTCAGAAATTATTTTGTAATTTTTTTTCAAAAACTATTCAACCTATCAAGTTCAAAATAATTTTCCTAGAAAGTTTTTATAAAGTTTTACTTTTGAGATTTTTTTCATATTTTTAAAACTTATGGTTCAAAAGTTAGAGGGGGGGGGGGGGGGGACATTTTTTTTTACTTCTGGAGCGATTATTTCCGAAATTATTTACATTGTCAAAAAATTGTTTTAGTAAACCCCTATTAAATTTTAAATACCTATCCAACAATATATCACACGTTAGGGTTGAAATGAAAAAAAAAATCACTCCCCACTTTACGTATAGAGGAGGTACCCTAATAAAACATTTTTTTCCACTTTTTATTTTACCACTTAGTCGGCGTGATTGATATACATATTAGTACCAAATTTCAGCTTTCTAGTGCTAACGGTCACTGAGATTATCCGCGGACGGACGGACGGACGGACGAGCAGACATGGCGAAACTATAAGGGTTCCTAGTTGACTACGGAACCCTAAAAATGGATAGAAAATAATCATAGATTTGACAATTATGTTAATAGAGACCTCCCTGCAGTAGGATGCGAGCGACATTTGTCTACTCCATCATCCGGCCACTCGGTACCACCATCGATGGCCACCCGGGCAACTGCATTCCCTATTAACCCCCTTATTTGCCAATCACAACCTAGAAATGCTACCAAAACTTCCGAAGCGGCCGGCTATACGCCTCCGCTCTTCCCTACGGAGGTTGGCCAACCTATTCTCTTGCAAGCGGTGGCAGACACCGCTGCAGCGGCAAAGGCTCTTGCCTCAGCTTCCGCTGTAAAGAAACTGGAACTACCGCAATTCTTCGGTAACACGCTACAATGGTTACAATTCAAACGTACCTACACTGTTACCAAAGCTAATTTTTCTCCTCTAGATAATATTAACCGACTTTATAATGCGCTCCGTGGGCCCGCCCCAGACGCTGTCGCGGCACTGTTGATGTCCACGGAGGACCCGGAGGAGGTCATGCGTGCTCTCGAGGATAACTTTGCCCGTCCCGAGCTCATCGTCTACAATGAAGTCAACACATTGAAAAACCTACCGCGCCTGGGTAATGACTTAAAAGAACTAGGAATCCTGTCTAACAAGGTACGCAATTCTATATCTACAATAAAGTTACTGAACCATTTGGAATACCTATACTCGCCCGAGTTGTTCCACGCCGTACTTGGCAAACTTAACCCTTCAATGAAAATACGTTGGACAGACTTCGCCACACTAGATGCCACAGGACGTCCTAAGCTAGAAATACTCTCAGATTTTTTAAGGCGCGAGTTAGATCAACACATACGGTTCGGCATGTCGCCCGAGTTTAGTGCGACACAATTACAACATAATTATTATACTACTGAAAAGTCACACAAGCGTGAAAATGTTCATAGTGCTGTTATGCAGTCGAAATCGTTAAAAAAGGGTAATTCTACCGAAAAACAAACTTGCGCATTTTGTAAAAATTACCACAATATAAAAAAAAGTCCTAAGTTTACGTCTTTATCTGTCGATGACCGATGGCAATGGTTGCGGGAAGAAAAGGTTTGCTATAGGTGTTTAAAGGCTAAAGCTCACAAGTGGAATACGTTCATGGCCGACCCATGCGGCGTAGACGGCTGCTCCATACGTCACAATGCGCTTCTCCACCGACAGGCACCGGCTCCGCTCGTGAATATAATGCACGACCAAGCTACTAGTAATAATATTGATAGCACATTACCGACACCACTGGAAAATAATTTGCCAAACTCTTGTTTCTACCAAGCTACCGATGATAAAGTTATAGTGTCTTCTACCTCTACCGTAGCACAAAAAACAAATACCGTATTAGCTCTCCGCCCTCGCGTCCACTTGAAGGTGGTCCCTATCACAGTCGCGGGCCCTATTGGAACCTGTAATGTGTACGCGTTCCTCGATGTCGGGAGCACGGCCACACTTATAGATTCCAGCATAGCCGCGCGCATAGGGGCGACTGGGCCGAAAGATACCATTACTGTAAATGGTGTATGTCGTCTCCAGTGTCAGACTACTGTGTCGTATGTCGATTTTGAAATTAAGGGTAGGCACACACAGGAAACATTTGTAGTTAAAAACGCTCGACGTGTCGACTCTTTAAATTTACGACCGAAGTCACTAAAACGCGAAAACATTGAATCCTTTTCACATTTAGCTGATTAAGTCGATGTTTTAACATATGAAGACGCTACGCCGACTATTTTAATAGGTGCCGAACATTGGCAAATGTCAATAATCCGCGACGTTCGTGAAGGTAGAATCAATGAGCCAGCCGCCTGTTTGACGGCACTTGGCTGGACTTTGTACGGCGTTGTTTCCAGCAAAACAAAGTCGGTTGTATTCGTCAATCACACACACACCAACATCATTGATAACATTAACGACGATAACATAGAGACTTTAATCAAAGAGCAATACAAACTCGACTCTATAGGAATCGTCAAAACTGAATCGTTACACAGTAAACAAGACCAGCGCGCAGTTGACATTTTGGAAGCAACTGCCACGCGACTGCCCACTGGTCGATTTGAGGTAGGCATGCCGTGGCGTGACGGTATACAGCGTGTCCCCGATAGTTACCCACAGGCGACGTCACGTTTCTTAAGTTTGGAACGGCGTATGTCATAAGAAGTTGAGTTCGGTAACGCATATACCGCTTTTATAAATAACATGGTTTCCAAGGGTTATGCGGAGGAATGTGCACCGTCTACATACTACGCACATTATAACAAAGAATCTAACAGCAAACGTCTTTATCTTCCACATTTTGGTGTATATCACCCTCAAAAACGAAAGGTCAGGGTAGTCCATGATGCCGCAGCCAGGAATGAAGGAGTCAGCCTGAACTCCTTACTGCTATTAGGGCCTGACCTACTACAACCTTTGCTAAAGGTCCTGTTTCGTTTCCGGGAGAGTTGTGTCGGAATTACCGCAGATATCAAGGAGATTTTCCCTCAAGTGCGAGTTAGAGAACAGGACCGTGATGCTCTTCGATATCTGTGGAGATCCGACAAGACACAGGCAATTAAGGAGTTCAGAATGACTTCTGTCATATTTGGCGCCTGTTGTAGCCCCTTTATTGCGCAATTCATTAAAAATAAAAATGCTCTTGAGTACAATAATCAATATCCGAAAGCCTTAGACGCAATTTTGTGTTGCTACTACATGGATGACTACATAGACTCACAAGATAGCGTCAACGAAGCAGCTCAACTAGCAGCAGATATTATTGCTGTACACAACGCCGCCTGCTTTGAGATGCGAGGATGGATTTCCAATGACCGGGAAGCTTTGAAATTTATCCCTAATGATCTTAAGGCTGCTCAGCCACTGGAAGTCGATCTCGGCGATTCCTCTAGCAGCATCAGAGCCCTTGGCATAGCATGGAATCCAAACTCAGAATTGTTAGGATTTCGTACAGGTTTAATAGAAACCGTGCCTACTTCGCTAACAAAACGCAAGGTCTTATCACATGTCATGCGCGTATATGACCCTTTGGGCCTTTTGGGACCTATAGTCGTTAAGGGACGCATTTTATTCCAACAAACTTGGAGATCTAATATCGATTGGGATACCGAGCTCCCACAGACAGAAGCGTCTAAGTGGTTTGAATGGTTGCAAGACCTTTCAAAAGTTTCTTCGTTAAAGATACCACGTTGGTATTCAAAGGCAAAAGGCTCAGAGCCTTCCTACCGAGAACTGCACGTCTTTGCCGATGCAAGTGAGCTTGTCTACGCATGCGTTGCCTATTGACGTTTGGTATATCCTGACAACAGTGTTAAACTCACTCTCATCGCGAGCACAGCGAGGGTTTCACCTTTGAAACCAACGTCTATTCCGCGCTTGGAACTACAAGCCGCTTTGATAGCCTCCCGAATCGCGCTTGTCATTAAGGACAGCCATCGCAAAAAATCAGTTCGTACTTATCTTTGGACAGACTCAATGACTGTCCTTCAATGGCTACGCAGTGACACACGAGCCTTTAAGCCTTTCGTTGCTCATCGCCTTGGTGAAATTTTGGAAAATTCTTCTGTCAAAGACTGGCGCTGGGTACCGACAGAATTAAATGTAGCTGATGACGCAACTAGACTGCGCCCAATCAACTTAAACTCTTCTCATAGATGTTTTTTTGGTCCATCGTTTCTTCTTAAGTCCCCAGAGGGCTGGCCCTTAGAGCCACTTAATATCTCACCAGTTCGCGGAGAGCTTAAATGTCAACCGAACGAATCGGTGGGACTTACTTCAGTTAACATAATTTTGCCCGCCCCAGTCACCGCTAATTTAGATCGTTTCAGTGATTGGCTTCGTTTGTTGCGTGCCACAGCCCGGGTATTTCAAGCTACGGCAATATTTTGGCTTCTATTCGAAATCCGAAATCAAATAGCGGAGTTTGTCGCTCCCGTTAAAACTCTTCGTCAGCGTCCACCACTCTGCAACCCCTGAACGTTGACTTTGTAAAAGCCGCTGAAAGGCATATTTTGCAACAGATTCAACTGGATAGTTTCTCTCAGGAATATCACTGCATTCTCAACTCAAAGCCGATTCATTCAAGCAGCCGCCTCATCAAACTATCACCCTCTCTGGGAGAAGATAACTTATTACACTTGGCTGGAAGGATAAAAGTCGCAGAAGGCATCGAACTTGAATCACGATTCCCGATACTTCTTGATGGCCGTCACCCAGTTACATGACTCTTAGTTCAGTATTATCACAGAAAAGCAGGTCACGCTAACCATGAATATGTCATAATGGAACTGAGGCAAAGATTCTGGCTTTTAAGGCTCCGAGACACAGTCAGGTCAGTGGCACACCAATGTCTAATTTGCAAGATTCGCAAATCGACGCTCATGAACCCCGCTACCGGAGACCTTCCACTTCAAAGACTAGCTCACCACAAACGAGCATTCACGTATACGGGTTTAGATTATTTTGGCCCCGTCAATGTTACTATAGGACGCCGACACGAAAAACGGTATGTGGCTCTTTACACATGCCTCACAACGAGGGCGTTACACCTGGAATTTGTTCACAGCCTTTCGTCAGACTCCGCCATAATGAGTCTTAGGCGTTTTATTGCCAGGCGAGGGACCCCAAATTCGATTTACTCTGACAACGGAACTACTTTTGTTGGCGCGAACTGTATCTTACGTCAATTCTATTCAGACGACGTACAAGAGGAAGCGGCAACCAGAGGAATCAGATGGAGTTTTATCCCGGTCGCAGCGCCTACATTTGGAGGATGTTGGGAGCGTCTCGTCAGAACAGTAAAAGTTGCACTGAAGGCAACACTAAATGAAAGGTTTCCCAAGGAAGAGACTCTGATGACACTGCTGATGGAAGCCGAAGCGATTGCGAATTCTCGCCCTCTGACGCACGTGTCCATAGACCCAGATGACCCAACCACCCTTTCCATTTTCTCATTGGAAGTTCCTCAAATCAAACTCTGCCATCAACCTTTGAAGACAGTGACCTGATCGGCCGCTCGGACTGGAGAAAGGCGTTACGGCTATCAGACCACTTCTGGAGACGCTGGGTGCGTGAAGTGCTACCTACAATGCAAACGCGAACAAACGTAAAGGGAGATCGTGGTCAGGAACTTCAAATTGGAGATATAGTTATAATAGTGGACGAATCATTACCGCGAGGAACTTGGCCAAGAGGACGCGTTATCGAGATGTTCCCTGGAAAAGATGGCGTGAATAGGGTGGTAGACGTTGTAACAGCAGGGGGTACGTTACGGCGGCCCCTGAGAAAATTGATTAGGCTTACCACCTAAGGTACTTTATGTTAGTTTGTGCATAGCTGCACGAGGGGCAGGATGTTGCAGACTCCTTGGTCTGCTGCAGCTTGCTGATTTTAGATTCCTATTTTAAATGTATATTTTCTACTTTTCTATATGTCAAAAATGAGTTGTTGTTGTTTTTCTATTACGGTTGAAAGGAAGCCTTGTCAATCTTGATGATTTTAATTTCCATTCTGTGTTCTATAAACTAATAAATATATCGAAGGTATTTTCCCCATTTTACAGTCCCATACACAATCCATCCTTTTTACCCATGAAACCTCATTTAGACTCACATATACAATTCCTGGCTTCAGTCGCTTTGGAAGATCATTAACTATGTAACTGACAAGTGACCATAACTATGTATTTAGTTAACAGTCCTTAGGACATTTTAATTTAATAATTGTGTAGATAAGGTATCAACGTATACGCTAAAACTACAAAACATCCACTAAAATAATTGAAAAAGGTATAGTGATAATGACTCAACTAATTTTGTTTAGGGTGGTAATGGGAAACTTGTGTTTCTAATTAATTTTACTTCGTTACTTTACGGTAATTATAAGATTGATTTACCTATCACGTATTTTAAGTATTTTAATTAAGATATTTATGTGGGTAAAGCTCTATCTAAACGTACACACAAAGTTATTTCTGGGTCGTTTTATAATTAAATCTAGTATTTATATAGTTTTTGGAATATGTATCTTGAAATAGGAGGTGAGTGCTTACCATCAGGATTCAGGCGTGTTTTATGGTTGTTTGCCTATGAAGTAAAAGTACCTAGAAATTCTGATTTGAATTATGAAATACAAAACAAAAGCACATTGTAGCTACACACGAGTATCTAAAAATACGATAAGTGGACACTTTTGGCTATGGACGTGACTCTTAGAATAGGAATTTGACAGCGTAAATAAGGTTTTCGCTTTTCTTAGGAGTAAATTTCTTGGAATATTGAATATCACAGAATGGGAATGTTAATCCCGCCGATTCCCGCCATTCTCCTGTCCGGAGCAGTAGCGTCTTCGCATTCAACACGTAAAACGTTTCACAACTATTTATCAAACGGAGAACCCTATTCTGGTGGAACTTCATGTAGGGCAGGGTGTTTTACAGCATGCTTATTAAGTAAGATAAATGAGGTTAAAAACCCACCTCATTCAAGAAGTATGTACGTATATTATACAATTTGTTTGTACATCTATGTTGGAGCCGTTAACCACGTATACATAGTATGATAAATTTTATCGACAAATTAACCCACATACCATTTTATTTCATCATACTATTCGTGGTTAACGGCTCAAACATATGTAGGTAGCCAAACACAGTGTATGTATAGTGGTAATTCTTAGTATTCTTTATACTACATATGTGCGCAGTTCTTTTACCGTTTATTCTAATGCCCGTCACAAAATGCAAACAGTCAAAAGCGTTTAATATGATTAAGAGTTTTTGTATAAAAAACTTACATAAAGTTTTTTATACAAAAACTCTAGGTTATTTTTTTTTAAAGTCCAACCCTGATATAAGCTTTAGACTCATTGAACAACAAGATTAAAGCCTCGTGAAAACTAAGTCTGACCACTGCACAATTAAGACCTACGTCTCTAAGCTTAGCTCTGACGCCTTCTGAAAACTTTAAAACCCGTGAGAAAATCTTTAAATGCTTTCAAACCAGCGCAACGACGGCAAACTAGCTTTAAATTAGAATTACTTTAAACTTTTAGCTTTTTTTTTACTTTCTACTTTTCAGATGACTTAAACTTATGGACCAGCTTTTACTAGATGCTTTATAATGAATAATAAATCTAAACCAGCCAATCAGGTGCTAAGAGATCGGTAAGTATCGACGTAGCTATTTTTGCATGCAATTAAAAAAAACGTGGTGTACCTAAGTAATAGCATTGCCAATATTATTTAGGTTTTATAATAGGCTACCAACAGAAATCAACAAATTATCAATCAATAAATTCAAGGGTTATGTAAAACGTAAACTTATTTCTAAAGCCTATTATAATAGAAGACTATTTGAATGATAAAACACCACACAAACAGTGGGATTAAATTGCAACTGTTAACAATATATACGAGTACTATTGGTTTATTAAAAAAAATATTACTTAAATTTTCCTTCTGATATTTAGATTTTATTCTACAAACATTCTAGACTAGTATTTTACTATACATTATTTTTATCTTTTAAGTTTTAACGATCTTATTGTGAAATTATTATCATACATTATGACATGTAACTTTTTTTTTATATTTCTCTGAATTATATATTAGCTTAAGATAATAACTGTAACTGACGATTCGAAAGTGCTTGTTGCAATTATGCGTACTTGAAAAAAACATTTTTGACTTTGACTTTATTACCAATCGAAATAGTAAATGTTCAGATATATAGGTATCACTGCATTTTACCTACCTACTGGATCTGCAGCACAGTAGGTACAGTCGCCATCAAATATATCGGAGCGGCCAACGTACTCAAAAATATCTGAACATGCACTCTATCGCCTTGACAATAGAGGCGTTGTTCAGATCCCTGTGACCACCTTGGCCGCTCCGATATATCTGATGGCGACTGTACACAGTACATACTATTTTTTTTGTTTTCTTCTGGGTATTTTTTTGGCGATATTTTGTTTTATTTTTTTCGCAGATCCATGGACTTTCTTGGAGACTGGAGTTCCATTCCTTTACGGAATAGGCGCTGAAGTTTCTAATTACGGATATAACCGTGTGCACATGTCGCGCATATTTCTGAATCAAGTGCCGACAGTCGGAGGCAATTTACAAGCCCCGGTGCACATGTTAATTGCAAGGCGCTTAAAGGAATTAGGATTTCAATGCAGTTGGACCATTAATCAAAAAGATTCAGAGGGCGGCCGAGAAAATCTTTGGTGAAGCAAAGGCGGTAACGGTCTTATGCTAAAATTGAGATACATTGTTATTCTTCTGAAAGATGAGAAGGTGAATAGCATACTTGTGTTTAGTTTAGGCAGTGAACGCTATAGCTAATTTTAATATAATATTGGCAGTAATAGCAGAAGGAGGCCAAAAGAGAGATTGATACTGTATTTTTCTTCCGCAAGTATAGTTAGGTACTCTGGTATTGTATTTAACCCCAAAAAGGTATAAATAAGTTTTTTCTACTGCTATTAAAAATTCTAGATTATAATAATGTATTAGATAATAGACTAGTTAGGGAAAATTACTTTCAACAGACTTTGATAGCCTCATGATAATAAACTGTCCTATAGAACTAAACGATGAACTTAGACAACGCTTCGTAAACATTTATAAAGACTGTTATAGTTATAAAACACAAGTTATACGAAGCAGTAATAGAAATAAGAAGACTTGGATTAACTCGAATTAAAAAAAAAATATTACTGAGCGAGATAAATTATTTGAGAAATGGATTAATGATCCAAAGAACATGATAAAGAGACTTATATATACTAGGGTTCGCAACAAGTGCAATAAAGCTATAATTAAATGTAAAAAGGAATATGATAGACAAAGTATAATAGAATGTAATAAAAATATAAAAAAGAGACGAGAGGACGTGGGTGCGGTCGTGAAATGGTCGCATGACAATGGTATCGTGCTAAACGCTGATAAAACTAAGATGATGATCATTCACTTGCCATACATAGCTCTTCAAGAAACACGTCCATCCATTTATACACATAGCTTCCATTGCTTTCATAACAATAATAACCCAGCTACCTGCACCTGCCAGTCCATAGAAATAGTAAATACAGTCACATATCTTGGAATGAAAATAGATGAAAACTTCTCCTGGACCACACACGTAGATTTTATATGTAGCAAATTAAGAACAATATCAAGTAAATTTTATCATTTAAGGTTTAAGGTTCCAACCAGTACATTAAAATGTCTTTATACGTCCTTGGTAGAGTCAATAATAAGTTATGGTCTTGACTGTGTTCGGTTCCGAAGAGGTGGACTGTACTTTGCTATAAGTTTGCGAAATATGCGAGAAGTGGTGGGTGAAGTGAGGAGGTTGTTATTAACTTCTTTATCGGTCTACGTTCAAAGTGTTCGGTGTAAATAGGGAGCTTACCTTCGAACGCCGTGGCTGCTTCGGCAGAACCGCTGGTCGCTATCGGATACTGTTGGTGCTAGTTGAAAAGTGTCCTGTCGCTCGCTAGACTAAACCTTAAAACCGTTACCTCCAGTCGTCCGACTTAGACCTTGGTTTATGCACGGTTGTCGTCAGCTGGCTCCGAATACACTACACTGGTTATGATAATGCTGCGAGAGAGTCGATAGTGGTGCTATACGAAAGAGCGCGAAAACGAGAATTGTGGCTACGGATAGCGTATGGTTCGACACACGTTCGTTCATCAACTGACTGGAAAACCGGTCATTTCAAAAATCTACTGCAACGCGGTGTTGCCATACTAGACACAAAAAATATATATACAAAACACAAGAGCTAAACTAAACATTCTGCCAGCCCAAAATACATAGGAACACGAATGTCGATAAAATTTAAAGTAAGCGAAAACTGGACGACATAGTGGAGAGCTAGAAATTGAGCTACTTCAATCGAGAGAAGCTCGAGTGAGGCGTCTGTCCGCCCTCAAATGACCAATCACGAGATCGAGAACGAGTGTTGCTACGGAGACGGGAGTCTGCGCAGCAATCAGGCCGATAGCGATAACTAAATGTAGAGCGAAGATGTAAAAATGGAAAGGACGAGAAGAGTATGAGAACGAAAATGGGAACGAGAGTGAGAGCGACGAAGAGAGCGAACACGAGAGTGGGAACGAGCGCGAAGACGATAGTGAGAGCGAGAGCGGGAGCGAGAACAAAGTTTGGATTTGAAGGCGAGCGAGAACGAGAACGATAGCCATCGCTAGGCTGAGGGCGAGGACGGGAGCGAGAATCGGAGCGAGAGCAAGAGTCAGAACGAGAGCGAGAGGCAGAACGAGAGAGAGAGTCAGAACGATGGCGAGAACGAGAGTCGAGGCGAGAACGAGAAGGAGAGCGAGAGTAGGAGCGGGGTTGAGAACTGGAGACGATAGGTTGTGCGAGAGGGCAGTAGCTAGGGTGAGAGCGACAAGAGGAGCGGTAATCGTCTGCCGTCGACGCGCCAGCATCACCCATCAGGACCCAACCAAACACGGTATTGAGGGCAGTAGCTTGCCCTGGATCCCCGTGGACCAAACCAGGACGCAACGATGAGGCGACAACGTTAACGCTAAGAAGCAGGTCTACCGGCCCCGGAGTGTGCCACGAGGGGTCAGCTAAATCCAAATCCCCAATATGGTGCCATGAAGACTCGTCAACAAGCTCGGAGGGTGTATCCGGGCAAATCTTTGGAAGCAGGTAAGCCTCTAACGCGAAGGTACCGCTAGGATCTCCACTCTTAGGCACAACATTAATGGACAAAGTTCCACCTGGCTGAGACAGGGACTCACCAATGCCAGTCACTGCATGTTCCCCATAATCTACATGAAGACCAAGCTTCACATGCCTCACTCACAAAATTACAAGCACCAGCGCCATCGAGCAAAGCCCTAACTGGAACGAAGTCCCCTTGGGCATCTATCATCAGCACTCTAGCTGTCTTAAACAATGAAGGAGCCGCTATGTTATTCGCCACCATAACCAGTGGGTTCGGAGTATCTAATTGACCTTTCGAATTATCTACATCTGTGGCGGTACTCATGGGTGTACTTGCACTCTCAAAATGCAGTAGCGAGTGATGTGAGAACTTACAGTGTTCACACCGCTGCTTTGATTTGCAGGATTTCACCAGGTGACCGCCGGACAAACACAAAATGCACAACTTGTTCTCCTTGACACACTTGAAACGAGTAGCGGGGTCATAGCTCAAGAAGGTCGGACAAGAAGCAATGCCATGAGCTTCCCTACACAATACACTGTAGCATGACGCTACGTTTATCGTACGACATTTGTCGACTTTCTTTAGAACTTCTGAACTTCTGTGTCTAAGGGAGGTCTAAGGCTAGGTCACGGTTGATATATAAAAAAGCGTACATTGTGATTCACGGCATTGTAGGTAGATGGCGCTTATATCAGTCCGCATTTTGAGATACACGACTGGCAGTTATAAATTGAGATAATATTCGCGCTAATTTTGAATATGAATTTTTGAGGTATTCCAGATTGTCAAAAAAGGGAAAAGTTGATTTTAATGGAGTGTGTCAGATGGACGAGGAGATTTTTAAAGAAAAAAAACATATTCTGGTTTAGTCTGAGGGTTTTGCTATAATTTGCTTAGTTGCAACGTGTTGAAGTGCGATCTATTTCTCTAGATCTTTGCGTTCAAACATTATATAGCAAGTGCTAATACATTATTGAATTAAATACAAATTGTTTTTAAAAACCAAATACGTTGCCGGACAAAAAGGCCACCAGTGGGACCGCCTGAGCCGGAAGGACTCCGGAAGGCGCTTGTGGGTGCCGGACCGGCGAGACGGTCTGCAACCGCCGCGTGTTCCGCGTGATTCTTCACCGTCGTCGGAGAATTAGAGCCCGCATCCAGCGGGCTCTCCAAGTGAGAAAGAGAGTTCAGCGAGCTGTTGGGTCCGCCTAAACCAAAGGGGACGCTTGCCCACGAACTCTATTCAAATTCAACTACAGCTTTAGCCATCCTGTCTTTCGAGAATATCATATTATTTACATTTTTTTAAAAACGTTATAAATCCGATTCCTTTTTTTTGTATCCAGTGTTTTTGTGCCATAATAGCTTTTTTTTGTTGTTTTGCTAAAATATTCCCAAAATTCTAATTGCCTCGTTTGACGGGCGTACAAAGACCTGGCTCTTTAATTTAGGCTACGTTCAGCCAGCGAATCATCTGTCACCATCCATATCACCCGCCTCATTAATCCATTATTTTCCTGCAGCCAAATTACCAGCCGAGTCTTTATTTGTACTTACCAGTTTTGCTAGTACTCCATCCTTTTTATTTTCCTTTTGTGCGGAAAGTAGACGTTTACGATACTAAGGTAACTATTGAATGTGAAATATCCTTATATAGATACAGTTATCGTCATTTTTATGTGAAGTGCTGATATTAAATATTCTGATTATTGTAATTAAATTACATTCTAACCACTAAGGAAGTTATTGAATGTGAAATATCTTCATATAGATACCGTTCTCGTAATTTTTATGTGAAGTGCTAATTTTTAATATTCTGATTATTGTTGCTAATTTTAAATAATTTACTTTATCTTCAAAATTAAACGTGTTAATGCAATTATAGAAGTGTTTTACTGCAACACATACTGACCCAGCTACAACCAAAGCGATTTTGGACTTACTAGCATTACTAGCAGACTCACTGCTACTAGGTTGGGTTCTATCACTAACAAATACTGCAGCCTCCAAAGCCCGATGCCTTCTTTTAATAAAGTCTTGCAATTTATCAAGCTCCGGAATACTATCAGAGTTATGCTCCAACTCAAACTGCTCCTTTGTGCATTCATCTAACTTTGACCACAGGAGTTGGACAAGCATAAAATTCTTGTCTGGCAGGTTAAACGCTGTCAATATGGACAAATTTTCATTAAAGACCCGTTGTACCCTGAGGAGGTCACTAGCCCGAGACGCTTTCACTGGCTCACACTGCACAAGCTTATCATAGTAGGTAGTCGCTATCATTCTAGTTTTATTGTACTGTTTGTACAGTATATTATATGCTACCAAATAATTATCATCAGTGACAGGATATTTTTTAATCAGGTCATAGGCTTCATTTTGAACGCTAGACAACAAGAAATGAAGTTTCTCTACAGGGGCTATATCACTTCGCTTATGAACCAAAGAGTTGAACAATTGGATAAATGATATCCAATTCTCTACTTTTGAGTCAAAAGGCCTTATTTGTATCTTCGGTAACTTAGGTAAGACCGGTAGGGGCGCTGCCGAAATGCCAGAACTTCCAACGACAGGCTTGGAAATCGATGACAAACGAGCTCTTACTTCTCTTAACTTTGCGTCAAACATCGACGTGTAAGAGCATATCTCGCGGTGGTTGCTTGGTGGAGCGCTACTCAAAATCCTTACTTGTGCTTCGTGAAAGCCCTTAGCTATGGAAGATAATTCAGCCTCTGTGCATAACGCTAGATCTTCGTTAGACAACATCTGCAAATGTTCTATCCGCATGACCTCATAATTTCGTGCAACTAACAGCGGATCCGCGTCCGCCCCAGAGTCCGACGACTTATTCCCATGTCCCATTTTGTAAACAAAGAAAATAATCACTACAATGTAATTATTCACAAGGGAATTAAGGGAAAACACGAAATTAAACTAAAATTAACCTCAAACCAAACAATAACAATACTGACTAGACAGCTGACAGTGACACCTGACAGCTATAACAATGTTGCTAGCGGTATTAAAATCAATAACAGACGAACGAATGATTCCAATGACAGTTTAAAGCACCACTATGCAAACAACCTTCTTACTTCTTACCCTACCCTCAACAATTTTAATAACTACCTTACTTAAAAACTTGTCGATGACAAAACGAATTTCGACAATACAAGTGACTTTGCGAAAAGAAATGACAAAACCAAAGATCACCTATCAAATTATGCGGTTCGAAAGACCAAAAATGTTCGGTTCCGAAGAGGTGGACTGTACCTACTTTGCTATAAGTTTGCGAAATATGCGAGAAGTGGTGGGTGAAGTGAGGAGGTTGTTATTAACTTCTTTATCGGTCTACGTTAAAAGTGTTCGGTGTAAATAGGGAGCTTACCTTCGAACGCCGTGGCTGCTTCGGCAGAACCGCTGGTCGCTATCGGATACTGTTGGTGCTAGTTGAAAAGCGTCCTGTCGCTCGCTAGAGTAAACCTTAAAACCGTTACCTCCAGTCGTCCGACTTAGACCTTGGTTTATGCACGGTTGTCGTCAGCTGGCTCTGAATACACTACACTGGTTATGATAATGCTGCGAGAGAGTCGATAGTGGTGCTTTACGAAAGAGCGCGAAAACGAGAATTGTGGCTACGGATAGCGTATGGTTCGACACACGTTCGTTCGTCAACTGACTGGAAAACCGGTCATTTCAAAAATCTACTGCAACGCGGTGTTGCCATACTAGACACAAAAAATATATATACAAAACACAAGAGCTAAACTAAACAACTGTTATGGCTTAACTTTTAAAACCAATATTGCAAAAATAGAAAGTCTACAAACCCGCTTCCTGAAACTACTTGTTAACAAAAATGTTAAAAAAGTTGCAATAAAGACTATAGAAAATTATTCAAAATATGTAAAGTTTTACCAGTAACTTCCAATCAACCAAGTCCTTATAGCATTAAAAAGCCATGGCAGTCAAGAACACCTAAATCCTATTAGTCATAGCCATAATACCAGAACACTGACCGCAGGCAAATTTGACGTACCAAGAGTAAATAATTATTATGGAGATAGGACTCTAAGGAAATGGGTACCTTACTTGATAAACTCATTGCCTGCGGACATTGTACAGGAAGCCAAGAAGACTAGATTTAAAAACCTACTAAAAAAATATCTCTTGGAAGCCCTGTAGGGAAATTGTCCTACTGAGCATCCAAGATATATAGTTATAAGTACCAACTTAAATACTGAGATAATGCCTACGAGTATTTATGTTAGTAATATTTTAGTAATTCTGAGTCTGAAACTTGACTCCACAGTCAAACTTTATTGAAAGTTTTGTGGAGAATAAATATGTAACTAATATTTATAACTACTGTTCCTAATAATTAATTAAATAAATAAATTAAAATGTCGTGTGTTACACAGTGATCCTGTCTTGTCAAACAATTTGTAATCAAGGAAAATCCTAGTGCGAGTATCAGAAAAATGGGAATGTGACGCTCATGTAGGTAAATCGATATTTTTTACTTGTCACGTTATTTATTTATTATTATTACCTATATTTTCCTATACAATCATTTAGTGGTTAAATACACGTGTGGACACAGTGGACACTAAATCTATATATATAAACGTAAAAGTCCTGACTGACTCACTTAAATCACCGCCCAGCCCGAACCGTTGGACCTAGAGAGCTGAATTTTTCACAAAAGGTAGTTTTTATAATGTTAGTATCCACTAAGAAGGGGTTCTTCAAAATTCATCCCCTAAGGGAGTAAAAAGGGGGGGGGGGTTGTATGGATAGGGTTTAAAATTTTGAGTTAGAGATTTGAAACTTCGTACGTTTACTAATAATTAAAAAAAAATAAGTGATTTCAGCGTTTTTCAAACTTCAAGGCAAAAAAACTTATTCCAGCGTTTTTCAAAATTCCAGCCCAGAGGGGTTGAAACGAGGTTGAAAAGTTTGTATTAAAGGGAGGCCGTAACTACTGAAGCTAGAAAGTTGTAATTTTCAGGACGAGTTAAATTTACAATTTGTACAACTAACAAGAAGCGATTTTGAATAATACAACCCCTTAATGGGTAGAAAAGGGGTTAAAAGTTTGTATGGGTGGGGTTTACAATTTAGAGTTAGAGATTTGAAACTTCACACTTTTACTAATAATTAAAAAACAATATAAATGATTACAGCGTTTTTCAAAAAAGGGGTTGAAAGTTCGTATATTTTTTTTGTGACAGACTTAAAATTTCGTTTGTATGCTACTAACTTGAAAGCAAAACACTAATTTCAGCGTTTTTCAAAATTCGACCCCAGAGTGGTTGAAACGGGGTTGAAAATTTTGTATGAAAGGGAGGCCTTTACTACTGAAGCTAGAAAGTTGTAATTTGCAGGACGGGTTACATTTACAATCTGTACAACTAATAAGAAGCGATTTTGAAAAATTCAACCCCTAAAAAAAATTGGGGTAAAATGGGGATTAAAAGTTTGTATTGGTGGGGTTTAAAATTTAGACTTAGAGATTTGAAACTTCATACGTTTACTAATAATAAAAAAATAAAAAACGTTATTCAGCGTTTTTCAAAATTCACCCTAGAACGGGGTTAAAAAGGGGTTGAAAGTTTGTGTAGAGATTTACTATTTTTTTGGTTTGAGATTTACTAGGAATTATTGTTCCTATTTCCGTTCCATTTCCATGTTCCAGAGTGAGCTCTGACAATAGTTTGGTCATCGTATCGCCAAATAAAACCACCACTATACAGTACACGAATTAGTTACGCAAATAATAGTGTACATTTACGTTATTATTTGCATATTAACACTTATTTGTAACTGAAACTATGTCGACGTTACCCGTTTTTTCGCCAACATAGCTATAAGTATAAATAGATTAAGAGGAAGGTTCGGTGATTAACAAAAGTTAGTTAATAAGATACACTTGGATATGAAACTCTGTATGAGGAACCGTATTATACGCGGACGAAGTCGCGGGCGGAAAGCTAGTATGAAATAAAAAGCTAAGCTAACTAAGCCACACAATTAACTTTTGGCTCACTGCCCGACGCTATTTAAAATATTTTTCTAGAAAATACCCGAGAAAAGGAAAAAGGAACCGCGAAAGAACAAATAAAAGCATTAGGTACCTACATTTTATTACACGCTTTTTCAGTAAAAACAAAGTACTATGAGCAAACTCAAAGAAAATATTTGGCACGCGTTACAGATCAAACGGTATACATAGTTTTATTTTTTTCGTGCCACGTATAATATTTGTACTTTGTTATCTATATCATCCAGTCAATGCTGTCTATCAAAATCCCGGTTATCCTAGTGTCACCGTTAAGGTTCATGACTTTCAGGAGTTGAACAAAATTGTCATATCTTTTCGCTATTACGCTAGAAAGTAGCGAGGTTATGTGACGCGGGATTAAACATGATGGAAGGCGGCTTTTATTAGGTTACTAAGTCATTTTTCAGTATCGGGTAACAGCGGGGTGACGTAGACAGGGTGGTCATATTCATGAGCGGAGCGATTGTGGCAAATGTTGAATGAAAGTCCTATAGGTCATATAACAAAAAAAAATCCCTTCTAAGTCTAGTTTTTGAAATTGATGCTTGATACAAAAGAAAATGTAGGTTTAGGTACACTAAAGAAACCGGCCAAGTGCGTGTCGGACCACGCATAGGAGGGTTCCGTACCTTCAATGGAATAAGAACCAAACTAATACCAAAAGGTCGTATCTGATGCGTATGGAAGAAGTTTTTGGAGATAACTCAAAAATGGCTAAACCGATAATGTTCAAAATAATTTTCGTAGAAAGTATATGATAAGGCGCATCTCCTCAATTTTTTTCATATTTTTTGGACTTACGGTTCAAAAGTTACAGAGGGGACGACGACACAATTTTTCTGACTTTCGAAGCGATTATTTCAAAAAATATTCACTCAATCACAAAATGATCAAATAAACCTCAATATTATTTTTAAAGAGCTATCGATTGATGTGTCACATGTTGATATTTGGTAAAAACAATTTTTTTTTAATATAAATACATAACTAAGTAGCGGCATACGGAATACACCTTATGTGTAAATTTTATTCAGATACGTCGTATATTTAGTTTCCGAGTAAAATGGCTGTGACATACGGACGGACAGACAGACAGACATGACGAATCCATAAGGGTTCCGTTTTTTGCCATTTCTGTCTGTCTGTCTGTCCGTCCGTATGTCACAGCCATTTTACTCGGAAATTATACGACGTATCTGAATAAAATTTACACATAAGGTGTATTCTGTATGCCGCTACTTAGTTATGTATTTAAATTTGAAAAAAAAAATTAACGGGGGGCGCTCCATACATGTAACTAAATTTCAAAAAAATTGTTTTTACCAAATATCAACATGTACACAACAATCGGTAGGTCTTTAAAAATAATATTGAGGTTTATTTGATCATTTTGTGATTAAGTGAATATTTTTTGAAATAATCGCTTCGAAAGTCAGAAAAATTGTGTACCCCCCTGTAACTTTTGAACCGTAAGTCCAAAAAATATGAAAAAATTTGAGGAGTTGCGCCTTATCATATACTTTCTACGAAAATTATTTTGAACATTATCGGTTTAGCCATTTTTGAGTTATCTCCAAAAAACTTCTTCCATAGGCATCAGATACGACCTTTTGGTATTCGTTTGGTTCTTATTCCATTGAAGGTACGGAACCCTCCTATGCGTGGTCCGACACGCACTTGGCCGGTTTTTTAATGTACTTTCACAATGGGTTGGTACTTATCTAACCATCAACCTAATAAAACCGTCTGGCTAATAAAACAATGTACTTCACCGGTCATCATTTTTAAGCCTAATAAACTGTCCTATAGAACTAAACGATGAACTTAGACAACGCTTCGTAAACATTTATAAAGACTGTTATAGTTATAAAACACAAGTTATACGAAGCAGTAATAGAAATAAGAAGACTTGGATTAACTCGAATTAAAAAAAAAATATTACTGAGCGAGATAAATTATTTGAGAAATGGATTAATGATCCAAAGAACATGATAAAGAGACTTATATATACTAGGGTTCGCAACAAGTGCAATAAAGCTATAATTAAATGTAAAAAGGAATATGATAGACAAAGTATAATAGAATGTAATAAAAATATAAAAAAGAGACGAGAGGACGTGGGTGCGGTCGTGAAATGGTCGCATGACAATGGTATCGTGCTAAACGCTGATAAAACTAAGATGATGATCATTCACTTGCCATACATAGCTCTTCAAGAAACACGTCCATCCATTTATACACATAGCTTCCATTGCTTTCATAACAATAATAACCCAGCTACCTGCACCTGCCAGTCCATAGAAATAGTAAATACAGTCACATATCTTGGAATGAAAATAGATGAAAACTTCTCCTGGACCACACACGTAGATTTTATATGTAGCAAATTAAGAACAATATCAAGTAAATTTTATCATTTAAGGTTTAAGGTTCCAACCAGTACATTAAAATGTCTTTATACGTCCTTGGTAGAGTCAATAATAAGTTATGGTCTTGACTGTGTTCGGTTCCGAAGAGGTGGACTGTACTTTGCTATAAGTTTGCGAAATATGCGAGAAGTGGTGGGTGAAGTGAGGAGGTTGTTATTAACTTCTTTATCGGTCTACGTTCAAAGTGTTCGGTGTAAATAGGGAGCTTACCTTCGAACGCCGTGGCTGCTTCGGCAGAACCGCTGGTCGCTATCGGATACTGTTGGTGCTAGTTGAAAAGTGTCCTGTCGCTCGCTAGACTAAACCTTAAAACCGTTACCTCCAGTCGTCCGACTTAGACCTTGGTTTATGCACGGTTGTCGTCAGCTGGCTCCGAATACACTACACTGGTTATGATAATGCTGCGAGAGAGTCGATAGTGGTGCTATACGAAAGAGCGCGAAAACGAGAATTGTGGCTACGGATAGCGTATGGTTCGACACACGTTCGTTCATCAACTGACTGGAAAACCGGTCATTTCAAAAATCTACTGCAACGCGGTGTTGCCATACTAGACACAAAAAATATATATACAAAACACAAGAGCTAAACTAAACATTCTGCCAGCCCAAAATACATAGGAACACGAATGTCGATAAAATTTAAAGTAAGCGAAAACTGGACGACATAGTGGAGAGCTAGAAATTGAGCTACTTCAATCGAGAGAAGCTCGAGTGAGGCGTCTGTCCGCCCTCAAATGACCAATCACGAGATCGAGAACGAGTGTTGCTACGGAGACGGGAGTCTGCGCAGCAATCAGGCCGATAGCGATAACTAAATGTAGAGCGAAGATGTAAAAATGGAAAGGACGAGAAGAGTATGAGAACGAAAATGGGAACGAGAGTGAGAGCGACGAAGAGAGCGAACACGAGAGTGGGAACGAGCGCGAAGACGATAGTGAGAGCGAGAGCGGGAGCGAGAACAAAGTTTGGATTTGAAGGCGAGCGAGAACGAGAACGATAGCCATCGCTAGGCTGAGGGCGAGGACGGGAGCGAGAATCGGAGCGAGAGCAAGAGTCAGAACGAGAGCGAGAGGCAGAACGAGAGAGAGAGTCAGAACGATGGCGAGAACGAGAGTCGAGGCGAGAACGAGAAGGAGAGCGAGAGTAGGAGCGGGGTTGAGAACTGGAGACGATAGGTTGTGCGAGAGGGCAGTAGCTAGGGTGAGAGCGACAAGAGGAGCGGTAATCGTCTGCCGTCGACGCGCCAGCATCACCCATCAGGACCCAACCAAACACGGTATTGAGGGCAGTAGCTTGCCCTGGATCCCCGTGGACCAAACCAGGACGCAACGATGAGGCGACAACGTTAACGCTAAGAAGCAGGTCTACCGGCCCCGGAGTGTGCCACGAGGGGTCAGCTAAATCCAAATCCCCAATATGGTGCCATGAAGACTCGTCAACAAGCTCGGAGGGTGTATCCGGGCAAATCTTTGGAAGCAGGTAAGCCTCTAACGCGAAGGTACCGCTAGGATCTCCACTCTTAGGCACAACATTAATGGACAAAGTTCCACCTGGCTGAGACAGGGACTCACCAATGCCAGTCACTGCATGTTCCCCATAATCTACATGAAGACCAAGCTTCACATGCCTCACTCACAAAATTACAAGCACCAGCGCCATCGAGCAAAGCCCTAACTGGAACGAAGTCCCCTTGGGCATCTATCATCAGCACTCTAGCTGTCTTAAACAATGAAGGAGCCGCTATGTTATTCGCCACCATAACCAGTGGGTTCGGAGTATCTAATTGACCTTTCGAATTATCTACATCTGTGGCGGTACTCATGGGTGTACTTGCACTCTCAAAATGCAGTAGCGAGTGATGTGAGAACTTACAGTGTTCACACCGCTGCTTTGATTTGCAGGATTTCACCAGGTGACCGCCGGACAAACACAAAATGCACAACTTGTTCTCCTTGACACACTTGAAACGAGTAGCGGGGTCATAGCTCACGTAGCAAACGTAGCATGACGCTACGTTTATCGTACGACATTTGTCGACTTTCTTTAGAACTTCTGAACTTCTGTGTCTAAGGGAGGTCTAAGGCTAGGTCACGGTTGATATATAAAAAAGCGTACATTGTGATTCACGGCATTGTAGGTAGATGGCGCTTATATCAGTCCGCATTTTGAGATACACGACTGGCAGTTATAAATTGAGATAATATTCGCGCTAATTTTGAATATGAATTTTTGAGGTATTCCAGATTGTCAAAAAAGGGAAAAGTTGATTTTAATGGAGTGTGTCAGATGGACGAGGAGATTTTTAAAGAAAAAAAACATATTCTGGTTTAGTCTGAGGGTTTTGCTATAATTTGCTTAGTTGCAACGTGTTGAAGTGCGATCTATTTCTCTAGATCTTTGCGTTCAAACATTATATAGCAAGTGCTAATACATTATTGAATTAAATACAAATTGTTTTTAAAAACCAAATACGTTGCCGGACAAAAAGGCCACCAGTGGGACCGCCTGAGCCGGAAGGACTCCGGAAGGCGCTTGTGGGTGCCGGACCGGCGAGACGGTCTGCAACCGCCGCGTGTTCCGCGTGATTCTTCACCGTCGTCGGAGAATTAGAGCCCGCATCCAGCGGGCTCTCCAAGTGAGAAAGAGAGTTCAGCGAGCTGTTGGGTCCGCCTAAACCAAAGGGGACGCTTGCCCACGAACTCTATTCAAATTCAACTACAGCTTTAGCCATCCTGTCTTTCGAGAATATCATATTATTTACATTTTTTTAAAAACGTTATAAATCCGATTCCTTTTTTTTGTATCCAGTGTTTTTGTGCCATAATAGCTTTTTTTTGTTGTTTTGCTAAAATATTCCCAAAATTCTAATTGCCTCGTTTGACGGGCGTACAAAGACCTGGCTCTTTAATTTAGGCTACGTTCAGCCAGCGGATCATCTGTCACCATCCATATCACCCGCCTCATTAATCCATTATTTTCCTGCAGCCAAATTACCAGCCGAGTCTTTATTTGTACTTACCAGTTTTGCTAGTACTCCATCCTTTTTATTTTCCTTTTGTGCGGAAAGTAGACGTTTACGATACTAAGGTAACTATTGAATGTGAAATATCCTTATATAGATACAGTTATCGTCATTTTTATGTGAAGTGCTGATATTAAATATTCTGATTATTGTAATTAAATTACATTCTAACCACTAAGGAAGTTATTGAATGTGAAATATCTTCATATAGATACCGTTCTCGTAATTTTTATGTGAAGTGCTAATTTTTAATATTCTGATTATTGTTGCTAATTTTAAATAATTTACTTTATCTTCAAAATTAAACGTGTTAATGCAATTATAGAAGTGTTTTACTGCAACACATACTGACCCAGCTACAACCAAAGCGATTTTGGACTTACTAGCATTACTAGCAGACTCACTGCTACTAGGTTGGGTTCTATCACTAACAAATACTGCAGCCTCCAAAGCCCGATGCCTTCTTTTAATATAGTCTTGCAATTTATCAAGCTCCGGAATACTATCAGAGTTATGCTCCAACTCAAACTGCTCCTTTGTGCATTCATCTAACTTTGACCACAGGAGTTGGACAAGCATAAAATTCTTGTCTGGCAGGTTAAACGCTGTCAATATGGACAAATTTTCATTAAAGACCCGTTGTACCCTGAGGAGGTCACTAGCCCGAGACGCTTTCACTGGCTCACACTGCACAAGCTTATCATAGTAGGTAGTCGCTATCATTCTAGTTTTATTGTACTGTTTGTACAGTATATTATATGCTACCAAATAATTATCATCAGTGACAGGATATTTTTTAATCAGGTCATAGGCTTCATTTTGAACGCTAGACAACAAGAAATGAAGTTTCTCTACAGGGGCTATATCACTTCGCTTATGAACCAAAGAGTTGAACAATTGGATAAATGATATCCAATTCTCTACTTTTGAGTCAAAAGGCCTTATTTGTATCTTCGGTAACTTAGGTAAGACCGGTAGGGGCGCTGCCGAAATGCCAGAACTTCCAACGACAGGCTTGGAAATCGATGACAAACGAGCTCTTACTTCTCTTAACTTTGCGTCAAACATCGACGTGTAAGAGCATATCTCGCGGTGGTTGCTTGGTGGAGCGCTACTCAAAATCCTTACTTGTGCTTCGTGAAAGCCCTTAGCTATGGAAGATAATTCAGCCTCTGTGCATAACGCTAGATCTTCGTTAGACAACATCTGCAAATGTTCTATCCGCATGACCTCATAATTTCGTGCAACTAACAGCGGATCCGCGTCCGCCCCAGAGTCCGACGACTTATTCCCATGTCCCATTTTGTAAACAAAGAAAATAATCACTACAATGTAATTATTCACAAGGGAATTAAGGGAAAACACGAAATTAAACTAAAATTAACCTCAAACCAAACAATAACAATACTGACTAGACAGCTGACAGTGACACCTGACAGCTATAACAATGTTGCTAGCGGTATTAAAATCAATAACAGACGAACGAATGATTCCAATGACAGTTTAAAGCACCACTATGCAAACAACCTTCTTACTTCTTACCCTACCCTCAACAATTTTAATAACTACCTTACTTAAAAACTTGTCGATGACAAAACGAATTTCGACAATACAAGTGACTTTGCGAAAAGAAATGACAAAACCAAAGATCACCTATCAAATTATGCGGTTCGAAAGACCAAAAATGTTCGGTTCCGAAGAGGTGGACTGTACCTACTTTGCTATAAGTTTGCGAAATATGCGAGAAGTGGTGGGTGAAGTGAGGAGGTTGTTATTAACTTCTTTATCGGTCTACGTTAAAAGTGTTCGGTGTAAATAGGGAGCTTACCTTCGAACGCCGTGGCTGCTTCGGCAGAACCGCTGGTCGCTATCGGATACTGTTGGTGCTAGTTGAAAAGCGTCCTGTCGCTCGCTAGAGTAAACCTTAAAACCGTTACCTCCAGTCGTCCGACTTAGACCTTGGTTTATGCACGGTTGTCGTCAGCTGGCTCTGAATACACTACACTGGTTATGATAATGCTGCGAGAGAGTCGATAGTGGTGCTTTACGAAAGAGCGCGAAAACGAGAATTGTGGCTACGGATAGCGTATGGTTCGACACACGTTCGTTCGTCAACTGACTGGAAAACCGGTCATTTCAAAAATCTACTGCAACGCGGTGTTGCCATACTAGACACAAAAAATATATATACAAAACACAAGAGCTAAACTAAACAACTGTTATGGCTTAACTTTTAAAACCAATATTGCAAAAATAGAAAGTCTACAAACCCGCTTCCTGAAACTACTTGTTAACAAAAATGTTAAAAAAGTTGCAATAAAGACTATAGAAAATTATTCAAAATATGTAAAGTTTTACCAGTAACTTCCAATCAACCAAGTCCTTATAGCATTAAAAAGCCATGGCAGTCAAGAACACCTAAATCCTATTAGTCATAGCCATAATACCAGAACACTGACCGCAGGCAAATTTGACGTACCAAGAGTAAATAATTATTATGGAGATAGGACTCTAAGGAAATGGGTACCTTACTTGATAAACTCATTGCCTGCGGACATTGTACAGGAAGCCAAGAAGACTAGATTTAAAAACCTACTAAAAAAATATCTCTTGGAAGCCCTGTAGGGAAATTGTCCTACTGAGCATCCAAGATATATAGTTATAAGTACCAACTTAAATACTGAGATAATGCCTACGAGTATTTATGTTAGTAATATTTTAGTAATTCTGAGTCTGAAACTTGACTCCACAGTCAAACTTTATTGAAAGTTTTGTGGAGAATAAATATGTAACTAATATTTATAACTACTGTTCCTAATAATTAATTAAATAAATAAATTAAAATGTCGTGTGTTACACAGTGATCCTGTCTTGTCAAACAATTTGTAATCAAGGAAAATCCTAGTGCGAGTATCAGAAAAATGGGAATGTGACGCTCATGTAGGTAAATCGATATTTTTTACTTGTCACGTTATTTATTTATTATTATTACCTATATTTTCCTATACAATCATTTAGTGGTTAAATACACGTGTGGACACAGTGGACACTAAATCTATATATATAAACGTAAAAGTCCTGACTGACTCACTTAAATCACCGCCCAGCCCGAACCGTTGGACCTAGAGAGCTGAATTTTTCACAAAAGGTAGTTTTTATAATGTTAGTATCCACTAAGAAGGGGTTCTTCAAAATTCATCCCCTAAGGGAGTAAAAAGGGGGGGGGGGTTGTATGGATAGGGTTTAAAATTTTGAGTTAGAGATTTGAAACTTCGTACGTTTACTAATAATTAAAAAAAAATAAGTGATTTCAGCGTTTTTCAAACTTCAAGGCAAAAAAACTTATTCCAGCGTTTTTCAAAATTCCAGCCCAGAGGGGTTGAAACGAGGTTGAAAAGTTTGTATTAAAGGGAGGCCGTAACTACTGAAGCTAGAAAGTTGTAATTTTCAGGACGAGTTAAATTTACAATTTGTACAACTAACAAGAAGCGATTTTGAATAATACAACCCCTTAATGGGTAGAAAAGGGGTTAAAAGTTTGTATGGGTGGGGTTTACAATTTAGAGTTAGAGATTTGAAACTTCACACTTTTACTAATAATTAAAAAACAATATAAATGATTACAGCGTTTTTCAAAAAAGGGGTTGAAAGTTCGTATATTTTTTTTGTGACAGACTTAAAATTTCGTTTGTATGCTACTAACTTGAAAGCAAAACACTAATTTCAGCGTTTTTCAAAATTCGACCCCAGAGTGGTTGAAACGGGGTTGAAAATTTTGTATGAAAGGGAGGCCTTTACTACTGAAGCTAGAAAGTTGTAATTTGCAGGACGGGTTACATTTACAATCTGTACAACTAATAAGAAGCGATTTTGAAAAATTCAACCCCTAAAAAAAATTGGGGTAAAATGGGGATTAAAAGTTTGTATTGGTGGGGTTTAAAATTTAGACTTAGAGATTTGAAACTTCATACGTTTACTAATAATAAAAAAATAAAAAACGTTATTCAGCGTTTTTCAAAATTCACCCTAGAACGGGGTTAAAAAGGGGTTGAAAGTTTGTGTAGAGATTTACTATTTTTTTGGTTTGAGATTTACTAGGAATTATTGTTCCTATTTCCGTTCCATTTCCATGTTCCAGAGTGAGCTCTGACAATAGTTTGGTCATCGTATCGCCAAATAAAACCACCACTATACAGTACACGAATTAGTTACGCAAATAATAGTGTACATTTACGTTATTATTTGCATATTAACACTTATTTGTAACTGAAACTATGTCGACGTTACCCGTTTTTTCGCCAACATAGCTATAAGTATAAATAGATTAAGAGGAAGGTTCGGTGATTAACAAAAGTTAGTTAATAAGATACACTTGGATATGAAACTCTGTATGAGGAACCGTATTATACGCGGACGAAGTCGCGGGCGGAAAGCTAGTATGAAATAAAAAGCTAAGCTAACTAAGCCACACAATTAACTTTTGGCTCACTGCCCGACGCTATTTAAAATATTTTTCTAGAAAATACCCGAGAAAAGGAAAAAGGAACCGCGAAAGAACAAATAAAAGCATTAGGTACCTACATTTTATTACACGCTTTTTCAGTAAAAACAAAGTACTATGAGCAAACTCAAAGAAAATATTTGGCACGCGTTACAGATCAAACGGTATACATAGTTTTATTTTTTTCGTGCCACGTATAATATTTGTACTTTGTTATCTATATCATCCAGTCAATGCTGTCTATCAAAATCCCGGTTATCCTAGTGTCACCGTTAAGGTTCATGACTTTCAGGAGTTGAACAAAATTGTCATATCTTTTCGCTATTACGCTAGAAAGTAGCGAGGTTATGTGACGCGGGATTAAACATGATGGAAGGCGGCTTTTATTAGGTTACTAAGTCATTTTTCAGTATCGGGTAACAGCGGGGTGACGTAGACAGGGTGGTCATATTCATGAGCGGAGCGATTGTGGCAAATGTTGAATGAAAGTCCTATAGGTCATATAACAAAAAAAAATCCCTTCTAAGTCTAGTTTTTGAAATTGATGCTTGATACAAAAGAAAATGTAGGTTTAGGTACACTAAAGAAACCGGCCAAGTGCGTGTCGGACCACGCATAGGAGGGTTCCGTACCTTCAATGGAATAAGAACCAAACTAATACCAAAAGGTCGTATCTGATGCGTATGGAAGAAGTTTTTGGAGATAACTCAAAAATGGCTAAACCGATAATGTTCAAAATAATTTTCGTAGAAAGTATATGATAAGGCGCATCTCCTCAATTTTTTTCATATTTTTTGGACTTACGGTTCAAAAGTTACAGAGGGGACGACGACACAATTTTTCTGACTTTCGAAGCGATTATTTCAAAAAATATTCACTCAATCACAAAATGATCAAATAAACCTCAATATTATTTTTAAAGAGCTATCGATTGATGTGTCACATGTTGATATTTGGTAAAAACAATTTTTTTTTAATATAAATACATAACTAAGTAGCGGCATACGGAATACACCTTATGTGTAAATTTTATTCAGATACGTCGTATATTTAGTTTCCGAGTAAAATGGCTGTGACATACGGACGGACAGACAGACAGACATGACGAATCCATAAGGGTTCCGTTTTTTGCCATTTCTGTCTGTCTGTCTGTCCGTCCGTATGTCACAGCCATTTTACTCGGAAATTATACGACGTATCTGAATAAAATTTACACATAAGGTGTATTCTGTATGCCGCTACTTAGTTATGTATTTAAATTTGAAAAAAAAAATTAACGGGGGGCGCTCCATACATGTAACTAAATTTCAAAAAAATTGTTTTTACCAAATATCAACATGTACACAACAATCGGTAGGTCTTTAAAAATAATATTGAGGTTTATTTGATCATTTTGTGATTAAGTGAATATTTTTTGAAATAATCGCTTCGAAAGTCAGAAAAATTGTGTACCCCCCTGTAACTTTTGAACCGTAAGTCCAAAAAATATGAAAAAATTTGAGGAGTTGCGCCTTATCATATACTTTCTACGAAAATTATTTTGAACATTATCGGTTTAGCCATTTTTGAGTTATCTCCAAAAAACTTCTTCCATAGGCATCAGATACGACCTTTTGGTATTCGTTTGGTTCTTATTCCATTGAAGGTACGGAACCCTCCTATGCGTGGTCCGACACGCACTTGGCCGGTTTTTTAATGTACTTTCACAATGGGTTGGTACTTATCTAACCATCAACCTAATAAAACCGTCTGGCTAATAAAACAATGTACTTCACCGGTCATCATTTTTAAGCCCAAGTCGGTTACGTACGAGTAGCCTAGTAGGTGTGACCAAGACTGGTACAGTAATACAGAAACTTTTATTTTTTTATCTTTAGAAATAAACATAAAGTACATAAATACAAGTCTCTGGAATAATACTGTCGTGCTACCCCAGCAGATTACCTGTTACGTTCAAACCTCAATAAACAGAAACGCTCCGCCATATTTACGTCACTTACCGCACCCTAAGATCGTTCATCATACTCGGAGACCACGTGCGGTTAGATTTACCGATAAGTATAAATAAAGGGCATATCTCATGTATCCACATACATCTGTACACTCGTACAAATCGGTGGATACATGCTCTCGACCCCGTCATAAATTTACATGCGTTATCGTGTCGATATCGCAACCCGAGTGGGTGACGAATTTGTAGCTATCCATCTTTTGGAGCAGGGGATGTCTTCTTTTGGAAGGTTGAGTCAGATTTTGTATGTGAGTACATAATTCTTCTTGGTGTTAGTTCCCGATGGGTACAATTTTCGAAGTTACGTTTTTTTTACGTAAAGGATGAATTAACATATATCTATCTATTCACAGGATATTAACTGACAAGGATTGTGTAGTCAAAGAAGTCTGGTTTGACAGTCTAACAAAAAATGTCCTTACCGATCATTCAAAATTAATAGACGAAGCATAAAAACTCTAAAAAGTAGCCATCTCCATTCGATTATTTAATTTCCCGTTTTCTTTCTAATGACAAGGATAGTTGACTAAACTTTCGTAGTATTCAAAATTTTATAAGTCATCTTCTATAAGCGGTAAATTATAAAAGATGTGGATAAGTCACGACGACGACGAGTGATTTACCTACCGTCAAAATTCTTGTAAAGGTGTCATACAGATGACTTAAGAGTACCTATTCGTGTTTCTACTGTTTCTATTACCAAACCATCTCATTAGAGCTTGCATTAATATAACTTAACCTCTTTAAGGCGGGAGCATGTTTTACATGCATATTTAGGTCTAGTTAAACTTCAACTTTTTAACCTTTTTGGTTTATCTCAGCAGGATGCAAGCAAGCCGCTTTGGGCGTAAACGCATTGTATGTAAAAACTTGTCTACCAAGAGTACTTTCATTGTTTTGTTATATAATAGACACACAGGGTAACATTGACTTCTTACTTCCGAGGTCGCACCTCTTTGTGGATCGGCACAACAATCTCCAGATTCCACGAATGGCATAACATTTACAAAAAGCAACAGAAGCTTTACTTGTTGTTTACTTCCTACTTACTACTACTTCCTGTTCCTTGAACAGTCTAATATTTTTTTCTTCTCTTATTCAAGTGGTATGTCTCGTCTAATATAATATAGCAAGATAAACGCTATAGGCAAACCTATAGATAGACGAAAGGTCTAAACCCCATAAGGAAACGGTAACAAGTCGAGGATAAGAGACGTTGTTTCGATTTCGTTATAAGAAAAGCGGACATTTATTGTGTGAGTAGGAACTAGGTTAGGTGCCTTATTTAATGGTTCCTAAATAGTGGATTAAAAAGTGAGGCGTCCTTGAGTTATCTGTTAGTACTTTTATCTTGAGTACGTTTTAAACCTCCAATGACGCAGTTACATAGTCAAATTATACGAAGGACAGGCTCTCAGACGAATGAAACCTGATTCGAGAAGGATGCAAAGTAGGCGTGCGCGCACGCATCGCGCAGGACCGACACGGCAATAAGACAGCCAGTAAACAAACAAGCCTTGGCTCCACTCATGATTACAGCTTGTCTTTTTAACAACAGTCGAACAGAGAAGTGCGTACAGTGGACACGAATAGTTTCACGCAGTTTAAGGATGTTTAGTATAAATATTTATACACGCGGGGGTCTATTTCTCAAAAACTTGTAACTTTTGCAACAAGACTAAGTCAGATGAGAGGAAGTCCCTTTCTAATAAAAGGTGTCAAAAAGTGACTTTCGCTATTATGACAAACTACAAGCTTTTGAGAAACGTGCCCCTAAACGCAAACATTTAACTACTATAGAACTCTTATTAACAACTACAACATGGAAATATTGGGAATGCCTATTTTTGAAGTCGGAAGTAAGCAAATTATCCCCACTAAATTCAGTGCCTTATTCATTGTAAAACTTGGAAAATATGTAAATAGTCGCAAAATGTCATTTAAATATATTGAGGACTTACCTGTCTTGGGCTCTTGGATGATTAGTGTCACCTTAATACCTAGGTAAGTAGGTACTAGATACATTAGCTTTACTTTTAAAATTTAAGTTCGTGTAGTTTTCGTGTAGCTTACTTAATATACTTAGTTTTTTTTTGGGTTTTATAGTAACTCCACGTATTTCTTTCGTCTAGTTACTTCCACATGTATTATTAAAGTCAAGTCATCGTGCGCCCGTCTGTCATAGCCTTAATACTTTAAAGGCCTAATTGCAGAAGACTCTGAAATTGGACGTAAAAGGCTTTTACCGGCAATTTGTTTGATTGCCCGAGACCGCACCTGATTGTCGAAACATTTTCTAGATATGAGGAGATTTCAATCTCGTACCTGAATGAATGAATTCACTGTGGTTAGTACAACATTGAATATTAAAATATTTTAAGTAATATTTTGAACTAATAGGAAAAATGATGACATGGGATTCATAATGAAACGATCATCAGGTCTTGCAAGTTAAAGGGCTCAGACAGGCAGGGCAGGAAATAATAAATACAACCATGGCTGTTACAGCCATTTCAAAGTAAATTATGCAACACAAAATATCAAAAGGAAGACCTATTTACTTAAACTTGAAAAAAGTGAACCGAAAAACATCTCAGAGTAGGATGCCAATGTAAAATGAAAGGAAATCGTTGAGGACGTCTAGACCCACACTGTTTGTTGACGTAGACGTTCAGGAATTAAGTAATGAATTAAGTATTGTAATACATACTTTTCAAATGTACTATTGTCCTTAAAATAGCGTCCGCGGACTTGTTTTTAAGCTTGAAAAACTTTGCCTTACTTGCTTTGTGTCCTATGAATACAGATAACTGGAAACGACTTTTTATCTACCTACTCTCAGGGTGGGCGTGATTGCAAAGCAGATTGATTACCAGGTTGCGCCAAATAAGGAAAGTTATGCAGGCACCGTGAAATGCAAAACCTCTTACTATTTACATAGACAGGATGGTATTAGCTAGCTGTACACAATTCCTAGAATAGGGCTATACTTTTCCGTATTATACTAAAGTAGAATGTCCATAACTCGTCCTCGTCAACCAGCCGATATGCATTATTCAGGGGTGATATTTCAATCGCTTACTGAAAGGAAAACTGTCGACTCAGACGCACCAGTACATATGTGCACTCACAGAATAAATTTAAATATTCCTTATATGTACTCTCCGATTAAGGACCATGTATTCAAAGTTATTTTACACCATTTCGGCGGTAATAAAATCACGAGGTTTCGAGAACCACGGTAAACAAGCGTAGTTAGATGCAACGAAGACGACGCTTGTCCGAAGTATTACATGCGGATTATAGAATTTATTTACCGCTCAGAAAATGCTCAGCAGAACAGTCTCATTTTGCCGCGGTGTGTTTAGTTCACGGAAGAAAAATTCCTAAAATTTGTCAATTTCGAACGGTGCCGTAGTTAGTTGATATCCTAGAATTCCTAGAACGTATATTACACAGCCAAATGAATTCAGAAATAACTTACCACGCATCCATTATCAAGGCTTTTCAGCACACGAGACCATCATTTTAAAACAAAGCACATGACATGAGGGCCATATTTTAAAACAAAGGTCAATCTAGTGTTAGTATTTATTTGATTCACTTGCTTAGGTAAGCAATATGAATACCCACGATGCTAGGATAATCGCGTTCGATACCGTTTGTTAGTCAAATAAGCCATTGTACGCGCTTACATCTGATATCGTGCGTGGGTGAACCGGTCCGTCATAGTCGTAGGTAAGGGTGGGTATCGATAAATACATATACAGGTCGTTCCCTTATGCTAATGTTCTGTTGTTCAATAAATGCCGATTCATAGAAAGAAGGTTGGTTGTTTACATATTTATTGTCCTAACTAAGGCATGCCCCGGTACTGGATTTGTATGAAAGAACCGGAAAATTCCCAGTTCCGGCCATACAAAATCGGAACCAGGAGCATGACCTAGTCCCAACTACGCGACAACCAAAAATTAGTAGTAGACACCTACTGCGCACTCGTACAGAAGTCCCACTGTCCAACAAATCCGATAATTGACGGCTGACATTAGGTCACGAATGGTGGAAATCGAAGAAGCGGCATAGATACCTATAATGGAAGCTGGTGATGGTGACTGTAACGATATAGGTACACATAGTCTTTAGAATATGTTATGCATTGAAACAACAACGTTAGCCTTACCTAAGTAATAGGTTAGTGAATATTTAGGGCTTACATTCCTGTCGCTAACCGAAATAAGCAAGCGTTCGGAAGCACGTCCTGTTGGCGTAAGATCTTTGATTACGTCTAGTTTTTATAGATCTCGAGGTCTTACTAACACGGTTCATCTGAGCCGATGGAAACAGCAGCCTAATTTTCATACACCACGCATGTGACCCTACAGTTAAAAGTAACTCGAGTATCAAGTCAAAGGAAACTTAACCTTAATCATTTGAAATAAGGTCATACGACACGACAGAAGAGGCTATAATCGTAAAGTGCAATGGCTCCAACAGTTTGCGTAAAGTAGATTGTGGATACTCTGCCAACTATTTAATTATGCTATCTTAAACGTGGCTCTTTCTGTTAGTGGCAACTAAAGTAATGTCACCATAAAGTTAAATGAACATAATTTTATGTGACTGCTTTTATTAATATTGGAGCTTGAGTTTAGAACCTAGGTGGTCTATTAGCTCATGTACCTAATTGTCTGTAATTTCATTTCATTTATTGCGTACTACATAGTTACATTCAATGTAATACATTATTAATGTACGATGTGCATTTGGTAATATTGATATACCTGAACTTAGTGACAATGACAACAATTCCTAATTGTAGACAAGCTGCAATTTATTGCAAGACATAAGTTTAATAGTGTCATCGACTGGGACAGTGAGGACAACTCGGGCGTTTACCTTATTTATCTTCTAAATAAATAAATTATTCCAATACCCAATGTCAATTCCACAGCTGAGACTAATCTAACGACACCTCATATGTTGAAAACCATCAAACCTCTTATTAGGCTGTAGGCGGTCCGAAAGGGACAGTATTGATTATATGTGCCGTTTTCAAGTCAAAAGTACATCATTGTTGGTTGCTAATAGAGTTTATTTTCTAAACAAATTTTTATCGCCGTAAAGCCTTATTGACAACCGTCTAAGATGTGATGTACCTTTTTTGACTTGAAAACGAGATATATACACATGTAGGTATGTAACTACACACATACACATACCTACATTAGGGTTAGGTAGATACCTAGGCCACCTACGTGCTAAAGTCAATTTCCCCCCAGCCCCGAGTACTTATTTATACAACTGCTCGAAAATTACCATTCGGAGATGGAAATTCCGAACATATTCAACAGATATAGGTACATCACATACAGTCGGCAACATATAATGTTTTTGACCTTCTTTAGTTTTAAAACATAGGTCACTAACCATTAACCAACTACCAAAATACTCAATATGACTGCAGTAAACTAACTGACTGACTGCTTTAAAAGCTGGAAAAGTAAAAAGCACTAGTGTGCGCACTTATTCAATTTTCCCGAACGCTAAACAAACAATCTTTTTGAGCAACCGTACCTAAAATAGTTCTAAACATGGACAATTATAATGTTATATGAATGGTAAGTACCTACAACTTAAGTTCCAAGTAGATGGTGCGGTTCGTGACCTAATATATAAAATGTAAAATGGCTTATGTGTGGTTATGCGAGCGCAACTTCGTTAATACTTCACAATGTGGGGTTTCGGTAGTACGACGTGTTAAAAGTCTCTATTTTATCGAATGTAACATGTATGTAACGTATTTTATGCTGTTACTGACTGTACGTCTTGCAACATTGTCAATGTCTGCGCCGCAACGCATTGATATTCACTGCACCCACGGCTTCTGGCTTTGTATTCCCATATCACGGCGAGCGCGAGTGGAGGCGATCTGTTGTCACAGGAGGACTAGCGGACCACTGAAATTGTTTTATCTCCCTCTCTATCACACGAAAGAGACGCAGATAAAAACTAATTTTAGAGGTTCGCGGTAGGCTTTGTTCGTTCCTTCGTCTGTTTGAGTCTCTGTTGCTCGAAAATGCAAGCTTGAAGAAGTAAATAGTCAAAATTCGAATCCTGAAGCTCTCGGTAGCGCCCCAGGATAAATGAAACATCCATTATTTCGGTACCTACGCTAGATTTACATTGAAAGAAAGAAAGAAAGAAATACATTTATTGCAGAAACCATCCACATACAGCACCACATAAGTTACAATAGTAGAAAATAAAAATCTTATTCACTATACACTTAAAACTAAGTACCTATTGCTTAAAGTAACGTACATTAATGACATATATTGAATATATTGATGCTGTAATAGAGGCTACAAAAGGTCACCACTCAGCATATGCTTCCAGCATAGATATGCCACAGCGCTAGTCTTCCGTGGAGCCCTGCAGGGTTTAATAGTTACCAAGTTAGTGGGCAAATTAATGACTAATGAAACATGTTCAAATAAACCTAGCATTACGGCTCTTGATGTTAAATCTACACTGCTGCGCCAGAGGGCTTGGAATATGCAACGGGCACTGATTGGGGCGACGTGGGTGCATCTGGTTACGGCGAGATTGACTGCACATGATTCATAATACGGCGGTCAATCAGCTATTGTTTATGGTTAGTGGCGTTTGGGTTCAAGTCAGGGTTTGTTTAAGGATGTGTTGAGTTTTTAAACTTAGTTTTGTATGCCGTCCAAAAGGGTTTAATTAAAGTTTCCTTTGTACAGTCAGCAGCAGAAGTAACTAAGCGGATGAGGTGTTCAAATGAGCTTGACACGACCTTATTGTTAAGAGAATAAGAGCACGTGAAGGTCATTTTGAACACCTCACCCGTTAATGAAATGAAATGAAAATGTTTTATTCCAGAATAAATTATATGGAACGTACAAATGTAATTAAAATTATAAGTAAATGAAATTAAAATAACACAATAAATGCAATAATAAAAATAAGCTACTTCTGCTGCTGACTGTACCACCGGCGTCTTACCAATTTTGGTTTCAAAATTGAATTCCACATTTTTAAGAACGTCATTAGCAGAGCTCGGATTTTTCACGGCAAAACAAAACACTAGCGTAATTTAGCCAGTGCTTGAAATATTATTTTATCGACACCTATCGAGTCTTACTAGAGTATATGACAGGTATTGCCTCAGTACATTTTTTCTTTTTTTATTCGATGGTACACCTATCAGTGTGAATGTCAAAATTTAAAAACTAACAAACGTGCGAAAATTTCGAAAAACAGGAGACTTACTAGAGCTCAAAATCAATATTTTTGACCAGTCTAAGGTGACCTACTGGGGGTTAGAAGGTTGTGCATTAATTACCGGACATCCTGTATAAGCAATAAAATAACTTTTCATTTTAGCTTTGCCATAGTCGACCAACAAAGAGGTAGGTCTGCATGTACAACTTAGAACGAAGTAACTATACCACCTCATTTAAAATGATAGAAACGACTGCAAATTTCATCTCACATGACATATGACATTCACACTTTAACTGTCATTTCATTACGTATAAAACGTAAATTGCATCTAGGTATTATTTATTTCGCAACGCATTGAATCCGACGTGTTGGATATACGTATAATAACTTAATATTGCAAGGTATCAATTAATACATAAATGAGTAATGTACAAGATCGGATCAAAACGTGGATTGAAAATCACCCTGAGTTAGTCTATAATGAAGTGACCTCCACTATATACTGCTCTATGTGCGATATGCATCTAAAACTGAAGAAATGCAATATTGAGAATCATGTGAAAAGCAACCGCCACAATTACCGTTCGGGGCAACCAAATAGGAAACATCAATTTTATTTCGATTTAATTATTTTTCTTATTTCATGCAACATACCATGGGCAACAGTCAACAACAATAATTTTCGTCATTTTTTTAACAAGTATTTATGTTGCGACTGCTCTATGACTTCTTTACCGGACGAATCGACCCTGCGAAAAATTTATTTAAATCTCGTGTACAAAAAAACTACAGGGTATAAGAGAGGTAAACAAAACCAATTATTTGTGGATATCTATAGACGAAACACCAGATTTCATGGGAAAATGTGTGACAAACGTGGTGATTCGGTCTTTGCAAAAAAATTGTTCTAAGCAATTTTATCTTTTGGGGTCGAAGGTTTTAGAGAAGGTAAATGGGGAAACAATAGCAAACCTAATAATAAACCAATTAAAATTTTTGTTTCAAAATTCTTTCAATGATAACGTAAACAATTTGCTTTTACTTTGCACAGATAGTGCCGCATATATGCATAAAGCCGGTCGTATTTTAAAAGCAACGTTTCCTCGTATGAAACACATTACGTGTTTAGCTCATGGTCTGCACCGGGTTGCCGAAGAAGTGCGAGATAATTTCAAAGGTGTGGATGGGTTGATATCGAATTTCAAAAAGATATTCCTAAAATCTCCAGAGCGTGTACGCCTTTTTAAGGCAAAATATCCGTCCATTCCCCTACCTCCCGAGCGAATTATCACCAGATGGGGAACTTGGATATCTGCTGCGGTATATTACGCTCAATACTATGAGCAAATACGTGATGTCGTCTCCATACTTGCTAATGACTCGGCAGCTATAAGAGCTGCAAAAAAATGTTTTCAAACACGCAAACTACGACCGGAGTTAAATTTCATTCGCGACAACTACGAAATAATAGCCTCTTCAATAGAACAATTGCAATGTTCGACTTTATCCATTGCGGAATCCTTCCTCATTCTGGATACTGTTCGTTGCTACGTAAACTGGAGTAAACTTTTACCAGTGATACGTAAATTTGAAGCCGTGCTCGAACGAAATCCTGATTACGAAATTTTAAGAGACATATCTGAAAATATTACCCGAACTGATAATGAATTCTATAAATTTGCTCCCTTGACGTCAACTGAAGTTGAACGTACATTTAGTGTACATAAATGGATTTATAGTGATAAACGCAACTGTTTACTCCCAGAGAATGTTGAAAAGATAATGATCATCTACTCCTATCACTATTACCCAAATAAAATGTCTTGTGCTGCTGTGTGTACTGACGTAGATTTTGAAGAAAAAATTGCGTCTGTTTCTAATATATAGTAACTTTATACAAATGTTTTTATTAGTTTTATTACATATTAATTTTATTTGGTGACTTTTATTTCTTCTAGTTCTGAATTATCGATATCGATAAAATAATATTTCAAGCACTGGCTAAATTACGCTAGTGTTTTGTTTTGCCGTGAAAAATCCGAGCTCTGGTCATTAGTGTCATTACCCTAATACATACTGGTCATACAGTTGGTATCTACTACAAGTATATCACATATTAGTTTTCATCTAAAATTCTCCTTGTTGCTGATCCTACCTATGATCTTCAATTAGACTATAGCATATGCAAAACATCAGAAAGAGGGTGGTTTCTGATGTTTTGTATTTGCTATTTTGTCTACAATACCTCAGACTCATCTGACGTTCTACAAAGTACAGTTTGCGTAACACAACTTTTATATTACAATTCTGCGACCCATTCGTGTATCATATACCTAAACCCCACATACAATAATGCTCCGCGCACGTGCTACATTCGGTAGTTTAGGGTCCCTCACGGTCCAGAGACCACCGTCCTTAATTACGTGATAGTGGCACCTTTTTAGCCCTGAAGGTAGTAATTACGTCTTTAGAGCACTTGTGCCGTTCACGGCTTATGGTAAATGGATGTTTGACTGACCGGGCAAAGTAAGTGCGTGGTTTGTGGACCGTTTCGAACCCTTTCTCTTGGTCCTGCAAAAGCCTCTTATATCTACTCAAAAAGGGTCTCTGATAGGAGATAGAAACGAATCTTCTAATGACCATTTATTTACTCTTAAAATCGTTAAATACTTTTTTCCATAAACTTGTACTTAGTGTGTATGTACTTAGTGTGTGTGTAATTTAAATTGGTCTCGAAAGCTTATTAAAACTGTGACAATCACATTAAGATAAGTAGTTCAGTATTGCAGTTGCAGATACAAGTTATTAGGCTTTTGTATGGAGGATCATTAGTTTATACACTGTAAGGTCCTAGAGTCTAAATTTTTACCTTTCACAGGATAAAGAACCGAGAAAAACTTTCTTAATACATGCCTTGGAAATAAATGCATTTACCAGCGCGTCAATTTGTCACAGTCGCTGCTAATTGAATTGCAAAAAGTGATGGATTAAGATTCAATCCGCTTAAACGAATGGAAAAACGCATTTTAATTGAAATCAATCGCTTTTCCATTATTGTTTTACTTAACACGAAATCAATCGTTTTATTGAAATAAAAATGCCAAAAAGTAGGTAATGAAAACGAGAGTAAAGAAGTGCTGAACAACTTGTCCTATGAGAACAATGAAAAGGTAGAGAAACAATGTTATTCCATATTTAGAAAACCTCGACAATCTCATGTGCCTAAATGTATAGGAAACGTATGGAAACATTTAACACTTATACCTATACCTACATATACACTTTTATTAGTGTGCATGCAGACATAGTCACAGTAGCTTGTTATGAACGCGATAGTTGACGGTGATCGTTCTAGCTCGCCCAAGCCAATACAATTTAAACTAAGGACAGACTGCATAGAAGTGCCGTGGAGCCGATTCTGTCGAGTGGTTTAACTTTGGCTGCACAGGCCAATTTATGCCAATGTTATAACTACCTACCTTAAGTCTACCTACTGGCTAGTTTAAAATTAAATAAGATACAATTCTGTAAAGTTGGTTCCTAGTGTTCCTACTGGTGAAGTATTATGGATTTTGTACTGGCAACCATTTAAATTCTGGGGTGCTTTGTTATATGTGGGTTGACTGCGCCTCTAAAAGTATACTTTTAGATAATGGCGAAAACGAAAAAAGAATTTGTTGATTAGTTGATTTTATGACTGAGTTAAAATAAGAAAAGAATCAGATTGTTCCTTAATGAAAGAGCATGTCTAAGCAAGAAGTACCCAAGTAACAAAAGCTTCTATAACTAAGGCCTTTTATCACCAAACAGTGATATAGTAGGCCTGTAATAGTAACCATTGTGTTGTACTATAAAGGTTTTTAATAGAGCGTTTTGGTTCTATAAATTAAAGAGCATTTTAGTTCTATAATTTAGCTCTTAGAACGCTAAAAACACCATAAAAAAGAATATTCAAAAGTGTTGCATTGTAATAGATTCGCAAAAAGCGGTTATAGTACAATTTAATATTAAAGACACTTTACTGACGACACTTTTATGTACCTATTATGCACTAATTAAGTGTCAAATTAACTTTTATAGTACTAGTATTGTAGAAGTATCGTTAACACTATTACAGGATCAATCTGCACTATAAAAGGCCTTTGCACGACCATTAAGTAACGTTTTCGCTTTTTAATTGCTCCCTCAACATCGCTATGGCGCTACCCAAATCCATTAAAATATGGCTGCCGTTTTCTGAAAGTCATAGCACATTAGCAGCACGACTAGAGCCCATGTGTACTAAAGCAGCCACAGTCGGGACAAGTCCTAATTTTATTAATTAAAATTTAATTAAAACAGTAAAATTATGAAGGCGCATTGTCAAATTTGAAATCAGCATAATGATTTTATCAATACAATTATTTTCACAAGTGAAAGTACCGGCAGAATTACGGTTCACGAATGTTTTTTAGTATGTACCTTTATATGTCACTTTAAGGAACTAAAGGGACATGGCGAATGACTTACAAATATATTTGTTTAATTTCTTGTGAAATAACCTCACGACGACGACAGCACACAACACGAGGCTTTTGGTGATAAAAAAGATCACTGGAATCTTTTACGGCGCAAAATAGCACTATAAACATGTTTTCGTTACTTTAATCGTTCCTAATTGCGACATAAACATTGCAGACATTTCAATCATAGAGCTGATTTATCACAGTGAGAGCCTTTATGTAATATTTATAGAATAAAGCAGTGATAAAACTAGGGCCTATTTGGGGTTAGGTAAAGGTTTAAAACACCATTATAATGAACACCAATTAGCACGTTCTAAAATGTTCTCAGGACTTTTATAGTGCCAAATTTTGCTACTTGGGTATGGCGCTGGCATGAATGCAATTTAACATAAAAGACCCCTAATATCACTGCAACTACGTAAACATTTGTGTGATGAAACTGATGAAATAGCTATAACGTACACAAATAAGACTTTACTTATGCAACTGGAAGAAAGTAAATGGTAAGTACCTACAGATAATGGTTTTTTTTTGGATTTTGATCAAAGGCACACATTCTTTGTACGTTCCGAAATCTCTATGGAACTGTTATTCGCAACCGTAAACGGAAACGTCGTAGGGCGGCTAATCTCGAGGGCGGGTGCTTACGCAAATGTCATTCACGCGAACCCTCCACGACAATAGCAACCAATATATCAAGACCTGTCCGTGCTCCCACAACCATACGAAGCCAGAAGAATAAGTAACATCGGAAGGGTCCCCGCTACATCTATGCTAGAAAAAACGTCATATGTGTCTGAGAGCGTCAGCTAGTTTTAACTTTTTTCCGTTAAAGTCCTGACGTGTCTTCATATGGCCAACCACAACTGATGCGGACTTTGGGATAATCCATCCCAATTGCCTTTCGTTTCATTTTCAAATCCGGCCCGATCGTTTGTCGACCGAATGGTGATCGCTCCACATCCTAATTTCAGTTTCGAGTTTGGAATTGGCCCCATTTGATAATTAATGGAGGATGTACTTTTGTTTTTCCTCGTTCCGGGGTACCTGACATGAAACGATTTAGTGTTATTAGGGCGTTGTTTTGTTCATAAATTGATCATGTTGATGTTAGCGTAAAGGCTGCCGAATAATATGGTCATTCCAGGCGATAGGATAGACGCAAGTAAATCAAATGTAGTGTCACCACAGAATAACTAATAGTACTACCGTACAGAAAATTCACTCCTTCACAAAAGTCAGATTTAGGTATAAAATTATACCTATACTCGCCGCCTGCAAGCAAAATTGAAACTTATAACCGCGCACGAACCGTGAATCTTTTTTGCGCGCCGCAGTTTTATGACCGAGCTGTCGGGGTTGTCACTTGACAAGTTTTTGTACCTATACCTACTGTCACTTGACAAGTTTTTGTACCTATACCTACTGATTTATTAATAAGATAAATATGTAGGAATTACAAACGTTGATTCTGTAAACATAACATTTTTATCCGGAGATAGTATGTTTGATTCTCACGGAAATAGGTATACCACAGCCGTATTCCTTTGAAAACAATTATATCGGTCAGTTCCTTATATTGTTTTAGGCAACCAATATTATATCTTTTATCAGGAGTATATAATCGAGGTTTAGGTTTCGAAGCCATTGTGTATTTTCAATTTTGCGCGAGCGCCACGTAATACGAGTATCGTACGAGCCGAGCGGCAGCCCACTGCCATACGCCTGCCCGGGAGGCGCGCTGGCCAAATGTACCTAAACTGCGTAGTGACACCCCCCTGGTGTCACATCAAAACGTCCAGTGATATCCCCTGCTGATCAAAGCATGATGACCCTTGTTTTTAATTCTGTTCAAATCTCGTAACATTTCAAGGGCTAATGTGTTTTAGATTGTATGTACTTATATTCAAAGATTTCAAAGGTAAAAATATGTTTCACGTTTTCACAAAGCGCTCTAATTTATGTTCATGCCAACTGAAATTGGGCCCTTTACAAAGGTCGACACATTGTACAAATGTCAGAATAACTATTCCACTAACGACTATGCGCCAGCTTGACAATACAATTTAAGGGCACAGGACAGGGGTGTCTTAGGGGCTGCCCTTAGATTAATTCCGTCTCTGCCCTCAGGACTTCTTAATTTGGAGGATTCTGCTAGTAAATTAAGGAAATTGACCGCCTTGATAGTTCGAAGTCTTTTGATCCATAATTGCTCGACGAACACACTAAGACATATTTCATCCTCAAATTTTCTTTACGTAGCGGACCGACACAGACGTGTCCCAAGTGTCCCAACTGCATTCAGCCAACAGTCGTCTTTACCACCTCAGTTTTACATACCCGAGTGTTAAAGTAAGATTTGGTATGATGGTAAGAGTGATGTTAAAGTAGAATTTACCTATATTTTTATTTAGTATTCTTTGCCGTGATTGGGTTTACATTATACACCAGAACATTATCCTCAATGTGAAAACTAGCGCACGATGATTTGCATACACTTTACGGATTTCGTCTCATTTTCCATCGTCGGCAGCACAAGTTAGTGCTTCAAAGATAAGCCGAGCGTATCGTACGTGGCTCTCCATAAAACTCATACGGGTTGACTGTGTTCTGATTCTAATCGGCTGACGTGTAGTTTTCAGTTTTACCAGTATAAAGTGACCTCGAGATTCCTAATAACTGTGTATAAAGAAAGATCGCGCTTGTAGTTTCTAGAGTTTTTGATGGTTGTGGTCTGTGGCTGGAATTGAAACCCTGTAAAGTCTACGATCGAAAACGGAAAATGGCTGATTTATCTGCTGTAAAAATATTGCTATGATATATGGAACGTTGAGTTGAACAGATTTTATTTCATATTTATATTATTACATGTACAAAATCTAAGTAGGTACATGTACAAAATCTAAGTTGTTATTTGAATATATAAATAAAAAAATAAAAAAAAATTGATACGAAATACGTTAGGAGTTTATGATTATGTTAGACACAAGACTAACTAAGTCACAATTGTCACAAACTATGTATAAGGTAAGGAGTTTTCTTTTGTTTCTCGTTATGAGTAGGTAGGTACATGTTCTTATGATAATAAGAGGGACAACAATTACTTCAACATGCTTCAACCAAAGGGTTCTAATGGCGCCTGGCGTCGTAATAACGAATGTACTTATCACGTATAAAAGCACATCATGCTTAAAATAACACTGTAGTGAAGTTTGAACAACCCTCAAAATAAAACATCATTTCGTCACAAAAGCAATCGCGCCGACAAAGATTAAGATCGTTGTTCTAATCGGCGAACTTTCGTCGTCGGCGTTATTTGTTAATTCCAAGTTTTCAGTTTCAGCCACAGTTTACGTTATATTAATTCGGCAAGTTAATTTAAAGAGGCCTTTGCTCTTCAGAAGGGGGCTTTGTCATTATTGTTGTTAAATGTCTGTTCTTTATGGTGTATACAATATCGGAGAGCCATGTTTTGTTGATTATTTGTTTATCCTCATTAAATAATTTAGGTACTTACATATAAAATAGCATACATGTAGTTGTGTTGTAGGTATCTACTATCCACTATTAAATAAGCAATGTTTATTTTATTATTATAATTATATTATTCTCAAAAACCGCGTACGATTTTGTTTTTAAATATTTATTATTAAATAAATACATCTACGAAAAACATCGCTCTAGTCCTGGGCTTGTTTGGTCGTCCTGTTTATTCAGTATAAAAACAATTGGTGCCGCACTGAGGGGCTACTAAATTGATCCTCTAAACCCCCGAGTAGTTCCAAAAACTTCGGTCCGCCAGTGGCCCGTCCACCGCAGGTCTAAGTTAATTTCCGCCTCCCGGTCCCTAATGGAGTTTATCCCAATTCTTGACCGTAAATACAAAACTTGGGCATTCGGGAAATAACCATGTCCCAACTTCTGGGCCTCGCAAATTGCTCTGAAGAGGAATAGGTACCGTTTGTCCGCGGCACGCCTACTTTTAAAATTAATTCCGCCTCAAGTTTGTACCACTCAGAATAAACGAGATAACTTTCGCGATAATCAAATTCAATCATAATTAATGCTAACTACGGAATGAGCAAAACTTCCAAAGATTCCACGAGTAACAAAGAAAAGAAGGAATCCATTCCAAGAGAAAAACGACTCTTATCAACCAAATAATACCACACATCAGTGGAACAAATTTGTTTCGCTCCCACGATATTGAATTCGACAAGCCGCAACGAAATAAATACATGAAATAAATTATCCGTTTCCAATAAAACAACGGTTGAATAAGCACCAAGAGTGGGTAACAAACGCGAAGGGTTCGCATTCATTTTCGATTCTATCCTTAAGGGAACATGATCTAATTTGGTCTGTCAGTCAAGTTCGGTGGCACGCGCCGGGTATCTTGGAGCGATTTTTCAAAAACCCATCCTCCGTGCTTAATCGAGCGGGGGTAAACATCGCATTTTTCGCCTCTCGCGGAAAATATCGATAGGGTAGTCGTCACAATGTATTGGTACGGAAGCGAAGCATTCCCACGAATGAATATGTTTTGAAGACTACCATTAATCATGCATTGAGTGCTGGCACAATGCTACGCGTAATGGAACCGGGTTTTGTCGCGAATGAGCCGCTGATGGGTCTATAAAAGCAGGCTGGAGCGTATGCCATGAACAATGCTACTGCAAAGCTTTGTCTCTGTTACATGGTAATTTATCATCTCCGGTTGCAGGCTAAACTGGATTAATTGCACCTTGGATCAATATCAATATCTCTTTCTACCTCTGTACACCGAGTTAAGTCTGGCATGTTTCGATTAGCTCCGTTTAATAACGGCTATTATAATATCCGTTCCAGATATACGGTGGGTAATATTTGACAGCGGAACTTACTAACGGCTTGAAACATATTTTACGACATAAGATACTTTGACAATGCTAGTTCAAACTATAAAAAACCGTATAGGCTTAGCCATAGGGAGTATAATTCTGTAAATATCTGTGGTCTATATGCGTATGGCAGCGATGCACAGGGATGATTAAAAATGGCCCGAAGCCATCCATCAAACGACGATTCGCGTCCGATAACGACTAGAGAAACCAATTGCTGATTTTTACTCTTTTTACATTTATCAGACGTAAATAGGAGGAAGCCAGGGAATTTTAGATAAGTACGTATGCTTTGTTTGATTATTATAGCTTTGACAAATAATTCTTGTTTGAAATTATGTCTATTTTTGGCACGCTCGATTTATAGATAATTATTGAAAAAGTCATCTGACCTTTTTGAGGCACCTCAAAATAAGCCATATCTTAAAATTAATTTTATTGCCAACTTTATTTTCGTCGACTAGCATCAATGTGTAAAATTAAAATTGGTGCAAACGTGGATGAAATAAATAGTTATCTGCGAATGTAAACGGATGTGGGGGCCGATAATTTATAGGGAAAGAGTGTAGAATCAAGCCACTAAACAGTTTCGAATTGATTTACTTGCCCTACATCTTGCACAATCATGGCAGTTAGGGATGCACAAGTATACAAAAAATAAGAGCGTAAAAAATGGTCATCAGTATATTACCTGATATTATAGGTAAAACAAGATTTTGACGATGCGGCGACTACGTACTTATCGTACGCACCTAAATAAAACATTAGATTCCATTAGAGCACATTAAATTCCCCTCTTTTTCACCACCTTAAGAGACCTTGATTTCGGTGAGAAAACTATCATGTCTTTGCCCGGGACACAAACTATCTCCATATATAATTTTATTTAGATCAGGTCTTGTATAACAGATATTATTTATTTATTATATTATGTAATTATATATGTATGTTTATAGTATTGCATATTTACGTACGTGTATTAACTATTAGGTATGTTAATGTGATTTGTTTTTATTGAGTCATCTCTGCTCTTATAATCCTGCACCAATCATTAGTTTCTGTTTAGCCCAATGGTTGACTGGTAGAGAATGCCTTAAGGCATTAAGTCCGCCATTTGTACTTTCTTGTATTGTGCAATGAAGATTAAATAAATAAATAAATAATAACAGGTAACAGACATACTGGCAGAAATAAACTGATGTAGTGACTCCCGCGTTTATAATATTAGTAGGGAATGGAATAGTAGAGATTGTAAAACTACTTTAATATAAAATTCACCTATCTTCCTTAAATACTGCCATTCCTCAATAAATCCCGTCGCTGTCTTAACTATGTACATTGAACGCGTCTCGGGAACTATGTTCGCTCAAGCCGAGATCGATCGGATGATCGGCGACGCCGCAAATTGCAGCCCATTTCAATATAAAGTCACCTACCAGCTACGTAATAGCTGACTACTAGTGTAATTCGTAATGTTCTCTAACTGTATTTTATCTTGTGAATTTGGGCTCTTTATGGGATTAAACTTTGAGGGTTTTAAAATGAGACGAAACGGTTAGAGAAAAGGTGGGTGGTGCCTCGCTTTTGATGCCTTGGCGGGGGCTCCTAGATTTTTTGAGAGAAAATAGTTTTTTTTTCAATTAACCCGGCATCGTTGGCTTATATCGCGGTACCTTATTCTATATCTATCTATTGTTTGGTGTGTTTTGAAGCTGCAGCAGCTTATATAGCAGGAAAAAATACTGCCTCGGGCTAGACTCGTGACTCTGGGTTACGAGCCTGCTGCTCTGCCAACTGAGCCACCTAGACTTACCCGTTGGCTGCAAATTTTTAACTATATCTTGCATATGCTTGCACATTAGGGAGGTTCGAGTCTCGCCCGAGGCAGTCAATTTTTCAATTTTTCTTTATTTCTAAACACTGTGTGTCAGACGTCCTTACTTCATACAGATCATGCTAACACTGGTCTGTAAGCCCCATTAGATATCCCTGTGGTTATCTGTAAACGCGATACCCAATATTATGCCACTGGTTTTTATAACACGAGTGACAACTCAATGACGGTGGTTTAAACAGGAAATGGTAGCATGAAAAGTTTGCATAGCGCCATGTTAAGATACTTTGTTGCTCTTTTTATTTCAATAACTACTAATATTACGTAACAGCTTTCAGTGTCCTGTCCATCATCAGGGTTCTATTGATGACGTAGTGTTGTGACATAAGTTTCAACACTCAAGACTCAAAAACATTAAAAGCATTATTTCGTAAGGTTTTTTGTGTTGAGGTTAAGATTCAACACAAAAATTTTGACTTGAAAATTAAGATTTGATATAAATTAGACGTATATGCTATGCTGGCTTAAACTTTGTCACCTACAGAATTATGGTGGTTAACGTCACAGCTTGAAATTCTCAACCATGCTAAGATAGTCTGTAAGACTATTCGATTAGATATGTAGCTAATTTGTTGAATAACGTCAACTAGGTAAGTTTATAGTATTTTACTTAATTTATTAAGCTGTAAGGTTTAGAGCTCCAATTTTGATGGCTTCTTCTAATAGAGCGTACAAAGGTAAAGCTTTAGAGTCGAGAGCAGGTGCCGGATTCTAATTTTAAAATACATTAACAATACAATAACAACACAACCTATCTCAAACATAAGTCCAACACACAACAAACATTCAACCAATATTGAAGTTGTATTGGAGTTGCGTTGGAATATTTCTCAAGCAAATTCTGATATTTCTGATTCAGATGTTTATGCCGTAGCTGTATTGCGTTGTTAATGCATTGGAGTTGTATTGAAGTTGGATCGTGTTTATACGTGTTTTAAAGGTAGAATACGGCCCCAGGCTCAAAGGGCCTGAAGCATCAAGTCGGATGAGCTTAAAACTTAAGACTTTCTTCACAGCACTAAATTCATAAGATGTAACGAACGCTGCGACTGTGGAATGAACTCCCTGCCGAGGTTTTCCCAGCGGGCTACAGTATGAGGTTCTTCAAAAAAGGAGTGTATAGGTTCTTAAAGGGTAGGCAACGCGCATGTGAATCCTCTGGGGTTGCAGGCGTCCATAGGCTACGGTAACTGCTTACCATCAGGCGGGCCGTATGCTTGTTTGCCACCGTCGTGGTATTAAAAAAAAAAATGTCGTCCGTAACTTTTTATGACCAACAAGTTTGATTAATCCACTACACGATGATGGATGAGAGAGATAATCGTTGAGCGCTGCGTATAATCATAACGCTATGTTTGTTTACGTGTTTGCGTCGGAGCGGCGCCTGCGCAAGCTCTAATTGATTGATTGTTTACTGATTAATAATCTAATTAGAACACATTCTACAACATAAGCCCACTTCTATTTCAAAGAACTTAGAGTTGAAACAGCGATAGCAGTAGACGGGTTTAGGCGGCAGGATTATTTGTTATTTAAATGTCGTTTGTAATAACTAAACAAATGTGTCTCTGTCTGTGGGGCGATAATTTTGTTTGTTTGTTTATCTCATAATGGGGCTACTAGTTTTAAATAAAGGGTTGTGATTATCTTTCACCATCTGCTTAGCCTTGTCAGTGCGTTGAATGTTAGTATTGTAAGCTGTGTTGACAACACTTATTTGCAAGTATAGAACTTTATGTTGCAAGTGGTCTATTATTAATTCATTAAACATTTTGTAAAACACGGGCCTACCATGGAAAAGTAGTTTTTACAAAGATCGGTTTGTTAGCTGTCCACCTGTACCTAAACCTTTTATTAAGTGTCAGTCACTGCGAACCAGGGATCCAATACCGGTATTATTTTTCATACAAATTAACCGGTATTCAATTTCGGTAGTGAGCTCGATTGTTAATGATTATTTTTGAACATTTTTCGGATAATCTGGTAATTTATCTCGTTGGCATTAATTATATTTCAGAATATCAAGTAAAAATTGAAATAGTGAAATAGTACGTAAAAAGTCGAGCGCTATTTAGATTTTTGGTAATACCAGCGAACTCAAAGACGCACCAAGAGATGGCTGACGGTCTGGCCAAGATCACCATGGCCCAGAAGAGAAGACTGAGTTTATATTTTTGCTGCGAAAAATATGCCATTGTTTACAATTGTTACCCACTGTATGTAGTTACTCGTACCTACATTATTTTCAGTGATTAGTTTGCAGCAACAAAACTGCTGTCTAGCCAAGTCATAATCATTTATCGGCAACGACAATCGAAACTTCAATAATGTATGGAAATAATCATAGAGCTTTTCATTATATCCGTCATTCTGATACATTTTTACCTTTCTTCATACATCTTCGATACGACGGCGTCAGTACATATTTTTAAGAGAAACAGAACTAATTTAAAAAAATCCTATAATTTATTTTTCAACAACATAGTTTACAAGTTAACCACAAATTGGAGCCAGTGGTGAAAACTTGTGGCATGTTTATTTATTGAAGAGGCCTAAACAAGGGGTACTGTTTGCCCATTGATATTGACACAGTTGTCCCAGCCTCGCGACAACGATGTTTTTATGCGTCGCAAAAAATCGTATTAGGACGATCGTTATTTACTGAGGACGTTTCTGGAGAAAAAGTTAGTTCTGTTCTGTAGATAGTTGACCAAACATAAACGAAGATAAAATTGGGTGATATAGTATTCTCATATTCGCTTTATAAAATGGAATAGAATCTTGCTTAGTCGTAACGTCGTATCGTATCCAATTTTTCTTTTTATTAGGTTTCCGTAGCCAAAATGGCAAAAACGGAATTTATTTTAGTTTCTTCATGTCCTTCTGTTCGTCCGTCTGTCCATCCGTCCGTCCGTCCGTATGTCACAGCCATTTTACTCGGAAACTATAAGACGTATCGTATCTTAATAAAACTTTAATTTTTTTTTATTACGGGGTTAATTAGTGCTTTCGAATGGCATAAGTTTCGATTAGCTACTCGATGAGGTAGATTTTATAATTATATTTTAGCTGACTGTACAAAATGCTCCAAGTTTAGCTCTGGCTACCAAGTACAAAATACATAACTTTTCACCGTGCATTGGCCTACATAAGCCAAATTCTGCTACTCCATGAGGTAGGGTTGCCTACGGCCTACTCTTGATCTATTATGATTACGGAAATGTAATGTAATTACATACTTAGTTAAAATGTTAAAAAAGCTGGCGGCCATTGCTGGTCGTGTTATTGCAACGGTTAAAATGAAGCCATGTCCAGCTAGTTTTCTGCTAAATTCTGATGTCGTAGAATCGTCATTTCTGATAGCGCTAGAATACGAACTCAATCACAGGCAGACAGAGCCGCGTGTCAGCTAGTTAGTGCATAAAAACTCACACAAAGAATACTACTTAGGTAAGGTCCCTCACACGCACGGCACCAGCAGTGGCAGTTGTCTACCTAGCTCTGCGACATCCCTAACTGGGGTAAGGGTAGTTTTGTATACTGTTATGTAGTTTGTCGAGTCATGCCAGTCACGGGGCGAGGTAGGGTTGTCAAATTGTAGGTATTTTTAGTTCAAGACTTACTTGGAGTTTTTTTGCTATATTTTTTAGTATAAATAATGTCGGTCACTTCATCGTAATTGTTTTAATTTGATTATCGCATACAATCAAGCAAAACATATATCTTTACGTGACCTCTGAAGTTGAAAGTGTTCATATAATACATATATTATTATGTTCCATGATGAACCAAAACTCGATATTCGAGTTCGCTGGAGGCCATTGGAAAAGATAAGTCGTGGACTATACTGGATGTCGTTTGGTTGATATGTTTCTGGTTTTTGCTTTTTATTAATCGTTTAAAGACCTTTGAAGTTTTTACTCGCTGATATGTAGAAAGCTATTACTTCTGTCAAAAATATTATTAAATTTTGTGACAGCCCTGGCCCGCAGTGACAGTTTAGCTTACCAGCTCGTTTGTATCATGGCTTTTTGCGTTTGAATGCGGAATGCCGCGTCACAAATGGCTGTATATTGAGCCTAAGTTTCGATGTCATGTAAGTGTCACAGTGACTAACAATGCTAGGTGGATAGTTATACGCAAATATGCAAATTTAACGGCCTCCTAGCTCAGTGGGTAGTGACACTGCCTACGAAGCAGGAGGTCCTGGGTTCGAATCCTGGTAAGGGCATTTATTTGTGTATTTATCACAGATATTTGTACTTGAGTTATAGATGTTTTCTATGTATTTAAGAATTTACCTATATCTATCTATTATATACTACAACACAAGCCTTATTGAGCTTACTGTGGGACTAGGTCGGTTTGTGTAAGATTGTCCCATAATATTTATATTATAATATAACTCACCCTCACGGCCTCCTAGCCCAGTCGGTAGTGACCCTGCCTACGAAGCAGGAGGTCCCGGGTTCGAATCCTGGTCAGGGCATTTATTTGTGTGTTTATCACAGATATTTGTTCCTGAGTTATGGGTGTTTTCTATGTATTTAAGTATTTATTCATATTTATCTATTATATATATCGTCGTCTAGTACCCACAACACAAGCCTTATTGAGCTTACTGTGGGACTAGGTCGGTTTGTGTAAGATCGTCCTATAATATTTATTTTTATTTTATTTAACTGTATTATGCAAATAAAAAAAAATATTTTTAGGAAATTCAATGACTTTGTCTTAGATAAAAGCTAAAGATAAACATAAAAAAATACATTACTTTTTCTCAATACGTCACCCGGACGGACAAGCTGGATTACATTTCATATTAATCTCCAAAACAATTGACACATGTTTATATACAGTAGTAAACTACTAAACTCTTTTTAAATACTACAATTTACACTAACAACATAAGTCCACAAAACGTTTTTAAAATCACAAACACTCCCACAGAACCCTCCAGAATAAAATAAATTATACAAATACAGACACACGTGCGCTTTTTAGTATCCAAGTGATTGTTTTATTTTGTTATTTTTATTCCTGCAGACCCCTGCCAGGGTTGCCACTTTCAATGAAATGGATGAAAGAGCTCTGTCGCGCGTGGCGAGTTATTAATCAAAAGCACTTTATGGTTCTGATATATTTTATTTCACAGAAGTGTTCATGTGTGACTTTATTTTGGTAAGCGTACCAGCATTTGGCGACCGGCGCTTATGTCGTTCCTATGTCGTATAGGTTCAATAGGTATTGTATGCCAGCATAAAAGTATAAGTGCCGACTACCAAATGGTACCTTTACCAAAATAATGACACATGTTATTATTTAGTAAACTACCTACCTATTAAACAGAAGTATGACTTGATGATTTCAATAGTAAATATAGTAATGAACATAAACAGAATAACCGGCCAGAGCATATAGGGCCATGCGCAGGGTTCCGCAGTTGTCGGACCGCCACAACTCGTATAGAGAAATAAGTAAGTTTCTCTATAGCCACAACATATACATATATATATACACTTAAAAACCTGGATTTTTAAAGACATTTTGCGGCACTACCAAAACATTCCCTGAATAAACCTGACTTTTATGCTTTAAGCATAAGCAACAAAATTGAACTTGACCTCTTTCTGACCAACGCGCCGAATCTGGGGGCACAGGAGTGCCCCCGCCTAGTCGAGCAAAATAAACAACAAAGGCACGGCTGTACCATCCTTTTCCCGAAGCCATTCAGGCCATTTTCGACACCCTTCTAATTGTTGTTGATAGAGCTAGAAGTCTGAAATTTCTGTGAACAAGATGCCATAACACAAGGAACATATATTCCCAATATCATTGAATACTATTATTATTGCAAGTCAAAGTTCCCTAATATTGTCACTGACTGACTCGCTCGCTGATTCACGATCATCGTATATCTAAGGTACTTCTGGCAGTCCCACAAGCTCCAAATTTTGAACACTTCTAGTGTTTAGGCTACAAAGCTACTAAAAACCTAAACATACAACATCTATTTATAATAAAAATATAGACATCTAATATTCAAAGGATCACAATGACATGTTGTTAGTAAACTCCAGTGGGGATTGAATTCTATGGACACCGTTTTTTTTACATTAGATCTCAATACTTTTTGCAGTAGGAGAACTGCGTTGCGAGACTGGCATTTTTCTACATGTACTTCATGTTTTTGATGGGATACATATTTACCATTCCAGCCCAAGCTTCTTCGCTGACTCGTTTGTACGAGTATGCGCTATATTTTCTTATTACTGTCATATTTTTCTTTCCCGCCAAAATTGTGATTAGAATTTATGGTAACAGCAGGTCGCTATCAAGTAATGGATTCGCGGCCTTACGGCGAGGTGGTGGTGGAGGTAAATTCTGTTTAATTGTGTTAATTTTTAAAGCTACATTTTTTTTGTTTTTTATTTTTTATTATTATTATTTGTATGTCTTTCCCGACCACGGAACAATTGTGTTCCGGACCTTTTGGGAGGCATATGCGGAGCCGAAGCCAACGCGCAGAGGCCCTTTCGACAATTTAATGAAAAGTGAGGGGTACACTAAGCGGATCCTGCCCCTACCCGTGTCATGGGACGCACGCAGAGGCAGCACCCGCCATGGTGTAAAGACTATTGAGAGTCAATGGAGTCTAAAATGTACTAGGCTATTGGGTGAAAAGTATGGACTAACTACTGGGCTATTGGATGAAGAACCGGACGCCTACCTAATAAAACGGTACCTATCCAATTTTATTTCCGGCAGACGGTGACTCACCCGCCGCAAGATGGGCCCCCGTAAAAAGTGACATCAAAGATGGCTCAAGGGCAACACCGGTACGTGGGCTGTGAGGTTGTCGAGAGGTGAGTCTGCGGTAGCCAGATCCCGGTAATCCGTTCAGCAGGCCGCCGGCGTTATGACATTTTACACTTCCAACAACCTGGAGCATAGGTCCCGCTCTTGCGACTCCACTCTGGCCGGCCAGTTAAGGCAAGCACAGAGGCGAGGGCCAAATGGAAAGGGCCCTCTGGAATAGGAGTCCGCGGTGTCGCCACTCACCGTCAGCTCGCCACAAGCTGCCCCCGCGGGTTTATTATTATTATTATTACTTATATATTAGCTAATTTATTACTTCTATATTTTTTTTCACTACAGTCTTATATAGTCCGCGACTTTGCGCGTGGAAGTTGTTAAATACTTAATACTTTCATTTTCCTTTTCAACCCCTCAGGAGATGAATTTCTGAAAATCCTCATTTATGGAGCTCTATTCTATGATATTTGAAGAATATGTATGTTCCATTAAGCGGCTTACACAGCTACGGTTTCCGCAAGCGGTGCCGGTGCATGAGCGAGATAGCGCTCTGCATGTGTATAACACTGTCGCGCTTTCACACCGTCGCCGCATCCGGTTGCGGCGTCAGTGTGATAATTGCCTTAAGTAAGTATGTCGAAGTTAGTATAGGATCACTCTCTAGCGATAAGTTTCCCGCCTCTCCTTGGGAAACTTATCGCTAGAGAGTGATCTTATATACTCAACATACTTATTTTAAAATTAATTTATTTTAAATAGGCTACGATAATATTGTCTTCGGTTGCCGCGATAGTTATTCATGAAATAAAACAATTAAAAACGGATTTTATCGCGTGTACTGAGCTTAAATTACATCCCGACGTTTCGAACACTTTACAGCGTTCGTGGTCAACGGGTCGACCCGTTGACCACGGGTCGACGCGATAAAATCCGTTTTTAATTGTTTTAGGCTACGATACTTTGAATATGTGTACTATACCGTTTTATAGTATTATGGTATGCAAACAAGAATTTTTGTATTTGAGATTGTATAATACCTATAAATATAGTAGGTATTAGGGATTAAAATAGGGTAAAAAATTACAAACGCGTACTTGTTCTATTTACTTACTTAGTATAGGTAGGTACTTACGTAGCAATGTGTTACAAACGATCTTTCAGCAGCTCTGTACGGTAATTAAACTGCCAGTAAGTGCTCCCCGGCACCAGGTGTTTATTCCTCCATCCACCGGATTATCTCTAATATCTGTATTAGCCCTTATCATTCCTGTTCCATAAACTAAGCAAACGCCATTCTGAATGTTCGCCACTTTACTTCACGCATTTAGAATACGATGCGACAGTGAAAATACAGCCTTAAGCCAATGTTTTAAGGACGGCAAATTATTTTGAGGTTCGCAGAATGAGTTGGGAAAATAAGTGCACTTGCACCTTTTCAGCGCAGGTGGTGTTCCCCTTGTCTTAAAATTTCAGATTTATGTGAGCGAGGTTCCTTGTCTGGGGCGGTTAATTATTCAATATCTCTTAGTTTGCTGTGAGCTTCTATATTTGTGGTATGCAGGTTCATTGTTTAAAATCCTCTACGATATTTGAAGATAAATAATAAATAAATATTATAGGACAATCTAACACAAACCGACCTAGTCCCACAGTGAGCTCAATAAGGCTTGTGTTGTGGGTACTAGACGACGATATATATAATAGATAGATATAGAAAATATCCATAACTCAGGAACAAATATCTGTAATAAACACACAAATGAATGCCCTGACCAGGATTCGAACCCGGGACCTCCTGCTTCGTAGGCAGGGTCACTACCGAACCGACTAGGGAAGCGTCCATTAATCGCGTCATACGTTTTTGGCTTGTTTTAGACCCCCCCCTCCCCCATGGTGATCTTTGGTGATATTTTTAGGACCCCTCCCCCCCCCGTCCAATATGACGTGTAATTTTTTTTTTACTACAGTAAGTACAGTTTTCTAACACGTAACGTGAACCTACGTAAACTACATGTAAGTACACATATCTCACTATTTTAATTAAAATAATCTTTAACAGAAAAAAACCGGCCAAGTGCATGACGGACCACGCATAATGGAGGGCTTCGTACCTACTATCGAAAAAGTAATGTCAAAAGATCGTATCTGCCTATGAAATAAGTTTTTTGGAGATAACTCAATAATTCCTAAACCGGTAATGTTCTCAATTTTTTTTAATTATAGATAGGTCCACTATTTTTTTAGACTTACAGGATGATTATTTCTTAAAATATTCACTGAATAAAAAAATGTTCCAAAAAACCTCAATGCTATTTGGAAAGACCTATCGAGTGAAGTGCATCATGTAGATATTTGGTAAAAAAAAATCAGCGATTTTACTAACTACAAAACTGAGTAGCGGCCATAGCGGCATACAAAAATACACCTTATGTTCAAATATGTATTAAGATACCTTAATAGTTTCCGGGTAAAATGGCTATTAGTCCCAAGCCGTAAAAAAACTTGTCGTGGAGGAGTTCCATACTGGTCTTCAAGAGCAGTTTCTATTTCACTAAATAGCACTATTTAAATACAATTGTTTGGTTTTTAAATTTAAAAAAATCGCTATACGTCTGCTTATAGGGTTTCAGGAGTTCCCTTGATTTCTCATGGATCCCGTCAAAAAAATTACACGTGATATCTGTCCAGACCCCCCTCCCCCCTGTGGTGATCATTGGTGATTTTTTCTTGACCCCCTCCCCCCCATATATAATATGACGTGATTAATGGACGCCCCCTAGGCTATTAGGAGGCCATTAAAGAAAGAAGATCATCATAATACTGATGACTGATTTTTTTTCTATTTTTTTTATCTCTTCATATGAGACAATAAGGAAAAATCTGATAATTATTTATAAAGAAAACAAACAGCAGCATTAACTTAATACCTACTGATTTTTTTGATGTGTTTGCTTAAGTACATAAAAGGTCCTAGGCTCGACATGAAAATGCCCAATGAATGACAGCGTGGAACACCTTTAGGTACTTATATATCGGCAAACTTTTTTGACAAAGAGCCTGATGGCGTAAAATATGGAATTATTTGAAGCTTGTAGAACCGGGCCGCGAATCGAAAAATAAACACACACCTCGACAGACAGCTCCAACCCAACTCAACTCAACGCTGTAACGACATTGACATTTGCTATTCGAACAGATTTTCATTCAACATTGGTCTCTCATTGGTCACACATCGGACCAACATTGTACCAATGTGAGACCAATGTTGAATGAAAATCTGTTCGAATAGCAAATGTCTATGTCGTTATAGCGTTGAGTTGGGTTGAGTTGGGTTGGAGCTGTGTCTGTCGAGTGTGTGTGTTTATTTTTCGAATCGCGGCCCCGCAGTTTTCTGTTTTTCACTGTAATATTTGTTTCTTTTTTTAATTTTGCGGAACTTGAAGAGCCACAACGTGGCCACAACAACTGACCCTTCAAAGGGCCGCATGCGGCTCGCGAGCCGCGGTTTTGCCGACCCCTGACTTAAGATAAAATATGTTAAAGATGGCATGTACTTGTACAGGGAGGAGCATCCAGATGTCTACTTTATGTGTTATGTAGGTAAGTTAAAGGCTAAAAAAACAAGGGACGAAAGAAACTCCTTCCGAAAGAACTCGTTAAACACAAACAGAAAATTTGACTGCGGCCTTGGCTTGACAACATAACCAATCATTTTCAAGTTAGTAATTATAAAGAAAGTTAAAGAGTTATGAAAAGCACAACACAAACACTTAACGGAACGTTCGTTTAAAATATTCGAGACTGACGCAACTCCAGCGGAGTGCCAGCTTCGGGTGACCACGAGACGGCCGCGAATAGGACAGTTGCATGAACTGTTTATCTGTTTAATGAGCAGTGAGGATATATTTCCTAACACATTTCGACGTTGAAAACGGGTCACTCGGATGGGGTTTTTAGGGTTTCGTAGCCAAATGGCAAAAAACGGAACCCTTATGGATTCGTCTTGTCTGTCTGTTTGTCTGTCTGTCCGTCCGTATGTCACAGGCATTTTATTCGGAAACTATACGACGTATCTGAATAAAATTTACACATAAGGTGTATTTTGTATGCAGCTACTTAGTTATGTAGTTAAATTTGAAAAAAAAATGTATTTTTAGGGGGGCGCTCCATACAGGTAACTAAATAAAAATAAAAAAATTAACCAAATATCAACATGTGACACATCAATCGGTAGGTCTTTCAAAATAACATTGAGGTTTCTTTGACTATTTTGTGATTATGTGAATATTCTCTGAAATAATCACTTCGAAAGTCAGAAAAGTTGTCTATCCCCCCTCGTAACTTTTGAACCATAAGTTCAAAAAATATGAACAAATTTGAAGAGATGCGCCTTATCATATACTTTCTACGAAAATTGTTTTGAACATTATCGGTTCAGCCATTTTTGAGTTATCTCTAAAAAACTTCTTCCATAAGCATCAGATACGACCTTTTGGTATTATTTTGGTTCTTATTCCATTGAAGGTACGGAACCCTCCTATGCGTGGTCCGACACGCACTTGGCCGGTTTTTTTATACGAAGTGACGCCTTTTCACTATATTTGAGTATATTGGCATTCTTGGCAGGTTGGATGGCTGATACTGCTGCTACACTGATGTTAAAAAATGTTATAAAACATAGCGTAGTACAGCTGCCACTACTGTGCAATAATAACGGCATCCTTGTCACATTGTATTTTATCTACACTCATATTGTAAGTTCTCTAAAACGTGTTCGAAAACGGTAGGCAATGGCTAGCATTACCACGACCGATTTTACTATGATAAGCTTTTTATCCGTGGCAGTAACGTAATTTTAACTTTTCATGCTCAATTGATGTGCTATGAGTTTTGACAACATAATGTACACCTGCACCCTCCCGCGCATCCGCCAACAGCCCAACACGCGCCCGCGCGACCGCCGGCACAATCGAGTTGGCCATGGCGGTGCAATGGCGGCCATTCTATGGTTTCCGAATACGGCATTTTAGATAAATAATATGAGTGTAGATAAAGCAGTGTATGCAACTGTACGTAATTAGGCCTTAAATCACTCGTGTGATCTTATTATGAAATTCGCCTGCGGCTCATTTCATAAAACCACACTCATGTTTTAAGGACCCTTATTATGTAACAGTTACATAAACTACTATTATAACGTTGTAGCAGCATGACAAACAATGTGCCCGTTTAATCATTCGTTGTCGTATTGTGGCTAATAATAATCAGATATCAATATTTATAGGTTGTCAATAAGGTGTGACTGCCATAAAATAGTAGTTTTTGATACAAGTGCGAGAAGTATGTCATATTGCACGAGGACCGAGATTACTTAACCCGAGCCGAGAGGCGAGGGTCAAGACTCGGGACGAGTGAAAATGACACTTCCTCACGTGTGTCGAACAACGTTTTTTAATACAATTGCGAAAAAACTACAATGAAATAAAATTACATTTATATTCAGTCAGTGTACGAAAGACAGCTTCGTTCAACCGCGCGTTGTTCAAGTAATACTATTGGGTCTCGCATAATACTCCTTTATGCCCAATCGCGCGTATTTCAGGTGGGTCATTTATAAGCGGGTCTCGCATAATACTCATTTATTTAAAATTCTGATCTGCAAATCGTGCGTAAAATCAAACTTTACGCACGATTTGCAGATCAGATTACTTTTTAGGACTAGTGCATAAAATCAAACTTTACGCACGATTTGCAGCTACATAAACTAAACTTTTTGGGCAATTGTATTAAAAAGTCATATAGAAATATACTCTATTAATAACCGACAATGTTGTACCTTTGATTAAAACGTCACATATTCATATGAGCAAAAATGGCCAGTGCAGCATGCACAATGCTGCACGCTGTCAACAGAGATTATCCCCGCTAACCAGATTTCACGGTCACCCCACTTTTCAATTCTGACGCGAGATGATTAAGGCCCTTGTTTATTTGTTATGAGTATTTATTTTTTATTGAACACGACTGTGATTATCGGAGAGTTATTATATATTGACGGGCGACTTGACTGATTCTGTTTGTTGTTGCTCATTGCCTTCTCCAGTTAATGCTGTGGAGTAATTGGATTTATAATTGAAACATATAAACAAAATGGTTTACATCGTGGATCTTGAATAATCTAAATGTGATAAATTATTAAGTGTTACCAAGTAATTTTTAGGTATAATCTTTTATTTAAGAAAAATATTTGTGATGAGACTGATAAGGAAGGCTGTAGGTATAGGTAATGTTGTTTCGTATATCAAAAATTACATACATTAAGTTATAATTTTTGGATAATCAGCCTTAAATTTTTTAACGCATCCAAGCCATTTAGGCAAACAAGTGTCCAACCCGTCTACCAAATTTGCTGTTCTACTTCCTCTCTTTCTAACCACCATAAATATTAAAAAGGGACACTGCGAAAATATAAAGTGTGTCTTTACAGAACGGGACCCTGATGGTAAGTTTGTATGTGTGGTTTGATATATAGATTGTTTGAAAACGTCATGTCATGTTCATGTCCAAGTCGAAGTTTTTACCCAACGTACATGTACAATTTGATTACGCCTTGACGTATAGGTTACGGGTTGTGTTTCCTCGAATTTGAGTGACAGCGGTTCCCAGTACAGTCGAAATCTAATACATGTTTACAATATAGTACCTTATTACAAAAGAATAAAGTGCAAAAGAGTTAACATATATTTGACGTCGACGGGACAAGCGAAGGTTAAGTCACGTGCAGTGACGTGACGTGACGGACGAATCGCGGACAAAAAGCTTTGATATACGGCGCCTTAATTTAGGGAGAATACGTTTACGAAATTATATTGCTAGTTATAAATACATTTAGAGGTACAAAACAATAGAAAAATAATTTGTATGCTTTTGTAGCCCTATCTGACTAAAAGGTACGTACGTATCTTATATTATTACTAATTTACCTATATGTACATGCGAAGTTTTGAATGTTTCGATGTTTGCTACTCCCATACTTACACAAAAACGGCTCAATGGAAATGAATGAGATTTGGCACGCAAATAGATTGCTTATAGGCAAAGAGGAACAAATAAAAAAACCGGCTAAGTGCGAGTCGGACTCACGTACGAAGGGTTCCGTACCATTATCTATTAAAATATCAGTAGCTATTAAGTTAATGCTGCTGTTTGTTTTCTTTATTAATAATTAGTAGATTTTTCCTAATTGACTCATTTCACGTTTTGATGTGACAAAGTGTTTAAAAAAAATCGGCTAAGTGCGACTCGTTTTAACGGAACCCTTCATGCGCGAGTCCGTCTCGCACTTAGCCGATTTTTTTAAAACTCTTTGTCACATCAAAACGTGAAATGAGACAATTAGGAAAAATCAGATAATTATTAATTAAATATTTATTGCCCCTTTAAATATTTATTTTATTGTGTTTTTTTAGTATTTTTTGTTATAGCGGCAACAGAAATACATCTATGAAATTTTCAACTGACTAACTATCACGGTTCATGAGATCAAGCCTGGTGACAGACGGACGGACAGCGGCGTCTTAGTAATGGGTCCCGTTTTACCCTTTGGGTACGAAACCCTCAAAAAACACATAACAGGACAGGATCCGTTGAATATGTACGTTATATGTACGTAGGATATGTTGAAGTTCACTCTATAAAAGTGAAATGAGGTTTATCTACCTAAGTTTGCTGTGTACATAACGCTGAAGTACCTACCTAGGTATATGTAGGTACTACAGATTACAAGTATTACGTCGGGGTAGGTAGGTACGTATCTTTCTGTTACTTCAGCTTGAAACGGTGTGATGAAGGCTGCCAATACTGCAGATGCAGATGCAAAATGGCACGTGCAATCAGCGAAGTGCACTTCGCTGCAGCCTGCAGTGCACTGCGAGTGCCTATGCAGTTGCCGGGTTATGCTCGATGAATTCGTATTGCATGCAGATATTTATTTAGGAGCTTTAAGACAGGAGTCGGTAAACCGCGGCTCTTTGAAGGGTCAGTTGTGGCTCTTCAAGTTCCCCAAATTAAAAAATAATAATATAACAGTGAAAAACAGATAACTGCGGCTCTATGAGCTTCCTAAAATTCCATATTTTTCGCCATCAGGCTCTTTGTCAAAAAAGTTTGCCGATCACTGCTTTAAGGAATTATCTAGGTAACTACATATATGAAAGAGTTAATTTAAGGTTAGGAAAATTATCGACTATCTACTATAGGTGCTTTTACATTTTGCAACTAGTTGATGGTGCTTTGTATATTTTTGTTAGAAACAAAATTTAACACATAACATGTTTGCTAAGTTACACAGGGCCGTATTATAACTTTAAAACACGTATAAACACGATCCAACTTCAATACAACTCCAATGCATTAACAACGCAATACAGCTACGGCATAAACATCTGAATGAGAAATATCAGAATTTGTTTGAGAAATATTCCAACGCAACTCCAATACAACTTCAATATTGGTTGATTGTTTGTTGTGTGTTGGAGTTATGTTTGAGATAGGTTGTGTTGTTAATGTAAATAATGTATTTTAAAATTTGAATCCGGCACACAGTAATAAGTAAGGGTGTTATGACATAAGCCGATTAAATACCTACCACACCTACCTTCCATCGTATAGCCTATAGTACGACTTTTTTAAGACGTCGGAATTGTAGGTAGAACTCCTTAGTAAGATTCCGACATCTTAAAAAATTACCACTATACTAGCATAGTGTTATTACTATGATGTAGATATGATCGGTACCTACCTTGATGCTTGCCGTGGCTTCCTGTAGAGAGGAACCTGAACTCCAGTCAGACTTTGTCGTTGCGTCTGTAGCAATTATTCAACTTATTTGCTTTTTATTCGTGTAGGTATCTACACTACACATTGTACATAATAGTAAACACACATTAGGTAATAATAATAAACATTTTTTGCAATAATCTAGTAGGTATCCAACCATTACGTTAACCAGCTATCAATCAATAAACAGACCAGACACCAGCGCGGCTTCAACTTAGAACTCGAGTCCTATCTCCGACAATCACGACTCGCTATCCTTCGCAAAATGGACGGATCGTATTCCGTACATTAATAACTTAAGACCTTGTTCTAACCAGGTCAGGAATCCGACAAAAACTTTTTCGTAGAATGCAAATTAAATGAGGAAGATAAACAAGTTATCTTCAAAGAAAGCCGCATTTTAATTTTAGAGTCAGTTTATATTTTAGTAAGGATAAAAAAGTCCATGTGGATGTACTATCGATCATCTACTGTAGCAAACTTTATTGTAAGGAGTTAGAGCTTACAATGGTCAGTACTTAAAGTCTATTTCTGTTACACGCCGGGAGCGGTATTCTTCAAAAATCTTTTTATTTGTTATGAACATGATCTTCTTTTGTCTTCATCCTATTGTTATTCTGACAAATAATGTCATTGAAACGTGTCGTAATGTATCGTATTGACGTTAAGCTATCTCTTTTTTATATGTTTAACATGAACTTGATAACCAATTGATAACAACAGGATGAATGTTACTCTGCGTCCGTAGGAAACACCTTAGACAACCCTACACGTGATCCCTGGGTGATAGTAAAAAAGTAACAAACTTGGCAGCTGCACTGTCCCATCTGGACCTCGCAGCACTCACTGGATTTTCATTATCATCTGCTTTCCCACTACTACTACCCCAGGGAGAAATTCCTATCTATATCCAGTGACATGTAGCCATACGATAAACAACAGGATGACCTGAATAAATCACTTCTAACAGGTAGAGTCCTGTCGATATCAACTTGAAATTAAAAGGATGACAAACTTTATTCTTCGAATAGCCCTCCTAGTTAGATATGTGAAATCGATGTAAGGCCGGCTCGAAACAAAGAGATCATGTGGTAGATTAGAAGTGTTATTATTCGAATGTTCCATGCATAGGTTACCTATACCTATTAGCATAGGCTAATAGGTATAGGTAAGGTATAGGTAATAGGATAGGTAGTAATAGTACTACCTATCTAAATATTGACTGCTACTCCTGCTCGAAAGCAACCTTTGAAATGGGTGCGACAATTCCAAACACATTATATTTTAAAAAACTTTGTTAAGTTCGATTCACGATTGGATGAAAATATTTCCGAAGTTTCGTCTTAAAATTAGCTTTGAACAGTTTTATGTCTTTAGTTTCTTGACTTATTTCTGAAATTAAGATTATAATTCTTAAATTATTTTATATCTTGTCATTGTCATTAATGCGTACTTTCTTTGTATTCATTATTTTTCTGAATTTTCAAAAAGCTTCTATACTAGTCGTTACACAGTGTTCTCTTTAACTCGCGCTTAAAAAGATAGGGACGTAATCAGCTGTTGTCATTCCCTTAATGTTAATATGTATAACTCCATATCCACACTTCCATAACCAACCCATTACATCTCCATGATCACTGTGTCAGTTCTGTTCCGATACACGGTGAAAATCCAATTTTCCCTCACGAAATGTCACGCCATGATATCATGTTTCATGTCACAATAAGTAAAATAAAAGGCATATTTTCCTGTAGGCACATTATTTTGTTACACGGGCATCGAACATACTTATATTAAGAAGTTACTATTAGGTAACAGAAATTGGTATTTAATACAATAGTGTAGGTACGCGTGTTTATAAATTATAAAATAAATATTTCGGGACAGCAATCTTACACAAATCAACCTAGTCCCAAACTAAGCAAAGCTTGTACTATGGGTACTAGGCAACTATATACCTACTTATATAGATAATATATATACTTAAATACATAGAATATTTATTCAAATAATACCTATTCCACTTTGTAAGGAGCTAGGGAGTTACTAGTATTTGTTTCGACTATAGGTACATAGTGTAACAAAAGCACTAGTGATTCGTTTAAGGTAATAATTGGAATCCTATTGCAACTAAGAAAAAGTAGTAGTAAAAATTTTGCGACGCGATTTTTTTGCCGTCGCAGCCGGCCAACCCTCAAAAAAAAAAAATTTTTTTTTCGTTCGACAATTTTATTTTTAATTATTTTATATGAATTTTAAAGTGGGGCATTCCACTCATACAATAGTATGTTATTCAATCAAATACAAACACTGAAAACATTGAAAAAATAATCAACCCAGCCGGACTTGAACCTGGCATCGATACGCCTTACCGGGGCTCGATCGCTTTACCAATTAAGCTATGGGTTCAGTTACTGAGTTGACGAAATTCTCAATGCCTTCAATCATCTTTTTGCATTTATTTTACATCGACTTTATAGCAGCCGTAAGCGACATCTAGGTGCTAACTACTAGAGTTAGATACCTTTCCCGCCGACCCTTTTACAAGTGTCACAACGGAAATAATAGATGGCGCTGCTATCAACTCATAATTATTTTATATGAATTTTAAAGTGGGGCATTCCACTCATACAATAGTATGTTATTCAATCAAATACAAACACTGAAAACATTGAAAAAATAATCAACCCAGCCGGACTTGAACCTGGCATCGATACGCCTTACCGGGGCTCGATCGCTTTACCAATTAAGCTATGGGTTCAGTTACTGAGTTGACGAAATTCTCAATGCCTTCAATCATCTTTTTGCATTTATTTTACATCGACTTTATAGCAGCCGTAAGCGACATCTAGGTGCTAACTACTAGAGTTAGATACCTTTCCCGCCGACCCTTTTACAAGTGTCACAACGGAAATAATAGATGGCGCTGCTATCAACTCATAATTATTTTATATGAATTTTAAAGTGGGGCATTCCACTCATACAATAGTATGTTATTCAATCAAATACAAACACTGAAAACATTGAAAAAATAATCAACCCAGCCGGACTTGAACCTGGCATCGATACGCCTTACCGGGGCTCGATCGCTTTACCAATTAAGCTATGGGTTCAGTTACTGAGTTGACGAAATTCTCAATGCCTTCAATCATCTTTTTGCATTTATTTTACATCGACTTTATAGCAGCCGTAAGCGACATCTAGGTGCTAACTACTAGAGTTAGATACCTTTCCCGCCGACCCTTTTACAAGTGTCACAACGGAAATAATAGATGGCGCTGCTATCAACTCATAATTATTTTATATGAATTTTAAAGTGGGGCATTCCACTCATACAATAGTATGTTATTCAATCAAATACAAACACTGAAAACATTGAAAAAATAATCAACCCAGCCGGACTTGAACCTGGCATCGATACGCCTTACCGGGGCTCGATCGCTTTACCAATTAAGCTATGGGTTCAGTTACTGAGTTGACGAAATTCTCAATGCCTTCAATCATCTTTTTGCATTTATTTTACATCGACTTTATAGCAGCCGTAAGCGACATCTAGGTGCTAACTACTAGAGTTAGATACCTTTCCCGCCGACCCTTTTACAAGTGTCACAACGGAAATAATAGATGGCGCTGCTATCAACTCATAATTATTTTATATGAATTTTAAAGTGGGGCATTCCACTCATACAATAGTATGTTATTCAATCAAATACAAACACTGAAAACATTGAAAAAATAATCAACCCAGCCGGACTTGAACCTGGCATCGATACGCCTTACCGGGGCTCGATCGCTTTACCAATTAAGCTATGGGTTCAGTTACTGAGTTGACGAAATTCTCAATGCCTTCAATCATCTTTTTGCATTTATTTTACATCGACTTTATAGCAGCCGTAAGCGACATCTAGGTGCTAACTACTAGAGTTAGATACCTTTCCCGCCGACCCTTTTACAAGTGTCACAACGGAAATAATAGATGGCGCTGCTATCAACTCATAATTATTTTATATGAATTTTAAAGTGGGGCATTCCACTCATACAATAGTATGTTATTCAATCAAATACAAACACTGAAAACATTGAAAAAATAATCAACCCAGCCGGACTTGAACCTGGCATCGATACGCCTTACCGGGGCTCGATCGCTTTACCAATTAAGCTATGGGTTCAGTTACTGAGTTGACGAAATTCTCAATGCCTTCAATCATCTTTTTGCATTTATTTTACATCGACTTTATAGCAGCCGTAAGCGACATCTAGGTGCTAACTACTAGAGTTAGATACCTTTCCCGCCGACCCTTTTACAAGTGTCACAACGGAAATAATAGATGGCGCTGCTATCAACTCATAATTATTTTATATGAATTTTAAAGTGGGGCATTCCACTCATACAATAGTATGTTATTCAATCAAATACAAACACTGAAAACATTGAAAAAATAATCAACCCAGCCGGACTTGAACCTGGCATCGATACGCCTTACCGGGGCTCGATCGCTTTACCAATTAAGCTATGGGTTCAGTTACTGAGTTGACGAAATTCTCAATGCCTTCAATCATCTTTTTGCATTTATTTCACATCGACTTTATAGCAGCCGTAAGCGACATCTAGGTGCTAACTACTAGAGTTAGATACCTTTCCCGCCGACCCTTTTACAAGTGTCACAACGGAAATAATAGATGGCGCTGCTATCAACTCATAATTATTTTATATGAATTTTAAAGTGGGGCATTCCACTCATACAATAGTATGTTATTCAATCAAATACAAACACTGAAAACATTGAAAAAATAATCAACCCAGCCGGACTTGAACCTGGCATCGATACGCCTTACCGGGGCTCGATCGCTTTACCAATTAAGCTATGGGTTCAGTTACTGAGTTGACGAAATTCTCAATGCCTTCAATCATCTTTTTGCATTTATTTTACATCGACTTTATAGCAGCCGTAAGCGACATCTAGGTGCTAACTACTAGAGTTAGATACCTTTCCCGCCGACCCTTTTACAAGTGTCACAACGGAAATAATAGATGGCGCTGCTATCAACTCATAATTATTTTATATGAATTTTAAAGTGGGGCATTCCACTCATACAATAGTATGTTATTCAATCAAATACAAACACTGAAAACATTGAAAAAATAATCAACCCAGCCGGACTTGAACCTGGCATCGATACGCCTTACCGGGGCTCGATCGCTTTACCAATTAAGCTATGGGTTCAGTTACTGAGTTGACGAAATTCTCAATGCCTTCAATCATCTTTTTGCATTTATTTTACATCGACTTTATAGCAGCCGTAAGCGACATCTAGGTGCTAACTACTAGAGTTAGATACCTTTCCCGCCGACCCTTTTACAAGTGTCACAACGGAAATAATAGATGGCGCTGCTATCAACTCATAATTATTTTATATGAATTTTAAAGTGGGGCATTCCACTCATACAATAGTATGTTATTCAATCAAATACAAACACTGAAAACATTGAAAAAATAATCAACCCAGCCGGACTTGAACCTGGCATCGATACGCCTTACCGGGGCTCGATCGCTTTACCAATTAAGCTATGGGTTCAGTTACTGAGTTGACGAAATTCTCAATGCCTTCAATCATCTTTTTGCATTTATTTTACATCGACTTTATAGCAGCCGTAAGCGACAACTAGGTGCTAACTACTAGAGTTAGATACCTTTCCCGCCGACCCTTTTACAAGTGTCACAACGGAAATAATAGATGGCGCTGCTATCAACTCATAATTATTTTATATGAATTTTAAAGTGGGGCATTCCACTCATACAATAGTATGTTATTCAATCAAATACAAACACTGAAAACATTGAAAAAATAATCAACCCAGCCGGACTTGAACCTGGCATCGATACGCCTTACCGGGGCTCGATCGCTTTACCAATTAAGCTATGGGTTCAGTTACTGAGTTGACGAAATTCTCAATGCCTTCAATCATCTTTTTGCATTTATTTTACATCGACTTTATAGCAGCCGTAAGCGACATCTAGGTGCTAACTACTAGAGTTAGATACCTTTCCCGCCGACCCTTTTACAAGTGTCACAACGGAAATAATAGATGGCGCTGCTATCAACTCATAATTATTTTATATGAATTTTAAAGTGGGGCATTCCACTCATACAATAGTATGTTATTCAATCAAATACAAACACTGAAAACATTGAAAAAATAAAGCGATCGAGCCCCGGTAAGGCGTATCGATGCCAGGTTCAAGTCCGGCTGGGTTGATTATTTTTTCAATGTTTTCAGTATTTGTATTTGATTGAATAACATACTATTGTATGAGTGGAATGCCCCACTTTAAAATTCATATAAAATAATTATGAGTTGATAGCAGCGCCATCTATTATTTCCGTTGTGACACTTGTAAAAGGGTCGGCGGGAAAGGTATCTAACTCTAGTAGTTAGCACCTAGATGTCGCTTACGGCTGCTATAAAGTCGATGTAAAATAAATGCAAAAAGATGATTGAAGGCATTGAGAATTTCGTCAACTCAGTAACTGAACCCTTAGCTTAATTGGTAAAGCGATCGAGCCCCGGTAAGGCGTATCGATGCCAGGTTCAAGTCCGGCTGGGTTGATTATTTTTTCAATGTTTTCAGTGTTTGTATTTGATTGAATAACATACTATTGTATGAGTGGAATGCCCCACTTTAAAATTCATATAAAATAATTATGAGTTGATAGCAGCGCCATCTATTATTTCCGTTGTGACACTTGTAAAAGGGTCGGCGGGAAAGGTATCTAACTCTAGTAGTTAGCACCTAGATGTCGCTTACGGCTGCTATAAAGTCGATGTAAAATAAATGCAAAAAGATGATTGAAGGCATTGAGAATTTCGTCAACTCAGTAACTGAACCCATAGCTTAATTGGTAAAGCGATCGAGCCCCGGTAAGGCGTATCGATGCCAGGTTCAAGTCCGGCTGGGTTGATTATTTTTTCAATGTTTTCAGTGTTTGTATTTGATTGAATAACATACTATTGTATGAGTGGAATGCCCCACTTTAAAATTCATATAAAATAATTATGAGTTGATAGCAGCGCCATCTATTATTTCCGTTGTGACACTTGTAAAAGGGTCGGCGGGAAAGGTATCTAACTCTAGTAGTTAGCACCTAGATGTCGCTTACGGCTGCTATAAAGTCGATGTAAAATAAATGCAAAAAGATGATTGAAGGCATTGAGAATTTCGTCAACTCAGTAACTGAACCCATAGCTTAATTGGTAAAGCGATCGAGCCCCGGTAAGGCGTATCGATGCCAGGTTCAAGTCCGGCTGGGTTGATTATTTTTTCAATGTTTTCAGTGTTTGTATTTGATTGAATAACATACTATTGTATGAGTGGAATGCCCCACTTTAAAATTCATATAAAATAATTATGAGTTGATAGCAGCGCCATCTATTATTTCCGTTGTGACACTTGTAAAAGGGTCGGCGGGAAAGGTATCTAACTCTAGTAGTTAGCACCTAGATGTCGCTTACGGCTGCTATAAAGTCGATGTAAAATAAATGCAAAAAGATGATTGAAGGCATTGAGAATTTCGTCAACTCAGTAACTGAACCCATAGCTTAATTGGTAAAGCGATCGAGCCCCGGTAAGGCGTATCGATGCCAGGTTCAAGTCCGGCTGGGTTGATTATTTTTTCAATGTTTTCAGTGTTTGTATTTGATTGAATAACATACTATTGTATGAGTGGAATGCCCCACTTTAAAATTCATATAAAATAATTATGAGTTGATAGCAGCGCCATCTATTATTTCCGTTGTGACACTTGTAAAAGGGTCGGCGGGAAAGGTATCTAACTCTAGTAGTTAGCACCTAGATGTCGCTTACGGCTGCTATAAAGTCGATGTAAAATAAATGCAAAAAGATGATTGAAGGCATTGAGAATTTCGTCAACTCAGTAACTGAACCCATAGCTTAATTGGTAAAGCGATCGAGCCCCGGTAAGGCGTATCGATGCCAGGTTCAAGTCCGGCTGGGTTGATTATTTTTTCAATGTTTTCAGTGTTTGTATTTGATTGAATAACATACTATTGTATGAGTGGAATGCCCCACTTTAAAATTCATATAAAATAATTATGAGTTGATAGCAGCGCCATCTATTATTTCCGTTGTGACACTTGTAAAAGGGTCGGCGGGAAAGGTATCTAACTCTAGTAGTTAGCACCTAGATGTCGCTTACGGCTGCTATAAAGTCGATGTAAAATAAATGCAAAAAGATGATTGAAGGCATTGAGAATTTCGTCAACTCAGTAACTGAACCCATAGCTTAATTGGTAAAGCGATCGAGCCCCGGTAAGGCGTATCGATGCCAGGTTCAAGTCCGGCTGGGTTGATTATTTTTTCAATGTTTTCAGTGTTTGTATTTGATTGAATAACATACTATTGTATGAGTGGAATGCCCCACTTTAAAATTCATATAAAATAATTATGAGTTGATAGCAGCGCCATCTATTATTTCCGTTGTGACACTTGTAAAAGGGTCGGCGGGAAAGGTATCTAACTCTAGTAGTTAGCACCTAGATGTCGCTTACGGCTGCTATAAAGTCGATGTAAAATAAATGCAAAAAGATGATTGAAGGCATTGAGAATTTCGTCAACTCAGTAACTGAACCCATAGCTTAATTGGTAAAGCGATCGAGCCCCGGTAAGGCGTATCGATGCCAGGTTCAAGTCCGGCTGGGTTGATTATTTTTTCAATGTTTTCAGTGTTTGTATTTGATTTAATTTTATTTTTTCACTTTTTCATAATTTGAATACGATACCTACCAATTTGATTATGCCTTTAAACTGATCACCAGTATTTTTACACCTTGTATTATCTGTAGATATAATCTCTTCATATTCTGTTTTTATTCCCTCAAACAATTCACAGCAGAAACGGGTTGACAATTAGTACTTTAAATAATGGGCGACTGAGGTAACGCTCGAATTTTCATTTTCATTATAAAATAAATTTACCCGGGAGTTTAGATTTTTCCGTAAACACAGAAGACGCTACTTCAGTTCCAATCTTCACACTGGAAGCTTTTGTTACTTTTTCTTTCGTCTACTTACCTACCATTTCATTTAGGCTTAAATTCATATCAATGGATTGACAATGCCTATACAAAATCGCTTTCCCTTATTTCATTCATCTATCGGTCACCACAAACACTAAATTCCTACTTAACCTTTCTGTTAAGCCCATTGGTTGACTGGTAGAGAATACCTTATGGCATTAAGTCCGCCTTTTGTACCATCTTATTTTGTGCAATTTAGATTAAATAAATAAATTCTAGTTTCTAATATTTTGTTCGGCGATTAACGCTGACAGAAAAACTCGACTCCAGACTCAACAGATGGCGCTGTGGCACTCAGTACCGAAAACAGACGTACGGCCTGAAGGTTCGAGGAACGCGATTTTGTATAGGCATTGTCCATCCATGTCTCATTCACATTAACGCTGATTATCATTACTCAAAACATTTTTAACAGCTCCTACGCATTGCTTTGAATTGCATTGCATGCACGATTACAATTTAGCCTATTTGACAAGTTGCAACTGTCTCTTCATCCCCGTAACAGATTCATAGGGCGGGCCGGGGTTCATTTGATCGCGGCTCCCGAGGGCGCCCTCCGCTTTGACGCTTTGACGGCGCGCCTACAGAAGCTATCTGCTGTTTGTTGCCGCGGAGTTTTCTTGTTAGTTCGCGGAAAGTGGAAATGGAGCGGTTGAGAAAATTGTCTAGAATGTGTTTTAGCCGACTGCGAAAAATTTAAAATAAAAGGTTATGGTACTTCTTTATGTCATCCTGTGTGATACCGTACCGTCCGAACTTCTACGATTTTTTTTGTTGAATTAAGAGTCCGGTAAAGTTTTTTTTCAATTTCGCTCAACTTTTCGATACTAACTATTATACAGTGACTAATTAGACTACTTTTAGTGTCTATAAATGTTTTGAAAGATAGTTCCTTTTTAAACTATATCAGTGGAAGACTTTTTGATTTTACGTTTCATTTATAAATAATTCACCTTATAAATAACTCGCCTACTGGGTTCCTGGCCGCCAATGTATTAACAAAATAATTCACCTTAATCTAACAGCTGTTTCGCGATTTTTGCTTGGAGAGGTAAAAACAGTAAGAGTTTTATTGATTAAAATTATGTTAAACTAGTATGTAAAATATATAAATACGTTGGAAAATGAGTCGTTTAAGGAATAAGTGGAACAGTTTTTTTTAATTTTCATACATATTTTTTAAGCTAGAGTATATTTACCTAGAACGATTTTAGGAAAAATTGCCGAAGTTTAGGTGGTATTTATGGGAATTCATTAAAGTATTTCATAAAAATTCAAATGTAGAAATAAACTTGGATTCATGCTTTAATCAGATAATATAAAACATATTGGAGGGCATAATAAATAATAATAAAAAATCAAGCGACAAGATTGCACGAATCAACGTCCTCACTAAACAACCTCTGCAAGAATTGAGTTTTCGGGAATTAAATAATAAAAAATGTGTACTAAAAGTATTTTTTTGCAACAACAAGACTTCAAACTATCTTATCAAATACAATTCATGTGCGTTATTTCATTATTAGCAATTTTCGTTTTCAAATCGTTACCGGACTCTTAAGGCTCGACTGAGTTACTTTACCTTTGTAGGACACATTTAACAGATTTAAAAGAAGTAGAAAGTACTGTACAGAAAATCAACATGTTTCTAGTAGCTTTAAAAGTTCGTTAAATATAACTACAAAAGTTGTTTTTTTTCTAACCAATTGATTGTTAGATCACATTTTGCAAATGTAACCTACATTTATCAGAGAGTATTATATTTAAACTCTGCAGCTGACCAGACACTGTCAGTAATAATGTCATTAGTTCTGTAGCCGTCCTTTTCTATGTAGGTATATGGAGAATTAGAAGGATGAGTAGAGAAATAATGACATTATTACTGACAGTGTCTGGTCCGTTATTGATATTATTAAGTATGTGAATGACATATGAGAATACCTAGTTGATTTATATTCGGTTATTCTAGGGAAGTACCTACTTCAAAAAGCTCAATACTACCATTGGTGTATAATGTATAATCTAGCTTTACAAACCTATTAGCGGATCATCACAAAAGGATATTGAAAGACAAGACACGAAATCTTAATGCCAAAAGAATAGTGGCACTATAATGTTCTGCTAAATTCTTCGCCGTCTTTTCATAGCTTTGTCCCGACACAGTATCTACAGATAGGACCTTATCGTTTTAATCGCAGCGGGACACAATATCCTCAAGAAATTTAAGTCAAAATATTATAATAAAATCTTCCAAAAGGCATATCAATTGAGATGTCACAATTTAAGCTACACACAAAAGCGCAAAGGTTCATAGAATCCTGTCTAAAAAGAAAAAAGAAAGGCAAGGCGTGATAATAAATCTCGTTTTGAGGTGACAATTTAAGTACCTGCCGGGCTGCGAGCTCACGGTTTGACAAAGCGTAAACTAAAATCAAATTTTTTGTAAGGTTTTTGCCAGTTTTTATATTTAAAATATCAAGGCAATATTGTTGAAGGTAGTAATAATTAGTAATTAAACGAACTTACCTTAAGTGAAGTTCCATTACAATTATACGAGCTTTGTGATTCCGAATATTATAATAACTTGTAGTAGCTCGTCGCTTACGCCCTTTTTGTCACGATATGTTTAGAGCTGAAAAGACTCCTAAAAAAATAACACTTAGAAATACAACTCCAATACGTCAAGTGACACACGTCACTGTCATGTCAACTCCTACGCGCCAAACTCTCATTTAGTTCAGAGCACCGCTGAGATGTATAAAGAAATGTTTACCTCTCAATAGTCACTTGATTATTTTACAACATAGTACTGTAGTCTAGTATGGTACAGTACACTTATACTGGGTTTAGCTTATTCTAATCATTAAGCACGGGTGGGAGGGTTACTAATATTCGGAATCACAAAGCTCGTATAATTGTAATGGAACTTCACTTAAGGTAAGTTCGTTTAATTACTAATTATACTTCGCTTTGTGATTCCTTCATATTATAATAACTTGTAGATGTTCAGAGACTCGTAAAATAATCAGAACTAGATCCGCATATAAAACAGTATAGTTAACTAGAGAACATCAGAGAGAGAGAGATCTATCTGGTCCAAGGTATGAAACAATGCCAGGTTTAGTTTTTTATTTCTGGTCAATCAACGTAAGTTAGCTTTGTAGCATTAAAGTGAATTATAATAATTATTTACATATGGATTAACACTACACAACCGTGATAGCGATTGGGTTAAATTATATAATTATATGTTTGGTTTCAAAACAAATGAAATTAACATAATAATCTGTGGATCTTGACCTGATTGTGGACAAGAAAGTTTATAAATATTATTTATGTATGTTCAATCACAAAAGAAAATGTGATTTGTAATATTTAAACAACGAAAATAATCATATATTATTAGTATCATGACTTTTACATCTGATGAAAGTATACCTGCTCGGCACATGGTATCACTACAGAACCAAACAACCCAATACCTGTGACTGTGAAGATCCAATAATTAAAATATAAAATATTTTTAATAATATCGTATTTTAATAAGAATGATCTGTAGAATTCTAAGTAATGAAACAAGAAAAAAAAATCAAGTAGTTTCATTACGTTTTAAGGAATTCTTTTTGAAGAGGACCACACCCGTTAAGTCAATTTAGAGAAACCCCCTAAATAATTAAATACATACTTATATCTGTTTATGTGTCATGAAAGTATTGACAGTATATAATCATTATAATGAACCAAATCTTAATAGGACACAATCTTATACGAGTAGATGTAATATGACAAATAACAAATATATTTATTTTTGTGACTATTACTATTATTATATTATGTTATGAAAACATAGTCAACATAGGTATAAATAGGCATGCCTTTATACAATGCAGCCCAATGTAGCAACCCAATGCGGAATGACCGCCAAGGGTTCAAAGCACTTCCTTGATAAGTATTCTACCAATATATATAAAACACCGGTTCACAATATTAATTAAAATTACAAAATTCATTGCATAACTCTGCTACCAGACCAGAGATATTTTGGCTACCACTATAGGTACCTATATGCTGACATAGTATTATTTCAGGTAGTGCTTGAAGCATTTTGCTTTAACGTGCTTATATAAATTATTGAATCAATAAAAGCATAAAATACAGCATTATTACATCATTAAAAAATCGTTTCTATGGCACGTCAGCTAGGAGGCTCAGAGAATCCCAACTGTTTAGAGTCCATTCATTTACTTCCATATCTTTTGATACCAAATGGTGACAATGAGCTAAGTATGTCAAGTACCATCTTTCTTGAAACATCATGACAATAGATGTCAAAAATAGGTAAGATAAAGTAGGCATGTACACAAAATTTGTAATAGGTGGCATAGCCTTCAAGTAAAATATTAATGATTTGTTAACTGCATTATGTTATATTAATGATAATAAAATCAATAAGATGAGCAGGGAACTTATCTTACTGAGCAAAAATTTTGCTGTATAATTATACCTTTAATAATTATTAAAGGTTATAACTAGGTTTATAGACAATTAGACACCAAGTGCATCAATTTTGTGATAACCTTACTCATATAAAAGTGTGTGTTGAGTACACACAGAGTATATCAGGATCGAGCATTAATTTACGCTAGGTATATAAACAAGAAACATATTTTTCTCACAACGGTATGCACTGCTTTTTACATTTCAAATAAGCATTTGACACATCAGTTTAACGGCCTCCTAGCCCAGTCGGTAGTGACCCTGCCTACGAAGCAGGAGGTCCTGGGTTCGAATCCTGGTAAGGGCATTTATTTCTGTGTTTATGACAGATATTTGCTCCTGAGTTATGGATGTTTTCTATGTATATAAGTATTTATTTATATCTATATATTATATATATCGTCGCTTAGTACCCACAACACAAGCCTTATTGAGCTTACCGTGGGCCTAGGTCGATTTGTGTAAGGTTGTCCCATAATATTTATTTATTTATTTATTAGTTTGCAATTTACTAGAACAAAGGTAATCCTTTACCTAAAGAAAAGGTTTTTATCTTTAACAGTCTACATATACTTACGAGTGCTACTTATATATCCGGAAACAAAAAAACAAACAAACGTACACGGCTGAAAATGGTTTTATTGTTTTTCAAAGTATTCCCCTTGATGATCTATGCACTTTTGCATTCGCGTGAACCAATTTTTAAAGCACTTCTGCCACTCCGCCTGAGGTACCTCCATAACGTGTTGTTTGAATGCGTCGACAGCATCTTCAGCGGTCGAAAATGGTTGACCGCGTAATTTATTCTTTATATTTGGAAATAAATAAAAATCGTTGGGTGCCAAGTCAGGGCTGTACGGCGGATGACCCGTTAATTCCACATTTTGACCCTCCAAAAATAGAGTTGTTTCGCGTGACGTATGACAGCTGGCATTGTCATGATGAAGAATGATTCTTCGTCGCTGGTTAGTTTTACGAATTTGTTCAAATACTTCCGGTAAGCAAATGGTCGTGTACCACTCTGAATTAACCGTTCTACGGTTTTCTAGTGGCACTGTAGCTACATGGCCATTAATACCGAAGAAGCAGGCCACCATTTGTTTCAATGTACTTTTTGCACGAGTAACTTTCGTAGGGTTCGGCTCATTTTGAAACACCCATACCGTTGATTGTTGCTTCGTTTCGGGATCGTATGCATAGATCCAGGATTCGTCACCTGTATAGATGTTATAAACGGCTTTTGAGTCACCACGGTTATATTTTTTTAACATTTTATTGCACCATTCGACGCGAGCATCATTTTGCTCTTTTGTTAAGTTGTGGGGTATCCAACGCGAACAAATTTTTTTCACAGCCAAATAATTATGTAATATGCTATTAATGCTGGTCATAGAAATACCCAGAGTCGCCTCTATCTCGCGGTACGTAACATGTCGGTCGTCCATTATAAGTTTTCGCACAGCCTCGATATTTTGTTGTACAACGACCGATTTCGGGCGACCTGCCTTAACTTCGTCCGTAAGCATACTACGTCCACGATTGAACTCACTAAACCAGTGATACACAGTAGTTTTAGATGGGGCTTCATCACCAAAAGTTGAAGTTAGTTGATCTATGCACTGTTGTTGCGTTAAACCACGCCGAAAATCATAATAAATCATAGCACGAATATTTTCACGAGTGAGTTCCATTCTTGCTGCGAGATGACATTTAAAACCCGTCAAAAACAAAACACGAGCGTTAATAAGAAAGAAAAAATATACCGGCCAGTACTTAAAAAAGTTCAAATTTTACCATGGAGGTCAAATATGCTATTTAAGAAGATTGTAATCCCGGTTTCCGGATATATAAATAGCAGCCCTTGTAAACCTTTAAAAGCGGGCCTAGTCCGCCTAGTGGTTACGATTAGGTTTAATATTTATTTCAGTTAAAGAGTTTAATTGACAAATAGTTTAAACTAATAAGCGGTAAGCGTAATTTCCACTGAGTGTCATAATCCGTCAAAGATGTGCCACAACTGCCACAAGGGCATAGGCATATTAAACAAAACAAAAAATATATCATTGTAGTCGGGTATATAATGTTTCAAATTAAGCATGGCAATATTTTATTTTTCCCCCTTAGCTGATATGGAGTTCTGTTACATATCAAAATTTTAGCAAACAATGCCAAGTAGTTCAAGAGTAACAAAAAAAAAAACCATAAGCAGATTTAACAGAGAGTAACCATATGGTTACCTAGTGATCATAGAGGGATTAAGTAACAGTTGCTTTTATCAAGCAGTTGTTATGGCTTGTGCCAATAGGCAATTGTTTGTCTTTATAAGACAAAAAATTCGTTTTAAATGACTTTATATATTGTCAAATTTGATCCAATGTAAAATTATATTAAGTAGCTATGACCCACAAATACAGTGGTGTGGGCTCCATTACATATCAGCATGGTAAGGGAACCGAATAGTTATGCAATATACTTGCTAATATATGCAGCGCAGAATACTTTTATATTAGATCCATTTAATTTAAGTATTGTTGTAGACTTTCTTAACACTGGTAGTTGTGTCTATATCGAGTCCGACACACCAAACATTAATCAGGCTTTCTGCTGTTGTTGATAGGTACTGAAAATGATACAATTGTAATAACATAATATTAGAGTAGTAGATAATAAATGCATCATGTTCTGTTTATTTTAACACAATTGCTGGATGTTGCTTTGAGTACTATCCAAATACGTGAACCAAGTTCTAACGTAACTCTAACAGTGATGCATTTTTCTCTGTTAATTAGGCTAAAACATAATAATAGCCAGCAGTGCAACAATTGGTAAAATTTAACAACAGCTGGAATAAAACCGAATGAATGTAATAATTATACAGCCTGGATTTTAAGTATGCCTGGAAATTAAGTAGTTGCAATAAACTCAAGTTTTTAGCATCATATAGAGCCAAAAATAGAGAATACATGGACGCATACAGTCAAATTATTACATCAGTAGAGCCTAGGAAAGCAGAACCACGCATGTTCCACTGCAATGCCATCATTGTTAATTTTTTGCTTTGAGTAGAGCCTAGAATAGCAATACCACAGAAGCATACAGTCTGAGTCTGACTCATAATCGATGGCAGCAATGTTTTCACTGTTAAATTTTTGCTTCGAGTAAAACCTAGGAAAGCAGAACCACGTATATTCTACTGCAATACCATCATTGTTAATTTTTTGCTTTGAGTAGAGCCTAGAATAGCAATACCACAGAAGCATACAGTCTGAGTCTGACTCATAATCGATGGCAGCAATATTTTCACTGTTAAATTTTTGCTTCGAGTAAAGCCTAGGAAAGCAGAACCACGCATATTCTACTGCAATACCATCATTGTTAATTTTTTGCTTTGAGTAGAGCCTAGAATAGCAATACCACAGAAGCATACAGTCTGACTCATAATCCTGGGCAGTAATGTCTTCACTGTTAAATTTTTGCTTCGAGTAGAGCCTAGGATAGCAATACCACAGAAGCATACAGTCTGACTCATAATCCAGGGCAGCAACATCCTCACTGTTAAATTTTTGCTTCGAGTAGAGCCTAGGATAGCAATACCACAGAAGCATACAGTCTGACTCATAATCCAGGGCAGCAACGTCCTCACTGTTAAATTTTTGCTTCGAGTAGAGCCTAGGATAGCAATACCACAGAAGCATACAGTCATAATCCAGGGCAGCACGGCATAGCATGTACTGCCTTTATTTAAATTTTTTGAGTGGTTTATAAACACAGATATAGACAATAATGCCATCATTGTAGATTTGTTTCAAGGGATAGGCTTAGCATAAATAAAAGTGCCATAAACTTTGTTGTTATGTTGTGCTTAATACAGCAGGATGCAAAAAATTTTGCTAAGTGATTTGGTTAATATTGTGAGTACCGCCTTGTTCAAATAAATATCCAGCGAGACCACAGCTGTCATAGGTTACATCAAGCATTGCTTTGATCAGTATACCGTGGATGTAAAACTGAATTATGAATAATCAGCCCAGTAGGGTCTTGATATGCATCGTGACGGTTCATGCTATAATGATTCCATGCATCTTCATCACAATGACAATTATATCTGTATTTCGTATCCCAAGTATGTAAATTTTGTCAATATAAATCTCAAGACGCTTTTTCTTAAATATGTACATATTTCTTGTATTTTCATCAAGTGAGACTTAATGATTTACATCATTTTATTAAATAAATTTCTAATTTGGTTGCTCAGTTACATCATAGTATGCCATTGTACACTATGTATATGTGTTAAGAAAATTAAATAATGTAATTGTGTAATACTTGTTCATGAATATAATATAATAGCTGTGCCCGCGGCTCCGCCCGCGTGGAATTCGGTCTGTGTCAGTAAGCGGCTAATTCACCCCTAATTTCTCTCCCGCTACCCTGGAGGCGGAACTTGAAGTAAAGTTGACAGATGGATACGCTAGAGGACAGTAGTCCTAATAAAATATTTTACAATTACCACTAAATGAAACTACACTCATAAATGAATCCTTTTTTTTATTAAATTTTTTTGGCATGATTTAAACGACATAGAGAGTATAGTAGGTGTATATCGGACGATACAGGACCACTTTTGTTTTTATACGTTTATATCATCCAAATCGATCCTCCCGTCAAATCAGTCAAAGCATGAAAGGTAAGAACAGGCGCGGTTGAAATTGGGGGGGGGGGGGGGGGGGGTCACAAATGCAGAAATGGATTTTTTTCTATTTGAGGTGCACTTGGAGGAGGGAGTTCCATGACCCATGAAAATTTAACTCAATCGAGTGTAGTGGCTACCACCCCCCCCCCTTTTAGACGTTGATTTTTTATAGGCTACGTATAACCTGGCTGGGGATTTTCTGGAATTGGAATTAGTAATCCTTAAGAGGTGATTTCCAGGATAACAATGCAAAAAAAACCGGCCAAGAGCATGTCGGGCGATGCTCCGTGTAGAGTTTCGTAGATGCTGCCCTGTTACAAAACATCCGTTCAAAAGGTCGTTTATTTGGCGGCGCTTACGTCATTTTACTATTCGGCACTTCCTTTCACTATGCGTTTTTGACTAATAATTCAAAAACGGCTGGACCGATTTTATTCAATATAGTTTTTATTGAAAGTTCTTATCAGGCCTCACCAAATTTCAGTTTTCTAGTGCGAACGGTAACTGAGCTAGACAGCGGACAGACGGACGGACATGGCGATATAACTGTCACGTAATAAGGCCTAATTATGTACAGAAGCATACACTGCTTTACCTACAGACATATTAAAAATCCATTGAAACCATTAGAATGACCGCCATTACACCGCCATGACCAACATTATTGCGCCGGCGGTCGGGGGGGCGAATTTTCATTACGTTACCGTAGGTAATGAATTTTCATACGTTTTTACCACACTGTCACAGATAATACACTGATGTTACGTTACTGGTTGCAATAATGTTGGTAATTAGTTACATACGGTTCTGAACGCGAAATAGAGGATTTATGATATTGGTGAATTTATGATATTGGTCTATGAAATTTTGGAAATTTTGGAAATCTTGGAAATTTTGGAAATTTTGGAAATTTCGGAAATTTTGGAAATTTTGGAAATTTTTTACATTTTTTACATTTTTGACATTTTCGACATTTTTAAAATTCTCGACTTTTAAGGTTCTCGACTTTTTTCACTTTTATCACTTTGTCACTTCTCAATTTCACTACACTTCACTTCACTTTATTCTATTTTATATATTTTTTATTCCATTCCTTTTTACATGTTTCTCAATGGTATGGGTGTCGCGTTTTCGTGACGTGACGCTTTTTCGTGACTGTCACGTGACTTTTTTTCGCCTTGGCCGGATCCGCGAACCGTCCGACAAGGAACTTCGTTCCAAAACTACCACCGGTTCTAACCCTACACCTCTGGCCCAAGAAGTATTATGACCGAAAAGAAATTCGACGGGACTTATTTTTTTCAAAACAGTAATACATTATTAGATCTTAAAGATACAAAATAAGGCGTAGTTCTTCAAGAAGACATATCAAAACAGGTTGAGAGACAGATAATGTACCTATTGTTTAATTATAAAGAAAAATAAATCCTAATCTGACTGCTTCACAAAACGTTTGATATGTTTATCTACACTCACATTGTAAGTTCTCTAAAACGTGTTCGAAAACGGTAGGCAATGCTAGCATTACCACAACAGATTTTACTATGATAAGCTTTTTATCTGTATCAGTAACGTAATTTTAACTTTACATGCTCAAATATTGATGTGTTATATGTTTTGATAACATAATGTACACCTGCACGCTCCGGCGCGGCCGCCGATACGCGCCCGCGCGACCGCCGGCACAATCGAGTTGGCCATGGCGGTGCAATGGCGGCCATTCTATGGTTTCCGAATAATGCATTTAGGATAAATAATATGAGTGTAGATAAATCAGTGTATGCAACTGTACGTAATTAGGCCTTAAAACACTCGTGTGATCTTATTATGAAAACCACACTCATGTTTTAAGGACCCTTATTACGTAACAGTTACATAAACTACTATTTCCTACCTAAACGGTGTCCTATAAATGTTAGATGATTTTGTAGTAGTTTTTTGGTTTGGGCCATGCATCTTTGTACGTCATATATAGTCCTCGAACCTGCAATAACCCTTTGACATTCATGACATTTTCAAATATTTCTTAAGAGCGGGTAAAGGTAAATTTAAAGCATCGACGGGTAACAGGCGTCACTTCCATTCTTTTTTTTCAATTTTTTGGACCTACGGTTCGAAAGTAAGATGGGGGGGGGAGGGGGGGGGGTTTAAAAAGAAACTATCCTTTGTCATTTCTCGAGACCCATACTATCTCTATACCAATTTTCATCTAAATCAGTTCAGCGGTAAAAAAATCCTCATACCACCTTCCAACCCCCTTTTCACCCCCACAAGGGTTTGAAAACTATCCTTTGACGTTTCTCGAGACTCAAATTATCTCCATACTCATTTATATCTAAATCGTTTCAGCGGTTAAAAATTCTCCATACAAACTTTCAACCCCATTTTCACCCCCACCAGGGTTGATTTTCGGGATTAAAACTATATATTATCCTTTACCAGGACTCAAACTATATCTATACAAAATTTCATCAAAATCCGTTCAGCCGTTTTCACGTGATGCGCGGTCAAATAAACAGACAAACAGATAAACAGACAAAAATTCTAAAAATTGTTGGAACGTGTTCTGTTATCGATTCTAAGTATCCCGAGCCAACTTTTTTTCGATTATCTTCCATGTACAGACTTTCGACCCTCTTCAGCTTTATTATATGTATAGATTCTTACTGATTTATTGGACATTGATTTGGTTATTATTATCATTTAAAGTTCCAATTCTATCAGTTTAGTACAATATGGGACTTCTTATGCGTATTCTACATGCATGCCATTATTATTTTATTTTGCATTACTTACAAGAGACTAATCTAGGACTATTTAAGGGTTTATTACTCATTGAGCCTTTTAATGTTTTATTTGTACTTTTATATTATGTGACGGATATATGTACTACACGAAGATGTTGATGTTAACTCTTATAGAAAGTCACTTTCGTTTACGGTTCAACCAACATAACCTTAAAGTATAATCGACAAGAGAAGGTTACCTCTTTGACGTAATTTGTTTTACATAGTCCACCGTCTTGACATCATTCAACCTTTAATAGTACATTCACAGTCGAAATTGCAGCTACTTTTGCTTATTTCGGCGTTTTCTTTCGTCGGCGTCGGCGTCCTTTGTCGGCATCTCCAATGTTTTCGTAATGCATTTTTCTTGCAATAAGTTAATTAGGAACCTGAAATACACTTTCCACCACTTCATATGCTATATTTAAGCAGCAATGCATTTTGATTTTCAACTTTCAATCGGAAATTCATTTAAAATATGAATAAAAGAAAGAACTATAGCGCGTGACGTTCAGGCGATAGCACGAAGATGAGAGTTTGGCGCGTAGGAGTTGACAGTGACGTGTGTCACTTGACGTATTGGAGTTGTATTTCTAAGTGTTATTTTTTTAGGAGTCTTTTCAGCTCTAAACATATCGTGACAAAAAGGGCGTAAGCGACGAGCTACTACAAGTTATTATAATATTCGGAATCACAAAGCGAAGTATAATAGTAGGGATAGGGAAGCTAGTGGCGAGCTGTTTAGGAGTGATGTGATAACCCTTCGGATTCGAGTGCCAGGGTTTCCATTTCCGACGTGTCTTCGTCGGTCGGAGTGGAACCGGACGAAGGGGAGCCGCAGGCAGGGCTTGGAACCGGTACCAAAAATACCGGTTACATACCGGTATTTATAGGTTCTTTTCATTTCGGTTCCAGAGTACCGGTAAAGAAAAAATACCGGTACTAGCAGTGAAAAATATCGGTTCTCTATAAAGGTTCCTGGCTTGAAACCGGTACCGAAGGTACCTGTTCCATATTTATGAGTTTTTTTCATTTCGGTTCCGCAGAACCGGTAAAGAACAAATACCGGAATTAGCACCGAAAAATACCGGTTCTCTATAAAGGTTCTTCCACGTGTACGCGACGTTGTCGTTTAGTGCGGTACGCATATTCGGTGCGTAACATACCTACACTACAAACGAACGCGGCGTTACGCTGCGCGTTGCCAGCATGCCAGGCGAATCAGCGATGCGCGGTGATTCAGTTCGAATTGAACACACGGCGGAAAGTGGAAGTTCATTGTTGTGTATTTATCAACCGACTTTATGATTTCGAAGGAGGAGGTTCTCAATTGGCTACTTTCCTAAAAAAATATTCGAAAATAAGGACCGTTTTAAAATCAAAGATGGCGGAAACGGGCAAAATTTTCAAAATTGTCATGGTAGTCATTTCCGACTAATTCGGGTGTGCAGATTTCGAAAATAATGTCTATTTTTAAATCCAAGATGGCGGTCATACACACTTTTAGTAAAAATCGTCATGGTAGTCATTTTCTATTAATTCAGGGATGTAGATTTCGAAAATAAAGACAATTTTAAAATCCAAGATGGCGGAAATGGATAATTTTGTCAAAATCGTCATGGTAGTCATTTCCGACTAATTAGGGTGTGCAGATTTCGAAAATGATGTCTATTTTGAAATCCAAGACCGCGGTCATACACTTTTTTGGTAAAAGTCATCATGTTAGTCGTTTCCGATTAATTCAGGGGTGTAGATTTCGAAAATAAGGACCGTTTTAAAATCAAAGATGGCGGAAACGGGCAAAATTTTCAAAATCGTCATGGTAGTCATTTCCGACTAATTCGGGTGTGCAGATTTCGAAAATAAAGTCTATTTTTAAATCCAAGATGGCGGTCATACACATTTTTAGTAAAAATCGTCATGGTAGTAATTTTCTATTAATTCAGGGATGTAAATTTCGAAAATAAAGACAATTTTTAAATCCAAGATGGCGGAAATGGATAATTTTGTCAAAATCGTCATGGTAGTCATTTTCGACTAATTAGGGTGTGCAGATTTCGAAAATGATGTCTATTTTGAAATCCAAGACCGCGGTCATACACTTTTTTGGTAAAAGTCATCATGTTAGTCGTTTCCGATTAATTCAGGGGTGTAGATTTCGAAAATAAGGACCGTTTTAAAATCAAAGATGGCGGAAACGGGCAAAATTTTCAAAATCGTCATGGTAGCCATTTCCGACTAATTCGGGTGTGCAGATTTCGAAAATAATGTCTATTTTTAAATCCAAGATGGCGGTCATACACATTTTTAGTAAAAATCGTCATGGTAGTCGTTTTCTATTAATTCAGGGATGTAGATTTCGAAAATAAAGACAATTTTAAAATCCAAGATGGCGGAAATGGATAATTTTGTCAAAATCGTCATGGTAGTCATTTTCGACTAATTAGGGTGTGCAGATTTCGAAAATGATGTCTATTTTGAAATCCAAGACCGCGGTCATACACTTTTTTGGTAAAAGTCATCATGTTAGTCGTTTCTGATTAATTCAGGGGTGTAGATTTCGAAAATAAGGACCGTTTTAAAATCAAAGATGGCGGAAACGGGCAAAATTTTCAAAATCTTCATGGTAGTCATTTCCGACTAATTCGGGTGTGCAGATTTCGAAAATAATGTCTATTTTTAAATCCAAGATGGCGGTCATACACATTTTTAGTAAAAATCGTCATGGTAGTCATTTTCTATTAATTCAGGGATGTAGATTTCGAAAATAAAGACAATTTTAAAATCCAAGATGGCGGAAATGGATAATTTTGTCAAAATCGTCATGGTAGTCATTTTTGACTAAATAGGGTGTGCAGATTTCGAAAATGATGTCTATTTTGAAATCCAAGACCGCTGTCATACACTTTTTTGGTAAAACTCATCATGTTCGTCGTTTCCGATTAATTCAGGGGTGTAGATTTCGAAAATAAGGACCGTTTTAAAATCAAAGATGGCGGAAACGGGCAAAATTTTCAAAATCGTCATGGTAGTCATTTCCGACTAATTCGGGTGTGCAGATTTCGAAAATAATGTCTATTTTTAAATCCAAGATGGCGGTCATACACATTTTTAGTAAAAATCGTCATGGTAGTCATTTTCTATTAATTCAGGGATGTAGATTTCGAAAATAAAGACAATTTTAAAATCCAAGATGGCGGAAATGGATAATTTTGTCAAAATCGTCATGGTAGTCATTTTCGACTAATTAGGGTGTGCAGATTTCGAAAATGATGTCTATTTTGAAATCCAAGACCGCGGTCATACACTTTTTTGGTAAAAGTCATCATGTTAGTCGTTTCCGATTAATTCAGGGGTGTAGATTTCGAAAATAAGGACCGTTTTAAAATCAAAGATGGCGGAAACGGGCAAAATTTTCAAAATCTTCATGGTAGTCATTTCCGACTAATTCGGGTGTGCAGATTTCGAAAATAATGTCTATTTTTAAATCCAAGATGGCGGTCATACACATTTTTAGTAAAAATCGTCATGGTAGTCATTTTCTATTAATTCAGGGCTGTAGATTTCGAAAATAAAGACAATTTTAAAATCCAAGATGGCGGAAATGGATAATTTTGTCAAAATCGTCATGGTAGTCATTTTTGACTAAATAGGGTGTGCAGATTTCGAAAATGATGTCTATTTTGAAATCCAAGACCGCTGTCATACACTTTTTTGGTAAAACTCATCATGTTCGTCGTTTCCGATTAATTCAGGGGTGTAGATTTCGAAAATAAGGACCGTTTTAAAATCAAAGATGGCGGAAACGGGCAAAATTTTCAAAATCGTCATGGTAGTCATTTCCGACTAATTCGGGTGTGCAGATTTCGAAAATAATGTCTATTTTTAAATCCAAGATGGCGGTCATACACATTTTTAGTAAAAATCGTCATGGTAGTCATTTTCTATTAATTCAGGGATGTAGATTTCGAAAATAAAGACAATTTTAAAATCCAAGATGGCGGAAATGGATAATTTTGTCAAAATCGTCATGGTAGTCATTTTCGACTAATTAGGGTGTGCAGATTTCGAAAATGATGTCTATTTTGAAATCCAAGACCGCTGTCATACACTTTTTTGGTAAAACTCATCATGTTCGTCGTTTCCGATTAATTCAGGGGTGTAGATTTCGAAAATAAGGACCGTTTTAAAATCAAAGATGGCGGAAACGGGCAAAATTTTCAAAATCGTCATGGTAGTCATTTCCGACTAATTCGGGTGTGCAGATTTCGAAAATAATGTCTATTTTTAAATCCAAGATGGCGGTCATACACATTTTTAGTAAAAATCGTCATGGTAGACATTTTCTATTAATTCAGGGATGTAGATTTCGAAAATAAAGACAATTTTAAAATCCAAGATGGCGGAAATGGATAATTTTGTCAAAATCGTCATGGTAGTCATTTTCGACTAATTAGGGTGTGCAGATTTCGAAAATGATGTCTATTTTGAAATCCAAGACCGCGGTCATACACTTTTTTGGTAAAAGTCATCATGTTAGTCGTTTCCGATTAATTCAGGGGTGTAGATTTCGAAAATAAGGACCGTTTTAAAATCAAAGATGGCGGAAACGGGCAAAATTTTCAAAATCTTCATGGTAGTCATTTCCGACTAATTCGGGTGTGCAGATTTCGAAAATAATGTCTATTTTTAAATCCAAGATGGCGGTCATACACATTTTTAGTAAAAATCGTCATGGTAGTCATTTTCTATTAATTCAGGGCTGTAGATTTCGAAAATAAAGACAATTTTAAAATCCAAGATGGCGGAAATGGATAATTTTGTCAAAATCGTCATGGTAGTCATTTTTGACTAAATAGGGTGTGCAGATTTCGAAAATGATGTCTATTTTGAAATCCAAGACCGCTGTCATACACTTTTTTGGTAAAAGTCATCATGTTCGTCGTTTCCGATTAATTCAGGGGTGTAGATTTCGAAAATAAGGACCGTTTTAAAATCAAAGATGGCGGAAACGGGCAAAATTTTCAAAATCGTCATGGTAGTCATTTCCGACTAATTCGGGTGTGCAGATTTCGAAAATAATGTCTATTTTTAAATCCAAGATGGCGGTCACACACATTTTTAGTAAAAATCGTCATGGTAGTCATTTTCTATTAATTTAGGGATGTAGATTTCGAAAATAAAGACAATTTTAAAATCCAAGATGGCGGAAATGGATAATTTTGTCAAAATCGTCATGGTAGTCATTTTCGACTAATTAGGGTGTGCAGATTTCGAAAATGATGTCTATTTTGAAATCCAAGACCGCGGTCATACACTGTTTTGGTAAAAGTCATCATGTTAGTCGTTTCCGATTAATTCAGGGGTGTAGATTTCGAAAATAAGGACCGTTTTAAAATCAAAGATGGCGGAAACGGGCAAAATTTTCAAAATCGTCATGGTAGTCATTTTCGACTAATTCGGGTGTGCAGATTTCGAAAATAATGTCTATTTTTAAATCCAAGATGGCGGTCATACACATTTTTAGTAAAAATCGTCATGGTAGTCATTTTCTATTAATTCAGGGATGTAGATTTCGAAAATAAAGACAATTTTAAAATCCAAGATGGCGGAAATGGATAATTTTGTCAAAATCGTCATGGTAGTCATTTTCGACTAATTAGGGTGTGCAGATTTCGAAAATGATGTCTATTTTGAAATCCAAGACCGCGGTCATACACTTTTTTGGTAAAAGTCATCATGTTAGTCGTTTCCGATTAATTCAGGGGTGTAGATTTCGAAAATAAGGACCGTTTTAAAATCAAAGATGGCGGAAACGGGCAAAATTTTCAAAATCTTCATGGTAGTCATTTTCGACTAATTCGGGTGTGCAGATTTCGAAAATAATGTCTATTTTTAAATCCAAGATGGCGGTCATACACATTTTTAGGAAAAATCGTCATGGTAGTCATTTTCTATTAATTCAGGGATGTAGATTTCGATAATAAAGACAATTTTAAAATCCAAGATGGCGGAAATGGATAATTTTGTCAAAATCGTCATGGTAGTCATTTTCGACTAATTAGGGTGTGCAGATTTCGAAAATGATGTCTATTTCAAAATCCAAGACCGCGGTCATACACTTTTTTGGTAAAAGTCATCATGTTAGTCGTTTCCGATTAATTCAGGGGTGTAGATTCCGAAAATAAGGACCGTTTTAAAATCAAAGATGGCGGAAACGGGCAAAATGTTCAAAATCGTCATGGTAGTCATTTCCGACTAATTCTGGTGTGCAGATTTCGAAAATAATGTCTCTTTAGAAATCCAAGATGGCGGTCAAACAGTTTCTTGGTAAAAATCGTCATGGTAGTCATTTTCGATTAATTCAGGGAAGTAGATTTCGAAAATAAAGACCGTTTTAAAATCCAAGATGGTGAAAATGGATAATTTTGTCAAAATCGTCATGGTAGTCGTTTTCGACTAATTCGGGTGTGCAGATTTCGAAAATAATGTCTTTTTTTTAAATCCAAGTTAGCTCTCGCACACTTATTTGGTGAAAATCGAATGAGTGTCGTTTTAGATTAATTTGGGGATTTAAATTTCGAAAGTAAATACCGTTTTAAAATTGAAGATGTCTGAAATGGACAATTTTATTAAAATCGTCATGATAGTCTTTTTTGTCTCAGTTGGATGTATACTGTGTAGATTTCGAAAATATTGTATGTTTTAAAATCCAAGATGGCGGCCATACACTTTTTTCGAAAACAATTTTATGGTAGTCGCTTGTGATTAATTGACGGGTGTAGATTTCGATATAAGGACCGATTTGAGATCCAAGATGGGTGTTAAAGGACAATTATTGTAAAAATGGTCATAGTAGTCATTTTCCACCAAACTCAAATTGTTATGAGTGTTATGATGACATTGAACCTAGAAGAACTCAATCCCCTAAGGCATTGGTTTTTACCTAGTCTAGGGGTCGAAAGTTTGACCACTCCACACCGACTTGTCAGTACAAAAATCCTGTTGTGTAACTATTACGTAACATGATGTCTATATGTACAATAAAGCTATTCTTATTATTTATTATTATTATTTTTACTAATTCATGTGTGTAGATTTAGAAAATAATTTTTGTTTTAAAATACAAGGCGGCAGTCATACAATTTTAGTAAAAATCGTTATAGTAGTATCTGTTGATTAATTCGGCAATGTGAATTCCGACAATAAACACTGTTTTAAAATATAAGATAGCAATGATGACCTATTTGTGAAAATCTTCATGGTAATCTTGTTCGACTGATTCAGGTGTTTAGATTTTAAGAAAAGGGTCTGTTTTAAATTCCAAGATGGCGGCCATACAGTTTTTTCTGGATAATCGTTATGGTAGTCATTTTCGATTTAATCGGGGATACAAAATAGTATATAGCCGCCATCTCGAATTTTAAAACAGAATTTGATTTTGAAATCTACATATCAGAATAACGACGATTTTTATAAATGAATGACAATTTCTGCCATCTTGGATTTTGAAACGGACTTTATTTTTGAAATCTACACGCCTGAATTAATCGAAAATGGCTAAAATAACAAGTAAAGTATGTGATCGCCATCTTCGATTTTAAAATAGACATTATTTTCGAAATCTATAGTTCCCGATTTAGTCGAAAACGACTTCCATGACGAATTTGTCAATTTTTTTCATTTCCGCCATCTTTTATTTTAAAACAGTCCTTATTTTCGAAGTCTTCACCCCTGAATTAATCAAAAATGACGTCCATTACGATTTTTAAGTAAAATGCGTATGGCCGCCATCTTGGATTTCAAAACAGAGATTGTTTTCGAAATCTACACCCCCAAATTAGTCGAAAACGACTACCATGACGATTTTGACAATTTTTTTCCATTTCCACCGTCTTGTATTTTAAAACGGTCTTTATTTTCGATTTAAAGATTTTTACCACAAAAGTGTATGACCGCCATCTTGGATTTTAAAATAGGCATTATTTTCGAAATCTGCACACCCGAATTAGTCGAAGATGAAAACCATGACGATTTTGACAAAAATTTCCGTTTCCGCCATCTTTGATTTTAAAACGGTCCTTATTTTCGAAGTCTTCTTCCCTGAATTAATCAAAAATGATGTCCATTACGATTTTTATGTAAAATGTGTATGGCCGCCATCTTGGATTTTGAAACAAACATTTTTTTCGAAATCTACACCCCCAAATTAGTCGAAGACGACTACCATGACGATTATGACAAAAATTTTCCATTTCCGCCATCTTGTATTTTAAAACGGTCTCTATTTTCGATTTAAAGATTTTTACCACAAAAGTGTATGACCGCCATCTTGGATTTTAAAATAGGCATTATTTTCGAAATCTGCACACCCGAATTAGTCGAAGACGAAAACCATGACGATTTTGACAAAAATTTCCGTTTCCGCCATCTTTGATTTTAAAACGGTGCTTATTTTCGAAGTCTTCTTCCCGGAATTAATCAAAAATGACGTCCATTACGATTTTTATGTAAAATGTGTATGGCCGCCATCTTGGATTTTGAAACAAAAAATTTTTTCGAAATCTACACCCCCAAATTAGTCGAAGACGACTACCATGACGATTTTGACAAAATTTTCCATTTCCGCCATCTTGGATTTTAAAACGGTCTTTATTTTCAATTTAACGATTTTTACCAAAAAAGTGTATGACCGCCCTCTTGAATTTCAAAATAGACATTATTTTCGAAATCTGCACACCCAAATTAGTCGAAAATGACTACCATGACCAATTTGACAAAATTTTCCATTTCCGCCATATTTATTTATAAAACCGTCCTTATTTCCGGAATCTACACCTATGAATTAATCGGGAATGACTGCTATTACGATTTTTAAGTAAAAAGTGTATGGCCGCCATCTTGGATTTTAAAACGGTCTTCATTTTCGATTTAACGATTTTTACCAAAAAAAGTGTATGACCGCCATCTTGGATTTCAAAATTGACATTATTTTCGAAATCTGCACACCCAAATTAGTCGAAAATGACTACCATGACGATTTTGACAAAATTGTCCATTTCCGCCATCTTTGATTTTAAAACGGATATTACTTTCGAAATCTACACACCTGAATTAATCGAAAATGACTACCATAACGATTTTTACCAAAAAAGTGTTTAACCGCCATCTTGGATTTCTAAATGGACATTATTTTATATTATCAAAATATTGCATTGTCACTCGATATACATATGCGTGAAAAATTTCAGCTCAATCGGAAATCGGGAAGTTGGTCATTTGAACCATGGGCAACGGACAGGTGAAACTAAATAAAAACCTTTAAAAACATACTAATCCCTGTTATTTGGGGGGTCCAATATGGGAGTCCAGGTTTTCCGCACGTACAAATAAACATAAGTTCGATCACCAACTGACGAACGAAACAAATGAACGCAGCGAGTGAGCGAGCGCCGAGCGGACAAAGCCGACGCCACGAGTCAGAGAGAGAGAACAAATCCTTTAATACGCGGCGACAAGTAATACCGGTACCTATGCGTGATTCGGAACCGTTACCAAGTCTAATACAGGTTTATGGTTCAAGGCCACAATACCGGTTCCCATTAAATACCTGTAATTCAAGCCCTGAATACCGGTACCTCGGAACCGGAAAATACCTGTAATTCGATCCCTGGATACCGGTACCACGGAACCGGTACCAAGTCATATACCGGTTCCTGGTTCGAAGCCACGATACCGGTTCCGAAAAATACCTGTAATTCGATCCCTGGATACCGGTACCACGGAACCGGTACCAAGTCATATACAGGTTCCTGGTTCGAAGCCACGATACCGGTTCCGAAAAATACCGGTATTTCAAGCCCTGGCCGCAGGACTCTCGGCTCTGGCTTGCCTTAATTGGCCGCCTAGAACGGAGTGTATGAATGGTATGGCGAATTTTGAACGTGAATCATCTGGGATTGCAGGCGTCCGTATGCTTGTTTGCCACCGTCGTGGTATATATTAAAAAAAAAGGTTCTTATGCTGCCGAGTGGAGCGGAGTCGCATCGCGAGTCGGCACATTGGCTGGGCCGCTTAGTCACTGGTCGGAAAGTGGTGCACACCTCTCCACACCCTGGGCTGCTCACACCGTTGTTGCTCCTGGGAGGCGATTTTTGAGATTCGAGCGCTCGAATATAACATTTTAAACTCTGAATAAAACGAAGAAATGATTTTTTTAAAACAACAGCGATAGTTATTTAAAATCATGATTACTTATATTATTAATTTCAGGCGTAAATAACGGCGACAAACTTTTTTGTGCCTTTTTCATTTGTGATAATCCCAACGGCCAACGCCTGCTGGGATCGGTTTACGAGTATTGACGTACCTGTGTATGGGTTCTAACCGCTACAGGTTTACATTACATACCTGTCAAAATTCTTTAAAGGACCACTAGGTACGACCGATAATCGGTTATATTATAACCAGTTTCGCTTTTTTAATGTGATAAAATAACCGTCAAAACGTCATAAAAAATGAATAAAATATGATAATTGTATAAACTAACGCGAGCTAGAATGGGTCGATATTCAAAAGAAAGTGGAAAATTTGTATTTCAAGGTCAGCCGTGCGAATCGCTCGCCGAAATGGATAAATAGGAGATAAAGTTGAAATTATTATAAAATAGAGTATAGGAATCATAGTTCCAGACGAAAAACTATGATTTTACAAACTTTTGTGATAAAATGTTGGGTAAAGATAGCATTAAATAAACAACCTAAAATAACCTAACTTGGTTATTTGAATTTTCAATACTCTGTTCTTTCATTTTGACAAAATAACCAGTGTTTGGGAGTGATGTGACTTGATAGGTATTTTAGGAGCAGCAGGCAGGACTTCTTTTTATTTGATTTAACAAAAAATGTTTTTACATGTACTTAAAAAATAAATATTTAAAAAAAATATAGTTTTGAAGTGATTCTATACATGTATAAATTTGTATATGATTGCGATGTGATTGTATAAATTTGCAAAAATCGTAAGAGCGGTTTGTGTGCCGTGCCGTGTATGGAAGGTAAAGTCAAGAGGCTAATCGCCGCGCCCCCGCGCGGCCGTATTGGGAAACTCATCCTCTTCGCGAGTGGTCCGGGAGATGGCGTTATACTATCCTCAAACCAAATAGACGACTGGGATCGTAAAACCATTAGCATCGTATTGTCTCTTTCGCACCCGCACGCCCTTATGCAGCGTGCCTGTTATCAGCCGGGCCGCATAGGGCAGGTAGAAAGCACACGGTACAAGGCATGTCGATAAGATAATATGCAAAATGAAAACAAAGTAAGTAATGCATACAATATTTTATATTACGAAATAAATACTTTTAATACTACAATTAGGTACTTTAGATCTAAAACATAGTAAGATTTAATAAATAAAAAATATTATACCGAATACAGTTTCATCGAAAAGTATTAGATGCGCGAACAAGCGGTTATAATATAACAGATTATTTCGGTTTCGATTATAACCGGTTTGCATTCCCTTAACTACACTACCTATAGGAAAATGTAGTACTAATCACATATTTTATTTAATAGCATAGCAAAGTAACAGACGGGTATAACAGGGCTTTGCTCATACTTATGGGCAAATACTGCTCAAACTTACTTGCGATTGAAGCAAAGGTGCGTTACAAAGTCATAATAATGGATTCAAAAGCTTGTATTATTGTACCACATTTTAGGCAAAGGTACCATTGGATGGCACCTTTGCCTAAAATGAGGTAAGTACAATAAAGTGACGGATGGCACTTACGTCGTATATTATACAGATTCAATATTGCATTCGAACAATAAAAGCGTAAAAGCCGGCCGCCAAATGGTGTCTTTTGATGTAGACTGTCACATTTGTATAATTAGCACTTCTAAGAAAGTATATAAGAATGAAGGGAAATTTGAGCTAACAGGTTAACTGCCCGGCTAGCTCAGTCGGTAGAGCATGAGACTCTTAATCTCAGGGTCGTGGGTTCGAGCCCCACGTTGGGCGAAACATTTTTTGGTTTACCAAACTTTTTTGTACAATACAATGTTACTGTTACTGTTACTGTTATCGATTTAAAAAAAATGTCTGGTTTTCAAACTGCATCGCCGTTAAATAATGTTTCTTTAAATTATTATTTTGCCTACATTAAAACCTATACGTATGAAGTAAATATTTATTTTTGCATAAAAAATACTAGGTACAATATTTTATTTATTTATTTTAGATGAGATGATATTTTATAGTATAATTTTATCAAGTGACTTGATAGCTTTAATTAAGACTACTAACGCCATCTTGTGTAGCTAGTGCCACCCAAAGTCCTAGCAAGACGTCGAATTATGATTGTGTAGTGATGTAAGCATCGTAATAGTACTACATGTCTCGTGTAGATGGCGGTGGTAACATGGTGTAAATTTTTTACAAAGACAAAAAAAAATACTTATTTATTATCAGTCTCTACTAGTGACTCACTAGAGTAGACACTAAAACCAAACCCGACAATGTTACTTAAAATTTTATGTTTTTTTATGTATAATGAAAAGTATGCTGAAATATCAAAATTGATTTTGAACACTTATATCACAGATTACCTATAAATAACATATACAGCCACTGTATAATAACTTTTTGCAGCCCAAGTCTGAAGCGCCATCTGGCCGAAAATAGTACAGGGAAATGACATTGTGCTGCAGCGCCATCTAGCGTTACTACGGTACGCTACTCGTTATGAGATTCGTACTATTTTTGTATCTTTGGTTTGCTCTCATCCAGATGGCGCTTCAGACTTGGTTCTTAAACTGTTGCTGTCTATATTATTTATTGATACGAGAAAAATAAAAACAAATAAGTACATACTATTTAAATCCGCAAGTTCCGCAACACAGGTTTCGTCCGTACAAAATAAAAATAATAAAGCATCCACAACAGGTTTCGTCAAAATTAAGATAAAAAATAAAACACCCAAATAAGAAATAGAAAAAACAAAAACTAGAATAACACAAACATTAAACATTATTGTTATTATTATCGAACGAGCGGAGCGTAAGCGAAGTGAGTTCTAACAGACAACTTCGGACACAACGGAACTGTCAGCCGGCTACCTAGACGTCTCTGCATTTCGATGACTTTTTGATTTTGAATAGTTGTTCCGCGATAACTTTAGTAACGTTTTTCTTATCCTTAGGAAATTTGTTGGGGTTGTAGCAGAGATCTATACAACTTTAGAGTCCGTTCATGAGCATGATCGAAGGGGTTATGGAGTTAGAAGGCGCGAACCAATCATCAGAAGGGTCTTGTTATATTGGTCAGTTCGTTTGCAAGGAAATCGCGAGTTCTCAGCTCGAGGTGGATTACTAGTTTATAGTCTCTTATGCTACTACGTATTCTGTGCCTCTGCGCGTTACAGGTAGAATTACCGATAATTTTATAGCTTTCAGATTGAAACAAATATATAATTTACTCTATCTAAATTGATTACATATTTCTCCATTGTTGTTCAACATTTTTAATGCAAATGTATACAACTAAGAGTTTATTTAGATATCGCTATTTGGGATGTCAGACTATGGAAGATGAACATACTGACTAAGTTTTCCTATTTATTTACATTTTCGCTGTTTGCCTCTCTTTCTTTAACAACCATATCAATTTATTAAAGAGACTCAAACATCGAAGTTGTAAAGTTTTAACGTTAAGTACTTATGCATTAATCCTACTTCATAGGTTCCTAAAGGGTAGCCAATGCGCATGTGAATCCTCTGGGGTTACAGGCGTCCATATGCTACGGTAACTGCTTACCATCAGGCGGGCCGTATGCTTATTTGCTACCGCCGTGGTATGGAAAAAATAACGTTTTAAATATTGAGCATTCTGGTGCGAAACTGTGGAAATATCTAAGTATTACAATTTTAAGTGGAGTTCAAAACGCCTACGTAAATCAATATGAACCATTTTGAACCTTGCTAGTATAACGCCATGTAGGGGAGCGTTGTAATAATGGGCATCTATTAAGGATAGTTGATAATAAATCTTATACAAGTACTTTACGGTATTAAAATCTGAATTAATTATGACTAAAAAGGATGTTTATCTGGCTACTGTTTTCTTATTTTATTTTTATGTTGACGCCGCCGAATATAGTTAAAAAACTTAATACCTATCTATGCGATTCTTGCCAACCGCTATTATACCTTTATTATCTGTTAGGTCATATGAATCACTTAACGCCTGGTGCAGATCTTTGTAAAAAATAATTACCTGTTAGTAGGTACGAGTACCTAAATAGATGTTTTTATTTATCCAACAAAAACTAAAGGTATAAAGGATGTAGCAGGAGGCTCTTTGAAGGTCATATTATTCTTTTTACGATTCTCCACAGTAATGAGAACCACTATATTACTTTGTTATTGTTTTTTTTTTAAATACAGTGTGGCCATTCTTATTTATTGACTTTTAGTAACAGCGAAAATGGCTATACCTGTTTTCTACCCCAACCTTATCAGGGATATGATGTTTGCACTTTCATCTTCTATTATGTGTCATTAATACATTTGCAGATGAAACTTGCTCGTATTGTATTGTAGTACGGGCAGGTTTCCGCAACTCGACGTCTAGCGCCTATTTTGCGTAACTTACTCGTATCGTATGTATTTAAGAAAGTGACGTCCACCATGACTGAAGACGTGATCATTATAGGTCCCTGGATATTCAGCAACTCTGATTATCGGACAGACTTCAGTAATCATGTAGCGTTTGTAATCCTCATAACATTAAATTCTCACGTGTCTTATACCTAAACCCCACCGCACCTTGAGACAAAAGAAGTTAGTTTTGTACATCATTGCAGTAATGACTTCCTTTAGGACGTCGTTTAGAGCAATTTCGTAGTTTATATAAGTCGGCGCGCACGCACGCAAGCCTTTACTTGCGAGGACGACACCATGGCTGCTCTCTTCTGCTTCACGATTTGGAGTAAGGATGTTTAGTTGCATCAGATATAATAAAGCTGGCAAGGTGTTCAAAACTACCTAAACAAGTTATACACTAACGCTTTGAAAATAGAGGTTTTTAAACATTTTGTGAGCACTTTGGTAGAATATAATGATATTATCATTATATTCTATCAAAGTGCTAGAATATAATGATATTATCATTGTATTCTTCAAATATGATAATATTCTTCAAAAAAGAAAACAGTTTCTACAAATCTGCTGGGCCACGCTCAGTTATTAAAATATTAACTATAATTTACTACCACGTGAAAAAAAACAAGGCCTCCTAGCCTAGTATTCATTCATACCCATCATTATATTTTTCAGTGTTAGTGTCATCGAGTCAAAGTATTTCCTCAAAATTGGATTTTGATGAGACTGGTGAATCATCCTCAACCATAATGACGAATACAAGCCGTCTTAATGATGAGGACGTTGAAGTCAAGCACACTATAGTCGTATCCACCAAACTCAAGAACAACAATAGAAGAGGCTTACATTCTTCAAGTAACGGTAAGTAAGTGTATAAATATTAAATAGGTAGGTAAATGTGTTATGAAAAACCAGTTAAGAATTAATTTAACCCCTTACGACAGCAGAACGAATGGAGGGACTAGGGACAGTTTTATTATATTTATTAGAACAATTCTCAAGACTATACAGGGTGTAACAAAAATGCTGGTGATCCTTTTAAAGGCATGATTGGCATCGTATTCTAATTATAAAAAACTAAGAAAAGAATTTAATCGTCGATGTCAAAAAAAAATCTCTTCCATAAATTTTTACTTACTCCAAATACGATACCAAATATGTTCTTAAACGGATCACCAGTATCTTTGTCACATCCTGTATGTTAAGTATCACTCTGTTTGTCATTAATGGATAATCATACAAAATTGGGAACAAGTTTCTTAAAGTAACAGTTTCTGAGCTAAGTCGCGTTCTCATACAGACGAACAGACTGAGTACTGAGACTGAGACATAGCGAGACCAAAAGTCCTACCACCCAATTAATCACGAAACCATAAAAGAGGAATATATATTGTTTTTTTCTTTCAGGTGACTCTGGAACTTTAACGTATAACATAGGCCGAGCAAACACAGAAGATAGCAGTGAAGTGCCTATTCATTATGGTCTAAAATCTGTTGGTACCACTCAAATAAGAACACCCGACTCGCGTTTCAAGAAAAAAGTTTTTCCTGACTCCGTATTCATAAATAAAAACATACGAGACGACTACGACCATTACACTAATTCTGCTACAAATCCAATGGTATGGAAACCATCAAATTTCTTCAATAATATCAACTACAGGAATCCAGAATATGAGAATCAAGTTAATCATCAGAGAGCAAATCCTCCAACGGTCAAATTTCATAGGAAAATTACAGACGATGGTATGAAAGAATTTTACTGCAGGAAATGCCAGGAATTGAGCAGAGGATTTAACCCTGGACAGGTTACTAAAGGTTGTGTTCAGAGCAGAAGCGCTTGGATTTATGAAACCACTACGCCGAAGTTAAAAATTGACGGGAAATTGGCCAAATTAAACTAATTTTGTTGTCATTGTGTTTCATTTAAGTTTTTACTATGCTTCACCGGCAAACGTTGATGCTATCTACAGGCCTTGATGCTAATGTTAGGATGTAATACACTTCTCATGAGAATATTATAATGATTTCTTGGTGATCTGTGACGCATCTAAACACCTTATATTTATGTGTAAGTTTTACACAATAATTACACCAGGCATCATAACTTCAATTTGGTACCCACAGCAACATACGATTTAAAACCATTTTGTCTAGAATTGTAAACAAATACGGTAATGAGCTATGAAATACCATATAATGAGCTATGAAACCTTTACCAGTTTTTTATTTAATATTTGCATCATGGCCAGATAATCGCACTATAGAAGAATTTATTATCGTAAATTCCCGTAAATTGAATATAATGAGATTCTGAGTAAACGAATGTGCTGAAAAATATTACCAATGATCATTAACTAGCAAAAAATATGACACGATTAATGAAAAATCCTAATACGAAACTTCCGATCTTACTAATTTAACTACGGTGTCGTAAATTTGACAAATAGATAGGCCTCTCCTCTCTAAATCAAGGCATGAACATCATACACATACAATACGATGTTTGACGTCAGGGAGGCGATTTTTGAGATTCGAGCGCTCGAATACGACATTTAAAACTCTGAATAAAACGAAGAAATTATGTTTTCAAAATAACAGCGATAGTAATTTAAATTCATGATTATTTATACTTTATTCATGATAATTTCATGCGTAAATAATGGCGACAAACTTTTGTGTGCGATTATATTCGAGGTTAAATTCTTTGAATTCGAGCGCTCGATTGTCAAAAATCGGCCCCCAGATGTGTCTTTCACTCGCGTGGAGATGCTGCGTTTCGTCTGTCCAATATATGAGAGGCCACATTCAGAGTTAAGTTTGTAAACTCCTGCATTTCGTAGAGGTGTGCTGCATTTGACAGGTCTCAGGAGTTGTGACATTTTCTTCTGCGGTTTGCAGTATGTTTTGATTGAAGCTCGTCTGAGGATATGGCTAATTTAACACCGTCGACAAAAGTCTGCAGTATGTCTGCAGTATCACAGAACATGTAACTGAAAATCCCAACCACTCCATCTAATTTGAGCTCGAGTCCTCGCCAGAGAACAACGATAGATCCCCAGAATGCTAAGCAAAGCTATCGAGATAATGAAACACCCAAATTTCAATAGAGAAGATTTACCCTACCACAAACCTGGGATCCAGTAGTTCACTTCATAAAGAGACAAAATCATAAATGACTGTAGAACCATAGTCATTAGCACAAACAATTGTCTGCAATGTATAACCTACTTCATCTGGACCCCGGACTTTTGTCGCAATGACGTCACAATAGGGTGATTTGGGAAGTAAACGGGACGGTGTTATGACATACGGTTAAAAACTCGGTTGTTAACCGAATTAGACATTTTCAACAAAATTATCTAGTTAGTAAGTTGATCAATATTATCTTTTAGTGCATTACCATACAATTGTACGTTAAACTGGCTTGGTGACAGTTGTGACGAACAAAGAGTGAGTGACCGACAAAACCAATGCCAGTTTAACGTACTAATGCATGGTTTGCAAGTAATATAGCAAACGATAATAAAAATTGATCAACTTACTAAGTAATATTGTTAAAAATGTCTAATTAAAATGTATTCGGTTAACAACCGAGTTTTTAACCGTATTTCATAACGTCGTCCCGTTTACTACCCAAATCACCCTATTGTGACGTCATGGCGACAAAAGTCCGGGGTCTACATGACATGATCAACCTATATGACATGTACAGGTACAACCACGATCTAGTAATCCGAAACCTTCATAGGTAAGTAGCTGGTTTTAGCATAAGGCACTGGTCCCACCGCGAGCGAGTAAGCTATGAGCTATCGGCTATTTTCTAGCCCAAGAAACGAACAACGCTTCTGTGTAAATAAAAGAGAAAGGTATATATTTATAGTTCATCGCTGGCTGTTCACACTGCGATGAACTATAAATATACATCTCTCTCTTTTATTTACACGGGAACGATTATCTTTTGTTCGTTTCTTGGGCTAGAAAATAGCCGATAGCTCATAGTTACTCGCCCGCGGTGGGACCAGTGCCTAAGAGCCCACGACACTGAACCTAGTTCGATAAGTCTCCTGGATGAGATATACATAATTAGTCACGTCTTTAATGGGGGAATACGAAATGCCAATGCTGCAATGCAAAAAAAAGTGCCGGTGTATTTTAATTAAAAAAAAATCGGGTTTATAACTAGTATGATAAGTCTCCTAGATTTCCTTTGTAAGCGAGGGGTAGGGCTACACGATAACGCGTTGCTGCAAGCCCCCGTGCGTGGCCTTGTCAGTGGCAGCAGCATCAAAAGTTTGCAGATGTATGCCAAAACAAAGCGCCTGAAATTTTAAAATATAAAATCATTTTAATAACGTAACATCTTGTTGCAGGTAGGTTTAGGTTACATAACATATTGTTGTTATTATAACAAGATCAGGCGCTTTGTTTTGGCATACATCTACAATCTTTTGATGCTGCTGCCACTGACAAGGCCACGCACGGGGGCTTGCAACACCACAATATCGTGTAGCCCTACCCCTCCCCTGCTTCGAGGAACAAAGGAAATCTAGTAGACTTATCATACTAGAAACCGGATTATTTTATTTTTCCAAAAAAAAAAAATACGCCGCCACTTTTTTTGGATTGCAGCATCGGCATTTCGTGTTCCCCCATTAAAGACGTAACTAATTATACATATCTCATCTAGGAGACTTATCGAACTAGGTTGAGTGTCGTTGGCTCTAGTCCTATTTATGAGTACTTGATGTAATCTTGACAATGTTTATCTGTCTATCCCGTGACCACGAGCGCTGTAAAGAGCTCGAAAGTTGGGAGAATTAAAATAAGTACTAACACGCTATTAATCCTTTTAATTTCAACAACCATAATGAATAATCATCGCGGCAACACAAGACAATATTATAACCTCTAAAAGTCTACGGTTTATAAGAAAGGTAGAATATATTTCGACTTCTGCTTCCAGGGATAAGAAAACCCTTCCCAGAATAATACCGTTAAATAATATAGGATCCGCGGATTTGGACAAGCTGACGGTGGAGACACTGGGTTCTTCGAGTCCTCAAGAGGTCCACTTCGCGCTGTCTCTGGTGCCGCTGCTCCGTAAGCTGCCGCTGACAATGAGAGTTGACGCAGAACTGGAGATTTAGAAATATATGAAGCAACGCCTGACTAGAATTCGAATATGTTTCGTTTTTACGTCAAGTGTTACGCCAAGTATGGCGCTTCTTATTAGATGAACCGTAGAGATTTGTCATATTTTTAATATTAGTTTTTATGAATTGGTGTACCCCGCACATTTAATTCTATTGTCGAAAGGGCCCCAGTGCGTTGGCTTCGGTTGTGCATATGCCTCGTCCCAAATGTCCGGAACACCATTGTTCTGTGGTCGGGAGCGACATATAAACTTAAGAATAACAATAATTTGACTGAATCACACGAACAAAAAAGCTATGAAATAAAACAAAACAGTCGTATATCTTAACTTTAATATATTTTTTGATTATAATAACATGAGCTTTTTATAATTTTCTCATCCAGAGGGAATGAGAGAGTCACAGCACATTTATTGCTTAGGAATTAATTATGAGATAACATCATATCAAACATCACTATCAAAATATACTTTCCAAATCTACGGAGCATTCATTAATAAGTAACAAAAACATGATTTGCCAAATTTGACTAAATCAATAAAAACGATATCGCTGCTAACATAATACTATAAATCGTTTAGTAAAATGAATGCATGTAAGCCAGCAAAGTAATTTGGTATTCACCTGCGTAGATGCTTCGCTGTACTTAGGGGTGCATACCATATTACTATTTGATTTTACAATCGTCACCAAAGAAATAAGTTAATATTTAAATAAATCAAAGGAATATATCCATACCGACACCACCTTCAATTCAATTCAAGGTTCATCTTATGCTGATCGTGATTTATTTATTTATTTAAGGTTTTATCGTCATTATCCTCAACAGCAAAAAGATAATGCTTTTTGTTTTGTATGAGTGTCCCGAAAGAATACAACTCTACATTTAATAAAAGTTGTTACCTTTTTCCATTTTGTTTAAAATAATGACGCTAAAACGGTAGAAGATTCACCGAAATCATCGATGACGTTGACGAATCGTATTTATTGCAACTAGATAAAGTCTAATCGATCAGCACAATGCTGTTAGAGTTTAGGACTCCACTTTATAGCGGCGGACGACTCCATTATTGTTGACCACGGTCTCAGCGCCGCGGTGGCTTTGTTCCTGGCCGTTCATGTTGGAGGAGGTGGCAAAGGAGGAGCTGGAAACGCTCATGTAACCACCGTTGTTGCCGGTGTTGCCAACCTCGGCGAAACGGTTCTTGATGTCTACGTTCGGCTGACTCTGTAAGCAGTTATAGGAATGGTTATAGTCAAATTAGTGAAATTAGAGTACGATAAAGTTACCACAAAAAGTAGTAGACTAAATTACTTTGAATCATATTTTAAAAGGCTGTTATGAAGCTAAGGTATGGATAATCATTATACAATGCTTAGGCTTTAGGTATTTTATAATCTACGAATTACTTTACCATACCTTTTTCAGGCTTCTTGGGTTGCTTGGGACAATAAATAACTTATACTCGTACGATTTGTGTAGAATAGTTACATTATATTTAGTCCGTTTTTATTATCAAGTCTAAAAAACCAGTTATTTGCAAGTCTAATTAGAACGTGGACAACAGCATTTTTTCGTTTTATATGAGGCCATAACGTACATAGCAAATGGTTTGTGACATACCTACTGAATTGATGGTATATTTACCCTAAATTAAACTGCCGTATTCTAGAAATACCCACAAAAAACATATTCTCATATAATAATTAAATTGAGATTCCAAAAATATTTTTTTTTAATTACAATAACATTTATCCCGCATAGGTAACGGAGACAGTAGGTATTAAAAGAAAAAGGCAATATTTTTAAATTGCTTACAAATTACGAGTATACCTACCCATTTATCTACAATACAGCTCGTCCGATTTTTTTGTGGTTTAAAAAAAATAGGTGATACCCCCAATACAGATGTACAAGTTTCGGAAACTCTCCAAATAATTGGAAATATTCCCCGAAAATTTCATAAGAAATATAGGAAATTGGAAATTTAAGAATCCAGTTTTAAATCCCATACAAAAATGTGACAATTGTCCGACATTTTCATATGTGGAAAATTTCGCAATTTTGTAAACTTTCCGAGGACACATCAGTATACCCTCAGCGGCTATAAGATAGGTAGCGCGACTCGATAGAAAGCACTGTCACAATTTTGTAGCTTGTAAATTTTCAATTTAGCCGTGTCTTGGCTATACCTAAGTACCTGCCATATACATACATCAGTACATGCCTACTTATTCATGTGAAGTACGTATTACCTATGTAGTTGTCAACAAACGTGTTGCATTTTAGTCACGATATGATGCCGTCATTCCTACTACGCTTTTATGTTTTAATGTAACGGCATAGGATATTAGTCATATAAGTTGCAAACAAAGTTAATCAAATTTTCCAAGTGCTCAATAAAATTTACGCGAGCGTAACTTAGTTTACTTTACAAGTTTCTAGTAATATCTCTCTCCACACAATGGATGGAATGTATGAATCAGATAACTCTGGATTTGATCCGTATAGAAAATCCGATAAACTGTCGGTCAAGCTTGATTGAAACCCTTCAAAGCCTATTTAAATGTATAATTAATTCAATGCATGGGTGCCCATTACAGAAATAAGTGATGAAGTAATTTTTTAAAGTGATAATTTGATTTCATTTTATTTATAAAGAAACACAGGACCACTGTTTAAAATAGCAATTTCTTGCATACAAGGGCTGCTATTTATATATCCGGAAACCGGGATTACAATCTTCTTAAATAGCATATTTGACCTCCATGGTAAAATTTGAACTTTTTTAAGTACTGGCCGGTATAGTTTTTCTTTCTTATTAACGCTCGTGTTTTGTTTTTGACGGGTTTTAAATGTCATCTCGCAGCAAGAATGGAACTCACTCGTGAAAATATTCGTGCTATGATTTATTATGATTTTCGGCGTGGTTTAACGCAACAACAGTGCATAGATCAACTAACTTCAACTTTTGGTGATGAAGCCCCATCTAAAACTACTGTGTTTTTTTTTTTTTTTTTATACCACGACGGTGGCAAACAAGCATACGGCCCGCCTGATGGTAAGCAGCTACCGTAACCTATGGACGCCTGCTACTCCAAAGGAGTCACATGCGCGTTGCCGACCCTTTACAAAAAGGAGGATTCACTGTGTTGACGACTAAAGGAACAAGAAGGTCCCTCATCGTTAACACACTGGGTCCTCTTTGAGCTCTTGGTGTAGTGATACACTACTGTGTATCACTGGTTTAGTGAGTTCAATCGTGGACGTAGTATGCTTACGGACGAAGTTAAGGCAGGTCGCCCGAAATCGGTCGTTGTACAACAAAATATCGAGGCTGTGCGAAAACTTATAATGGACGACCGACATGTTACGTACCGCGAGATAGAGGCGACTCTGGGTATTTCTATGACCAGCATTAATAGCATATTACATAATTATTTGGCTGTAAAAAAAATTTGTTCGCGTTGGATACCCCACAACTTAACAAAAGAGCAAAAAGATGCTCGCGTCGAATGGTGCAATAAAATGTTAAAAAAATATAACCGTGGTGACTCAAAAGCCGTTTATAACATCTATACAGGTGACGAATCCTGGATCTATGCATACGATCCCGAAACGAAGCAACAATCAACGGTATGGGTGTTTCAAAATGAGCCGAGCCCTACGAAAGTTACTCGTGCAAAAAGTACATTGAAACAAATGGTGGCCTGCTTCTTCGGTATTAATGGCCATGTAGCTACAGTGCCACTAGAAAACCGTAGAACGGTTAATTCAGAGTGGTACACGACCATTTGCTTACCGGAAGTATTTGAACAAATTCGTAAAACTAACCAGCGACGAAGAATCATTCTTCATCATGACAATGCCAGCTGTCATACGTCACGCGAAACAACTCTATTTTTGGAGGGTCAAAATGTGGAATTAACGGGTCATCCGCCGTACAGCCCTGACTTGGCACCCAACGATTTTTATTTATTTCCAAATATAAAGAATAAATTACGCGGTCAACGATTTTCGACCGCTGAAGATGCTGTCGACGCATTCAAACAACACGTTATGGAGGTACCTCAGGCGGAGTGGCAGAAGTGCTTTAAAAATTGGTTCACGCGAATGCAAAAGTGCATAGATCATCAAGGGGAATACCGTCGTGTTGCCTATCTTCGCCTGTGCTACCTATGTTCGCCTATTTTTACATAAATTGACTTTAACAAAATGTTTTTAGTGCAAGCCTTACACAAAACTACTAAATACAAAGTATTTCTTACGGGTGTCAACATTCTTCGAACGATCTGTGGCTAACTTCATATAGTTGACATTCAGTGAGGTTTTTGCGCGACACCGACCATACGTTTTTTTAAGCCAGTGTTTTAACTTCAGTTTTAAACAGTGATACAGGCCAGGTAATGTTAAACTTTTTACATGATTATATCCTGTAACTATTTCTTTTTAATATGTAACTATTATTATATGGCTAGCTTACGTTTAGAAGTCACAATTGGATAAAACATTGGTGAGGGTATTTGGCGGCCATCTTATTACCGATCTTCGCCTACCCCTAGGGTTGTCAAATTTGTTTCCAAATGTACATATTTTCTTATGTATGGTTTTTCGGAAATGGGATTAGTGATTTGGAGGAAAGTTAGTGAGATAAAGATATATGTAGATGTACCCAGTAGTACTAGTAGATACTTGGTATGAACAAGGGACCCTTAGAAGGCAATCATTGTACGGTTGTACGGTCTCACTTTGAAAAGGTAATTATGTGTAGAAGCCAAAGGTTGATTTGATCTCAATTACGAAAATACTGATAAGCGATAAGAGATACGTTTTTTGTTTATATAATAAACATTTTTTTTTTACTTATAAACCATTACTCTCCTTTATTTGTCATGTTGGTTAATTTTTGGCAGCCCTAGCATCATTTTAGAAAATGTATGTAAACAACTTCAGACTGTTGCCAATCTTCGCCTACTACACATTTTTTTTTAAATGTGCCTAGTCTGGTGTAGTTAAGGTTCATATTAACACGTTCCAGGGAGATAAGACTTGATAGGTGTAAGTCCCAGAAAAGTTAATAATTAGCGGTAAGGCATGCCATAGGCGAAGATTGGAGAAAACACCCAAACTTCGCCTATTGCCTTCGGGGCCATTTATCGCCAAGTTACCCAATGAAATTCAAAGCTTTAATGATATATACTGATAGTCAGGAGTACTAAAATACGTTTTTTGGCCATAAAGGACTAAAATGCTTTCAAATTTGAAAGATTTTTTGGGAAATGTGTCAAAATCCAGGCGAAGATACGGAACTCGACGGTACTTTGAAAAACAATAAAACCATTTTCAGCCGTGTACGTTTGTTTGTTTTTTTGTTTCCGGATATATAAGTAGCAACCCTCGTATGAATTATCACATTATGTACTTAATTTAAATTTTGTAGTGATTTGACAGAATGAGGTAGAAGAATGGCATTTAGTAAAACCATCTTTAACCATACGGGATATTAACTATAGAGGTGACAGCATAGTGTCAACTCATCATCATCATATCAGTCGAAAGACGTCCACTGCTGGACATAGGCCTCCCCCATTCTTTTCATGGGGGGTGAATCCCGTAATCGCCACGCTTGGCATGCGGGTTGGCGATCGCAGTATCTCCACCGCACACCGAGTATGCTGCTGCCCATCCCCCGGTGGTCTTGGCCGTAGTTTTAGGGCATACTCCGGGTCCAAGATAGTGTCAACTATTGGGCCTTAATATGTCAAGCACTAGAACGGTTAAATTAAATATAGTCAGACTAGGTATGATCCTAGCGACACTGGACGCACCCAAACTTACTCATACTCATAAATTAGAAACTAACATAAATGTCATAATATATGAAATAAAAAGTGACGACCTAAGAGTCGATTAAATTTACTTGTGTGCATTATTTATTTATTTATTTATTTATTTAAACTCTATATTGCACACTACAAATATAAAGTACAAATGGAGGACTTAATGCCTAAAGGCATTCTCTACCAGTCAACCATCGGGATAAACAGAAATGGTTGTAGATGCAGGCAATCAACAAAAACAGAAAAAGGGTCACTTAATCAAAACTATAGTAATGGTGGCCGAAATGTAATATATATACGCTAATATATATACATATACTATTTATATATGTAATCTTTAATGAAATATTTCGATCTCTTCTGTAGTTAACTACCTACTAATAAATGTATTTGAAATGACTTACCGGATTGGCTGGACTAATGGCAGCTATTTGGTGCGAATGCCCTGGAATGACTGATCCTGACGCGAACGCCGAGTTCTGGCCGCCAAAGCCCTGGGGTCCAAAGCCCTGGGGTCCAAAGTTCTGAGGTCCAAAGTTGGGCATTCCGATATTACCGAACCCGCCGTTGAATGGAAACCTGGAGAAGTCTAAGTTCATGAAACCGGCCTGATTTGACGTGATGTCGTAGGCTTTTTTGGCAGATTCTAACGCCTTTGTCTGATACTCTTTATTTGATTTAAACTCCCTGCAAATCAAACACAATGTTAACACACACACACACGCACGATATACGCGCTAGGGTAACAAAGTCGAAACTGGATAAGAAATCAAAGTGATCATTTTCATAGTTGCAAATTGTTCACTTGCATTCTAGCTGTAATTCATATTTCTGAGATAAAAATACATAGATCTCATAAAATATTATAATTATTTATAACATTATATTGTCGTGAATACCTAATAGATACTCGTACACTAGATATTCTATTTCAGTTTCATTTTAAGTAGAACTCTAGCGCGTATAAAACAACAAAATCAAAAGTCAGTAAGCGAAAGGAAATACCAGAAAGTGCTAGACAGAATATGCAGAAAAGTACCAATAACACCACCAAAACTCATCACATAGTTTCCCCAAGAATATTTAGTAATGTTTAGCTGCAATGGTTTAAAAACACCATGAGGTTAATTCAAGTGAAACCATAGAGATAGAAATAATTAGCTATTTACAGTAGAAGAAAATCAAGTTTACGTAGGAAGATCCAAATAAAACGTTGAGAAAGTGTTTAAGAAGACAAAGAAAGAAACATTGATGTTGATAGAGTCTGCCCGGAAAGAAAAATGTCGTGGTTTATATGGGAGCTCATACATTCTACGACACTTTTCTTTCCAGGCAGACTCTAACCAGATGATTTTTCCCAAATATGCTGCCCAGTAATGTACCTAATCTGTAAATTATGATCCCTATTAAAGGGTACATATCACAAAGAATAAAAAAAAACATAAAACAAACAAAACCAAAAGTTGAAACTAACGCGGAACGTAGTACTGGCCACGCTTGTATTGGCGGCAGCGGTGGGAATAGTCTCCAGGGACGCAACGGTGCAAATTTCAGTGGTCGAAACGGTGTTGGTAGTGGTTGTAGGGGACTCAGTAGTAGGGGCTGAATAGGTTGCAGGTGAATAAATGATAGGGATAATGGAAATAGGGGTTTAAGTAATAGTAGGGATCTAAATGGTAGGAGAGGTCTTAGCTGTGGTAAGGGTCTCAATGGCAGAAGAGGCGGAAGAGGTTGTAGGGGTCTCAGTGGTACTAGAGGCAGAAGAGATTGTAGGTGTCCCAGTAGTAGGAGAGGTGGAAGTGGTTGTAGAGGTATCAGTGGTAGGAGAGGCGGAAGAGTTTGTAAAGGCTTCAGCGGTTCTATTGTTATATCTAGGTGCGCTAGTGAGTCTAGCGGCTGTAGGGGTATCAGCGGTTGAAGGGGTTTCAGCGGGGGTAGGGGTTGAAGAGGTTGTACGGACCCCAGTGGTAGTACAGACGGTAGTGATGGTAGAGGCTTCAGTGGTGCTAATGTTCTATCTAGCTGCGCTAGTGAATCTAGCGGCTGTAGGGGTATTAGCACTTGAAGAGGTTTCAGCGGTGGTAGGGGTTGAAAAGGTTGTAGGGGCCTCAGTGGTAGTAGAGATGGTAATGGTGGTAGGGGCTTCAGTGGTGCTAATGTTCTCTCTAACTGTTCTGATGAGTCCAGCGGCTGTAGGGATCTCAGCGGTTTTAGAGGTGTAAGAGGTTGTCTACAACCTCGGCCTCTAGCCCGAAGTGGTATTAGAGGCGAAAGAGGTTGTAGGGGCTTCAGTGGGTTTAATGTTCTCTCTAACTGTTCTGATGAGTCCAGCGGCTTTAGAGGTGGAAGAGGTCGTAGGGGCCTCAGTGTTAGTAAGGGCTGAACAGGTTGCAGGGGTCTCAGCGGTTGAAGGGGTTTCAGCGGTGGAAGAGCTCTTAGTGGTTTTTGAGGTGGAAGAGGTTGTAAAGGATTCAGTGGTGCTAGTGTTCTATCTAACTGTTCTGGGGAGCCCAGCGGCTGAAGGGATCTCAGCGGTTTTAGAGGTGGAAGAGGTTGCAGGGGCCGCAGTGGTATTAGAGGCGAAAGAGGTTGTAGGGGTTTTAGTGGGCTTAATGTTCTATCTAACTGTTCTGATGAGTCCAGTGGCTGTAGGGGTTTCAGTGGTTTTAGAGGTGTAAGAGGTTGTAGGGGCTGCAGTGGTATTAGAGGCGGAAGAGGTTGTAGGGGCTTCAACGGGTTTAATGTTCTATCTAACAGTTCTGATGAATCCAGCGGCTGTAGGGACTTCAGCGGTTTTAGAGGTGGAAGAGGTTGTAAGGGTTGTAAGGGCTGAAGAGGTTGGAGCGATCTCAGCGGTGGTAGCGCTCTTAGTGGTATTAGAGGTAGAAGAGGTTGTAAAGGTTTCAGTGGTGCTAGTGTTCTATCTAACTGTTCAGGTGAGTCCAGCAGTGGTAGGGGGAGTTGGCGCTGAAGAGGTTGTAAAGGCTTCAATGGTAGTAGAGGTGGAAGAGGTTGCCGGGGGTTCAATGGTTGTAGGGGTGCCAGTGGTGGCAATGGGGGCAATGGTTGGAGTGGTAGTAACGGTCGTAGAGGCTGTAGTGGTGTCAATGGTTGGAACGGCAGAAACGGTTGCAGGGGACTCAGGGGTTGTAGTGGTGCCAGTGGCGGCAAAGGAGACAGATGCAATGGTTGGATCAGAGGTAGCGCGCGCTGCAGTAGTTGCAATGTGGGCATACGCAACAGTTCAAGTGGTTTTAACGGTTGCAGAGGAATTAGAGGTTGTAAAGGTTTTAGTGGTTGCAATGGAGGAAGTGGTTGAAACAGCGGGCGGAACGGTAGCAGCGGTTTTAGCGGTAGCAGCGGCAGCGGGTGCGACGGTAACGGATACAAGAATTGGATGCTAGATGGAAACAGATAAGTTATTACTTGTATTAAAACAAAAGTAACGGACGTGTACGGAGATTAAGACTAAGGAGCATTCAATATAATTGAAAGTGCCTATACATACAATACAAAAGACGTAAAAAAATTAAATCTTTGTCAGTGGTTGTTATCATTCAACCCTTCACAATGATGTTATTGTGCAACAGTGTTGGTTCATCTGAAAGTTCTACGGTAAATACCTTGAGCATTAATAACAAATAATCATTCCATTTAATTGTAGGTAATATTTGGATAACATTGCCTACGCATGCCGGAAAAAACCTTTTACCAATTAGGCAGCATACCTACGTTTGAATAGACCATGACAAGTCATTGCCACCGATCACCCTACGAGGCTCGAATCAGCTGAGCCAAGTAGATCAGCCGTATTTGTATTTGAAAATTTAAAAAAAAAATGTTGCTTTTAATAAGGGAGGGTCTGGGTAATTCCATATATATAAGCGACAACAACTATGGCTTACTTAGTCAGCTGTCCACAAGAGTGAAACGTCATCTCGGTCTTACTTGAGCAACCCAAACTTCCAGAACAACATAGAGCGACACTATTCGCTGTCAACAACAATTTACCCTAAAATAAGCCTTTCAAATACAAATAATCGTGCAGAAATGCAAATTTCCTTCACCGGAAGCTCATGCTGAGCTACCAAACATTTCTTACTCTTGCAGCAGGTTCTCGAAGTTTCTAAAGTATTCTGGAAAGAAATCGTCAACGTCTGGGCCGAAGGCCGGGTTAAAGTTTCCGTGGTTCACTTGGTCGTCCCTGAGCCCGTATGTGCCACCGTACCTATTTCCGTCAGAGTCTTGGTATGCGTACGCGCCGACGCCGGCAGGGTTTGGTGCTCCTGGAATAGAAAAAAATATGGTTATGGTATAATCCTTAAAATACACGAATTAGACACCCACGATTCGTAAACAACAAGTATGGTAACCACGTTTCCGAAAGTCAGTATATTATATTTTCAACCGACTTCAAGATTTCGAAAGAGGAGGTTATCAATTCGTCGGGATCTTTGTTTTTGCTTTTTTTTTATGTATGTTCACCGATTATTCGACAGGGTGACCACTATTTACTACAACTAAAACTCCCTGACTTTTCCCGGTTTTCCAGGCGTTTTTTCAAGTTTTTCCCTGACCATAATCTTGATTGTAATAAATATATAATTGGAATACATTTTTGAGTTTTTGCACAATTATCTGCTGCATTGTATTTACAAATTGTAATTTTCTATCAGACAGTATTTAATTTTTGACCATTTTTGTTAAAAGTTGTACAGGAAAAACCAATTGAAACAGTACCTCTGACTACTAAATTTATTGGATATTAAATGTATCATATAATATAATATAATCCAGCGAGAAATACTAAAGGGAACACTTTATACGGGCCTTAATCGTAATAATAAGTACTAGACTTCAACGTTTTGCGTATTATGGTACAAAAGCGACGAATTGAGAAACCTCATTTTTTGAAGTCTGTTAAAAATCTTGGGTATAACTGAAACAAAACTACCTAGTCATCAGTTATCATGTTTATAATATATTAAAATTTTATAAAATAATAACAAAACCTCCTTCGAGATTTTTTTGCCTTTTCTAGTTCTCTGACCATTTCCGCAGTTTTCCCTTTTTCTGCTCTGATTTTCGCCTCTGAACTTAAATTTTCCTTCTTTTTGTGTAGCTCCTCCGTGTATAAGGTTCACTCTTTATACACTGAGGAGCTACACAAAATTACGAGCCGCGTGGATCATTTTTTTTTCAATATTTATTTTTTCAATACCGCCGTGGTAATATAGCGTCACAAACGCGTCTTTGCGGTATAGGGATAATGACACATGTTGAATTTTGTAATAAAATTAAGTTGAATGGATGCAAAATGCAAAATATATCCTAAAAAAGAAAAATAAAAAAAATATCTATTGAAATGATTCAAAGATGAGACTTCAAAATTCTCAAATTTTACGATTTAAAATTTAGAGTAAGAAATTAAAAAAAACAATGACAGATTTAAACAGGGCGACTACGCAACCGTGACGTCACTGTTGCATATCATTTTGTTAGTAGCGTTTTGAAAAACAAAAGCGAGTGACATATTTTGAATCTCAAGTCATTTCTGACTTTTGTGTTGCTTTGACGCAATTAGCCCCGTATAGACATTTTATCCTTACATCAAAACGAATCGATTGATACCATACGTGAAATAAATTCATCATGCCTATTATAGACTCTTGCAAAAGATTTTCTACTAATAACTCTTTATTGATGGAAAAGCCACGCTCACTATAAGCGTTTTCGTGGGATAACACCATGACTATTTTTAGGGTTCCATAGCCAAAATGGCAAAAACGGAACCCTTATAGTTTCGTCATATCCGTCTGTCCGTCCTTATGTCACAGCCATTTTACTCGAAAACTGTAAGACGTATCTTTATAAAATTTGCATATAAGGTGTATTTTGTATGCCGCTATTTAGTTATGTAGTCAAATCGCAGAAAAAAATATTATTAGGGGGGGGGGGGGGCTTCATACGTGTAACTAAATTTAAAAAAAAAATTTTTTTCACCATATCTCAACATGTTGTACATCAATCGATAGGTCTTTAAAAATAACAAGGAGTATTGTTTGAACATTTTGTGATTAAGTAAATATTTTCAGAAATAATCGTTTCGAAAGTGAGAAAAATTGTGTCCCCCCCCTGTAACTTTTGAACCGTAGGTCCAAAAAATATGAAAAACAATGGAGAAGATACGCCTTATTACATACTTTCTACGAAAATTATTTTGAACATTAACGGTTCAGTATTTTTTGAGCTATCTCCAAAAAAACTTCTTCCATAGGTACGGAACCCTCCATTATGCGTGGTCCGACACGCACTTGGCCGGTTTTAATTTAAGTTTGCAAGTCTTTAATTTCCTTTTTATAATAGATATATAATGTTTGGAGATGGTAAAATCAATAATTTGTTTTTTTTTTATTATGTACATATAGAGACAATTTTTATTCCCTGACCTCCATTAAATTTCCCTGACAATTCCCTGACTTTTCCATGACTAGCGAAATTCCCTGACTTTTCCCGGTTTCCCCGGTTTTCCAGAAAGTGGCCACCCTGTTCGAAGACGGCTCGACCGATTTGGAAAATTATTTTTTTGTTTGAAAGAGTATACTTCACAGTTGGTCCCATTGTAACCAGGTCAGGATCTGATGATGAGATCCTGGAGAAATCGAGGGAACTCTTCAACTATTATAGGCATACCTATAGTGATTTGAGTATTTTTCACAGCAGCTCGAGCTAATGCTTTTGGAAAGGTGGAGGCTAAGTGAAGTCGGTTCTTTTTTGTTTAAAATTATTAACTTAATCTTTAGATATGATATATAGATAAGTATCTATTGAAATGGTACATTACATCAAATCAGATATGGCTGATTTTTTATATGTAAATTAATAAGTGATGAAATGCTTATGATAGACAAGAGTGTCCAACCTCAGAATCACACCGGGTAAAATTTTCGTTTTAGTTTTGGTTTCTAACGTTTTTTCTCACAAAGGACGTATGTTACGGCAAAAGTTCCTAAAGACACTTTATGGTGGACCACCTAGACCAGGTGGGGTAATGGAAACATAGTTTATTTTGTCCCGGAAAAGGGAAACAGTATAGTAATTCCATACACATGTTCCCCTTACCCCGGGGTTCCACGTATCCCACGTGACCTTACATTTTGCATTAGGTATATAAATACAAGGATAAACAGAAACGCCAATGCATTAAACTCATTTTAGTTGTCTCCGTATGATGATTTTATAGTATAATGCCTACATAATATGCGCATATCTTGAAATGCATCAGTAATTAAACTCATTAAGTTAATATGTTGCGCTAACGATTATCTCCCAACTAATTGCAGAAGATAAGAATTTAACAATAATATGGCTTACATCATCAACAACCAAGTGCAAGATCAATATAATAATCTTTAACGTGAACCATTAACATAACCAATTATCACAAATATTATAACCTACATGCATACTTAAAACGAGTTAAAACATAGTGGCTGTAAATAATCTTTTAGCTGTTTAATTTTAAGCCACTACACTTTTTGCACTTTTTTAGGGTACCGTAGGGTAAAAACTGGACCCTATTACTAAGAGGCCGTTGTCCGTCTGTCACCAGGCTGTAACTCATGAACTTTAATAGTTAGACAGTTGGAATTTTCACAGATTATGTATTTCTGTTGCCGCTATAACAACAAATACTAAAAAACAGAATAAAATAAATATTAAAGGGGGCTCCCATACAACAGACATGATTTTTTAGCCGTTTTTATAGATATTGGTACGGAACCTTTCGTGCGCGAGTCCGACTCGCACTTGGCCGGTTTTTAACAGAACTAAGTAGTAAGGTAGATGTAGAGAGACTATCTTAGTAAATCAACCACAATATAAAAACATAGTATAGTCGATGCCAATGATAGGTATGTTTACACCTTAATATCTTATTTAAGTTCTCCTTTGTACTCAACTTGCAAAAACTGTTAATGACCATTCGTAATACTTATTCCAAAACGAGAAGGTCTGGTCAGTTAATTATGTTGATGTTAATAGTACAGTCTTTAGCAAAAAAAGTCTTAATGAGTCAAGTATTAGAATGATCTTGTTATGACTTTGTCGTTAAGAAAAAAGGAACGTGAAAAGGTAATTTTGAACACCTCAAGCGCTAAGCTACTTATGCTTTTGACTGTACACCTGATATGTAGATAATCTTAAAATTAGATCGTGTCAGAGCACTTAACTCGGGCGTCCATTAAAAATGATACAAAAACAAAGTGAGATCATTTGTTTTGCTATGGGAAATCCCACGGCCGTATTAAAAAAATGTGCATTTTTGAATGATATGGAAATCGTATTGATCAACGCGCTTTCTTGCTCTTCCAATGACACATACCACTGTGCATAACAGCTGAAACTAAAGCTCAACGTAAACGCATCACAACAATTTAATATTATTATTCTTAATTGGGCTATCGATGTGCCGCGTCGATCAAATTTGATCTATTGTGGCAGCCCTATAATTCATTACTGATTCCCGTTGCATCTAGAAACTTCCAGATGCTTTGGGCTGTAATGTGTTGTTCCTCATCGGGTTGCAGTAAATGTCACCCTAGATGGGTATTTCTTTTATCACAACAATTTATTCTTCACCGTTATTTCGCACAAATGTTCCAAATTTGAAATGGCTTTCCAATGGATATGTGTGTTACAGACATTCAATACGCAGTGCACTGATGTTAATATTAAATTGGTATTCAGTTGAAACTATATTTCCATTTCTGAATGTAACGCTTGTGCAAACGGACACGACGTAAGACCAAAAAATACCCTGCGCAGGTACTAATTTGGAGAAGTCTTTATACAAACAATTTGCTCAACCTATTTGAGTTTGACCGGGATATACCTTGACATTGAAGCGTTACATATGTTACGTGATGTTTCATCACTAGATTCTCTTTTAAATAGTTGGACAATATTACACTTGCCTTGCCTTTTACAGGCAAGTGTTCGCGAGTAACACTAAATTGTAACCATAACAATGGCTTTGTTTAACAGTTTAGGGGGGGAGCCTAAAAAAATCTTTTGAATTAGCATAACTAAACTAAGACAAATGCATTTTAATTACTAACGTAAGTAGCTCAACAAGGGTACTAACGTTATTGACGAAAGACGCGTAATGTGGCGTAAAAAGGAGTGGCTTTTAACCTTGAGATTGAGATTAGAACTTGTTTTCAACCGACTTCAAGATTTCGAAGGAGGAGTTCCCAATTCGTCGGGATCTTTGTTTTTGCAATTGTTTTTTTTTTATGTATGTTCATTGATTATTCGAAGACGGCTGTGTGGAAAATTCTTTTTTTGTTTGAAAGAGTATACTTCACAGTTGGTCCCATTGTAACCAGGTCAGGATCTGATGATGGGATTCTGGAGAAATCGAGGAAACTCATCAACTATTATAGGCACACCTATAGTGATTTGAGTATTTTTTACAGCATCTCGAGCATTTGCTGTTGAAAAGGTGGATGCTAAGTGAAGTCGGTTCTTTTTTGTTTAAAATTATTGAGATTACATTGTTCGCAGTGCATCGCAACCACACCAAAACATACGTAATAGAAAATAACCGCTTTTGAAAGGTTAGGTTTTACTTTTGTGTGCATTTATGTCACACCTCAAAATAAAGTATACAAAAGTCATAAACAGAAAAGTAGAGGTAAAACAATTGGCGATCTTATCACTAAAAAGCGATCTCTTCCAGACAACCTTTGGGAAGCAGAAATTTTTGTAAATTAACAGAAAAGTAGGTGTTGCAAAACACAAAACACTTTTTTTACTTTATTTTTATTGGTATTTTAACTTTATTGCACTGAAAAACAATACAAATGCAAACTTTAGTGCCAAAAGGCATTCTCTACTAGTGAAAGTAAAAGTTCATACGGTTTAGTTACGTTTAAAGTCAAGAATGATTTGACATGTTGCAATAGTACCTACTATGTACATGTACACTCGAGTTCATAAATATGTGTAAATTTTTTCACCTTATTGCAATGGAGTAAGGTGAAGAGATGTACACATATTTATGAACTCGACTGTACTTTACTATATGTAAGTACTGAATGACTCATGAATCTTTAAATTTAGTAAACACATTTAGTTTATAAGAAATATTCTCCACTAACTATTACAAAACCGGCCAAGAGCGTGTCGGGCCACGCTCAGTGTAGGGTTCCGTAGTTTTCCGTCCGTCACAGTAAGTGTCCCCACTTAAGAGTTAATAACACCGCCATGTAGGATATGATATGAGAGTTCCACGTACAGCGACATCTATCGGCAAATTAAGTAAACTATTGCGCGCGAGCTTAAAGTATGGAAGATGATTTTTATGGAATAATTCTTTATTGCGTGAACCGATTTTCACCGTTTTTACTTTATTTGAAAGCACGTCATTTCATTGTAATTTTGTAGAAATTACAGGTACAATAAACACCTGCTTATGCGGTTAAATTACAAACTTAGTTCAGAAATTATTTTGTAATTTTTTTTCAAAAACTATTCATCCTATCAAGTTCAAAATAATTTTCCTAGAAAGTTTTTATAAAGTTCTACTTTTGAGATTTTTTTCATATTTTTAAAACTTACGGTTCAAAAGTTAGAGGGGGGGGGACGCATATTTTTTTACTTCTGGAGCGAATATTTCCGAAAATATTTACATTATCGAAAAATGATTTTAGGAAACCCCTATTCATTTTTAAATACCTATCCAACAATATATCACACGTTAGGCTTGAAATGAAAAAAAAAATCACTCCCCACTTTACGTATAGGGGAGGTACCCTAATAAAAAAAAAATTTCCACTTTTTATTTTACCACTTTGTCGGCGTGATTGATATACATATTAGTACCAAATTTCAGCTTTCTAGTGCTAACGGTCACTGAGATTATCCGCGGACGGACGGACGGACGGACGGACGGGCAGACAAAGCGAAACTATAAGGGTTCCTAGTTGACTACGGAACCCTAAAAAAAGTGCTTAACACAGGACCTAACCTTATCTTTAATAACGTTCACGTCAGAAAATATAGATACACTAGCCTTTTCCCGCGGCTTCGCCCGCGTACTATAAGTACTCAAAAAGGATACGATACCCATGTTGATTTTCAGACTTTGTGACCACATTTGCCCCTTTTAGGGATTGAATTTTCAAAAAACCTGAAACACGTGTTTACTCATTTATCATTAGGAATACTCCTGTGAAGTTTCGAATAAAATAGTCTAACAAATTTTGATTCGCCAAACAAACTTTGGACCCCCATTTTATCCCCTTAGGGGGTGAATTAAAAAAAATCCTTTCTTAGTGCACCCCTAGACCTTATAAGGAACCTACGTGCCAAATTTGGAATCTCTGGAACCATTGCTATGTCTAGAAGCGTTGATATGTCAGTCAGTCAGTCAGTCAGTCAGTCAGTCAGTCAGTCAATCAGTCAGTTAGTCAGTCAGTCAGTCAGTCAGTTTCTTCTTTTATATATTTAGTTTAATGTGACAAAAACATGTTTCCACTTTACGCCTTGGTAATAGAGTCGTGCCTACATATTTTTTCACATTAAGTGTATCCATATTTTCGTTATGATGAGTATAAGGTAAAAATATACGATATAATATTTTTTTTAATTAAAAATAGGACTAACCTGCACGCTCAAAGAACAGCCTCGAAATGGAATAAACTCTTTCAAGGTGATTTACTGATGCATGATGAATTGACTATACTGCCATGCTTTAAAAACACAGTAACTGTAAATTTTTAGATTTTTGGCATTATGGTAAATATTTATAGATCTTGAAGCAAATCAAATTAATTTGTTGAATATTGTCCACTGTGTCATACTTGTTACACAAAAAAGTGACCAAGTCCTCCAGTGTCCACGGCCAGATTTGAACTTGGCATCTTCAGGTTTTGCGGCTGAGTTCAAATCTGGCCTCGGACACCACGGAGGACATGGTAATTTTTTCTGAAGTATATGACATCTATTTTAGTTGTCAGTGTCATGAATATCTTAGTAATACGATGAATTAAAAGGCGCATCGATATATGTAATCAATTGACAAATTAAGAAAACGCGAACAATAATCAAAACTTCCATGTACAGGAACCATATTCGGGCTATTCGACATGCTAAACTGTGAACCGGTGATATCCATGCGAGATGACTACCGTAGAAGTAGGTATAGAACTTTGCCCGCTTTTTGCGATATTTTACTTTTTCCCAGGTTAATGGTCCATATTGTATAACTTATACGTGGCACTCACATACATTTATTTGTGTGAGTGAGCGATCTACAGTAAAAAGCAGTCAAAGTAGTTTAGAAAAGCCAACAATATGATTAGCTATAAAACACAGATTAATACGAAAGTGTATGTGTTACTAGTTTTGTGATATTTTGCTTGTATTGAAATGTGACGCGTTGGGCAAAGTCATGTTGAAAGGGCATGTTCACGGTACCTGTGGTGGTCTCACTAGTAGCGATTGTCAGTTTTCGGTTGTCGAATTGGGTTGAGTCTTTCTCATACGATACACTAATTAAAGCAATACGGTTTAACCCATATATGTCCAGAGGGTCATTTTTGACCCTATAAAAAAAACTCGCTCCTACCCATAAAAATTGTATTAGGAGTAAGCCTATAACATTCAAAGACCAGGACCCCTGGCCATATATGGCTTAAGTTAACTAAAACGCCGTTAAAAAGTAACTCCAGATAATAATAATTTAACCAGCTTTGTCCTACTTAAAATAACAACAAAAATAGCTCTTAGGTAAAGTACCTACAGTAGGTATGTGCAACAACTGTTTAGCCTACTATATTTTATTATATTGTAGTTTTTCAATGTGATCGTGCCTGTAGGTCTATTTAGTCATTTATTTTACTTATTTACGAAGACGTCTTTTTATGCACCAGTCCATCTGTTAACGTCTTCGTCATCGTTAAAAAAATCTTGTATTATTTAACGCTGACCTGTTGCGAATGGTGCTTGGTGCCGGCTCTAACTGAAGCTCGTAGCACGAAATCCGTCTTTTTAGTTTTACTGAGTTTCAGGTAGTTTGCGTTTGCGTAGATCGCGTTACAAGATTACGCAATATCATATAAACCACTTTGACACATTTTTAAGCATTTTTCCCGAAACTGACATTTTGTAGTTACCATGTTATAGGAATTGCATGGTGGTTTATTACTAATCGGTGTGAAGTTTAGTGTGACGTAGAAGTGTTTGACGTGACGTCGCAACGCCATGACAAAATCAAGCCAGAATATTCGAGATTCGAATTATCACATCGCTCTGTAATGATAATTACTCAATTCGATATTATTTATGACTCTCAGAACATGACGAATAAAGTCAGATAAAATGTGACATATCATCAAAAATCATAAACGGCGATATCGCGAGTATTTTTTACAACATGTTGAATTATTTTTCTTTAATTGTCATATTTGCAAAGAAAATATAAACTACCCTCTAGACCTTACAATAAAAAACCGGCCAAGAGCATGTCCGGCCATGCTCAGTATAGGGTTCCGTAGTTGCCAGCCCGTCACAATACATCCGGTCAAAAGGTCGATCTTTATAGGATATTTTGCGGCACTTACTCTTTCCAACAGACTTCAAGATTTCGAAGGAGCCTCCTCCTTCTTCTTCTCAATTAGTCGGGATCTTTGTTTTTGCTATTTTTTTTATTTATGTTCACCGATTATTAGAAGACGGCTGGAACGATTTAGAAAAATATTTTAACTTCACAGTTGGTCCCATTGTCATCAGGTTAGGACGATGGGATCCTGGAGATATCGAGGGAACTGTTCAACTATTAGGCACACCTATAGTGATTTGAGTATTTGTAATATTTAGTTAGCACGGGCATTTGCTTTTGGAAAGGCATTTGCATTTGCTAAGTGAAGTCGGTTCTTTTTTGTTTAAAATTATATTTAATGTCATTAAATTTATATTGCAGCATCGCATTGTAGTACGAGACGAGCATGAGATCATGCGCGCGCGGTCATAGGAATGAGCGGCGAGCTCCGGTGATTAGTGCAAAAAATTCCATTCGCACTTTAACGACGGCAGCCCCGTTATTTTATGCTAATGAAATAATTCCTTAAATATACTAAACCTGTACGTTAGTCAAACTATTTTGTGAATTCTGTCTAAAATCGGTATATAGATCACAGGACAGGCGCGTAGGAGGATAAGTGATTGAAAATATACAGACGGCGCCCTCGGTACAAAGTAACCCCCAAAACGGTCGTAATATTCCCCCTGACAGTTATCCTTCGCTCCCTTTCCCGGTTTGACTATTAACCAATAGGTAAGTACTTTCCCGCTAGTTAAAAAAAGTTGTGATTAGTCAATCAAAGATTTGATTGCCTAAAATTAAATTTTAGTCGTCAAGCCGGTCGTATCAACATCCATTTACAAAAATAAACGACTTGCTGACATATTTACGATACGCCCCGTTGTCATATATTTTTGAGGGGGTTATTATTTTGAGCTAATAAGACTTCTATAGTTTTATCCTTCGCGGAATGATCGAGATCTGTGATCGAGAAATCCAATGAAAATGCTCCCTAACTTTGAAGGACATCAGTTGATTTTGGATAGTTCATTTTCCTTGAATATAATAGAACTAGCTTTTGCCCGCGACTTCGCTCGCGTTAAATTCGGGGTAACACGGTTCCCCTTTGCCCCCCGTAATGCTCCATACAAACTTCCACTCCCCATTTTAGGGAAGTGGGGGGTTAGAAAGAGACAAAAAGTAGCCTATGTCACTCTCCATCCCTTCAACTATCTCCACTTAAAAAATCACGTCAATTCGTCGTTTTGCCGTGAAAGACGGACAAACAAACAAACACACACACTTTCCCATTTATAATATTAGTATGGATAGAAATAATATATTAATTTATCTATTTACATCTTAATCCTGAATTAAAGAGCACCAAAAAGGATGCCGCTCAGCATATGCCGATAGCTAAAGATGCTTAGCCATGGCGCTGGTTTTCAGGGCAACCAAGAGGAGAGAATGAAATTTAACTTAACTTAACAATACGAGTAACCTTGCATGTATCAGCCATGAGAAAGCTCACTCAATCTTATTCTCGACCTGGCTCCGTAAATCCTTATTTAATTCAAACTGGTTTTCTAATGCACATATTAAGAATCTTATGCTTGGTTGTCAGATTGCTAGTTAGTCGATAGTGACACTGCCTACGAAGTAAGAGGTCCCGGGTTCGAATCCTGGTAACTGCATTCATAGGTATTTGTGTATTTTGCGCAGATATTTGTACCTGAGTTATGAATGTTTTCTATGTATGTAAGTATTTGTCTATGTCTATTTACTTTATATCGTCTAGTACCCACAACACAAGCCTTATTGAGCTTAGGTACTGTAGAACTACATAGGTCGATTTGTGTAAGATGGTCCTATAATATCTATTTATTAATATTTAATTATAAGTATTATTCTTATCTTCTTAGGGGTCTTTTTTCTTAATTATTGTCTTAATGCTATGTATAGTATATAGGTGTTATGTAAACCAAGAATAACAAAAAATCTAAGTTCTAATCCAAGTCTACGAGAAATGACGAAGTTTAGCATTTTTGCTATTAATTATTCATACAGTAACAGCATCCGGATTACGATATTTATTATAATATTTATGACGATTACCGCAACGAATTCTTTTACGATTCGATACGATTACGTAAATTTTCTTTATAATATATCATCAGTCATCGCGTTTACGATAATTAAATAAGTTTAAACGCCTGTCAGTTTCCAGGTAATGAAACGAATAAAATTCATGACCTAGGCCAACCATGACAAAGAGGCCTATGCGGCTTGAGAACACAATAGGTCGAAGCATTACCATAATGAAATATAACGTGAAAACTGCGTTTCTACAATAAAATATAGATCGATTCACTCGGTGTAAATTAAATACAGGATGAAATATTAATCACCGTTCACACTGAACAACTTTTACTATGGGACCGACCGGAATGTATAACACATCCAAAAAAAATTTCGCAATTTCGATTTAGGTAAATTTCGTAGATTAATATTTCATTCTACCGGGTGTGGCCTGTAATAGGAGCAAAAAATTAAAACGTAGATTCTACTCCTCAAACTAGACAATTTGTTCAACGACTTTTTAAAGTTCTGTAGATTTTAGATTTTCTCTTTTTCAAACAAACTAAATAGTATTTTCAATGTACATCAAATTCCGCCTAAATGACATCGCCTGTCAGTCTTGTCACCCTACAGATATTAATCAATATCGTAATACATTGCCTGTTCGAATAAACTTTAAACTGTAATAAAATTCAAACTACAAGTTATTTTTAAAAGTTGTTGAACAAATGTTGTCTAGTTTGAGGAGTAGATCTATGTTTTAATTTTTTGCTCTTATTACAGGCCACACCCGGTATATATCTAAATAAATATACTCACATTTATATAAAACGCCAAATCGCAGTTGTCACTATGCTGACTCCAATAATCTCCTATGATCACATTGATCAGGACCACTAATGTAATTGTTACACCGTCCCTAGCATGATTAATAACAAGATTCTAGTTTTGAAGAAGAATGAAAGTTTGGCGGCACAAAGAAAACAGCGGAGACAAATTGAACCTAACTCAATTAAATCTTTTGATTCTTTCGGTTTCAAATTGCTTTTTGTGCAAATATATCCATAGAAACATTAATTGTAGCCAATTAAGAGATTTAGTAAAACGTAATTTTGTTGGTTTATAAAAAACAGACTTGGTATTTAATACAACAATTATACAACACCTTTCTAAAATTGGCTTCGTTCCGAATTTTGGGAATCCCAAATTATACATAACGACATCCATAATTGTTAACTGTTATCACAATAAATTAAACAATCACCATTCAATTAAGGTCTGAAACGATTAAGCAATATGAATAAAAGAAGTAAAATACGTAGGTAGATCTAAAAGCTATTCCGGGGACAGAAAATGTCATTTGTTTAGCAAAATTAATTAAAATCTGAATGTAAACATGACCTCATATATGTAATCAGAGGATTGTATTGATCGCAAAAAATTGGATATAGTTAAGCAATTACAAAAGAAAATACATTTTTTAATTGATACAACATAAATTATTCTCATTCAATTATTGATATTTTAATTTGATGAGACGAATTGTTCTCATTCTGTTACCATAGTTTATATGTAAAAATAATTAAAAAGATCATAATGTTTTGCGAAAATATAAAACAAAAGAACGGCTACTTGTATTTACAAATAAATATTAAACGTATTTAAAACAGGTTTTAGCGACAATATACACCATTTGGTCATGGAGCTTTTCGTTTAGAATAGACAGAGATAACCATACTGCATTTTTTTTACGCTGGTGGTGCTATCACCTCTGAAAAAACGAGTATTTTTTTCCTTCTAGGTAGGTAAGTACTGCTACTACAGATTTGGTTTGATTGATAACGCTAATTTGTCAATAAAAATCCGGTGTTTTACCAATTTTCCAATACATATTTAGTAGTGTTATCGGAAACGATACATATTTAAAGATGTATAAAATATCCATAGTTTTGCGAGGGCAGCTTTTATTACTAGTTGGAGTATATACATTATCATAACTTACATATTTTTCTTACGTCAGTATAGCATTATTTCACCCCGAAGAAGCATAGTATTCACCTGATACTGACCTAATTGTTTTGCCGATATGTGACTTGTAAAAAAAATATTAATCTGAGGAATAAAGATGTTAGCAGCAAAAACCGTCTAATGGGCAAACTTCCTCGCAATAGTTGGATTGACTCACGAGACTAATCACGTTTTGAAATAATTATAATTAATAACTAATCATTAATCTCCCATTACGATACGTACTTCATAGTCTTCATAGGTGGTAGACTTAACAGAATATAAATTAGTAGCGGGGTGCCATATTCTTATTTTAACATACATAAACAATACAACACACAACGAATAATCAACGAATATTGAAGTTGTATTGGAGTTTAATTGGAATCATTTTCAAGCAAATTCTGACATTTCTGATTCAGACGTTTTAGACGGAGAGCTGGCCACGTCAAATATGACACAATAATGAGAGCAACGAAACCCCTCTAGTTAGTTTGCTGTACTATGTGTAGCATGACGCTACGTATCGTACGACATCTGTCGACTTTCTTTAGAACTTCTGAACTTCTGTGTCTAAGGGAGGTCTAAGGCTAGGTCACGGTTGATATATAAAAAAGCGTACATTGTGATTCACGGCATTACAGGTAGATGGCGCTTATATCAGTCCGCATTTTGTAATACGACTGGCAGTTATAAAATTGAGATAATACTCGCGCTAATTTTGAATGTGAATTTTTGAGGTATTCCAGATTGTCAAAAAGAAAAAAGTTGATTTTTGATTGAGTGTGTCAGAGCTACGGGGAGATTTTTTTAAAGAAAAAAACAGATATTCTGGTTTTGTCTGGGGGTTTTGCTATAATTTGCTTAGTTGCATCGTGGTGAAGTGCGATTTGTTTCTCTAGATCTTTGCATTCAAACATTATATAGCAAGTGCTATTAATACATTATTGGAGCAAAAACAAAACCAAATACGTTGCCTGGCAAAAAGGCAACTAGTTTGACCGCCTGAGCCGGAAGGATTCCGGAAGGCACTTGTGGGTGCCGGACCGGCGAGACGGTCTGCAACTGCCGCGTTTTTCCGCGGGATTCTTCACCATCGTCGGAGAATTAGAGTCCGCATCCAGCGGGCTCTCCAAGTGAGAAAAGGAGTTCAGCGAGCTATTGGGTCCGCCTAAATCAAAGCGGACACTTGCCCACGAACTCTTTTCAATTTAAAACTACAGCTTTAGCCATCCTGCTTTCGAGAATATCATATTATTTACATTTTTTTAAAAACGTTATAAATCCGATTCCTTTTCTTTGTATCCAGTATTTTTGTGCCATAATAGTCTTTTTTGTTGTTTTGCTAAATTTCCCAAAATTCCAATTGCCTCGTTTGACGGGCGTATAAAGACCTGGCTCTTTAATTTAGGCTACGTTCAGCCAGCGAATCATCTGTTACCACCCATATCACCCGCCTCATTAACCCATTATTTTCCTGCAGCCAAATTATTACCAGCCGAGTCTTTATTTTTACTTACCAGTTTTGCTAACTATTGAATGTGAAATATCCCTATATAGGTACAGTTTTCTTCATTTTTAAGTGAAGTGCTAATATTAAATATTCTGATTATTGTAATTTAATTACATTCTAACCACTAAGGTAACTATTGAATGTGAAATATCCTTATATAGGTACAGTTATCTTAATTTTTAAGTGAAGTGCTAATTTTAAATATTTTTATTATTGTAATTTAATTACATTCTGATCACTAAGGAAGTTATTGAATGTGAAATATCTTTATATAGATACCTTTATTGTAATTTTTACGTGAAATGCTAAATTTTAAATAATCTGACTATTGTTGCTAATTTTAAATAATTTTACTTTGTCTTCAAAATTAAACGTGTTAATGCAATTATAGAAGTGTTTTACTGCATATGCTTATTTCTAGATCCGGACATCTGGCAGCTGTAAAGTGGTGGATGTAAAATAATGCAAATAACTCGAAGGAAACAAATCCTAGAGTTCTGGGTTTGATGCAATATTATGGGAAATTATGTAATTAATTAGATTATATCATATCCAGAAGTTTTTGTTGGGGCAAGTAGTGCCAAATGATGTATAATGCAATTTTTAGTTAGTCGCCTACTGTTTTTGTTTCCGCAATCATAGACAATGGTTTTTAATCTAATGTTAGAAAATAGGCCCTGTCCTCTATAAATGACACAATTTTGGCAGTTTTTACCTATTTTGGTATTACTTTTTTCCAACTTAAAAACTTTGTTTGTCTGTCACTCTGACCTCCACCCATTAAAAGCTGCCAGATGCCCAGATCTAGCAATAAGGATGGTAAAGCAGTCTAACAAGACAGATTTCATTGCTCTCATTATTGTGTCATATCTGACGTGGCCAGCTCTTAGACCATTTAGGCGATAGCTGTATTGCGTAGTTAAGGCGCTAGGCGCTGATTGTGGCCGAAAACTGTTACTTTCTAAGGGATATATCTCAATAACGGGTCATTCAAAAATTTTGAAAAAAATATATGTTATTTACCATTTCATGTACAACATTGTCAACGTTTGAATAACTCGTGTAATGTATAGTTTTTCCGTTATGTAAATGTAACGAAATGTCGTTTTACGGTTAATTTTGCTTATATCTACTGAACGGCTCATTCGATTTAAAATATTATTGAACTAAAAAATATTTAGTACAGAACACTACAAACTCAACGTAGGATATTTAAATTGATAAAATTTTCTTAAACAACTTGATCATAATTCCACATTTCGTGCGTTATTAGCTCGAAAACGGCATTGCTGGCAGTCGTGAGCTAGCATTGAGACGAGGAGGCTGTGTCGCTCGTCGCTCCGTGCTTGCCTTGTACTACATATACTTGTGCTTGGCCCGTGAGCAATAATATCGGACTTACTGTGCCTAAAGACTAAATAACTGCAGAGGGTTCATGCGGTGCGGATATAACGTGTCTTCCCGGAATCAATAATGTATAGACGTTTTATCTTTTAAGATAATGTACTCGTATGCATGTTTATGTACGTTCGTATAAAAAGTGTATTTTATTTAGATTATAATACAAGTAAAAAACAAATGAAAAAAATGGAGAAAAAACAAAAATCATGCTCATTGCTCTGAAAACAAATTTGGTCATGTAAGTAAACTAAAATTATTATGTTTTTGTAGACGCATGCATCACGCAAAATAGGCATTAGTCGTCGAGTTGCGGAAATCTGCTAGTACTGCAATACAATAGGCTAATAATTAATTTAATAAAAAACTCCAAAGAACCGAATTTATTTGAACATATTTATTTAAGAATACCGTGTTCTAAACGAATGTAATATGCGTTTTATTTTAAGATTAAACACAATCTTTAATGAATCTTGAAGCAAGATTCATAGATGGCAGCACCATCTCTCTCGCTATACCAGAATCACGTAAGAGATTCGGATAGGAGGTGCAAGCACGTACTGCGCATGCCCTTAAGAGTATGGTCAACGGCGCCTAGCCGTTTCTAATTCAGAGATTGCATATACATGAGAAAATTTGTCAAGTTCCGCCGTGACCGGGTGGTCTAGTGGTCAGGACGTCAGCCGCGAAAGCTGAAGACGCCAGTTCAAGTCTGGCCTTGGACACCGGAGGGTTTGGTCACTTTTTCTGAAGTATATGACATCTATTTTCAACAATCTTTAATGTTATACTTTATACTAATTTCTCAAATCTAGAAATTGCGAAGTAAACTGCAAAGGATGGCATATAAACCGGCCAAGAGAATATCGGGTTATGCTCAGTGTAGGGATCCGTAGTTGCCGGCCTCTTACAATACATCCATTCAAAAGGTAGTCTATAAAGAAATATTTTGTGGCACTTACGTTATTTTACTATAGGCATAACTCAAAAACGGCTCAACCGATTTTATTCAATATAGTTTTTATTGAAAATACGTGATAAGTATTTCAATGGCCTCACTTCCAGGAATTTTCCCAATTTTTTTGGACCCACGGTTCAAAAATCAAAGAGCATTTTAACTTTCGAAGCTATTATTTACGAAAGTATTCGTTTTATCCAAAAGTTGTTTAAGGCATATTCTTCTTGAAAGACCTATGCAACAATGGGTTTCAGATACTTATTGTTTTACCACTTTGTAGGCGTAATTAAAACACATAATTACTCATACCAAATTTCAGTCTACTAACTATCACTGAGCAAAGCCTGATTGAGAATCTAATAAAAAATTGCTGATATTTAAGAGTTCAATGTATGTAAGAATAAAGGAAAAAAAGCTTTTATTTATACCACGGCGCTGGCAAACAAGCATACGACCCGCCTGATTGAAAGCAGTTATAAAGCCTATGAACGCCTGCAACCCCAGAAGATTCACATGCGCGTTGACTACCCTAAAAAAAACTTTACTATGTCGGTGAAATGCAAATAAATACAAATTTTATATTAATTATCAACACAAGCGAATAAATAAATTACTACTAAGGGTTAATACTACCTATCAAATATCTTTAAAAGACCGGCCAAGTTTGTATCGGACCATGTATTATGTAGGGTTCCGTAGAAAGTAGTTTCTTGGAGATAACTCAAAAACGGATGAACCGATAATATGTGAAATAATTTTCGTAGAAAATTAAGTACTAAGCCTTCTTGGTATTTTTTCATATTTTTTAGGCTTACGGATTAAAAGTTAGATGGGGGCTATTATATTTAGACTTTCGAAGCAATTATTTCTGAAAATATTTACTTAATAAAAAAGTTTTAAAAATACTCATATATATATAAAAATACTCTATATATATATATATATATATATACACACATATGATATTTTTAAAGCCGTATCGTACAACATGTTCACATTTACAAAAAAAATATTTTTGACATTTAGTTTGGCATATGTATGTATGGAGTGCCTCATCTAAAAGATTTTTTTAGCAATTTAGCCAGAAAACTAAGTAGCGGCACATGAAACACACCTCTAGATAAAATTTCAGTAATATATGTTTTATAATAAAATTGGCTGTGACATACGGACGGACAGACGGACATGTTTCAAAAAACTTTTAAGGGTTCCGTTTTTACAATTTTGGCTATGGAACCCTAAGAAGTGTTTGCGCTGTGTTATATTTTAAAGATCTACATTTAATGGGCTTACAGCTCTCATGACAATTGTATGACGATTTCGTGCACAAATGCCGCTCCTTACATGTGCATTTTTACTATTCGCAACTCGCAACAGGCTTAGTTTTGTTAATTTATCGTAATTAAGTGAATTTTTACGGTTAATATTTAAAATCGCAACAAAAAAAATAATCATCTATTAAGCTCACTTGCACAGCAAAAAAAATCCAAATTCACATGAAAACACCGCTTTGATGTGCATTCAGTTTTTTTTGCTGTACTAGTCAGTATTTTTTTATTTTTTTCTGATATGCGGAATATTTTTAACCATATTTCGTAAATTCATAAATATTTTGCCGCTCACTGTACTTCAAATTCAAAATCTAGATTTAAATTTTTTTTCATAAAAATCTACTAACCGAGATCGTTATTACTTATCTTATTTGATAGCATTCCTAAAAAATGTCACCGTAGTACTTAATCATAGTATTCAAATCACAAAACATCCACAAAAGGATTAGGTATGATTATTATAAATCTGCCCGCGCGCCTCTGAGTAAAGTCATATTCTTTGAACATTATTGCGGTGCATCGCGGCGGATTTACGCACGATCGCAATGAGAAGGGTACGCGGGTGGCGCGGGTAGAGAGCGCCCAAACGCTCAAGGACACTCCGGCGGCAATCGTCTTAATACTAGTTGTATTGAAGTTGGATCGTGTCATACTCGTAAGTGTCATAACGTGTTTTAAAGTTAGAATACGGCCCTATAAAACAGATTATTTGCTCTTCTCCGTATTGGTGTTGGATTTAATAGTCAAGTCACAGAATTGCATATAAATATTAATGATAAGGCGTACATGTAGGAAGACAATCATAATCATAATGAATAGACACCGGTTCGTTTTGAGGGGTCATTGTCTTTAGTTTTCTAGCTTCCATACTCGTAGCTATTCTTTAAAAACAGGGGCCATACATTTAAATGATTGAGCTATGTCACCTACAGCTAATTAGTTATGTTTATGTACATTGTACCTTTCCTACACATTGACTAGGCCGCCCGTACGACTTTGTCCGTGTAGAACAAAGTTACTATAAAACTTCAACTACATTTTCACCTCCAGTGGGTTGAAATAAAATAAAAAACATTTTTAATGGAGCTTCACTATATTTGAATAATATACATTTAAAATTTCATGGTTCTAACTTCAACTTCAGGCTGGGTGTCTCTCAGTTTTTAGACAACGCGACTACATTATTTATATATTGAGATATAGATATAGATATAGATATAGGTACCTAGTAGGTAAAAACAAACCAAAATAAAATTGAATTTCTTTATTTCCACATTCAGCTTAGCAAAAATCTGGTTGATACAAACTAAACTTCGCATTTTTCCACTTAATTTCCCAATATGAAGAGCACGGCCTCGTGTTGTTATTAATATAGTAATTTATTACTTTTCTAGCGTTATCGTTATCGCTAATATTCTCGCAATGTCGAATTTATCACAGTGTCGTTTGAAATTGACTAGGCTAATTCAGGTACTGTAATAGTTCTAACAACTAGTAGTCCGCCTCGAAGTAAGACGAGTTGACCAATATAACAAGACCCGTATGGAGATCTCTTTTGCACCTCCTAGATCAATAACTCCTCCTGGATCGATCATGCTCATATAAGGACTCGGATCATTTGTATTGTATTTATCCCCAACAAAATTCAAACAGACCAGAAAAACGCCACTAAAGTTTTCGCGGAACAACTATTCAAAATCAAAAAGACATCGAAATGTTGACAGTTCAGTCGTGTCCGAAGTTGCCTGTAAGAACTTCACTTCGTTGCACTCGCTCGTTCGATAAATCATACTCAGCAGAGATATCTGCTGGTATGTGGGATGCTGGTATTGATTGGTAGATATACCAATGACACTCGTAATCTATAAGTATATATGTGTATAGGAAAGTCGTGTCGGTTACACCATTTATAACTCAAGAACGGCTGAACTGATTTTAAAGATGTTTGTAATATTGGATATATCTCTGCCTCTAATAGCAATTTAACTATTAAAATATTTTAGAAATAAAAAAAATTGTTGGCGGTACGAAGTTCGCCGGGTAAATAAATAATTACAAGTTAACCTGCATATAAATGCACTGCAACGTCTTCAATCAAATATACATGCGTTGTACTATTTAGTGGGGATAGGACAGCTTTTCTTGCATATAAAGCTTTTTTTTATCTCTAAATTACGGTTTCACGACTCAACGTCAGTACAGAACTAGACTCTTTTGTACGGTTTCCGTACAAAGTGACATCTTTGCATTGTTTTTTGTACAAACATTGTGTAGGTACCAAAGAAAACTGTTGATTTATCTGAGCTAAAATATATAGCTGTAGGTATAGTATAATAAATTGAAGTATAAAATAATTTAAGTTTTAGGACAGCAAAGTTAGTTTAGTACTTAATGATGTGGAGTTGGGTTCCTTAAGTTTTTTGAAGTGGCTGATATTTCTTTTATCAATAGTAGATTGAATTTAAAGCTTGAAACGGTAGTAAGTTTTTTTATTACATACCGTATTTAGGTTTTTTTTTTAAATTTTGAATGTGACATTTCACACAGTTTGACTGCTGCCTTTGACTATGCGCGATATAAATGACGTTGTGGAAAAAAATTAAAGAGCTATATACCTATCAAGTGTTCAAACGTCAACTTGTCATTACTTTTTTTCCACAACGACATTTATCTAGAGGCGGTAAGTAATAAAAAAACCTAATTATAGTTTTAGGCTTGGAATTAAATCTAATATTGATAACAAATAAATATAATAAATATGACAAATATAATATCAGCCACTTCAAAAAACTTAAGGAACCCAATTGTTTTCTTATGTAAGTAGGAGTAGGTACATATTTTGCTCGTAGGACCAGAATTCTACAACTGGTCCGAAATAACTTAACGGCTCGTTAAACATAATAGGTAGCTTAGCAAACATGTCACTTTTTTACTGTCATAGATAAATTCGTGGTAAAAAATACAGGTAATGCTTTTAGCAAGTTCCACCGGATGTAGAGCGCCCGGAAATTCCGTTTTTGCCGGTCGTTAATCAATAATCGGCAAAAGTTAAAAGTCTTGTCAATTAAAATAGCATTTACCTACATCAAATATATTGCTTAATTAAACCTGTATGAATTTAGTGTGGTTCATTTATTCATCTATTTGCAAAAAATCGCAAGTTTGAATTCGTGTAAATTTCAATAGGTTAATTTTTAATTTTGAGTAAGAAAGCAAAAATTCATAGGTCTATAAATTGAAATCAATTGATGGATTAAATTAACAATTGTGGGTGATGTGCGAAGTAGTAAGAATACTCAATTTCAGGGAAATTTTATCGCTGACTTTATTATTTTAATTCGTCAAAAAAATAATTTATTCATCTATTTGCAAAAAATCGCAAGTTTGAATTCGTGTAAATTTCAATAGGTTAATTTTTAATTTTGAGTAAGAAAGCAAAAATTCATAGGTCTATAAATTGAAATCAATTGATGGATTAAATTAACAATTGTGGGTGATGTGCGAAGTAGTAAGAATACTCAATTTCAGGGAAATTTTATCGCTGACTTTATTATTTTAATTCGTCAAAAAATTAATAACGATTACCATGCTTGGGACGTGTCATAAAATATAACCATCACCCTAAAGAATCCGTAAGTTTTTTGTTTACCTATTTATGTCTAAATTAATGGTCCAGCTGAGATTTCTGTATAATAATTATTCAAAACTTACCGGAGATCCAGCCAAACTGCATGCACACAGCACTGATCAAAATAAGCCGGTTCATGATTCTGAACTGGCAATTACTAATCGATTATCAAACTCGTTCCTTGGCCCGTCTCGCACACAACTATGCTCCTTCGCGGCCTGGCGTTTAGTGTTCACTCTATGTCCATACACTGTACATAAATAATTTCTATACTTGCTTATAATCACTATAACTTGTATTTAACTTGGAACTGTAATTTTAGTATCGCAAAGGCGATAATGGCTTGTTTAAAGTTGATGGGTAAGTTCTGAGAATATTTTCACGGCTCCTAGTTTATCATAACAAAAGGGAGAGCCTATTCGCTGAAGATTTTCACGACAAGGCTGCGTCCTTTTGTTTAACAAAAAATATTTTAAAAACATGTTTTTAAACTGAACTAAGGAAAACCAGAAACAATTTACATTAACATTATTGTAAATTATTTCTGGTTTTCTTTGTTAGAACTAGTTGAAGTAAAAACTAGTGCTGGTAAATACTGTCTTTGAAGTATTTTAGAACCTATAAAACTGCACACTGCCTGCTGCGGTACTGCGCCTGTTTTTAAAATAGAATACAACGGCTATAACTACAATAGAACAGTCCCGCATAAATACGCTTTCAAGACGCGTTTTTGGCTGGGCTGAGTCCCTTTAACATCGTATGAAGCGAGTTTTACTGTATATACTCGTACATACCTACTATAAGTAGTGATGTGTGATCGACCTTAAACATACGTCATCAATGATTTAGAGTAGTGTAGTAATAGATAACTATAATGTTAGCTAATTACACTAATTACTCTTATTTAGAGTAGTATAGGAATAGATAACTTTGTAGTGTGGTGTTAGGTGATATAATTACCTAATTTTTTTCAGATACAAACTTTTTTTACCGAATTCTTTATGACCGTACTTCTATAATTCACGTTGTAAAAAATAAAGAAGAACAACTAAAAATGCTAGAATCTTTTGAAACTGAATCCAGTTCTCCTAATACTGACTCATAAAATATTGAGTTCTTTCCAACTCTAAAAAATCAGTACACTATTGTGACGTAAATGATTGTTGTCGAGATTTGGTTTGGTTGGTTGAAGTCCGGAAAATTGAACAAGGCAATGTTAACAACCAATGTTACCTACTGTAACGACTTCGTAGGTACAGTCTGGTTAACAACCATTTAGATTTTATAAATGGCAAAAATGATATTTAATGATAATTATTGTTTTGCCGCGATTGATGTAATACGCCGATTTTTAAGTGTCCGGTAAAGTTTTTTTTTGATTTCGTTCAACTTTTTGATACTATCTTGCTGTAACAAATAAAACTTATATTAGTATGTAGATAAAGACTGGGTACGATAAAATCCGGACATGCATGATCTGGAGTGCGATTTTTGAATCTCACCAAGTGACTAATTCTCACCGATGTGAGTGATTTCCGAAAGTAAATCACTCACATCGGTGAGAATTAGTCACTTGGTGAGATTCAAAAATCGCACTCCTGGTATATCTTTTTTTCTGTACCACATATTCAAGCATTTCTTTTATTTTAATAATCTGAAATTATAGTAATATGTATATACGAAAAATAGAATCATTATATGGGCTTATGGGAGTTACAATTATATGGGCTTGTGTGAGTTTTTGCCGAATATATTCCATCATATCTTGAATTTTTTGTCCAGCATTTTTTGATAGTCTTCACTCACTTCCTGTTACAATGCCACAATTGTATTTATATTTTCACAAGCTGTTTTATGCTCATTAGAATGTTATCTTACAAAAAAAACGATTTGAAACTCTTTTCTACCTGAGGCAGTCAGGAAGACTTTCTACTCCAAGCACTAAAAGTAGTTTTTATATGGGAGGCATCTTTTTGTAAAAAAGTCAAGCTCACCAAAGCTAGAATACCTCAGAACTATTTACATCTAAGTACAATTAGAAAAATGTAAGCTATTATGAAAAGAGAATGTAATAAGGTATAATTTGGTTTATCTAATAAAAAATAAAAAACTATTTTTCACAGGAAAATTTGGTAAACACTGTCAGAACACCGTATACAAAATATATAGGCGCTGTGGAATATATATTAGGGCCAACTAAATGTTACTTTTACAAATGTATTCTCATAGTCAATATAAAACCAAACCAGCTTAACAAACATTTAGCAAGTATAATATAAAATCAAACGAGCTCAGAAAATGTGGTGTGGACATAAGACCAAGTTTTCTCAAGTGCATTTAGTCTTAGTTGTAGTAGTAAGTGGCTAACAATCGCATTGTAAAATGCTCTTATACGCAGATATAAGATAAGGACCAAGCGTTCTCATGCCAAGAACCGCTTACAATGTTGATATCAGTACGACATTCTTACAATAGCAACCAAGTATAATATAAAATCAAACGAGCTCCGAAAATCATGATATAAGACCAAGTTTTCTTGAGTGCATATAGTCTTAGTAAATGCTGTTGTAGGAGTAAGTGGCTTATAATCGCATTGAAAAATGCTTTTAAATGCATATATGAGACTAGGTAATTAGACTGAGTAGTCTTGAGTCCATACCGGCTAGTCTGATACCAGTATAAGATCGATGGCATGTTTCAAAACAATTATAGGAGTGTTGTAAGCCTACCGCTCTTATAAACGGCGCAATCGGAGACCATTTTGCTAGTTGGGTAGAGTGATCAAAGTCACAGATAACGTAACGTTATATTATGTTTGTAATTTTATTATGTAGCTTGATGACCACAAATTATTTAAAAGAAGTGTTGCTTGAATATGAGGTACTGAAAAAGAGGTATACCATCATGCATGTCCGGATTTTATCGTACACAGTCTTTACATATTATGAAAGATCGTTTCTTTTTTAACTGGATAAATGGAACACTTTTTCGATTTTGTGTTTCATTGATAAATCATTCACTATAATCTAACAGCTGTTTCTCGATTTTTGCTTGGAGAGGTGAAAATGTAAGATTTTTACTTATTAAAATTATGTTAAAATAGTAAGACGACGGGGGGTTCTTGTGAGACGACAGGGTGTTGGGGGGCGGAGGCTATGGTTTTTATGAGGGAAATAGGGCGGCGTGCTAGGGAGAGGGGGTGTGATGCTCGCGTGGGTTCTTTCCTGGCGCAAAGGCTATTCATCGCCATCCAACGCGGTAACGCAGCGAGTGTGATGGGCACCTTTGCGCTGGAAACCACTCGCGGAGGCCGCTTTGAGTAGTTTAGCAGGTTAGCCTAAGCTAAGAAATTTTAATGTAATTTATAAGGACGTATTTTTTTTTTTTTATACCACGACGGTGGCAAACAAGCATACGGCCCGCCTGATGGTAAGCAGCTACCGTAACCTATGGACGCCTGCATCTCCAAAGGAGTCACATGCGCGTTGCCGACCCTTTACAAAAAGGAGGATTCACTGCGTTGACGGCTAAAGGAACAAGAAGGTCCCTCATCGTCAACACATTGGGTCCTCTTTGAGCTCTTTGGCAACCTTACTCACCAGCAGGAACACAACACTATGAGTAGGGTCTAGTGCTATTTGGCTGTGGTTTTCTGTAAAGTGGACTTCCCCAGTCGGGCTCTGCTCCAGATTTGAGCGATGACATTCCCTGAACTTGCCCTACCACACTTAACGAGATGCCATTCGCAGTGCCCATACCTCTCTTTTTGGCGTAGTTTAAGGACATACCCAAGTCCGGACGTAGTTTAAGGACATACCCCGGGTCCAAAACATTATTTTGACATTATTGTAAACATTTATATCAATAAACACAATCATTTCGAATAGTAAGAAAAATATATAAATACGTTGGAAAATGATTCGTCTTACGGACTTCTGGTACTGTTTTTATTTTTATTTTCATATTTATTTTTTAAGCATGAGTATGTTTAGCTAGAGCAATTTTAAGAAAAATTGCCTAAGATTAGGTGATATTTTTGGGAAGTATTAAAATATTTAATACAAATAAAAATGTTCAAATCAGATATTATAAAACATATAAGAGGGTATACAAAATAATATAAAAAAATCAAGCGGCAAGTTTGTACAAAACAACGTTCCCACTAAACACGCTCTGGATGAATTGAGTTTTCGGTTGTTAAATAATAATTATGGAATGAAATGCAATGACAAAACTTCAAACTATCTCATCAAATAAAATTCATGTGCGTTATTTCATTTTAAGCGATTTTCGTTTTCAAATCGTTGGTGGACTCTTCAAATTGCCCCATTTCCGAGTCTCAACATTCATTACCCGGACTTTACCTACCTAATAATTACGAATTGTATAGGTTAAAAAAATTATGTGCAGGTAGGTATTTATACTCAACCTAACACTCATTGTTGTGCGATATAATATAAGTTTAAAATAATTCCAAAATGCGTCTAAGTCCCATACCTATACTTACCTACATAAAAATCATCAATTAATTAATTGTAGAATTTCTGCCAGTTAGTTTAAAATTACGTATAACTTTTTTCAGGTAAAAATATTTAAAAAAAACTATTAATTTTCCTATCAAAAAATACCAACAGAATGAAGACAGAATGGATTGTGTTGCATCCTAACACTAAAAGGGAAACGAACATAAAAACAGCACGGGAAGAAAATTAGTACTTACTTGTACATCAGACCTGGGGGCCGATTTTTGACAATCGAGCGCTCGAATTCAAAGAATTTAACCTCGAATATAATCGCACACATAAGTTTGTCACCATTATTTACGCATGAAATTAATAGTATAAATAATCATGATTTTAAATTACTATCGCTGTTATTTTTAAAACATCACTTCTTCGTTTTAATCAGAGTTTTAAATGTCATATTCGAGTGCTCGAATCTCAAAAATCGCCCCCCAGCGCTGGCCTCCCAGGCTAGCACCGTGCTGAGTCGGGTCCATTTCGTGGCAACCATATAATTATTTATTATCCTTAGATTAAGTATATTTGTTTGCATGTTGTTGTTGTCGCGAATAAATGTTTTCTATTTCTATTTACATACTCATATCAGAGTTGAAGACACAGGGCGGACACGCCATACTACAAAACTCGTTTGAGTGCCTATGTGTGCACACTTCAATGTGTGCGTATATTCTCAGGGCTGTCATTCAATTATTTTTCAAGTTTCCGCTGTCGTAAATGACAACGGTTATGTACAGTCACGAACTCAGATTGTTGAGCCACTTGCCATTATTCGTAATTTAGCCGTGTTATGAATGACCGATGTTACCGACTGTCAGTTACCTCGGTAATTTATTACACGGCTAAATTACGAACAATGGCAAGTGGCTCAACAATCATCCGGGTTCGTGACTGTACAATTAAAAGTTGTAGTTTATAACAGAAGAATATTTTTGTTTAAAGAATAATATATTGCAAACTTAAATGTAATTTACAACGATGATAATGAAGATATAATTAATAAATAATAATAATAATAAAATACTCTTTATTGTACACCTCAATAAAAGAAACTGAGACAGAAAAATTACAAAACTTAAGGTAAACAACAGGCGGTCTTATCGCTAAGAAGCGATCTCTTCCAGACAACCTTAAGGTAGCGGAGATTGGTTAAATCATTAATGTCAGTAGGTGTTGAAAATCATGACAAGATCTTAATTTATCATACACATAGTAATTATGGCAAAATATCTATATCTAGGTACTTATATAAATAATCCATTAAAATAAACATATACATATTACACAATTTACACATATAACCAAATAAACATATCTACTTAAACATACTTACATATACATACTCTTACATATATATAAATAACAGTGTTAGACCATGGAGAAAAGGATTCAGACAAAAGTATCACGACGGAGAAAGATAATGAAATTTAAGATTTTTTTTTAAATGAAGTGGGAGACTGTGCGCACCTTATGCCCACGGGCAGTGAGTTCCAAAGGCGAACCGCTAGAAAAGTAAAGGAGCTATTATAGAATTTTGAAGAGGATGACGGTACGGAGAGAAGCAAATTTCGGGAACACCTGACAGAACGGAGAAAGCTAAAGCGCACCTTGAGATAGCGGGGAGTTGCGGGGTTAAAAAAAATATATAGAGAAAAGAAGTGACAAAATGTGGGAGTTGCGGCGAAGGCGTATAGGGAGCCACTTGAGTTGTGAACGGAAGTGGGAAACATGATCATACTTGCGCAACCCAAATATAAATAAATAAATATTATAGGACAATCTTACACAAATCGACCTAGGCCCACAGTAAACTCAATAAGGCTTGTGTTATGGGTACTAGACGACGATATATATAATATATAGATATAGATAAATACTTAAATACATAGAAAACATCCATAACTCAGGAACAAATATATGTGATAAACACACAAATAAATGCCCTGACCAGGATTCGAACCCGGGACCTCCTGCTTCGTAGGCAGGGTCACTACAGACTGGGCTAGAAGGCCGTTAAAATATAAATCGAATGCAGACATTCTGAATGCGCTCAAGTTTATTGAGTTGATCTTCAGTAAGGTCAAGATAGCAAACATCAGCGTAATCTAAGATGGGGAGGAGAAGAGTCTGACTTAGCGCAATTTTGGTAGGAATGGGTAAGAAGTTGTGTTATAATTCCATTTTGTTTCTCTCTTAATTCTCAACGAGTGCATGAAATGAGGAAAACGCCTTAAAAGATCAGATACTTTAACGTGTAAAGAAATTATGATGGATGTTACTTTGTCTAGAATATGGAAAATATTACTGACAGTGATAGGTACAGTTCAATATACATCATCCAACCATTTCACTATTGCTTGAAGAAATCTGTTGCTGGAGCGCAGTCAATGGCGGCACGCACTCAAGGTAGCTTCTCCACTGTATTTTTATGTACATATTATAAAAAAAAAACCGGCCGAGTGCGTGTCGGACCACGCATAATGGAGGGTTCCGTACAGGCTATCGAAAAAATTAATATCGCAAGGTCGTATCTGCCTATGTACGTAAACTGTAACATAGGTATAGACCCATTAATGGTTATCGTTTGGAATTATTCAAAAAATAAATTCAAAATCATCTGTCAACACTGCCTTATTCACATTTTTATGACTCAAATAATTTGTATGAAGATTTGTTTGGTATGATTCTTTGTCGATTTAACAAACATTTCAAATTGAGAACTATTAGTGGGTCAAAGACTAAATCTAAATCAAAGTTTAGCGAATGGGCTACCGTGGGCATTCATAAAAGTAGAAAGAGGCTTTATGAACTTTATGGAGAGAGAGAGCTGAACAAAAGTGCAGATTTTCTGGACTATGTTAAGAACTATTCAAACATTTTCAAGAAAGTGTGTTTGACTGCGAAGGCGAACTATACTATGTAGTGCAAAAATCAAAATTTCGGACAACAAGGTGAAAACAGTATGGAATATTATAATATAGAGGGCGGAGTACCGGTGGCAAATTTCACACTAAATGTATGGAGTCGCCTAAGTATTCTTATGATTAAATAAATAACGAATAAATGATTAATTTTGCATAATAATTTTTAGGAACTTATAGAAATTATCTTACGAGCATACAGATATAATGTAATATGTTGTTAATATCTATAATACATAATAATATGTTTTCTTATCAAAACATTATCATTAGGTACTAAATACTAGACTAAGAAGTTATACCAGCCAAACGATATATTATTTTCAAGACCATTCAATTACAATTGAGGACTGGAATTATGTGTTCGAGGTCCTCCTCACAATCTACACTTAAGTGCGTATCCATGTTATAAAATGAATGGACTATGGCCACATGTTCCTGGTTTTTCGGAGTGAATCGGTTTCTTAATTTATTGAAGATCCAGTTATGAGTGGAAAACGATCGCTCTACATCTACCGATGTCATGGTTGCATGTTTAAGGACTTGTTTATAATTTTCCATTGTAATCATATTCCTTAATTCGTCAGCATCTGGGTTTCTATCTAGAACCAATTCGAGTTTGTTTCGCACGGTTTCACTTCCTTGGAGGCTTAAAATACTCCTAACTATATCTATTACCAGAAAACTTTCTTCTATCGGAATTTTAGTGCATTCTAATTTTTCTATCGATTCGGGTATAATTTCGTAACAATTTTTTATAAAGCTTAACTCGTTTTTTAAATTTTCATTTTCAAACAACTTCTGGGCTTTTCTAATGGCAATAGCTTCTTTACTGTTCAATTGCATCACAACATTTTTAATCACGTCAAAATGTCTATCGTAGTAAAAACTTGCATTTAACCAGGTGCCCCAACGAGTGATAATGGGTTCCGGCGGTAAAGGCACATTCTGCGCATGGTCCCTGAAAAATCGGACGCGGTGTGGTGATTTAAAAAAAATCTTCTTGACATTAGATATTAAAGAATTGACCAATTTATGTTCAGATCTTATCTGCTCCGCGACTCTGTGTAGTCCATGAGCGAAACAAGTTACGTGTCGTACTTTAGTGTACTTTTTCTTGAAAATCTTGCCGGCAGCAAGCATGTACGCTGCGCTATCCGAACAGAATATTAAAAATTTGTTCATATTATCTGTAAAATTATCCTCCCACAAAAAATTCAAGCTTTCGTCAACCACCGCTGCAATTGAGTTCGCGTTTACAGTACTAACGACTTTACACGCTAACAAATATGGCCTTTGTAAAGCATCATCAAGTGATTTTATAATTACATTTACTACGCAATTACCGAAATTATCAAGAGTCTCATCCACCGCAAGCCATAAATTGGAATCGAAAAATGTATTTCGTATTTGCTTGACGGTCGCATTGTATATTCTGGTAAGATAGTATTTTCTCAAAACACTTTCTTCGGGAAGTTTTACGCCTTTATCTAAGTATTTTCCAAATAACTTTTTAAATTCTGGATGGTTAACTCTTTTCCATGGGATGTTACACGCTATAAGGAAAACGCATAAATCATAGGCAAAGGTGCCATTTTGGTTTCCACAGTTAATTTGGTGTTGTTTACTGTTAACGTGTTTTTCGACATTATATTTTTTCAACTGCTTTAAATCCACTGAGCAAGAAATACAGTGAATGCTACATTCTTCCTCATTATATATAAGATTTTCGTACGGTTCTATCATCCGCAGAATTGTTGCTTCACATGGCTTATTCATCTTGATATTTTTCGGTTTTAAATATTTAGCCGACGCAATAATAATTCAGATAATATAGATGTAAAGTAGCTGTCTAAATTGACAATGTCAAATAATTAGTTTCTAAATGTCTCATAAATTTGTAAATTAGTAACTTTTTGAAAAGAAAGGTTGCATATGGTAAAAAATATTATATCGATGAATGGTGACTTTGTTAAAAGAAATTGAAAAATAACCCAAAACATTTACGACATAACATTTAGGTGTTCCTGAAATCGATTTATGAAAATAAATGTTAAGTACTTACTTCCAATTTCCGAGTAGGTACCATACTAAGTACATTAGGTAAATGAATAATTTTATTATTCAAGCCTAAAATAATAATTATAAAAACGACTCCATACCTTTTGTGTGAAATTTGCCACCGGTACTCCGCCCTATTATAAATAAGGAAGCTGGTAAATGTAAATCACGCGATTGTCAAGTCAACATTGTCTCAGAGGAACAGCAGGTCTTGTCAAATGACGATATTGCCTCGGCATTCGAAGATTATTTTTCTAACATAGCATTACCACAAAATGTCTAAAATCATCTTCGTTTCAAGCTCATTCCTTACTTTGCACTAATATTAAGAAATCTCAGATGATATTTGAATTTGACCTTGAAGATTCAGAAAAAAATGTAAAAATATTCAAAGCTCTGAATTTAAAGAAAACAGAAGACTTATGGGGTACATCAGTTGTAGTCATCAGTCATATAATAGACGTCATAGCGCCTTACTTAGCCTTAATTTATAATAATTCAGTTTCACATGGCGTTTTCCAGATCTTATGAAATGTACTAAGTAAAGTCTTTGAAAAGCTAATGTTAAATGATCTACTGGGCCACTTCAACAGACATGGATTGCTTACAAGCAATCAGTTTGGTTTCACAAAGGGACGTTCCACAACCGACGCTGCTGCGGTACTCATCAAACATATTTTTATTGCCTGGGAAAAACATTACGATGCAATTGGTATATTCTGTGATTTTTCTAAAGCGTTTGATTGTGTAGATCATACAACCCTCATTCTTAAATTAGAACATTATGGTTTGTCAGAAAATGCCTTGAATCTCATGTCTTCATATCTTAGCAACAGAACACAAACAGTTGTTGTAAATAAAACCCAGTCTAAAGGGACTTCAGTAAAATTAGGGTTCTATTTTGGGCCCATTCCTGTTTTTGGTTTATATAAATGATTTACCTTGTGTAGTACAAAACCTTTGTGATATCGTTCTGTTTGCCGATGATACATCTTTAATTTTCGAAGTTGACCGGCAATCTACCGATTTTACTGTAATCAATAACACACTAGCTGCTGTATTGAACTGGTTTACTATTAACAATTTACATTAAGTAGCAAATTGTTAATAGCTAAGAAAACCAAATGTATTAGATTTGTTTTGCCAAACGTTGCACCGGTGGACACTAAGATTCTCCTGAATGGTGAATGTTTAGAGATAGTAGATAAAGCAGTGTTCCTTGGTTCGACGTTGGACAAAAATCTACAATGGAGTCCTCATATAAGAAAACTCGCTCTTCGATTAAGCTCGGCCGCTCATGCCGTTAGGAGAATTAGACAATTAACGAATATTGACACAGCTCGCTTAGTTTATCACAGTTATTTTCATAGTGTAATGTAATGTCATATGGTATTCTGGTTTGGGGCAAAGCAGCTGACATACAGACTATATTTGTTTTACAAAAAAGAGCCATCCGCTTTCTGTATGACTTAAAGGCAGGTGCATCAGTTAGAGAACTATTTAAAGAAATTAATATTTTAACTGTTGCTTCCCAATATATCTATGACAATATTATTTTTGTTGTAAAGAATATACATACATTAAAAAAAAATTCTGACATCCACAGCTATAACACTAGAAATAAAAACAAGCTTGCTATCAGAAGTAGTCGTATCCGCAAAGCATATAAGTCATTTTTTGGTCAAGGTATTCACATTTATAACAAGTTACCCGTCGATGCTTTAAATTTATAATTTCCCGCTCTTAAGAAATATTTGAAAAAAAGTTTAATGTCAAAGGGTTATTACAGGGTCGAGGACTATATGACGGACAAAGATGCATGGCCCAAACCAGAAAATACTACGAAATCATCTAACATTTAGAGGACACAGTTCAGATAGGAAAGCATATCAAACGTTTTGTGAAGCAATCAGATTTGGATTTTATTATTATTATTATTATTTAAATTAAACCAATACGTACATTGTATGTCTCTCAAGCTGTTTTGATATGCCTTCTTATAGAACTACGCATTATTGTGTATCTTTAAGATGTAATATTACTGTATTACTGTTTTGAAAAAATAAGTCCCGCCGAGTTTCTTGCCGGTCATAAATAATTCTTCTCGGGTCAGAGGTGTAGGGTTGGAACTGGAGGTAGTTTTTTTTTTCTTTCTGACGTTCATAAGTGCATTGTAATGTGCCTAAATTGAAGAATAAATATCTTTTATCTTTATCAACTTTTTTGACTTTCCGAGTGATTATTTCTGAAAATATCTACTTAATCAAAGGAACCTCAGTGTTATTTTTCAAGACCTATCTATTGATACGAGTATGCATCATGTTGATATTTGGTAGATTTTTTTTTTGACAATTAGTTACATGAATGGAGTGCCCCCCGTAAAATGGCTGTGACATACGACGGACGGACGGACGGACAGACGGACATGACGAAACTATAAGGGTTCCGTTTTTGCCATTTTGGCTACGGAACCCTAAAAAGCACATAAATAATGTTGTAAATATATAGCGGTAGGTTATTTATTGCTATTAAGTATCTGTTCGTATATTTGCCCGAATGTTTAGGCTATATACGTCCCACTGCTGGGCACAGGGCTCCTTTCATGCACGACAGGGATCGGGCTGTAATGCCTACGCTTGCTCAAAGTGGGTTGGGGACTTCACATGCATCTTTGAATTTCTCCGCGGATGTATTTGTTCGTAAGAACTATTTTATAATCTGACATATAACTTTGACCAACATTTTTTTTCTCTTGATTTTTATTAAAATACTTATAAAAATACTGCTATCACGACACAAGTAAAAACATCTAGTAAAAACAATCACTGGCAAACAGGCAGAATACACAGCGAAACAATGAAGGTTCTTAGTTAACTACGAATATCTTAAAATAAAGCTTTGAGAATTTCAGGAAACACAATTCATCACAAAAATAAAATAAAAAAGCATTTAGAGTTTAAAACAAAATATATACTTAATTAAAATAATCAAGTAACCTTTTCTACACATAGGTCATTAAACGAAATAATTATATGTTTAAGAGTTATTTTCTAGTTTTTTGATTAAATATTAGTAACGCTAAAGAACTTCCTTCTGAAGGATTTGTCCTTAAAGGATCGGTTGTTAAATTTAAGCATATTATATATCCTAAATCTTATAAACAACTTTTTCAAATATGTGTTCGGAAAACATTCACAACAATCTGTCAATGATATGTCAGACAAAGCATTAAAGATTTGGTTCCCAACAAAATCCAGACAATCGTCATCAAAAAAATGCTTAAATATTTCGTCCATAGCCTGCACATATACAACAAAAGTTTGCGGAGGATTTATTGACAGCACTTTTTCTTGATTGAATGATTTCTTTGATGTGAAAAAATATTCGTCTGTAAATTGGTCATTGGAGCTTATATATTTCATAATTTTTTCGCACTTATGAATGTTTGCGCATTTATGCAGCAAATAACCACAAACATATACAAAAGCATTTTTCTTTGGTAATTCAAATCTGTAGTCCGTTGTTTCTACTGCCAAACTGGATGTGGCCTGCTCAGTGTCGACGTCTTTGTCATCAAAAACTTTAAATCTGCCATATTCACCATCAATGTCCAGGAGTAATTTATCTAGATCATCGGAACAGTTAGTTCGGTCCGAGTAATGCATCAAATTTGACATAAATAGCTTACCGAAAGCTCTGCTGAATTCGATTGGTGTTGGTTCACGGCAATTTCCTCCTTGTTGCCTAATTGAACCAAAAAAGTTTTCTAACGGATGCTGATTCAGCCTGCGTGTAAATAAGAATCTAAACCCATGTGACTGTAGGTCTTTGGTCAAACCCCGTACACTATTAATTGTCAATTTCAAACCTTTGAAACATTTAATTACGTTCGTGACATCTTTATTGATCACGTTGACAACATTGACAGTGGACAAGAAATGCTCAAGTTCGTCCAGAACTTTTGATTGCTTGGGTGTACCAGCAAAAGCATTTTTATTTTCATTAGGATCCTTCACAACAGATGAGTTCAAAACATCAAACGCATTATTCATTAGGTCGATTAATTTTACAGTACCTGAGGCAGCTTGGTCTAATCGTTCGAATTCAATGTAGGTACTCATTCCTGCAGCAACAGTTTGACTAAATATCTGTGTTGCGTACATCACCTTCATCTTCTCAAATTTGTTAGGTTTTATGTGTGATTCGGTGAGTTTTGGGGCTAGGCGGTAAGCTTTCTTACTATCTTGCTTGTAAAATGTTTTGATATCTTCCCACTTCGCAGTCATTTCATTGCCGTCAATGTCCACAAATTTTAAGTTGTGAATAAGAAGGTTATTTCGCACATTTTTTACTAGATGTGGAACGTCATAAAGACTGTATATCTTTTGGTCACCAATATAAAAATATGGATTTTCTTCGGAAACGTTCCGTTCATGGGCCAATCTCAGAAAATTTGAACCTTGATCTGACACAAATGCTACTACATTAAATCCGATATTTATAATTTGCGAAATAAGATCGTCTAACCACAATTTAAGTTCGCTATAATACTTGTTTTCAGCTAGAAAACAATATGCCAGCGGCTGCTTCCAATTAGAAAATATACCTCGGGCCAAAATAGTATAAGCCTGTGTGGCTGGTTCTTTTTTCTGTACTCCGTTAGTTTCATGAAAACCCACGATTTTGTCTTTATTTATTTGATAAAATAAGTTTCTCTTCAATGATATTTCATCCACCGAAATAATACAGAACTTGGCTGATTGGTCTAGTTTTTCTAATTTTGATTGTAAGCAAAGCAGCACACTTGGGCGAAGTTTTGTACCAATATCAATTTTCATGCGGCGTAATGCCCTTTCAGATGGTAAACTTAATGTATTTGCTAAAACTCTGTACGACAAAGGGCTAGAAAAGAATATACTTAACGCAAATAACTTGTAACTTTTGTCATATTTGTTACTGCGACTTTTGTGCTTCAATTGCTTTTGTACTTTCAGTATTTTTTTCAACTGAGGGGACATATCACATTCTTTTTGATCAAGCGCCGCACACTCTAATTCGCTATCTAAAACTTTGCGCCGTTTACACTTAGTTTTTAGTTGTCCTAACAGTTTTCTTTTACAAGGTGAGTTAACAGTCAAATCTTTAGTGGTTTGAGCTGATTCTGAAACACTTGAATTTGTAGTCTGTGAGGCATTGTCATGTGTTGACATCCGCTGTGGTATAGCGTATTCAGTTTGAGAGGATTTTGATCGAGTCAGAAAATCTTGGGGCAAATTCTGTGTTGGTATTGCTTCTGATTTTAGTCTTTTTGTCAGACGATCTGTTTTATTAAAATGCAAATCACAAACACGGTAATTTGCGTGTAAATATTCCACATCCTTATCCAAGAAATCTGACCGACCAGCAGCCACTATCCATTGTTTGCATCTGTAAGTAAATTCATGTGGTAAATCATAAGAAAGAAGCATGCGGGAAAAATAGAACTAGGAGGATTACGAGAGCTGGGTATTTACTTTATTTTTGAAGTCGGTGCCAAACCAGTTCACTGTCGCTTTAGAGCGGGACAGTGGTGCAAGAATTTAGTGGTGTTTTTCGTTGTCCTAAAATTTTGGTTTGACACCGACTTCAAAAATAAAGTAAATGCCCAGATAATTATAAATTTTCTTATTATTAGGTGTTAATTACTTTTTGTATACTAAAACCTTCTCCAGAATGTAACAAATATTTTTCAGAAATCTTCATTAAAATCGTTTTAGCCAAACGCGAGATAATCACAAACAAACATAAAGCCTGACCAGAAATATATGATTAATCAAGAGGGCGCTATTATTTTCATTTATGTGGCAACAGTTCAATATAGTCATAGAGCGTATTATTCTCTATGGTATGGTGACGTCTTGATTTGTTTACCTGTCAGCTCTGATGTTAATTTGAAAATGTTTACAGTGAAAAAGCTTCATATCCCGAGCGTATTATTTACAACAGTTTATTATATACACTATTTACAATATTTCGCTCTTAACTATGGATATTTTTGGGAATTTTTTGTCGTTTATTACTTAATATTCAACCAACACTTTTATTCAAGTAAATCGCCTCAATGACACTGAGAACTATGACAGCCTGTCACATGCACTCACACATGCATATCATCCTGTCATTAAAATTATTGCCAGTGTAAGAAATTAGTTCCAATCAAGGATGATATAGACATGGATGGACAATATCCATACAAAATCGCAATCCTTTATTTCAGGTTAAAGCACTAGCGTCATCTATCGGTCACACCAGACACTAAATCCTAGTTTCTAATACTTTGTTCAGCGCTTAACGCTGACAGAATAACTTGACTCCAGACTCGACAGATAGCGCTGTGGCACTTAGTACCGAAAACAGACGTATAGCCGGAAGGTTCGAGGAACGCGATTTTGTATAGTCATCAAGGATGATTAGGACATGGATTGACAATGCCTATACAAAATCGCGTTCAGGCTATACGTCTGTTTTCGGTACTAAGTGCCACAGCGCCAAGGATTGCTTTAACCTGAAATAAGGGAAAGCGATTTTGTATGGATGTTGTCCATCCATGTCTATATCATCCTTGGTTCCAATGAAATTCCGCAACGTGGCGCATGTTCATATATTTCTAGTCAAACTTTACATACAAACTAACGAGTCAAACTGAGAACCTCCTTTTTTTGAAGTTAGTTAATAAAAAATATGTGTGTAAATAACGCACAATGTTTCTTAATGGTGCTACGGAAGTTGAAATCACCAATCAGAGTAACCCCGGTTTACGGCACTAATCCGCGCAAGTTTGGGCTTGTTTCGAATGTTGCAACCCATAAAAAAAAAAACAGTCCTACTAACACGAAAATGTGATTTAACAAATTATGATTTAACCAAATTCTTTGGACGAAATCCAGCACATAACCCACTTAGCAAAAAATATTTATTTTTTATAAAAAATTGCAAACATTATTTGATAGTCACGGGTTAAAAGCGAAAGTAGACTATTTATGCTTATGTACTATGCTTACAGTAGAATCAAAAAGGTTATAATTCAAATAAATAACTATCTATTTCACATTACAAAGCTGCAGGCGCGAACCCCGAAAATCGAGCTTTTGCTATCTCTGTCTCTATCGCTCTTGCATATTCGAAAGAGAGTGATGCAAATAGTGGTTCGCGGTTATAGGCCTAGCCACTCCAATAATTTGGACGAGAACTAACGAACCCTACTGCGGGCCTACCGCGAACATGGAAATTTTGTTATATCCCTCTCTATCGCATTTGCTCATACGAGCGAAAGAGATTCAGATAACGAAATTTCGACTTTCGAAGTTCGCGGTAACTCGGTCGGTAAAGGCGGAATCAGACGGTTAATTTTTCGTTCATTTTTATGTTTCATTCCGCACCTTTCACCCGAAGTGACACGTCTGATCATAAAGTGAACCAAAAGTGCCGAACAATCACCCGAGGTTCACTCGGATGAATGTTCATCCGAGTGAACCGTCTGATTCCGCCTTAAGCCCTCTATATAGTCTACATTCTATATATAACCTGACAACGTCGCAGCTCGCGGCCCTAACGCGCGCGATGTGCGCGAGCTGGCAACGCTTTATCGCTCGCCGCGCTGTTTCCCAACATTCACATTTTGTTTCATAATGTAATATTTTTGGTAAATAAGTAATATAGATAAAAATAACTGCCAAATTTATTACTTTTCATCATTGACATGTCTTTTCTTACTTTGAACAACAAAACGTAGTCCTTAATAAAATTTCAATGTGTGCGACTTATGATAAAGCGTAGTAGTTCGAGACTTAGCGATATATTTATGTATATTTTAATTTGCTTACCTAATTTCATCCTTGGGGAACCGAAAAAAACTTCTTTTCTTATTCTGATTGCTTTCTAAACACCCATAAACTTGACAGTACGCCTTGTACGGCGACATTTTGCGTTGTTTCTCCGACGCGCTGCCGACCAGACTGACGGCCTAACCTACGACCTACCAATCGGCCGCCGCGGGGTGAGGTAATTCCGATCGGGCCGGGGCGGAGCGTGGCCATTTTGTATGAAATACTATTAACTCTTCTGTGCCCAAGACCACCTTCCTTATACTGTTCTCATATGGTATTCCTATATCCCTAAGCTAAGCTGTCAATATACTAAAGTAGTATTTTAATTCAAGACAGTTCTTGCAATACAAAGTGGTTTGCAAATTGCAATGTATGCCAGGAGCTGTCAGATTCCTTTTAGTATAGGTATAAATCTGTCCCTAATAATAATACTGGGGATTAATGTTACTCTGCGTCCGTAGGAAACACCTTAGACAACCCTACACGAGATCCCTGGGTAGTGCTAAAAGAGTAACAAACTTGGCAGCTGCACTGTCCCATCTGGACTATCCTGGACCTCGCAGCACTCGCTGGATTTTCTTCATCATCTATTTTACCACTACTACCCGAGAGAAGAAATGCCTATACAAGGTGCTCGCGAGGAAACCGCATAATTTTAACAGCGTACTCTTAAGGCCAAAAGAAGTAAAAAATATCATATGACTTTTGGACAATTTCGCCAAAAAAAAAATTTTTTTTGTTTTTTTTTTCTCTTTTTCTGAACGTATTCTTAAATTAAAAATAAATGTTAATGACAAAACTATGCCTAAAAACAAATAAAACTACTTTTTTTTTTCTTAAAATCAAAGTTAAAGCAAAGTGTTTCCTGTCACTTTGATGTCTGTCAACAGGGATGCCTATAATGAGTTCCATAGTGGTAAAATTGCCGTTAAGAAAGCGTTCAGTCCTGAGTTATAATCAAAATATTTTTTTTTTATTGGTTATAACTCCGAAACAAGATGAATTTCAGAAAAGTTTATTTGACGTTTTAGTCTCTAAATAAAGTCGGGATAACGCTGTTAAAATTATGCAGTTTCCTCGCGAGCACCGTGTATATATATATCCAGTGACATGTAGCTATACAATAAATTAATTATACTGACTCACCTCAAGCCTGTTCAAGCATGTCTACGATACAAGGATATCGCAAGAAAACTTTGTTACCGAAATTAATTGATAGAAAAAGTATTTATTACTTTTTTAATTAACGATTTTTGAATGAAACGAATCTTTCAAAAAGCATGTCCAAATAAAACCTCAACCTTCAATTAAAATTAAAAGTTGATTAACGGCTGCAGTTGAAAATACAATTGACATATTTGGATTTATGTTAAAAAACTAGATTTTTCCTAGGAATGAGTTTTGCTCTGAACTGATGTAATATATATATACGGGGTGAAATCTGGGTCGTGATCCTAAACCACTTTTTGTGACTCTGTAACTAATCACCATAATCACATGATAGTATTGAATCAAAACAGAATGATTTTTTTATTACATTATTCCATTAAAATTAATCTTAAACTAAGTAAATCATGCCCATCTTATTGGTTTTGACACACGCTGTATGGAAAACGACAAGACGTCACATTGATTAGGGTGACAAATTGTACGCCAAAATTATTTTTTCCACTTATCATCTAAAAAATAATCACCAATATTGGTGACAAAAAGTTAAGATTAACACATCATTAATTCATTAGCTTCATCTTTCGATTCTGTATCATGCCTTGATCGCTTGCTACACGACCCCGATTTCATCCTGTATATAATGTAATAAAAAAAATGTATATTTTATTTGTAGTAATGGTTCTGCAGTAGCAAATAAAATTCACTGTTCCATTTATGCACCAGCCTATTAAACAGGTTCGATTTAATTGACCACTTAATTATCAAATAGTTAAACATTTTATCAACATGCGTAAACTTCACTCATTATTCAAGTCTTATGCACAAAAAATAATAATTCCAAAATGATTACATAAATACAAGTGACAATTTAAAAGCGGTAGTCTCTTTCTAATACATGAGGTCTCGTTCTAACGAGAGTTCGGTTTGTAAATTGTGACTTGTTTGTAGGCGTCTGCTGTGGAGACTTTTAACCTCTTTACCTCCCAAAAAGAGGGTTGTCATAAGCTTGACCGCTACGTGTCTGTCTATGGCGCCATAGCGCTAAAATAGCTGGACCGAATTAAATGCTTTTTTATTTTATTTGAAAGCAGTTTGTAACTAGTAATCTTACGTGTCTTATCAAAATCGGGTCAGCAGTTCCGGGGGTTTTACTAAATTTATAATACCTAGTTATGTAATAATTCCAGGAAAAAAGGTCTCCCTTTGTCGATATTATGGCGTTATTATAGTGTCCTTGTTAATTGACCCTTCCACTACAGTATGTAAAAAAATATCCGTTTAAGGGCATAATTGGTATCATATTGCCACTAAGAAAAAAAAGGAAAAAAAAAATTTCGACACGAAAAACTAAATTTTATAGAACACGTCGTCCCTTCTGGCCAACAAAAAAAAAATGTTTTTCGCGTATAATTTTTTTTTCTTTTTTTTATAATTAGAATACGATCCCAATTACGCCCTTAAACGGATCCCCAGAATTTTTGTTACACCTTGTATATACAGTTGAAAATATGATTGAAAATTTTAAGAACTGCTACGCGGGCGAAGTCGCAGGCGGAGGCTAAAAACTAAACAAATCTTAGCGTAGTAAGAGTATATATATTTACAGGTTTATGTGTTACCGTTTCCTTTGTATAAAAAAACCTTGACACCTATGCTTGAGGAGGTACAATGAGGACCGAGTGGTACCACTCTGCTGAATTACTTTATTTAATAAATTAAGTAATAACATGCTATTTGTGAAGTTACTAATATTAGCGATGTTCCGGAGATGCTTTTACTGTGTATTAATATTAATTCGTACTGTTTTTTGTGTTTATTTTTTTTTATGATCGCCTTTGCTTTACATAACATGGCTTTTCTGAATAAGGCATGTGTATTGGTAGTTGGCCGCAAAGCCGTATCGACGCGTTTGAGATGTGGTGTTGGCGACAGCTCTTAGGGATACCTTGGACTGCAATGCGCACTAATCAATCCATACTAGAAGAGCTACGCATAAAACGCCGGTTGTCTACGACATGCCAGGACCACATACTCACATTCTTCGGACACCTCTCTCGACGCTCCTCGGATAGCCTGGAGAGGATCGTCATGACGGGAAAAGTTGAAAAAAAAATAAAAATAAAATAAAAATAAATATTATGGGACAATCTTACACAAATCAACCTAGTCCCACGGTAAGCTCAATAAGGCTTGTGTTGTGGGTACTAGGCGACGATATATATAATAGATAGATACTTAAATACATAGAAAACATCCATAACTCAGGAACAAATATCCGTGTTAAACACACAAATAAATGCCCTGACCAGGATTCGAACCCATCAGGGTTCATCTGATGAACCTTATTACCGTGTAAAACAGTCGTTCATAGGTGACTAGAAAAAACGGTCCAATAGAGGGCATAATATAGGGGCGGTGTTTCACTTGAACTGGTTACAAAATTGACATACATTGACATTTTGACTTGTTGTCATGCTGGCATTATTGTCTAATGACGTCATAACTCCCTAAGTCGAAGCGGGACGCGGCTCCCTAAATTACTCTCTCTTTCGGCCTTGCTTTTTGACCCAAGAGTGTGCTCCGGTTTAAAATTATAACTTCATGGATACTAATAGTAGGAGCGCACTAACAGTGATAAACCTTATCTCTTTGTACTAAGTGCTATGATTGTTTAGTTAATAGTAGCAATGATGGTTTGACAGCCATTATCATTGTTTACCCAAATACAAAAAATCTGCGGCAGGATCAAAATATGACTTTTTATTATTTTATTATGATTTCCGTTTCATTATCATGTCAGATTTTGTAGAAATTCTTTAAAAAACAGGTATTTATTTTGTCTTTAAATCATGTACGCTTTAAAATATTGTCCTTATTACATTCGTTTTTATCTACACTCACATTGTAAGTTCTCTAAAACGTGTTCGAAAACGGTAGGCAATGGCTAGCATTACCACAACCGATTTTACTATGATAAGCTTTTTATCTGTGGCAGTAACGTAATTTTAACTTTACATGCTCAAATATTGATGTGTTATGAGTTTTGATAACATAATGTACACCTGCACGCGCCCGCGCGGCCGCCGACACGCGCCCGCCCGACCGCCGGCACAATCGAGTTGGCCATGGCGGTGCAATGGCGGCCATTCTATGGTTTCGGAATACGGCATTTAGGATAAATAATATGAGTGTAGATAAAGCAGTGTATGCAACTGTACGTAAATAGGCCTTAAAACGTAACAGTTACATAATAGTAGTTTATGTTTTAGATTTGACAAAAAACATACATGCTTTCATACAAAAAAATTTTTTAAAGAAAGTGCTTGAAAATATCATATGATACCTCAAGGTCTTAAATCTAGTATTTTAATAACAACCCCATAGCCTAGCAATAATCATTAAAACATTTTCTACTCCACCTTTTGTAAGGCAATGTATGGAGATGATTCCCCAATGATTGCATTAGATCTCCTTTAAAGAGTATTATATCCTATTTTAATTTTCATTTAATCTATAAGGGATTTTTACAGGTGCCGAATAATTTGACCTGAATAGATAAGTTATAAATAGACTTGATATCGCTGCGCGCATCGTGGACATCGTGGTTCAAGGTGGAGGTCGCCGTTATTACATTGATAACATTTTATAATCGTGTTTAAACAGTTTCATTATTTATTACTATTACATAAAGTTCAGCGAACATTTTAATAACATTGCAACTACTTACATTTCTTTCGTGCATACTGTTCTGTCTCAGCATGTGCGTTCAAATTGTAGCAGTACCTACCTACTGTGCTGCCTACTGTTCTGCCCCACTGCTCTGCCCTCGTATGCAACGGGCATAAGAGAAACCTGTGCTCAGGGGCCCAATTCGACAACCGAAATCTGACAGTCGCTAGAATTCTCGTGTGGCAAAATTTTCGAGTGGATATCCACGTCACAGTTTAACATGTCGAATAGGGGTTCAATAGAGGGATATTTAAACTAGCTTTAAAAAATTGTCATTCATGCTTTCATGCATTGCTTCCACAAACAACAAAAATAAATGACATTTTCTCATACATTATTGGTTAACTTTTTTTTTAAATAAATAGTTCTAAATTTGTTTTTTTAACTCAAATGATTTTTAGGAAGAAAAAATTTAAAATAGTATAATAAACACTTGGACTTGTTACTCTACCAGCTTTCATTTTGAACTAAATTTTTCAGCCTCGCTTGAACATTCAGGGTTAGTTAATGAGCGTAGAAATCGATTGCGCATTTCATTTTCAGTGGCTTTTTATTAAACCGAGTGTATACACTTAATCCTATGATACGGTAAGAATAAATAAACGGATGGGTTTCTTTTTTTTACTTATCCCAGTATATCAATTATTTGTGAATCTGTAAGGACATGTTTTGTCTTCAAAATCGCTGGAAACTGTCCACAGTTTCTGCCATGTCATTGCCATTACGCATTCCAATGCGTAGCGCACGAGCAGTCGCAGACATGGACATCTATGGAGAAGCATGTCCAGCAGTGGGCGTCTTTAGGCTGATATGATTCCAAGTACAAAGCCTACCTATAACCTTACTTTTTGTATACCTTATATTTGTACCTATACTAGAGGAGTCATAGTTCGTGTCTCACGTTCATGACACGGCACTCGATCCCGGATACGTGCTCAGTTTTTACATAGTTTGAGTAGGTATCATTCATTTTTCCTTAAGGACTAACATGTACGTACATGAATACACGGGCGTGTGATCATTAGCACCTTCAATGTAATTTTTGTACAGTAAACCAATTTAATTACTATACTAGGGCACTTTAGAACCTTGTCATAATGGCAGTTGCCCGTGGAAACGTATAATTCTAACCATGCACTCGATACTAAACTAACTAGGTTATTTGTACAGTCAGCAGCAGAAGTGGCTAAGCGGGCCAAGTGTTTAAAATGATCTTAACACGCTCTTGTTGACTTTTTATACCTAATATAGACGTAAGTATACGTAGGTACGTAAGTATACGTACCTAACCTCTATACCTTAAGAACAACCGTAAAAAGTAATGAAATAAACGCATTTGTATTTGTATTATTAACAATAAAAGAAAACACTGCCAATATAATTTTAAACACTTCGTTCGCTTAGCTACTTAATATACTGTTGTTGTAAATAACATTTAATTATGCATTTTCCACATCGAGCTTATGGAATGTAAATCCAATAAACTCGGCAAGAGCACGAATGTGAGTCTAAAAATGTTCAAGTTGCGAAAAATCACCAAAAAAAAATCCAGTTCCAGGAAAAAGTCATTTTTCAAGAACTATAGGAAGTTTACAATATTGTAAAAACAATATTTACTCTTAGTTCCTCGTATGGACTTGTGACCTGTTTTCAATATCTTTTCATGGAAATTTTCCGTCCGTCTGTCCGTCAGTCCGTATGTCACAGTTGTTTTACTCGGAAAGTAGACGTATCTTGATAACATTTTAATTAAGGTGTATTTGGATGCTACTACTTAGTTTTGAAGTAAAATTATCATTAGCCTTCGGACAGGTGGTGGCATTATTGAGCAGAGAGGGCAATGGAATCGCCTAGGTTACATTTTATGATTGAATTACTAATGATTAAATTATTGTTTATCTAAAACATACATTTCTTATTCAAGTAGTATCAATATTTATGAATCGAATTATTGAATTATTTTTCATATTATTACTCAATTTAAGTAGGGAGAAAATGTGGGGGGATTCAATAATTCGATCCATAAATATTGGCACTACTTGAATAAGAAATATATGTTTTAGACAAAAAAAAATGTATTCATTAGTCATTCAATCATAAAATGTTACATATGCGACTCCATTGCCATCCATGCTCAGTAATGCCACCATCTGTCCGTACGCTAAATATCATCAACAAATTACAATATTTTTTTTTACCAATTAAGTATCAGCAGGTTGCATAGATCTTTAAAAATAATACCAAGGTTTATTAGATTTTTTTGATTTAGACAATATTTTCAGAAATAATCACCCGGAAAGTCCGAACCGAAGTAGAAAAAAACTGTGTCCTCCCCCTTTAGGCGTGGTCCAACACGCACTTGGCCGGTTTTAACACTGAACCTATATATATACCTGGAATAAAATCGCCTGGTTTAATTAAGTTCACGTGATACATCTACAAGATATTGCTATTTCAAATCTTGCAGGCACAGCAAGCACGCTAGTCGCTTAGGTTTTCGTATAATAAGATGTTGAATAGTCAGCAGCAAAAGTAACTGAGCAGATGAGGTGTTGAAATTGTCTTGACACGGATGTATTGTTAAAACAAAAAGGGCGTGTGAAGATAATTTTTTACACCTCGCCCGCTAGCTGTTTCTGCTGCTGACTGTACCAATATGAGGACATTATATCCCGCTTGTTCATAAACGTATGGTTAAATTATGTTTAGACTGTTTCTAACAAACACAACTGTCTAAATGACAGATAAGGACAAAATATTATTTAGTTAAATCAGGTTTGTTGTAAGACGTTTATGAAAAAGCGGGTCTACAGGTATTAGTTTTGGAGCGTTAGGGTACATTTTAATCATCTCTTAAAATACCTAGTGATAATGTTATTAAACTTCGAATTAGCATTAAGATATATCGTTAAGGAAAGAGTATAAAAGAGTGTAATCAACAGGGCACATGCAGAGTCCTCAGAGTTTCTCATCTGTGAAACTGGATATAGTTAGATATGTAAAGGCCGAAGCTCCTAAGGGCTGATAGGAACTTCACGAAGCAATAGATAAGCAATTTAAAAACATTGCAATTGCTAGCCTTCCTGTAAGAGTTAGGGTGGGTATCAGCAGCACAGATTAACCTTTTCGACACTATGACAAATGCCAATGCACTCATTCGTACGACAAAACAATAATGAATGAGTTTAAAGTAAAACAAAAACCTGCGTTGGCGTTGAACCTGATGTTTGGATTTATCCGTCGTTGGCGTCAAAAGATTAAATAATACCGTAAGAAGGTACTCAGCCTTAGTCCTATTCAGTTTATGTAACGCTTTTATGTTACCTACAAGCTTTCTAGCACGTTGTAGCGCGTCCGGAATGTTCTCGGTTTTGAATGAGACTCTCCGTGACCAATGGAATTTGCATCTACCTCTATATGCAAATCGTAAGTATGAACAAGGTATGAACAGTAACTCTCTAGCCACCCTGATGCCAATAACGAAGTATTCCATTGCATTATAATAATAATAATATAATAAATATTATAGGACAATCTTACACAAATCGACCTAGGCCCACGGTAAGCTCAATAAGGCTTGTGTTATGGGTACTAGACGACGATGCATATAATAGACTAGCTGTGCCCGCAGCTCCGCCCGCGTGGAATTCGGTCTGTGTCAGTAAGCGGCTAATTCACCCCTAATTTCTCTCCCGCTACCCTGGAGGTGGAACTTGAAGTAAAGTTGACAGATGGATGCGCTAGAGGACAGTAGTTCTGATATTTTTTTTTACAATTACCACTAAATGAAACTACACTCAAAAATCAATACTTTTTTTGTCCTTATAATTTTTTTTTGCCATGATTTAAACGACATATCACGTAGGTGTATATTGGACGATACAGTACCACTTTCGTATTTACACGGTCATGTCCACGGCAAATATCATCCAAATCGATCCTCCCGTCAAATCAGTTTAAGCATGAAAGGTACGAACAGGCGTGGTTGAAATTTGGGGGGGGGGGGGTCAGTAATGATTTTATGATTTTTTGAGGGGGTCAATAATGATTTTTCTATTTGAGGTGTACTCGGGGAGGAGGGGGGGGGGGGGGGTGTCCATGACCCATGCAAATTTAACTCAATCGAGTGTAGTGGCTACCTCCCCCTTTTAGACGTTGAATTTTTATAGGCTACAGCTGGGGATTTTCTTGAATTGGAATTAGTAATCCTTAAGGGGTGATTTCTGGGATAACAATGCAAAAAAAACCGGCCAAGAGCATGTCGGGCGATGCTCAGTGTAGAGTTTCGTAGTTGCCGCCCTGCTACAAAACATCAGTTCAAAAAGTCGTTTATTAAGGGATATTTGGCGGCGCCTACGTCATTTTACTATCCGGCACTTTCTTTCACTGTGCGTTTCTGACTGATAATTCATTCTTTTTTTCAATTTTTTTGGACCCACGGTACAAAAGTTAGATGGAGGAGACGCTTTCAGATCTAATATTTACGAAACTATCAGTTTCATTCAAAAAATGACTTTTAATAAAAGACCTCTATTCTTTTTGAAAGACCTATTCAATAATACCCACCACGATTGGGTTGGAGTGAAAAAAAAATTCACATCCCATTTTATGTGTACCCTAATAAAACTATTGTTTTTTAGTTTTTATTCTATTACTTTGGCGGCGTGATTAATGCACATACTGATACCAAATTTCAGCTTTCCAGTGCGAATAGTCACTGAGCTAGACTACGGACAGACAGACGGACGGCCATGGCGAAACTATAAGGATTCCTAGTTGACTATGGAACCCTAAAAAGAGATAAATAGTAGTTTATGTAACTGTTACGTAATAAGGCTAACTAATTACGTACAGAAGCCTACACTGCTTCATCTACACACATTTTACAAATCCTAAATGACGTGTTCGGAAACCATTAGAAACACCGCCATTACACCGCCAGGATTTTCATAACGTTACCGTAGGTAATTAAATTAAATTAAATAAACGTTTATTTCAGGCTATTGCCAATATCGTTGTTAGTAAACACAGAGTTCATGTTAGTGTATACAATACAAATTTACAATTTTCTTACGAATTTTAATGAATTTTCATACGTTTTTACCACACTGTCACAGATAATACACTGATGTTACGTTACTGGTTGCAATAATGGTGGTAATTACATACGGTTTCCGAACGCGGAAGATTCTTCAATGTAAGCTCATTACAATGCACTAATGAACGCCAGAGAAAAAAAAATACGTGAGTGTCTAGAAATTAGTATGGAGATAATTTGAGTCCCGAGAAACGACAGAAAAGTTTTCATCCCGAAAATCAACCCTGAAGGGGGTGAAAAGGGGGTTGAAAGTTTGTATGTAGAATTTTTAATAGAAATGAGTATGGAGATAATTTGAGTCCCAAGAAACGACAGAATAGTTTTCATCCCGAAAATAAACCCTTGTGGGGGTAAAAAGGGGGTTGGAAGTTGGTATGAAGATATTTTAACCGCTGAACTGAAAAAGATGAAATTTGGTATAGAGATAGTATGGGTCTCAAGAAAGGACAAAGGATAGTTTTCACCCCGAAAATCAACCCTAAAGGGGTGAAAAGGGAGTTGGAAATTTGTATAGGGAATTATTTAAATTTGGTATGGAGATCATTTGAGCTCTGGAAAAGGAAATAAAATAGTTTTATCTCAGAAATTATCCCTTAAGCGGATGCAAAAGGGGTGGAAGTTTACATGGGGAAGAAAACAATTTGGTATTGAAATAGTTGGTATTTTTTTGGTCTGTACTACACGAAACCTGGGCTGTACTACAATCTCTCCAGAGGTGCCAAGTGGACTATCGCTATATCGAAGTGCTGAAGTGTTTGTACGAGAACGCCACTATGTCAGTCCGACTCCAGGACCGGAACTCGAAGCCTATTCCGTTGCAGCGGGGAGTCAGGCAAGGAGATGTTATTTCTCCTAAACTGTTTACCGCTGCACTGGAGGATGTTTTCAAGACTCTGGACTGGAGAAGGCTAGGCATCAACATAAACGGCGAGTATATCACTCACCTTCGGTTTGCTGACGATATAGTAGTCTTGGCTGAGACCATGGAGGATTTGAGTACGATGCTCGATGACCTCAGTAAAGCCTCCGAGCGAGTTGGTCTAAAGATGAACATGGATAAGACGAAGATCCGTAGACCATATGTCAGGTACTGAAACGTGGTCGCTTACAATGGGCCTCATAAGAAAGCTCAAAGTCACCCAAAGGGCAATGGAGAGGACTATGATTGGAGTCTCTCTGCGTGATCGCATCAGAAAACCGATATAGCCCTCCGAATCGCTAAACTAAAGTGGCAGTGGGCGGGGCACATTGCTCGTAGAACCGATGGCCGTTGGGGCGGAAAGGTTCTCGAGTGGCGACCACGAACCGGAAGGCGCAGCGTGGGTAGACCCCCAGCAAGGTGGACTGATGACCTGGTGAAGGTCGCGGGAGTCCGCTGGATGCGGGTGGCGCAGGACCGGTCATTGTGGCACTCTTTGGGGGAGGCCTATGTCCAGCAGTGGACGTCTTTCGGCTGATATGATGATGATGATGATGACCCGTCGATGCTTTAAATTTATCTTTACCCGCTCTTAAGAAATATTTGAAAATGTCATTAATGTCAAAGGGTTTTTGCAGGTTCGAGGACTATATATGACGGACAAAGATGCATGGCCCAAACCAGAAACTACTACAAAATCATCTAACATTTATAGGACACCGTTTAGGTTGGAAAACATATCAAACGTTTTGTGAAGCCAGATTAGGATTTATTTTTCATTATAATTACGAAAAAGCGTCACGTGACGCTTTTTCGTGACGGTCACGCGACTTTTTTTCACCCCCATCCGCGAACTGTCCGATAAGGAACTTCGTTCCAAAACTACCACCGGTTCTAACCCTACACCTCTGGCCCGAGAAGTATTATGACCGAAAAGAAACTCGACGGGACTTATTTTTTTCAAAACAGTAACACATTATTAGATCTTAAAGCTACAAAATAATGCGTAGTTCTTCAAGAAGACATATCAAAACAGCTTGAGAGACAGATAATGTACGTATTGTTTAATTATAATGAAAAATAAATCCTAATCTGGCTTCACAAAACGTTTGATATGTTTTCCAACCTAAACGGTGTCCTATAAATGTTAGATGATTTTGTAGTAGTTTCTGGTTTGGGCCATGCATCTTTGTCCGTCATATATAGTCCTCGAACCTGCAAAAACCCTTTGACATTAATGACATTTTCAAATATTTCTTAAGAGCGGGTAAAGATAAATTTAAAGCATCGACGGGTCATCATCATCATCATCATATCAGCCGAAAGACGTCCACTGCTGGACATAGGCCTCCCCCAAAGAGTGCCACAATGACCGGTCCTGCGCCACCCGCATCCAGCGGACTCCCGCGACCTTCACCAGGTCATCAGTCCACCTTGCTGGGGGTCTACCCACGCTGCGCCTTCCGGTTCGTGGTCGCCACTCGAGAACCTTTCCGCCCCAACGGCCATCGGTTCTACGAGCAATGTGCCCCGCCCACTGCCACTTTAGTTTAGCGATTCGGAGGGCTATATCGGTTTTCTGATGCGATCACGCAGAGAGACTCCAATCATAGTCCTCTCCATTGCCCTTTGGGTGACTTTGAGCTTTCTTATGAGGCCCATTGTAAGCGACCACGTTTCAGTACCTGACATATGGTCTACGGATCTTCGTCTTATCCATGTTCATCTTTAGACCAACTCGCTCGGAGGCTTTACTGAGGTCATCGAGCATCGTACTCAAATCCTCCATGGTCTCAGCCAAGACTACTATATCGTCAGCAAACCGAAGGTGAGTGATATACTCGCCGTTTATGTTGATGCCTAGCCTTCTCCAGTCCAGAGTCTTGAAAACATCCTCCAGTGCAGCGGTAAACAGTTTAGGAGAAATAACATCTCCTTGTCTGACTCCCCGCTACAACGGAATAGGCTTCGAGTTCCGGTCCTGGAGTCGGACTGACATAGTGGCGTTCTCGTACAAACACTTCAGCACTTCGATATAGCGATAGTCCACTTGGCACCTCTGGAGAGATTGTAGTACAGCCCAGGTTTCGTGTAGTACAGACCAAAAAAATACCAACTATTTCAATACCAAATTGTTTTCTTCCCCATGTAAACTTCCACCCCTTTTGCATCCGCTTAAGGGATAATTTCTGAGATAAAACTATTTTATTTCCTTTTCCAGAGCTCAAATGATCTCCATACCAAATTTAAATAATTCCCTATACAAATTTCCAACTCCCTTTTCACCCCTTCAGGGTTGATTTTCGGGGTGAAAACTATTCTTTGTCCTTTCTTGAGACCCATACTATCTCTATACCAAATTTCATCTTTATCAGTTCAGCGGTTAAAATATCTTCATACCAACTTCCAACCCCCTTTTTACCCCCACAAGGGTTTATTTTCGGGATGAAAACTATTCTGTCGTTTCTTGGGACTCAAATTATCTCCATACTCATTTCTATTAAAAATTCTACATACAAACTTTCAACCCCCTTTTCACCCCCTTCAGGGTTGATTTTCGGGATGAAAACTTTTCAGTCGTTTCTCGGGACTCAAATTATCTCCATACTAATTTCTATTAAAAATTCTCCATACAAACTTTCAACCCCCTTTTCACCCCCTAGATAAACAGACAAACAGACAAAAATTCTAAAAATTGTTGGAACGTGTTCTGTTATCGATTCTAAGTATCCCCAGCCAACTTTTTTTCGAATATATTCCATGTACAGACTTTCGACCCTCTTCAGCTTTATTATATGTATAGATAAATATGGATAAATACTTAAATACATAGAAAACATCTCTATAACTCAGGAACAAATATCTGTGATAAACACACAAATAAATGCCCTGACCAGGATTCGAACCCGGGCCCTCCTGGTTCGTAGGCAGAGTCACTACCGACTAGGCTAGGAGGCCGTTAAATTCCGCATTGTATTTTAAATCTTAATTTTTACATAAGTATTAAAATTACGTTTGCTTTGGGAAATTGATTGGTGGCCGGCAAAATATATGCAGGAATTGGAGCCATTTTTAACCGAGTCCAAAAATAACAATAATTGTTATCTACATTATATTATCGTAATAATTTGACTTATTTTTAAGTACTTAGTCTAATATTTTCATTTCATTTTACTTAGGAGTACTCTAAAATAATTGATCATTATTTGTTATTCATAGGTACCTATGTGTTGACTGTTGAGTTAAATTCGAAGTAGGTAGGTACCTACCTACCTTCTTGCGTGGTAAACACATAGATCGTACCTACATATTGATGAGTAGAAAAATAAGTTTATTATTAACTTGTAGAAAGAATACGCAATTATTTTTTTACTTTTTAGTGCATACTAATTTGTTTGGGAATAGTTTCTTATTTGAAGTCGGTTTTTTTGTTAAAATTTTTGCTTTATGGAATACTTACGGACGTTTGAATTCCTGTACCTTTCTCCGGGCTCAGTAAATTTATTTATTTTTTCATGCTATGGATTAAAATTATAAAAAAAAAAGATTCTAATAAATTTACTAAACAATATCCTACATGTTTGGATGAGACGCGCATGGTATGGTATCATGGACAAAAACTTTAGAATTTCGTTTTGGGCCTTTAGAAAATAAATGAGAAAAACGAGCAATACTCGAGTTAAATCTGTAATTTGTGCAAAAATTTAAGAGTACATTAGCTAGGTAGGTACCTATGTACATTATTCGTAAGTCATCACTAGATAGTTATGGTGCTGTGGACTAACCCAGATGATATTTCATAGTTTAACTTTACTCATCTAAACCGATCTACAGTTCGAAATAAAATTAAGGATCGCATTGTAACTGCTTTATTAAGTATCGTATTGTAATATATCTAAAACTATTTGTAACTACGGAATAGATATTATTTTGTTTAAAACTACAGTGCAATCCTAAAGCTACTATGTTCTATGTGGTCTAAAATAGTGGGCATTCTGCATAAATAAGCGAGCCTGTATTTGTGTGTAGCAGCAAATAATTTCAATTTCGATACTTTCTTACATCTCACGCAAAACCATAGACAAAAATTAAATACATCGACGTAACGAAATGAACAATGCTTGTCGATGTGAAAGCTTGCCTAGTCTGCTCACTACAACGCAGCGAGCGTGCTGTGACATCTAGTTCAGGTTTCAATTATACCTTGAGTGTGTCTTTCTTCAGTAGCGAGCGTCCGATGGGGCGACCGTAGGAGGCGTCCGAGGCTAGCTCGAAGCGTTTTGCATAGCATTCACAAAGGACGTTTGCATTTGTGTAATATAGACGCCGCCACGCACCCCCCGCTAGACGCTCCGCTCAAGCGTCCACTTATTTGCGCACTAAGGTATATCTTTATTAAATCTATGATCATTTAGCATTAAATTCAGACTCGCTTGTTTCATGTGTGCGACATGATAGTGTAAATCGGTCTTATGCCTTGGAGTTAAGGTGTAATGTCCCATTCTTTGACTTTGCCGTCGTTGTTTACGATCTCGTGGCCGCCGCTCTCGCGGCTCTGCTGGCCGTTGATGTTGGACGAGTGTTCGAAGACGGACTTGGCTTGGGCGTAAACGTGGCCGCCGCTCGGTGGAGACAGGTTCCGGATATTGCTTATCGATTTAGGCTGAAAAAAGGAAAGTTTATTAAACCTCATGTGCTAACTGAGTGGACGCCCTAGCGGAGCGTTGAATAACAAACGTGTTAGTGGCCTTTTTGCATGCTGCTCAGATCCCTATGATGTTTGACGCCACGGTTTCGCCCCGCCAAACGCACAGCTAGACGCTTGACGCTAATACTAAAGTAGTATTTTTGATTGAGTGATCTGTCAGCAAACAGAATTGTTTACAATGTGTGGCAAAGGCTTTCAGATTACTCCACTGATTTAAAAATGTATTAAACACACCCCTTAATAAATAACTCTAAAAATAGAACCCTACTTAACTAAAAAATAGGCTCCACAATTATAAGACGATTGCGGTCCACGTAAAAAAATAAAAATTCGCGGGCTTCATTTTTCATACAATTTTCCATGTGTCAATTGTACAGTCATCAAATGTATCGGAGCTGCCACGGTACTCAAAAATATCTGAACATGCATTTTATCGCCTTGACAATAGAGGCGTTGTTCAGATATTTGTGACCACCTCGGCCGCTCCGATATATCTGATGGCGACTGTACCATATTAACAGTGCCTCTCAGAGCCACCAGAACGCGTATACTTACGCACTTAAATACTTACTTGTTTTTTTTTAATTTTATTGAATGTCTTTTACTCCTCACCAGTTTTAGCGAGGTGAATTCTGCCTATGTCAAGGTGTACTTTTGATTTTATTGAATTTTAATAAAATTTAAGCAACGTTGTTCGGTTGAGGCCTTGCCGATTGTAAGGTGATAGCCTCCTTACCAACTCCTTACAAACACGTGGGTGGCCGAAACCGTAACCGTTTGTTCAACTAAAGGTTGGTTACGTGCGTTTTTAGATTAATTTTTCATTAGCTGCACACTTGTTCGTTAGGTCACCGCACATTAAGCTATCAATATTACACACTGAACTACGTAAATGAGCAAAACACAAAAAACTACTCTAAAGACGGCGCAGCCATCTTGAGCTTCAAACGAATATCTACATACTTGTTAGAACGTGACAGTTATGGTGCAGGCGATAGAAGTCCGACCATATTAGGCAATGGATGGACAATGCCTATACAAAATCGCGTTCCTCGAACCTTCAGGCTATACGTCTGTTTTCGGTACTGAGTGCTGCAGCGCCATCTGTTGAGTCTGGAGTCGAGTTATTCTGTCAGCGTTAATCGCCGAACAAAATATTAGAAACTAGAATTTATTTATTTAATCTTAATAGCACAAAATAAGATGGTACAAATGGCGGACTTAATGCGATAAGGCATTCTCTACCAGTCAACCAATGGGCTTAACAGAAAGGTTAAGTAGGAATTTAGTGTTTGTGGTGACCGATAGATGACGCTAGTGCTTTAGCCTGAAATAAGGGAACGCGATTTTGTATAGGCATTGTCAATCCATGTCTTAATCATCCTTGATATTAGGGTGGGCGCCACTATTGCAATAGCCACAAAGTTTGACAGTAGTATTTTATCGTCCATGTTACGATAGTAAACTTTAGTTAGAAAAAAACTTAAGGCTGCCTTTCCACCAGAAATGAGCAAAGAATCAGTCCTGGTGATGCGTTATGCGAGGATTGGTAAATGAAATGATACTAATTACTTAGAATTTGTTCTTAAGAAACACATTCCTCGCAACCAGTGTTGGCAAAAAATCAATTCGAATTGACGATTGAGGATTGACCGATCAATTCGAAATGACGATTGACGAAACTAATTCTAAATCTACTGATTGAAGATTGACGATTACTAATCGTTAATTCGAATTGATCGGTCAATCCTCAATCCTCAATTCGGATTGACGATTACTTTGTATGTACCTACCTAATGTCCTTTTTATTTAGGCCATTTTTCGAAACTGACCAAATGCGTTCAAAAGCGGTGTCTGAGTTGACCAAAGGTTCCGAAACATATTTCCGACGGCAATATGAAGGATGTCCTTTTTGGAACATTTTCGGGACTTTCCTTGAAATTAACCGATAGCGTTCTAAATCGATATCTGAGGTGCCCAAAGGTTTTGAAACTTGTTTCCGTGGGAAATATTGAGAGATGTCTAAACTACAGAAGCTTGAAAAACAACACTTGCAGTTCTGTAGCGGCTTAGTGAAAAAATATTTGAGTCGTGTTGAAAGCAGATTCAGTGATTTTTTTTTATTTTTCAAACGAAACTGGCAAAAAAGCAGCAGTTGCAGCACTGAGTTATCCAAGATTTAAGAACAGATGTATTAGTTCGGCGGACGAAAAAAATTGCATGAAACTTTTGAAATCGGCCGTTAGTACAACGATTGGCGAACAACAAGATCAAGAGGCAGAAGATTTATCAAAACAGAACGATGACGAGTTTTTTGATTTCCTCTCTGATTCAAGTAGTGAAACCGATTATATTTCCTCACAGAAAAGAGCTCAATTAATTGTGTCTAACTATATCACCGAATTGAGTCGTGAGGGTCAGTAGAAAGGATGTTTTCCTTTGCTACAATGGTGAAATTACCAAAATCTCATCGGATGTCGGATGACCTATTTGAAAAAAGAGTTGTTATGAAGAGCAACATGAATCACCAGAAGAAATGGTAACAACGTAGAGAATGTAGAAAGTATACTTTCTTAATGCATGATTAATAATTTGAGATGATTTAGTTGCATACTTGTTGTGAAAAATAAAAATCAAAGTCTATTTAAACTTTGTTTCTTTTAAGCCAAAAGTACACAAAACACGTCCAAAAAGGGCCTTTTTACGTTGTAAAAATGCGTCAAATGTGTGAAACATTTTTCGGAACCTTTGGGCACCTCAGATATCGACTTTAAGTCCAGTAAGTAAGTCCCAAAAAAGGACACCTTTGAACAGTAATCTTAGGGAAGGGACTATGGTTAATTTAGATTAAGAATTGATTTAATCCGAATTGAGGATTGATGCGTTAATTCCAATTGATTCAATCGGATTGACGCGTCAATCAGAATTGAATCAATTCCGAATTGATCAATTCGGAGTGATCAATTCGGATTGACGCGTCAATTCGGTTGATCAATCCGGATTGATTTAGTTCAGATTGATGCCAACACTGCTCGCAACACATCTTCACTCATCTCTGGTGGGAATGCAGGATAAAAGAGAAGTGCCTATTTAATCTAATTATTCATTGTATAAATCATGTTTAACATACCCCAAACGCTGACGCGAAGTGTTCTCTCAAACTGCAAAAAGTAATTATTTCGTTATTAACAACAAGAATCCAGGTGTCGTCGACATAAGAAAGCCTTCAAGTTTTCAAAGCCGAATGCCGCAGTAGTCTTATTACAGAAACCCAAAAATAAAATTAATATAATTAAAGTAAATATAAGTTGAAATCGAGGGTTGCGAGGTGAAACCCGATAAGTAGAAATATTTTTTGATTTAAATAAGCACCTAACGTATGTCAGCTTATTGTTCTTTTTTCATAAATCTATTAGCTCGAGTTATCGGGTTTCACCTCGCAACCCTCGAAATGATCTTTTTTAACCATCCGTAAAAAAATTAAAATCTTAATAGGTACAATACCTATTAGTCCTATGTAGGGCATGAATACCGGAATTCCGGAATCTCGAAATACCGGAATCTCGGACCAATATTTACGATATTTCAATACCGGTATTGTTAAGGACCAATATTGGAATCCCGGTATTGGAAAGTTTTCGTAAAATTTTATGTAAATTTGATTAAACTAATGGCTAAAAGTAAAAATTTGCAGATATTGAGTCCAATATTATAAGTAATTATTATTTTGCATGTACCTACTGCACTATTTATCCTCTTTAATTCTCTTCTAATTCTCGATTTTTATCATATCAACCTAAGATGTTTTGTAAGTACTAGTAAAATGAGAAAATCCGTTCATAACATTTTACGGAATTTATTTTTACACCGCGAAATGTATCATTATCCGTAGAAAAAATACAGTTAAAATATCAGTAAGAAAATGTCGTAGACCCTTGCACGTACTTGTACTACTTATTAAGTAAAGCCTGACCAGAAATATATGATCATGCGCCATGTTGCGAAATTTCATTGGAACTAATTTCTTACAATGGCAATAATTTTAATGACATAATGATATGCATGTGTAAGTGAATGTGATAGTCACTGTTGTCAAGTTTCATTGAGACGGTTTACTTGAATAATAATAAAGTGTTGAATTATCCATATTCAAGAGCGAAACATTGTAAATAGTGTATATAATAAACTCCTGTAAATAATACACTCGGGAAATGAAACTATTTCACTGTGAAACATTTTCAAATTAACATCAGAGCTGACAGGTAAACAAATCAAGATGTCACTATACATTAGACAATTATACGCTCTATGACTGTTGCCATATAAATGAGAATAATAGCGCCCTCTTGACAATAATCATATATTTCTGGTCAGGCTTTACCTATCTAATGTGTTTTCTCATATTGAAGTAATCAATCGAAGCTTGAAGAAAACAAGATTTGAATTGTTTCCTCCCACGAACGTGGAATAAACTCCCTGCCGAGGTTTTCCCAGCGGGCTACAGTATGAGGTTCTTCAAAAAAGGAGTGTATAGGTTCTTAAAGGGTAGGCAACCCGCGTGAGAATGTGGAGGGTTGCAGGCGTCCAAATGTCTACGGTAACTGCTTACGATCAGGCGGGCCGTATGATTGTTTGCCACCGTCGTGGTATTTAAAAAACAAAAAACGTTGTGCTATTTATTACCTTGTGCGAAACAACGATATGTAATACTAGAATATAGGAATGATATGAAATTATATAAAACGTTATATACCCAGTTGCTGGACCACAAATTTAAAAGACCAAAAATCATCTGTCAATACGACTTTACTTATATGAAATGAATATTAACAAGTTGCAGCTAATAAATACAACAAAATATGATTAACAGATAAGGTTGATTGAGTTTTTAACTGATTTTATTTAGCCTTTAAACAACGTTTTTCAATGGTCACCTCCAATACCGGTATTAATACCGGAATTCCGGTATTGATCCCTAATATCGGATTCAATACCGGTATTGAGAATCGTCCGATATTTGCATGTCCTAGTCCTATGTCCTATGATATGGGAGGGACGGGGGGGGGCGGACATTTGACAGTCGGGAAGGTTCAGTCAGCACCAATTGAGATATTTAGAATATTTACAAGGTGGTGCTCAGTTACCTACAAGGCTCAACGATCCCGTATCTCCCTTACCTACTAACTTATTTACTTATATTTATTTTATTTTTATAACTTTCATATTCATATATATACAGTAATTATCAGATAAGTCTACCTAAAGCTATGTAAACATTTTTTGAGCTTTGCTTGCCGTCTGGTGCACTTATTGACAGAATAAGCTGCTAGGTTAGGTACCGTCGTGTTGCGTATCTTCGCCTGTGCTACCTATGTTCGCCGCCTATTTTTACATAAATTGACTTTAACAAAATGTTTCTAGTGCAAGCCTTACACAAAACTACTAAATACAAAGTATTTTTTACGGGTGTCAACATTCTTCGAACGATATGTGGCTAACTTCATATAGTTGACATTCAGTGAGGTTTTTGCGCGACACCGACCACACGTTTTTTTAAGCCAGTGTTTTAACTTCAGTTTTAAACAGTGATAAAGGCCCTATAATATTAAACTTTTTACATGATTATATCCTGAACCTATTTATTTTTAATATGTAACTATTATTTAATGGCTAGCTTACGTTTAGAAGTCACAATTGGATAAAACATTGGAGAGGGTATTTGGCGGCCATCTTGTTACCGAACTTCGCCTACCCCTAGGGTTGTCAATTTTGTTTCCAAATGTACATATTTTCTTATGTTTGGTTTTTCGGAAATGGGATTAGCGATTTGGAGGAAAGTTAGTAAGCTGTGCCCTAAAGATATATGTAGATGTACCCAGTAGTAATAGTAGGTACGTGGTATGAACAAGGGACCCTTAGAAGGCAATCATTGTACGGTTGTACGGTCTCACTTTGAAAAGGTAATTATGTGTAGAAGCTAAAGGTTGATTTGATCTCAATTACGAAAATACTGATAAGCGAAAAGAGATACGTTTTATATAATAAACATTTTTTTAATCTTTTTTTTTACTTATATACCATTACTCTCCTTTATTTGACATGTTGGTTAATTTTTGGCAGCCCTAGCATCATTTTCGAAAATGTATGTAAACAACTTCAGACTGTTGCCAATCTTCGCCTACTACACATTTTTTTTTAAATGTGCCTAGTCTGGTGTAGTTAAGGTTCATATTATATTAACACGTCCCAGGGAGATAAGACTTGACAGGTGTAAGTCCAAGAAAAGTTTATAATTAGCGGTAAGGCATGCCATAGGCGAAGATTGGAGAAAACACCCAAACTTCGCCTATTGCCTTCGGGGCCATTTATTGCCAAGTTACCCAATGAAATTCAAAGCTTTAATGGTATATACTGATAGTCAGGAGTACTAAAATACGTTTTTTGGCCATAAAGGACTAAAATGCTTTCAAATATGAAAGATTTTTTGGGAAATGTGTCAAAATCCAGGCGAAGATACGGAACTCGACGGTATCGTAAAATAATCAAGCAGATGGAAATTAAGAACACTTGCTTACATTTCATGTACTTTAGCCCAGTTACCGGAAGCGGCCGCGGCAGCAACGTCATCGTTGTAAGTCGGGAAGCCTGAAACAGATTTATTATTTACACTAAAGTCTACAGTCTATGGTCTATTTATGAATGAAACCATAGAGTTTTACCATGCCGTGGCACGTCACGATAAAGTATAAACCGGCCAAGAGCGTGTCGGGCCACGCTCAGTGTAGGGTTCCGTAGTTTTCCGTCCGTCACAGTAAGTGTCCCCACTTAAGAGTTAAAATAACACCGCCATGTAGGATATAATATGAGCGTTCCACGTACAGCGACATCTATCGGCAAATTAAGTAAACTATTGCGCGCGAGCTTAAAGTATGGAAGATGATTTTTATGGGACCATTCTTTATTGCGTGAACCGATTTTCACCGTTTTTACTTTATTTGAAAGCACGTCATTTCATTGTGATTTTGTAGAAATTACAGGTACAATAAACATCTGCTTATACGGTTAAATTACAAACTTAGTTCAGAAATTATTTTGTATTTTTTTTCAAAAACTATTCAACCTATCAAGTTCAAAATAATTTTCCTAGAAAGTTTTTATAAAGTTCTACTTTTGAGATTTTTTTCATATTTTTAAAACTTACGGTTCAAAAGTTAAAGGGGGGGGGACACATTTTTTTTTACTTCTTGAGCGATTATTTCCGAAAATATTGACATTATCAAAAAATGATTTTAGTAAACCCCTATTCATTTTTAAATACCTATCCAACAATATGTCACACGTTAGGGTTGAAGTGAAAAAAAAAATCACTCCCCACTTTACGTATAGGGGAGGTACCCTAATAAAACATTTTTTCCCACTTTTTATTTTACCACTTTGTCGGCGTGATTGATATACATATTAGTACCAAATTTCAGTTTTGTAGTGCTAACGGTCACTGAGATTATCCGCGGACGGACGGACGGACGGACGGACGGGCAGACATGGCGAAACTATAAGGGTTCCTAGTTGACTACGGAACCCTAAAAAGCGACTATTGTATACTACCATAACAAGGAAAAAATGTAACAACGCCATCTAATAGTGGTTTGAACAAACTCACTATATGGCGTATGCTAATAACGTGGCCTTTGCGGTTTGCCCCACTAACCACAAACTCACAAAAAAAAATTAAGAATTGGAAAAAGTGGAATAATATCTTAACTCTAACATTATAAATGCAAAAGTTTGCAAGTTTAGATGTTTGTATATTTGGGTGTTGCTTGCTCCTTCACGCAAAAGGGTAAAAGCATATTAAATTGTAACCTGAAAGGGGACATATTTATAAAGGGACGTACATATGTCATACTTTTTATTCTTTCGAAATAATTACCAACGAGGTGAAACTTGGGTATATAATAATACCTACGGGAGTAGTAGCCAGTGGGGCAAGGCCAAGGCGAGATGAGAAAATTGGGGTTGAAAATTTTGTTCATACCTACGCAGATTAGGTCCGGGATACTAATTTTTAATCGATCTGTTCCAACGAGTTACCGAGGTCGTTATACTCGTAATATTGTCGCTGATTTAAGTTTAACTACTAATCATATGATTAGATTATTCATGATTATACGGCAGCCGCTAATTAGACGTGAATGTCTCGTAAATTAGCATTATTTATCTAAAATTTATCATTTCCAGCTTCCGTACGACCAGGTGGCCTTTGGCTTGTATCATCCAATAGTTTTTTAAATATCTTTGACTTTTATGGATTAAAATATCTCCAATAAGTAAGGAGTAAGATGTGCGAGTTGAAGCAAAGAGTAAGTCAGGGAAGCCAAGAAGAGCATACATGGATCAAATAAACGTCGTGTCGTGTCGTATCAGGCTGTCAAGGAGAAGGCAAAGACAGACACTTGGAAACTGCTCTACCGACAAGAGCCCGGCTCTTAAATAATTGATGATGATGAAGATGCGAAAGTGTAAACATATCTTTGACGTCGACGTTGGTAGGTAATTACAAGACATTTTTACTATAACGTTTACAAGACAGATTCGTACGTGTTGGATGTATTATTGTCAATTGTGATAATAACATAAAATATTGATGAATGAGATAGTAACAAGGATCAAAACCACACAAAAGACCATTGCTCAAGGTGTAAATTAGTGAGGCAACAATCAAGTCAATACAAATATTTACGATGGATGATGGAATTCCGCGAAATTGTTCACATAATAGTTAAGTAAGTTATCGTATTTATAGCCACTTCTTTATGCCATATAAACATTTTTATTTACATTTATTTTTATGTATTGGCTGCTTGCAAATAGGTACTCGTAAATTTTGATCCATCTCATTTTTATGTTAACTCTATAGGTAATCATTTATAGTTTATTCTCAACTTGCCCTCATGACCAACTCGCTATAGGTACCGAAATATTCCGCTTAGATAGAACTAATAAACATCTGTTCAAACTATTGAGTTAGAATATACTCGTACAGTAGTAGTAGAGGTAGTCTCAAACAAGATTTACCGAAAATGTGGCTCTTGATTTGTAACCGGCCAGTCTTACAACTGACTAGAGCCTAATAAAACTGACCGAGAAACTGCTGTACGAGTCGTTCTTACAGCACTATTGTGGGGCCATTTTTTTGAGTTGATTGTGTATCCCGTTATTTATTACATATCGGTGATTCAAACACATTGTCTCCTTGAAATTACAAAGTAGATTCAAAGTGTGGGAAATCGTAAGAATATCTTGTAATAAAATGGTCGTAAATGGTCGTAATTTAATTATATCCTGCGCTAATAGGCCTTTATAAACAGTTTTATTGTGATTTTACGTGCCTAGTTTTATTACCTAGACCAGCATAAGATGCTCAATCGTAAGTAGGTATACCTAAATGCGATAAGTATAGTCTTACTTTGTAATGAACAATGTGACATCAAATATGTCATGTCACACAATCAAACGATTATATTTTGTATGTGTGTTCGTTTTCATTCGTGAGACATACAAATAGGACAATTTTATGGTACCTAACTAAATCTTTTTCACCGTAGATAGATAAATAGAGGCGTTGACTTGTAAGATCATAATGATAGTTATAAAGATAATAATTATAAAGAATACCTATAATGAGTATTTTTATTAACATTATAGTTTCATTAGCAGACGTTTCTACTTATAATATAAAATTAATAAAGTACCTACAATGACTTTACTTGTATATCTCCTTTATACATTCAATGTCATGGCCAACCTCGTTCACCATTCCACAGATCCCAAGATTGTAACCAAACAGGTTACTCCTAAACAATATACCTACAGTCCTACACATGACCAAGAGCCACCCCGATGGAACCAAAACTGCGTATTTTAATCAAGATCGGACATTTCGAGATCATTTTATCAAAAAAAAAAACTTATCAACCTGGAAATCTTATTAAGTAGGGTGATTGTGCTAGTTTCCCGTACATGGTCAGTTTCCGTCCACCTGACGGTTCTGCTACAAATATATGGGGAAAACTTGAACGTAAATGAATTTTCCTGCGGAAGTTTGGTCTTGTTGCGATCCATAATATCTAAGAAACAATTCTACTATCATAAAAAAGTAATTTGACAAATAGTGCCTTTAAAAATAAAACATTAATAGCCGCCTCGAATTCGGCCCTAGCAAATGTCATCGCAATGAAGAAAAAAACTTGTGGCGGGAAAAGTTTATGATGAGTTTTATTAATGATTTAGGCAGTGCACTAAATATGTTTGGCACGAATTATCTATTTTAAAGTTAATTGTACAGTCTTTTAAGTGGAGATTAATGTTTTAGAATATAATTAATATATAAACTTTGTGGACCAAAACTAGCAGAGCAATTTGGTATAAATTTCAGTTTTGCGACCACCTGATCCCGGAAACCCAGACAGCTAGGTAAATATTTCTAATGGTTATTTTACTTCAAAATACTTAATTAATACGTAATATTATAGTATATAGTAGTATGGTAATATTAGATTTGATTACCTACACACTTTAGTTTCTGTCCATTCCTCATATAATGTTACGTAAACAAATGTAATAAATAAAACATTTAAATGACTTGAGCAAAGACTAAAACTAGCTCTTCTGTTGCATTGTTATCGTTAATATACGAGTTATTTGTGAGTAGACAAAACTATAATTAACATTAGAATGACCAAATGGTAGTAGAATAACAATTATAACCTCCATACTATGGCGTACTCTGCTTATTTCACTTCAAAAGAAAGCTTTGATATCGTGCCATTGCCATCGTCCGTACACACACACGCACACACGCCCGTACATCTTTCACAATGAATATTATCCGTTATTTTCACTAAGCACTATATCACATCACCTTTATCTATTTACTAGAGATGTGTAGCTCGCGAGCGAGTGATTCAAAAGATATATATCTTTCCATTCAACTCACTCACTCTCTCGCTCACTTGTGAATCAAACAACTCACTATACTCGCGATCAAAAAAATCGACTCAAACTAATTTTTAATTTCATCGTTTAATATCTCAGGAACCAATCATGAGATCAAAAAAGCAACGGTACCATTTTAGAGCCAACAGTGTCAGCTTTCAATACGAGCATGTTTTTCAGGCGAAAAATTTCAGTTCATGAAAAACAAGCTAGCATACCAAGGAGGTGTAAAATTTGGGTGCAAAAATGACCTTAACAACGAAAGAAAAAACATTTTCATGAACGAATAACAATTTATTTTTATCTTTAATACCTGGTGTTACCACCAAAAACCTTTTTCACACATGCCATGCGTCTCTTCATTGACCTTATCAGCTTCCTGATGGTATCCTGGGGGCATGCTTCCCACTCTTCGACCAAAGCTTCTTTCAGGGCCAAAATTGTCTCCGGAGCAGGATTGCGAGCTCGAACCTTGCGTTTCAGGTAATCCCATAAGTGCTCGATAGGATTTAAATCAGGACTCAGAGGTGGCCACTTCAGAGTCGGGATGCCAACTGCGTCAAGGTACTCCTTTGTGACGCGGGCGGTATGACAAGGGGCGTTGTCTTGCATGAAATGGAACCCCTCGTCAAAGAACCCGGCGTAGGGGACGACATGGTCTTGCAGGATGTCGGTGATGTACCTGTCTGCATTAAAACCACCGCCTCGACCCCCGCCATCAACAAAAACCAGCTCGGTCCGCCCCTCCATGGAAATCCCCGCCCACATCATGACGGAACCTCCACCGTAGGCGACTGTTTCAGCGAAGCAACACTGGGCGAACCTCTCTCCAGGTCTTCGGTACACCCGTCCTCTTCTGTCGCTGCCATGGAGACACACTCTGCACTCGTCGCTGAAGAGTACGCGGCTCCATTGGTCGTAGGTCCAATTTTCGTAGGTCGCCACGAATTCCTTCCGAGCGTCCCGATGCCTCTGAGTCAGTTTGGGCCCATTAGCAGGTCTTCTTGGGGTAAGGTTGGCTTCCTTGAGTCTCCGCCGAACTGTTGAGGTGCTAACAGGCACAACCCGGTTCCGCATCAGGTCTTGCTGGATGGCAACAGCGGTACGGTGGCGATTACGAAGACTGGAGGTGGCGATGAAGCGGTCATCCCTCTCCGATGTGCACCGCTGACGGCCAGATCCTTGTTTCCGTTTCAAGGTTCCAAACCGACAAAACCGACGATAAACTCTGGAGACAGCAGACTGGCTTAAATTCAGCTGCTCAGCAACAGAACGCTGCGAGAATCCTCGATTCACCAAGGTGACGACTTCGGTGGCTTCATCTTCGGTGGTATCCATTTTTCGAAGGTGATTCCGGTGTAAGATTGCGAGGAGATGTGCACTGGTCAACTTCTGATAAGCGAATGATAAGAAATAACCGGTTACACCGGTTTTTATTGGTCTCCAGAGGGCACAACTCGTGCATATCATAACCATGTAAAATGCCATTTTGTACAAAAACTGCGATAACCTAAAAACTACGCAACTGAGATCGATGTCTTTTACTGTTTTTTGTAGCTGAATAAATTCGTAATAAAATTGCATTCAAAGTTTTATTAAAATATTTCCCGCTTTCCGGAAATACGACCAAAAGTAAAAAATGTTGCTTGAGTCGATTTTTTTGATCGCGAGTGTATATCAGTAACTCTTCCCGATCTCGAGTACACTACGAACGAACTGACAGCCGAGCGCGAGCGAGATGCGAGCGAGTCGGCTCGGCCGATGTGCAGGTTGTACTGTTCGCACTTATTATCGAATGTATATATTTGTCTCTCTTTGTCGCGTGCAGTGTAGTGATAGGGGCCACTTCAGTGTGTGAGTCGCTCTTTTGTATTAGTGTGGGTGATATATTGTAACGCTTCGTTTCACCACTCTTGCTGTGTTTAGTTTTACCGCTGTTTATATTAGAACTAAACTATTCTAAATAAATACTGTCATAATAAATGAAAAATACATTCTGTTTAATTATTATGTTTCAACTTAACTGACGATTTATGCAGTACGAAAAATCATGTGTTAAATTCAATTTTTTTTTTAAATATCCATGTGTGATGCTTTTCTTGTAATTAAATCATAATCTGAATTAAACTCGAAATTTGTAATTTTTTTAAGATAATTCAACTTTCGTAACATCTATATATGAATAGTCCGATAGTAAGATTGGCCAATTCTCTAAAATTTTATCTGCTTTTTCCTAGATTGACAGATCATTTCGCGAACGAGGGATCGAAAGAACCGTTTGGATCAACTGGGCGAAGTGAGCGAAATGAGCGATACATATCTTCGCAAGCGAAAGATATGAATCAATCTTTTCACTTCAGTGAAGCGTTTTGCGCATCTCTACTATTTACCGGCAATTAAAACCACACGAAAACAAACAAACAAAAACATGCGCTGTTAAATATTTGAACAAATACATCCGAAAAAAGGAAGTCTCGTGTTTTGAGCTGATTACTATGAAAAAAGCTACTTTTTTAAATAGTCGCATAACCTTCGGATCTGATCGGAACCAATCGGAAACCTTCGGCGGCACGATTCCGGGTAATGCACAACCCTTAGAGAATTCAACCAACCGGAGTCGCCATTGACAGGCGTTCCTCTCTGCCGAAAACATATGACCAGTGGTCATGCATACACCTATTTGTACGTTACGTACGAATAGCCACAGAATACACTTGACGTTCCCCTCCCCCGCAAAAATCGGCAGACTTGCTTTGTAAAGAAAACGGCAGACATGGCTACTCCGGGTTGAATTCTATAAGGAACGACCCAATAATGAACGATCCAATGCGCGGTTGACTACGCTAGTCGTGTCAATTGCATTAAGCCTTGGTCAAACAGCAAGCGTGGCGCAGCACCGCGCCCCGCTTCTGTCGCGCCCGCGCCGCGCGGCCCCTGGCGTCCACGCGGCGCGGGCGCAGCGCTGCGTGGCGTGGCGGGACGCGGCGGCACGCTGCGCCGCGCTGGGTCACATCAGTCGGACGTTAGGCAGCGCGGTGCGTCGTGCGAGCCTAGCAATATACTGTGATTGTGATTATGGATATAGAAAAAAAATCTTCTCTTCGAAAAAATAATCTTGGCTTCGGAAGGAATGAGCGACCCTCCGCGCGCGCATGCTGTATCGGGCACGAGTCACGCCCGCATCGCGCGCGGCCCCGCCGCGTTCGCGCGCGCGATGAGGGCGTGTTGAGAGCGCGAGGCCGGCGCGATCCGCGCGCGCCCTGTTCGAACAGTCATCGCGTCGGCGTCACGCGGCGCGGACGCGGCGCTGCGCCACGCTTGCTGTTCACTCTTGCAATCACAGTATATTGCTACGCTCGCACGACGCACCGCGCTGCCTAACGTCTGACTGATGTGACCCAGCGCGGCGCAGCGTGCCGCCGCGTCCCGCCGCGCAGCGCTGCGCACGCGCCGCGTGGACGCGCGGGGCACGACAGAAGCGGGGCGCGGCGGCGCCGGCGGGAAGCAGTCTGTTTGACGTCGCTAACCTGTTAACATGAGTCGCGGTCGCACCGCGCGACCGCGGCGCTGCGCCACGCTTGCTGTTTGGCCAAGGCTTAATAGTACAAGCACTCACAGTGGTTAACATTAAAGGCCTACAATATCATTGTTTGGTGATAAAATACCTTAGTTATAATATTCGATTGTTTGGTTGAGTTAAATATAATACCGTGATCGATTTAACAACACATACTTGTACGGAAAAAACAAATTTAACTACGCCATTTCGTTTCCTTAATCGTACCTAACTGTATACTAATATTAACGGAAATTAAGAAACACGGTGTTAATCCTCCCTTACTATCGTTCGTTTTTAGGATTCCGTAGCCAAAATAGCAAAAACGGAAACCTTATAGTTTCGTCATGTCCGTAGTTCGTCCGTATGCCATGGCCATTTTGTATTTGGAGACTATAACTAATATTGATGAAATTATAACAAAAGGTGTATTTTGTATACCCCTACTTAGTATTGTAGTAAAATTGCTGAAAAGTATTTTTTTAGGGGGGAGCCACTAGGGGTTTTCCATACATGTAACAATTTTTTTTTACGAAAAATCATCATGTTGCACATCAATCGATAGGACTTTAAAAATAACATTGAGGTTTGTTTTATCATTTTTTGATTTAGTGAATATTTTCAGAAATAATCGCCCTACTCAGTGGACGAAAACTAGCAGAGCCTAGGACGGAAAACTGACATTTATGGACGAAAACTAACGAATACCCCACTTTTTCAAATAATATTTTTTATATAAAATCTCGCAAGTATGGATAATTATCGCGTAATATTAACATAAACTAGACTATATAAGCTATAAAATGAAATATAATACATTTAAGTAAGGGTACTTTAAGATATTCTTTTTGCATCACAAAGCTGGAAAAATCGATAAGTGGACGAAAACTAGCACAATTACCCTACATTCATTTATAAAAATAAAAATGACCGGCTAGGCATAATTGTAAGCTAAAATATAATTGCGATATAGGGATTCTCATTAGTTTGCTTAACCTCATCTTAAAATACATCTAGTTTTACATACATATATTTTAATGATGCATTAGTTATTAACAGGTAGCTATAGCACACTAAAGATATATGGGATAATATTTTTTAAAGGAGGATGGGCAGATTTGCATGGACTCTGGCCTAGAAACCAATAACGACAATCTCGAATCGCTGTGTGATAAATGAACCAGAATAACACAAAAAAACATGAAAACGCATAAAAACAAAAACATGACACATAATCATCGACAGTTATAAAACCTTCATAATCTGTAGAGCGATAACTTAGTATCAAAAAACCTACAAGTAACGTTTCAGGTCAAACTACTTTTATGCCTCGTTAACTTTTTTTACACAAGGATTTGGGGCTACTTGTCATAGTACAAGTTTTAGAACTTAGAATAAGCTATCTAGTGACATATCGCTTGAACTTAGGGGCGTCCATTAATCGCGTCATACGGTTTTGGCTTGTTTTAGACCCCCCCTCCCCCCTGGTGATCTTTGGTGATATTTTCAGGACCCCGCCCCCCCTATCTAATATGACGTGTAATTTTTTGCTAACTAAAGTAAGTACAGTTTTCTAACACGTGAACCTACTTACGTAACGTACGTACACGTAAAGGGTAAAAAACTGAAACTACATGTATACATATAAAATAAAATTATCTTTAATTGAAAAAAAACCGGCCAATTGCGTGTCGGACCACGCGGTTTCGTACCTACTATCGAAAAAGTAATATCGAAAGGTCGTATCTGCGTATGAAATGAGTTTTTAGGAGATACTCAATAGTTCCTAAACCGATAATGTTCTCAATTTTTTTAATATTTTTTGGATCTCCGGTTCAAAAGTGACAGGGGACCCAAGTTTTTTAGACTTACGGGATGATCTTTCCTTAAAATATTCACTAAATAAAAAAAAAACAAAAAGTCCTCAATGTTATTTCGAAGGACCTATAGAGTGATGTGCATCATGTTGATATTTGGTAAAAAAAAAAACCGGCCAATAGCGTGTCGGGCCACGCTCAGTGTAGGTTTCCGTAGTTTTTCGTGCATCACAGTAAGTGTCCCCACTTAAGAGTTAAAATAACACCGCCATGTAGGATATGATATGAGCGTTCTACGTACAGCGACATCTATCGGCAAATTAAGTAAACTATTGCGCGCGAGCTTAAAGTATGGAAGATGATTTTTATGGGATAATTCTTTATTGCGTGAACCGATTTTCACCGTTTTTACTTTATTTGAAAGTCTTTTCATTGTAATTTTGTAGAAATTACAGGTACAATACACACCTGCTTATACGGTTAAATTACAAACTTAGTTCAGAAATTATTTAGTAATTTTTTTTTCAAAAACTATTCAACCTATCAAGTTCAAAATAATTTTCCTAGAAAGTTTTTATAAAGTTCTACTTTTGAGATTTTTTTTCATATTTTTAAAACTTATGGTTCAAAAGTTAGAGGGGGAGGACACATTTTTTTTTACTTCTGGAGCGATTATATCCGAAACTATTTACATTATCAAAAAATTATTTTAGTAAACCCCTATTCATTTTTAAATACCTATCCAACAATATATCACACGTTAGGATTGAAATGAAAAAAAAAATCACTCCCCACTTTAAGTATAGGGGAGGTACCCTAATAAAACATTTTTTTCCACTTTTTATTTTACCACTTTGTTGGCGTGATTGATATACATATTAGTACCAAATTTCAGCTTTCTAGTGCTAATGGTCACTGAGATTATCCGCGGACGGACGGACGGACGGACGGGCAGACATGGCGAAACTATAAGGGTTCCTAGTTGACTACGGAACCCTAAAAACTTATTAGACAAATAATTACATGTATGGAGTAGTGCCCCTCCTTAAAATATCTTTTTCAGCAATTTTACTACGAAACTAAGTAGCGGCATACAAATATACCTACACCTTATATTTAAATATTTATTAAGATACGTTTTATAGTTTCCGAGTAAAATAGCTGTGACATACGGACAGACGGACATAACGAAACTATAAGGGTTACGCTTTTGCCACTTTGGCTACGGTACCCTAAAAACCTACTTCACAAAATAATATGTCAAATGCCATTAAAAATAATTTTCAATCATAGTGCAATTTTACTCTGCTTTTGACAGATTGATTCATTTAAAAGTTGATAATTTTTATTTTATTGATCATAATACAGTATAGTCCAAAGAACAAAAAAATTACACGTGATATGTGTCCAGACCCCCCTCCCCCCTGTGGTGATCATTGGTGATTTTTTCCTGACCCCCTCCCCCCCCCCCCCTATACAATATGACGCGATTAATGGACGCCCCCTTATTGGTCATATAGGCCAATTTGCCCAGCCTCCTTTTCTTCCATATTTGTATTATTTTAATTTTCCTGTTCTCTTGCTACGCAAAAGATACCTGAATACCTGTTTGATCCGCGCGTGTAAAAACCTCATCGAATATAATGAAAATGATAAAACAATAACGAACAAACTTCCTCGATCGTAACAGTTTTATACACTAGTAAGGTAAACCAATTTTATTTTTGCTAAAACAATTGATAAAATTACACATGAACCAATTTAAATAGTCTATAAATATACATATAACCAATATTTTGGGGGACAATCTTACACAAATCAACCTAGTCCCAAACTAAGCAAAGTTTGTACAAACAGCAACACTAAACTGTACATCGGTGAACCTTATTACAAAAGGCATAAGGTCCGCCGATGGGCAGTTAACAGTGTGTATATACTTAGATACATGGAAAACACCCATAACTCAGGAACAATAGTAGATTGTTAGCCAAGGGTTGAAAGTGACCCATTTCACCTGAGATATTTCTGGCGCTCGAACGAAGTGAGAGCGCCAATAGTTCGAGGGTGAAATGGGTAATTTCACCTGAGTTAAACACTCTGCTTTTCATTTCGACTGTGAGGAAAGTACAATACTACACGCACATTATATAAAACGGGTATATAAATAATAATCTATAAAAATGTTAAGTAAAATTTGAACAATTTGAAAAAGACTAATTCAATGTTTTGGCGGTGGTCAGAGAGGAGGACATCCGGGTGGGCACCGGCTCAATCCACAATTAACACAGCTAATTACTTTCCACCCTAGGGATGAAAAATCAATTTTCCACCCAGCTATCTACCCAGGAAAATAAAACTTTCCGAACGGGAGAGATGAAAATAAGTATTCGTGATAAACACACATATAGCTAAATGTCCTTACCAGGATCTGAACCCGGCACCTCCTGCTTCGTAGGGTCACAACCGGCTGAGCTAGGAGGCCGTTAAAACTATGCTAATATCAACTAAAAAGCTTTAAATTCTTATCTTAAATTCTATATGAACACAAAAAATGTGAAAGAATACGTTAAAAGGGCTGCTTCTATTTTCGATGGCGCAAAGGTCAAATTCAGGCTTTAATGTGACATACTCGTACAAAAGTTTACTTCGGTGAAACGAGTCCATAATATTTTTCCCTATTGAAGTCTAAGTAAATTTTTAGGATTCCGTATCTCAAAACGAAAAAACGGAACCTTCATAGGTTCACTTTATTGTTCGTCTGTCTGTCTGTCTGTCCTTCTGTAGAGACCCTTTTTCTCAGGAACGCGTGGAGGTATCAAGTTGAAATTAGTATCAAATACTCATGTCTGTAGTCCATTGAAGGTGACAATAGTTTTTCAACGACAAAGCCAAATATGGTCCCTCGATAAAAAAATCAGTTCGTTACAGCAATGTTCGGTGATTGTTAAAATTGTGCGACGTACGGAACCCTCAGGGCGCGAGTCCAACTCGTACAATTCGTACATGGCCGGTTTTTTTTTAATAGTGCTTACCTAGAAAATTATATATTTTGAGGGCATAGATTAGGCAAATTATCTAATCTATCTAGATAGACAGATAGATTTATTATTCAAAAAGGTATTACATTAGTTTATATCTGCAGTTCCCTGCGAAACTGTTATTGATATTATTATTTTACATAATTATTATTGATGACGGATTATAAAGGGAAAAGTATAACTGGCTGGTTCAATTCCTTTGTACAATATATATTATGGCATCTATTCAAGTTTTCAAAATGCAAAAATTATTAAAACATACATAATTATTATTATTACAATAAATAATTCGTACTTATAGAAAAGTCTTGGAACTCCCTTTAGTTTGTCCAACCCTGAATCAATCTAATATTTCGATATAATATAACAAACGGGACTTACCTTGTACGCTGGAGGCCAGTGCCACAATCACTAACACGAAGATGAATTTCGGCATTTCGATAACTGATCTAATAAACAGACAGAAGTTGTGTATATATTAGACGTGTTTGACCGCTGGACCGAGGCGCTGTGCCCAGATGCGTCTCCGATCTCTGCTTATATGGTACGCGAATTCGGCGAAGAATCGCGACTATTTTGTATTCTGAAAAACTGACACCGTCATTTAACTTCATTTATGACGGCTAATTCAAAGTGTCATTGTTTTCAAAGTTTGATTTAGTTTAGTTGACATATCGCATAGTTTGTAGACTGTTTGCATTCGTTTGCATCGTGGATTTTTGCATACTGTTTGTCAGTGAACGGCAATATAAGCATGGAAAGCGTAGACTAACACAGGAAAAAATAACGCTATATTTTTGTGGGTGGTCATATCATATGGCAACAAAGCCGGGGCTACATACTATGACAGCAAGCCGATTATTTATTAAGTTTAACCGCGCATGAAGTTCGACGTAAGTATAACATTTTATCAATCAGTCATGACGTAGTGAAGCTGCCTTTAGACATTAATCACGATTGAATATAACTAGCTGCATGAAAAAATATGCTCAATGCCTATATATTATTATAATAGGTACTTGCCGTATCGTTTTGTCAAGTCTGTTTCATGCAGCTTCTAATATTAAATCTATGTAATCTGTATGTATCTAGAAGCAAATTTCAAGCGCGAAATGTGGCTATTTAATGACTTTACGTAGAGTGATTCTTTTTGGAGTAGCTCAACAGCTTCAAGGAATTCCACGCCACGTTACTTTCAATAGAGTTACTCTAAAAACTAAACAAAGCACGAAGCCTGGGGGAAAAAATCTTCTTCAGTCAGGTAATGTATCTGCGATCTCCATAGGTCTAATCTTTTTGCTTCTACCTACTGCAAATAGTTGTATTTTATATATTTATCAATCCCATGGTCGAATTGTTATTGCTTTGATCAATCCTATAACAAGCTATCAGCCTTATTTGACAGGGCTCGTAGTTATACCAAGAGTCAATGTTATCATTTTTCAGAGCAGCGTAACTAATGAGATTTTCAAGGTAATTTAAAGAGGTTTATGAAGTAGGCATATTATTTATTTATGTGTCATACACCTACGCTCTTATCTTTGCTTATTTATTTATTTAAATAATTTGTTTCAGAAACTATGATTTATGAATTCTGTGTACGAAAATTAGATCAGTAATATATTCGTTGTAGTGAACATTACAAAATATTAGTTTTTATTTTTATTTTTGACTTTAACTAATGATAAAGTAAACTACGTGGGTAGGTAAACATGCCAATTCCCCAGTGTTATAGGTTGCAGTTGGTTACAGGCATGTTTGCACGTCTCCACAACTACAGTAAGTACTTACACGTATTTTGAGTGACACATAATAAGTTCATGAACTTTTAGTAATTCTACAACTATGCGAAAAACGTACCCGGTCTGGATCCGTAAACCATTTCGTTCGTTCGTCCGTTAATTCAAGGGTGTTCAAGCAAAGGAACCGGCTAGCCAGCGCCAAGTGTATATTACACGAACCACTTGGTGCCACTTTTGACCCTTCTATAACTCAAAGCCTCTTTAACGTAAACACATAAAACTACGTGTGTTTAATTATATCCATAAGGCCATCTAGAAGCCCAAATTTGATGAAGCTAGCTCAAACGGTTGTAAAGATATGAAGGTCAAAAAGTCGTAAATTTTAGCACTGACTGACTGACTGACATATAGTACCTAAATCTAACCTACTTCCAGATGACCTAGAAGGATGAAATTTGGAATCCAGCTCGGTAATTGTGTGTAAGCGTAGGAAAAAATCTAAAAATAAAAAAAAGTTAAAAAATACGGGGGGTCCCCATACATTTTTTTTATTGTATCGTTGGAACCGTTACAAGCAGATATTTGAAACTATCTCAATATATGTATTATTATATTTGCTATATAACAGAAATATAAAAATAAAGTTAAGTAAAAAAATAAGTGGTGTCCCCATACAAAAAACTTGTAATAGGCGCTAAACGACCGGCAACGGTGTGTCGTCGGCGGCGCGCGGCACCACATAATTATACACAGAACAGAAGTAAATCTACATAAAAGCGATCCCGAGCAACACATTTATTGTTTTATTACATTTATATTCATCCTGCTTCTTTCTCAACGATCAATTAAATGATTGTCATACTATAACCACAAACTCTGCAATCTTTTTAAACTACAATTACAAATACACATAAAATTGTAGGCGCTTAATATGTAGAGTAGTGTTTCCGCGTTAGGTTGTCTTGTTGTCTTTAAACATGTAGGCTATGTATTGTAAAATGTCTGTCTTTCGCTTCTTTTAATTTACCCCTGAGATAAAAAGGGATAATGATCTACGTATTTTATTTTTCTACTACCACGGAAACTGAGAAAATCCTAGAACGATTATCACAACAAAGTATATGCGAATAATAATTATTTAAATAACAATCGGGCCGTCAAACTGGACCGAATGGACAAAGCAGTCTGCGTTGACGCAAAAATCACACGCTTGTCGTCGTAATTACGATGAGGTGTTAGCTTATTGAAATATTAATTAGGGTTTCGTACCAAAATGGTAAAAAAGGAACCCTTATGGTGTGACTCTGTCTGTCTGTCTGTCACAAAGCCAATTTTCTCCGAAACTACTGGAGCGAATGAGCTGGAATTTTGTACTCATATGTAAGTCAGCGACCCAAAGACGGGCATGTAACGCCAATCTATAAATTTTAAACATGGGCGGCAATTGTAAAAAATAAAAACCTCTTGTTTGGGGGGTAAATAAGGATTACAGGAAAAATAATGTTAAAATCGGGGCGCGAGTCCGACTCGCACTCGGCCACTCTATAAAATGTTCATGAAATCATGCCGAAAGCGTCTTTTTTCACATAATTATCCTTGAAATACCAATTTTCGTACGTCAGGTATCAAAAATTAGGACACAATTTTCCAAAAAATGGCGCTGCACCCTGTACGTTCGTTTTCTACTTCGCGGTGTTAAGATTTTTCCTGGATCTGGGTCGGGTATTCTTGATATATATATATGTATATATGTATATAACTATATAGTTTTTTTACAAGCCTCTGCCCCCATGTGAAGAGACTGAATGTGTTGGTTTTGTTTAAAAAAAATGTACCTGTTGGTATTTATATTCGTTATTGCATCGAGCTATAGTTGCAAGCGTTTGTCAAACGTTCGTACGGAACCCTCGGTGCGCGAGTCAGACTCGCACTTGCCTGATTTTTTTAAATGGCAAAATTTGCCTTAAACAATAAATCATATCAGGTATGGCTGATTTTTAAATGAGTTTATAATGATGAAATACTTATGTTACCTACAAGTATACATAACACACGTGTTGTCGACCTCAAAATTCATTCAAGCACACCACACCAGTTATTTTCAAATTATTGATTAAACACTAAAATATTATTTTCTTAAATACATTTTTTGGTGTTTGGCTCAAACCATTACCGTAATAACTCATTAAAAGAAAGGCCAAGTGCGTGTCGGACCACGCATAATGAAGGGGTCCGTACCTTCAATATATTTCGAACACAAATAAGTACGCATTTGTCGAGCGGGAAATCGAACCTGCGACCTCGGTTACCGTACCCCGATAAGTACGCATTTGTCGAGCGGGGTACGGTAACCGAGGCCGCAGGTTCGATTTCCCGCTCGACAAATGCGTACTTATTTGTGTTCGAAAATATCTTGAGAAAACCTTACTAATCCCAAGAACGCCTAGTCCTAGTCCTCTCTGGGTTGGAAGGTCGGACAGTAGTCACTTTAGAAAAAAACTAGTGCCTAAGATAATTTTTGTTATAACGATTGCAAAATGAATCCCAAAGCTGCAAAGCTCCTCTTAGTTCCAAGTTATACTTAGCTGAAACTGCTATTTTGAAATAGAAGGCGTCTCTCTTATAATTTTCTTCTTGAGACACTTGCCCATATGATACCTATGTGTTATGTTAATAATATTTGAAGATGATATTGATAGTTTTTTTGCCATATTACAGGCAAGGTAAAGTTCGCTAGGTTATGATATTATTATGATTACTTTAAATGTAAATTCGTAAGTATTGGTGGTGCATGAAACTAAAGAAATTACCGCCGAAGTATGTCAGTAATTGTATTAAACATAGCATAGGCGTTACTTTCATAGTTTATTGGTAGGGTGCATTTGGGTAAATCCGACAGGAAAAAAAGTGGCGGGTAATTCCGGAAGTTGACTCTTATTACAATGGGATACGAGCGATATTTGAATGATTTTCGGAATTACACGCTTTACGAAATTACCCCAATGCATTCTATATATTATTTTTGGTACGAGTAGTAACATGCGCTCTTTTTTCAAAAGATTTGTAGTACCTACGTAAGGTCAACCAATTTGATTCCTAGGCCACTGTAGAACCTTGTCGTAATGACAGTTGCCCGTGGATACGTATAAACGTAACCTATTCGCTACCAAACTAGCTATTGTAACAAGATTCTAGAGTGGCCTAGGAATCAAATTGGTTGACTGTATCTTAGTGGCCGTAGTAGCAGAAAAAAATACGGCTTTTCGTGAACAAAAGATTTTATTTAGCATGATTATTCCTTAGGACTCAAGGATGGATTTGAGAAGTGTAGCCACCAAGAACCTAACCTAACATGTCTAACGTAATGTCCTTGTCGAAAGGGCCTAATTTATGGTGGTATAATAACAGTTTTAGTCTATGCCTTGAAGTGTTGGCCAGCTGGCCATATGTATGTGTTAAGCTCCATCGTTATTTCAAACCACTTCGGTCGATTTCTGGATGGGGCGTCGTTTACGGTTTCTATATACACTTTGCTTTTGCAACTCAGTCAGGGTTATCAGAAATTTTATATCTGTATTGATGATTCATTTTGGCACGGGACCTTAAGATATTCATTAATATCTAACTGTATAGATTTAAAGTTTTCTGAAGTAGGTACCTATACCTATTAAATTGAACAACAGACTGCACTAGTTATCAATGCATGGGCCGCGATTCGAAAAATAAACACACACACTGGACAGACACAGCTCCAACCCAACTCAACTCAACGCTATAACGACATTGACATTTGCTATTCGAACAGATTTTCATTCAACATTGGTCTCACATTGGTTTCACATTGGTCACACATTGTACCAATGTTGTACCAATGTGAGACCAATGTGTGACCAATGTCTGACCAATGTGAGACCAATGTGTGACCAATGTCTGACCAATGTGAGACCAATGTGAGACCAATGTTGAATAAAAATCTGTTCGAATAGCAAATGTCAATGTAGTTATAGCGTTGAGTTGGGTTGGAGCTGTGTCTGTCCAGTGTGTGTGTTTATTTTTCGAATCGCGGCCATGGCATGGTGGTTGAGCGAATCAAGATCACTCATAGTGGTGGAGTGTTTTTCTCTTGGGTTAGTTTTCACTATAGGTACTAGATTAGTGACCTATTACAAAACCTGCGATACTTAAATGAGTATACATTACAAATACAACGCAAATATTGTATTGTAAGGTATTTGTGGCAAATTGTAACACCTGTTGATCAACTTATAATGTTATTATGACGCATTTCGATGGACGAAATACATTTCACACACATATTTAATTGAAATTCTAACAATGGAATATTTTTACATTAAGGTAATTAATGCTGAAGAACTTGAATTGGTTCTACTTATGTAAATAATATATACACTTGTGCTAATACGTAAAGTAGCTTCTTACTCCGGTAATCATCACATTTTTAAACTTATTTAAATTTAAATTACCTACCAATTACCATCTAACATGAGCAAAATATAAGAAACATGAGACTAGTCGCTTTATTTGCTAACTGTACTTTTCTTTGTACAATCCCTAACTGCTCACCAAAACAAATGCAATGAGCCCAAACACGACGGGATAATGTTGAGTAGTTGAGGAGTTCCTATATCCAGATTACTATTATTATTAGATTATATATATAATTAGATCAGCTTCATGTCATAATAATATTGCAGATCAGAATTACAAACACATGCAAAATTTCAGCTCAATTGGAAAACTGGAAGTAGGTCAAATTTAACTTGCAAGGTTTGATTACAGACAACCTTAGAGAATTCAACCCGGATGGAGTAGCCTTGTCTGTCATTTCCGATACAAAAAAAGTCTGCCAATTTTTGCGGGGGAGGCGACGTCAAATGTTGGTTATTCGTACGTAACGTACAAATAGATAAACGTCAGTCCGTACATGTGTATGACCACTGGTTATATGTTTTCGGCAGAGGGGAACGCCTGTCAATGGCGACTCCGGTTGAACAGACAACGGGCAGGTGAAAGCATATACCAAAGAGTATTTAGCTTGTCTCTGGCCCCATAGAGACTGGAAATAACGTCATTTTATATGAAAACCACCCATTAACCACCCGTGTCAATAGTATATTTGACAAATAATTGTCATAGGCGCAAAGCGCAAGAGTGGTACAAGCTTCTTAGGTCATCAAACATCATGTCTAGTCCTACCGTTCGCACACATGCGTATTGCTGGTACCCTGAAAGTAAACAAAAGCTTGTAATATATCAAGAGTAGGCCAGGCAACCCTACCTGATCGAGTAGCAGAATTCGGTTTATGTAGGCAATGCACTGTAAAACGTTATATATTTTGGTACCCTGAGCTAAAGTTGGAGCATTTTGTAAGTTAGCAAAATTTACATAATTTTTTTGACATAAACTACTTCAACGACTAGCAAGTGGGCACGTGTCCCATTTAATTAGTGCTCATCAGAAAGTGCCAAAAAAAATTGTGGTAGCCACACGGAAATCAGAGAATTTTGTTTTTTTTTTCTTTGATAGTTGATGCGTTCTTTCGAATAGCACAGTTTTATCTTCTACTAGGTTAAGCTACTACTCTATAAAGGTTATCTTGAAGCAAATCAAATTATTTTGTTCAATATTTTTGATTTGCATTTTTTTAGTAGTTACACTACTATGTATAAACTGAAAATAGATGTCATATACTTCAGAAAAAGTGACCAAGCCCTCCGGTGTCCGAGGCCAGATATGAACTGGCGTCTTCAGCTTTCGCGGCTGACGTCCTGACCACTAGACCACCCGGTCACGGCGGAACTTGACAAATTTTCTCATGTATATGCAATCTCTGAATTTGAAACGGCTAGGCGCCGTTGACCATACTCTAAGGGCATGCGCAGTACGTGCTTGCACCTCCTACCCGAATCACTTACGTGATTCTGGTATAGCGAGAGAGATGGTGCTGCCATCTATGAATCTTGAAGCAAATCAAATTATTTTGTGCAATATTTTTTGATTTGCAATTTTTAAGTACTTGAGGAGGGCTTGGTCACTTTTTCTGAAGTATATGACATCTATTTTCAGTTCTACTAGGTTAATTATTTCAAAAATTTTTAATAAGGTAAAATCATGAAGTTGCCAGTTTTAGGCAATGCAATCTCTTGTTTTTGGTGCGTAACTACGTTTGCGTACCTACGGTGCGTTTACGTACTGCGTAAAACTTCATTTTAACCATCCCACGTCCCACATCCATCCACGTCGTATATGCATTAGTCGATTTTCACTTTAAAATATGAAACTTGGCTGAACAAAAAAAAGCTCCAGGTTTATGGGCGCCTACCATTTTTTGTCATTACCAGGGTGATTAGTACTTTCGAATAGCATAAGGTTTAATTTGGTACTCGATAAAGTAGATTTTATATGTTTTTGATGTTTTTGCTGACTGTACAAAATGCTCCAAGTTTAGCTCAGGCTACCAAATAATAAAATACATAACTTTTCATCGTGCATTGCCCTACATAAGCCGAGTTCTGCTACTCGATGAGAAAGGGTTGCCTACGGTGTACTCTTGGTCTATAATAAATTAATAATTGCGCCTGATAATAAAATAACAGCATTATGTTATTTGCACTGTGCAACTTATGCATAACTTAAAAAAAAACATATCTTAGTCGCGTGGTTAGTTTTATTTTCATAATTTAGTTTGTAATTTTAATTAAAATACAATTTTTGTTGATATCTCAGGCTCTTAGTTGTCCGATCCTTTATTCATCATCAACAGTGTGCTTTTCTGTTATTTTGCCGTCGTCATTTTCATAATTGTCGGTTCTATCCGATTGTTTGACCTTCTTGCCGTTAACAATCATTATACTATGTTCTTCATTACTAGATTGGCTGTAGGAATGGCTCCCCGAGTCAGGAGGACCCATGCCGCCAAACACGTTGCCCTGCAATAATGAAATACTTTATTACAACCCGGCCTCGCCTTAAACCAAGCAAACTTTGTATTATGGCTAATAGGCTACGACTTACATACCTAGATTATTATTTACATACATTCATAGCCCAGGATAAAATATTCGTTATAATATAACATATATCAATATAAATACTGCCCCGAAATAATAAGTACAATAACAATCAAAAAGTGTTCGATTTATTAAATAAATAGCTTCACTGGGTGCGTAGTGTAAGGTAACAATACTTACTTTTACTCGTATGTTAGTAATTGTTCGTATTCTACTTATTAAGGGACAGTCAATTGATTCTTTTGGCACGTCACGTGATCTGTGGCGTGACTTGTCTAACGGACCGATTGAGGGGGTAGATTGGCGGGAATATTCGGCTATATAACAAAGCGACCACCTGAGCAGGGCATTCGATTGTGAACTGTCAAGTGAGAAACATCTAGTTAGTACCGATTAAGTTGTGATTCGAAAGGATTGTGAAATATAGATTAATTTATATGAATAAAAAAAAGATATATTTGTACCAATATGGATGTGACCTGGCGGCCCTAATAGTAGCCAACGTGCCAATTGTTAACGCTCCGTAGCGAACGAAACGCAACTGTCACTGTAGCACTAATATAGAAGAGTGATAGAGAGAGGTGACTGCGATACGCTACGGAGCGTTAACGTTGGCTACGCACCCGGTCTCCGACCTATAAATTATAACGATCCTTTATTAATAACGATACCCCAAAACGGTTTTCAAACACACGAATTTTATAGGCCCTCCGATCAAACATACAAATGTCCAAGATAAGACAACAGTCCTGTATCATGTTGTTTTGAGCAGTACCTAAACTTTAAATACTTATAAGTATATCTATTAAACTACATAAAAAAGAAATATACACTTACCAAAGTTTTGCCAACGCCCGAAAACCTACAAAAAAAGTTTGATAAAAAAAATACAAATCAGCATGATGTAATATCAATAACCCGGCAGGAGAAGAGGCAGAAGAAACAACAGAATACATTCTGCTAGACTAAAAGCATAGAGAAATAAGTAATTAGTTACTTATTAGCCCTATAGGCCGACATTGAAAACTAAGAAGAATGGGCTAAGAGCTGGCCACGTCAGATATGACACAATAATGAGAGCAACAAAACCCGTCTGGTTAGATTGCTATACTATCCTTATTCCTAGATCCGGGCATCTGGCAGCTTTTAATGGGTGGAGGTCAGAGTGACAGACTAGCAATATTTTTGGTTGGAAAAAAGTTATACCAAAATAAGTAAAAACTGCCGAAGTTGTCTTATTCATAGAGGACAGGGCCTGTATTTTAATATTAGAACAATAAACATTGCGTATTATTTCGGAAACAGAAACGACAGGCGACAAAATATGAATTACATTATACGTTGTTTCGCCCATCACAAAGTTTTGGCAGTAATATAATCTAATTATTAATTTATATAATTTCTATAATACGAGTACTGCATCAAAACCAAGTTCTGGTTTTGTAATCTTAAAGTGGTTTGGATTCTTTGACCACTTTACAGCTGCCAGATGTTGGGATCTAGAAATAAGCATAGTATAGCAAACTAACGAGAGGGGTTTCGTCGCTCTCATTATTGTGTCATATCTGACATGGCTATCTCTCCGTCTGTAAGATAATGTTAAGCTTTCTGTCAAGCTAATAACCAGTTGTATGGAGTGAGCACTCTAGTCGCGTGATTAAATACAAATAAAAATACAATATTGTATGATCGTGCGCCATGTTGCGGAATTTCATTAGAACTAATTTCTTACACACTGGTAATAATTTTAATGATAGGTTGTCATAGTTGTCAGTGTCATTGCGACGGTTTACTCAAATAATAGTAACGTGTTGAATATTAAATAATAAATGACAAAGAATGGCGAAAACTATTCACAGTCACGAGTGAAACACTGTGAATAATGTACATAATAAACTGCAGGAAATAAAACGGTCGGGAAATGAAACTATTTCGCTAAGAATCATTTTCAAATTAACATCAGAGCTGACAGCTAAACAAATCAAGATGACACCATAACATAGCGAATAATACACTTTTTGACCATTTTGAACTGTTGCCATTTAAATGAGAATAATAGCGCCCTCTTGAAAATAATCATACATTTCTGGTCAGGCTTTAGTTATTTCAGAAAGAATAGGAATCTTATCAAGACTATTTATTTTGACGTCTTCAACTTTTTTATTTAAAGTAAAATTTGATTAAAACTAGATACAACAATAAACAATAATAATAAAACTTAAATAAATATATTTAAAAAGGTCAAGGTATTTTGATAAAGTCGAACACTTTCGGAAATAATCGTTGCAAGGGTCCAAAAATGTTTGTGCAAAAAAGGTGCGTCTAACTTTTTAACAGTGGGTCCCAAAAATATGAAAAACCCGTGAAAGTCAAGCCTAATAATTAATAAATATTTAATTAAATTACCTAAGCCTTTTTTCAGTTGTTCTTTCTTAGTTAAAGGTCGTATGTGCCGCAAAATATGGTTCCTTTCCCTTCTTTTATCCATAGTATAAGGTAAAATACGCGTAAGGGTGGGTTGCACCACGCAAAAATAACGAACTGATCAACGTTAAATATGGCGACAGAGCTGTCATCCCATAGAAAACTGTCAAACTTTTCATACAAGATTGTTTTTACGATGACGTTGACGTTAACAGACGGTTTGGTACAACCGGCCCTAAGGTTAAGAGAAAAATTTGTATTTAAATTGTGACGAACTGGCATCGGCAACTATGGAACCCCACATTAAGCACGGCCGACATGGCCACATACCGTTCAGAAAAGAATGGAGTTTTACAACCGTTTCCTTTACTTAACTCGAACATGCCTACGAATCCTACGACTAATTATTTTTTTCATAATCTAAGTGCTGTCATGATTGTTAAAGAGCTTTTATCTTTATTGATTTGTTAATGTGGGGGTGACCCTGATTACAGAGAATAATGTTTCTACGAAACAAAAAGGGAAAAAAATAGAAAGGCGTTATTGTTTCACTTAAATATGATGGCGGTCGATTCATTATCGTTAACTAAGTGTGTTAGGGTTGTTCCTGCTCTCGTCTTATGAATCATCCTGTATATATTTATGTTTAGGTTACTTACAAATGACCAAATGAAAAGAATCCAGAATCGTTAGAGTTGCCAAAATCATCGTCATCGTCGTCAGCTGAAAACAATTCAAAAACGATTTTTGTCTGTTGATTTGTTTTTTTATGTACCTTAAAAATACAGTCAAGGGCAAAGAATACGGTTTACTTCGCATATAAATTTTCATACAAACTGACCTGTTTCATTGTCTTTTACTGTAGTTATAAACATGTTTGCGCATCGCAGTAAAGCTTCTTAAAAACTTTTTTCCGATGCCGTATAATATTCAGTCGACTGGATCAAAATCATTATAGGTATTCAACAATTTGATTTGATTTGAACAATTTGAACAAGGTTGATTTGATTTGATTTGATTTGATTTGAACAATCATTAACGAGTTAGAACACTAAATCGTCCGCCGAGTTTTTCATTTTCAGTGCTACGACGGTGCACGTTTATCGTTGTCTGGTTCTAATAGATAATAATTTTAAACAAAAAAGAACCTATTTCGAATAGCCTCCACCTTTCCTAAAGCAAATGACCGAGTTACTGTAAGAAATACTGAAATCACTATAATATTTGAGGAGTTCTCTCGATTTTTCCAGGATCCCATCATCATATCCTGACCCTGATCCTGATGACAATGGGACCAACTGTAAAGTATATCTTTTCAAACAAAAAAAAATTTATCAAAATCGGTCCAGCTGTCTTCAAATAATCGATGAACAAGAACAAAGATCCCGACGAATTGAGACCCTCCTCCTTCGAAATCTTGAAGTCGGTTGAAAATAATATCTATGGAAACCGTAGGTATTTTTAAAACGTAAAATATGATATTATATCAGTGCAAAAATACTTGTGCCCATAGCAAATTTATATGTATAACGTATTTTATGTTTCACAATTATAAAAAAATAACTATGATATGACACAAAATATAGCTCTTACACTTCATGATACAGATACATAATGTACTTGCTTTAGGGATCGATTGTGTGAAGCGTAGTAATTTCCACTGTTCCTTATAACATAGTAGCACACAAGTTTTTTAAAAGATAAGACAAATTGTATATTTACCAATTGCGACAGCAGCGAAACCCACAATGAAAAGAAGGATTATACTCGTATACTTCGACATGGTAGTTCCTCGAATATTCTGAGTTAATACGAACTACGTGTTGTGAAGTTGTGACGGTTTCAGCAAACCAGCTGGGAATATATAGCTGCGCACACGCTTTTATCGGCGCCACGTGATGTAGGGGATGCTGGGGTACCTTGGTACAGCCTGTTTGTGTCAAAACTGTTTTTGTATGAGTTACGCGTTTTTTTTTTGTGTGCATTATAAAATAAATGGACTTTAAAGTCTAATTCTCTGATTAAACCTTAGTCTTCAAATATGTATATGTTAAAGCATCAGTATAATGTACCCGACTCATAAACTTTTACATTGTACACACAACACCCGCCTGTTTTCCCGAATGTTTTAATCCGTTTAGGAAAATCAATAATGATAATGACTTTTCATTTATCTATCTGAACCGAACGAAGTTATTACGCAAATGCTGTCTGGAATAGGGCTAGGAGGGGGAGTAGGAGGGGGGGAGTAGGGCTGTAGGGTTTGTCAGAAAAGGAGTGTAAAGGATTTCAAAGCATCGGCAACACAGATGTCCCTTGGAGGTGCAGGCGTCTATAAGCTAGGGTTATGGTTTTCGTCCGATACTGGTTTGCCATACAAAATCAGTAGGTACCAAAACAGGTATTTACTTTCGGAAATTTCTGTACCGGGAGCACATCCTGGATACGGTGACCGCATAATGTGGGTGGTATGCTTATTTGCAACCGAAGTGGTATGTAAAAGTCATATAAGCAGTCAGGGGACTATTGAGCATCTGCATGTTGTTTAAAGTTAGTCTGATGATGTCATGAGTATCTGGGGGCACGGCAGTGCCCCCGCCAAGTCGAGCGCGAAGCAAACACTGCCGTACCATCCTTTACTGGAACCATTTCGCCGCATTTTCAGGCCCCTATTTGAGAACCTCTGGATAAGATCAGAACGCAGAAATTTTCGTCATCCAGTAAGCTATAATCACATACTTAAAATCCAAAATTTAAAGTCTGTAGGTTATTCAGTTCCGAAGTTAAGCGAAAGCAAAGTTTCGCATTTATGACACTCACTCACTCACTCATGATCATCAAAATAGAACTAGTACTTCCCATAAACTCAGAGAGCTGAAATTTGGTACAGAGTTAGGGTTTAATGGCCACATAAAGGGAAAACTATAAAAACTAGGATAATCGAAGATCTGGAGTACCTGGTGACCCTCATTAGAAAACAAAATTTGGTCAAAATAAAATGCATTGGACTAAGAGTGGCGGTGATACCCACACGTCGCTAGAAAATTCGGTAATAATTTGATTCACGAATTATTGCCTATTAAGTCAAAATTTGAGATCATACCCCGGGCATACGTGTACAGAGAACTATTCCCAATCTGTGTGGCGTATGCCCTAACAATTCATAAGAGCCAAGGTCTAAGTCTAAAAACCGGCCAAGAACGTGTCGGGCCACGCTCAGTGTAGGGTTACGTAGTTTTCCGTCCGTCACAATAAGTGTCCCCACTTAAGAGTTAAAATAACACCGCCATGTAGGATATGATATGAGCGTTCCACGTACAGCGACATCTATCGGTAAATTAAGTAAACTATTGCGCGCGAGCTTAAAGTATGGAAGATGATTTTTATGGGATAATTCTTTATTGCGTGAACCGATTTTCACCGTTTCTACTTTATTTGAAAGCAAGTAATTTCATTGTGATTTTGTAGAAATTACAGGTACAATAAACACCTGCTTATACGGTTAAATTACAAACTTAGTTCAGAAATTATTTTGTATTTTTTTTTCAAAAACTATTCAACCTATCAAGTTCAAAATAATTTTCCTACAAATTTTTTATAAAGTTCTATTTTTGAGATTTTTTCATATTTTTAAAACTTATGGTTCAAAAGTTAGAGGGGGGGGGGACACATTTTTTTTACTTCTGGAGCGATTATTTCCGAAAATATTTACATTATCAAAAAATGATTTTAGTAAACCCCTATTCATTTTTAAATACCTATCCAACAACATATCACACGTTAGGGTTGAAATGAAAAAAAAAATCACTCCCCACTTTACGTATAGGGGAGGTATCCTAATAAAACATTTTTTTCCACTTTTTATTTTACCACTTTGTCGGCATGATTGATATACATATTAGTACCAAATTTCAGCTTTCTAGTGCTAACGGTCACTGAGATTATCCGCGCACGGACGGACGGACGGGCAGACATGGCGAAACTATAAGGGTTCCTAGTTGACTACGAAACCCTAAAAATGCCCTCATGGACATTGGCACCTCCATATTCTCTTGTGGCCAAGCCTACGTGGCGCTTTCACGAGTAACCAATCTTCATGGGGTGCACCTCATAAATGTTGACTTCAAGAGTATAAAAGCTCAAGCTTCAGCGATCACCGAATACAACCGGCTTAGGCGTAAATACCGCGCCGATCTTTCAGAAATTAAACCGTCTAAAAGAATAAATAATGAAGGTGAATGGGCAATACGAAAAACTGTTGATACTGTACAAGAATCAGAACCGAAAAAAAAGAAAAGAAAGATTTGTAATAATAAAAAAACTACTCCTAAAAAGAAAAAAACTGAAAAATAAGAAAATCTAATAAAATTAATCAATAAGCCCACATTTCTACAAAAAGAAGTGAAATCCCACCAAAAACATTCTGTAAAAAACTAGCCAAGTCTCGATGGAGCTGCTTGTTTATCTCTAAAAAGTAATGAAATCTTGACAAAGTCGTGCCAAGTCAAAGGTTCCTTACTGCGATTTTTTTATTATTATAGTTAATGTTGTGTGACTTGGCCGTTGAAGGGTACACAAGGGTACAAAACCAGGTGCTCCATGACACCATTGCACCAATCTGTCGCCAGAACCGCTACCCATTGACGATGGAAAATTGATGGAAGTTTTTGTACCCTTATGTACCCTTCAACGGCCAAGTCACACCACATTAACTATAATAATAAAGAAATCGCAGTAAGGAACCTTAGACTTGGCACGACTTTGTCTAGATTTCATTACTTTTTAGAGATAAACAAGCAGCTCCATCGAGACTTGGCTAGTTTTTTACAGAATGTTTTTGGTGGGATAGATATTGTTGCTTCGATAAGCATGGCAATCGTTCTACTTCTACATGTGTAGTATTTACCTAATTTTTTAAATCAGAATACGGAAGGTTGAGTAAAAACGGAATTAAATGTGTAAATACGACGTTTTTAATCAAATGGTAAAATGATAGCGAGATTTAAAGTATTCGGAAACCGTAATGGATATAATTATGTAACTAAACTGTTTCCATGCGATGTAGACATCTTCAGCAAATAAATATTGCAATGAATATAATTATATCTAGTTCTTCTCGATTATTTATACCAGTTTTTACAGAGTTTTATAAAAATAATATTTTTTCTTAATTTTTAAATATTTCATTATTTTCATCACGCTAAAACTAGGATATTAAAGTTGTTGTTTAATTGTTCACTTTCTTTATTTGTATGATCCCTGGCCAACTTTATCTTGCCAAGTCTTTATAGTTTACAATGACAATGCACTACATGAAAATAGATGTCATATACTTCAGAAAAAGTGACCAAACCCTCCGGTGTCCGAGGCCAGTTGACAAATTTTCTTATGTATATGCAATCTCTGAATTTGAAACGGCTAGGCGCCGTTGACCATACTCTAAGGGTCTCCCCAAATCTATCGACGCGGATTCGGCAAAATCCGGTGCAAAAAAGCTTTATGACCACGCAATAAGAGCTAACAATGCACGGTTCGGCTCGGCTCGGCTCGGCCGACGCCTGCCGACGCGTCGACGTCTTTTTCGCTCTTATTGCGTAGACATAAAGCTTTTTTCCACCGGATTTTGCCGAATCCGCGTCGATAGATTTGGGGAGACCCTAAGGGCATGCGCAGTACGTGCTTGCACCTCCTATCCGAATCACTTACGTGATTCTGGTATAGCGAGAGAGATGGTGCTGCCATCTATGAATCTTGAAGCAAATCAAATTATTTTGTTCAATATTTTTTGATTTGCAATTTTTAAGTAGTTACACTACTATATATAAACTGAAAATAGATGTCATATACTTCAGAAAAAGTGACCAAACCCTCCGGTGTCCGAGACCAGATTTGAACTGGCGTCTTCAGCTTTCGCGGCTGACGTCCTGACCACTAGACCACCCGGTCACGGCGGAACTTGACAAATTTTCTCATGTATATGCAATCTCTGAATTTGAAACGGCTAGGCGCCGTTGACCATACTCTAAGGGCATGCGCAGTATGTGCTTGCACCTCCTATCCGAATCACTTACGTGATTCTGGTATAGCGAGAGAGATGGTGCTGCCATCTATGAATCTTGAAGCAAATCAATTATTTTGTTCAATACTTTTTGATTTGCAATTTTTAAGTAGTTACACTACTATATATAAACTTAAAATAGATGTCATATACTTCAGAAAAAGTGACCAAACCCTCCGGTGGCCGAGGCCAGATTTGAACTGGCGTCTTCAGCTTTCGCGGCTGACGTCCTGACCACTAGACCACCCGGTCACGGCGGAACTTGACAAATTTTCTCATGTATATGCAATCAATGAATTTGAAACGGCTAGGCGCCGTTGACCATACTCTAAGGGCATGCGCAGTACGTGCTTGCACCTCCTATCCGAATCACTTACGTGATTCTGGTATAGCGAGAGAGATGGTGGTGGTGATGGAATCTATGAATCTTGAAGCAAATCAAATTATTTTGTGCAGTGGTCAGGACGTCAGCCGCGAAAGCTGAAGACGCCAGTTCAAATCTGGCCTCGGACACCGGAGGGTTTGGTCACTTTTTCTGAAGTATATGACATCTATTTTCAGTTTATATATAGTAGTGTAACTACTTAAAAATTGCAAATCAAAAAATATTGAACAAAATAATTTGATTTGCTTCAAGATTCAATGCACTACATATTTATTACTGAACATTGCTGTTCCTACGCAAGTTGTCTTCTAAAATTAAGGAAGGATGGAATAAGCTTGTTCTATTTGAAAATAAAGGATTGAAACAATACTTGTAATCACGTGACTAATTTATTTCATAACTTATGCTATGCCAACAAATTTAAATTCAACAATAGTAAAATTCTCAGTGGTTTTCGTTTTCAGTCGCGGAAAGTTTCATTCTGTAGACCTAGTAACTGATACTTGTCCGTTTTCATTTGTCATCTTTTCCTGGGAGCCTCCTTCTTCTTTTTTGCCATTTATTGTGTTGGAATAATGACTCTCTTCTGTGTAAGAACCTCGCACTACTTCGTTAGGCCCGGGTGTAAGATTCTTGACAGCGTTTTCACTATCGTTCTGTAATAATTGAACGAGCGGTACGTAAGCGAAGTGAAGTTCTTATCGAACGAGCGGAGCGTAAGCGAAGTGAAGTTCTTACAAACAACTTCGGCTAATGGGACGTCTCAGCATTTCGATGGCTTTTTAATAGTTCGTATATGATCAGGATCTATCAAGGGGTTGTGGAGCTAGAAGACGAAAAAAACTCTTTAGAAGGGTTTTGTTATATTGGTCATCTCGTTTGCAAGTAAATCGGGGGTTCTGAGTTCGAGGCGGACTACTAGTAACTAGTAAGTACTCTGCTTTCTGAACTCCCGATTTACTTGCAAACGTCCCATTGCTCCAATACCCCTTGACCGATCCTACTCATATGAGACACACATGACATATGTATACGTATATACGAACTCTCAAACTATATGTATCTCCGCTACAACCCCAACAAATTCATAAAAATCAAAAAAACGTTACTAAAGTTATCGCAGAACAAAGTTTCAAAATCAAAAAGCTATCGAAATGCCGAGGCGTCCCAGTAGCCAGGTGACAGTTATGTCCGAAGTTGTAAGTCAGAACTTCGCTTCAATTGTTCAATAAATATTAAACAAAAAAAATTGTGATAAATATTTAACTACCGACTACCGAGGCCTGTAGGTATAGTTCAGGCGTCGTAGTCTTTGTAGAACTCTATCCTGCTAACGACTGGCGTAGGTACAGTTAGCAGTAAGGTTAAGGTGAGGTGCTCAAAATGACCTACATACACTCTTATTGACTTAACAATTAAATTGTGCCACGAACCTTTTAACACCTCACATGTTGACGTCTACTGATGACTGTTACATTAGGCCCATATCGTGAGTTTTGTTAATTTGATAGAGGTAAAGTTAAACTATCTAGATTTTTAAACGCATTCCTCAAGAACTATTTTCAGTCGAACTTTGCATTTTAACACATATTGATTGAGCTGCATATTACTTGTAAAAACAACTATTATAATATTATTTTATACAATCTTGATATAATGAAGAACTTTTCAGTCGAGTACCGCGCATTAGGCCTCGAAACTTGCTGAGTGGCCTTTACTAGGGTACGAGATTGAAAAGCTTAATTATTTCACTATTGAATACAATACTTTTTATATGACTGCTCAAAATAATCAAGCTGGTAAGAATTAAGTTCGACAAAAAAATTTACAACTTGCTACCTATATTTAATTTAGTAACTTCAATTGTAGTGGATTTTGCCGGCGATCGTATAATAATGTATGAAATACCTTTTAAACCTTGTCAACGATGCGACCATAAAAGCTCCAACGAAAAGTATGCGCTAGTAGTTCTGTTTACAAAGTGTCAATTTAAGCAGTAGACGATGAGTAGAAAAAAATATTTACACAAATAACTTACCGCCATATCGTTGAAAGACTTCATAGGATCATCCCTGTGGAAAATAAATATGAGTTATGAGAAAAACCAATTAAATCAAATTATAAAGCCAACCAAGTATTAGGTACAATACGAAAGACATCTCAATAACCTTTATTTAGAAAAGGGTTCAAACAAAAGTGCAAAGTAAAAGGTGTAAAAAGTGCAATAATAAATAGATATATGTAGTTTTTGTCAAGAATTATACGTATAATGTTTAAAAAAAATCTTCTCCTGTACTTTTATCTGTCATTTCATTTTACATTCCTCAACACCTTTATAAGAACATATGTAGATAATATTATACTCGAAGAAAATTATATCTAGTCTATTCCCGAAAATAACACTTGTTCTATAAAAGCGCTATAACAGTATCGCGTGCAAACACGACTTTATAGGACATAATAAATTACTGCCAACCTAAGTGCCAGTGTGTTGACGATGAGGGACCTTCTTGTTCCTTTAGCCGTCAACATAGTGAATCCTCCTTTTTTGTAAAGGGTCGGCAACGCGCATGTGACTCCTTTGGAGTTGCAGGCGTCCATAGGTTACGGTAGCTGCTTACCATCAGGCGGGCCGTATGCTTGTTTGCCACCGTCGTGGTATAAAAAAAAAAAAAAGTAACCTAAATAAACGCAGCGTTTTTTGAAAAAAAAACTTAAAAAATTAAAAATCAAAAGAAACACAGCCTACTTTGCAGTTTTTACGTTTCCCGTTCGTTTGTTTGTAGGGGCAAACTACAAACTTTCAACGTTATATGTATAGGTATTTTTACAAATCTCTGTCGCTCTTAATAATTGATTAAATAACGACTGTGTGTTATAGTAAGTGTGTGTTAGTAATCTTGAAATATAGTGTTTTAAAAGGTGAAACATAAATTATTGTTGATTATGTTTACAAAATAACTGCGACATTCATGAAGTATTCAATTTCGCATTTTATGTAAAAGTAAGTATAGTCGTAAAAAAAGTATTGTATGCAACGTTGTATAAGGAAGTCAAAAAATGTTGTTTGCCTACGGCTCAAATTGTTACCCACGCCACTCAACTTTTACAACACCCTCTTATGGACTAAGAGCTGGCCACGGCAGGAATGACACAATAATGAGAGCAACGAAATTGATATAGTTAGACTGCTATACTATTGTTATTACCTAATCTGGCAATCTGGCAGCTTTAAGCCGGGGGGTTCAAGAGTAGCAGACTAGAAAAGTTGCTTAAAAATTTAGGGAACGACGCAATGCTGAGAGTTCTTGCTTTAGTACGATATCGTGGCATTTGATGTATATAACTGGAACATAACGTGAAAGATGTCTCAGTGGGGGGGAAAAGAGGCAGGTTGAAGTTAAATGCATTTATACCGGACGCCTGCGGTTTATTTTCTTCTGATCTGTGAAAACTGTTCGTAATTAATCAGGCGCTCGAATAAAACTTATTAGTTGACAGCTTTCCATGCCAAGACGATATTACCGATAGTTATTTCTAAATAGGAAATGACTTTAACAGCCAGGATTCTCGGTTTAAATTGTTATAAAAATATATGTGACATATTAGGTTTTGTTCTGATAATGAACTTAGCTTACAGAGCCACATCATAATACAGTTACTCGTCAATAGATTGCGCTAATATCTACTAAACATAGACAGGGTATGACATTTGAATTCCAACTGCTGACCTAGCACGGGTGAGCAGTAGAAAATAAACCAGTATAAGTGTGCTGCATTGCTACGAATCTTGCGGTCATGTTACACTGGTAGTTTGAGCAGTTGGCTCGCCAAGGTGCACACAACTATTGGTGGGAATAACGGCACAACTTATGTTGCACATTAGATTGAGCATACAAAACGACTCGCGTGATCACTACATATTAATATATAACGCTAATGCGTTAATAATTTAAGTACAGTCGCCATCAGATATATCGAAGCGGCCAAGGCGGTCACAAATATCTGAAAAACGCGTCTATTGTCAATGCGATAAAGTGTAAGTTCAGATATTTTTGAGTACCTTGGCCGCTCCGATATATTTGATGGCGACTGTACCTAGTAATTAAAAATAATCTATTGTTTTAAAGAATAGAAAATTGAGGAATAGAAGATTGCAGGTAGGAAAACGATTTTTAAAATGGCTATTTTTTTATATTATCAATAAGGAATAATGAAAATATTTAGTCTTTGATTATATTGTGTAGTGACTAAACACAAGTAAGTACAGCCGTTTGAAACTTATACAGTAATAATCCTAAATCCTAAGGGATATCCCAAAACTAATGTACAGTTGGTAACGATAACCTGAGACGTAATCTAATTTACGCAAGCCGAAAATAAAGCGTTTTCTATTATTTAATATACGATCGAGTCTGTTTAGGGAAGCCTGGGAAATGTTGGTAGTGCACACATCAGCTTAGTCTATAATAGGAAAAATTAAGGCCTGCACAAGCAGCTTTTTGGTACTCACGGGCAGGAAGTTTTTAAACCTATGCAGAGTCCGTAGGTATCAAAAACACGAAACCTCTCCTTTCAAGGAAACTAACAGTGTTATTGTTACCATTCTTCGAGAGTATTCTAAGCGTATGACAGGGAATCTTCCATACAAAAATAATGTGTCAACGTGTTTTTAAAATCGATATATGGCCAAAGTATGAGTGTTCCCGCATACGAATGGCGCCAATCTTTCTTACAAAATGAGAAATGAATCGAGTTCATTGAGTTGGCGTTAGGTTTTGTAGTTTCAAATATTGTACATAACCTACAATCCACTGGTGCGACAGGCGGCTCAATATTTAATAAATACAACAGCATATAGATAACGACTGCCAGCCTTCATTAACGATATAATGCGGAATCTTAGTGAGGTAATCTATGTTGTGCATTGGTAGTACCACCAAGTAAATAATAGTACCTTGGATGAATAAATTAAAAGAATGCATGCCTGTACAACAAACTGTGACGCAAGATGGCGGCTGGTTTGAATGTATGTGCCCAGACGAGTGTTGCCATGTAATACAATTTTTTCCAATTATTAATACAGTATTTTTGAATTTAAAAAATTTGATTATTAATATATATGGTTAAATAGAATGAATAAGCACCTGTTTTAATAAATTTGATGAAATATATTTCTGAAAAGGCGACTAAAAGGTAAAATTTAAAAAAATCCAAATTTACTATTTATTAACATTACACGAATACTGTTGAGTGTAGTGGCCTCTCTTGTCGTCCCAATACTATTATTTTCAGCATACTTTATACCTTTTTAATCTGGAGGCACGGCAGTGCCCTCGCTAAGACGAAGACAACTAAAAGTGTTATAACGTATTCATTTATTACGTAACACGATTTAGGGGGGAGGAGAATTGACCATGTCTTACTTCTACTGCAGAGAGGATTATTATAATATTTTTTTCTTACGTAGCGGAAGGGGGTCTCTGCCAAAAAATGTCTTACGTAATCAATGAACGACGCCTTATTTTATACTAATGTTTAGAATGTAACAAAAACTTTTTGAAAACTGCATCAAAATCGGTTCAACCAAACGCAAGATAATCGCGAACAAACATACATACAAACATACGGGTCAAACTGAGAACCTCCTTTTTTGAAGTTGGTTAAAAATGCTCCTCGAATGATCAACACAATCGGTTTGACTTAAGAGCTGACCTCTCATTCCAACTATAGTTCAATCTCATTCTAAGCGCTTGACCAGTCGATTACTGACGCGACTAGTCAGCCGCTCAGAGTGAGAGGGAGCGATAGATAGAAAGAGACGAAAGTTTGACAGATGGTGGTGACATAACTTCGCGCGTGCAATGAACGATTAGATATGGGCTTTTTGTTTTACGAAGTTTTTGGAATCATTTTAAGATATATATAATTTTGTTTATTTACAAATTGTATTCAAAAAATAATAAAGAATAATTTGCTCACAAAAGCATAAAAGTTACTAACTATTAGGTAACGTTATAATATTCGTTGAAAACGTTTCACGCACGTTTTCAATGAATATAAAACGTCTAGTTAGGAGTGGTGACGTCAATATCGTATTGACAACATATCGCGGCAATTATAGACCCCCTTACGTTCGGGAAGTTTCCCTATTCAACCACCTGGCAACACCACTACCGTGAAGTTAATAGTTTACGAATTTACTGATTTTTAATATGATTACGCAATGAATTGTTTACTTAACGGTAAAAAGTTACCCCATCCGTTTTTTTTCTTTTGACCGGTGGCATTTCTGCAGCATTTGACAACGCACGACGGCATATTTTAATTACTTTTTAACAGCACTTGACTGCATAGACGTTTGGACACGACTGTCGGGGAAGCGGCTCATTATTAGTGTGCGTATGTGTGTGTAGTGCGTAACCACGAGGACACTGGCTCATTATGGAACCACAAAATGTTGTTAGCAGTACTCCATCTGAATAATTATATAATCTATGAATAGTACTATTTATTTATCTAGAACTTTCTATCATTCTGTCACTTTAAATACTCGCTACTCAAATGCTGCGCAAAGTCGATATTTATATCGATAAAAGTTAATGATTAAGGATAAGCATCGACATATAATATTAAAACGAGTAAAGTTAAACAATGCTCATGTGAAAACTTAACCCATTTTCAGGTTTACTAAAATAAAATGTCTCATGTCTTGTTACCCAATAAAATACACATTTTCGAAGCGTAATTTATTTGTTAATCTTCATTCCTTAAAGGTTTCATGCCATTTCTCTTCAATCTTCCCTACAAAATCAGTGTTTGACAGAACTTTGACATATGAACGGTGGCACATGACGTCTACATTCTACATACAATTTTTCTTGTCGATTATCTAGGGTTGACAAGTACGCGATTAGTTTGATTGCTGGACCTGCCCTAATCTACCTGATACATCAGAAATTTTAATACAAAAATACATAAATGTAAGATTTATTACTTAATTTGCCCAATCTAACCGTTATTTTAACTAAACTACTACTATAAACTACATACATATTATATCTTACCTGTGGTTATGCAGCAAATAAACGAAGGGGATTTTGACAACCCCGTAAACGTAAGCTGTCACTTGGTTCAGTACACCCTTGTTTAAATCTTACTTAGGGCCTGTTTCACAATCTCCAGATAAACTTATCTGCCAGTTAAAATTATTGCTATCCTTTTCTCCAGTCATATAAAAGAAAAGGACAGCAAACATTTATCTGACAGATATGCTTTAATTGGAGATTGTGAAACAGGCCATTAATGTAATTAAAATGAATGGGGAAGGCAACTATCACAATGACATTTCCAACATTACTTTTATATTGATATTGTAAAAAAACCTAGCCTAAGGTGAAGGATAAATAAAAAGAATATAATAATAAAATAAGAAATTACTTTTCTTTTATTGCTGATGGCTATCACAATCGGTATTCAACTTAGAGACTTCAACCCGGATGGAGTAGCCATGTCTGTCATTTTCTATACAAAAAAAATCTACCGATTTTTGCGGTGGAGGGGAACGTCAAATGTATGGCTATTCGTACGTAGCTACGTTAGATATACGTCAGTCCATACATGTGTATGACCACTGGTCATATGTTTTCGGCAGAAGGGAACGCCTGTCAATGGCGACTCCGGGTGGTTGAATTCTCTAAGTATTCAATGGTCAAAATATTGCTAAGGGTTAATATTTTTATCGACAAATTAGGCAGCCATATATCCGTAATTTCCTAATGGTTGTGCGCCCCTTGGCGAGCCAACTTCTCTAACTGCCAGTGTAAAATGACCGCGAGATTCGTAAAAATGCGGCACACTTATACTGGTTAATTATCTACTGCTCACCCGTGCAGTTGGAATTCAAATGTCATACCCTATGTTTAGTAGATATTAGCGCAATCTAGTGACGAGTAGCTGTATTATGATGTGGCTTTGTAAGCTAAGTTCATTATCAGAACAAAACCTAATATGTCACATATTTTTCCATAACAATTTAAACCGAGAATCCTGGCTGTTAAAGTCGATTTCCTATTTAGAAATAACTATCGGTAATATCGTCTTGGCATGGAAAGCTGTCAACTAATAAGTTTTATTCGAGCGCCTGATTAATTACAAACAGTTTTCACAGATCAGAAGAAAATAAACCGCAGGCGTCCGGTATAAATGCATTTAACTTCAACCTGCCTCTTTTCCCCCCCACTGAGACATCTTCCACGTTATATTCCAAGTATATACATCAAATGCCACGATATCGTACTAAAGCAAGAACTCTCAGTATTGCGTCGTTCCCAAGATTTTTAAACAACTTTTCTGGTCTGCTACTCTTGAACCCCCCGGCTTAAAGCTGCCAGATTGCCAGATTAGGTAATAACAATAGTATAGCAGTCTAACTATATCAATTTCGTTGCTCTCATCATTGTGTCATTCCTGCCGTGGCCAGCTCTCCGTCTATTATACAACAGTTGCATAAAATACTATGATGACCTCCGCAGCATGTATCTATCTACATTATATACGAATCTGGAGGTCCAGGGTTCGAACCTGGCAAAGGAATTTATTTGTGTGTTAATCACAAACATATGTTTAGGTCGATTTCTCGAAACATGAACTTGCTCGATTTTCGAAAGTGATTATCTGATTCCGAAGAACACAGTGAAGGTTTTAAATATTAATTAAACTTACATTAAGTTAGAAATAGAGCTGTCTCCATTGTCATCAGCTGAAACATACCAAAGAGTTAATTTCAATGAGCTCGTGATCAGATTTAAGGCAAAATACGCCCAGGCTGATTTGTGATTTATCCCGTTCGATTTTATCAAGTGAATTTAATGTACTTACTTAACGTGTAAAATCTCTTGTGACTTGATTTTAACAAGCTCAATAAAAAAAGAAAGTAAACTACCACAAAAAGGTATGGGTAAACTTTGCCTTAATACATTGCCACTATGATCAAGTTTACGATCCAACGCTGACCGGAATGATATCTTGCATGTATGTACACTACGGGAGCCATGTTTTCACTCAGTCATGAAATAAATAACTATTTCAAATTTTTTGCTGTTTTTGATTTAGTTACCTACGTGGATTATTTAACAGTGATAGCTATACAGTTTTTTTTGGCATGTACCATCGGGTTCATAATTGCATACCCAATTTATCAATGAATTCATTCATAAATTGGGTATGCAATTATGAACCCGATAGTACATATATGTATGATTATATAATATATAACAAAAGAGCAAGATCCTGAACTGTAAACTTAAATAATTGTTATATTAATTCATATGGCATCATTTTGAAACAGAAAAATTACTCTTCACTTTTTATTATTTTATTTTTTTATTTAGAAAACAAAAGTTTGCCAGTTTTACCACAGATTATACATAAGTATTTTACTAACTGTCTTGATCAACAATAAGGTATAGTAACGAATTATTATTTCCGTTCGTACTGAAAGTTCACTCCTTCACAAAAGTCAGATTTAGGTATAAAATTATACCTATACTCGCCGCCTGCAAGCAAAATTGAAACTTATAACCGCGCACGAACCGTGAATCTTCTTTGCGCGCCGCAGTTTTATGACCGAGCTGTGAGCGTCGGCACAGGGTTATCACTTGACAAGTTTTTGTACCTATACCTACTGATTTATTATTTTTAAGATAAATATATGTAGGAATTACAAACGTTGATTCTGCAAATATGAAATTTTTATCCGGAGATAGAAACTTTTATAGAGATTATGTCTGATTCTCACGGAAGTAGGTATGCCACAGCCGTATTCCTTTGAAAATATGTCGGTCAGTACCTCATATTGTTTCTGGGCAACCAATATTCAATAAATTAAGGATGTTTATTTTAACTATTACTAAGTAAGGACTTCGGGACCTATCAATAACGTTCGGAATTTAAAAATGTTATTTCTGCTTCCTTGTTCTTCCTAATTTAGACATTCGTAAAGACATCTTTTATACGGATTAGATCGAGAATTAGGTTTCGTAGGCATTGTGCATTTTCAATTTTGCGCGAGCGCCACGTGAAACTACTATCCTGTGAGCCGAGCGGCAGCCCACTGCCATACGCCTGCCCGGGAGGCGCGCCGGCCAAATGTACCTAAACTGCGTAGTGAAACCCCCCTGGTAATACAAAAAAAACTCACCTGTGATACATGCTACGAATGCGGTCACCACTAGAAAAATTGTAAATTTAGACATTTTTTTTACTTTTGAACAGTTAATACTGAAAGCAAGCAAGAGTCTGATGAATATGTCTGAAACTCCAGAGATTATATACCAGCCAATCGGTACTAGCGTACAAAAATAAGTTAAAACTTAGTGATCGTAAAATAGAGTAAACCAATTTAGGCATAATAGTGAAGTAATTGTCAGTACGATTGCGTGTAGAACAATATGGACTTGTGTCATTATGATTGTAAACTGAACATTGTAGCATTCTTGTACTCAATAGGCAAGATGCAATATTTTCATTTTTGCTTTAATTTGAAAGAATTGCACGTAGAACAGACCACGAGTGTATAAAAAATGAAAATACTATAATTTATAGTAAAAAAGTAGTCGTGATCATAGACTAAAGTCGTGATATTTGTTCATCTTTGGTTCTGTGGATGGTAGAAGGTAAGGATGACAATCTCTATGTTGCAAGTGTCCGTCAAAAGGCGTAAAATTCCGCCATATGAGATTGTCATCTTTTACTATACTATCCATAGTTGTCAAAACAGGAGTGCCGTAACCAGACGATGATTGCCACCGACCTAAAGTCCATTAGAGAAAAAAAAAAGACTATGATTGGTGGATTAAAATACGTTCCGTATCACATTACTTCAAATCGTAATTATTGTTTGAAATTAGTATAAATTAAAGTAAAAACATTGTAATAGCTATTATTTTATGTTTTGTCAGCATTCTGATTACAAAATAATGGTAAATTTTATAGCTGCATCTTCCCTATTATTGAGTATTGAGTCCTATTATAGGACAATTATGTACAGTTTATCTGTATTACGGCGGCGAACCAGGATGAAGAGACACTGTTTTCGTATAAAATACCTACTCTTACCTATTTTAATAGATTGGACCGGCTGCTGCTTCAGGTTAATGGTGCTGCAATTTATATTTTGAATGTTGTCATTTGTTCCGACTATTTGTACAGTCGACGTCAAAAAAATATGCTTACACTTTTGCAACTTGTCTCTGACGGGTAGGTACTGTACCGTACCGTATGATTAAACCATACCTATAAAAGGTATACTGCAATAATATTGTGTTTTTTTTGGTATTCTAATATTTTTAGAATTATTCGAGACATAAGCGAATTTGTAATTAATGAAAAAAATGTACCAAACTGCTCTCCATCACGGGCCATCATGGGCCAGTCTAAGGGACGCAATTGTACGACGGAACAGATCGCAATATCGTTTGCTCCGTCTAACGCACAGTTTGCTTCCCCATGATGTGTAAGTGCGACTGCGGCCATAATACCACAAGTTTGGTTGGGAACTTAGCCGAGGCACCGTCTGCCGGAGATAAAATTGAGTACCCTTTTATTAGGCAGGCGTCCGGTTTCTCATCCAATAGCCCAGTTGTTAGTCCATCCTTTAAAGCAATAGCCTAGTCAAGTACAATTTAGATTCTGTTAACCTTCAATAGTCATTACACCATTGCAGGTGCTTATGCTTAGTGTACTCCTTACATTTCATTAAATTCTCGAAAGGGCCTCTTTGTGTTGGCTTTGGCTCCGCATATGACTCCAAAATGTTCGGAATACCATTGTTTCGTGTATGGGAAAAACACGAAAAACTTTTTTTTTTTAAATTCGAGTCACTTTTGCCGCAACTACCCTAATTATTTAAAGTAGGCATACTTAATTCTAGACAATGTGAGTGAGTAAAGTTACTAGTTCAATAGTTAATAGTAAAGAATGTTTAGATGGATGATTCTTCTTTATATTTTCGCGGAAAGATTAAGCGATTCCTTTTCAAGAAACCAAGGTTTCCGCGTTATTGAGCAGTTCCTAAACATGGTAATAAAGTTTAATATGCGGTTGTCTTTTTGAATGTTGAGTTTAAGCCGTGAACAGGTGTTAGTAGAGTTGAGGCGTACGGGAGACCGTGGAGGCGTGGACGAAAGTAAAAAACTCGCTGTAGGTACCTAAACATTGTAGATACGCCTTATTTATTAACCGATTTCAAGAATTCAAAGTTCTCAATTCGGTTGGATGTTTTTTATGTTTGCTATTCCATAACCCCGTCATATCTGAACTGAACCGAGTTAGAAGATTCTTTTTTTATTGTAAGTAGATACATACAAATTGATCCCGTTTTTTTTCAAAACGCAGATCTGGGATCTATGAGGAAACAGGGGAACTCCTCAAATCTTAAAGTCATACATAATATATAGTGATTTTAGTGTATTTATTAACAAATCAAGCATTTTCATTCTAAAGTGACATTTTATGAAGTGGAATATGGTCAGAACGGAAATCTTTAACGACGCATAGTTCGCTTTTGACGATGTGTCCTCTTCGCTGTGTTTGACAAGTTCGATTTTTTTAAGACAAATGTTTGTCTGGCTCGAGTTCTGATGATGGGGTCCATGCGGAATAGAGGGAACTTCTCCAATGATAAAGGCATACATAGAGTGATTTTAATATTTTTGTCAACAAATCAAGCATTTACATTTAAAGATAGTGGATCTGCTGATGATAATCAGAACGGAATTCTTCAACGACGCATAATTCAAGTTTGGCGATTTGTCCTCTTCGCTGTGTTTGTTAAGCATGTTATTTCATTGTATGGAATCTAAGATTGCACCATTTACAATATTCTTTCACCGGTCCACCCCATTGAAATCGGTTTTTTTCTTAAAAATTATGTTAAATGTGTTTAATCTGAGGTCGATACATTTTAATTACCTATATATATTTCATATACTTATAAGAATTTCTACCTACCTTAGTTTATTAACATTACGTAGGTAATGAATGAACCTGCAGTTCTTTGTATCTTCTCTTTGTTTCGACTGTTTGCGTTCTCGATAAATAAATAAAGGCATATAATAAATAGTAAAATCAATTGAACTATTTACTGTTTGACACAGTGTTTTCTTGGTTATTGAGATTCGGAGGCGACATAATGCTACCAAAATATTGTTGAGTACAAAAGTGACAAAGCATAAAGAAAAAAGCTTGCTCGGTAGTGGACCAATATGTCGATTAAAATATGTATTTCTTGTCAAGTTGTCAATAAGTAGTTTCAAAATGACGTTCTTAAAGATATGCTGTTTAAACATGGTAAATATTAAACTGTTTTGATAATTAAAACTAACTCAAACTTGGGGTCGAATATGTTTTTTGGCATTCGTTTGCCAAGAGCAATAAATACTTCATAAAATATAATCAAAAATTATGTTATTATTAAAACTAATTTGTGATAAATATAATTCATTTCTTTGGCAACAATTATAACATATATCGTCGCTGGAGAGAAGAGTACTTTTTAAGCATCGATATCTTATAATAACATACCTACCTACTTACTTCGAATTAAATATGCACATTGTACATTTTTATAGAATAAAAGCTAACCCTAAGAAAAAAGTATACGACTTTGACAGCAACAAAATCCTACTATTTAGTTTAGTATTAGGTCAAGCAAAAGGTGTAGAGGAAAATGCTTGAAACATAATTTTTGACGTCGTAACTTTGTTTAGACTAGTCAGGAGGTAAACATATTAAAAGGTCCCAGGCCGTAGCCCTTGAGCCGGGGAGGGGCCGAATTCAGATGGCGGGAATATTTGTAATAACATGGAACTTTAATTTGTTTATAAAAGTGTTACAAGATTTAACCTCTTTAATATCTTTGGGCAAATTATTGTATAACCGTGCTCCTTCAAATGTAATATTTTTTTTAGCATAATGTTTTGTTCGGGCAAAGGGTATGAAAAGGTTATCCGAGTTACGAAGAATCCTACGACCTTTTTGTCTGTTAGTAACAAAAGTTGTTTGGCAGTGTATTTGTTTATTTATGATCTACCTGATTAAAATACAAGTATTATTGTAATATGATTGTTATAGACTCATAAGTTTTGTGTTAATAATGAAATAAAACCTTTATTAATTTATTTTGTGTTATTTGTATGAATTTAAATGGGATTTAGCAGCGCTACCCCATATTTCAATGAGATAGTCCAAATGGGTTTTGACTAATGAATTATAGATATTATAACGAACATTGAGCGGGAGACATCTTACTATACCACGTAGCGATCCTAATAAACTAGATAGCTTTGATTTAAGTTTATTAATGTGAGGATTCCATGTCAGGCCACTGTCCACTATCAAACCTAGATACTTTTCCCCGTGTAATTGTTTTAAACTTATATTGTCAATACGTAACGGGGTGTGGTGATCTATTTTCTTATTTTTAGGTTTGAAAATTATGTACGAGGTCTTGGACGTATTTATGGTCAATAGATTACATTGAAACCATATGTGTAGGTTGTCAAGATCTTTCTGTGCTGTTTCAGTTATGTTTTTAATTGAATGTCCAAAGTAAAAAATACATGTATCATCAGTATACAAAAAGATCTCACCATATATAGTAAGTTCACTAATAGAGTTTACGTAAATCAAAAAAAGAAGCGGTCCGAGTATAGATCCTCGAGGAACTCCATAATTAAGAGGTTCGGGAGGACTCTGATGATTGTCAATTTTGACTATTTGCAAGCGGTTAGTCAAGTAAGATTGGACGATTTTGTATGCATCGCCGGTTATTCCTATGTCAGAAAGCATGTTTAAAAGGATAGTGTGACTAACTGTGTCAAACGCTTTCTTTAGGTCAATGAAAATTCCGAGACCAAAGTTTTTAGCATCAAGATTAGTTTTTATTTTAGTTGCTGATAATGTATTAGATTGCTTGCGAAAGCCATATTGACGTGTAAAAAGGAAACTAATGTTATTTAAATAGTTATCCAGTCGGTCATATATTATCTTTTCGAATTTTTTCGATATAACGGGTAAGACTGAAATTGGTCGGTAGTAGGGTCCGTTTTTTTGCCTGATTTAAATATTGGACAGACTTTGGCTATTTTCAATACGTCTGGAAAAATACCCAACTCGATATGGTAGTTAGTGCAATTCGTAAGGGTTCTAAGAATGAGCGACTTCATACACTTAAGGGCTTTTGTGCTGATACTGTCGATACCCACGCTTGTGTTTGAGTCTAAATTGTCAATAATCTTCGATACTTCATCCTCACTGCATTGTGTTAGGTTTGATAAAACATGGGTTGATGCAGAGGCACGTCCAAGAGTATATCATCATCATCATCATCTCAGCCGTAAGACGTCCACTGCTGAACATAGGCGACCCGAGAGTATACATATATTTTGTTATAATGATAACGACTGGGTATTTCATTTGCTAGATGGGACCCTATATTAGAGAAATATTTGTTAAAGTATTCATATACCTTCTTTTTATTAACAATTAGACCTGTTTCTGTTAAGAGTTTTGGAGCAGCACGGTAATTTTGAATTTTGTTGTCAGATAAAGTATTTGAATCTTGAAGCAAATCAAATTATTTTTGTTCAATATTTATGATTTTCAATTTTTAAGTAGTTACACTATTATATACAGACTGAAAATGTCATATACTTCAGAAAAAGTATTTATTAAGGTCCATGTTTTTTTCGGATCATTTTTACATTTTTCAAATTGTTCTAAATAATATTTGTTCTTTGTTTTAGTTATAAGTTGATGGACTTCGTTTCTTTTCTTTTTAAAATTCTCCACTTATCATTCGGGTTCCTCTTCAATAATTTCCAGACATCATTTCTTTTATTAATGTTGTCAATAATGTTGCGGTTGATCCAGTCACTGCGCGGTTTGTTTAACATTTTTGTTTTAGTAATTGTATTGCTTGATATGCCACGTTGAATCGCTGCACTTAATTAAGTGTAATCTTGACTTTCGAGTTGGCAGTTGACAGTTTCAAAGGATTTATACAGGTTTTCATAGTTAACTGCTTCATATTGGATTCTCTGCAAGGTTTTGGGTTTATGCTTTTCAACTGCTAAGAACATCTGTGCATGGTCTGAAAGTGAGGAGTCTACAATATCTAGGGTAAAATCAAGATCAGTTATGTTGGTGTGTATGTGATCGAGGATGCTTTTAGTTGTAGATGTTATGCGCGTTGAGTAGTCTTCATGAATATTATTAAGAGTTTTGTATCCAGATTCTCGCAGCATGTCGGTGTATCTCTCGGTGGATTTATCTGGTGTTAGCAAATTTAGGTTGAAATCTCCAAAGATTATTGCTCGACGTCTTTGCAGCAGTTGGTGTTCAAATTCTTCTAAGAAATGAGTGATATTTGTGTCTCCTGGTTTATATGCAACCCCTATGTCTAGTGCAGGTTTATTAATATGGAGCCACAGATAGTTATTGCCATTCGAGTATTTTTCATCTATAAGGTGGTGTTGTAGCTCATTACGTACAAAGATGGATACTCCACCTCCTCTCGAGTCAGTACGGTAATTGTAGTAATGAGTATAGTTTGGAAGGTTTTCGCTTCTTGTTCCGATTTTATCCAGGTCTCCGTCAAAAGTATTACTTGAATTTTATTTTCTGTAGCTTCTATGATACATTTAAGTTCGTCAAGCTTGCCTTGCTTTACAATACTTCGTACATTGGTGTAGAAAAAGTTAAGTGTCCCTTTATTTAGTTTGATATCTTCGTAGGATTTTGGAAGATTATAGTTTGAGCCAGTGTGATTGTGAGCCAGTGAGGTTTGATACTTGTATCTAACTGCTGTAGTTTTTTGCTGTTGTACTTTTTAGTATTGTTGGAGTTCCTCTGATGTACTTTATAGTCAGATCGCTTTCACCTTTTAGTTGGCGTTCTTGAAGTTCATCTCGCAGTTCTTTTAGGTAGGATCGCTGGGCTGGGGTCTGATCCAGGTATAATTTAATTGTTTCGTTGGTTATTTTTGATTTATTCTTGAATATCAGCTTAGGTATTTGTGCAGAGTTATAACATACTTTCACTGGCCGCGTTTTCTTTGATGAGTACTTTCCGAGGCGTATTACCGTCAACGGACTTGGTAAGTTGTATGCTGTGGATTTTGTGATGTTTATTACGATATCTGTATCGCATGCTAGTCTTTCTTTCCTTTTTTCAGCAGTAGATTCCGCAATGCCATGAATAATGATGTTTTTCTCACGCTCAGCGCGTTCACTCTCGAATTAAATCTTCTTTGTTTGGTTGTGGCGTTAATACCCGTGACGATGACGGTTCGCTTATTAAGAAGCTTACATCCCTCTCTAAATGCTGCATTTTTTCTTGAGTGGTGTCACTTTTCTCTTTAAGTTGCAATATGTCTTCTTTAATCGTATTGTTGTCTTTGTAGAGATTTTCGGTTTTTACTTGTAAGTCTTCAATTTTAGTTTTTATTTGAAATGTATCGTCTCGCATTGAGCTTAACAAATTTTTGCTGGTCCTTAGAAAATGTTTCAAAGAATGACTTAATTTCTGCCCGCATTAATTCTATTTGATTTGTGCAGGTACAGTCCGGCCCTGGTGGCTGCTTACGTTTCTTGTCACTTGCGTATCTTCTTCGTATTCAGGTTGTTTTAAGTTTCTGAGGTCTGGCTGCTAAGTTAAGACTCTCGTCCTTTAAACATAATGGGTTAATTCTGAAGTCTTATTTTACAGCGCGGTGAAGTTAACAAAGGTTCAACACATGCATATTTATTAGAATTTAAGTTAAAACTAAATCTCGAAATTAATAGTTAGTTAAGTTTGTTTTACTTCGCCATCTCAAGGGAATCAGTTAAAATTTACTCCATGTAAAATTATATTTATGATCTGGTGAGGAAATAATGTTGCGAAAAGAGGATCAACGTTTATGGATTTAAAAAAAAACTTCCAATACTTGTATCTAATCCTTCTATTTCCTAATTATACATATATCGTGAGGTGACTAATTTATTGCATAATTTATTCTAAGTAAACAGTTTTACTTAAACACAAAAAAATATTTCTTAAGAGTTCTTTTGTCGGAGCTGGTTTCCGTTTTTTTGCCATTATTTGTCTTTCTACTTGTTTGCTTGCTTGTCATCTTTTTTTCCACCCATGTCTGACATCCATCCAGTAGCTGCTCTTCCAAAATCTTTGACAGCATTCTCCCCTCCTTCCTGTAATATAGACATAGTACTTTATAAAAAAATAACATTAATAAAAAAACTGTAAAATTTTTTAATAGTACACTACTTACCTAGGACTGTAAAAGAAAGAAAGCCCGAAATCGTAGGTATAGGTGACCCGAGCCGCAGGCGAGGGTTTTAAATATGCGATAGAGGGTTTTATTTTTTAACGCCCGTGGTGAGTACACTATTTGACGTCTCCACCTGGCCATAATGCGAGTTTTACCGTACGCATAGCGTGCGCTAATACTCACATTATGGCCAGGTGTGATGTTAACAATATTATAAATAACTTGCAAATACTGTATCACTGGTATAGCCAGCAACAAAGAAGAGTAGCAAAGTTCATCGGAACAGATCCTTATTCCTTTAGTAGGTATATAAAAAGGTGTGTTTAAATATATTTGTATCGAGTAAAACCTGTCACTTTCTATTAGATGCCGGCTATATCTACAGTGCCCATTCACACACTACTTAATGTGATTCGGTTAATCTAAACAGTATCTAAACAGTCATACACATATAACAGTCGCAATACCTAGAAAGTACCTAACTGACACACAAATACACACAATATACAGCCTAAAATGCTGACGGTAGAACCTTGAAATTAAAAACATATATTCTTCAAATGTCATAAATTTCCTCTAAGAAAGAATAAGTGTTTGAAAACTTATCCGCTATGGGGGTGAAAAAGGAGTTGAAAGTTATTAACGTAACAGGCTATTTAAATTTATGGAATACGAAATATATACTACTCTTTTATGCCTCATAAAGAAAAAAATACTAGCCAATACTAACACTATTTGCTTCTCATACATATAATTTAATTTGTATTTCCGTCATGTAGAGGTCTGCCTCTCAAATTTTCTAAAGAATACATATAAAAATCCACAAACGCGTGACCAGTAGCGGTACCAGTATTGGAAAATTACTAAAATCATATACAAGTAACTTACCGCCATATCGTCCAAAGGCTTCATAAAACTACCCCTGTAAAATAAAAATAATGTTAGCAAAGCAATAATGTTTATTAAAAGAGATAACCAAATTGTTTTAGTATAAAAATAAGCATTGCTTAACCTAAGTAATTAAGATTTATAAAGGAGCACATTCTTGATTAGAAATGCTTGCCATAGCATTAGCAACTTACATTATATTACCAGGGTTACCTCCATTATTATCAGCTGAAAAAATCAAACAGTATTATTAAAGGCTGTAAACTTATACAGGTCCAGGCTGAAATGGGTGTTTTCGAATTTATTTTTATCGAGCAATCTTCATACATCTCTTCAGATGACAGTAAAATAAATAATATCGCTGGTTAAAGTGATATCCATCCAGCCACAAAACGGCTTGAGCAAATTATGCCCAGGTTTAATTATTGTAATAATTCATGGTTAAGAATCTATTTAAAAACTTAACTTTCTCAAATAAATTAAAGACAAACAGCAGATAATAGCTAAAATACAGGTATAAATTATAGTAACAAAGTAAATACTCTTTGGCTGATTCGAAAAAGACCTCACCCGTGATGAATGCTACTAATGTAGCCACCAAGAGAATAATTACGAATTTCGACATATTTTTTGTTAACTTCTGACCGGTTGATACTAAGAGCAATCGATATTCTGATGATTTTACCATTGCACTCGAGATTATATACCAGCTAGTCGGTACTGAAATATGTATAAAATGAAGACTATATAGGTATAGTTAGTTCCAAGAAAAAACCAAACCAAAAGACTTACGTAAGCGTGAGTATTTAGGTTATCACTCTAGTATTTGTAAGAATAGAATCGCAAGTAAAATAATATAGACTTGGATCATTATGGCTGTATTGAAGATAATAATTAGTAGTGTTGTTTTTTTTTTAATAGTTGATCTGCAACTCCGGGAGGGACTTCCTTATCAGAGTAAAGTGGTACCGTTCCCAAATAATCCGAACCTGTAATATTTTTGTAGGTTTCTTCATCCTTCGAAGGCTCTCCGAGATTAGTGTTGACTTCCGATCGATCGCATATTGCTCATAGTCAATATGTAAAAATGTTGTTTAAAATATTTAAGTTTCAATATTTTTCGGACGTAATTTAAGAGAATCGAAGAAGGGCTTACTGGACTAAAATAAATATTTGAAAAAATTTTATAAACTGGTAGAATTTGTTATTTTTAGGGTTCCACCACAAAAGGAAAAAAAACGGAATCCTTAGAGAATTACTCTGTTGTCCATCCGTCTGTCTATTTGTCAAGACTTTTTTTTTTCGGAACGCGAGAAGATATCAAGTTGATGTCTGCTGCGGTCTCTTGAAGCTGTAAAAAAATCAAGGTTCTAAGTCAACGCAATCCAAAGATACCGATATTTGAGACTTATTTTCTAACACTGGTACTTGGCAAGGGAATCAAAACCTATAAGGGACTTGCGATACACCTAGAATCATGAAATTTGGCAAGAAGGAAGGGCTTACAGCACAAGTCAAGGGAAAAGTCCGAAAATCGTTGATTTGTTGTTCCCTCATTAAAAACTAATCAATTTTCTAACACCTTGCAAGGGAATCAAAACCTAATTCCATAGACCTAGAAACATGAAATTTGGCAAGAATTTACTCGTGCTGTAAGACCTTCTTTACAGCACGAGTAAAGAAAAAATTTCAAATATCGTTATAATTATAATTTGTTGTTACATCAAAATAAAACGATTTGAACTTATTTACAGTCGGTAAACTAATCGCGACATATGTCGATATATATAGACAACAGTTTTTCAATGTCAAAGTTTGTCTCTCAATTCAAATGTTCTTTTCGTTACAGCAATGTTCGGTGATTGTTAAAATTGTGTGATGGACGTATCCCTCAGGGCGCGAATCCAACTCGCACTTAGCTAATTTTTACCTAAGCCATCGAAATTATGTAAATTAGGCACATTACAGACAATGTAAATGAGCCAATTCATTTTCAATAATGAAAAATCGCATAAGTTACGAGAGCTATGAATATGACGAATGATTATCCTTTGTATCATGTCAGAAAGATTTTAAGTGATTTATTTTTCAGGAATCATTGTTTTTGTGACTTTGAGCATCGTAAACATAGCAATTTAGTTTTAGAGGTTGTCACTTAGAATCTGCAGTTTAATTTGTGCGCACGTGTAAGTACATCTTAAGTATAGAAGTAATTGTACGTTTGTAGTGTTCTGTTGCTGCTGTAGCTACTAGTGCCGCTATGGCGAGATTGGCAAGGGCTCAGTCCAGTGACTGTTTTCGTTACGGTATAAGCGGTACGGTAGCGCTATAGAATTTCGATACCTTTATTTTTGTAGTAGAACTATACCGGTTGAAATATAACGATACGCTACCGGTATAAATTTACGATATCGCTATTTTTCGATACGGTACTTATACGTTTATTATAACGATATCCAACCGGTATTATTTCGGTATCGTGATTTTAGATCGCAGCTTGTACGGCGCGTGCGGTGATAAAGGAACTGTGTTGAGCACGGGGAGCCGACAGGTAGCGCATACTTCAACCTCAATCTATACCTTTATGAAAACGGTTGAGGTATCGAAAAAAATAACGGTACCGTTATATTTCGATTCAGAATAATATCGGTTGCGCTATCGAAATCATACCGAAACAAAAGGTTTTAAAATGGTATCTGTACTTTACCGATAAGCAGTTCCTGGGTCAGTCAATACATGCAGCTCTGGCTTGCCTAACGAAATGCAATCTTTGTTCCTTACCCCTTTACCAGGCCGCGAAGATAAAGCACGTCTTAATAAGTTTTTTATATAGATTTGCAACCGTATTTAACGTCTTGTACAAAATGTATTTACAAAAGTCGGGATATGTTCCTGTAAATCAGAAAAAAATGTGGCATACGGTATTCCCATTGCGTGTCTGAGTAATGAACTGGCATATTAAATTTAGTGTAATTATATTCTTGATCAGGCAAAGAGTGATATATGTCTCCCACATAGTATATAGTACGGTTTCAACTCCAAATCTCATGTTTAAGAATTTAATTGAATTCGCTAGTTATAAGTTGAACACAATAAGAATTTTATTACTTACCTGACCCGACAAGATAATTAACCGGGCTGTGGGCAGAATAGTTCCCACATAGTCAAACTCTAACACGGCAATGGGATAGTGTCATCAATTCTGGTCATATTTAAAAAATGCATGAATATTAAGCAAAGTATAGGATTACATTACCTTACAACACTCAAAATATACAAAATATCAAAAAATTGTCCGACCTTTCAGATTTTATTTCGCTAAAATTAAGTATTGTTCGTATTTTGTCACAAATCACTGAAATTACTGGTCAAGTGAATTCAAACGGCTGCCAGAGATACATTATTGGATTTAGCAGTGTGCTGTGAATAAATATTATGAAATCGTATTTTCAGGGATTGATATAATGTTTTGTAGACGATTTGGAGTTAAAACCGGACCTTAGTAAACGATATACTATGTGGCAGACCTATATCCCTTAACCGGGTAAAGGGTTAAAGCTCTATGTACAAATTGCATGGGATTAAGCGTGTATTGTAAATCGACTATAAAATTCCTTTTTAAAACAATAAAAATAATAATTAAAAAAAGATTAAATTACAGGCATCCTCTACGGAGCCAATCTGGGCGCTCTAACCAAAAATGATGGTGGAATTCGCCCAATTGCAGTTGGCTCTACCCTACGCCGTCTTATAGCGTAAATTGCTTGTCGCTCCATTCTTAAGTAAGTAAGTAATTTCCTACAGCCTGTGCAACTAGGTTTTGGGTCCAAGAGCGGGAGCAAAGCCACTGTTCACGCCGTCCGAACCTACATATAGCACCAGGCAGGAGAGGTTCTGCTGAAGGTGGATGTTTCCAATGCCTTCAACTCCCTAGACAGGGTCGCCTTGTTGACACAAATTAAAGATAAAATTCCCACTAGATACCTACAAATTTATTTGGCAATGTTACAGATCTCCATATAATTTATTATATAAATCCAACATTTTGGCTTTTTCCGTTGGTTGTCAACAAGGCGACCCACTTGGTCCAGCTATTTTTAGCCTCGCCATTCATCATATTATCAAAGAACTAAATTCTAAATTAAACGTATGGTACCTAGGTGACGATACCCTGGGCGGAGAAGCGACTTCAGTTCTCGGTGACCTAGAAAAACTAATATCAGATTTTAAGTCAATCGGCCTTACCCTCAACTTTTCTAAATGTGAGCTTTTTGTTACCGAGTCCTGCGCTAACAAGGAACACACAATAGAACAGTTTGAACAGTTAGCCCCAGGCATCAAAATTATTAAAAAGGAATCGCTCCACCTCCTCGGTTGCCCCATTCTAGACCAATCTTTTGAAAAACTCATAAACACAAAAATTCTTAATTTTAAGGCATCCTCACATCACTTGTCCAAAATTAACATTCATTCGGCCTATTGTATCTTTAAACATTGTCTATTTGTGCCAAAATTCACACATATTCTTCGAGGAGCTCACTTTTGGAAACATCGCACTTTGATTTCCACTTTCGACACTTTAGTTTTAGAAAGTCTCACCTCCATTCTTAATACATCCTTTAGCGAAAGAACATGGACCCAGGCTAGCTTACCCTTGTTGACACAAATTAAAGATAAAATTCCCACTAGATACCTACAAATTTATTTGGCAATGTTACAGATCTCCATATAATTTATTATATAAATCCAACATTTTGGCTTCTTCCGTTGGTTGTCAACAAGGCGACCCACTTGGTCCAGCTATTTTTAGCCTCGCCATTCATCCTATTATCAAAGAACTAAATTCTAAATTAAACGTATGGTACCTAGATGACGATACCCTGGGCGGAGAAGCGACTTCAGTTCTCGGTGACCTAGAAAAACTAATATCAGATTTTAAGTCAATCGGCCTTACCCTCAACTTTTCTAAATGTGAGCTTTTTGTTACCGAGTCCTGCGCTAACAAGGAACACACAATAGAACAGTTTGAACAGTTAGCCCCAGGCATCAAAATTATTAAAAAAGAATCGCTCCACCTCCTCGGTTGCCTCATTCTAGACCAATCTTTTGAAAAACTCATAAACACAAAAATTCTTAATTTTAAGGCATCCTCACATCACTTGTCCAAAATTAACATTCATTCGGCCTATTGTATCATTAAACATTGTCTATTTGTGCCAAAATTCACACATATTCTTCGAGGAGCTCACTTTTGGAAACATCGCACTTTGATTTCAACTTTCGACACTTTAGTTTTAGAAAGTCTCAACTCCATTCTTAATACATCCTTTAGCGAAAGAACATGGACCCAGGCTAACTTACCCTTGGCTTGGCGGCCTGGTCATCCGCAAAATTTCCAGCGTGGCGCTACCTGTTTTCTTGGCTTCGGTACACTGTGCTCAGTCTCATTGGAAAAAATTTAGCCCCTTCAATTGGGGTCCAGGAGGCTGCACACTGTGCCGAAGCTAAGAACGTATGGTCTTTAACATGCCCTAACACGAACCCGCCTTCCAACCCTTGTTCGCAAATACAATGGGACGAGGCCCCATGCGATCTTATCCGTGGATAAACCTCTTAGACACGGCACTTAACCCAACTGATCGGGCTCGTCTCATTGCCACCGCGGAATGGGAGTCGGGTCTGTGGTTACAGAAACTTCCATCTTCCGCAGTACGTACGTTGTTGGACAATACCACTTTTAGGTTAGCCACATCTCTTAGAATAGGGGCACCAACTAATGTACCCCATTGCTGCCAATGCGGAGTCACGGTGGACGGTCTTGGTCACCATGGCCTCTCATGCAGTCGTAGTGCTGGGAGAATCCCTCGGCATGCCAGCATCAACGACGTAATCCGTCGGGCCCTTGTTTCCGCTAAAGTGCCGGCAGTTCTTGAGCCAAATGGTATGACCAGAACGCATGCATCAAGTCATGCATCACTTTCGCACTTACATACTTGTTAGAACGTGACAGCTATGGTGACAGGCGATAAAAATCCGACCATATTAGGCTAGCAGGAACGACGGCAAGATGCCCGACGGCATGACTTTGGTGCCGTGGAGTATGAGTCGGCCCCTTGTCTGAGATGCTACCTGTGTAGACACCCTGGCGCCGTCTCATATTCCGGGCACCAAAGTTGATACTGGCAAGGCTGCATTCTCAGCCGAGCACCTCAAGCGTCGCAAGTATGCTGCCCTTGGCAGTAGTTACATGTTTGCGGCGTTTGGGGTCGAAACCCTGGGGCCATGGGGACCAAATGTGCGTCGACTCTATAAAATACATTTCGGCGCATCTTATTGAGCCCTCTGGTGACCAGAGGGTTGCCACTATTTTGGCCAACGGATCAGCATAGCTATCCAGCGTGGAAATGTGGCCAGCCTTCTGGGCACGCTACCTAGTGATGGGGACCTTTTCATTTATAATTTTTTAGTTAGATATATTATGTTTTATAGATATGTTTGGACCCGGGGTATGTCCTTAAACTACGTCCGGACTTGGGTATGTCCTTAAACTATGCCAAAAAGAGAGGTATGGGCACTGCGAATGGCATCTCGCTTAGTGTGGTAGGGCACGTTCAGTGAATGTCATCTCGCTCAAATCTGGAGCAGAGCCCGACTGGGGAAGTACCTCCACCTTACAGAAAACCACAGCCAAATAGCACTTGACCCTACTCATAGTGTTGTGTTCCTGCTGGTGAATAAGGTTGCCAAAGAGCTCAAATAGGACCCAGTGTGTTGACGATGAGGGACCCTCTTGTTCCTTTAGCCGTCAAGACAGTGAATCCTCCTTTTTGTAAAGGGTCGGCAACGCGCATGTGACTCCTGTGGAGTTACGGGCGTCCATAGGTTACGGTAGCTGCTTACCATCAGGCAGGCCGTATGCTTGTTTGCCACCGTCGTAGTAAAAAAAAAAAAAAGATATTCTAGTTTTGTTTAATAAAAAAGTTTGATCTAAATAATTTGGTTTTGAAGACATTAGTAGCAAAATATTGTTGTTTCTCTAGATTTAAATAAAACGATTACTTTTCCTTTTAAAAGCTTACCACTTTTAAGTATTTAGCTACTGTAGCTAAAAGCTGTAAATCATGATAGCAGTAGTACTTAGGTATACGTGATATATGATATTATAGGAGGAAATAAGTAAATAAAACACTTGGTAAATATCGGTACTTACACTTTATTGATGATTTTAACTACATTTAAGATTGATTTCAGAACTCTGAAAATAAAATGAGCATATTTAACTTAGCGCTAATGTGCCAAATGTATTTAAGAACATTTTATTCCAATTCAGTTTATATAATAAATTAATGGCAGTGGGCGAATTTTTAGCAGGCAAATACATGAATAATCAGTAGGTAAATGCCGTGAAGCAAAAATATTTTGCTAAATCGATCGGCTAAAAACATATTTTTACGGTTTTACCTTCTTTTATGGTCTGGCAAACTAAATTATCTGTAACAGTAGGATAAAAAACATACAGCCCTTTTTGTGTCTGTCGATAAATTATAACATATTTTTGTATGAAATAGATTATCAATCCTCTACTGCACTTTAACTCTTGCCTATAAATTTTCTAATCCTATATTTATTTTCTTTTTAGCACACATTAGATTTTTCAAAAAAAAACTATTTTGCATTCGTAATTTTCCGCCTTAAAATTATGTTCTAGCCAACCGATAGAGCAAACCGAATAGACGATAAAGTGGATGATGAAGTTAGTATATTAACAGAACTTATATTACGTAAATTTATAACTCAAAAATAACATGGGTCGCACTTAATATTGCATCCACTAGAGTCTTATTGTCGGTTATCCTTTAGGCGTTGTCTTTGTCACCTTTGTTGTACCCGGCATGTTGTTCGTCCACCTTGCCGTTGTCGTTAGTGAGAACACTGGATGCTGCATTATCTTCAACAACTCTTCCATTGACCATTATTACGTTCTTTGATGATTCCATTGAATAACCCTTATAGGTCTCTCCTTTGCCAGGCTTGTGATTTTTAATATCGTTAATGGGGATTTTAGGGAACTTGATGGGTTCAATCTTGATGTCCTCAAATTTGATGGGCTTGATTTTGATCGGCTTGAAAGTGATTGGTTCGAATGTCGGCATCTGTAATTGAAAGAAATTATTAAGACAACGCAAGGTGGCAATTTTTTTTCAGTTTGTGAACCTAGAGCGCCATTTGAACAAAAAAAATCGGAATTATTTGACGTAACACTTAGATTTCATTATTAAATTTACCTACCCATAGATTGGTCCAAGCGAAATGCAAAAATAAGTAATGTTAAAACAATATCCAATGAAGATTAAACTTCAAAATGTTGGTTGTTGCTCAAAAAAATGCTTCATGCCTTATTACTTATTAGGTCCTCTCACTCACTTACGAGTGCAATAATGGTGAATATATAAATGATAGGCGTTGTTGGTTACGTGAAAACTTGAAATAAAAAATATGAAAATGGATGTTATTATAGCCTTTGTAAAAATTATTTATTTAATTTTGATTTTGAATATGAGGTCTATTGAATGAGCATTTATAGGGATTTTTTTGATTAGGTAACCAATTCCTTCACGTATAAAAAATAGACTTCTACCATAAATACCTAACATATGTACTTTTATGAAAATGTCAATGTCTTCTATGAATGTAAACAACATTCAACATCTTGCTAAATTTATTTTAGTTTAATGTTTACAGTTCACCGAGGAGTATTCACCGGGGAAGGGAAATAAAAGTGACCAAGACCTAGCGTCTTGTCAACCATGTAAATATTATCGCTAGAAAAAAGAGTAAAATTTCTAATTTATATTGTTGTAAATACACGCGGTATGCTTGTATTGATTTTAACGGCATCCTAGCCTAGTCGGTAGTGACCCTGCCTATGAAGCAGGAGGTCTCGGGTTCGAATCCTGGTCAGGGCATTTACTTGTGTGTTCATCACGGATAGTTGTTCCTGAGTTATGGATGTTTTTCATGTATTTAAGTATTTATCTATATCTATCTCTATCTATTATATATATCGTCGCCTAGTACCTACAACACCAGCCTTATTGAGCTTACCGTGGGACTAGGTTGATTTGTGTAAGATTGTCCCATAATATTTATTTATTTATTGATGACATCTTCCGCACCATACTACACTTTTTTACATTGCGGCCTTATTTTGTCGACATATTAGTATTGTTGGGGTTTCAGGCGTCCATAGGCTACGGTGACTGCTTACCATTAGGCGGGCCGTATGCTTGTTTGCCACCGTCGTGGTATAAAAAATGTTATTTCATTTAAATTAAGATATTCATCGCTATAAGCTTTTATGTATTAAGGGTCTATTTTACACAACATTCCATACCTAAAGAAAATGTTATTTTTAAGCCAAAAATTGGCATCGTAAAGAGAGAGTGCATATTTACCTTAAACTTTTTCATTTTTGGGATTTTTCGAAACTGGAAATCAAATCATAATGTACATTTTTTTAAGTACCTAAAATACCAAAATAATGATATACAAAATAAAGAGTGTGGAGTCAGCATTATTTTACATCCTTCTTAGTAAGTAGGTATTGTTGGCCTTAGGGGCCAGTATTGTAAATAACGTATGGAAGTTTTTAATCTACTAATAATCATGATAATATTATTCTTTTATTATCATAGCTATAATAAGCATAATTTATTTATTAATTATTTGTTTTATTATACAACTAAGTTACACAGCATTACAGTAATAACAAACCAAAGCACTGTGAACTACAGAAATATACAGATAGTTTTGTCAAGTTTAATTTGTGTAGTGTTAAAACTATATTTAGTTAAGTAAAAAGACTCCACAATTTACGAATCAAATATGCAAGAAATAGGTTGATTATAATGATTATTCCCCGACTTTGAACTCGGACGGATTAACGGAACAATATTGAGTTATCGTTTTTGTACTCGGCTAAGGGCTAACGAGTATATTGTAAATACGAAACTCTACAATCTGTACATCATCTAATCTACACAACAAATAAATTAATGCATTATGGATATAAAACTTAGAAAATCTATTTAATACCTCTATAATAATGATTAAATTAAATAAATTGATCACAAACGATAGAGCGAAGTCGCTAAAATATTCTAGGCTGGTTTTAAAATGTATATTAAGAGAAACGAGTATTCTTTCTCACTTAATCGAATTCTGATGATGCAGCTACACTGGTCTTATGAAATGTTATGATGATCTTATAAAAGGTTAGGGTATTAGAAAGACATACCTACACAAAAAAGAAGCATATGTATATGGTGAACTCTATCAATAATTATATCCTACTTATTGAAACGTGGAGCTGGCTATCTTATTTATTGAACATCTGGTTATGTCACCAAATAAATAAAAAACAATCTCACAAATCTGGTACAGAACGAATGATTTAGTATAAAAAATAGGTAAATTAATTTACCTCTGGGAAGTCAGGAATCTGTAACAATTGAAATTCAAGATTGGAAACAGAATTATTTTATTTATTTATTAAATAAAAAATGCCAGCTACGTGTGTCAAATAAGAACAGTTTAAAAGTGAAAAAAAGTTCGTCTTTGTATTAAGCCAAAGTAAACCAGTGCTAATGTTGAATAGTATGTTGGTAGCTGTGTTGTATGTTGGTGTTGAGTAGTGTGGGGGAGATGGGAGGAGTTCACCACGGCTGCCTGACCCTGAAACAGAAGAAATTTGTATAAATACAACTACATTGTACGATTTTTTTACATTTACAATATCTATTTTGTTCGCCTTTGACCTTTGTCTTCGGGTAATTTCAGATGGAAAAAAGTGGAGCATATTTCCAAAAATAAATCAAAAATCATTTCATAATAAGATTCCATTTTTATTATGCGCCAGTTTTTTCTAAAAAAAAACCTAAATACTCTGACTTTAAAAAATAATTAAAACATGAAAATTATCGTTTTCTGTTTAGCCCAATGGTTGACTGGTAGAGGATGCTTTAAGTCGTTTCGACCGCCATTTCAATTTTTATTTTATAAATATGTAATAAAGTTAAAAAAATATAAACATGATAACCCGTAACTGCAGAATTATGAATTAAAAAATTTAATAACAACATTTAAGTCGCCACTTGCTCGTAAATAAAGCAATAAAATATACCCAGAACAATAAAAGTTAATAAACAGTTGAGTAAATAACGTTTTACTCATAAAATTATGCGTCACTTGTTTTTGTTATTTTCTAGAACACAGTACACATTTGTTAAAAGAAGTTCCTATTCAACCTTAGCATAGTTCGGTAGTTATTAAAGCTACTAATATGGATGCTTATTTTTCTTTAAACATTGTAAGTAGGTACTAGTACTAGGTGTCGTACTTATTCCTATTTTTTAATTGAAATACATAAACAATACGCTAAAAACGCAATCTAACTCCAACACACATCAAATAATCAACCAATATTAGAGTTGTATTGCAATTGCGTCGAAATAATTTTCAAGCAAATTCTGACATTTCTGGTTCAGAATTAGTTAATACATTGGACTTGTATTGGAATTGGATTGTGTCTAAACGTAAATTAAAGTCTGAATACGACCCTAGGTGACTTACTGAATAGGCTTGTTGATGTCAGGTGGAGCGTTTCCCTCTGTGAAAAATATGATAAATATTTTTGTAATTTATTGACGATTTAGACTTTATATGAGTTTTATTATACAGGATTGATTGTCTAAATGTGAACAATGATGGTTCCTTTCTATTCCTTTTTTCAGCTTCACTATTAGCTACTAAATGTGTCATATTATTTTATAAATTTATAGAAAATATGAATAGTATAAATTATGTTAGATAGTGTAGTTTAAACACTTGTACACTCGTCATATTTTTTAAGTTAGATTGTGCATCTGTGCAACAGGTATTTATTTTGAGTGTTAAATAAATCTAAATTTAAATAAATATTTCGAGACAATCTTACACAGATTAACCTAAGCAAAGCTATTGATTCAAATAAATATAAAAGCTATAGATAGATCCACTGACATATAAAAAAGGGACAAAGTGATAAACACGCAAATAAATTTCCTTAACAGGACTCGAACCCAGGACCTCGTGTATCGTAGCCAGGCAGAGTCATCACTACCATACCAACCAGTCCAACCACATGCTAGAGGCCGTTAGAGCGCTTTCACTTGATCCGATCCGATATCGGATGTCGAATAAAAGAAGCGGATTTAAAATCTGTGCATTTATATATTTTTGTCTTAAAATATGAAATGTCCATTGCTCAAAGTAAAGCACTAACGCAAAAAAGGCGGACACTTAATGCCGTAGGATAGGGTAGGGTAGGGGTTTTATATATAGTAATCTAGCAGCTGATTTTCTGATTCGGATAGTGTGAAAACGCTCTAACAGAAACAACTCCTCACAATAAGCTTTACTAGGTCTGCTAATCATTTTAACGTTGGTACTTACGTTTCCACTCGTGCACCTCGCCATCCAGGTTGGTAAGAACGGAGGTGCCTCCCTCTCTGACGACTTTGCCGTCCTTGTCCACGTAAGAGTTGCTGCTGGACGACACCATCATGCCATTGTACATGCCATTCTGGCCCGGCCTCGCGTTCCTAATCTCGTCAGCAGTTAGAATATGCGGCATCGGGACTTTGATAGCACTTGGTGGAAAGGGAGCGAATGGTGGGAATGGAGCGAATGGTTGGAAAGGTGGGAAGGGAGCGAAGGGCATTCGGGGAGGAGTGGGCGGCACAGGCATTTGCATCTGTAAAGTGAGTTTCAGTTGGGATGAGAGTGTGGTAAACAAAGACGAACTGTTGCATTTTACTACTTATATCTTAGGGTATTTATGAAGGGCTCCGTTTAACTAGTCACACTTACCTTGAATGACGGGAATCTGAAATGAAATAAAAAGTTTGATACTAACTAGTTGCTTTATTTTTATTGCAGTTTATACATATTTTTCCTTTTTTTGCGATTTTTTAAATGAGTTTGCACATAAAAAGTAATAGTGGCCGTTGTAGCAGAAATAATAAGGCTTTTCGTGAACAAAAGATTTCCTTCGGCATGATTATTACTTAGGACCCAAGGATAGATTTGAGGAGTGAAGCAACCAAGATTTTTGACATAAATTTTTAGAGGGGGGAGGCTCAACTTTATCTTGATATCTACATCAGTTATTTATGGTATCATTTTGACACCGCTCCGAAGCAAAAACATGAAAAATAAAAAAATGATTTTTTTTTAAACTCCCTATTTTACTAGGGAAAAATCCATAACTTATAAACAATTATGAATCTTGAAAAAATAAAAGGTGCTTTAGAGAGCCCTATTATTCATGCATTAATTTTTTTTATGTCAAACTAAAACGTTAAAGGCGTTTTGCAATAAGTCAAACGATTTTTTTATTTTTTTTTATTAAAGATCAAAATAATTAATTAAATCGCAGAATTTCATGGGTACTTAACTGCTAAAGCCATTTATGGCTTATTTACAGCAAGGGTTCAGACTAACTTAACTAGCTATGATATTTTTTCTCACAGTGCATTTCCAGTTTTACAGAGCGTAGTCGTGATTATTAGAAGACAAAAAAAAATTTCTAACATCCTTAATTGACTTTGAGTTGGATAGGTATAGATCTTGTATGTGTTTTGGAAGGCTATTTATGATTTTTGTAAGAATGTAGATATTAGTTCTCATTCCGTAAACATTTTTAATCGCCGGAAGGACGAATCTAGGTGCATTAGATATACTTCTTAGCCTACTGTTCCGGTGGTATTCATTCAAATTTTCTATATTTAAGTGGTATTAACTCTGAAACTAGGCGACTTCCAGAAAAGTTTATATTTTAGTCTCTAATTATGATCAGGAATACACTATTAAAATCTCTCGCAATCAGTCTCGGGCACCGCACATATATACATTATATCGGGCTGTCAAGAGAACGTTTTTGGGACGACCGACTGACCGCCGTCCGGTGGGTCGTCCCAGGTATCGTTGAGGAGACAGTGTGTCGGCGAATCTGCTGCAGCTTCGCGTCAATAACTACTAATACTAACGGAATGGGTGGCGTCCTTTAATTTCGGAGGCCAAGATTATCTTTGAATCGTTGAGCCAAAATAGTTTTAGTTAATAAACAAATAATTATAAGCATATAAAGTAAAATACTTACGCAGGGAAGTCGTCGTTGTCGTCTTGCCAGACGAATTTAGCTAGAAGAAAAAATAAAAATTTAATTAATGCTGCATGAATTATATAGGTTAGTTTCTTAAAAAGGGAAAACGAAGGTTTTTATTTATTTAACTTTCATGCACGACCTGTTTCCATTTCTATTTTTTTCGTACGTAAGCTACGTGTATGCCATGTTTCATACAAGTTCCTTCTTCCGGATATGGATGGGACCAGACATTATGAGTTAGGCTCGGCCTATAATATTTAACTGGTTTATTATGGTTGGTTTATGGTTTGTTTAAGTCTGAAAACTTAAGAGCGCCACATTCTTAGCGGAATTCAGACAATCATAAACAAAAATCAGCTAGAAGTCGGAAAAATTCAAGCTGCTTTTTATCTGTAGTGACCAATTACCCCCTTATTCATAAACGTCTCTCAGGCCTCAATTAGTTAATTTATGTTTTGTCTGTTTCTGACAAACACAACTGTCAAAGTGACAGATAAAGACAAAACAAAAATTAACTAATTGAGACGTTTATGAATAAGTAGGGTTGTTTTATGGGGCCGCAGAGGAAAACTGGATTTGGTTTTCTTATCTATACTCTAAATTCAGACCAAGCGTGTGAATTTCATTTTCAAAGTTCATTTGTTTGTACAAAATTTATACCGATTAATTTAAATGAGAATATAATTCAAACGATTGAATTTTCCCACCACTACATTTAAGAAAAAATAGCCAAAATAAACATTTGGGCATGGAATTTCTTACAGGAATAATTGCACTTAAATGTTAAATAAAATTACAATATTTAACTGATTTGTAGTAAAATGAGTATACTTTGTGCTTGCACTAACTTTTTTAATTTAGAAACTGTTCATTCTTTTATTTATGCTTTCGATGAGCAATTGAAATTAACGTAGTGCGGCTGTTACAATAAATAAAAAATAAAAATATTATAGGACAATCTTACACAAACCGACCTAGTCCCACAGAAAGCTCAATAAGGCTTGTGTTGTGGGTACTAGACGACGATATATATAATAGATAAATACTTAAATACATAGAAAACATCCATAACTCAGGTACAAATATCTGTAATAACACACAAATAAATGCCCTTACCAGGATTCGAACCCGGGACCTCCTGCTTCTTAGGCAGTGTCACTACCGACTGGGCTAGGAGGCCGACAAATCAAATATCATGTTTCCCTTGTTAATCTGATCGACTATTTCTTGTAGAATTTCCAATTCTTTATCTTGTTGACGTGATGCTGGCAAAAATGCCTCCGCGGCGATAGCCATAAAAAAAGTTAGATTTTAGCTTGAAAATACGTAAGACTATTAAAAATATTTATAAATTTAAGTCAGGTAAGTAGTTTAAAATAAGCACTACCTTCACCTAAAGATTTCCTTTTTGCTTCTAGTACGTAGTAATTTACTTGTTGATTGGTCACTATCTCATGTCTTGGTGAGTTTAAAATTTTGGAATACCTATTGGAAAACAGGTAAGTATGTAAATAAGTAACCATATATAATCAGAATTCAACCACAATTTCAAAGGCAAATAATTTTTGATTTCCTTACTGCCACTAACAATCCAAACTAATTCAAAAGCTGACGCAATAAAGTTCAGGATTATCAACCCTAACTCACCGCTGACGCAGCCGACGACTGCAGCAACGATGAGAAATTTCACAGACGCCATCTTTGGCGTAAAACTATTTCTTTGACTAACTTTTTTCAGAGAATACTCGGTACCGGGACAGACGATTACACAGTACACACTGGAGACCGCTGCACCACCTCGCTTTTAAGTATTATAAAAGCGAGACACCTGCTGATTAAACAACGTGTCGAATGAATGTTTCACGCCCCACAATGCCTCCTGAAAATTAAAATGCAGACAATAACTTTGTGACACGTGGCCCAACTGCTGAAGCTGCGTAATATTAAAATATTTCGAGTAAAACGAATCAGAGCGCTTTATTCCACATGAGTCAGGGATGCTAATGAGTTTTTAAAGACACAGCTCAGTGCTCACCACAGTGTCACTACACAATTCTTAGAATTTAGGTATTTTCTTATGTCTTGATGACGCATATATTTAAGTAAAACATGTAAAGTACACGTGATGGTTTGATATTGGCACAACTGTTGTAACTGAATAATATGAATAAGCGACTGAATAATATAAGCCGATGGTTCTTTGAAACGTGACGGAACGCTTAAAATACTGAGAATTATTTTTATTTGCTTGCTTTATTACGGTTTTATTACTTACTGTATTGCGGATAGGTGGTGTCCTACATTTCCTTCAATAACATTTCACTCGCAATTATCTACGTGTATTTTCATACTCTCGCACTCTTCATTTAGTGGGTGGGTGAGATAGGAAAATAGCTATTACAGTTATATTTTACATGCCAGAAAATCTTGTAGGTACGGTCAGCAAACACTTTGAAGCGCTGCTCAGTAACTTTTAATATCTATGTGTCTAGTTACTTTTGTAATCTTATTTTGTTTGGCAACTTTCGTTGCTGTGCATCGAGTATGACAGTGCCCATGCTAAGTCGAGGGTACAACGGACATTAAAAAGGGTACTTTGGATCGCTTATATCTATCAAAGAGAAATAGAGCGCAGTATGCTAAATATATAAAAAAAGTTGTATAAAATACGAGGGTTGCTACTTATATATCCGGAAACAAAAAAACAAACAAACGTACACGGCTGAAAATGGTTTTATTGTTTTTGAAAGTATTCCCCTTGATGATCTATGCACTTTTGCATTCGCGTGAACCAATTTTTAAAGCACTTCTGCCACTCCGCCTGAGGTACCTCCATAACGTGTTGTTTGAATGCGTCGACAGCATCTTCAGCGGTCGAAAATCGTTGACCGCGTAATTTATTCTTTATATTTGGAAATAAATAAAAACCGTTGGGTGCCAAGTCAGGGCTGTACGGCGGATGACCCGTTAATTCCACATTTTGACCCTCCAAAAATAGAGTTGTTTCGCGTGACGTATGACAGCTGGCATTGTCATGATGAAGAATGATTCTTCGTCGCTGGTTAGTTTTACGAATTTGTTCAAATACTTCCGGTAAGCAAATGGTCGTGTACCACTCTGAATTAACCGTTCTACGGTTTTCTAGTGGCACTGTAGCTACATGGCCATTAATACCGAAGAAGCGGGCCACCATTTGTTTCAATGTACTTTTTGCACGAGTAACTTTCGTAGGGTTCGGCTCATTTTGAAACACCCATACCGTTGATTGTTGCTTCGTTTCGGGATCGTATGCATAGATCCAGGATTCGTCACCTGTATAGATGTTATAAACGGCTTTTGAGTCACCACGGTTATATTTTTTTAACATTTTATTGCACCATTCGACGCGAGCATCTTTTTGCTCTTTTGTTAAGTTGTGGGGTATCCAACGCGAACAAATTTTTTTTACAGCCAAATAATTATGTAATATGCTATTAATGCTGGTCATAGAAATACCCAGAGTCGCCTCTATCTCGCAGTACGTAACATGTCGGTCGTCCATTATAAGTTTTCGCACAGCCTCGATATTTTGTTGTACAACGACCGATTTCGGGCGACCTGCCTTAATTTCGTCCGTAAGCATACTACGTCCACGATTGAACTCACTAAACCAGTGATACACAGTAGTTTTAGATGGGGCTTCATCACCAAAAGTTGAAGTTAGTTGATCTATGCACTGTTGTTGCGTTAAACCACGCCGAAAATCATAATAAATCATAGCACGAATATTTTCACGAGTGAGTTCCATTCTTGCTGCGAGATGACATTTAAAACCCGTCAAAAACAAAACACGAGCGTTAATAAGAAAGAAAAAATATACCGGCCAGTACTTAAAAAAGTTCAAATTTTACCATGGAGGTCAAATATGCTATTTAAGAAGATTGTAATCCCGGTTTCCGGATATATAAATAGCAGCCTATGTACGTCATACAAATATAGGTAAGACATGTAACAAAAGCAACTCACGCTCTTACTTTTGCTCGAAAGCTAAAATAGAAGTGGGCGGGGCACGTAGCACGACTTCAGGACGACAGGTGGACCAGAAGAATTACGTCATGGAGGGGTCCAATGGGAAAACGTCGCAAAGCAAGACCTCATACGAGATGGACAGACGACGTCGTCAGGACGGCTGGCCCTTAATGGCAACAAATAGCCCAAGATATAGAGAGGTGGAACCGTTTGGAGGAGGCCTATACCCAAACAGGGGTTCTTGCAAGAAAATTATGAAAATACTAGTCATAGAAACATTTAGAACATTAATATTCAAATAAAAACAAAAAATACTAACAAACTTAGATAATACTTAAATTGTACTCTGGATATTAAGCAAGAAATAAAGCCTTTTTTAGGGTTCCGTAGTCAACTAGGAACCCTTATAGTTTCGCCATGTCTGCCCGTCCGTCCGTCCGTCCGTCCGCGGATAATCTCAGTGACCGTTAGCACTAGAAAGCTGAAATTTGGTACTAATATGTACGAGTATATCAATCACGCCGACAAAGTGGTAAAATAAAAAGTGGATTTTTTTATTTTATTAGGGTACCTCCCCTATACGTAAAGTGGGGAGTGATTTTTTTTTTCACTTCAACCCTAACGTGTGATATATTGTTGGATAGGTATTTAAAAATGAATAGGTGTTTACTAAAATCATTTTTCGATAATGTAAATACTTTCGGAAATAATCGCTCCAGAAGTAAAAAACTATGCGTCCCCCCCCCCCCCTCTAACTTTTGAACCATAAGTTTTAAAAATATGAAAAAAATCTCAAAAGTAGAACTTTACAAAAACTTTCTAGAAAAATTATTTTGAACTTGATAGGATGAATAGTTTTTGAAAAAAAATTACAAAATAATTTCTGAACCAAGTTTGTAATTTAACCGTATAAGCAGGTGTTTATTGTACCTGTAATTTCTACAAAATTACAATGAAATGACGTGCTTTCAAATAAAGTAAAAACGGTGAAAATCGGTTCACGCAATAAAGAATTATTCCATAAAAATCATCTTCCATACTTTAAGCTCGCGCGCAATAGTTTACTTAATTTGCCGATAGATGTCGCTGTACGAGGAACTCTCATATCATATCCTACATGGCGGTGTTATTAACTCTTAAGTGGGGACACTTACTGTGACGGACGGAAAACTACGGAACCCTACACTGAGCGTGGCCCGACACGCTCTTGGCCGGTTTTTTATTTTATTATTTATTATATCTATCTTTGTGTACTCTGTCTTGAGGTCTCAGAAATAAGCTTGTTAAGTATTTACCAAAAATAACTTACTGAACTTAGCTAGCATTTTAAAGTTACAGATTTACTTTAAATGTATTAAATGATAAGGAGCGAGTTTTTCATGGTATGTGCCCAGAGGAGGTCGTTCTCTACCCTGTGTGGTAGACCAGACTTCAATATTTGGTTTTGTTTACCCATTGCATTTGTTTTTATTTTATTTGTTTATCCATAAATAGGTAGTTTTGACACTGACACACTCACTCATATCAATAAAAAAAATTGGTAAGTATGTCTTTCTTAACTAATTGCACAGTTAACACAATATACCTAATCATAACACGTACCGCACGTACGTACCTTTTTTGTTAGTAAACTGGAAAGAAAATGACTAGAGAACACATGAAATTATTTTAGTAAATATGTTTCTTTGTTTATTTTTAAGTAGACATACTACTATATTAATTATTAACTTAAATTAATTTCATATACAAAGGAAAGAGTGACCAAGCCTCCGGTGCCCAGAGCTGGGATCGAACCAGTGTCTTGCATTCGCGGCAGACGTCCTAACCCCTAGGTCAAATTTTCCCGTGTATTTGCATGCAATCTTTGTCAATGCTAAAGCTTTAGCAAATCATCTAAGGTAGAACAGTATCTGTTCGTACCTCCAATAGGAACTACTTAGAAGTTCTTCGAAAGCGAGAGAGATGGCGCTGCCGTCAATACAACAAGAGAACAAATCAAATTATTAATTACCGGAGGCCTTTGTCAATTTTTCCGTTGTATATATGACACCGTTAAATTATAAATATCGCTAGATTACAATCTAACTAGCGAGATTGTAAACTGTCGAAAGAGTGAACTGATTATACTGTTCATCTTATACTGTTTAACGCATTATTTTTCGGTAGATTATAAACTATCGAAGTAAACCGTTATACTGTAAAACGTAACGCCCCTCGCGCGCTGATTAGTCGGTTTAGTGGAGTACGGGAACGGTAAAATTGCCCTGAAAAAAACATAACTCACAAGTCCGATTTTTTTTGGTATCAGCAAGAGTACACTGAGCACTGATGGCGAAAACTTTTTTCTAACTGTTTTTGAGGTCGTTGTAGGTATTAAAAATAAATTTGTTAGCGACATTTATAAGTTTAACAAAACATAATTCGAGTGGTATTTCTTTTCATTAGATTATCGTATTTAACTATATGAATGTCCCCTGACATTTACTAACAGATTTATCGATAGCCGTTTTTAAAACCAATAAAAAATATATACTTCCTCCAAAAGATAATTAAAGTGTTATATGGCAACTGAAATATATTAAAAACTATCGAAGGCAAGTAATGGGTTTGATTTATAACACATTATTCAATCGCTTAAATTTTAATGAACAATTGAATTTTAAAAGCGTTCTAATAGGCATAAAAGAAATCTCGAAATTTTCAAGTCAACGCGTTGTGTTCATTATCATTTTACTAAAACTTGCACCAAAATTATAACAAATCCATCAATCGCTCCCAGTTTTTTTTTACTTATCAGTTCTTAACTTTTAATTCAAACGCGCGGAGATTATGGCAGCCGTCATGGCGCTAGCGGCGGGACCAATCATTACGCACGCGACGTTGCCTGTTCGCCGTGCGCCGTTGCCCGGCCGCTGCGCTGTTTCCATGGTAAACCAGTAGGTACGCGAATATTGTATCTGGACGTTTGGTTTAGTAAATTAGGGCACAGAGTAAATAATAGTACTGCCCAGAATGCGAACAGTTTTGAGCTTTGATAACGATTTAATTTCTTAGTTGGAGAGTATAATATGGTATTACAACAGGTTATTTAGGTAGGGAGTTATTTCATTTTTATACGTAAAAAGGCGTTCCCGTATGTACCTACTAGTCATATTGTCACTTCTTCTTTCATGATACGTTCTTTTTTTCTCTTATGCATGTACTCGAGTATAATGTCAAACTGGTTGAGTAACACATTGCTGGCTTAGGTATAAAATGTAAAAAACTGGTATTTTTGAAGTTGCGATATTTCAATCCTTCTTTGAAACTATATATTTACATTTATAATGATTTGGTAAAACCAAATAAGAATGGGAAGGAAAAAACAGTCAATACACCTAATAGCAGAATAAAACATTCCCACCTGCTCCCATATGGCTTTTTATGTGCGAGGAGATGGAAAGTTTTTTTACCCCTTCCTATATACATATGGAGGGAAATATTTCCATCGGTTCCCAGCGGGCACAGATGGAAACATGATTACATAATCATGTTTCCAACAAAGATATTATTTAAAGCCATGGCGCGTAGTTATGGTGTCCGAGTGGCAACCAGATGGCTTGCGGTATTTGAGCTCCCGAAGTGTTGTGGAACCGCCCTGTGCAACCCGAACTGACCCAACTTGTACTTTGTTTTCCCCCTCTCTTATTTTTTCCCGGTTTCCAACACTGACGGATTGATCGACTGACCAGGCCAGGGTGAATGGCAATTTGCATGCTTAGTCTTCATTACACTGGAAATTAAAAAAAGTCAAATTGGGGTTAGTTCGGGTTGCACAGTCTCACAACACGTCGGGAGCTCAAATACCGCAAGCCACCCGGTTGCCTCGCGAACACTGCAACTACGCGTCATTGCTCTGAATAAATCAGTAAACAAACAACAGCCATCTATATTCATTAGTATGATTTAATCAACTTACTGCTTTAACGGCTTCCTAGCCTAGTCGGTAGTGACACTGCCTATGAAGCAGGAGGTCCCGGATTCGAATCCTGAATAAGGTATTTATTTGCGTGTTTATCACGTTCCTGAGTTATGGATGCTTTCTGTGTATTTTAATATTTATACGTATTTATCTATTATACAACGTGTTATACCCAAGACTAGAAAACTAAAAACTGTTTGTTCAGAATCTAATTATCTTAACATGGGTATACTTTTTCTTTAAAAGTTTCTAATACTACAGTTTACTATTTTATCGAGAGGTTAGGAGATAGAGGTTGACTATTTAATAAAAGCTGGCAGCTTTGACAAACTTGTTTTTTCACTGTACTTAGTGTCATATGGGTTCTAATTCTCAAAGTATATCATCTGATGTCATGTCATACAAATTGACAAAGTAGGTTGATAGATTGGCATGACATGACGCATGTAGAGATGTGACAACAACGCAACAAATGTATAGTTAACAAATGAATAGATTTGCAAGGAAAACGAAATATACGAATATCTTTCAAAATAAGTAACTGGTTGAAAAATAAATACTCGAGATTAATTAGCAATAATAAAAATCATTTAGGGGGTCTGGGGTTTTTAGTGGCTCAAGTAACACGTTGTATATACTCGTATCGTCGCCTAGTAACTACAACTACAACATAAGTCTTATTGAGTAAGCTGTGGGACTAGGTTGATTTATTTAAGCTTGTCCCATAATATTTATTATTTATTATTTACTGCTAGAACAAGTTTTGTGACATCTAAACTAAGAGTGTATTTCCATTTTTCCACACCACATGTGACGAACCGATAGGAATACAGCGTATAAGGTATCAATAAACGATAAGTCTTTCATATTGATTTATTTTACTAGTCAATACACTACTGGAATACATTATGTAACATCTAAACAAAGACATTAGTTAATAAACGATAACAACTTTTCATATTTATTTGTTTGATTTAGTCAATTTACAACTGGTACAAGTTATGTAATAAAGTAGTGTCAAGATCATTTTGAATCCCTTTTCCGTTTACCTATTTCTGCTGCAGACTGTACAAATTATGTAACATCTTAAGTAACGGCATCATTCAACGATAACAGTCTTTCATATTTATTTATTTTAATTTACTCTTACACCCAATTATTTCGTACATTAGTCCCTGGACTACGAGGGTTGCTACTTATATATCCGGAAACAAAAAAACAAACAAACGTACACGGCTGAAAATGGTTTTATTGTTTTTCAAAGTATTCCCCTTGATGATCTATGCACTTTTGCATTCGCGTGAACCAATTTTTAAAGCACTTCTGCCACTCCGCCTGAGGTACCTCCATAACGTGTTGTTTGAATGCGTCGACAGCATCTTCAGCGGTCGAAAATCGTTGACCGCGTAATTTATTCTTTATATTTGGAAATAAATAAAAATCGTTGGGTGCCAAGTCAGGGCTGTACGGCGGATGACCCGTTAATTCCACATTTTGACCCTCCAAAAATAGAGTTGTTTCGCGTGACGTATGACAGCTGGCATTGTCATGATGAAGAATGATTCTTCGTCGCTGGTTAGTTTTACGAATTTGTTCAAATACTTCCGGTAAGCAAATGGTCGTGTACCACTCTGAATTAACCGTTCTACGGTTTTCTAGTGGCACTGTAGCTACATGGCCATTAATACCGAAGAAGCGGGCCACCATTTGTTTCAATGTACTTTTTGCACGAGTAACTTTCGTAGGGTTCGGCTCATTTTGAAACACCCATACCGTTGATTGTTGCTTCGTTTCGGGATCGTATGCATAGATCCAGGATTCGTCACCTGTATAGATGTTATAAACGGCTTTTGAGTCACCACGGTTATATTTTTTTAACATTTTATTGCACCATTCGACGCGAGCATCTTTTTGCTCTTTTGTTAAGTTGTGGGGTATCCAACGCGAACAAATTTTTTTTACAGCCAAATAATTATGTAATATGCTATTAATGCTGGTCATAGAAATACCCAGAGTCGCCTCTATCTCGCGGTACGTAACATGTCGGTCGTCCATTATAAGTTTTCGCACAGCCTCGATATTTTGTTGTACAACGACCGATTTCGGGCGACCTGCCTTAACTTCGTCCGTAAGCATACTACGTCCACGATTGAACTCACTAAACCAGTGATACACAGTAGTTTTAGATGGGGCTTCATCACCAAAAGGTGAAGTTAGTTGATCTATGCACTGTTGTTGCGTTAAACCACGCCGAAAATCATAATAAATCATAGCACGAATATTTTCACGAGTGAGTTCCATTCTTGCTGCGAGATGACATTTAAAACCCGTCAAAAACAAAACACGAGCGTTAATAAGAAAGAAAAAATATACCGGCCAGTACTTAAAAAAGTTCAAATTTTACCATGGAGGTCAAATATGCTATTTAAGAAGATTGTAATCCCGGTTTCCGGATATATAAATAGCAGCCTATGTACTAGTTAAAGCAATGACACGTAGTTTCAGTGACTGCGAGGCAACCGGATGGCTCACCCCCCCCCCCCTCTATTTCCGCTCCAGTCCAAGTTGGGTCAGTTCGGGTTGCACAGGGCGGTTCCTCATCACTTCAGGAGCTTAAATACCGCGAGCCATCCGGTTGCCTCGCGGTCACTGAAACTATTATCATTATCATTGTAACCTACCATCTGTGGAAGATCAGTATCTCTTGATGCAAGTATCAAAAATATTCATATTAACGAGTCACTAGCTCAGCTACTGTAAGTTACACAATAAATTATCTTATTTATTAATTTATCTAAACAAACCAGTCGAAGTTATGTAATATCTAAAGCCTATTAGTTAATGAACGATAACAACTTTGCATATTTATTTGTTTGACCAAGTCATTTGCAAATGGCGTAGTCAGTAGCAGAAGCAGCTTAGTGGGTGAGGTGTTCAAAATTACGTTCACTCACTCTTATTCTCTTAACAATAAAGTAGTGTCAAGAAATTTTTGAACACCTCCCCGCTAAGCTACTTCTGCTGCTGACTGTACAAATTAAGGAACATCTTAAGTAACGGCATCAATTAACGATTACAGTCTTTCTATTTATTTAGTTGAACTAGTCAATCCACTGGAATAAATTATTTAATTTAAACATTTAACCAAAGACATTCAATAATAAACGATAACAGCCTTTCAATGTAACTTTTCCCATCTGTGCCCACCGTGGACCGAAGGGAACAGTTTGTTTTCCATCTGTGCTTAATCCACTTGACCACAGGCGGAGACAGGTGAGAATATACTTAACAAAAACATCAATAAACGATAAGACTTACAATTTACTTCTTTAAACTTGTCGATCCACTACACGTAATGTAATATTCATATCGTATATGAAAGCTATTTGAATCCACAACACCACAGACAGCTATTTGAATTCGGCACAAAACATAAATATACATGTCCATGTAAAATTCAATAATTGACCACAAAATGCACTTATCTTCGACATTTTGTTTTGTTTGAGAGGATCATCGCCATCGCGGTTGAGCGGTGAGAGTTAAACACAAACAAGGACAGTGACACGGCGCGTCGTGATTGGTGGACCCCCTCGCGCTGCCCGCGCACAAGACTCCCGCGCCAATCCCCATGCGTTCAAATTACGAATTGAACTGATAAGTTCATAAAACTTACAGCGATTGATAAATTCGTTATTTCTTTTTAATAAATATTACTATAATAATAATAAACTAAACACGCTGACTTGAAAATTTCGGAGATTTCTTTTATGGTCAAGACAACGCTTTTAAAATTCAAATGCTGTAATAAAATCAATCTATTGATGAATCTATTATAATTTAAACATGATAGTTACTTTACATAGCTTTCAATACAATGCAGTCATCATAAAACACTTGAAAAATGTTTTTGTGGTAATATGTTTTTTTTTTTACGTTTTACATTATACTGAATTAAGCTGTTGAAAAATACGTTATTAAATGACAGCCGATGTTCAAACAGTCAAATACTATTATGTCATGAAGAAAAATGCCATTTGTATAATCTTACCTTGAATTAAGAAGGCCTGTTAACAAATACCTGCTTTATACCTAAATCTACACCAAAATCCGATATATTTTTTTATAAGGAGTAGTTCTCAGAGTATTCTAACCGACTACAAAAAATTGGCCACTTGTGAGTTATCGAAGCTGATTTTGTTCGTGTACCCGTTCTGTGTCCATAGTTTAGGAATCAAGCCCAGTTATCCTAAAAAACTACTTTATTTTCCATTACATTGGTTTTCCTCATAACTGTTGTCCTTAAATCCCCTACCAAAATAATGTTGTCCTTATTGGAATTTGTCCTCCCAACTTTCAACGGTAATGTATATTATCAAAATTAAATCACGGAAGACTCATTTTCTAGAGTCTAATAGATAGGTGCGACCACGAGCGAAGCAAGAAGGAGTGTGTTAGGTACATAAACTGTGGCCAAACAACACGCCAGAACCGACTTTCTTTTTATTGCTCTTTTGTTTCTGACTTGTGTTTTTTTTGCTAACCCCCTTATTCATAAACATCTCTCAAGCCTGAATTAGTTAATTTATGTTTTGTCTGTTTCCAACAAACACAACTGTCAAAGTGACAGATAAGGACATAACATAAATTAACTAATTGAGGTTTGAGAGATGTTTATGAATAATGGGGTAAGTCTATGGACACTTAACGACCTACTGTAAGACCGATCAATCCATGTACGAGAGGCTTTACGTTTCACAATATGACGGTTTCACGTCGGTAGATTATTATAATCTCCCGTAAAGTAATGCGTTAAATTGTAAACAATATTCACAATATTTCGATAGTTTACAATCTCGCTAGTTAGATTATAAACGGTATTTACAATTTTCATCATCATCATCATCATATCAGCCGAAAGACGTCCACTGCTGGACATAGGCCTCCCCCAAAGAGTGCCACAATGACCGGTCCTGCGCCACCCGCATCCAGCGGACTCCCGCGACCTTCACCAGGTCGTCAGTCCACCTTGTGGGGGGTCTACCTACGCTGCGCCTTCCGGTTACGTTGACATAAATATGACGTCTATGTATTTTAGTCTGGAAAGATCATTTTCATAAAACGGTTTCAAAAAATGTTATGGTTACCGAAGTAAAGATATGTTTATTTATAAAAATAATATATATTATACACACCTCTATGCCCTCCTAGCCTAGCCCAGTCGGTAGTGACCCTGCCTACGAAGCAGGAGGTCCCGGGTTCGAATCCTATTTGTGTCTGAGTTATGGATGATTTCTTTGTATTTAAGTATTTACTTTTATCTATATGTAACTATATTATCTATATCGTCCTCTAGTACCCACAATACAAAGCCTTATTGAGCTTACTGTGAGACAAGGTCGATTTGTGTAAGATTGTCCCGTAAATGTATTTATTATTTACTTATACCTTTGTCAACTTTGTTAGTTATGGTTTCAATGATTTATTATAAAACTATTATCTCTGCACGTCTATATATCTTGTTGATGACATGTTGCCCCTTCTTCATAGGTACCTTCGGACTTGGGTATGTCCTTAAACTATGCCAAAAAGAGAGGTATGGGCACTGCGAATGGCATCTCGCTTAGTGTGGTAGGGCACGTTCAGTGAATGTCATCTCGCTCAAATCTGGAGCAGAGCCCGACTGGGGAAGTACCTTCACCTTACAGAAAACCACAGCCAAATAGCACTAAACCCTACTCATAGTGTTGTGGTCCTGCTGGTGAGTAAGGTTGCCAAAGAGCTCAAAGAGGACCCAGTGTGTTGACGATGAGGGACCCTCTTGTTCCTTTAGCCGTCAACACAGTGAATCCTTCTTTTTGTAAAGGGTCGGCAACGCGCATGTGACTCCTGTGGAGTTACAGGCGTCCATAGGTTAAGGGAAGCTGCTTACCATCAGGCAGGCCGTATGCTTGTTTGCCACCGTCGTAGTATAAAGAAAAAAAAAAACCTTAACTGTTACTGAAGAACGCCTAACACGGAATGTACGATTCGTAATATACATATTGATAACTACATACAATTCATTTCTGACATAACTCATAGAATCATTTAAGGCAAAAACAAGATATTATTAAAAGTGAATTCTAATTGCACTGGCCAAGGCTCGCCAATGGTCGCTTTTATACTTTATCGTGACGTTCCAAAACACGGTAAAACTGTTGTATGTTTTCATTCATAAATCGCCCATAGATTATAGATGTTTCACTAAAGTCTATACTAAGGTCGATTTATGAATGAAACCATAGAGTTTTATCGTGCCGTCGCACGACAGGAAAACGTATAAAAGCGACGAATCAGTTAAATATAAAAGTTAATATTATATCTGTAAATAGGGAAGATGCAGCTATAATATTTACCATTATTTTGTACTTAATCAAAATGTTGAAAAAACATAAAATAATTGCTATTAAAACGCTTTTACTTTAATTTATATTAATTTCAAACAATAATTACGATTTGAAGTAATGTGAATCGGAACGTATTTTAATCCACCAATCATCGTCTGGTGACGTCACTCCTGTTTTGACGACTATGGATAGTATAGTAAAAGATGTCAATCTCATATGACGGAATTAAACTCCTTTTAACGGACACTTTTGCAACATAGAGATTGTCATCCTTACCTTCTACCATCTATAGAACCAAGGATGAACAAATATCACGACTATGGCGAGTGATACTGACACACATGAGTGACGTCACAGGGTCTGTAGTACCGTTTAGGCGCGAAAATTTTAATTGTCAGTTTGTAACATCAATTTTTTACTATTAATTATAGTATTTTCATTTTTTAATACACTCGTGATCTATTCTGCGTTTGCACGTAGAATAGACTATTCCTTCAAAATAAAACAAAAATAAAAATATTGAATCTTGCCTATTGGCTCCTACGACGGTTTAAACTTAAAAAAAAATCAACACACTTAACTATTTTATCGAAAGGATTTTCATTAAACGTTCATGAGTTTCACATTCATCAATAGTTTTTTTTTATAATTTCAAGGTTGTCACAAACAAACACAATCATACTCAATCGTTTTATTCGTGATAAACCAAAATTGCATACAAAAGTATAAAAATAAAAACAAAATAAATTTAGAACTACATAATACCCCACCGAAAATCAGCGCCGTGGCTTGCTGTGGCATTATGCGGGGTCCCTTTTATCGTCCATATTTTTTGTTACTTTTCCTCTGTGCATTTAATTGGTGTGACGTTAATAAATTTATTTCTTTCTTTCTTTATTTCTTCTAATACAGAGTTTACCACAAAACGGACCCGCCTCAGCATAATGCTGACCCGAAAGTCAGCGCTGATTTTCCGGCAGGACCATTTATGGCGAGACCAAACAAAACAAAAAAACAAAAGGTTTAAAAAAACTCCCGAAGTAGCAATTAAGGTCATCTGTAGGTAATACTAATAATTTAAGCAGGCAGTATGTTGTTATGTGGCTCATCAGGAATTCGCTAAAGTATCCTTATTTATACCGGATCCATATTTCGTAAAGATGGTACAAAAGGATTTCAAAACCTCTTTAACATTCGGCTTTACCAGGTGACATCACCTCACTACTTGTGGCGATCCGAGTCATTTATAGCGGCTGTAAAGAAACTTCTTTCAACCTGCGAAATTGACTTCCCAACAAAAGTGAATTATAGACAGACCACACTAACGGACTTAGCAAGTGACAAAGTCTAGAGATCCAGCATAAAAATTTGATATTATTATGAAATATAATGTTTAGGGGCAGTTCAATATTTTTCCGCTGCTAAGTTTATAAAGAGCTCTAGCGTTACGTTCTCAGGGTTGAACCTTGTATGTTATACACAGGTGTGGACCTTGTATTGCAACGTTTATTCTTATTCTTAGTTGTATACCCTTGTCAGAGTAGTCGTGGTCATTGAGGTCGTTGCAGTCTTTTTTATTGTTTTCCACCATTCTTCTCTACTTGGTGCATTTCGCACGCACAGATTTAAGGGTCATCCGGCTCTCAAGCCTTCACTTGAAAAGTCTATCGCATTGAGGGGCGTAATCTTAACAACAAGTCTCTCCATGGCGTCATCTTCCTTGTGCGCAACGTTTATGAGAGTACAATATATGGAGCTATCGATCATGCTGTAGCTAAATACAGTAAGAACGACCTCATCTTGAAAATTACTCATCGGTGAAAGGGTGAATTCATCAGAAAGTAACCTATTTCCTTAAATCTGTAAGAAAAACCAAAGGAGTATGTCAGGAGTACGTGAGCTTTCCCTAAATTAGTTCGGGAGCGTCCATGTGTCGTGACTTCGAGTTACATACCTACGTCTATAGTCCATCTTTTGGTTCCGGTGATATGTTTCTAAATAAAGAATTTGAACTTGAAATAACTTGTGACAAATAACTACCCAAACTACCGACTCATCGTAATGCATTCCGCGTTACATATTAAGCAATCCTTCCAATGTCATTGCCACGCACTGCGATTGTGTAACTGCGACGAAGATTCCATGTTGATAGAACTACACTCTTTAATCGTATGGCATAAAGGGCATAATACAGTCACAAAAATCTACAGATACAGAGAGATCGTAAATAAAACTCCACAGAATTTATCCACTTTAGAGCTTCGTCGTCTCCGTCTCCGGGGGGCTTGCGGTGCAACAATGAGTAGACTGATAGGCATTCTTGAAAAATATGCTGTGTACTATGCTCTTTTTCACCACAATGACGAGCAGATGAGTCCACCTACCTACAGCGGTATTTAAATGTATAAAGCACAGCAATCGTGACCAGTGTGTTGGTTTATTGAAGTTGCACCGGGTTCGCCTCGACAGTCTAGCTAGAACCCTTTATTTTCTTACCATGGTTCATCTCCGACCCACTTTCCATCCTCTGATGAATTAGACTGCTTGCGAAACCTTACAATTAAAAACAGGTTATTGTATGGAAATATGTATACATAGTAGTTAGTAGAAGCAGGTATACAACGAAACTAATATTGTTGTTACTACCTATAATGATTTAAATAACAGGTAAGTATGTAAAACAATAAACTTATAGAAGCGTTTTTCTGACCAATTTACTGAATAAACAATTGGTTTTGGTTTAATTTTGCTCGACATGCTCAAACCCGATGGTTGACTTCTTTTTGTGTTTTAGATTTAATAATAGAGTTAGATGGTCTACAAACTTTATTAGGAACTAGCTGTGCCCACGGCTCCGCCCGCGTGGAATTCGGTCTGTGTCAGTAAGCGGCTAATTCACCCCTAATTTCTCTCCCGCTACCCTGGAGGCGGAACTTGAAGTAAAGTTGACAGATGGATACGCTAGAGGACAGTAGTCCTAATAAAATATTTTACAATTACCACTAAATGAAACTACACTCATAAATGAATCCTTTTTTTTATTAAATTTTTTTGGCATGATTTAAACGACATAGAGAGTATAGTAGGTGTATATCGGACGATACAGGACCACTTTTGTTTTTATACGTTTATGTCTACTGCAAATATCATCCAAATCGATCCTCCCGTCAAATCAGTCAAAGCATGAAAGGTAACAACAGGCGCGGTTGAAATTGGGGAGGGGGGGGGTCAAAAATGCAGAAATGATTTTTTTCTATTTGAGGTGCACTTGGAGGAGGGAGTTCCATGACCCATGCAAATTTAACTCAATCGAGTGTAGTGGCTACCCCCCCCCCCCCCCCCCTCCCTTTTAGACGTTGAATTTTTATAGGCTACGTATAACCTGGCTGGGGATTTTCTGGAATTGGAATTCGTAATCCTTAAGGGGTGATTTCCGCGATAACAATGCAAAAAAAAACCGGCCAAGAGCATGTCGGGCGATGCTCCGTGTAGAGTTTCATAGATGCTGCCCTATTACAAAACATCCGTTCAAAAGGTCGTTTATTTGGCGGCGCTTACGTCATTTTACTATTCGGCACTTCCTTTCACTATGCGTTTTTGACTAATAATTCAAAAACGGCTGGACCGATTTTATTCAATATAGTTTTTATTGAAAGTTCTTATCAGGCCTCACCAAATTTCAGCTTTCTAGTGCGAACGGTAACTGAGCTAGACCGCGGACAGACGGACAGACATGGCGATATAACTGTCACGTAATAAGGCCTAATTATGTACAGAAGCATACACTGCTTTACCTACACACATATTAAAAATCCATTGAAACCATTAGAATGACCGCCATTACACCGCCATGACCAACATTATTGCGCCGGCGGTCGGGGGGGGGCGAATTTTCATTACGTTACCGTAGGTAATGAATTTTCATACGTTTTTACCACACTGTCACAGATAATACACTGATGTTACGTTACTGGTTGCAATAATGTTGGTAATTAATTACATACGGTTCTGAACGCGGAATAGAGGATTTATGATATTGGTGTAGATCAAGATATTTATTCTACAATGTAAGCACATTACAATGCACTAATGAACGTCAGAGAAAAATAAAATACGTGAGTGTCGTGGAAAGTATGTGAATCGAGTGCGATTGGAACTTTTTCGTAAATTTTGTGGTTTTAATTTTGCATTTTTTTGAAATTTTAGGAATTTTGGATGATTTGGAAATTTTGGATATTTTGGAAATTTTGGAAATTTTAGAAATTTTGGAAATTTTGAAAATTTTGGAAATCTTGGAAATCTTGGAAATTTTGGGAATTTTGGAAATTTTGGAAATTTTGACATTTTTGTGGTTTTAATTTTGGAAATTTTGGTAATTTTGACATTTTTGACATTTTCGACATTTTTAAAATTCTTGACTTTTAAGGTTCTCGACTTTTTTCACTTTTATCACTTTGTCACTTCTCAATTTCACTACACTTCACTTCACTTTATTCTATTTTATATATTTTTTATTCCATTGCATTTTACATGTTTCTCAATCGTATGGGTGTCGCGTTCTCGTGACGTAACGCTTTTTCGTGACTGTCACGTGACTTTTTTTCGCCTTGGCCGGATCCGCGAACCGTCCGATAAGGAACTTCGTTCCAAAACTACCACCGGTTCTAACCCTACACCTCTGGCCCAAGAAGTATTATGACCGAAAAGAAATTCGACGGGACTTATTTTTTTCAAAACAGTAATATATTATTAGATCTTAAAGGTACAAAATAAGGCGTAGTTCTTCAAGAAGACATATCAAAACAGGTTGAGAGACAGATAATATACCTATTGTTTAATTATAAAGAAAAATAAATCCTAATCTGACTGCTTCACAAGACGTTTGATATGTTTACCTACACTCACATTGTAAGTTCTCTAAAACGTGTTCGAAAACGGTAGGCAATGCTAGCATTACCACAACTGATTTTACTATGATAAGCTTTTTATCTGTATCAGTAACGTAATTTTAACTTTACATGCTCAAATATTGATGTGTTATGAGTTTTGATAACATAATGCATACACCTGCACGCGCCTGCACAATCGAGTTGGCCATGGCGGTGCAATGGCGGCCATTCTATGGTTTCCGAATAATGCATTTAGGATAAATAATATGAGTGTAGATAAATCAGTGTATGCAACAGTACGTAATTAGGCCTTAAAACACTCGTGTGATCTTATTATGAAAACCACACTCGTGTTTTAAGGACCCTTATTACGTAACAGTTACATAAACTACTATTTCCTACCTAAACGGTGTCCTATAAATGTTAGATGATTTTGTAGTAGTTTTTTGGTTTGGGCCATGCATCTTTGTACGTCATATATAGTCCTCGAACCTGCAATAACCCTTTGACATTCATGACATTTTCAAATATTTCTTAAGAGCGGGTAAAGGTAAATTTAAAGCATCGACGGGTAACAGGCGTCACTTCCATTCTTTTTTTAAATTTTTTGGACCTACGGTTCGAAAGTAAGATGGGGGGGGGGGGGGGGGGGGGGTTTGAAAAAGAAACTATCCTTTGTCATTTCTCGAGACCCATACTATCTCTATACCAATTTTCATCTAAATCAGTTCAGCGGTAAAAAATTCCTCATACCACCTTCCAACCCCCTTTTCACCCCCACAAGGGTTTGAAAACTATCCTTTGACGTTTCTCGAGACTCAAATTATCTCCATACTCATTTCTATCTAAATCGTTTCAGCGGTTAAAAATTCTCCATACAAAGTTTCAACCCCATTTTCACCCCCACCAGGGTTGATTTTCGGGAATAAAACTATATATTATCCTTTACCGGGACTCAAACTATATCTATACAAAATTTCATCAAAATCCGTTCAGCCGTTTTCACGTGATGCGCGGTCAAATAAACAGACAAACAGATAAACAGATAAACAGACAAACAGACAAACAGATAAACAGACAAAAATTCTAAAAATTGTTGGAACGTGTTCTGTTATCGATTCTAAGTATCCCCAGCCAACTTATTTTCGATTATCTTCCATGTACAGACTTTCGACCCTCTTCAGCTTTATTATATGTATAGAAGATAGATGTAGCATAAATCTTATTGCAGCTTTTGGGTTCTGGTGCCATATTCAAATTTTAAAATACATACACAATACATTAAAAACACAATCTATGTATCTCAAGGATAACTCCAACACACGTCAAATAATCAACCAATATTGAAGTCTTATTGGAATTGCATAGGAAAATTTTCGATCACATTATGATATTTCCGATTCAGACGTTTAGGCGCTAGCTGTATTGGAGTTGTATTGAAGTCGAATCGTGTCTAAATGTGTTTTAGAGTTAGAATACAGCCTCTATTTTTTTTTCTGACAGCTCAAGCGGATGTAGCTTTGAAAAATACTATAATGATTTGTTAAAGTTTCTGACATACTAAAAAGTGTCTCATCTATTATGAAACAGTTATATAAACCGTTTCGATATAAGGACATTAAGGACACCATCCTTTCGCCTACGTTCTCTAGAACTAATATTATAAAACAGAACTCGCAACAATTATGCCCATATTCGAAATTATTGCAAGATTTGCGTTTACACTAGTCATTCAATGCTGATAAAGTTTTGTGTTTTTAATTTAAAGGAGATCAGGCGTTTTGTTTTTTCATACATATACAATCTTTTGATGCTGCTGCCCCTGACGAGGCCACGCACGGAGGCTTGCAGCACCCCTCCCCTGCTTCGAGGAACAAAGGAAATCTAGGAGATTTATCGTACTAGTAACCGGATTTTTTAAATATTAAAAAAAAAATAATAATACGCCACCACTTTTTTTGGATTGCAGCATCAGCATTTCGTGTTTCCCCATTAAATACGCGTCTAATGATATATATCTCATCTAGGAGACTTATCGAACTAGGTTCATTGTCATTGGCTCTCTTACAATATATTCTAACTCAATGCGCGTAAGTATCTATTATACAGATATGTATACATATAATAAACGCGTAAGGAGAAAAAAAATGTACATTGAAGATATTTTAGAAAAACTTATTTGGGGGGTCTGAGAAACGTTGACTGAATACATTTCAGTGATTTTTGAAATTCTTGTCTGTCTGTCTGTCTGTGAATTTGTCCGCGCACTACGTAAAAACTACTGCACAGAATTTTACGAAATGTTGTGTAGTAACAGTTTATACCCCGGAGCAACATATAGGGTAGTTTTTATTCTGCTTATTAAAAACATAATTTTCATTAAAAAATAGTTCTCAAAAGTGGTCACAGATGGCGCTGTATAGGTACCCTGTATACTGTATACAGTCATTATTTAAGGACGTCTTTAGATTAAATTAAGCGATTCGGTCTGTTGCGTTCCGCCGAGGTTTAAACCATGGTTCAATGGTTCCATGGTTCAAACCATTTAAAGATTGCGGGTTAAATATTTTTAAAACGTGTTACTTCGTTTTGGAAATTGTAAGTATCCGGACGTATATTGTGATCCATTAATACCTGGAGGTACTTTATTCTCAACGTAAAAATATTCTATTTATGTGACACCTACTTACAATATACGATAAAGCAAATAAAACAGGTAGCTACGATTTATAACCTACCAGCATTTCCATTACATTTTCTCCACAAGTTAACTTCGATTTTTATCACTCACTTCACTCTCACAAAATGTCAGAAACAAGTGCAGTAAAAAGGTTCAATTGAGGAATTGTCCGAGACATTCAAGAAGACGATGGCGCAGTTCCAGAAAGATCTCGACAACGCGGGCACCACTAATCCAACAGTCGCTGCTGTGGCTTCAAAGTTTGACTTTTTCAAGGACTTTGTTGTGAGGTCTCTCGATGCCTTGCAGAAGCAGGTGGAGCTTGTCACTCGCCAGGTGGACCACATTGAGACGCGCTCTCGCCGCAAGATGTTGTTAGTACATGGTATAGATGAATCTGATTCTGAGGACACAACAAATCTTGCGGTTAACAAACTGCAGGCCGTGTTAGAAGATCTTCCCGCAGCAGATATTGAGCGCAGTCATCGGTTGGGTGGTCGTGGAGGGCGCGGCAAAAAGCCTAGAGCCATTCTTGTCAAGTTCAAGGATATAGCCATCAGGGATGATGTATGGTTTGGCAAGGTGGCACTCAAGGGCTCAGGCGTCACACTTGGAGAGTTTCTCACAAAGCCCCGCCACAATGCTTTCATGGAGGCTCGTGAGCGTTTTGGAGTGCGCAACTGCTGGACCTGGAACGGCGACGTGCTTGTGCTGGGAAAAGATGGCGTGCGCCGCCGTGCTAACAGCGTCGCCGATGTGAAAGCTCTGTCGGTTGCGCAGGCGACGCCTACCGATGCCGACGCGGAGCATCCTGCCGCTTCGTCGGAACCTGATACTCGGCCCGTCCCCCAGGCTCCGCGAGCTAGGCAGCAGCGTGCAAAGAGGGAGACTGTGAAGGCGAAGATTCGATCGTAGAGTACTCGTACCTACTTTGTTTGTTTACTGTGTAGTGCTTTTCTTGTTACCGTGTTACAATTGACTTCTTAATTTTGTCGTGCAGCACTTATCTGTGTCTACCCTTTCTTTCTTTTTTGATTAATTTGTTTATCTTAACTAGTTTTCGTAATAGCATTTGCTTTGCTTTGACATTAACTTGACATGACAGGCGCTTTGACATGAACAGCCCAGTGTTGCCACTTGTAAATTATTGCGTTTCGTTTCTGCTCTGAATGTTAATTATTTGTTGTTTTGTTTTTAATTTTGACCCCTCCAGATATGCTGGCGGGTAGCTAAGGTACCTTAAATTAGTTTAGGGTTAGTAGATATATTATTTATTTGCTGCTGGCGGGTAGATTGTGGAGTTTTTGTTTAGTTTTTACTGTATATATTTTTATATTTATTGAATATTAGTATACACTTATTATATACTTATTATATTTTTAACTTTATATATATTTTTCAGATGCCTTTCAGTGATAACAGTGATCAGTATTTATCTTTTTCCTCCTTAGATAGTGTAAGTGAAGACAGTTTCCATAGTTTGCCTCCTTCGCTTCACGACATTCTGGAATCTCAGTTTAATGATGTACCTAAAAATTTTAACGTTGTGCATTTAAATGCGCAAAGTATTCCTGCACATTACAGCGATATGTTACTCTCTTTTGACATTAAGAACATACATGCTATTTTAATTTCCGAATCGTGGCTCAGACCAGCTTTGCCTTCAACGTCTTACTCTTTACCTGGTTTCAATTTAATTCGGCACGACCGCCTTGGAAGAGGTGGCGGTGGAGTTGCGATTTACCTTCGTTCTTACATCCCCTATTCAATTGTTAATGTATCTGCCAGCTCTTCTACTTCTGATGCCGCAGAGTATATGTTTCTCGACGTTTCCCTCTCTCATTCCAAACTTTTACTTGGCGTTTTTTATTCCCCCTCCCTTCACGTTAATTACTTTGATTCTCTTGAGAAACTTCTCGAGGACCTTATGCCTTCTTATAATCATCACATTCTTATGGGAGATCTAAATACGTGTCTTCTGAAGGATGACAGTCGATCCCGGCGCCTTAAATCCCTGGTAGATGCATGCAATCTAACTATTCTCCCTTCAGACGCCACACACTATTTTCCAAATTGCTCGCCTTCTCTTCTTGATTTAACTTTAGTTTCTTCGACTTCTCATGTGTCTAAATTTGGACAATACTCCGCGGATGCCTTCTCATATCATGATCTGCTCTATCTCTCTTACAAAATTCGTCCTCCCAAATCTAAATCAAAAATTCTTTTGCAGCGCAATTTTAGTGGATTAAATGTGGAAAAGCTTCGAGATGACGCTTTAACAATCGATTGGAGCAGTATCGCTCGAGCGGGTTCGGTAGACGATCAAGTTTCTCTCTTTAATTCGCTCCTCATACAACTTTATGACGCTCATGCTCCTGTTCGTGCAATAAAAGTCAAACATCTCCCTGCTCCTTGGCTCACTGAGGATATTAAAGCCCTTATAGAGAGGAAGAATCAATCTAAATCTAAGTATAAGGCTAACAACTCTGAGAAAAATAAACTTAAATATCATACCCTACGCAATCGCTGTAGCACTATATGTCGAGATGCTCAGAGGCGTCATATTCACAGTTCTGTTGAAGATGGAAATCCAGCCAAAGTGTGGAATTTTTTGAAAGGTCTCGGAGTTGGCAAATCTCAACAGGCAACCAATTTAAACAATATTAGCGTTGACCAGCTTAACCAGCATTTTTCATCGTCCACCTGTTTCAGTGGTCCTAAGAAATCTAACTCACTTCATCATCTTTCATCACTTCCTGCCTTAGATTTCTCTTCTTTCTATTTTAGCCATTTCTGTGAGAGTGATGTTAGGAAGGGTATATTGAATATCACTTCTAACGCCGTTGGTGTTGACTGTGTTAGCCGAAATATGATACTCCCTCTCCTTGATTTGTTTGTTCCTATTATCACCGGTATTCTGAATTTTTCCATTTCATCAAGTACTTTTCCCAGTCTGTGGAAGGATGCCAATATTATTCCTTTACCCAAAAAATCCAACCCCAGTTCCTTCTCTGACTATCGCCCCATCTCCATTCTTCCTTTCCTATCCAAAGTCCTCGAACGGCTAGTGCATCAGCAACTAACTTCCTTCCTGAATAGAAATGACCTCCTAAACCCATTTCAATCTGGTTTTCGTCCGGGCCATAGTACTACCTCGGCTCTTGTCAAGGTTACCGATGACATCCGTTTGGGTATGAATGACCAGAAGCTTACAGTTCTTGCACTTCTAGATTTCAGTAATGCCTTTAACACGGTCGATTTTGACATTTTGCTCGCGTTCTTACAGTCTCTTAACATATCGGCTGCAGCGATTGACTGGTTCCGCAGCTATTTGGTTGGTCGTCGGCAAAGAATTAAACTAGATTCTTCGTGTTCTTCCTGGTGCAGCACATCAGCTGGTGTTCCACAGGGTGGTGTGCTGTCTCCTCTTTTATTTTCTATCTTCATTAATTCCATAACTCTTGATCTCTCCTCTTCGTATCACCTCTATGCCGACGACCTTCAAATATATTCGCAGGGTATGCATAGCGATCTCAATTCAGTTATAGAAGCCACGAATCTTGATCTGCTCCGCATATCAAATTGGAGTCAAAATTACGGTTTAAAAGTAAACCCCCTAAAGTCACAGGTAATTGTGATGGGTAGCGCTAAACAAATCTCCAAAATTGACTTTCTCAGGCTCCCTCCGATAGTCTTCGATGGTATCCAAATTCCTTTTTCCAACCAAGTGAAAAATCTTGGCGTAATCATGGATCGTTGTCTATCATGGGTGCCTCAGGTGAGTGAAGTGAGCAGGAAGATGTTTGCTGCCATAGGGTCTCTCAGACGGCTCCGGAATTTCCTGCCAAATGCTACTAAAATTGCGCTTGTTCAGTCGTTACTTCTCCCCATTCTTGATTATGCAGATATCTCCTATTTAGACCTAACCGAGGAGCAACTTAATAAGCTTGAGCGTATTCAAAATGCCTGCATTCGGTTCATTTTCGGATTACGCAAATTCGACCATGTTTCTAGTTTTCGTTCTCAACTCAAATGGCTCCCTATCCGTCACCGCCGTAACTCTCACATACTTTCTTTACTCTTTTCTATACTTTTTAACCCTGCAACTCCCCGCTACCTCAAAGAGCGTTTCTCTTATCTTAATTCTATTAGATCCTCTCAAAAATTGCTCCTAAAAGTGCCATCTTCATCTTCCAAATTTTATAATTGCTCATTTACGTTCCAGGCCGTTCGTTTGTGGAATTCTCTCCCTCTCAACATTAAACGCGCGCAATCTATTGGTAGCTTTAAATCGCAACTTAAGGAATACTATTTATCTCTTCCTTAGGTTTTTAAGTTGACACTGTTGTTTCTTATTGTGTGTATTATATATGTATATATGTACGTATATGTATGTTTATTTTGTATTTATTTAAGTATGTATATTCATATGAATGTGCTGTGTTATCTATTTCGTCTCTTTTGTTTCTATGCACCACCTACTGCTTATTGTTTTTCTCTAGTCTCCACTACCCAAAGGTTGTCTGGAAGAAATTGCTCATTAGCGATAAGACCGCCTGTTGTTACCTCTACCTAAATTTATCTAATTGTAAAATTTGTGCTTGTAACTGTATGAGGTGTGCAATAAAGAGTATTTATTATTATTATTATTATTTATCCATTTCAATTTACCCGACAGCAAAAATTGTACCGTGTGTGAGAGCAACATATTTTATCTCGCTTTAACAGCTGATTGCAATAAAAAGGGTAGTCATGAATCTACAGTAGCAATTACTAGCTGCTAGCTGCCACGCTGCTGCTGAAGAAATTCTCGCTGCGGCGCTCCGGGCTTGGGCCTACGCGGTACTCGGCCCATGGCTTTCGCACACATTGCCGCTCACCATCGGGCCTCCGGCCCTCAGATTTTCTGAGACTCTTCGCCATTGAGTTTTGTCCGGATTCTATCATGCTGCCTGCTGCTGCTGAATAAATTCTCGCTACGATACTCCGGGCTTGGGCCTACTCGGTACTCGGCTTAATAGGGCTTTCGGAGACATTGCCACTCACCCTCGGGCTAAGGCCCGAGGGTAACACTTCACCATTGAGATTTGTCCGGTCCCTGTCATGGTACTGCTGCTGACCTGGGCCTTATACGGTACTCGGCCTTTGGCTTTCTCGGACGTTGCCGCTCACCCTCGAGCCACGGCCCTCGGGTTCGCTAAGACACTTCGCCTTTAAGTAATGTCCGGTCCCTGTCATGATGATGTTGAAGAAGTTCTCGCTGCGATGTTCCGAGCCTGAACCTTACGCGGTACTCGGCCTTTGACTTTCACATACATTTCCGCTCACCCTCGTGTCTGCAGCCCTCGAGTTCGCTAAGACACTTCGCCATTGAGTTATGCCCGGTCCCTGACATGCTGCTTCTGCTGAAGCAATTCTCGCTGCGATCCTCCGGGCCTGGGTCCTGCGCGGTACTCGCCCTATGGGTTTCGCGATATTGCCGCTCACCGCGTCATGGCTTCGGCGTTCGGGTTCATCAAAAAACTTGACCATTGAGTTCCTTTCATGCTCCTGCTGAAACAATTCTTGCTGCCTTTGGCCTTATTAGATTTTGGCCTGCTGCTGCAAAAGTAGTTTTCGCTGGGACGTTGCGCTCACACGCTACCTCACGCTCATACCTTCGTTTGACCCTCTGTTCGATCGAAGCATGTTCTCCTGCAGTAACTCGGCCATTAGCATTCGCAGGTCTCGACGCACGCCTTTTAGTCAGTTATCTTTATCACGGATGAACTAATAAATTTAGATAGATATTTATATCTAGAACGCGTAAATTCTACACTAATGTCCTGGATAGTAAATGAAAATGACAAAACGTCCCACACACGCGTGCGAAGCCGCGGGTACAGCTAGTATTGAATATAACCTAAACAACGCAATTTAAAAAGTCTCAAGTCACTTGACTCGTTATGAATTCTTAAATCTATATACACATAAGAGGGAAATAAGTTTCCTCATAATGTTTTGATTCACCGAAGAGCAGTCAAAATATTTTTTTATTGATAAAATTAAAACAAACCAATTTTTTTAAGTTAGAGTAACGCTCCAGTTGGTAAATAAATGTCAAATGATACCTACTTATACATACAAGGTGTAACAAAAATGCTGGTGATCCGTTTAAGGGCGTAATTGGTATCGTCTATAAAAAAAAACTAAGAAAAACAATTTTTTCACGTGAAAAATAAATGGTTTTGTATGGAGGGTTAACCGGCTGGGACGACGTGCCCTATACAATTTTTATTTTATTTTCGCGTCCAAAACATTTTTTTCCTACTTTTCTTAGTCGCAATACGATACCGATAATGCCCTTAAACGGATCACCAATTTTTGTTACACCATGTATGTATAAGTAGGTATCATTTGGCATTTATTTACCAACTGGAGCGTTACTCTAACTTAAAAAAAAATTGGTTTGTTTTAATTTTATCAATAAAAAAATATTTTAATATTAAAATAAAATCTAAACAAACCATGATTCTGACCGACAAAGTCACCTGTGACGTACAGTATTGACGCTAAGTAGGTATGTTTAATTGATATTTATTTTTGGTAACAAAAAAGAATGTTCAAACTTTACAAAACATTTGACAGATCCAATCGTGTTCAATGTCATATGATATATGTATAAAGCGAACTCATATCAAATAATATTCCTCAAAAATACCTCCTGCTCTTCAACGACCTTGTTGCGATAATCTCGTTCATACAAACCGGGATTCCTCCGTCTTAGTAGCCTCCCCACTCTTATAAGTGTTTTTAACCGTCACACGTGATTATGGTAGGGGAGCCCAAGAGGGGATTTTTGGACTTACTCGAGCACGTCAAATTAAAATATGGTGATATCTTGCAAACCGTGGATATCTCCCTCAACCACTTTTAGCCGGCGCCTTTGGTGGGTGGTGGGCAGTTAAAGAATTGATTGGTGGATTGTGGATTCGGTCATTTTGTTCCAAGTTGATGCTTTGAATGTGCTAATACACAATCTGAAATTGATCTTTAGGAATTTTCTTCAATTTTAATTTTGAGGTTATCGTATGAAGACCATCGTAAATTTCAATCCCATCATCCATTTTGTCAGATTATCATACTGCATCATCAGAATCATCAGTGATGTGATATATCGTTTGTGTCACCCTTAATAGTAATCTAGTATTGTCTGTGGGCTGGCAACTCTCTCTCATCTAATATGGCGTAGACTGTGTTTGATGTACATACTCAGTAACTAGCGTGAATAAATAGTGTTTATTAATTAATTGCGTATTATTTCAAGATATGACAAAGTGGCGACGAGATTGGGAGTTTTCATTATTATTATTATTTTATTGTTTAAAGTTTACCAACAATTATTTACACCAATACTTATTTTTAATTCACATGCTTGTATGTTGAGAACAGTGTAATAATTACTTAAAGGTAAACTCCACATGCGACAAAATGTATGATTGGTAAAATATTCTTAAAACTAATATAGCATCACAGGCTTCTTTGCTATAGATAGGTTATATACTCCCACATAAATAACTACCGAACCGAAAAGTGGATCAGTGAAAACTGCAAAATAACCAATAGACGCTTTTGCGTATCTACCTAGTTGGTCATGAGTAATGGCGGCCGCTTAGAAAATAATCAAGAGATAAAATTGTGAGTGTTATGTCGGACACGGAACAGCACGTCCAGGACGATACTATCAGCGATATTAAGTTTGATAAAATAGGATGGGTATACAAATTAACGAAATTGGAGCTGCAAGAATACTTAACTAAAGTTAACCTAAAATTCGATACGGATCAGACAGTTGAGGAATTACGGCAGTTACTAGCGGGGTATTGCAAACAGAAACAAAAGAAAACAGGTAAGATAGACAGCAAGATGTCTAACGCAAACTATATTAATTGGAATTTACCAGCCTTCGACGGAAACAAATGGGAATGTTTTGAGCAGCAATTGGAGTGTTGCATTGCGCTACACGAGGTATCAGAAAGAAAAAGGGTTTCTTTGTTATTAACGAAATTAACGCCTCATGTATTTGAAACACTGACCTGTTTATGTGCACCAAAAAAGCCAATCACTTTAAACTACACTGAGCTTACTACACTGTTGAGAAACAAATATGTACAAAAAAATCTTCACCGCACAGCACGACAGGGGTGACCCCTGCATCACTACTGTACGGTAGGGAACTTCGGTCACGTTTTGCGCTACTAAGACCGCCCCCAGTTATAGAAAGAACGCAACAAATGTTAGCAAAACAGAGAGATATGGCATCAGACAGAGAAGTTTATGGTGGGAGAAAAGGCAATGGCGAGAGATTACAGGAGAAATAGACAACCTTGGATACAAGAAGTTATACTGGAAGAATCTATACCTGACACTACTTATATTATGGAGGGTTGTAAATGGAAGCGACACGTTAACCAATTGTTAAATTGTAGTAATAGTTTATTAGAATAATATATTGTATTGCAAACGCTAGAAATGTTTGAAAGTTAAAGTAATATTAAGGAGTGTTAACTAAAGTTAGAAGTAAGAAACAAATGTAACTAAATAGTAAAATATATTGTTACCAACTGAGAGAGAGTGAGATAAAGATATTAAAACTTTTTGAATTTACGGGGAAGAGTGTGATATATCGTTTGTGTCACCCTTACTAGTAATCTAGTATTGTCTGTGGGCTGGCAACTCTCTCTCATCTAATATGGCGTAGACTGTGTTTGATGTACTCAGTCACTAGCGTGAATAAATAGTGCGTATTAATTAATTGCGTATTATTTCAATATATGACAAGTGACAGGTCAGAAGCCTCCAGTTTCAATATCTGACGCGCTCGAACAAGTACATGTGACCTTTTGTTTGTTTAAAATCTATGAAACCCATAGAAGCTACCCCCGCCAATGAAAGTATATACATTATATAAACTTTTTTTTCTTTTTACAATGTAGTCTTCAAAATGGTCTAGGTCCTGACGACGCTCGAGTGACTCCAAATTTAGCATCATGGGCTCCCCTACTATTGTACATTAATCTATTAAATACTCTAACTCAAACACGCTCGTTTGATTTAGAGAAAGAACTTGCGGTAATCGGGCCAAACGCGTTAACAACTTTCGAAAATCGACACTTAGGTCAGCTTACCTTTTTATGTGGTCCAGCAAGACAGTCGATCTAGGGTCGTATTCTAACTTTAAAACACGTTTAGACAATATCCAACTTCAATACAACTCCAATGCATTAACTAAGCAATGCAGGTAGCGCCTATAAACGTCTGAAACAGAAATATCAGAATATGCTTGCAATATTGGTTGATTATTTGCTGTGTGTTGGGGTCATGTTTGAAATATATTGTGTACTAGCTGTACCCGCAGCTTCGCCCGCGTGTTTGGGAGGTTTTGTCATTTTCATTTACTATCCAGGCCATTAGTGTAGAATTTACGCGTTCTACATATAAATATCTACTTATCTAAATTTATTAGTTCATTCGTGATAAAGATAACTGACTAAAAGGCGTGCGTCGACACCTGCGAATGCTAATGGCTGAGTTCCTGCAGGAGAACATGCTTCGAACAGAGGGTCAAACGCTGAAGGTATGAGCGCGAGGTAGCGTGTGAGCGCAACGTCCCAGCGAAAACTACTTTTGCAGCAGCAGGCCAAAATCTAATAAGGCCAAAGGCAGCAAGAATTGTTTCAGCAGGAGCATGAAAGGATCCCACAAAACTCAATGGTCAAGTTTTTTGGTGAACCCGAACGCCGAAACCGTGACGCGGTGAGCGACAATATCGCGAAACCCATAGAGCATGTAGGTACCGCGCAGAACCCAGGCCCGGAGGATCGCAGCGAGAATTGCTTCAGCAGAAGCATGTCAGGGACCGGACATAACTCAATGGCGAAGAGTCTTAGCGAATTCGTCGAACTCGGGGGCTGCGGACACGAGGGTGAGCGGAAATGTATGTGAAAATCAAAGGCCTTCTTCAACTTCTTCAACATCATCATGACAGGGACCGGACATTACTTAAAGGCGAACCCGAGGGCCGTGCCTCGAGGGTGAGCGGCAACGTCTGAGAAAGCCAAAGGCCGAGTACCGTATAGGGTCCAGGTCAGCAGCAGTACCATGACAGGGACCGGACAAATCTCAATGGTGAAGTGTCTTAAGGCCCGAGGATGAGTGGCAATATCACAGAATAACTAATAGTACTACCGTACAGAAAATTCACTCCTTCACAAAAGTCAGATTTAGGTATAAAATTATACCTATACTCGCCGCCTGCAAGCAAAATTGAAACTTATAACCGCGCACGAACCGTGAATCTTCTTTGCGCGCCGCAGTTTTATGACCGAGCTGTGAGCGTCGGCACGGGGCTGTCACTTGACAAGTTTGTGTACCTATACCTACTGATTTATTACTTTTAAGATAAATATGTAGGAATTACAAACGTTGATTCTGTAAACATGAAATTTTTATCCGGAGATAGAAATTTTTATAGAGATTATGTCTGATTCTCACGGAAGTAGGTATGCCACAGCCGTATTCCTTTGAAAATATGTCGGTCAGTTTCTAATATTGTTTATGAGCAACCAATTTTCAATAAATTAAGGATGTTTATTTTAACTATTACTAAGTACTTCGGGACCTTTTAATATCGTCCAGAATTTAAAAATGTTATTTCTGCTTCCTTGTTCTTCCATTTATTCAGACAGCCGTAAAGACATCTTTTATACGGATTAGATCGAAATTTAGGTTTCGAAGCCATTGTGTATTTTAAATTTTGCGCGAGCGCCACGTGACACAACTATCGTGCGGGCCGAGCGGCAGCCCACTGCCATACGCCTGCACGGGAGGCGCGCCGGCCAAATGTACCTAAACTGCGCAGTGAAACCCCCCTGGCAATATCTGCGAAAGCCATAGGCCGAGTACCACGTAGGCCCAAGCCCGGAGCCTCGCAGCGAAAAATTCTCCAGCAGCAGCAACATGATATAATCCGGACAAAACTCAATGGCGAAGAATCTTAGCTAATCTGAGGGCCGGAGGCCCGAAGGTGAGCGGCAATGTCTGCGAAAGCCATAGGTCGAGTACCGCTTAGGCTCAGGCCCGGAGCGTCGCAGCGAGAATTGCCTCAGCAGCAGCAGCAGCAGCATGACATGTACCGGATATATCTCAATGGTGAAGTGTCATAAGGCCCGAGGGTGAGCGGTAATGTCACCGAAAGCTATAGGCCGAGTACCGAGTAGGCCCAAGCCCGGAGTGTCGTAGCGAGAATTTCTTCAGCAGCAGCGTGACGGCTAGCAGTTATTAATTGCTAGATTCATGACTACCCTTTTTATTGCAATCAGCTGTTAAAGCGAGATAAAACATGTTGCTCTCACAAACGGTACAATTTTTGCTGTCGGGTAAATTGAAATGGATAAATCTTAAATATAGTGGTAATTTTTTAAGATATCGGAATCTTACTAAGGAATTCTACCGACAATAACGACATCTTAAAAAAATCGTACTCTACCTGTTTTATTTGTTTTTGCGTATATTGTATGTAGGTTTAATGTATTGATAAATATATTATTTTTACGTTGAGAATAAAGTACCTCCAGGTATTAATGGATCACAATATATGTCCGGATACTTACAATATCCAAAACGAAGTAACACGTTTTAAAAATATTTAACCCGCAATCCTTAAATTAGGAAAGCATTTAAAACCATAATTTAAACCGCGGAACGCAACAGACCGAATCGCTTAATTTAATCAAAAGACGTCCTTAAATAATGTTTGTATACAGTATACAGGGTACATATACAGCGCCATCTGTGACTCCTTTTATGAACTATTTTTTTATGAAAATTATGTTTTTAATAAGCAGAATAAAAACTACCCTATATGTTGCTCCGGGGTATAAACTGTTACTATACAAAATTTCGTCAAATTCTGTGCAGTAGTTTTTGCGTAGTGCGCGGACAAATTCACAGACAGACAGACAAGAATTCCAAAAATCACTGAAATGTCAACGTTTCTAAGAACCCCCGAACAAGTTTTTCTAAAATATCTTCAATGTACATTTTTTTCTCCTTACGCGTTTATTATATGTATAGATTTGATGTATTGTTTATGCATTTTAAAATTGGAATACGGCACCTGTTAGGAAGTTAGGCGATACCACAACCCATCCCATTATTCTGAGTTACCTGAGGCAGCGCTTTCCTTTAACGGCCCACAACAGCTAAATTCCCTCCCTATCTTATTCAGCGCGAGTGAAACAGAAACACTGTGTTTCGAATCAAGCCGATTTCGTCCAATCGTGTATCGGAAATAACGAAGTTCTTCCAAATATAACTAATATTAACATATATTTTTTTTTTACTTTCTCAAAACAAGTAGTTATAGCTAAAATACTGTTTGAGTAAAGTCAATTTGAAGGTCATCGGGTGTTGCCAGTCTCGATGTTTTCAAACGACCAGTAGGCCTATGATGGCAGATTTTATCAGCGGATAAGTTGATATAAAAATGACAGTTGCCGCCATTGTTTGTCATTTTATCAGGTTTATATCAACTTATCCGCTGATAAAATCTGCCATCATAGGCCTGCAAGGGTGCATCGTAGCAGAAATTAATGGCAAGTATGTCTGCGTACTTGACGTATGACGACCATGACACACGACGAGTGGCCCCGCCTCAAACACTTAGGGCCGCCAAAAATGACAATTAGATATCACATCACTTGTTCAAGACAATTTTCTTTTAGGGTTGCGTTGTTTTATTTCTTTCAATACGATTCTACGAATTTGTTATATATGTAGGTATTTCATTTGTATAGCATCATCTGGTAACCATAATCCACATCCATGACATGACACGAATACTATTGGGTTTATTGTGATGCTGGAATCTAAGTTTCAATTTGACATACCTATACTGAGATAGTAACGAGCGCCCAGACGTTTACCATAGTATATTCTTTAATGTTTACCGGCCCTATAGCCAAGATGACAATCGTTTGCAGAACATGGAACGAAACGCTACACGCTCTCGCTCACTCTTCATTATTGCTATACAGAGACGGATAGCGTTTCGATTCATTTTCTGCAAACGATTGTCATCTTGGCTAAGCCCCCTGGTCACGCTCTTATCGTATACAGTGTATCATCATCATCATCAATTATTTCAGAGCTGGGCTCTTGTCGGTGGAGCAATTTCAATGTATATATATGTCTGTCCTTTGCCTTCTCCTTGCCAGCCTGATACGACACGTTTATTTTTCCTTGACTGGCTTGACTTTATCCATGAATGCTCTTCTTGGCTTCCCTGGCTTCCTCTTTGCTTCAACTCTCTCTAATATGATGTTCTTAATAAATTTGTCACGTCGTAGCAGGTGTCCAAGCATCCTTCCTCTCCTATTTTCTATGGTTCTGAATAAACTTCTTCTTTCTTTTATGCTACATTTTCATACGACGCCAGCACCAGTGTATAATAATAATAATGTTAACACATTCGATTCGTCTGAAGTACAGCCCTTGCTTTTAATTATGGATGTAGATTGATTGGCAGGCAGTTTAACTCCTTCTAGTGGTGGACGTAACCTACTTGATCAGATGCTGTGTCGGAAGATGTAGCGACTAGAATATCTAATATTATGATGGTCATGTGTTGTCACAGAGAACATGTGTTTACCTTATCTGTGTGTGTTTTGTATCGTAAGTGTCATATAAGTACAGTGCTTAACATGATACATTTGTAGTAACGTGATCATTTTTTTTTACATATTTATTTAGTTTGTAAAGTCAATAATGCCCTACAGATAGTTATACTTAGAAGCAAATCATCTCTATCCTTATCAAAAGGGAGAATATTTAAGAGATGACTATTAGGTACATACTAATTAGTCTACGCTTAATGAAACCGAAGACCAGATACAAGTTGTAACTGTAACAAAATTAGTGGTAATCCGTTTAAGGGTATAATTGGTATTATATTGCGACTATGAAAAAATAGGAGAAAAAAAATTTTGACGCTAAAAAAATGGCCAACCCTCCATACAAATACAAAACCAATTACATGCTTAAAAGTTTAGTTGTTGCAATGTTTCTAATATTAATCAGGAAGGTGATTGATTATGATAAAGAGCAAACTTATTTATCCATATTCGGGCCAACAGGTACAAGGAAGGTCCTTCTATAAATAATTGACATAATCTTACTCACATATGTAAATGGATGAATTGTCCCTACGTGCTTAGATTCCTAACAACCTGCCATAAGTAGGACGACAGGATTTCCCAATCCATAACATTATGCCTATTGCCTACGCGTCGTTCCATCGGTGTTTAGACATTGTTACATTTGCTAAACAAAACGTCGTTAAATCTAAAAGGAAGGTCTAAGAGGTTTATGGAAGTCATTGGTTTGTAGAGGGGATGCTGTATCGGCAGGACGTCGGCGCGGGCGTCTCGCAGTGGGTTTTCTGAAGGCTACGGCGCGTGCCGCATGCCAACACTGCCACTGACCTCGCGCGACCCTATTAAAACAAGAAACATCGCTGATCGGACATATTGTTTCCAATATACCCAACCATGAAGTTCATCTGTTCGTGCGTGTGTCTCGCGGTGGCGCTGGGAAGCGCGGCGCCTGCGCCCGCGCCTGCCAGCGGCTTCGTGTTCCCGGACGAGCGGCGGCGGGAGAAAAAACTGGAGCCAGTCATTACACCTCCTGTTCTACCTTATATAGAGCATTTGGAGCGTGATCCCAGCACGCTACTCCCAAACGAGACGAGGGGAAGAAACGTGCCGTCTGGTTCAGTGAAGCCTCGCTTTGGATTTGGAGGTGGTTTTAACGTCGCTCCTACTGGACATGGGGGACTGTCTGCTAGCATAAGCAGTAGTGCTAACGGCCTCGGTGGCAGCCACTCGGCGTCCCAGTCGTTCTCTTTCGGGTTTAATGAAGGGTTTAGTGCATCACATTCGGCTAGCCAAGCCTCCTCTTTTAATGGATTTGGCAGGTGAGTTTTTAATTGATTTTTAATCAAGCATATCAATATTTCAGATAAATCATGATTTTACTTTGCGGTGTTTGGTTTTTAACTACTCGTGAATAAAAAGAACTACTCGTCAATAAGTCATAAATAAAATAGTAAATTTTCTTAAATCTTACATTTTGCTGTACATATAAAGATTTTCCTATAGTTAATAATTCTAGTTAATAACTCAATGCCTTTCAACTTAGTATTTTTTTTACCTTGCCATATCTTCTGGTTCCTTATACATGATTTTCTATTATATATGCTGGTATAGTTTAAATTAGATTTTATAACACCGTACCTACATATGTCAGTTAAAGAAACCTAGTAGGCAATAAAACGGTTATAAATAAATATTGTCTATGAATCTATTGGCTAAAGTAGAAGTAGTATTAAACTTCAGACCTTGGCAATGTTGTAACCTGTCTCCGTAAACCTGTACCAAACAAGACGCTGGTCCGGTCGAGTAGTGTGACACCGTTATGCTAACATGTAACTGTTACACACTCGTTGCGCGAATTTGTTTCGAGTTGAGAAATTTTGGACTGCCCGCAGATTTTATAGAGCTTGACAAACAAGTTACGCTTAATCTTATTATTAGGTGTTGGACTTTTAACGATATCATTAATAACTTTTTTAACCTCTAATTCGTCATATATTAAATTCCATCAAAAATGTATTCGTTTCCAGAATAAAATTGTAAACGCTTTTAGCTCGCCTTGCTTGTGATTTTTCCGTAACCTAATCGTGATAGGTAAATGGAACACATTTACTATCTACACGTCAAGAGCATAGGCAGGTAGACAGTCGAAACTTACCCAAGATATGTATATCTGTAGGCACAACACAACAAGAAAAAAAGAACAACATACATATAGCTGGTGCAATAAAAAGTCCGATCTCCAGTATTCATCACAGACATCACAGTGATCCTGTAATTTACAAATGTTCATCATATTATAGTCGTTTCGGTTATATCATGCATTAAAATACCGTTAGTATAGTTCTCGTTTTAAAAATTGTGGTCAGAGAAGATTTCTCATGGACACATTATGAGCTTTTTCTAGTCGACATTTTTATGGTTAACCGACACCGGAACTTTATAATGCGTTTGACATTTGAACTTTCATATTTACAGCGTTATATTACGTCAAATACGATGATGAGCAATTAGGTACATGTTTTTTTTTTATTTGATTTCATAGCTTTATACCATTTTCCAAATCATCGATGTTCGATTTTCATGGAAAATAGGTAGGTACCAAGTATGAGCAACTAAACATATAAGTTAATAATTATAATCCCTTCCACGTTTAGGCCATCCCATTTTAGGCTGCAAAGAGTGCGTCAAGAACAGCACTTAAAATTATTTTCCCTTCCATACCCAAAGAAGGTTTAGTTTCCCTCCAAGGTTGAAAGGTCACTTTTGCAAGAACTAGTGTCTACAAACGTCAATTCATGGCATTACGTTGCCAGAGGATCCCAGGCTCCAATGAGCCGTGGCATAATCGGGGACAAAAGCTATGAGGATGATAATCCGGTAGACAGATGAAAATGTACTTATATTTTTCACGATTTGATAGCTAGGTACTAGGTTTGTACGTGGCGTTTTTCAACGGCTAAATTGAGTCTGGGGTCCGTTTGGTACACTTATCTTATGAATTAGCGTAGGTGCTAGCCAACAAACACACACACAAGTCACATAACATATTAAAACAGTTTATATTATTTTATTATCATATGTTCTATTATTTTCCAGTGGGTTCGGTGGCAGCCAGGCCAGTAGCCAAGCGGCATCTTTCGGCGGTTCGGGCGGTTCCGTGTCCGGCGCAGCGTCATCTTCTTCGGCGTTTGGCGGCCACGGCGGCTCCGGCAGTCAGAGCGCCTCGCAGGCGTTTGGCATCAACGGCCTTAACTCTCTTGGTGGATTCCAACCTCATGAAGTAAGAACGTGTGATATGCGTGTAATAATTAAAGCACGACGATTTAAGCACAGTTCTTAATGTGTGATATAAATATTCAGAGCACGCCCTAAAACGGTGGATTCGAGGGTTAAGAAAACGGGGAGATATATCCTAAGGTGCAGGATGGCTAAAAAGTTTAGAAACCCCTGATCTAGTCAAGTAATAGTATTCCCGTGGAAGACATCACGTATCCCATCACGCAAAAAATGATAGCATAAGCTTCATTGACCGCTTACTCAACCAGATCGATCGCTTAGCAAATGCACTATGTAACAGTTTAGTTGTTGATTTCAACAGGCAATTATATGTTGACTAATTAGCTTAAGATTATGTTTAGACATAAGCTTTCTACTATGAATGAAATATGATGCTAGGCACATGTTACAACCGATTTAACATATAAACAAAGAGTTCAAATTATTATTTCCAAATTACTACAAACTAATTTTAAAATATCGCATTCCTTTGGGGTAGAGAGATGCCAGTTATTGGAAATATACTTATACTTACAGGTTAACTAGGATACTAAAATTATACAGGGTGTTTGGTAACCGGATGCAAAGCCGAAAGTAGGAGATAGTCTAGGTCATGTAGAACATTTTTAGCCATACTTGTCTTAGACAAATGTTATTAGTTTTTTTTTAATTTAAATTTTAAGATTTGTCGGAGAAAACTGCAAAACTTCAGACTAAATCGATAATTAGTACTTTTTTTACTGCAGGTAGATTTTTTTTTGTTTTATTTCGTATTGTGCAATGTCTATCAAACACTAGAAAAGTGATTTCAAACATCTGTGTCTAAAGAAAACAAGTTGACAGCGATTTAAAATTTTAGTTACATGAAAATGTAAACGATTTAAGTGATTTCAAAGTACGATAAAAAAAAAACTAAAATAGCCACGAATTTTCAAACCATTTTAAAAACATGCTTGGCTTTTACCCTTTTATTTAAGCTATCAAACACGACTGTAGCTACTGTATCCTTGAAAATAAGCCACCTAAACCAACTGGGTAGCTAAAATGTTTCACTCTACTTGTGATACTTGTGGTAGTTGTGGTGACGAATCTCATTATGATTTTACAATAAAACATTGGTTCTGAATACTAAGTTGGCGTTGACTTGACATTTGACTTGTTTTAAAAGGGTTAAGTGTACTGGACAAAACTACCACATGCAATTTTAACAAACAAAGGCTTGCGGCGGTGAGAGACAAAAGGGACTGATAGCGGCAGGCGGCGGGCGATAAGACAATCATGTCTCAAGCCATTTTATCTTTGAAAATAGGCTACCTGTACTAATAAGAGGGAATGTTTAGGGTAAATTAAAACAAAAGCATAAAAGATAAGTTATTTATTTTTACGATCAACACATTAACATTACACATCATCGCTCGTTTTCAAAATGTGACCCGCCGTTTCGAATACAAGCACGAGCCCGTCTTCTTACTTCTGTGGTGGTTGTTCCGAATATCATTTCTTCCCTCATCCTTTCGAACGCCGCTTCTATCCTCTCCCTCAGCTCTTCTACGGTATTAATGACCTCTTGTGTGTAGACTAGCTCCTTAGCTCGGCCCCAAACGAAAAAATCCAATGGTGTCAAATCAGGTGACCGAGTGGGCCAAGGGATTCGTCCGCCTCTGCCGATCCAACCGTCCGGGAAACAGTTATCCAGATGCTCCCTTACAGCCAGAGAGTAATGGGCGGGACAACCGTCGTGTTGAAATGTCACTGCACCGGGCAGCTGGTCTTCGTCAATAAGCCTGGGCAAATCGTTTTGTAAAAATTCCAAATAATTTGCCCCATTTAAATTATTTGGCAAAAAATGTGGCCCAATAAGGACTCTGCCGATGATTCCAGCCCACACATTGACGGAAAACTTTCTTTGGAAGGACACTTGCTTTTTCCAATGTGGATTGTTGTTTTTGTCAGCCCATTGGTGTAGGTTATGGAAATTTGTGATCCCCTCCCGGGAAAATTTCGATTCATCGGTCCAAAGAATGCTTCGCAAAAAACGTCGGTCTTCGATATCCGCATTGAGTAAAAATCGGCAGAAGTCCACTCGGCGTGCAGGATCTCCTTCGTCCAAACCTTGAACTCCGATGCCGCGAAAAGGATATTTTCCCTCACGATTCATTGTGGCCCATACTTTCCATGTGGACAAGTTCAGATTACGAGCTACCACTCTGATGCTCGTATTCGGATCCTCTGCAAATGCCTGTAGAACGTCTTCCTCCACTTCAGGGCGATTACGTCCTGGATTCCCTCCATGTTGCACAGCAATACCATTCTCACGTAGCCTTCGGAATGAATTGTAAAACACTCTCACATTAGGCAATCTCCGGTTTGGAAAACGCTCTTGGTACATCCGTCGGGCCATCGCTCCATTACTGTCAGCTTTGCAGTACATGTAGATAATGTCGGCGTATTCTTCGTTCGTAAACTCCATGTTTACAATGAAGAAGTCGTAATTACACGTGAAGGAGCGCCTACGGCAGCTACAACTTGACACGGTAAATTGAGATGAGAGCGGGAAATTAAACCACAATGAACGTCTAATCGCAACTGAAGTTGTAACTAGACTAAATTACTAGTTTTTGCACAAATACTCATGTAGCTAATCAGTTTATCTTTGTCAATAAAGCACAAAACCGATCATCTTTGTTTAACGCCGCTCACCGCCTGCCGCTATCAGTCTCTTTTGTCTCTCACCGCCGCAAGCCTTTGTTTGTTAAAATTGCATGTGGTAGTTTTGTCCAGTACACTTAACCCTTTTAAAACAAGTCAAATGTCAAGTCAATGCCAACTTAGTATTCAGAACCAATGTTTTATTGTAAAATCATAATGAGATTCGTCACCACAACTACCACAAGTATCACAAGTAGAGTGAAACATTTTAGCTACCCAGTTGGTTTAGGTGGCTTATTTTCAAGGATACAGTAGCTACAGTCGTGTTTGATAGCTTAAATAAAAGGGTAAAAGCCAAGCATGTTTTTAAAATGGTTTGAAAATTCGTGGCTATTTTAGTTTTTTTTTATCGTACTTTGAAATCACTTAAATCGTTTACATTTTCATGTAACTAAAATTTTAAATCGCTGTCAACTTGTTTTCTTTAGACACAGATGTTTGAAATCACTTTTCTAGTGTTTGATAGACATTGCACAATACGAAATAAAACAAAAAAAATCTACCTGCAGTAAAAAAAGTTCTAATTATCGATTTAGTCTGAAGTTTTGCAGTTTTCTCCGACAAATCTTAAAATTTAAATTAAAAAAAAACTAATAACATTTGTCTGAGACAAGTATGGCTAAAAATGTTCTACATGACCTAGACTATCTCCTACTTTCGGCTTTGCATCCGGTTACCAAACACCCTGTATATATCTATCGACACGTCGTGTGTGTGTGCGTCGCATCAATGATAGTTCTGAATTGATTATTCAAATTACCATTATGGCGCAGATGTTTTTATTAATTAAGTATTTTCCTCGCAAATCGACGATGACTTCATTAGCACTCCCACGATGACGGAAGCAGTCATCTCTTGCCATCGCCGCTAACGATTTAATTATTGTAATGTCACCTATCGCGAGGATCCCATCAGAATATTAATATGTATTGTGTAGTACGAGAACTAATAGCACTATTACGGCAGACTCTTTATAAACCTTAGTTATTAACCGACTTCAAGATTTCAAAAGAGGACGTTCTCAATTCGGCGTGTATGGTTTTTTATTTGTTTTTTTTTGTGTTTGTTATTCCATAATTCCGTCATGTCTGAACCGATTTTGGAAATTCTTTTTTTATTGTCAGTATATATATATACAGATTGGTTCTGTTTTTGTCAAAACGCAGTTCTGATGATGGGATCCATGAGGAATCGAGGGAACTCCTCAAATCTCAAAGGCATACATATATGTAGTGATTTTTATATTTTTATCAAGAAATCCATCATTTTCATCAAAACAGTGACATTTGATGAAGTGGAACTGCTGATGATGATCAGACCAGAACTGTTCAACGACGCATGGTTCACGTTTGACGATTTGTCCTCGTCGCTGTGTTTGTTAAGAAAGTTATTTCATTGTATGGAGTCTAAGAGTGCACCATCTACAATAATCCTTCACCGGTTTCTCCCATTGAAGTCCGTTTTTTTTCTTAAAAAATATTTTAATAAAACTTACGAATTATTCAGGAAATAGTACAGGTATTGTAGAAAGACAATGCCGATAATACGACAAACGAATCGATATACGAATGAATACATACTATGCTTATCGTACATCTATCATATTAATATCACATCATATCACCACAATAAAAGAAAAAATATTATTTTGTTGGCACCATTAAAATTAATTCAAACGCTTCGTACCAAAACTTCTTGTGTAGGTAGGTAAATAATGCAGAAAATAAATATGATGTGTTTCACTAATTTTACATGTTATTTTAATATAGTGGTTATATATACCATAGATAGTACACAATTTCTAACATAAAATATATATAGTTAGTTGCGCTATCCATCGACTAAAAATGCCTGTCGTATAGTATTAGTATAATATTATACTGTCTGTGCTTGTAGTTTTGGGTGGTCGCATCAATGTTCGAAATAACCGAGTTTTATGTATGATTCACAACCCGTGATTTTATGCATAGTAAATTAATAATTTTAAATATGTAAATCCACTACTTAAGTATACCGAGCTATCCATTTACATTATAACCCATTACTTCTCGAATATAAATTATTTGTTTATAGATATATAGTATGATTTTGTTAAATAATCCGACAGATTTAGGTATATTTAACAAGCTATCATGATCCTGAAATGGAACGATAGCTACTTATATGAAATATATCAAGCTTTGGGATTTGAATTAATTAACTCGGGATGTAAGGTCCGAAAGTACCGATTACCGAAGACAGTACCGATTGTCGACTACAAAAGACGTTAAATGGAGAAGACTAGTTTTTTCACGTCTTAGAAATATACTTACGTTAAGTAAAAAGTAGCTATTTAAATGCTTAACAAATAATTAAGTATAATGTCATGTTGTAAATAACAAACACACAGGTGAGCTCTATGTGAGGTCTGAGCCTCAAAGTTACTAGATAACTTGATGAATCGGAGTAAGGTTTTCCTCTTCGTTAAAAGGTGACACAAGGACACCACATAAGCAGGCCATTTTCCTCTGTTGCGTAATGGAATCCTAGCCGCTTTCCAAGCACTAACTAACTGGCGATTAGGAAAAGTCATAAATTAATAATTGTTAGTAGATAGTATGTATATAGGTATAGATAATATTTTATTATTACTTGTAATAATTCTATCGTTAAAAAACTTAACATTGACCTGATTTGATATTCAAAACTAATACCAAATATGTGCTAAATCTCTATTTATAGACGGAGAGCTGGCCACGTCAGATATGACACAACAGACCAACGAAACCACTGTAGTTAATTTACTTTACTATGCTTATTTCCCGACATCTGGTAGCTGTTCATTGGTGAAGGTCGAAGAATTCAAACCACTTCAATAATACGAATTCTAGAGTTCTGGGTTTGATGAAATATTATGAGAAACTAGCTGTGCCCGCGGCTCCGCCCGCGTGGAATTCGGTCTGTGTCAGTAAGCGGCTAATTCACCCCTAATTTCTCTCCCGCTACCCTGGAGGCGGAACTTGAAGTAAAGTTGACAGATGGATTTATCCTATTAATTTTTATTGGCATGATTTAAACGACATAGAATAGTAGGTGTATATCGGACGATACAGGACCACTTTTGTATTTATACGTTCATGTCCACGGCAAATATCATCCAAATCGATCCTCCCGTCAAAATGCAAAAAAAACCGGCCAAGAGCATGTCGGGCGATTCTCAGTGTAGTTTCGTAAATGCCGCCCTGTTACGAAACATCCGTCCAAACGGTCGTTTATTAAGGGATATTTGGCGGCGCTTACGTCAGTCTACTATCCGGCACCGAACCGATTTTATTCAATATAGTATAATTTATTTTATTCAATATTATATAGGATTTTGATTACGTTACCGTAGGTAATGAATTTTCATACGTTTTTACCACACTGTCACAGATAATACACTGATGTTACGTTACTGGTTGCAATAATTGTGGTAATTACATACTTCAAGGTAAGCACATTACAATGCACTAATGAACGTCAGAGAAAAATAAAATACGTGAGTGTCGTGGAACACTCTGTTGGAACGAAGTTATGTTATTTAATTTTTTTTTCATTTTTGACTATTTCGTAAATTTTGTGGTTTTAATTTTTTTTGTATTTTTATGAAATTTTTGAAATTTTTGAATTTTTGAAATTTATAAATTTTTGGAATTTTTGAAATTTAGAAATTTTGCCATTTTTGACATTTTTTACTTTTAGGTTCTCGACTTGTAGGTATCCTTTTAACGTTACCATTGCTTTTTAAAATGATTTGAATTTCATAATAAAGGATGAGGTCTGATGGACAGTTTTGTTTGAATCTGTAACGGTTCTCCGACAGGCGATTCGACGACGGGCTGTTCGTCGACAGAACTATTCATCTTTTTTTTTTCGTCGACAGTACATTTCTCCGAGGCACGTTTCGCCGACAGAACTATTCATCTTTTGATTTTTCGACGACGAACGTTTCGCCGACAGATAATTTCAACTAACGCGCATCATACATTTGAGAGGAATTATGCGCGGAATATCATAGACATCTTAGTAAAAGTGGGAACTTTGTGTATGGTAGTGAATTTTTTAACTTATCCGGCAGCTTGTCTTCATAACGTTTGTGTTCAGCTCAAACGACCCTGGAAGAAGGCGAAAATTTTAAATAAAAACATCGTATGACAACCCCGTATATAAGGCGACTTAACAATAATGATACTTGAATTTTTTTTTTCTTACAGGATAAATCAATTATAATTTTTATATAAATTACTATATTTTTTTCTGAAAAATTTTACACGCATTTATTCAGTTTCACCTGCGTTGTCTGTAATCAAATCTCTTAAGTTAAATTTGATCCACTTCTCGGTTTCCGACTGAGCTGAAATTCTGCGCGCATGTGAATATTATGGTAACCTATAGATTCTCCAAAATATTATTCGCCGATTATCGATTCGAAGACAACCACTCGCAGATGGGTTCTTTGGTAGAAACACGATTGGCAGAATTTCATTCCGCATTGTAATCATATCGAAGACCAGTCAGTGCGCAGAGTATTGATTCGCAGATTTTCTTTTCGTAGAATGATCGTATTGTAAGTGGCACGATTAGCCGACCAACCATTAGTCGAAAAACGGTTCGAATGATCATTTGGTATAAAATATTATTTCCTAGGCATTTTATAAAACGCCGCTATTTTATGATATGCCTAGCTAACATCCTATCGTTCAAAGCTCATCCATTGACGGCATTAGGCATATCGTAAGTAGGGTGCAATTTATATACAGGATGTTTTTTCAATAACTATCCATATTGTGAGAGGTGCTTACGGATTGGGTAAGTCGGTTCGGCGGTTATTGATGCCCCATACAAATTTTCACCCCCCTTTTCACCCCTAAATCATCTAATTATGGAATTGCAATATTTTATAAACTCATATATTTGCCGGAGAACGGCAAATATATAACTATACAAGACCATAGGCCACCAACCACAAAAATATAAGTTTGATACTCAAATCTATCTATCTATCTATACATATAATAAAGCTGAAGAGGGTCGAAAGTCTGTACATGGAAGATAATCGAAAAAAAGTTGGCTGGGGATACTTAGAATCGATAACAGAACACGTTCCAACAATTTTTAGAATTTTTGTCTGTTTGTCTGTTTATCTGTTTGTCTGTTTATTTGACCGCGCATCACGTGAAAACGGCTGAACGGATTTCGATGAAATTTTGTATAGAGATAGTTTGAGTCCCGGGAAAGGATAATATATAGTTTTAATCCCGAAAATCAACCCTGGTGGGGATGAAAATGGGGTTGAAAGTTTGTATGGAGAATTTTTAACAGCTGAAACGATTTAGATAGAAATGAGTATGGAGATAATTTGAGTCTCGAGAAACGTCATAGGATAGTTTTCAAACCCTTGTGGGGGTGAAAAGGGGGTTTGGAAGTTGGTATGACGATTTTTTTACCGCTGAACTGATACAGATGAAATTTGGTATAGTATGGGTCTCAAGAAAGAACAAATGATAGTTTTCACTCCGAAATTCAACCCTAAAGGGGTGAAAAGAGAGTTGGAAATTTGTATAGGGAATTATTAACCGCAGAATCGATTTAGATAAAATTTGGTATGGAGATAATTAATTAAAAAAGGAAATAAAATATAATTTAAGGGTGAAAGGGTTTATTTTCGGGATGAAAACTATTCTGTCGTTTCTCGGGACTCAAATTAACTGCATACTAATTTCTATTAAAAAAATCTCCATACAAACTTTCAACCCCCTTTTCACCCCCTCCAGGATTGATTTTCGGGATGGAAACTATTCTCTGTCCTTTCCCGGGACTCAAACTATCTACACAAAATTTCATCAAAATCCGTTCTGCCGTTTTCACGTGATAGATGTAAAGATAGATAGTTTTTATTGAAAGTACCTTTCAGGCTTCACTTCCATTATTTTTTTCAAATTTTTTGGACCTACGGTTCTAAAGTAAGGTGGTGGGGGGGGGGGGGGGGGGGGGTTCAAGATGAAACTATCCTTTGTCCTTTCTCGAGACCCATACTATCTCTATACCAATTTTCATCTAAATCTGTTCAGCGGTAAAAATCCTCATACCAACTTCCAACCCCCTTTTCACCCCCACAAGGGTTTGAAAACTATCCTATGACGTTTCTCGAGACTCAATTATCTCCATACTCATTTCTATCTAAATCGTTTCAGCTGTTAAAAATTCTCCATACAAACTTTCAACCCCATTTTCATCCCCACCAGGGTTGATTTTCGGGATTAAAACTATATATTATCCTTTCCCGGGACTCAAACTATCTCTATACAAAATTTCATCGAAATCCGTTCAGCCGTTTTCACGTGATGCGCGGTCAAATAAACAGACAAACAGATAAACAGACAAACAGACAAAAATTCTAAAAATTGTTGGAACGTGTTCTGTTATCGATTCTAAGTATCCCCAGCCAACTTTTTTTCGATTATCTTCCATGTACAGACTTTCGACCCTCTTCAGCTTTATTATATGTATAGATTATGTAAATAATTTGATTATATCATTGCCAAAAGTTTCTGTTAGGGGAAAAGGAGTCCCAAACGACGTATAATGTAATTTATAGTTTATCGCCTACTGTTTTTGTTTCCGCAATAATCCGCGATTGTTTTTGTACTTATGTGAAAATATAGGCCCTGTTGTCTATAAAAGAGACAACTTCGGCAGTTCTTGTCTATTTTGGTATCACTTTTTTCCAACTGAAAAAGTTTGCTAGTCTGTCACTCTGACCTCCACCCATTAAAAGCTTCCACATGCCCGGATGTAGCAATAAGGATTGTAAAGCAATCGACATAGACAGGTTTTGTTGCTCTCATTATTGTGTCATATTCAGTGATAGGATTTTAGGGTGCAACACGGTTTTTTTACCTCAAAAATTATGCTCATATGGAAAATCTTCGGGATTTTAGGACCCACGTTGTTTACTTTAGTTACATTAAATACATTTCCATAACATTTTAACGTTTTAACCGCTATATTCGCATAATAAGTATATGTATTTCGCCGCGTTGCACCGCAAAATCCGATCATATCTGACGTGGCTAGCTCTTAGTCTATTAGTTTTAATGGATTTCTAAGATTTGTCAGTTTACCAACCGCTAAAACTGATGTAAAACGTCGTGTATTTAGTAGATATTTATTTAGTCAGATCTTCTGTACGATGTTCTATATTACCTACGTCCAACATCTACTTACACAAGTGTCCGTAGCCGTGCCAGTTGCAACATTTTACATCGCACGACGCATGGCGGTCACGTGGCGTTGGGCACGCTCTTTATTTAATGGTTTTCGGAACTCACATTAATTCCCACAACATTGTATTAACTATTCATTCATGCAATTTATAAAAATAAATATGTTCCGAAATCATACATTATGCGAGGGTCAAAGTATTGTTTTATGGGATGTTTATATACATATATTTCCATAAAATGTCGTTATACTTAGATATAACTTTCATTGTTGGTGTAGTTTATACTAGAAGTAAGTATGTAATGCAAAACTATTGTTGAACAACGCCTCTATTGTCAAAGCGATAAAGTGCATGTTCAGATATTTATGATTAATTGAGTACCTTGACCGCTCCGATATATTTGATGGCGACTGTACATACCTTCAGTTATGTATCTGTGTATTGTTTCAAAAGTTCAGCACCTCGCTCTACCTATGCTTTTGAGGTTCTTTATTATAACTGACCGTGACCGTTTCGATTAAAATATTCACTACTTATTATTATAATTAAGGGATACAAGATATATTTGTTGTAGGCAGATATTATAATTAGGAGGCCAATTTAATTTTGGTGTCAAAGGAGCGTGTCGCGGCAGCGGCCGGCAAGCGCCAGAACCGACTTCTAAAAATTAAGTACATTTTTTTAAGTGGTCAATATGTTTTTAGGTTATCGTTTTCATATTCTTTGGTGATCGAGTTTGGTATCAGATATATTATTTTAGTGACACATATATTTTTCTGGAAAATTTAAGTCATGTTATTGGTAATCGTTTTGATATTATTTGCTGGCAGATCTATTATTCTAATGGTCAATCTTGTTTATGAGGTCATCGATTAAATCATACCCATAAAACATAGAAACTAAAACAAACAGTAAGTAGGCAACAAACTATTAATTATATTATACGTCGTTTAGCACTCCTTTCCCCCAATACAAACTTTTTGCAGTAATATAATCTAATTATTTAAATAATTTCTCATGATATTGCATCAAAACCAAAACTCTAGGATTTGTTTTTTTGAAGTGGTTTGCATTCTTTGACCTCCACCTCTAGATATTAGCATAGTATAGCAACATTAGCAACCTGAATTTTGTTTCGTTGCTCTCATTATTGTGTCATATCTGACGTGGCCAGCTCTCCGTCTATAAGATCTCAAGTAATAAATTACCTCCTTGCGTTAACGATAAACATATATATATATTAAACAAAAAAGAACCGACTTCACTAAACATCCACCTTTCCAACAGCAAATGCTCGATCTGCTGTAAAAAAATACTCAAATCACCATAGGTGTGCCTATAATAGTTGAAGAGTTCCCTCGATTTCTCCAGGATCCCATCATCAGATCCTGACATCGTTACAATGGGACCAACTGTGAAGTATACGCTTTCAAACAAAAAAATAATTTTCCAAATCGGTCCAGCCGTCTTCGAATAATCGGTGAACATACATAATAAATAAATAAATAAATAAATAGCAAAAACAAAGATCCCGACGAATTGATAACTTCCTCCTTCGAAATCTTGAAGTTGGTTGATAAGTACAGTCACAGTCTGATCTGACTCATGTATATCTTTTTATTTCTTCCAGGCAACCTTTGGCGAAGGGCTATTAGACGTAAGGCACCGAGGGATCCCCGACTTCCCCTTCCCTGAATTCATTGGCAGAAATGGAAGAAGCAAAGGCATTAGCGCTACCAGCTTTAGAAAATCGAGGCCTCTGAGTACGGATGGCGACGATTTTCTGGCAGTCCTGGTCTCAAACAGTTAAACACAAATGAAAACATAGTAATTAATAATTATGCTTAAACCTTATATACCTTAGTCAGCAATTAACGATGAAGATGCCAAGTAAGTACATGCAAGTAAGTCCGCGTAGTTCAAGGATTGCTCGAAAAAGTTTGGCAAGATGCTTTAACATACGTCTATAATTTACATAAGTATTTATCTTGTAAAAAGATTGTAAATGATGTAAACGCAACAAACAACAAAAATTACTGACGTAAAACCTAAAATTTATTGATTTTATAAGTTGTGTACAGTTTAAGAAACAAACGTGCCTTGAATTGAAATGCATTAGGTAGATAACGCCATAGGGCCGTACAGTATGGTAACTCTGGTTGTCAAAAGTTAACGTTTGACATTTCAGTTACCAGTTACCACAAAATATAATTACCGCCACCTTGTAAAGCTATGAAACTCGGAGCACGATTATTTCTTAGACTTGACGCCTCTGCATTCTGTAACACAATTTTAATTGGTCATATCAGGGTAAATTTCAAAAGCGTTTCATACGCCGGTTCGATTGTGTTACGATTTATGACATAAAATTGGCTAATAATTTATAAAAAACACAAAATTATTCGAAAACGGTTTGTTATTTATCATATAAATACGTATTTTACAGATTAAGTACAAGTAACTTTTATGTCATAAATTCGTAACACTACTGAACCGCTTGTGAAATTCACGAATCGTTGTTTGGTACCTACCGTTGTGTTTTGATGATTCATTTAGAAAATTAAGTCCTTGAGGGACACTATGCCACACAATAAAAGTAATAATTCAATTCAACTATGACTTGACCAATTGAAATTAAAAACAGTGGCAATAAATATTGAATAACTAGCCTTTTCCCGCGGCTTCGCCCGCGTACTATAAGTACTCAAAAAGGATACGATACCCATGTTGATTTTCAGACTTTGTGACCACATTTGCCCCTTTTGGGGGTTGAATTTTCAAAAAACCTGAAATACGTGTTTACTCGTTTATCGTTAGGAATACTCCTGTGAAGTTTCGATTAAAATAGTCTAACAAGTCTTGATTCGCCATACAAACTTTGGACCCCCATTTACCCCCTTAGGGGGTGAATTTTGAAAAATCCTTTCTTAGTGCATCCCTAGACCTTATAAGGAACCTACGTGCCAAATTTGGAATCTTTAGAACCAGCGGTTTGGGCTGTGCGTTGATATGTCAATCAGTCAGTCAGTCAGTCAATCAGTTTCTTCTTTTATATATTTAGATAACTTACATTAATGATAAATTGATTTGATGACATTATTTTTATTTTTGTTCATTTAAGGTAGATAAATAGATGATTCCTATTGTCGTAGAGGTATATAAAACAAGTTCATGGAAAATTTGCAATACCTCACAGTTAGTCCATAGTGTTGCAACATCTTCTAACACTTAAACATTAGTTTCATCTCTAAAGTGAATATGCTTAGCAATTAGTTTCAAGAGAATAAATACATAAATATATTGAGTATAAATATTATTATTGTGAATTTCGAAATAGGTACAGTAAACATGCTTCAAAGCTCTATTCAGCATTGAGCAATAAGTGGTTTAGCTGCTCACAACAGTAGAAGCGATAAACTTCAACTTAATTTGCATTTGCATTTGTTTTCAACTGACTTCAAGATTTCGAAGGAGGAGGTTATCAATTCGTCGGGATCTTTGTTTTTGCTATTTTTTTTTTATGTATGTTCACCGATTATCCGAAGACGGCTGGACCGATTTGGAAAATTCTTTTTTTGTTTCAAAGAGTATACTTCACAGTTGGCCCCATTGTAACCAGGTCAGGATCTGATGATGGGATCCTAGAGAAATCGAGGGAACTCTTCAACTATTATAGGCACACCTAGTTATAGTGATTTGAGTATTTTTATAGCATCTCGAGCATTTGCTTTCGGAAAGGTGGATGCTAAGTGAAGTCGGTTCTTTTTTGTTTAAAATTAAAATAGATCAACTGTGATCAGAAGATAAAAGTATCTATAAGTACTGTGGTCTGTGGTAGAAACTCTATCCCACCAAAAACATAAATGTAAAAAAGGAAAGCCAAGTTCAATACAAAAATTATGCTTGGCTGTGGGCTTCGCCGCAAAAAGAATGGAGATCTAAATGAGTGCCAAGTTCTTTGCAAAATCCAAATATGTATTTATAGGAACAAAATAACATTATGAACAAGTATTAAACTCTATTACTTTGCTTTATTGGATACCTATAACAATTGCTGTTATTTAAAAATGTGAGATCTTAAAGTAGGTTAGATTTGACTTGTTCATAATGTTATTTTGTTCCTATAAATACATATTTGGATTTTGCATAGAACTTGGCACTCATTTAGATCTCCATTCTTTTTACGGCGAAGCCCATAGCCAAGCATAATTTTTGTATTGAACTTGGCTCTCCTTTTTTACATTTATGTTTTTGGTGGGATATCATTACTTTTTGTAAAGAAAACTAGGCAGGTATTGAGATTTAATGTTTTTTCTTGCGTTTCCGCTGCATGGTTTTCTTTTTTATGCTATTGTCTACATTCTCTTGAATGTTAGAGATTGCGCATTGCCCATTCATTATCTGCTACCTATAATAATACATATATTGGGATAGTTTCAAATATCTGCTTGTAACGGTTCCAACAATACAATAAAAAAAAAATTGTATCGGGACCCGCCTACTTTTTAACTTTTTTTTATTTTTAGATTTTTTCCTACGCTTACACACAATTACCGAGCTGGATTCCAAATTTCATCCTTCTAGGTCATCTAGAAGTAGGTTAGATTTAGGTTACTATATGTCAGTCAGTCAATCAGTGCTAAAATTTACGACTTTTTGACCTTCATATCTTTATAACCGTTTGAGCTAGCTTCATGAAATTTGGGCTTCTAGATGTCCTTATGGATATAATTAAACACACGTAGTTTTATGTGTTTACGTTAAAGAGGTTTTGAGTTATAGAAGGGTCAAAAGTGGCACCAAGTGGTTCGTGTAATATACACTCGGCGCTGGCTAGCCAGTTCCTTTGCTTGAACTTGGCTTGACACGCTACAGACCACAGTACTTATAGATACTTTTTTTTTCTCTATAGAAATAAGTAATTTCAGAGTGCCCGCTTTATGCATGGCCGAGACGTACCCATTTGCAATAAATTTAAAGCGAGCTTTGCTAAAACTTATTATGTTATTATTTATTATGAATTACGCATTATTGTGTATCTTTAAAATCGAATGTATAACTGTTTTGAAAAAATAAGTCCCGCCGAGTTTCTCGCCGGTCATAATATAGGTACTTCTCGGGTCAGAGGTGTAGGGTTAGGAGTGTTAGAACCGGTGGTAGTTTTTTTTTCTCTCTGACGTTCATACAGTTGTACAGTGCAGATACGTTGTACAATTAAGCGCACTAAGTGCACTGTAATGAGCCTTTATTGAAGAATAAATATCTTTTCTATCTTTATGTACGAGATTTAAGCAAAACAATCGCACGAAACCTTAATAATTATAAATTTGTTCGTTATAAATTACACTATAGAAGAGTGAGCTTGAAGCTTACTTTTTCCTCTATCTATCTACCTACGTACTATTATAGTGACTAAATATATATCGTACCAGAATTTGTTCATTTCCAAAGCATACTCTATACTTAGCTCTCTTAATTGTCTAGTTTAATGAAAGTTTTGTATATAAGCAAATATAAAAGTTTATAACAATAAGTACAAACATGTAAAAATTGTTATTATTTATTTAGTTTAAGTTTTATTTAAAACCAAACACGTTCGACAAGCGTAGCGTAAAATAAAATTACTAAAGGTATAATTTAATTTTAATATATCATTTTTAACTATATCCTATCCACCCAATAGAAATTACTTTTGACATATGTCAATTACAATTCAAATGTCTATTGTTTTTTACATGTGTTTATGTTTATTGTTTATATTTGTCAATTAGGTAATAAAAGTTATATTATAAAGAACAATAAAGATTTGTTGTTGACTATTTACATACTTTTTTTAATACTTAAAATCTACAACAGAATAAAAACAACTTGAATAATATTTTAGCACATATTATTCAAGTTATGACCTAACCCAAAACAGGCCTCGGTTCCCCTCTGGGTTGGAAGGTCAGATGGAACTCGCTTTCCTAAAAACTAGTGCACATATAAACGCCCTTACATGGAATCAAATCCCGGACCTCAAGCTTTGCTTTAACTTGGATGAGGAGAGTGCGGAAGCAAGAAATGATGTCTTTTTAAACGCCTGCTCTGCGACGATACCTTTCAGACTATCTATCGGTTGGACAATCGATTTCAAACAGGCGTTACACACTTCGCTGGCATCTTAATTACAATTTATGTTTTAATTAAATGTAAAGAATTTAATTTCCTTTATCGAGAAATTTGTGAAATGTTTAAAGAGAATAATTGAAGTCTTCTATTTTTTTTAATCGAATAAAAAGAGCCTTTTGCATTTGCGACAGACGCCATAATCTGTAGACCACAAGGATATAAATCCAAGCAGCGTAATTTAAAACCTGTGTAAAAACTAGATGTACGTCTAGCAAGAAAATTAGTTTTGTATTGTATATATTTTTTATTACCATTCCAGGTCTAGAGTTCTTCAATATCCTTTCTAACTTGAACCAGGACCACAAGTCTTGCATTACCATATCAATTTGTAAAGAACTCGTTACGTCCATTACGTAATCAATTTGCACGGACCTTTAATAATAGTTATCAGTCATTACCATAAGAAGAAGTTCATTATTTATCTTCCTGTCATAGGGACGCATCCCTCTTTAAACCGTATTAGTAGGTTGCGCCAACGCATTACATAATCCAATAAATATACAATGCAATTTGTCAAAGAGGAATTCCCAATTATTCACATTTAACTCCAACAAAGACCCTATCATCATCATCATCATCATATCAGCCGAAAGACGTCCACTGCTGGCTGGACATAGGCCTCCCCCAAAGAGTGCCACAATGACCGGTCCTGCGCCACCCGCATCCAGCGGACTCCCGCGACCTTCACTAGGTCATCAGTCCACCTTGCGGGGGGTCTACCCACGCTGCGCCTTCCGGTTCTTGGTCGCCACTCGAGAACCTTTCCGCCCCAACGGCCATCGGTTCTACGAGCAATGTGCCCCGCCCACTGCCACTTTAGTTTAGCGATTCGGAGGGCTATATCGGTTACTTTGGTTCTGCTGCGGATGGCCTCATTTCTGATGCGATCACGCAGAGAGACTCCAACCATAGCCCTCTCCATTGCCCTTTGGGTGACTCTGAGCTTTCTTATGAGGCCCATTGTAAGCGACCACGTTGCAGTACCATATGTCATCACTGGCAACACACACTGGTCAAAGACTTTCGTCTTGAGACACTGCGGAATATTGGACAAAAAGATGTGCCGTAGCTTCCCGAACGCTGCCCAACCGAGTCGGATTCGTCGATTGACCTCTTTCTCGAAGTTGGATCTACCTAACTGGACAGTATATCCTAAGTATATATAATCGTCCACAACTTCGAGTGTAAAGTCTCCGATTGTAACGGGAGTTAGTGCTACATGGGTATTTGACATAATCTTCGTCTTATCCATGTTCATCTTTAGACCAACTCGCTCGGAGGCTTTACTGAGGTCATCGAGCATCGTACTCAAATCCTCCATGGTCTCAGCCAAGACTACTATGTCGTCAGCAAACCGAAGGTGAGTGATGTACTCGCCGTTTATGTTGATGCCTAGCCTTCTCCAGTCCAGAGTCTTGAAAACAAAGACCCTATATGATTAGAAATAGCCCTCATAAAGGGTCTTACGCAAAGTTTATTAATACAGCAATATTGTACTGACAATCAGTGACCGAAGAATGTTCTTATATTAGTCAATGTGTGGTCGAAGTACCTAGTAAGAATTAGGTACACCTACTAAATTCAACCCTTGTGATAAGTAGGTACTTAGTTGGTTATCACCCATCCTATGACATGTCAAGACTGTCTTTACTAATAAACCTTGAAGTTGTAAGTAAATCAAAGTCCAAATGGTCAGGAACATATCCGGCACACAGCACACGAAAGAGATATCTTTCACAATTTTTGTTAGTTCAGTTCTGTTAGTGTCAAACATAGGTAGATATGACCACGTAGATACCTGAGTTTGCTGATGATAGACTGTTCATGAACTACATATTACAAATATGCTTATAAATAGATGATAGTATAGTTTTGGGCAAAAATTTTAATAATTTAAACCTGTCTTAAAATATGCTTGGGTCGAATGTCAAGTAGTTCCTGTTTTAAACCTTATCCTTCGAATTCGGTGTCGTCCAAAAGTTTATTGGCAAATTATCGGCTCAGGGTAAACCGGGCACTTGTATATGGAAATCAGAGACCACATGACAGAGTTTATATAAGATGGGAACTCGTTTTAACTTCATCAGTTTACAGAATATTCATTCGCAACGAATGAATGCTGCGAGTTGACTTTAAAATGAAGAGTTTAATACTATTTTTTGTTGCATCCAGTGTTCACGCTATAAGAATATTCCCTTTGCCGAGTCAAAGTGTTCCAGATAACTCACAATTTGGTAAATTTACGGCAACTCAGATAACTAAAGCAGTGGATTCAAGATTGGCAAGCACTACACTACGGCCATTATTTTCCGTTGGAGCAGCAGTACAGTCTCAGACTGTAAATAATCCGGAAGTGAAACCCGCAGTTGGATATTTTGCACGCCCTTTAAGCATAGCCCAGCCAGTACGAAAAACAAATGAAAACCAAGCAACATCAAATTTATCAAAGGGTTTCGCTCAGAAACAACCAAATGTCACACCCGTGAGTAATACAGTTCAACAACCTGCTAAGGATCTGCTACCACCTAAGGAGGTATTAAATTTGTCTTTATATAGAATTAGATATTTTTTTATAAATAGCGTATCTCTCTGGTAATAAGGACAGTATAGCAAAGATACTAGAAGTTTTTCGTTGCTATAACATTGTATAAAGTACAGTTTAGATCTTATCATTTAAACTGGTTGTTATTTCATTTGTCTTTGTTTCAGGCTAATTAGAAAATGGCGGACAACTACTTTAACAGCTCTTCAACGGTAATCCAAAATATCGATGTAAATAAAGAACTATTAGGGGTTTCGTTGTTTGTCTTATATCCTGTTCATGCCTACCCAGACAAACCTTAATTCGTTTTGTATTAAGCAGAGTTGTCTTACGCAACCAACCGTTGAACTCGCGACTTCAGAATTTAAGGTTAATCCCTCCCCTACAGCTGCCAAATTCCAATATATTTTTTATTTATTACAAGTAATTTTACTTGTACTACAACCTACCCTACCTGGCCATACCTTAAGGCAGGTAGGTACTTACGCAATCCTGTTTCGTAGTTTACCACCACTACCACCAGGTATTCAAAGATAAGACTTTCAGTAGACAGCAGTAGGAGGTTCTCAATTCTTCGGGATCTTTGTGCTTTTTACAATTTTTTTACATACATTGTATTCACCGATTATTTACGGTATATTTTCACTGATTATTCGAAGCAGTGGCGTAACTATAGGGTGGCAGTACCGGCAAAATGACACGGGCCCCCGGCCTGAGGGCCCCCGGTCTAAGCGGCCACGACTAAAGGAGGACCCTAACATTTCCTATGAAAGGGGCGATGCAATGAGTTTGTCACGGGCCCCATTCAGCGTAGTTACGCCACTGATTCGAAGACGACTCAACCGATTTAGATTCTTTTTTTGTTTGAAAGGGCATACTTCACAGTTGATCTCATTGTCATCAGGAATCGGATCTTGGAGAAATCGTGAGAACTCTTCAAATATTATAGGCGTCATTGACCTATAGTGATTTGAGTATTTTTTACAGTAGCACGGGCTTTTATTTTCTATTGGAAAGGCCTAAGTAAATCGCTTTTTAGGGTTCCGTAGTCAACTAGGAACCCTTATAGTTTCGCCATGTCTGCCCGTCCGTCCGTCCGTCCGTCCGCGGATAATCTCAGTGACCGTTAGCACTAGAATGCTGAAATTTGGTACTAATATGTATATCAATCACGCCGACAAAGTGGTAAAATAAAAAGTGGATTTTTTTTATTTATTAGGGTCCCTATACGTAAAGTGGGGAGTGATTTTTTTTTTCATTTCAACCCTAACCTGTGATATATTGTTGGATAGGTATTTAAAAATGAATAGGGGTTTACTAAAATCATTTTTCGATAATGTAAATATTTTCGGAAATAATCGCTCCAGAAGTAAAAAAATATGCGTCCCCCCCCCTCTAACTTTTGAACCATAAGTTTTAAAAATATGAAAAAAAATCTCAAAAGTAGAACTTTATAAAAACTTTCTAGGAAAATTATTTTGAACTTGATAGGATGAATAGTTTTTGAAAAAAAAATTACAAAATAATTTCTGAACTAAGTTTGCAATTTAACCGTATAAGCAGGTGTTTATTGTACCTGTAATTTCTACAAAATTACAATGAAATGACGTGCTTTCAAATAAAGTAAAAACGGTGAAAATCGGTTCACGCAATAAAGAATTATTCCATAAAAATCATCTTCCATACTTTAAGCTCGCGCGCAATAGTTTACTTAATTTGCCGATAGATGTCGCTGTACGTGGAACTCTCATATCATATCCTACATGGCGGTGTTATTAACTCTTAAGTGGGGACACTTACTGTGACGGACGGAAAACTACGGAACCCTACACTGAGCGTGGCCCGACACGCTCTTGGCCGGTTTTTTTTATTTTTAAGTATACAGAGATATATCTTACAAGTAAAAATCCCACGACTTTAGACTCATAGCCATAACTAAACAAGTTTTTTGTCGATGTGTCCATCCGGTTACTTTAATGATAAAAAATATTATCTATTTTTAATCCGCATGAATGTTAAAAGCTTATTTGTACAAAATTAAGATTCAAAGCAATTTTGAGTCCTGAGCAAGCGAATGATTCTAATTTAGAATCTTGAGCGTAGAGAGGGACTCAAAAGCACAAGATGTAAATAACTTTAATCTCGTGTTGAACACACTATTTTTCACCTCAGCAGTGAGAAAACATGGAAAAATACAACCTGAGAGAGGCTTAATCCTTCTTAGTCACTTTATTCACTCGTATTTATTATAATAGATATTCTTACATTTGAGTTCCAAAACCTCAATAATAAGTTAATAACACAAAAAATTATCAAAATAAATTAAATCTTTTTAAAATACTTATCTATACCGCCATTTTGACTTGTGTCAACTTTTTTTTATTTGTGATCGGTAACTACTGTTTGTTCACAATACGAGAGATTGCTGTAAGTAATAATATTTTTCACATCATAATGTAATTTTTCCGTTTATACTTATTTTATTTTGAAATAAAGAACGTAAATTATGGCTTATAATTTTCCGGGTATCTAAAACATGAATCGGCAACTTTTCTAAGGCATATAATAATATAAATTGGCCGTGAATTAATATTTTAGCGACAATATTTTTTTATAAGCCTCAAACATGTGGCATCATATTATTGAAAAATGGCAGCAATATATAGCTGACCAAAAAATTTACCGGGAACTTAAAATAATAGGTTGGCAACAAAAATATTAACTTGGCATCTATTATTCAAAGCAGGCTTTGTTTAAATATTTGTTTCTACCTAACTAACCATTTTTTATGTATCAATTGCTGGTATCATTTTAATTACGGGAGCACTAAAATTTCAGGAAACTGGAATATTTTTAAGGTTCCATACCAAAATGGTTTAAAAGGAAGCATGTGCTACTCTGTCTTGTCACAATGTCTATTTGTTCCGAAATTGCTAGATCGATTGAGTTGAGATTTTGTAGGTTGTATGTCCCCTGGTGCTTTAAGGGGGTAATTAAGAAAATTAAATAAAATGGTTTGCAAGCTATAGGGTCATTGTTAGTAACCATCAGGCGGGCCGTATGCTTGTTTGCCACCGTCGTGGTATAATTTTTTTTGTCTGCGGGACTGGTATGTATGTTGGTTAGGTAATGGTCGTTTTCCACATGAATCTTCCATGGCAATAAATATTTAAAAAAAATAAAATTCTGAGTAATTTGTATTTTTTAATAAGCCTAGGAAGATTTAGGTGCGAAGACGAGCAACAGAACAAGGAGCTTAACTTTGATCAAAAGTTAAAATTCAGTGCATTTGTCATAAAAAAAATTGCTAACAAAAATATATAATAAAATTTTTGATCTATCTGGAACCCATAGTATGCAATTTTCCCTCTCTTTATTAAGTATTTTGAATGTATACATTGAGCACTTGAGCTTTAGGTTATACCTACTTCCAAAAGGTAGGCACATGAAATAGAAATAGAAATCATTTATTTTCTTAAACATGGTAAAATACATAACTATAAGTATAGATGTCATGATTGATGTCATTTTGTATCACATGTTTAGCCAACATATGGCAAGATGACTATTTATTTTTTAGTAGAAACACTACTACATTCATTACATTATACAACTTGTTTTATTTAAATGTCAATTAACAACAGGCATTGATTATTATAAACTGCAATATGTTTTTTCTTTTCCTTTAAAACTTAAGAAGCTGTGTAGAAGTAAGGTAGGCGACTATACCTCTTTTTTTTTCACAATAGAAAATTAACGATCCATTTCGCCTATGTATCTTTTTTTCAGCCCTATGAGGGAAAACTAGGACAATCGCACGATTTTTCTAATCTAAAAAAAAGGAAGTATAGGTAGATATTTAGGTAATTCGTACACAAAACGCACCCTTCATATGTTCTATTCACTAGGTACGTAGGTATTTAGGTAATACCTACATTACCTACACAAAAGGCGCCATTCATTATGCTCTATTAACTAGGTTGGTATTTTGGTAATACTATACAAAAGGCACCTTTAATTTTTTCTAAATCATATGTGGCATATGAATTTTGGTTCTAGATATCTAACTATAGATACTTACCTACCAATATTCATAGACCCTAGTAACTTTTTAAGAATCCATTTTATCTTATAATTACAGCTCGTGTAAAGTTGCCCGTTGTACTAATATTGAATATGTAATTCACTTTAATTGCTTCCTAAATATTTTAAAAGCACCTTATTTTTAACCGACTTCAAGATTTCAAAAGAGGAGGTTTTCAATTCGGCGTGTTTTTTTTTTTGTTTTTTTTTTATGTTTGTTTCTCCATAACTCCGTCATGTCTGAACCGATTATGAAAATTCTTTTTTTGATTGTAAGTATATACAGGGTGGAAAGATAAGTCGGGCCCTGGAGGAAAACTACCTTAAAACGTTGAAATAGCTCAATTCACTGAAAGGAAACGTAATCGTTTTCGATTAAAAAAAGGCTTCTTAAAATGCTTCCCAGTTATAAATTCAGTTTTCAATATAATTATTTGATACCTACCTATAGTTAAACAATGGCTATTAAGACATTAAAAAACAGCTCATATGTACATAATGTACGGCCCCAAATTAGTCGCCAACCTATTAATTTTGGTACCCATTTTTATTTTTTAAAGCTACCCAAATTCAATTATTTAGCAGCCTGGTTAAATACATGCCGTAAATTATTTTAAGTGTTGTATGGTTAAGAGGCTGACAACACCCGATGATCTTCAAATTGACTTTACTCAAACAGTTTTAAGCTATAACTACTTGTTTTGAGAAAGGAAAAAAAAAATATTAATATTCCTTATATTTGGAAGAACTTAATTCCGATACACGATTGGGCGAAATCGGCTCGATAGAAAATAATTCCAAAGTTACATCTTAAAATTAGCTTTAGACAGTTGTATGTCTTTAGTTTATTGACTTATACGTCTGTAATAACTAAGGACAAAATTTCACCACACTAATATTAAAAACTTCATTGTTTTATATTTCTCAATTAAGGCGTAGTTTTTTTATTATTCATCATTTTGTAAAATTTGCAATGAGCTTCCATACTAATCGTAACCTGTGTTTCTCTTTCACTCGCGCTGAAATAGATAGGGAGGGAATTTAGCTATTGTCAGCCCCTTAAACATTTGAAAATTATAATTTGTATAAATTATAATTACAAATTAGTACATGTGCGCATTTCGGAACGTTTCGTTCTGACTCTGTTTCAGGGGCCTGCTATCGAAAGTTCAGAAAAGCAATTTAAATTAAATATTTTTTTATTGAATGACGTTAAAAAGATATTTCTGTCTCTCTCTATTTAGGTACTAACGACGTGAAAAAGACAACGCGAATAGATTCCGAGTATTTCGAATTTGTATTAGACCTCGCACGCGGATTGACATTGTAATTCCAAGGTTACCAAGGTCATTTTGTCTCACGCTCGCAGAAAAATTGAGTTTTGCTTGCTGTTTTTAGGTATCAAAGAACCCTCGTTCCTGCTGCTCAGGTGAAAATAAGTTTGCCTGATTAATAAAAATAATAGTCTAAAAGCGTTTTCCCATTACGATTCTGCTAAATCTAAGTTGCTTAAGGCTCCTTATTCCCTAAAAGGTCGAAAATCTTTATTAATGAAAAAAGGCGCATAAAATACTATTTGTAAGCTAGTTTGAAGTATTAGTAATACCAAAAAATACCTTTGAACCATATTTATTATTATTAAGTACCCAAAAAATACGATTCTTACAGAAAGTGTCCTATGAAGTGTGATTTATAGATCATTTTTAAAAATTCATACTTAATTAAAACTTACCACTATAGTAATGATTTTTTTTATCGTGATAGAAATATAGTTTAACTTTGCTATGGTAATATTTTTAGGGCAAAATATTTATAGGGTTTTCGTGGAAAAAATAAAATGTAACCGTGCTTTCATCGAAAAACTGGCATATAATCAGAAGGTATTTTGTCTATTATCCAAGATGAATCTTCGATTTTTGTTTCCATGGCCGTCTCAGACATGATATACTCAATTGAATTTTATTCAAGTTGAATAAGAATTGTTACCCTTTTTGATGTAATTATGAAATTAACGGTACATCTAACTGGAAAATCCGGAAAGGCCTTCCAAGACAACCATATTTTTTCATATTTTACTCGTTAAATTTTTAATATTTGCTCCGATGGCCGTCTAGATAAATCAATAAACTATTATATGCATCAATAGTTGATTAAAAAAACTGAACATTTTCGCCATAGCCTTCGAAGAAAATGAAGCATTTCGTGAAATTCGCGCGTTTTGGGAATAAGGCCTCTTAACAGAACGCTGTAACTTACTAGCTACTTCGTTTTGCTTCACTTAGCCTCCACCTTTCCAAAAGCTCGAGCTGCTGTAAAAAATACTCAAATTACTATAGGTGAGCCTATAATAGTTGAAGAGTTCCCTCGACTTCTCCAGGATCCTATCATCAGATCCTGACCTCGTTACAATGGGACCAACGTGTATACTCTTTCAAATATTAAAATAATTTTCCAAATCGGTCCAGCAGTCTTCGAATAATCGGTGAACATACATAAAATAAAAATAGCAAAATTGATAACCTCCTCCTTCGAAATCTTGAAGTCGGTTGAAAATACATCACGAACGGACGAAGTGGCTGGCTAGAGGTAATCTGTTTCTATTACATTTTTGCGTTATAAAAGTTCATAGATAAAAGTTGACGATGACACACTGTTCCGTGGAATTCCCTCAACCAGTTTACCATACCTACTATAAGACAATACTAGATAATAAGCACATCACATATTGTGTTCATCACAAGGGCTCGTTTGGAAAATTAGTTTTTCCTTTGTTGTGCCTTTATTCAGCTTTTTACGTATAAATTCCGTAAAGAGACATAAAACATTATTAGTTGGGTTGGGACATATACTTATAAGAAACATTTCTTCAGGGCTCGATTCGACATGGCATAACTGACAGTCGCTTGCAAGACAACTATGATATCACACTTCTGTGACAGTTGAAATTTGGTGTGGAATCACTCAAGAGTGATATCTAAAATGGTGGCCATAGCCATAGACAAAACGCTCTAGCGAGACCTACTAACAGCTTGACAGTTAGGTGTGGACACGTGTAGACAGATGGATATCACTCTATCCAGTAGCGATACAAGTGTGACATCCACGTCTCACAGTTTGGCATGTCGAACCGCGAACCGCGGCCCAGTTCTTTGAGGTTTATATTTTTAAAAGTAAGTCCATGTAAATTATGTTTGATCGAACGACATACGCCTATTTTGATATTATCGCCCCTAGAAAAACCTGCTTCACTTGTTTCTAGAAACAATTAATTCTTTGTTACGAGATGAATTATGAACTATGATTACGAACTAGACCGCTCGTGAAGTATTCTGCCCACCACGCATTAAGCGCCGCAGTCAACGTTGGAAAATTCAGTCAATTATTTATTGGCCTGTATTTGTTGGCAAGAAATGAGTAACAATAATTGCATTATGTACTTACCTACCTACCAGTGGCGGAGCGTCCATACAACCAGATTCCCACCGGCTTGTTTAATTTGTAGCCTATAAAATTTGTTACGAATTCCCTACGAATTATTATGACGCGCCGCCTCTGCTACCTACACTTCGTATGGATTCAAAAACCTCATCCTCACGTACCTCAACTTATTGATGTAATACAGGCTGTAACAAAAGTACTGGTGATCCGTATAATTGTCGTATTGTGAGTAAGAAAAGGTAAGAGAAAAAATTTTGGACTTGATAATAGTATTTTATGCAACAGTTGTAAAAGAGGGGTCAAAAAAGGTGAGTGGCGTGGGTAACAATTTGAGCCGTAGGCGCAGCCGGAGGCGAAAATTGTTAAGAAAAACGCCACGAACATTTTTTGACCTACTTATACGACGTTGCATACAATACTTTTTCTACAATTACACATAGTTTTACAAAAAATGCAAAATTGAACACTTCATGGATATTGCAGTTATTTTGTCAACATAATCAACAATAATTTAAGTTTCACCTTTTAAAACACTGTATTTCAAGAATACTAACACAAACACACACCGTCGTTATTAAATCAATTATCAAAGAGCGACAGAGATTAGAAAAAGTATATTATTTTCAAAGTTTGCAGTTAGCCATCACAAACGAATGGCAAACGTAAAAACTAATGAAAAATTACAAAGTATGTCTGTGGTTCTTTTCATTTTTTCTTTTTGAAAGTTTTTTTTTTTTCTAAAAACGCTGCGTTTATTTAGGTTTCTTAGGTTGGCAGTAATGTATTTTCTTCTAAAGTCCTGACTGCACGCGATTCTATTGTGATTTTGGTGCTTTTATTTAAGTTTGTTTTTTTTTGGGGAATATACTAGATAGACTTTTCTTTGAGTATATTATCTATGTGTTTCTTCGAGTATATAGATGAATGTATAAACGATAGATAAACGGGAGTAGAAAAAAAAAATTTGTTGGGTTCACAGGGCACCTCTGTTAGCAGTTGCATTATATCACATAATAACCCCAGGGTCTTTATGAAGAATACACTAGACAGACTTTTTTGAAATTGCATAAGACATGCTTTTATATTCGTTTGCGGGACCATATAATTGACAGATAAAAGTACCGGAGTAGAAATAAAAAAAATTTCCCTCCATACAAAACCGGTTTATTTTATCGCGACAATTTTTTTTTAGTTTTTCATAATTAGAATACGATAGCAATTATGCCCTTAAAAGGATCACCAGCATTTTTGTTAAAACTTGTAGGAGTACGAGAGTGAGACCCAAACTAAACATTACCTGTGTACACTCAAGGCGCGGATACAGGGGGGGGCAACAGGGGCAATAGCCCCCCCCTGAAACGGAAACCTCGTATACTACGGGGCCCATAGGTGGGGACCGCGAGATTTTTTGTGAAGGAAAGTGCCCCCCCCCCCCCCCCCCCCCTAAACAAAATCCTGGATCCGCGCCTGATACACTCAATGACAAGCAGCTCTCCTTGTATGGACATTTCTATACTGATAGATCCGTATTCATTATACTTCAAAATATAACATTGAACGTAGCGAACTGGCGAAAAACACTTCACTTTTATACTGAAAAGCATATAGGATCATTTTTTCTCAATCTGACACCGCTTGCTTACGCATTCCTTTTTGGTTTAAAATAATTTTACATATTAATCATGTAAAGAAAAAGAAAAAGAATCACACTAATAGGTATTAATTTCTAGGTTTATTGTTAGGTGTTTTAAATGATAATGATAATGTAGTATGAATAGTCACTACATAATACTAATAACTATTACGGCCCGGAATTTTCGGTGCGACTTTTAAAGTTTTAACAAGTAGGGAGAGAACACCACTGTTTATCGATACATCGAATTATCAGTCTATTACTCTATCAATGCGGTCAATTTATACAGGGTGTTTGGTAACCGGATGCAAAGCCGAAAGTAGGAGATAGCCTAGGTCATGTAGAACATTTTTAGCCATACTTGTCTTAGACAAATGTTATTAGTTTTTTTTTAATTTAAATTTAAAAATTTGTCGGAGAAAACTGCAAAACTTCAGACTAAATCGATAATTAGTACTTTTTTTACTGCAGGTAGATTTTTTTTTGTTTTATTTCGTATTGTGCAATGTCTATCAAACACTAGAAAAGTGATTTCAAACATCTGTGTCTAAAGAAAACAAGTTGACAGCGATTTAAAATTTTAGTTACATGAAAATGTAAACGATTTAAGTGATTTCAAAGTACGAAAAAAAAAAACTAAAATAGCCACGAATTTTCAAACCATTTTAAAAACATGCTTGGCTTTTACCCTTTTATTTAAGCTATCAAACACGACTGTAGCTACTGTATCCTTGAAAATAAGCCACCTAAACCAACTGGGTAGCTAAAATGTTTCACTCTACTTGTGATACTTGTGGTATAGTCTAAACAATTTGAACTGAGCTCATCCACTTAGTGTCTTATCTTTTGTGTGTAAACCGCAGGCGCACGTGCCACTATGAAAAAAAGGGTTTGGCTACCTGTTAGCGTTTATTGAATATCTGCTATATGGACCACGGAATAAGATTCAATATCAACTAATACGAAAAAACCTCTAAGTTCTATACGGTTGCACCCAGTACAAGCGATTCAAATGCTCTAGAACCAGCGTAACTCGACACCGAGATCCGAAATAAAAGTGCGTAATTGGAGATCGCGCTTGCACTGGTATTCCGAGCGCACGGCTAGTTAGCGATTAGGAAGCAATTGTAATTTTCCCGAACGGGCAGGTAAAACAGGGTTGGATTCTGATTAAATCATTTAGGTGGATGTACGATTTACAAATATCTAATATATGAAATATATATACATATATAATAGATTTTAATAAATATTGGGTATGTTAAAATTATTATCAGACATGTAAATAATCAACTATTTTAAAATTGCTTTCTTAATTTTACAGCTTAGACTTACTTTCACCTATAGCAAATTATGTACTGAGAATAACTCAATTCAAATATAAATAATATGAATCTACATTATAGTTCTGCTTGTTATCATAATTCGAATGTGTTGTAGAAAAATATAAAAATATATATATTTACAGTACATATTAGTCAACAAAAATAATCATATTAATCTTTTCATCATATTAATTTCATTTTTTTTTCTAGATTAATTAACGTGCCTACAACTATTCCTCGAATGAGGGTTTGTCATGTTTATTACATTTCTTATCAGATTTACAAACGTTTTAAAAGAAAATAAATAAATAACAGATTTTAATAAATATAGGCTGAGTATGTTACAATTATAATCAGTCCTTTAAATACTCAAAGTCAAAGTCAAAAATGTATTTATTCAAGTAGGCATAGCAACAAGCACTTTCGAATCGTCAGTAACGATTATTATCTTAAGCTATTATATAATTAATAGAAATATATTGATGCAATTATACAAATAATACGGGTCAAAATGTATCATAATAATTTCACAATAAAATCGACAAAACTTGTTTTTTTATTGTTTGTTAACCTTTTTTTAATATCTACCTGTCCTTATTCTATAACATTAACCTAATATTTATGTCAAATATTTAGTCCTAACATTGAATAAGAATTTGTTTATTTTAATTAATATGATTATTTTTGTTGACTAATATGTAATATAAATATATATATTTTTATATTCTTCTACAACACATTCGAATTATGAAAGTAGCTTTAAAATTAAGAAAGCAATGTTTTAAATAATTAGTTGATTATTTATATGTCAGATTATAATTGTAACATACTTGCGCATAATGTGTAAGAATTTGTTAAGTTTAGATTAATATGATTATTCTTATAGACTAATATGTAAAAAAAATTGTATACTTCTACAACACATTACGATTACATTCGAATTACGATAACAAGCACAGCTACAATGTAGATTCATATTATTTATATTTGAATTGAGTTATTCTCAGTACATAATTTGCTATAGGTAAAAGTAAGTCTAAGCTGTAAAATTAAGAAAGCAATTTTAAAATAGTTAAGTATTTATATGCCTGATTATAATTTTAACATACCCAATATTTATTAAAATCTATTATATATGTATTTCATATATTAAATATTTGTAAATAGTACATCCACCCAAATGTTTTAATCAGAATCCAACCCTGTTTTACCTGCCCTTTCGCGAAAATTACAATTGCCTCCTAATCGCTAACTAGCCGTGCGCTCGGAATACCAGTGCAAGCGCGATCTCCAATTATGCACATTTGTTTCGGATCTCGGTGTCGAGTTACGCTGGTTCTAGAGCATTTGAATCGCTTGTACTGGATGCAACCGTATAGAACATAGAGCTTTTTTCGTATTAGTTCATATTGAATCTTATTGCGTGGTCCATATAGTAGAAATTCAGTAAACGCTAACATGTGGCCAAACCATTTTTTCCATAGTGGCACGCGCGCCTGCGGTTTACACACAAAAGATAAGACACTAAGTGGATGAGCTCAGTTCAAATTGTTTAGACTATAGTTGTGGTGACGAATCTCATTATGATTTTACAATAAAACATTGGTTCTGAATACTAAGTTGGCGTTGACTTGACATTTGACTTGTTTTAAAAGGGTTAAGTGTACTGGACAAAACTACCACATGCAATTTTAACAAACAAAGGCTTGCGGCGGTGAGAGACAAAAGGGACTGATAGCGGCAGGCGGCGGGCGATAAGACAATCATGTCTCAAGCCATTTTATCTTTGAAAATAGGCTACCTGTACTAATAAGAGGGAATGTTTAGGGTAAATTAAAACAAAAGCATAAAAGATAAGTTATTTATTTTTACGATCAACACATTAAAATTACACATCATCGCTCGTTTTCAAAATGTGACCCGCCGTTTCGAATACAAGCACGAGCCCGTCTTCTTACTTCTGTGGTGGTTGTTCCGAATATCATTTCTTCCCTCATCCTTTCGAACGCCGCTTCTATCCTCTCCCTCAGCTCTTCTACGGTATTAATGACCTCTTGTGTGTAGACTAGCTCCTTAGCTCGGCCCCAAACGAAAAAATCCAATGGTGTCAAATCAGGTGACCGAGCGGGCCAAGGGATTCGTCCGCCTCTGCCGATCCAACCGTCCGGGAAACAGTTATCCAGATGCTCCCTTACAGCCAGAGAGTAATGGGCGGGACAACCGTCGTGTTGAAATGTCACTGCACCGGGCAGCTGGTCTTCGTCAATAAGCCTGGGCAAATCGTTTTGTAAAAATTCCAAATAATTTGCCCCATTTAAATTATTTGGCAAAAAATGTGGCCCAATAAGGACTCTGCCGATGATTCCAGCGCACACATTGACGGAAAACCTTCTTTGGAAGGACACTTGCTTTTTCCGATGTGGATTGTTGTTTTTGTCAGCCCATTGGTGTAGGTTATGGAAATTTGTGATCCCCTCCCGGGAAAATTTCGATTCATCGGTCCAAAGAATGCTTCGCAAAAAACGTCGGTCTTCGATATCCGCATTGAGTAAAAATCGGCAGAAGTCCACTCGGCGTGCAGGATCTCCTTCGTCCAAACCTTGAACTCCGATGCCGCGAAAAGGATATTTTCCCTCACGATTCATTGTGGCCCATACTTTCCATGTGGACAAGTTCAGATTACGAGCTACCACTCTGATGCTCGTATTCGGATCCTCTGCAAATGCCTGACGAACGTCTTCCTCCACTTCAGGGCGATTACGTCCTGGATTCCCTCCATGTTGCACAGCAATACCATTCTCAGGTAGCCTTCGGAATGAATTGTAAAACACTCTCACATTAGGCAATCTCCGGTTTGGAAAACGCTCTTGGTACATCCGTCGGGCCATCGCTCCATTACTGTCAGCTTTGCAGTACATGTAGATAATGTCGGCGTATTCTTCGTTCGTAAACTCCATGTTTACAATGAAGAAGTCGTAATTACACGTGAAGGAGCGCCTACGGCAGCTACAACTTGACACGGTAAATTGAGATGAGAGCGGGAAATTAAACCACAATGAACGTCTAATCGCAACTGAAGTTGTAACTAGACTAAATTACTAGTTTTTGCACAAATACTCATGTAGCTAATCAGTTTATCTTTGTCAATAAAGCACAAAACCGATCATCTTTGTTTAACGCCGCTCACCGCCTGCCGCTATCAGTCTCTTTTGTCTCTCACCGCCGCAAGCCTTTGTTTGTTAAAATTGCATGTGGTAGTTTTGTCCAGTACACTTAACCCTTTTAAAACAAGTCAAATGTCAAGTCAACGCCAACTTAGTATTCAGAACCAATGTTTTATTGTAAAATCATAATGAGATTCGTCACCACAACTACCACAAGTATCACAAGTAGAGTGAAACATTTTAGCTACCCAGTTGGTTTAGGTGGCTTATTTTCAAGGATACAGTAGCTACAGTCGTGTTTGATAGCTTAAATAAAAGGGTAAAAGCCAAGCATGTTTTTAAAATGGTTTGAAAATACGTGGCTATTTTAGTTTTTTTTTTATCGTACTTTGAAATCACTTAAATCGTTTACATTTTCATGTAACTAAAATTTTAAATCGCTGTCAACTTGTTTTCTTTAGACACAGATGTTTGAAATCACTTTTCTAGTGTTTGGTAGACATTGCACAATAAGAAATAAAACAAAAAAAAATCTGCCTGCAGTAAAAAAAGTACTAATTATCGATTTAGTCTGAAGTTTTGCAGTTTTCTCCGACAAATCTTAAAATTTAAATTAAAAAAAAACTAATAACATTTGTCTAAGACAAGTATGGCTAAAAATGTTCTACATGACCTAGACTATCTCCTACTTTCGGCTTTGCATCCGGTTACCAAACACCCTGTATTATATAATTTTAAACAAAAAATAACCGACTTCACTTAGCATCCACCTTTCCAAAAGCAAATGCAGCAGCTCGACTGCTGTAAAAAATACTCAAAAATCACTATAGGTGTGCCTATAATAGTTGAAGAGTTCCCTCGATTTCTCCAGGACCCCATCATCAGATCCTGACCTGGTTACAATGAGACCAACTGTAAAGTATACTCTTTCAAACAAAAAAATAATTTGCCAAATCGGTCCAGCTGTCTTCGAATAATCGGTGAACATACATTAAAAAAAATTGCAAAAAAAAGATCCCGACGAATTGACAACCTCCTCCTTCGAAATCTTGAAGTCGGTTGAAAATAACACTTGCATGCAATTTTTTTTTCTTTTATCAAATGGTAAATAAGCACCCAGGCCACCTAACGTCAAGTAGTCTCAGAGGGATAAGTAACCTGTTCTTGTTATAAAATATAAAGGTTTCGTAACACATTTCAATAAAGCAAATGAAATGGATTAAACTTACCGAAATTTCGAACTTTTTAATCATCAATCGATAACATCGATAAACAGTGGTGTTCTCTCCCTAGCACTTCTCAAAAGCCGCACCGAAAATTCCTGGTCCTTATATTATACACTAAAGCATCCGCAACATGATGCTTCCAAGCCATTTTAAGCCTATTATATTTATAACTTAACGACAATATTTCCTCGCATGGATGAGAAAAAAGATAATTTAACTACTTAATATATCTAAGCAATTTATATGTAAGTACAAATGAGATGGCAATAAATTCACTAACGTAAATACACTTTCTTGAACCTGCGTATGAATAAAATCATTCGCAAACCTTTTTACCGAATAACGGAATCCCCTATCGAGAAATAAACTCAACCTGTTTAGAACGAGGAAATTTGAATGTTAAATGTCGTTATTTCTACATATATGAATATCATTTAATTGATTAGCCAAATATTCTAATTTTATTAATAAATATTCACCAACGACGTGTAGGTATAGTAAGATTTTTTTTGATATCCAAATGTCACGGCAGAGCTCTTGTTCTCTACCATTCAACATTTATTTACTGCTCTAAGAGCTGTTCCGTTCCAACATCCTAAAATATTGTGACTAAATAACTAGATTAGTCAATAAAAAAAACTTTTAACAAAAGGGTTTAGCAGGCTAAGGAAGGACGTGTGGCCCCTGTGAGGAAAAGTTGAATTAGTAAATGTCAATTGTTTGTCGCCTCATAACTAGTAATCACTCCAACTTTCAGCCCTCTATCTTGAACTGTCTCAGAGATAATGTCAAAAATGTATTTTTTTAACAATTTTTTCAAACTCGTATATCTCCTAATCCATAGCAGCTAAAGCGTTGAAACAAAATCACAGCTACGTAGTTTGAGTGGGTGTATACCCTATAATTTTATTAATATTTTATACGTGAAAAATAAAAGAAATAAATGTCAATTTATTTTTTGACAGCTCTTTCCAACATGTTTTTTTGAAAGTACAATTATGAAAAAAATCACGTAAATTGCTTATAGTATTAGCTACTAGCATACAAAAAATCAATTGATTATATTTGGTGCAACATACTGTAAAAAAAAAAAAACTAACGAAAGTATTCAAGTATCAAGAGTAGGCTTCTGAACTGAAAGTTCGTTTTTAAGTTTTATGTTTGTTGCCTAGCAACAAAGGGTGTATTGTTTTTAATTTGACGTATGACTGTCAGAAAAGGTCACTGAACTACTGCTGTGTTAGCATTTGTAACTAATTTTACTAACTACTAAATCAACGAAACGACGGATGTGCTATTTTGCTGTGTTTATTATTTTATAATAGTACATTACTTACCAAGGACTGTAAAAGAAAGAAAGCCCGAAATCGCAGGTATTTGTGACCCGAGCCGCAGGCGAGGGTTGTAAATATGCGATAGAGGGCTTTCTTTTTTACTGCCCGTGGTGAGTACACAATTTTACGTCTCCATCTGGCCATAATGCGAGTTTTACCGTACGCGTAGCGTGCGGCAAAACTTACGTTATGGCCAGGTGTGACGTAAACAAAATTAATTGGTTTCATTATAGTACACGTATTAACAAAACGAATTAAATAACTCATTAGAGCAGATATCACAATATAAGTCACTTAGATAATGACTATCGTAATATTCGTCGTCCCAGGTATAGGACAATGTTATCCTGCAGTCATCGCAATATCCTTTTAACATAACATTTTCGTCAGAGAGCGATATCTCAATACTGGTAAAGACTGTAAAAACAGTTGCTTCGCTATTAACCGTGGCAAGTTGAGCCCAAATATTTTTGATTTTATGATTTCCATCTGAAAGAATGTATATACATGAAGTTTCCGTTTTTTTTTTATTTACATTTAAAACTTACTTTCGCCATTATGGAAAAATCGGACTCCTCTTCTACATAACGTGTTGTATATTCCCTTAAACAATTCACTATTATGTTAAATGTGCTAGCGTATAAATTGTATAATAGTATTGTATAATTTAAAGATAGCTCATACCTAATAAATCATAATGTCTAATGTTATATTACTCGGAATCGACAAACGCTTAGTTTATACGCTAGCACATTTAACATAATAGTGGATTGTTTAAGGGAATATACAACACGTTATGTAGAAGAGGAGTCCGATTTTTCCATAATGGCGAAAGTAAGCTTTAAATGTAAATAAAATAAAACAGAAACTTCATGTATATACATTCTTTCAGATGGAAATCATAAAATCAAAAATATTTCGGCTCAACTTGCCACAGTTAATAGCGAAGCAACTGTTTTTACAGTCTTTACCAGATATTGAGATATCGCTCTCTGACGAAAATATTATGTTAAAAGGATATTGCGATGACTGCAGGATAACATTGTCCTATACCTGGGACGACGAATATTACGATAGTCATTATCTAAGTGACTTATATTGTGATATCTGCTCTAATGAGTTATTTATTTCGTTATGTTAATACGTGTACTATAATGAAACCAATTAATTTTGTTTATAAAATAATAAACATATAGCACATCCGTCGTTTCGTTGATTTAGTAGTTAGTAAAATTAGTTACAAATGCTAACACAGCAGTAGTTCAGTGATCTTTTTTGACAGTCATACGTCAAATTAAAAACAATACACCCTTTGTTGCTAGGCAACAAACAAAAAACTTAAAAACGAAGTTTCAGTTCAGAAGCCTACTCTTTATACTTGAATACTTACGTTAGTTTTTTTTTTACAGTATGTTGCACCAAATATAATCAATTGAGTTTTTGTATGCTTGTAACTAATACTATAACCAATTTATATGATTTTTTTCATAATTGTACTTTCAAAAAAACGTGTTGGAAAGAGCTGTCAAAAAATAAATTGACATTTATTTCGTTTATTTTTCACGTATAAAATATTAATACAATTATAGGGTATACTCCCACTCAAACTACGTAGCTGTGATTTTGTTTAAATGCTTTAGCTGCTATGGATTAGGAGATATACGAGTTTGAAAAAAATGTTAAAAAAATACATTTTTGACATTATCTCTGTGACAGTTCAAGATAGAGGGCTAAAAGTTGGAGTGATTACTAGTTATGAGGCGACAAACAATTGACATTTACCAATTCAACTATTCCTCACAGGGGCCACACGACCTTCCTTAGCCTGCTAAACCCTTTAGCGCAGTTTCGTGAGTTTTTTAATCAATATACTTTATAAATACACAAATTTATCTAAACACAAAATAAGAATAAATAATGTTGCACGATCGCAACTAATTCCTACCTACTTAATGCGTGCATTAGATCACTTCATGCCGCCCTCGTCACGATATGAACCCCGGTGTCATTGAACATACCTTATAATATAAATACGGAACCAAGCTATCCTAAAACATTCTACACCAGACACGATGAAAAACACATCTGAAATCATTACAACATTACTGTTTTTACTAAGTGTAACACCCATTGATGGAAAAAATGAGAAGGTATTACTTGTAGCACCAGTGTTGTCACCAACTTCTCATGTTAATGATAAAATATCAAGGACAGCAAAGGATTTCCCACTTTTGATGGTGTTGGCTGGCCAGACTAATCCTACTCCCGATGAAATACCCAAAAGTGAAGGAGATGTAAAGCCTATTTACGTTAAAGTAAGTCACAAAAGGTGTCATTATTTTGGTAAAGGTACTATTTGGCGGCATGCGCTTACGCTTTTAATGCTCGTATACAGTATTGAATGTGTACAATGTACGACGTATGACGTAAGCGCCCGCCGCGCCAAATGCTACATTTACCAAAATAATGATACCAATATCTTTAGTAAGTAAATATATAGTCTCCCTAAAACCCACTTCAAGACTTAAAGGGCTAATATAATATCAGCTGATGGGCTATTAGATTAAGCAAGTTTGACCTTAATGAAAATGGCGTTTTCAAAGATATTGGCAAAATCACTACTTTAAGTTTTATTATAAAAGTGCCAGTTTCTCGAAAACTATGCCATTTCCATTAGGGCCAAATTTGCTTATCGTCGATTGATTGCCCATCAGCTGCTCTATCAGCCCTTTAAAACTTGACGTTGACTTTAGGGACACCTAGTTTACACTCCATGACAATGAAAATGGGTCACATGAACATTTCTATACGAGGCGACTTGTTTTCATTGTACAAACAGCAACACAGTTAACTGACCATCGATAGACCTTATTCCGTTACAATAGGGCTACAAATGGTCAGTTAACAGTGTTGGCGATGGTACTACAGTACGTACATATATCATCAATTATTTATGCGATTGACATATTACCGTTAATTTTCAGAAACTCGAACAGCAATCCAGTTACCCGATTCGACGACTAAAGTATAATAAACATAAGTCATGGAATTAACTCGAACTCTGTAATATAATTACGATTAGAAGTAAGATTAAGATAAGATCAGGAATATAATATATCAGCATATTGCGTATGTAAGTTGTGTTTTTTCCTTTTTTTCTTTGAGTTTGACGTCATTGGCAATAATAGTAACATCAACTTATATGTTTATCTTTTAGGCCAAATAATCACGATAGATTTAATAACGCTACACTGGTCAGTAGTTACTAATGTTACTATGTTCACCAACCGTTGATGCCGTTGTTGTTGATTCAAATCTTGAAATTGATTTAAGTACCAAATAAATATGATTGGGTTTTAAATACTTGTTTATTGTCTGGTTTAGGTGCTAGGGTAGATTTTCCATTACAACAAATGAATAACTGTGACCCTGAGTCTAGCAAAATTTACTGACGTAATAATGATAACTCATATTGCGACGACGCAATTAGAAAAATACAGGATTTAATTGCATAAGATAAGAAAAATATAATTTCTACTGAAGAATATAAAAATAAACGACACATTACGGCTAAATCACACTTCCATGTGTTCACATACAACCTGACTGTCTCTGCCGAAACATCTGCAAGTCGTAATATTCAAGACAATGGGAATAAATGTTGTTTTATTATTTGGAGTATCGTTGTTTACCGTAGCTGTCTGTTTCCAAGAAAATGAGGTCACCGAGGCATCAATCAGCATGGCTGAGGTCAGATTCACAAGACTGATTTAATTATTCACGCAGGGCCTATTCTTCGTCCAACGCGATCAATTTAAATAAGCAAAAAAATATGCTTGTTGGTTACTTTTAAATAATTGTCGATTGAATAACACAAGTCATATTATAATGCGTAATTTAGATGTTACAAGGAATCAGGTGCCCCCTTTTTGGTTTATCATTCCAGGGTAAAAATTGATTTCTGTCAGTGAAGTATTTATCTCATTTGATTGTTTCAGAACAGATTTTAAGCAAAGAGCACAGCCTGGTTCTACAGCGAATAAAAAGACAACTTTATAGACCAAGTACGTACCTAACTATACCTCGTTACTTAATGTCTTTATAATCAATATATTTTAATAAACGCGTTAGGTAGGAGTAATCTGTTTGTTCGCGAACTACACGAAAACTGCTGCACAGAATTTCATGAAATTTTGTAGGTACTTATACAGTAGGGTTAGAGGCGGGGTAGAGCAACATTTAGAGTAGTTTTTCCTCCAATAAGCTCACGGGCAAAGCCGCGGAAACAGCTAGTATTACATAAGTATACAGAAATTTCTTAACATAACCAATGTATTAGGGTTTTCACCGGCTAGAGCACAGTCACGGGCCCCAACAGTGATTGTCGTTCCTGAAAGAGGTAAGGGCCAACGTTGTTTACGCACTACTTTTTATTTTATTGTTTATGTTGTTTTATTTTAACGTACATTATTGTAAGTTAAGTCTTATTTTCTGACGGCATCGGCAATGCTATAAGAAAATACTTTGTAAGTTGTTATAAGCTACTTTTAAATCAGTGCTTTAAATTGGAGAGATTGTATAATCAATTTTGCCCTGCAACTCCAAGAGTATTAGATTGGTGATCCCATTCTGTTTATACACTCAAGAGCTACGAAAACGGGTCACTTCCTATGTCAGTTTCTTAGTGGCTTTAAAATTAACACTTTCACTGCCACAAACCTAACTCGTTAGTAAGCAATTGTAATTTTCAACTCTATTTGTAACGTAAAACTAATAAATTTATTAGTAAAAGTAATATTTTTAGGCACCGCTACCGTTCCAGCATATGGCACTCTTCCCATGTCCCCATACAGCGTGAACTCCCCCAACAGAGGCACAACGGTGATCGTCAGTCAAGTGCCAGGTGAGATGTTTAGGCTTAGCCTTCATGATATTGACCATATATTGTCTTGCATACTAATTTGAGCTCATTATAATCACCTAGATTTTTGTATGTACGAAACACAATACGCTGTAACGCATCAAAATTTGTTTTTCATAATAATTTGTGGCCAAAATAATAACATAACATATGTTTATTTCCTTGTTGCAGAATATAATTACAACGGTATTGGTCGAACCTACGGCGTTGTACCGGTATAATATAAGCATATAAAAAGGTATACTGCCATTTCGCCGAAAGTCCTTTCGCCTAATTTCATTTCCCAAACAAATTATGACAGAACGTTTAGTTAGCATACCAACGTTTACCAAATGAATTTTTTCCCATAGTTTTTTTTGGCCGAATTTTCATTTGGAATAGGGTAGGTTAGTAGTATGCCAAATAAAAATATGTGAAAGGTACCTACGCGAAACGTATTATGCAATCTGATGATTCTGCCAAATGAAACTATGGGAAAAATAGTTTGTGAAGTAAACCATAATATATAAAAATAATATTCATACTTTCTCACTGAATTCTTAATAAGTATTTTTTTTCCTTTCGTACATTCAGCGTTTAAAATTAAATAGATTACCGACATTAATTATGTTTTATTATACTCGGGAATTATTTTTTTGGAAATTGTAATAATGATAAAAAAATGCATTTATATCAGACTAATGTACAGTCGCCATCAGATATATCAGAGCAGCCAAGGTGGTCACATCTGAACAACGCCTCCACTGTCATGGCGATAAGTGCATGGTCAGGTATTTTTGCGTACCTTGACCGCTCTGATATATTTGATTACGACTATACCTATCCTTACAAGTAGGAAGTATTTTCTTGTGGTAAACCAGAAATGACGTTATCTTTCGCCGTACAAAAGCTACATCTATTCATTTGCATGTCGCGTCACGTAGTGAGGTAGGTACTTACTGTTTTACTTATGTGAATGTTAACTACTATGTTATTCTGGTACCCGTTAATAATCTGATGATGACTACAGAAGGATTTACAGTATCTACAGTGGGTATACTTATAGTAAAATAAAACTTAAAGAAAAATATCACAGCAACTTCATGCAACCGCCTATTGCAATGTAGGTCTGACTGACTTCTGTAACTGCGTTTATATTTTAAATGGGTATCTAGTACCTAGGTACCTACAATAAATTAACCCCATCACTACATAGTATAAAACAAAGTCGCTTTTCGCTGTTTGTCCCTATGTATGCTTAGATCTTTAAAACTACGCAACAGATTTTGATGCGGTTTTTTAATAGATAGAGAGATTCAAGAGGAAGGTTTATATGTATAATACATGCATAATACAGTAGAGCAACACTGATAATTTTAGAGGTTTCTATTGTGATGTCGTAAATAAACACATTTTTTGCGTTTACATTGCAAACGCTGCTGGCTGAACACTACGAAATAAATCAAAATAATGTACTACACTATTGTACACCTTAAAAAGGTCTACAAAAAAGCGATGTATATGATGGTATATGTCATGTGGTCATGTGTCCGCGATGGTATATGTCTATTTCTTAGGGATAACCCACAATAACCATTTTTTATTATTGTAATTCATAAACGTCTCTCAGGTCTCCATTAGTTAATTTACGTTTTATCTGTTTCTAACTGTCAAAGTGACATATAAGGACAAAACATAAATTAACTAGTTGAGGTCTGAGAGATGTTTATGAATCATATACATGTGACTCGGTTCGAATTTAAAAAACTTGTAGGTATATCTCCCGTTTGACCAAATTTAAGCCTCCGAATTCATACTGTATATTTTGTATAGTCAGGTAGTAAATACTCGTACTAGCTTCAGTTTAAACAATTATTTATCTCCCCCTAAATAATCATTGACATAGACAGTTTACAAAATAATTTAACAATCAATTACTTCCCTAATTTCGGTTTATGAACCACTGACATAGATTAGACATTAGGTTGAGAGTGTAGTCAAGTTCCCAAAGGAGTTTATACCGAGACACCTAGATCTATATGCAAAAGATAAGTCCCGTCTGTTTCACATAGTAACGTACTAGGGTAGGCAAATTTGTACTTAATTTTGCCACCTTATGGGTTTTAATCAAATGACAATGGCCGTACCTTTTCCACTTAACTCGGAATCCCCCATAAACGTGGTTTAATTGCTGCACTCTTGATTTAATTACGGTGAACCATGCACAACATGATATGGCGACTCTACGTAATGTAGAATGGAATATACCTATACATGGAAAGAGATATTTAAATTGTTGATTGATACTCAAACTTTAGGGTTTTAGGGTTAGGGTTTCGTACCTCGAAAGGAAAAAACGGAACCCTTATAGGATCACTTTGTTGTCCGTCCGTCCGTCTGTCAAGACCCTTTTTCTCAAGAACGCGTGTAGGTATCACGCTGAAATTTATATCAAATACTCAGGTCTACTGTCTCTTGGAGCTGTGAAAAAATCAAACTTCTAAGCCAACGCAATCAAAAGATACAGCCGTTTATGCCGCAAATTTTCGAAACTCGCAATTGAATCAAAACCTCCCGTGACCTCAGAATCTTGAAATTTGGTACGAAGCAACGTCTTATAGCACAGATAAAGGAAAAATTGCGAAAACAGTAAATTTTTTGATACATCATATAAAAAATATTTTTAATCATTTTAAAGTTACTACCCCTTTCCTCATGAACGTGTACTAATACTCAGGTCTATCATACCTTTAAGCTGTAAAGATTTGTACGGAACCCTCGGTGCGCGAGTCCGACTCGCACTTGGCCGGTTTTTTTAATACTTGATTTAAATGTAGTAGACAACTTTGATGGCTAATGACAAATTTTAGCCCTATGACTTGATAACTATTGATACCAACAAGTAATTTCGTTTTATTCGTGCCAATTCCGAATTCCGTGTACAAGGAAAGTGCCATTAACATAAATAATTGCGTTTTTTTTAAATATTTTATTTGTGTCTTCAACCTCTAACATAAAATAATGTAATGTGAGTCAAGATTCGCAACAATAAATAAGCGCTGAGCCCCCGCACGCAAACGTGTTTAAAAAAGAAGCAAACCGGGCATAAGCTAAATCGACACAGCATTGTAACTAAGTATATGTAAATAAACTATCTTAATCTCGCATAAAAAAGAGGCCCTCACCACATATGAGGCATATTATATGGATACATTCCAAGCCGGCATCCGGTTTAAGGGAATAACCAGATGTATACGTGCGTGGACTGTGCAAATTGCCGGGCGTATTATATCACGTTTTGCTCGGCCGGCCCGTACAGCGCGGGTATCATCTTTTGTTTTCTTTAAGCAATCCCAAATACCTATCAACTACCTACGCTACCCTAATACGTAAAGATATCTCAGGAAAATTAAATCACGAAAAACATTTATATCGAAGAACAAAACAGATTATCTAACTGGTTAACGATAACGTCATTGTGGGAATCAGACGCACCGCTTCATACGAAACGAGTGAGATGTGACGTCGCACGGACTCTGCAGAAAAAACTGGTCATATAAATAGGTTGGCGTTGTGGGTCCAGCGCCAGTAAACACAATGGGACGCGTTGGCGAGGTAGCGGGCTTATTGGCGCTAGTCGCCTTAGCAACTGCTAGTGTGGGGGACAATAGCCTGGATGGTGGGGAGCGGGTGGTCCTAGTGGCGCCTGTGTTAGCCCCTCCGAGGGACTCGAGGACTCACAGCAACGACCGCGCGCGGCAGTTTCCTGTGCTAGTGCTACTCGCGCAGCAGAATGCGCCGCAAGGCCGGGCTGAGCCTTCAGCCAAGTCTTTGGGCGGACCGCCCAAGCCGATTTATGTTCAGGTGATTAGTGATTTATTATTTATATCTTGTAAGTATGCCAGCGTGGTTAGCATGTTACGCTTGGAAAAATTAGGCACTATATGTAATTACAATTAGATTGTATATTAGGCAAAATTTATAAATAAAGGAAAAGTAGAAAAATCCACCGCCTTATGCGAGACTCTGCCCATCGCTCTGACCAACTGAGCTACTGAAACTTATCTGATGGCTGCGAATTTTCCCACCATATCCTTCATTTTTATGTGTGTGTTAGAGGGGGGGGGGTAGTTTTTTCTACTATTCCTTTATTTCTAAACATTATAGTAGTCTGGTGAGTTTAGCCTATCCAAGTATGTTAGATGCTTAGTTTACCTACACAAAAAAACTAAAACGATTGCTATTCTTATAGGTATTTGTCTGGTTTTTTATTTCGGATTTCGTCAATCGCGACAGCTAACATCCAAACGCGAGCACCTAATCTTGGCGATAATCTGTATTTACCTGCAGGTTCTACTTTACAATAAATATATTTGATTGTTTTTTATTTTTTTTTTAGAATTAAGTCATCCATGGAAAGCTTTTTGTAAATAACTATATGCTACATAACAAGCTTAGCCTTGAAACTTATTAAGCTCTTGTTTTGCTAGGCGAGCCATAATTGTGACGCGCTACCAGTTTAACAGAGCGTCTCGACCGGTCGATCAAGTTGCTTCTTCGTTGTAATATACCTATATGTAAATGTGATCATCAGACATAGAACTTTTAGTGGCAGGAATAAAAATGTCATAGGGACATCCCAACCATAGGTATTTATCGATAAACCCTTATGACAGTTATGATGTAGGTAAGTACATAAGAATAAGAATAAGTTTATTGCAAAAATAAAAGATTACAGGATATGTCAGGGGTCTCCGCACTAGGCTTCGCCTGTATCGCGGTGAACCAGTTACAGTTACACTTAAGAACTAAGTTACAAAATCAAATAAAACACAATTTTTCACATTTTTTACTCTAACTTAGATACATAGGTAATTGTTCAGCTATTGATATACACTCGCGATCAAAAAAATCGACTCAAGCAACATTTTTTACTTTTGGTCGTATTTCCGGAAAGCGGGAAATATTTTAATAAAACTTTGAATGCAATTTTATTACGAATTTATTCAGCTACAAAAAACAATAAAAGACATCGATCTCAGTTGCGTAGTTTTTAGGTTATCGCAGTTTTTGTACAAAATGGCATTTTACATGGTTATGATATGCACGAGTTGCGCCCTCTGGAGACCAATAAAAACCGGTGTAACCGGTTATTTCTTATCATTCGCTTATCAGAAGTTGACCAGTGCACATCTCCTCGCAATCTTACACCGGAATCACCTTCGAAAAATGGATACCACCGAAGCTGAAGCCACCGAAGTCGTCACCTTGGTGAATCGAGGATTCTCGCAGCGTTCTGTTGCTGAGCAGCTGAATTTAAGCCAGTCTGCTGTCTCCAGAGTTTATCGTCGGTTTTGTCGGTTTGGAACCTTGAAACGGAAACAAGGATCTGGCCGTCAGCGGTGCACATCGGAGAGGGATGACCGCTTCATCGCCACCTCCAGTCTTCGTAATCGCCACCGTACCGCTGTTGCCATCCAGCAAGACCTGATGCGGAACCGGGTTGTGCCTGTTAGCACCTCAACAGTTCGGCGGAGACTCAAGGAAGCCAACCTTACCCCAAGAAGACCTGCTACTGGGCCCAAACTGACTCAGAGGCATCGGGACGCTCGGAAGGAATTCGTGGCGACCTACGAAAATTGGACCTACGACCAATGGAGCCGCGTACTCTTCAGCGACGAGTGCAGAGTGTGTCTCCATGGCAGCGACAGAAGAGGACGGGTGTACCGAAGACCTGGAGAGAGGTTCGCCCAGTGTTGCTTCGCTGAAACAGTCGCCTACGGTGGAGGTTCCGTCATGATGTGGGCGGGGATTTCCATGGAGGGGCGGACCGAGCTGGTTTTTGTTGATGGCGGGGGTCGAGGCGGTGGTTTGAATGCAGACAGGTACATCACCGACATCCTGCAAGACCATGTCGTCCCCTACGCCGGGTTCTTTGACGAGGGGTTCCATTTCATGCAAGACAACGCCCCTTGTCATACCGCCCGCGTCACAAAGGAGTACCTTGACGCAGTTGGCATCCCGACTCTGAAGTGGCCACCTCTGAGTCCTGATTGAAATCCTATCGAGCACTTATGGGATTACCTGAAACGCAAGGTTCGAGCTCGCAATCCTGCTCCGGAGACAATTTTGGCCCTGAAAGAAGCTTTGGTCGAAGAGTGGGAAGCATGCCCCCAGGATACCATCAGGAAGCTGATAAGGTCAATGAAGAGACGCATGGCATGTGTGAAAAAGGTTTTTGGTGGTAACACCAGGTATTAAAGATAAAAATAAATTGTTATTCGTTCATGAAAATGTTTTTTCTTTCGTTGTTAAGGTCATTTTTGCACCCAAATTTTACACCTCCTTGGTATGCTAGCTTGTTTTTCATGAACTGAAATTTTTCGCCTGAAAAACATGCTCGTATTGAAAGCTGACACTGTTAGCTCTAAAATGGTACCGTTGCTTTTTTGATCTCATGATTGGTTCCTGAGATATTAAACGATGAAATTAAAAATTAGTTTGAGTCGATTTTTTTGATCGCGAGTGTATTTGACCATGACAGTCAAACATAAAGGTAATTAGGTAAATCGTGTCCAATACAATTAAAAAAAACTTAAAACTAAGTAAGGAAACATTCATTTTGAATGTAGTTGAAACTAAATTATTTTATCTAAAATATCTTCTGTCTCAGAATAATTAAGCGAATTAAGAAATTGAAATAAAAGTTTCTTTGCTTCAGTGGTGGTGCATAATATGAATTTGAAAGTTCCATGTATTAATACAATATACAGCATGAAGTTATTATAAATCTATTACGAAATGTATTTTATCGTTTTGTCTTAGTTATTAAAATTATTTCTTGTTCTTTTTTTTCTCATAAGTGTTGAAATATACCATATTACCATTATATAACGTCGAGAGGTAGTTATCAGCATACAGGTTAATTTATAATTTATCCGGTGAACTAAGTATGTGCTTTGAAATGTCAATTCTAAACAGTTATCGATAAATTTGATATTGGAAGGAAGTTAATTGACATTTTTGCCACAAAGACTTCAATGTCTGGTGATCTTTATGAAATTAATGTAGAGAATAAATTATTATGAAACTTAAAACTTAGTATAAAATTACACGTAATATATTGTGAAGAAAACCTTAATGTTATCCGCAATAGGTGGGTATCTAAGTTCTTAAGTTAATTAACAGAGATTTTAAACGGTAATGAAATGACGTTGACGAAAATCAGCACACCGCTCCGGTGAGGAATTTAGTGTTTCAAAGTAAAATCTTCGAAAGTTCCTACTCCTAAAAATAATATATATGTAGGTATTTAACAATATTTATCCGTTACAGAAACTAGAAGACCAAAAAGAGCAACAGGAGACCAGAAACACTCGGAGTAATCGTCAAAAGCGACACTTACTAAAGAAAATTCTATTTAGCCACGGCGGTGGCGGTCACGATGGAGGAGGTGGCTACGGCGGTGGCTACGGCGGTGGCTTCGGCGGTGGCTACGGGGGCGGCTACGGCGGCGGTGGTGGCTACGGAGGTGGCTACGGTGGCGGTGGTGGCTACGGCGGTGGTTACCAGGAGCCGTCTAAGACAATAGTTGTTAAAGTCGTTCATGAGAATCATGGTAAATATTTACAGTACTTCATACCTATTTCGTTCATTTATTTATCAGATCATAACTTCTCCTTACTACTGTTAGAGAAAGGCGTAACGTGTTTTGACCGCTTATACTCTAAACCCCTAATTCATAAACGCCCTAAAACTTAATTTAACTACACAATAATCATTTATCCTTATTCGTCACTTTAGCAATTTTATTTGTTAGAAACAGACAAAACATAAATTAACTAAGTAAGGCTTGTGAGACGTTTATGAATAAGGGTGTAAGTTATTTGTAATGAAATTTAATGATTTTCCTTAGAAGTTATTGGCAATTTTAAATAATGTACTAAGATTATGTTTAAGTATTTTCATAATGGCTGCACACTACCATACTGTTTTCTTTTTATTTAAAGGTCACGGTCACCACGGCGGAGGCGGTTATGGTGACGGCGGAGGCTACGGCGGTGGCGGCGGCTACGGAGGCGGTCACGGCGGCGGTTACGGTGGCGGCGGGGGCTACGGCGGCGGCGGCGGTTACGGCGGAGGGGGTGGCGGCGGCGGCGGCGGTGGCTACGGCGGTGATAACCACGTTGGCTACGGCAATCAAGGAGGTGGTTGCCCAGGAGGTTGCGGAGGTGGTTACCAAAGCAGCGGTGCGACTGCCACCGCTACTGCTACGGCTACTGCTCACTCTAGCTCTTACGGCGGCGGGTAAGTAGAATGTTTTGACTACCTTTAAAATAATATGAGTACCTAATTGTTTATACTAAAAAAACCACCCATCTCAACCATGACCGTCAATCAACAATATGATCATTCATTTGCATTTTCATATTTCATATCCGTCTTTAATCAGGTTTTATTTATCTATTTGTAATAATGAGACTTAACCGCGTACATATTTTAACAATTACCTTCGACGTTTCGAGGACGACATAGTCCCCGTGGTTCCGATCCGAAGAAAGACTGGCTCCAGTTGACATCAACATCTTCTAGCCGCGCGAGTTTTTCGAACTACCCGCACTTGGTCTTGATTATCAACTTAAACGTTTTGCTCACTAGGGATGTCACTCAGTCGACATGTACTCACAATCCTCCTCTTCCTTCCATGACGTCCTCGAAACGTCGAAGGTAATTGTTAAAATATATACGTGGTTAAGTGCCGTTATTAGATATGTGTAAAAACCGTGGAAGTTTAAATCAGGTTTTTTTTGCCAAATGTCACCTTAAGTATACAAAGTGTCACATTGACCTTTACCTTAGTTTCTGAACCTAGTCATTAATATGTTATATACAATACTAGATCACCTTCGAGTATGTATCTGCACTCATATTATCCAATTTAATCATGTGTCATAAGATCTTACTTGGAACAATCAATCAACAACGATCATTCATTTGCATTTTCCTGTTTCATATCTGTCTTTAATCACGTTTTATTTTCCAAATGTCACTTACTTATACAAAATTGACACATTGACCTTTACCTTAGTTTCTGAACCTAGTCCTGTATATGTACTATATTAGATCACCTTCGAGTGCAATATGCACTCATATTATCCAATTTAGTCATGTGTCATAAGATTTTACTTGGAACAATCAATCAACAACATGATCATTCAATTGCATTTTCATATTTCATATACGTCTCTAATCAGGTTTTATTTTCCAAATGTCACTTATACAAATAGTGTCACATTGACCTTTATCTTAGTTTCTGAACCTAGTCATGAATGTATAATATATTAGATCACCTTCGAGTATGTATATGCACTCAAATTATCCAATTTAGTCATGTGTCATAAGATCTTACTTGGAACATATTATTAGTTTGACCTGAAACGTCTTCCGAACCTTCAAGTCATTGCTCTCTTACTTACAGGCATATTTTGAAGTTTATCTGTGTTTTTCTGATAAAAATCTTGGCTGGCTGGCTGGTAAAGCCTTTATTACTGACATGCTAGTACGTTGCCTTAAGTATCACTGGTAGGCCTCCCAGATATTAGACACATGGGTTGGGATGGGATTATGGAATAGCCGTGTAGCAGTAGAATTGTAAAAAAGATATTTAAAGTTTTTTAATGACACCAAAATTTTACATTAACCCGGATTTTTTTTCAGGTACGGTAAAAAGCGCTAAGTCTGAGCTACGGTTAACAACAAGCCCAATGACATTTCTAGATTGTGAATTATTCAGTGAAATAGTGAGTGAGAGAAACATTATTAATGTAAATAGCTGTAGCAGTATAGCGAAAACAGAAAGACAACCATAATTATAATAATTATATTATTATATATATAATTATATTATTATATATATAATTATATTATTATATATATAATTATAATTATATGATTGAGTTTTTTGTACTGTTACTGGAGATGTAAGTGGACAGTAAAGAATTATGTGCAATAAAGAATAGGATTTTGACTCTAACTGTGTTTTGCTTTCCTTTCATTAGACATTTGTATAGATACTTATCGTAAAAAAAAGATTTTCAGTTACTTATTCAATAAAACTAAATATTTTTAAAAAAGGGGTTTAAGGGCCGAGCGTCGCGAGGGCGGATTGGAAGTAGTCTTAGGAAAACTGGTAAGTACAAATAAACGTCTACTTTCCGCACAAAAGGAAAGTAAAAAGGATGGAGTACTAGCAAAACCACTAAAAAGCTATTATGGCACAAAAACACTGGATACAAAAAAAAGGAATCGGATTTATAACGTTTTTAAAAAAAAATTAAATAATATGATATTCTCGAAAGACAGGATGGCTAAAGCTGTAGTTGAATTTGAATAGAGTTCGTGGGCAGGTGTCCCCTTTGGTTTAGGCGGACCCTGATTTGGTTTAGGAGGACAGCTCGCTGAACTCTCTTTCTCACAGGGCTTGCAATTCAGATATTTCGAATAGTAATTTGTATGGAAATTATTCGAAATATCCGTATCATCCGGATAATATCCGGATAGTTGCAAGCCTTAATAGGAATACGAGACCGACAATCCATTTTCACGCCGAGCAGGTATGTAGGTATAGAGTGCTTTTCTCGAATATACGGTGAAATAAAGAATGAACCTTATTTAAAAACATATAAGTTCCGTTAATAAGGCGTTGGTCTACTCATAAACTTCTATTATATTTTTCACTTCAGATTCGATAACCATCCTGGTACGAGAAAAAAATATTTGTTTTGAAACCAAGGATGCAGGTCTGATAAGTTGTTTGAAATGCCATTACAGTCCCCTCGAGTTGATGCGCCCGAAATAGGATACTTCCGAGCCTGTTATAATTTAAGGAACGTAACGACGATATTTCATTGCATGTTTGAGAAAAAGCGTTTTTAATTTTACGAAGTGCTTAAATGGGAAAGTAATTTCAACGTCGGCCAAATAAATGCATTATAATCAGCAAAAAAATTTGATGGTCGGCATGGGTTAGATTAGGTTAGACTTTTGCTAAGCAACAGATTTTTCCCAACAGACCAGGAGTGCGATTTTTGAATCTCACCAAGTGACTAATTCTCACCGATGTGAGTGATTTACTATCGGAAATCACTCACATCGGTGAGAATTAGTCACTTGGTGAGATTCAAAAATCGCACTCCAGTTGCATTATACCCAATAAAATGAAATCATGATTAAAAATAAATTAATTAATAAACATAAAAATAAAATACCTTTATTTCAGAGCATAGCGATAAAAAACCGTACCAACTCCTGCAACTTTGCCTACGGTGCTTATCTTTGCCTGGCTTGAAAACATATGTTTATACATTTGTTCCCGAAAGGCGGCCATTATTAAGAATTAAAAATATATTTAGTAGAGACATAAAATTACTGTTTTTTAAGCCAGGCAAAGTTAGACATCGTAGGCAATGTTACAGGAGTTGACGGTACTTACAGTCACTGGCAATAGTATCTACCTAGACGAAGGCCGCAAAAATATGTGACACGCGCTGTGTCATAAGACCTTACAAATAAGAGCGTGTCACATATTTTTGCGGCCTTCGTGTAGGAAGATACTATTGGCGGTGACTGTACATGTTAGTGCAAATATTTTATCAATAATTATTAGCATCATGAAATCAAAGTTTGTGGGAAAATTCAATTAATTTAAATAATGATAACAATATTAATAAATAATTAAAATTAAAAATAAAATACACTAGAATAAGGTGTCACAAATGATTATTTTTATTGTCATCTATCAAATCCTTTTTTTGCCTGGAAACGCGCTAAGCATATTTTGTTTACCTTATTTTATTTTTCTATTGACGCCGAATATATATATATATAAATTTATTTATATACCTAAGCGTTGAAAAACAACTTGAAAATTTGTATCTTCATCTGTCAAATTGTATTGATTTCCTATCAACGCATTAAACTACTACCTAATCGAAACAATGCATTAAACTACAAAGTTTAAGCAAGAAATATGACCTGAACTCACGACACATACAAATGTGACGTGAGTTCAGGTCATATTTCTTATTGCAACCAATAAAAGATAATTAGATACAATCAGATTCCCAGAGTGTGTATTAAGTGGAGTGGAGAACATTAAACAAGTGATTAATTCTAACAAAACCACAAACAGGATTTTCCTAGGTACAATTAAGTAGTGCCATAAATCTTACTAGGTATTATTTATTACATCATTCTTTTGTAAATACCACGGTACTCAATATACGTAGGGTCAGGGAGGGAACAGTCGCTAGGATTTTTTCAACAGGCTGTTGCATGAAAAATATAAATCCCTGAACCAATTGTTGCAAGCACAGAGCACCGTGCATTATTACACTTTCATATGTAGCAAATATATTTGCTGTTACTTTCACCAAAAAAGATATATCCATTCTTTTTTAGATATTGGGAATCGAGCCGCTGTGTACCGGTTGCTGTACACAGTGACTAGGACCCGCTAGTACACAGTGGTTCTAACAGTACACAGTGGCTCGAGTCACTGTATACTACGCCCTGTAAACAGTAGTTCTAACAGTACACAATTGCTAGGTACGTAGGAATCGAACCTAAATTATATAACAAATAACATTTTTGTTGAATAAAACGGTAATTTGAATAGGTAAGCACAACCCCCGGAATAATCGTTCCTGATTTCATTCTTGATTTAAAATAGGTACCTACCTAAATGTCGCATGATTTATTCACTTTCATTTAATTTAAAAAAAAGAGTGCATGAATTACTTTTAATAATCACAGAATTTTTATTCTTATTCATATTCAAGTAAATTTTAGTCCAACTCTGTAAGGTGCACAGTGGTTCGCGAGCCACCGTGTACTTTTCCAAAACGAACGTCTGTTGACCTTGGCGTCAATTTGTATTTTAGTTCAAATTTAAAACACAAACAAACACCTAGGGCCTTGAATTATCAGCCAATACTAAGTAGATTAGACACACTCTTCGATAATAACATAAGTAATTGAAAATCTCGTACGAGTTGAGAAAAAAGAGGAGTGAAACTGATCTGGAAATGTAATTTTGATAGCATCAAACACAAAAACGCACCATAACACATTCGCATGGTGCCGGAGCGCCTCACTAACTAGTTCGTACGTGGTCGGGTACGGAACGGTTCCGATTGATGTAGAGGACAGACATAAAGCTCTTTCTGTTTCTCGCACAGCACATTCGAGTCACTGTTCCCACCGAGCGACTGTTCCCTCCCTGACCCTACAGTCACCGGCAATAGTATCTTCCTATACGGAGGTCGCAAAAATATGTGACACGCTCTTATTAGTAGGGCCATAAGAGTGTGTCACATATTTTTGCGGCCTTCGTGTAGGAAGATACTATTGCCGGTGACTGTACCTACCTACGGCTACAAACAGCAACACCCTTAATGGGCTATCGGTAGTTCTTATGCCGTTGCAATAGGGATTACAAATGGTCGGTTAACAGTGTTTGCATAAATTGCATTGGTACTTGTGGTTTGTTACGTAGCTGTATCTCATTTGACATATTGGGGAAATAAAACGACTACCTACACTGGTAACCCGAAGAAAAGGTATACAGTAGGTAGGTACATTTTTAAAGGTTTATATTATTAATTTAAAAAAAATAAGGTTTTGAAACTGGTACTGGATTTATTAATTCCGTTTTATTTTGTTAATTGAACCAGTATTCGCTTCGGAAACCTGGTATAAATAAATACCTAGTCTAAATAGACAAAAATAGATACCTTTAAAAAATGTTTACAAACAGGGTAGGTATTTACAGTTTAGTTATATTCACAAAACCTATAGTTTCGATAGCGAATACTTGACTATTACTAAAATTGTAAGCCGTTTCGTGAATAACATATATTTATTAATTTTAACATACATATGAAATCCTGTCTTGATCACACAGCATTTATATTTATAAGCTAATTCATTTAAATAAGACCAGAGAAATAGGTACCAAATGAATCTGATGAAGTGAATGAAAAACAAACTTTTTTTGACAATCGTGTAAACTTAGGCACAAGCGCCTGTCGATATATTACTGAACACCACATTAAAAATGTACGTTACGCACTAACATAACATCAGGCGTTTACTATATATATAACCAACATTGGTAAGGAGTCACCGCTAATCGCGCATCGCTTCCGCCCCAACAACTAACATAACGCGCCACTCTGACAGCGCCTCCTTATCAAAGAACTTACCTACTAAGTACTAAAATCTGGGGTCTTCTAGGAACGATCTGGCCCTAGAGGAGAAGCAAAGCAACGTTTCCTCAGTTCTTTCGGCGATAAAACTACTCTTAATTCTTGGGTTTTATCACTATCATACTATTCTGGAGTAAAAATATAAGTAGTAAAAAGAATGCGAAAACGTTAAAAAAATGTTTGCCTTCGTCCAAAAACTTTATACCTATCTAGATTGATTTGCAGTTTTAACTTATACATCCTGGGCTTATATTATTATTATTGAAGTACTGCCGATGTGCCAATTTTGTATGACCGGGGGCATGACTCATGTAAGTATTAACATGACCTAGGTTTCACAATTAAGTAATCAGGATAATTATGCAAAACACTAAGATCACGCCTAGATATAGATTGTGATGACTACTTATGATTAATAAAGTGACGTCTTTATCGCGGAAAATAAATCCCAGGGTGCCAGGGAAAGGAATGAGCTGAACTAATTAGAAAAAGTTATTATTACGACAGTCACTGTTCAAGTTGATAAAACTTCAAAAACTAACATTATAGTGCATTAAGTAGGTATTAGTAAAATAATATATAACTACTTACCAAAAACCATTTTTTTACCAAGATGTTAGCATAATGTTAGCAATAAACTGAAATGATCCCATGAGTGTTTTTTTTACTCGTGTGTTGATGTAATGCTATTGGTCCTAAGTAGATATTCGATGCTCACAAAAAACAGGATCAATTTAGACCGTAAAGTCATCATCTTGAAATGTAAGGGGAATTACAGAATTAGCACCCGCTTTGGTGTTGATGTACGGACTATTGAAAGTAAGAGATTTAAATAAGCTACCTATTAAATGAAAATTAAGGGTGTTTTTCCCGACCACGGAACAATGGTGTTCCGGACCTTTGGGAGGCATATACGGAGCCGAACCCAACGCGCAGAGGCCATTTCGACAATTTAATGAAAAGTGAGGGGTACACTAAGCGAATGTTACCCCTATCCGTGTCCGTGTCATGGGAATGGGACGCACGCAGAGACAGCACCCGCCATGATGTAAGGACTATTGAGAGCTAATGGAGTCTCAAATGTACTAGGCTATTGGGTGAAAAGTATGGACTAACTACTGGGCTATTGGATAAAGAACCGGACGCCTGCCTAATAAAAAGGTATCGAATTTTATATCCGGCAGATGGTGACTCGCCTTTCGCAAGATGGGCTAAGGATGTTTATTATTAACATGCATTACCGACCGCGACGGTATATTTTAGTTCATAAATAAAACCTATTTTAAAATTCATAGTGTCCTTTGAAGGGATTAAAAACTCAAACCAATTAATACTCACGGTCTTAAAAATCTTTGAAATACGCCAATCAACTCAAATAAAAAATATGATTGTTGTTTTATTTGCTTGTGTTATTTAAAGATATAAATACGAGCATTACCGTACTGACGAGTCTGACACCTATTCAACAGCCGTCATGCTTTGATCGAACACAATTAATTTAATTGGCGGTCGTGATCATGCTGGGGATGCTAAAAAATAGGACAAGTATGAATTTACGTCAGTGACGGAATATACATTATTAGTTGCTGGAGTCATCGACTTATTTTTATTATTACCTACTAAAATGCTTTGATCGAACACAATTAATTTAATTGGCGGTCGTGATCATGCTGGGGATGCTAAAAAATAGGACAAGTATGAATTTACGTAAGTGACGGAATATACATTATTAGTTGCTGGAGTCATCGACTTATTTTTATTATTACCTACTAAAATATGTACTTACATCATAAAAACAAATTAAAATTAAAATACGTAAATGGTTTGGGCGGAGGTTATCAAATTCGGAATAGGTTTAATTCTGACTCTTCCAGCTTCTTATTTAGTCAGCTTCTGAGTAGATCATGTTTTTATTAGGTTTGATTCGGAGTTAGTCCGTTTCTGAACATTTCTCATACTATATTCAGCAAATTCTTATTTAATCTTTTTCTAGGTAGGTCAGATTCTCAGTAGGTCAGGGAGTTTTTTCGTAGTAGGTCAGATTGGAACAAGGACAGATTCAAACGAGAAATGTTTATTTTTAAAACAAATTCTGATCAAGTATATTTCTTTACTATGGCTGAATCTAATTAGAGGGAATTCTTAATACGGATAGGTCTTAATTAGTTATTTTCTAAATTATAAGACTTCTGCGAAGGTCAAGTATAGTTGGCTAGAAAATAAGATAACACTGGATATCAATACTATTTATAATGACTTAATTAGTAATTAAACGAACTTACCTTAAGTGAAGTTCCATTACAATTATACGAGCTTTGTGATTCCGAATATTATAATAACTTGTAGTAGCTCGTCGCTTACGCCCTTTTTGTCACGATATGTTTAGAGCTGAAAAGACTCCTAAAAAAATAACACTTAGAAATACAACTCCAATACGTCAAGTGACACACGTCACTGTCAACTCCTACGCGCCAAACTCTCATTTAGTTCAGAGCACCGCTGAGATGTATAAAGAAATGTTTACCTCTCAATAGTCACTTGATTATTTTACAACATAGTACTGTAGTCTAGTATGGTACAGTACACTTATACTGGGTTTAGCTTATTGTAATCATTAAGCACGGGTGGGAGGGTTACTAATATTCGGAATCACAAAGCTCGTATAATTGTAATGGAACTTCACTTAAGGTAAGTTCGTTTAATTACTAATTATACTTCGCTTTGTGATTCCTTCATATTATAATAACTTGTAGATGTTCAGAGACTCGTAAAATAATCAGAACTAGATCCGCATATAAAACAGTATAGTTAACTAGAGAACATCAGAGAGAGAGAGATCTATCTGGTCCAAGGTATGAAACAATGCCAGGTTTAGTTTTTTATTTCTGGTCAATCAACGTAAGTTAGCTTTGTAGCATTAAAGTGAATTATAATAATTATTTACATATGGATTAACACTACACAACCGTGATAGCGATTGGGTTAAATTATATAATTATATGTTTGGTTTCAAAACAAATGAAATTAACATAATAATCTGTGGATCTTGACCTGATTATGGACAAGAAAGTTTATAAATATTATTTATGTATGTTCAATCACAAAAGAAAATGTGATTTGTAATATTTAAACAACGAAAATAATCATATATTATTAGTATCATGACTTTTACATCTGATGAAAGTATACCTGCTCGGCACATGGTATCACTACAGAACCAAACAACCCAATACCTGTGACTGTGAAGATCCAATAATTAAAATATAAAATATTTTTAATAATATCGTATTTTAATAAGAATGATCTGTAGAATTCTAAGTAATGAAACAAGAAAAAAAAATCAAGTAGTTTCATTACGTTTTAAGGAATTCTTTTTGAAGAGGACCACACCTGTTAAGTCAATTTAGAGAAACCCCCTAAATAATTAAATACTTATATCTGTTTATGTGTCATGAAAGTATTGACAGTATATAATCATTATAATGAACCAAATCTTAATAGGACACAATCTTATACGAGTAGATGTAATATGGCAAATAACAAATATATTTATTTTTGTGACTATTACTATTATTATATTATGTTATGAAAACATAGTCAACATAGGTATAAATATACAATGCAGCCCAATGTAGCAACCCAATGCGGAATGACCGCCAAGGGTTCAAAGCACTGCCTTGATAAGTATTCTACCAATATATATAAAACACCGGTTCACAATATTAATTAAAATTACAAAATTCATTGCATAACTCTGCTAGCAGACCAGAGATATTTTGGCTACCACTATAGGTACCTATATGCTGACATAGTATTATTTCAGGTAGTGCTTGAAATATTTTGCTTTAACGTGCTTATATAAATGATTGAATCAATAAAAGCATAAAATACAGCATTATTACATCATTAAAAAATCGTTTCTATGGCACGTCAGCTAGGAGGCTCAGAGAATCCCAACTGTTTAGAGTCCATATCTTTTGATACCAAATGGTGACAATGAGCTAAGTATGTCAAGTACCATCTTTCTTGAAACATCATGACAATAGATGTCAAAAATAGGTAAGATAAAGTAGGCATGTACACAAAAATTGTAATAGGTGGCATAGCCTTCAAGTAAAATATTAATGATTTGTTAACTGCATTATGTTATATTAATGATAATAAAATCAATAAGATGAGCAGGGAACTTATCTTACTGAGCAAAAATTTTGCTGTATAATTATACCTTTAATAATTATTAAAGGCTATAACTAGGTTTAGTTATAGACAATTAGACACCAAGTGCATCAATTTTGTGATAACCTTTCTCATATAAAAGTATGTGTTGAGTACACACAGAGTATATCAGGATCGAGCATTAATTTACGATAGGTATATAAACAAGAAACATATTTTTCTCACAACGGTATGCACTGCTTTTTACATTTCAAATAAGCATTTGACACATCAGTATGCAATTTACTAGAACAAAGGTAATCCTTTACCTAAAGAAAAGGTTTTTATCTTTAACAGTCTACATATACTTAAACCTTTAAAAGCGGGCCTAGTCCGCCTAGTGGTTACGATTAGGTTTAATATTTATTTCAGTTAAAGAGTTTAATTGACAAATAGTTTAAACTAATAAGCGGTAAGCGTAATTTCCACTGAGTGTCATAATCCGTCAAAGATGTGCCACAACTGCCACAAGGGCATATTAAACAAAACAAAAAATATATCATTGTAGTCGGGTATATAATGTTTCAAATTAAGCATGGCAATATTTTATTTTTCCCCCTTAGCTGATATGGAGTTCTGTTACATATCAAAATTTTAGCAAACAATGCCAAGTAGTTCAAGAGTAACAAAAAAAAAACCATAAGCAGATTTAACAGAGAGTAACCATATGGTTACCTAATGATCATAGAGGGATTAAGTAACAGTTGCTTTTATCAAGCAGTTGTTATGGCTTGTGCCAATAGGCAATTGTTTGTCTTTATAAGACAAAAAAATCGTTTTAAATGACTTTATATATTGTCAAATTTGATCCAATGTAAAATTATATTAAGTAGCTATGACCGACAAATACAGTGGTGTGGGCTCCATTACATATCAGCATGGTAAGGGAACCGAATAGTTATGCAATATACTTGCTAATATATGCAGCGCAGAATACTTTTATATTAGATCCATTTAATTTAAGTATTGTTGTAGACTTTCTTAACACTGGTAGTTGTGTCTATTTCGAGTCCGACACACCAAACATTAATCAGGCTTTCTGCTGTTGTTGATAGGTACTGAAAATGATACAATTGTAATAACATAATATTAGAGTAGTAGATAATAAATGCATCATGTTCTGTTTATTTTCACACAATTGCTGGATGTTGCTTTGAGTACTATCCAAATACGTGAACCAAGTTCTAACGTAACTCTAACAGTGATGCATTTTTCTCTGTTAATTAGGCTAAAACATAATAATAGCCAGCAGTGCAACAATTGGTAAAATTTAACAACAGCTGGAATAAAACCGAATGAATGTAATAATTATACAGCCTGGATTTTAAGTATGCCTGGAAATTAAGTAGTTGCAATAAACTCAAGTTTTTAGCATCATATAGAGCCAAAAATAGAGAATACATAGACGCATACAGTCAAATTATTACATCAGTAGAGCCTAGGAAAGCAGAACCACGCATGTTCCACTGCAATGCCATCATTGTTAATTTTTTGCTTTGAGTAGAGCCTAGAATAGCAATACCACAGAAGCATACAGTCTGACTCATAATACTGGGCAGTAATGTCTTCACTGTTAAATTTTTGCTTCGAGTAGAGCCTAGGATAGCAATACCACAGAAGCATACTGACTCATAATCCAGGGCAGCAACATCCTCACTGTTAAATTTTTGCTTCGAGTAGAGCCTAGGATAGCAATACCACAGAAGCATACAGTCTGACTCATAATCCAGGGCAGCAACATCCTCACTGTTAAATTTTTGCTTCGAGTAGAGCCTAGGATAGCAATACCACAGAAGCATACAGTCTGACTCATAATCCAGGGCAGCAACGTCCTCACTGTTAAATTTTTGCTTCGAGTAGAGCCTAAGATAGCAATACCACAGAAGCATACAGTCATAATCCAGGGCAGCACGGCATAGCATGTACTGCCTTTATTTAAATTTTTTGACTGGTTTATAAACACAGATATAGACAATAATGCCATCATTGTTGATTTGTTTCAAGGGATAGGGTTAGCATAAATAAAAGTGCCATAAACTTTGTTGTTATGTTGTGCTTAATACAGCAGGATGCAAAAAATTTTGCTAAGTGATTTGGTTAATATTGTGAGTACCGCCTTGTTCAAATAAATATCCAGCGAGACCACAGCTGTCATAGGTTACATCAAGCATTGCTTTGATCAGTATACCGTGGATGTAAAACTGAATTATGAATAATCAGCCCAGTAGGGTCTTGATATGCATCATGACGGTTCATGCTATAATGATTCCATGCATCTTCATCACAATGATAATTATATCTGTATTTCATATCCCAAGTATGTAAATTCTGTCAAAATTATATCTGTATTTCGTATCCCAAGTATGTACGCGCATGTGACTCCTTTGGAGTTACAGGCCTCCATAGGTTACGGTAGCTGCTTACCATCAGGCGGGCCGTATGCTTGTTTGCCACCGTCGTGGTATAAAAAAAATTAAAAAAAAATGTAAATTTTGTCAATATAAATCTCAAGACGCTTTTTCTTAAATATGTACATATTTCTTGTATTTTCATCAAGTGAGACTTAATGATTTACATCATTTTATTAAATAAATTTCTAATTTGGTTGCTCAGTTACATCATAGTATGCCATTGTACACTATGTATATGTGTTAAGAAAATTAAATAATGTAATTGTGTAATACTTGTTCATGAATATAACATATTCTTACTGATTTATTGGACATTGATTTGGTTATTATTATCATTTAAAGTTCCAATTCTATCAGTTTAGTACAATATGGGACTTCTTATGCGTATTCTACATGCATGCCATTATTATTTTATTTTGCATTACTTACAAGAGACTAATCTAGGACTATTTAAGGGTTTATTACTCATTGAGCCTTTTAATGTTTTATTTGTACTTTTATATTATGTGACGGATATATGTACTACACGAAGATGTTGATGTTAACTCTTATAGAAAGTCACTTTCGTTTACGGTTCAACCAACATAACCTTAAAGTATAATCGACAAGAGAAGGTTACCTCTTTGACGTAATTTGTTTTTGACATCATTCAAACCTTTAATAGTACATTCACAGTCGAAATTGCAGCTACTTTTGCTTATTTCGGTGTTTTCTTTCGTCGGCGTCGGCGTCCTTTGTCGGCATCTCCAATGTTTTCGTAATGCATTTTTCTTGCAATAAGTTAATTAGGAACCTGAAATACACTTTCCACCACTTCATATGCTATATTTAGGCAGCAATGCATTTTGATTTTCAACTTTCAATCGGAAATTCATTTAAAATATGAATAAAAGAAAGAACTATAGCGCGTGACGTTAGGGCGATAGCACGAAGATGAGAGTTTGGCGCGTAGGAGTTGACAGTGACGTGTGTCACTTAACGTATTGGAGTTGTATTTCTAAGTGTTATTTTTTTAGGAGTCTTTTCAGCTCTAAACATATCGTGACAAAAAGGGCGTAAGCGACGAGCTACTACAAGTTATTATAATATGAAGGAATCACAAAGTGAAGTATAATCGTAAGTTTTCTGACCATTTGTAAACAAAGCTATGATAAAACAATATTTCTCTAGCTCTGTCAATTTCAAACTTAGTTCCAAAGTAATTTTCAATGGAAAAGGTAATAAAAGTTATAAGCACGGCTAAAACCAAACCATGTATTCTTCTGTGAGAGTCAGGGCATTCAAATGCTACTTGTATGTGGAGTTTGAAAAACATATCATGGATCTCGACCCCAAAATCACCCTGTATAAAGCCGAGTATACAGGCTGACTGGTAATTCGACCTATTCCTTGAAAGGGGTTATTCTAGAAGTTATTTACAATGTTATTAGCCCAGTCAACCAAATTCAGTGGTTTTCGAGTTAGTCAAGTTTTTAGTGTTTTTCAAAAAAACGCCATAATTCGGCCTTAAAATGGCAATTGTAAATAAACTAGAAACATGAATTAGGATGGTTAATTACTTGTTTCCTGGTAGCCAGTGAACAAAAGGTTACTTCAAACAAAAAATCGTGCCAAAAAAATTAAGACTTTAGATATAAAAGGTATATTATTATTATTATTTTCAATAATTTTGTAAATCATGTCAACATTTGTACCTTTTGGGAAGGTTATGACTTGAGGAATCCATTTCTGTAATTTTTACGCGAAGTGTCATACACTTTTTTTTGGGTAATCGTCTTTGATTTTTAAAAAAATTAAAAAACCGGCCAAGAGCGTGTCGGGCCACGCTCAGTGTAGGGTTCCGTAGTTTTCCGTCCGTCACAGTAAGTGTCCCCCACTTAAGAGTTAAAATAACACCGCCATGTAGGATATGATATTAGCGTTCCACGTACAGCGACATCTATCGGCAAATTAAGTAAACTATAGCGCGCGAGCTTAAAGTATGGAAGATGATTTTTATGGGATAATTCTTTATTGCGTGAACCGATTTTCACCGTTTTTACTTTATTTGAAAGCACGTCATTTCATTGTGATTTTGTAGAAATTACAGGTACAATAAACACCTGCTTATACGGTTAAATTACAAACTTAGTACAGAAATTATTTTGTAATTTTTTTTCAAAAACTATTCAACCTATCAAGTTCAAAACATTTTTCCTAGAAAGTTTTTATAAAGTTCTACTTTTGAGATTTTTTTCATAATTTTAAAACTTATGGTTCAAAAGTTAGAGGGGGGGGGACACATTTTTTTTCGATTATTTCCGAAAATATTGACATTATCAAAAAATGATTTTAGTAAACCCCTATTCATTTTAAATACCTATCCAATCCAAGTATATATCACACGTTAGGGTTTAAATGAAAAAAAAATCACTCCCCACTTTACGTATAGGGGAGGTACTCTAATAAAACATTTTTTTCCACTTTTTATTTTACCACTTTGTCGGCATGATTGATATACATATTAGTACCAAATTTCAGCTTTCGAGTGCTGACGGTCACTGAGATTATCCGCGGACGGACGGACGGACGGGTAGACATGGCGAAACTATAAGGGTTCCTAGTTGACTACGGAACCCTAAAAAGTACGATAGCTTGTGATTCATTTCTAAAGACCTTTTATTTCTAAAGTCTTAATTTTTTTTTAATGATTTTTTTGTTTGAAGTATTCTTTTGTTCACTGGCTACCAGGAAACAAATAATTAACCATCCTAATTCATGTAGTTTTTTTACAATTGCCATTTTAAGGCCGGAAGTTGGCGGATTTTTTGAAAAACACTAAAAACTCGAATAACTCGAAAACCACTGAATTTAGACCCCTAGCTGACTGGGATAAAAACATTGTAAATAACCTCTAGAATAACCCCTTTCAAGGAATAGGTCGAATTACCAGTCACCCTGTATAACGATCAGGCACACGTGTTTCTTACGTTTTTCAACACACTGGCTAGCATTGCATTGTTTAGAATTTGTGCGGATACTTACTATACTTACATATAAAGTACGACACCCTCTTTCCTCTTTTATAGTCACGTTGAAAACAAACCCATTCTTAATTAATAAAAAATCTCTACCCGACTAAATTAAAACCCCTCGTCTGTATACTATGTCCTTTTTGATAAAAAAAGTAACACTTTATCAGGTTATTTTATTACGGTATTGTTGGTTGTAATACGGTAAAAATACACTCGTGTTTAATATCTAGGATTATTTGCTAAAGTTAATGTCATGAGAACCTCGTTATCAGCAAGTGTGTTGAAAATACTGTTATTTCATTTTTCGTTAAAACATGCTACAAATCATTGTGGTTGACTGTGTATCCGCATGACGTACTGTGAAATTGACTTACACTAGAAATGTCACTTACGAGAGTTTAACGTTATCAAAATCGAACTAAATTAAAAATGCCTATGAATGAATTAAACGTATGCAGTATCTGACCTCATCAGAAAAGGCTTTATTAATGAATTTGACGCAGTCATAATTTGTTTTAGTTATAATTGAACTTACTTAAAATCTGACTTTCTCAGAATTTATTCATTAGCGAATTTGACATAACCAGTATTAAACTTATTACTAACACGACCTCATAAGAGTTGGACGCTTTCGGAACCTGACTAAATAAGAAGCTGGATGAGTCAGAATTAAACCTATTCCGAATTTGGTAACCTCCGCCCAAACCCCTCTGATACCCGGTGGGGAAGGGGTGAAGACGAAGAGATAACTGTCATTGGAATATCAAGACCGTAACGATACGCAACGAGTACGTTCGCGGTAGCCTCGGAGTACGGGACATCGCCGATAAGGTTTGGACACGTAAGAAAAAGACCTCCTGATTACATTGGGAATGTTGCTCTGGATCTGTACATTGCTGGATCCCGAAGAAAAGGTAAACCGAAGACGAAATGGACAGATACCATAGCAAAAGACACGAGCGCCTGCGAAGTTTCAGTAGTCGATACGTCCGATCGCGCGAAGTGAAGAGAAAGAACGAGAAAAGCAGACCCCGCAATCAGATGGGAAGCAGAGAGAGAGGAATATCAAGACCGTTTTTTGGGAGCCATTTTTGTAATGAGGAAAGAGTCTATAGCCTATATCTATTACGTCCCTGCATTAAAATATATTTAAAGTCTTGGAGAGGAGGCCAAGTGAGGTTAAAAGAAGGTACCTCATGCCTCAATGGCTCGTTAACAAATATGAACGAAAACTTGAAGTGACTTGCCAATTCGACAAGTCTATAGGATAATCTTCGTCCGCTTAAAAGTTTATAAAACAGGATTGTAAAATAAAGGTACTTATTCGTGTAAACGACATGAAGACAACATATGAAACAACTCTGTTTTTTGCTGATAACGAAACATTTTATTGAGGGAACTGATTCAACTTAAATACTAGTTGTTATTCGGAACATGCGAATCAGTATCAGGAAGTCAGCACCTATAGTAGATATCTATCTCTGATTTCTAAGTCAAATTTTACCCCCCTACTGGGAGGGTGGGATTTGGGACTATTATACCCAGTGTTGGCCTTTAATTTCAATTAGAATTGAAAATTGATCAATAAGATTGAAGATTAATTCCGTAACTAATCAATTACACTAAGCATCAATTTTCACTAACGCTAGTTCGCATTGATTTCGTGACGACGTTAATTACACTAACCGTCAATAAGAATTAACCTATTAGTTACACTAACGTCTTGAAAATTTAGTAAGATTAACAGTTAATTAGATTAACGTTTAGTGTAACTAAATTAATCCTGTATTGTACTAATAATTAATGTTAAAACTGCATCTCGGGTATAGAAGTTGGGACCAATATCACAAGCTCATGCTGGACCCTGGGGATCCCTACTGGATCTCGGACTTTGCGCATCATCGACTCATGCAGTTTGGGCTCATTCGACTTGTACTGATGAGCAGATGGTACCGGTATCAAAATCTGGAACTCATGCTGGACCCTGGGGAACCCTACTGGATCTCGGGTTTGGCGCATCATAAACTCATGCTGTTTGGGCTCATTCGACTTGTACTGATGAGCAGTTGGTACAGGTATCAAAATCTGAAGCTCATGCTGGACCCTGGGGATCCCTACTGGATGTCGGGTTTGGCGCATCATAGACTCATGCTGTTTGGGCTCACTCGACTTGTACTGGTGAGCAGATGGTACCGGTATCAAAATCTGGAGCTTATGCTGGACCCTGGGGATCCCTACTGGATCTCGGGTTTGGCACCTCATAGACTCATGCTGTTTGGGCTCATTCGACTTGTACTGATGAGCAGATGGTACCGGTATCAAAATCTGGAGCTCATGCTTGACCCTGGGGATTGAACGGGACAGTTTGAACGAATAAAAAAATATTATATAAATGATAAAAAAATAATATTAAAACAAACTAGAAAAAAACTAAAATAAAAAAGCCGTATGCATAAATTACATAATATTATCCAATAACTGAACTAACGTACAGAAGATGCACTGTCTAACTAAATATTTATATCACACATCATGATGGATGACCATGGCGTACCAAGCTGAAGCATAAACACGTTCTACTACTTTTCGCACAAATATTCGATCTAACGAGGCTACGCCATATGAATATCGACCAAGCGCGGATCCATGATTTCATTCAGAGGGGGGGAGGGCAATTTCCTCCACAAATCTTGCGGTCCGCACATATGGCCCCCGTAGCATACGAGGTTTGCGTGGGTGGGGGGGGGGGGGGGGCAACAGGGGCAATTGTCCCACCTCTATCCGCGCCTGGTATCCACTATAGGAACCGTGCGCGTTGGAGGGTTTACCATCTGGTGGTCTAAATCGAAAAAGGTAACTACTCCATGCCAACAGAAGCTGCTAGGGTGCTACCCCCAACATTTGACTCACGTACCATTGTACGTACAAATGCCTGCCATGGTTAACTAATATGTGGCTGAGAATTCTCTGGCAAACTATCACTTCCCAAACTATTTTTCCCATAGTTACATTTGGCAGAATCATCAGATGGCATAATATCGTTTCGCATATTTTATTAAATATACTAACCTAACCTATGCCAAATGGAAATTTGGCCAGATAAAACTATGCGAAATTCATTTGGTAAAAGTTGTAGGCTAACTAAACGTTCTACGATAAGTGTTAGGCGAAAGGATTTTCGGCGAAATGGCAGTACACCGCCTGCCATCAAATAGACTAATTTGGCAACTTAAGTCTGTCAATTTCTCTTCGCGCCAATAAACACGCCTTGTGCTGCCCTCTTCAGTTCACGAACGTTCCCTATACCCACTGAGTGTAATAGTATCCCACCAAAAACATAAATGTAAAAAAAGAGAGCCAAGTTCAATACAAAAATTATGCTTGGCTGTGTACATCAGTCATTTTATAAAGTTATTCAACATATATATTTTTTTTTAATTCTGATAAAAACTGGCCAAGTCAAATCTAACCTACTTTAAGATCTCACATTTTTAAATAACAGCAATTGTTATAGGTATCCAATAAAGCAAAGAAATAGAGTTTAATACTTGTTCATAATGTTATTTTGTTCCTATAAATACATATTTGGATTTTGCATAGAACTGGGCACTCATTTAGATCTCCATTCTTTTTGCGGCGAAGCCCACAGCCAAGCATAATTTTTGTATTGAACTTGGCTCTCCTTTTTTACATTTATGTTTTTGGTGGGATATCATTACTTTTTGTAAAGAAAACTAGGCAGGTATTGAGATTTAATGTTTTTTCTTGCGTTTCCGCTGCATGGTTTTCTTTTTAGGGTTCCGTACCTCGAAAGGAAAAAACGGAACCCTTATAGGATCACTTTGTTGTCCGTCTGTCTGTCAAGACCATTTCTCAGGAACGCGTGGAGGTATCAAGCTGAAATTTATATTAAATACTCAGGTCTATTGTGCCTTGCATCTGTAAAAAAATCAAACTTCTAAGCCAACGTAATCAAAAGATACAGCCGTTTATTCCGCAAATTTTCGAAATTAGCAAGGGAGTCAAAACCTGCAGGGTACTTCCCGTGAACTCAGAATCTTGAAATTTGGTACGAAGCAACTTCTTATAGCACAGATAAAGGAAAAATTGCGAAAACCGTAAATTTTTAGTTACATCATATAATAAAAATATTTTTAATAATTTTAAAGTTACTACCCCTATATACCTACAGGTTCGTACGGAACCCTCGGTGCGCGAGTCCGACTCGCACTTGGCCGGTTTTTTATGCTATTGTCTACATTCTCTTTACTTCTGTTCTGTGTATAATTATGTGGTGCCGCGCGCCGCCGACGACACACCGTTGGCCGGTCGTTTAGCGCGTATCACAAGTTTTTGGGACACCACTTATTTTTTGACTTAACTTTATTTTTATATTTCTGTTATATAGCAAATATAATAATACATGTATTGGGATAGTTTCAAATATCTGCTTGTAACGGTTCCAACGATACACTTTTAAAAAAAATTGTATAGGGACCCCCCCCCCCCTACTTTTTAACTTTTTTAGTTTTAGATTTTTTCCTACGCTTACACACAATTACCGAGCTGGATTCCAAATTTCATCCTTCTAGGTCATCTTGAAGTAGGTTAGATTTAGGTACTATATGTCAGTCAGTCAGTCAGTCAGTGCTAAAATTTACGACTTTTTGACCTTCATATCTTTATAATCGTTTTAGCTAGCTTCATGAAATTTGGGCTTCTAGATGTTCTTATGGATATAATTAAACACACGTAGTTTTATGTGTTTACGTTAAAGAGGTTTTGAGTTATAGAAGGGTCAAAAGTGGCACCAAGTGGTTCGTGTAATATACACTCGGCGCTGGCTAGCCAGTTCCTTTGCTTGAACTTGGCTTGACACGCTGCCGCGTGTCTAGATACGGAACCGGCGAAGTTAGAACCACAGCGTATAATGACATTAATGACCGTTTCTCTGCTTCATGCATCCATGCCATTCATCCATGATATACATACAGGATTTTTTTCAACCTTTACACATATTGTGCTAGGTCAGGGGTCGGCAAACCGCGGCTCGCGAGCCAAATGCGGCTCTTTAAAGGGTCAATTATGGCTCTTCAAGTTTCGCTAAATTTTCAAAAATTAAAAATTACATTATAAAACAGAAAACTACGGTTCTATGAGCTTCCAAAAATTCTATATTTTCCGCCATCAGGCTCGTTGTCAAAAAAAATTGCCGACCCCAATTAGACAGTGCATAATAAACTGAATCACTCTTAGTATGGAACAGACCCCGAAATCGCAAAAGATTTTTGGTTGTTTCATACATTAGTTACATTACGGTCGATCTGATCCAGAGAGTTCTAAACCAGGAGAGGCCTTATATGTATCATTTCCCCTCTGTCAAAAGTATTGGCAGGAAAATCTAGTACATCTATAAAAACAATTTCAATAATCGATGTCACGCATTTTCGTCATCGCTGTCAATGGATAACAAGCTCCGTGAAAATTATCCTAATGCGCTGTTTTTGGATGTAAAAAATGTTATATTTCGTCTAGTTTACAAAAAGATGAAATACCATTTCAGATGTAAGTACAGTTTTACTTTATTTATCATCATACTGTCGTAATAAAAGATTTAACCTAAATCGAAAATCAAGCTTCGTTTACAGAATCGATTCAAAGACAATCGTTTTCTTTCTGACGGGCAGTAACTATTTGACGTTTGACACTTCTCCATATTTAACGCGCTTAGGGGTTGCTGTCTTCTATATTTTGTTTGAAAATACAATCAAAAATGATCCTTGGCTTTTTTGTTTGACATTTGCAAAGACTGCATCCAATAATGAACCATATGTTAACATTTGTACAGTCATATCTATTTGTAATAACGGGACTTAACCGCGTATATATTTCTAAAAATTACCTTCGACGTTTCGAGGACGACATTGTCCCCGTGGTCCCGAAGAAAGACTGGCTCCAGTTGACATCAACATCTTCTAGCCGCGCGAGTTTTTCGAACTACCCGCACTTGGTCTTGATTATCAACTTGAACGTTTTGCTCACTAGGGATGTCACTCGGTCGACATACAACACTCACAATGCCCGGCTTTCGAACCGGCGGTATTCGTTGACGCTTACATTTACTAATGACAGGATTCCATGTAGATGAGATCCTAAAACCATCGTCCCGATTGAAATTGCAGTGTTTTTTGATTTCAATTGCTTCACGAACTTTTCTACTGTAAAACCGACGATCCGTAGAAAGGATTTTAGGATTATGAAGCTCAATCCAATGGTCCGGTCCTGACTCCAGTAAATGCTCAGCAACGGCAGACTTGTTCACCTGACGATTTTTGACAGCTGCTATATGTTCCTTGACTCTTTCTGCTATTGTTCTCTTCGTTCGCCAGGTGACTGAAAAGGGATAACGTCCTTCGGCGACCTTAGATTTTCCCCGATTTTCGACAACGGTGTGTACACGGTCCTTATAGAGTACTTCTCCAGTACTGTACCAATCTTATCCGTTATCCCTTTTACATAAGGCAAAAATGCTGGTTGTCTTGACACATTTGTACGCTTCACTCTTGCCTTTCGTCTGGGTTGCCACTTTTTCACCTTATACCCATTCCACCTAAGTACCTCCTGAATATGCGATATCTCGCTCTCCAAATATTCAGGGTCACACAGATCATGTGCTCTGTTCACTAATGAGCTGACAACCGATTGTAGATGACGGGGATGGTGGTGAGAAAGAGCGTTTAAATACCTGTCTGTGTGCGTCGGCTTTCTGTATATGGTATGTTTTAGGGTTCCACCTGTATGACCGATCACTTTGACGTCCAGAAAGGGTAAACTGCGCTGTGCTTCCAACTCATACGTAAAATTAATCTTAGGATGAATTGAATTTAGATGTTGGAGTAGTTGCTCTACTTCCTGCCTCCCACCCTTCAGAATACAAAAGACATCATCTACATACCGCTTCCACAACTTCACTGCCCATTGCTGCAGGTCTATACTGGCTTCGATATGTTCCATCCAGATATTTGCCAAAACCGGTGCTGCAGGGCTTCCCATGGCAACCCCATCGATCTGGAGGTAATGTCTTCCACAATATAAAAAGTAACTACCCTCTAAGCAGTTTCTTAGCAACACCATAATTGACTCCGACATGCCACTATCGCTAAGCTTCTTTCTGACAACCTCAAGACATTCTTTCACTGGAACATTGGTAAACAGCGACTCCACGTCGAAGCTCACCATTACGTCCTCCGGTTCCAAAGTCACTTCCTTGAGAATGTCTTTAAAGTGACGAGAGTCCTTCACATAAGACGACGTTTTACCCACAAGAGGCGGCAGTACTGACGCAACATGCTTTGCGAGGTCGTAAGTAGGGGAAGAGATTTGACTCACAATTGGCCGCAAAGGCACATTAGTTTTATTTACTTTAGGCAGTCCATATAATTTAGGTGGTAGTACGATCTTTGGTCTATACAAACGATTGAAAACGTCCTCCTCGAATGACTCCCTGTAGTCCCTGATTACAGCCCTAATACGACGAGTGACCCTAGCAGTAGGATTGTACGACACAGGTTCGTATACGAGCCTGTCATCCAGTAGATGTCGAATTTTGCTGTCATAGTCAGTTGAGTCCATCACTACGGTGGCGTTTCCCTTGTCCGCCTTAAGAACCAGGATATCCTCATTCTTCTTCAGATCCTTAAGGGCCGATCGCTCCACCGCAGTGGTATTACTCCTTGGCAATTTGGCTTTTCTAAGAATAACGGCAACATCCTGTCTTAACGCTTCCGCGTCACACGACGGCACCTTATTACCCGTTATAGTTTCCTCGACACCACATATTACAGCCTCATACGGAACCCGCTTAGGCGTAATTGCGAAATTCAACCCTTTTTCCAGTACGCTAACAGTTGCATCATCCAAACTAGCACTTGATAAGTTTACAACTGTGGTTTTAATTCTGTTGGACTGATTTTGATTCGTACTCACGTTTCTTCCATATCGACAAAGCAGTCTGTCATATTTCTTATCATGCCCCGCACTACTCGACTCAAAAATACGATCAGCTTGTTCATAGGTTATCCGATCGAGTAAATCAAAATCATCACCGTGTACACACCGTTGTCGAAAATCGGGGAAAATCTAAGGTCGCCGAAGGACGTTATCCCTTTTCAGTCACCTGGCGTTTATAAGATCGATTGCAGTTGTGGTAGTTCCTACATCGGACAAACGAAGAGAACAATAGCAGAAAGAGTCAAGGAACATATAGCAGCTGTCAAAAATCGTCAGGTGAACAAGTCTGCCGTTGCTGAGCATTTACTGGAGTCAGGACCGGACCATTGGATTGAGCTTCATAATCCTAAAATCCTTTCTACGGATCGTCGGTTTTACAGTAGAAAAGTTCGTGAAGCAATTGAAATCAAAAAACACTGCAATTTCAATCGGGACGATGGTTTTAGGATCTCATCTACATGGAATCCTGTCATTAGTAAATGTAAGCGTCAACGAATACCGCCGGTTCGAAAGCCGGGCATTGTGAGTGTTGTATGTCGACCGAGTGACATCCCTAGTGAGCAAAACGTTCAAGTTGATAATCAAGACCAAGTGCGGGTAGTTCGAAAAACTCGCGCGGCTAGAAGATGTTGATGTCAACTGGAGCCAGTTTTTCTTCGGGACCACGGGGACAATGTCGTCCTCGAAACGTCGAAGGTAATTTTTAGAAATATATACGCGGTTAAGTCCCGTTATTACAAATAGATATGTGTAAAAACCGTGAAAGTTTAAATCAGTGTTTTGTAAACCGGTACGGGCCGGAATTAGCAAACAAAATAAAACGTCTAGGATATTTGCGGAATAAACGAGTGCGAATAATAACGTCGTTGGCATTTTTAAATAAGTGTCGCGATTCGGACATTTTACCTACGTGTGTTAGAATAAAACCGCGTAAGGACATACCATTTTCGGCAAATATTCTAAGGGCTGCGAGCATCCGTCTGTTAAAACAGCTTATAAGAAATAATTATTCGGACTTGGACAAAGTGCAGTGTGAGTTGTACGAGGTGCATTGTTTGTGTAGTGAAGTGTTGACCCGAGATGATTTTGATTTACTCGATCGGATAACCTATGAACAAGCTGATCGTATTTTTGAGTCGGGTAGTGCGGGGCATGATAAGAAATATGACAGACTGCTTTGTCGATATGGAAGAAACGTGAGTACGAATCAAAATCAGTCCAACAGAATTAAAACCACAGTTGTAAACTTATAAAGTGCTAGTTTGGATGATGCAACTGTTAGCGTACTGGAAAAAGGGTTGAATTTCGCAATTACGCCTAAGCGGGTTCCGTATGAGGCTGTAATATGTGGTGTCGAGGAAACTATAACGGGTAATAAGGTGCCGTCGTGTGACGCGGAAGCGTTAAGACAGGATGTTGCCGTTATTCTTAGAAAAGCCAAATTGCCAAGGAGTAATACCACTGCGGAGGAGCGATCGGCCCTTAAGGATCTGAAGAAGAATGAGGATATCCTGGTTCTTAAGGCGGACAAGGGAAACGCCACCGTAGTGATGGACTCAACTGACTATGACAGCAAAATTCGACATCTACTGGATGACAGGCTCGTATACGAACCTGTGTCGTACAATCCTACTACTAGGGTCACTCGTCGTATTAGGGCTGTAATCAGGGACTACAGGGAGTCATTCGAGGAGGACGTTTTTAATCGTTTGTATAGACCAAAGATCGTACTACCACCTAAATTATATGGACTGCCTAAAGTACATAAAACTAATGTGCCTTTGCGGCCAATTGTGAGTCAAATCTCTTCCCCTACTTACGACCTCGCAAAGCATGTTGCGTCAGTACTGCAGCCTCTTGTGGGTAAAACGTCGTCTTATGTGAAGGACTCTCGTCACTTTAAAGACATTCTCAAGGAAGTAACTTTGGAACCGGAGGACGTAATGGTGAGCTTCGACGTGGAGTCGCTGTTTACCAATGTTCCAGTGAAAGAATGTCTTGAGGTTGTCAGAAAGAAGCTTAGCGATAGTGGCATGTCGGAGTCAATTATGGTGTTGCTAAGAAACTGCTTAGAGGGTAGTTACTTTTTATATTGTGGAAGACATTACCTCCAGATCGATGGGGTTGCCATGGGAAGCCTTGTAGCACCGGTTTTGGCAAATATCTGGATGGAACATATCGAAGCCAGTATAGACCTGCAGCAATGGGCAGTGAAGTTGTGGAAGCGGTATGTAGATGATGTCTTTTGTATTATGAAGGATGGGAGGCAGGAAGTAGAGCAACTACTCCAACATCTAAATTCAATTCATCCTAAGATTAATTTTACGTATGAGTTGGAAGCACAGCGCAGTTTACCCTTTCTGGACGTCAGTGATCGGTCATACAGGTGGAACCCTAAAACATACCATATACAGAAAGCCGACGCACACAGACAGGTATTTAAACGCTCTTTATCACCACCATCCCCGTCATCTACAATCGGTTGTCAGCTCATTAGTGAACAGAGCACATGATCTGTGTGACCCTGAATATTTGGAGAGCGAGATATCGCATATTCAGGAGGTACTTAGGTGGAATGGGTATAAGGTGAAAAAGTGGCAACCCAGACAAAAGGCAAGAGTGAAGCGTACAAATGTGTCAAGACAACCAGCATTTTTGCCTTATGTAAAAGGGATAACGGATAAGATTGGTACAGTACTGGAGAAGTACTCTATAAGGACCGTGTACACACCGTTGTCGAAAATCGGGGAAAATCTAAGGTCGCCGAAGGACGTTATCCCTTTTCAGTCACCTGGCGTTTATAAGATCGATTGCAGTTGTGATAGTTCCTACATCGGACAAACGAAGAGAACAATAGCAGAAAGAGTCAAGGAACATATAGCAGCTGTCAAAAATCGTCAGGTGAACAAGTCTGCCGTTGCTGAGCATTTACTGGAGTCAGGACCGGACCATTGGATTGAGCTTCATAATCCTAAAATCCTTTCTACGGATCGTCGGTTTTACAGTAGAAAAGTTCGTGAAGTAATTGAAATCAAAAAACACTGCAATTTCAATCGGGACGATGGTTTTAGGATCTCATCTACATGGAATCCTGTCATTAGTAAATGTAAGCGTCAACGAATACCGCCGGTTCGAAAGCCGGGCATTGTGAGTGTTGTATGTCGACCGAGTGACATCCCTAGTGAGCAAAACGTTCAAGTTGATAATCAAGACCAAGTGCGGGTAGTTCGAAAAACTCGCGCGGCTAGAAGATGTTGATGTCAACTGGAGCCAGTCTTTCTTCGGGACCACGGGGACAATGTCGTCCTCGAAACGTCGAAGGTAATTTTTAGAAATATATACGCGGTTAAGTCCCGTTATTACAAATAGATATGTGTAAAAACCGTGAAAGTTTAAATCAGTGATTTGTACAGTCGACTATCTATTGCTCCATTTAGTGTTATGAAGTATAAAAAGAATATGTCAAATATGTTTGGTGTTTTCAAGTCAAAGGTACATCTTTGTCGGTTGTCAATAAAACGTTGCTGCCATAAAAACTCATTTAGAAATAAACTGTATTAACAACCGACAACGATGTACCTTTGACTTGAAAACATCACATGCGTGCTACCTCGCCCCCCTCAGGTTTTGGCAGACTTTTTTGTTTGGAAAGATGAGGCGAAGCGTACTCCATTTATAGAGCTTTATGATCTGATCAGATGTCGACATTATCCATGGGAAGACCTAATTTTTTTTGGGATTTTAGGGTTGGTCCCGTAGAAAAAGTGATTTGGTATGGCCTACCTATTGTAGCATGACGCTACGTTTATCGTACGACCTCTGTCGACGTTCTTTAGAACTTCCGTGTCTAAGGAAGGTCTAAGGCTAGGTCGCGGTTGATATATAAAAAAGCGTACATTGTGATTCACGGCATTACGGGTAGATGGCGCTTATATCAGTCCGCATTTTGTAATACACGACTGGCAGTTATAAAATTGAGATGATATTCGCGCTAATTTTGAATATGAATTTTTGAGGTATTCCAGATTGTCATGAAAAGAAAGTTGGTTTTATTGAAAGTGTCAGATCGACTGAGAGATTTTTGAAGAAAAAAAACAGGAATTATCTGCAAATTGTCCTGTACAAAATCCTTTTGAGTCCTTTTTTGTTCCCTGAAAGTGTTCACCACAGTTGGTTAATTCCCTAGAAGAGGGTGGCCGTTGGTATAGTTTTTTCCAATACCCAGTGCTCCCCTTTGACAGTGTCTGAGGGTGCGGGTAGTGCCTGCCGAGGTCGCTGGTGGGACCGTTTGACCCGGGAGGACTCCGGAAGGCGCTTGTGGGTGCCGGACTTGCGAGACGATCAGCAACCGCCGCGTGTTCCGCGCGGTTCTTCACCGTCATCGGAGGATTCCCGCATCCAGCGTGGCTCTCCAAGTGAGACAGAGGGTTCAGCGAGCTGTTGGGTCCGCCTAAAGCAAAGGGGGCGCCTGCCCGAACTTTATTTAAATTCAGTTTGAGTTTTGACCATTTACTGACTTTCAAGAATATCATTTTATTTACATTTTTTTAAAACGTTACAAATCTGATTCCCTTTTTGTGCCATAATAGCTTTTTTTGTTGTTTTGCCAAAATCTCCCCAAAATTCTAATTGCCTCATTTGACGGGCGTACAAAGACCTGGCTCTTGAATTTAGGCTACTTTCAGCCAGCGAATCATCTGTCACCATCCATATCACCCGCCTCATTAATCCATTATTTTTCCGCAGCCAAATTACCAGCCGAGTCTTTATTTGTACTTACTAGTTTTGCTAGTACTCCCTCTTTTTATTTTCCTTTTGTGCGGAAAGTAGACGTTTACGATACTATTTAAGGTTGAATTAAATAAATAATAAATAAATAAATAATTATTATGGGACAATCTAACACAAATCAACCTAGTCCCACAGTAAGCTCAATAAGGCTTGTGTTGTGGGTACTAGGCGACGATATATATAATATATAAATATAGATAAATACTTAAATACACAGAAAACATCCATAACTCAGGAACAAATATCCGTGATGAACACACAAATAGATGCCCTGACCAGGATTCGAACCCGGGACCTCCTGCTTCATAGGCAGGGTCACTACCGACTAGGCTAGGAGGCCGTTAAATTGGCCGTGAATTGAATGTTAAATATCTTTATATCGATATCATTATCGTCATTTTTATGTGAAGTGCTAATTTTAAATATTCTGATTATTGTAATTTAATTACATTCTAACCACTAAGGAAATTATTGAATGTGAAATATCTTTATATAGATACCGTTATCGTCATTTTTATGTGAAGTGCTAATTTTAAATAATCTGATTATTGTAATTTAATTACATTCTATTCGGGTCTACGATACTAAGAAAATTATTGAATGTGAAATACCTTTATCGATATCGTTATCTTCATCTTTATGTGAAGTGCTAATTTTAACTAATCTCATTATTGTTGCTAATTTTAAATAATTTACTTGATCTGCAAAATTAAACGTGTTAATGCAATTCACGAAGTGTTTTACTGCACTATGTATAATTTAAGGTGACACGAACTATTATATAATCTGTGGTGACACCCTTATGTAACAGCGGCACCTACGGCAGCAGACACCTACAAGTAAGTACAATAATAGCATGAGAAGTCAAAATGCCATGTTACACTGCCAATCTGTTCCAGATAAGAATAAAGGTAGGTACCTACCTAAATAAGCTTATTTATTTTACTTAATTTTCCTTATTTGTACTGTTTACTTACTGATATCACAATTACTTAGGTGCCTATTCTTTACTTCGCAAAGACAAATAATAAAATACCTACCTATCGTAAGAACGTGTAATTTTGTAAGTGGAGAGGCAAACAGCGGAAGAGATAGATGGAGTGTGTGAGAGACAACATTAGAAGGAAGGGCGTGAATAACGAGATGACGGGCAATAGAGAGCTAATAGAGGTTGATTGAGTATGGAAGAGAAAAACATACTGCGCCGACCCCAAAAAGCAGATGGCATAAGGGCAGGACAAGCCAATGATGATGAGAACTTTCCTGTAATTTGTAACCCAAGCTCAATCTCCCGGATCGTCAAACCTTATAGTGGGCTAGACACTGAGTAATAATGTCATTCTTTTTGTACGCGACCTTTTCTTAGTATAAAAAGGATGAGAAGGACGAGTAGAGAAAAAAATACATTATTACTGACAGTGTCTGGTGGCCTTATAAGATCTCTCTACCCTACCGACGGTTCTATCATCTATGTTATAAAATTAGTGACATACTTAGTAAATTGACACTTTTTGGCCCCTAACATGATAAAACGCCGATATCGTTGCATAGCAGCCACTGGTCGTCTTAGAGATAAACGTTAACAGGTGTCATATTTAGGCGATTATCACACTGGCACCGCAACCGGATGCGGCGACGGTGTGCAAGCGTGACAGCGCTATACACATGCAGAGCACTATCTATCTCGGTCGCGCACTGGCGCCGCATGCGAACACCGCAGCAGTGTGAAAGCCGCCTTAAGCCAGCCGCACACGTTCAGTTATGCCTGCGCAAGCACAACCGAGCGGCAAAAAGTATCAATTTTCATATTTCAAATTTTGCTTGCGCAGGCAAGGAGTATGTCATACACACGTTCAGTTATGCCTGCACAAAAGGACTGTGCAGGCATAACCATCGGTTATAACCGTAACCCATAACCTAGCGTGTGTGACCGGCTTTATACGAAATAACGACGCTCTAGACATTATTAGTGGAGGCTTTTTCCTTGTCAACCTGTGCATGTGTGGTCTCGTATCTCGGAACCGGTGTAAACGATTGATCCTTCACCCTGTACTTATCTGAAACGTCAGTTGTGCATGCGCACTTAACTGACCCCAACTCTAGGTCGTCGCTGTTGTTAATCTGACGCAATGCCACGATACAAGCGCGTCACAATATGCTTAATTAGAAGGGAAAAAAGGGAACTAGTTTTTTATCTTACCCCAAACAAACGAGCTACCAATGCTTTGAAGGAGGCCGAGAAATTCTTCATTGAGTACATTTCTATTTAACGGCCGAAGCAGGGCGGGCTATAGTGATATTTATCATAAGAATTTACCAACATTTCCCAAAATATGATACAATGATGATGATGATGAATGATGCCCACCAAAACAAGATACAATGATTCTTCATTTATAGATAAAATCATAATTATTTTAAGTGCAAAATATAAGGTGCTAACAAATTAATTAGTCACGGATATTCTAAGAGATAATACATTACATTAAAACAATTAGCTTTTAACTGTAATTAAGGAACTTTTGTATATCATTTTTTTGTTTTCATTTACCGAACAAAAAAAAATATTATAATTAATTTTTTAAATAACCATCCCGTATAATGTACCTGTCAAGATGTTTAACACTGTCTGTCGTGTCACGTCAAAAGTTTTTTTTCTTCAATGTCATTATGATTCGGGTCTAAAGAGGTCTCATTTAATTATCTTATTAACAGGGTGTTTTAACGTAGGGAATTTGCTAACTAGTTTTCTCCAAAAAAACATAAGAAAATCTATGATGTTTCATACTTAAATATACTCCGAGAACCGAGTACTATCAGCGGTAAAAATATCCTTGACTAATTTCTTAGCACCTTATATATCTAGATATAGTAACTAAGTACCTACTATTCTAAATAATATAGACGGAGAGCTGGCCACGTCCCTCTGGTTAGTTCGCTATGCTTATTTCTAGATTCGGACATCTGGCAGGTGTTCATTGGTTAAACTTGTCAAAGAATGCAAACCACTTTAAGAATACAAATCCTAGAGTTCTTGGTTTGATACAATATTATGAAAAATTATTCTCCTACTGTTTATGTTTCAGTAATAATACGCAATGTTTTTGTTATGTCTATAAATCAGACAACTTGGGCAGTTTTCACCTATTTTAGTATTACTCTTTTCCAACTGAAATATTTCGCTAGCCTGTCGCTTTGACCTCCACTCATTAAAAGCTGCCAGATACCCGGATCTGGCAATAAGGATAGTATAGCAATCTAACTCTCTGATCTAACTAGATGAGTTTTGTTGCTCTCATTTTTGTGTCATATCTGACGTGGATACCTCTTAGTCTAATAGGGAATTGATCATTTGTTTTGTGTTGCTTCTGGACCCCTATTCGACATGCCAAACTGGATACCCATGCGAGACCACTACTTGTTTGACACACGTAATGGTGTCAAAGTCTCACTAGCGACTGTCAGTTTTCGGGTGTGGAATTGGGACCCATAAAAACACGGTGCATGAACATTGAGTTCGATTTGAATATAGTAGAGGTACATTCTCAAACAAGATTTACCGAAAATATGGCTCTTGAAAATTTGTAACCGGCCAGTTCTTATCACTGACTAAAGTCTCGTAAAACTGACCGAGAAACTGTTGTACGAGTCGTTCTTACAGCACTATTGTGGGGCCATTTTTTGGGTTGATTGTGTATCCCGTTCTTTATTATCGGTGTGCATGAAGCAGGTTATTTAAGAAAATTAAGTAATGTTTTTACTTGTACAGTGAAAACGGGTCACATCTTATAGATTTTTTTATTTTTATTATCCTTCAGTGTATTTGTATCTCTTCATCTTCACGCTTCACATTTCACATCACTTTCATATACTTAAGTACTTAGCTAAGTTACAATTTAACAATGTTAGGGCACAGTGTCGCACGTCTTATCTGGTAGAAATAGACGATCAAAACACGACGGCTGCTACTGGACAGTGTCATTACCTATAAGTAGATGATGCGGTCAACGCTCGGGTCGATGCACCGTTCCAGCCTTGTGGCGGCCTTGATCACCTGTTCCGATCAAATTGACATGAAGCAACCGGCCTCTTGGATGACAGGCGTATGCAGGAATCACGCAGTGCTGTAGTGGTGCAAGCCCTGTGGACCTACTGCTATGCAAACATGTAAGTTGGGAAATTGACGATCGGCCTCTCTTCCGCTGATGCAATTTCGAGTGATATATAGGCCAATATTATAGACGAAAGAATAAACAAAGTAGCGGTTTTAGGCCTGGCACGTGGCAAAGTTTGGTCAGTGAATATCCAAAAATAGAAGAAGCGAAATAGATCAGAATGTCTTTGATAAGTACCGTAAAGCGAGAAGTTCAAGACCGACGCCCCCCTCTACTTCAAGCAACGCACGTAGGTACATAAGATCTTAAATACAATCAGCATATCAACGATCATATGAAACAAGGTTGTCTCAATTCTGAACAGTATACTCTATTGTGAGAGCTTTAAAGTACAATGTAATAGAGATATTTTAATTGCGTTTGTACTTTCCGTTGCTAATAAATTTCTACGAAGCCAAGATTTAAGCAGCTATTTACAATAAAAGCTAAGAGTGTAGAAAGCCTGGATTTCCGCCCATAATATTGTTACAGAGACAGGAGACAGCTATTCAATGGTCAAGTACAGGTACCACTTTCTCGCGCTTTCAATGCACTTCCATTAGATATTTATGGGTTATACTATGTTTATGGACAGATGGTACGTAAATAGTTATACGAAACGTTATTCCAACCAAACTTTGGTTTTGATTTCATTTTTGAACAATATATATTATCGTCGTCTGTTGTCTATCAGAGGTAATTGAAATAAGAGGCTCCTTGAAATAAAACATTTTTATAATCTCCTATGTTTTTATACTTAAATAGAATAGGTAAGAACATTACTTAGAATTAATATTGTACATTACAAATATTATAATTGAATTGTAATCACGCTCAGCATGCAGAGATAATATCGTGCAAATTTCCAACTCATGATTCCGTATTTACGATCCCTGCTTGAGGGTCTCGTCACGTCTTGATTTGCCTCGAACATTGATGGATTAAAGCTTGTTAAGTAGTAATGCACATCAGATTTATAGTGAATGCTCGATTGCCAATTCTGGATAGACACATGCACTTTTTGGGAGAACGACCATCGACGTGCCATCTGACCATTAAATTACCCTTACTTGGGTTAGCCTTAAGTATTGCTTAGGATCAACCTTTATTAATAGAAGCTATCGCAATTATCGCGTACGATTTTTGTTATGCAATATCTTAGTGTGACGTAACAAGGACTGAACTCGCTAGTATCTAGATCCCTTCTTAAATATACTTAATGGGAAGAAAGTTAACTATATCAGCAAACATAATGAGCCAAGCCATCAAATTCTATCAAGTATATTGGTCAGCAAAATAATAGGCGCGGGGTGCCTGGTATTCAAAAATGTCGAAAGACCACCATTCATCACATGTACCTCCAAATGATGGCAGATGTGTCGAAAAGTGAACCCTAAAGCTCCGAAGCAGTAGCGGAAGATGATCAGGATAAACGCTAAGATGAGAGAGAATTGCAATAGTCGGACGGAAGGCGGTGAATCTGTTATTATGACCAAGTTTGACACAACACCAAATGGGTATAACTGGTATGAGTAATATATAATCCGCTATATTGGAAAAATATAAAAAAACCGGCCAAGTGCATGTCGGACCACGCATAGGAGGGTTCCGTACCTTCAATGTAATAAGAACCAAACTAATACCAAAAGGTCGTATCTGATGCCTATGGAAAAAGTTTTTTGGAGATAACACAAAAATGGCTGAACCGATAATGTTCAAAATAATTTTCGTATATAGTATATCATAAGACACATTGCCTCCAAGTTTTTCATATTTTTTGGACTTACGGTTCAAAAGTTACAGGGGGGGGGACACAATTTTTCTGACTTTCGAAGCGATTATTTCAGAAAATATTCACTTAATCACAAATTGGTCAAAGAAACCTCAATGTTATTTTTAAAGACCTATCGATTGATGTATCACATGTTGATATTTAGTTTAAAAAAAAATTTGAAATTTAGTTACGTTTATGGAGTGCCCCCTAAAAATATTTATTTTTTCAAATTTAACTACATAACTAAGTAGCGGCATACAAAATACACCTTATGTGTAAATTTTATTCAGATACGTCGTATAGTTTCCGAGTAAAATGGCTGTGACATACGGACGGACAGACAGACAGACAGACATGACGAATCCATAAGGGTTCCGTTTTTTGCCATTTGGCTACGGAACCCTAAAAATGCACGTAGCTACCTACTCAAACCAAGTTCACATACACCAGACAAACCACGTATTATCCTTTACTAATTTATCTCACTTATTCCTTTTTTATCTTTAGTTGTTATTTATTATTACTTATTAGTATTTTGCCCGGTTAGATTCTCCTTTGTAATAAATCTTGTGTGTCGGAGATATCGAATTCTTGGTAACTGCAAGATATTGTAGTAACAGGAATTGGATGTTTTGAATAAGATTATTGCAAACACAACAATATTTGAGTAGGTACCATGGTCGACACAGTTAGCTGACTATTATTAACCTTTATTTCAGTGTCAATAAGCAATGGTTTGCCTACGTCGAGTCTTGCAGGCAGACTGCTTCCAATCTACGACCTTACAACCTTTGGTACTTAAGTGTGTTTTAGGTCGAAAATACACTAAAAAACCGGCCAAGTGCGTGTCGGATCACGCATTGTGGAGGGTTCCGTACCTAAATTCGAAAACACTAATATCAAAAGGTCGTATCTGCATATGAAAGAAGTTATTTGGAGATAACTCAAAAACGCCTTAACCCATAATTTTCAAAATACTATCAAAAAAATCTTCAAACAAACCTGAATGTTAGTTTTAAAGACCTACTTTTATAATATTTTTGACATTCAGTTACACGAGTGCCCCCCTAAAAATATTTTATTCATTAATTTAATCACAAAACTAAGTAGCGGCATACAAAATACATCCTATGTTAAAATTTCATTATGATATGTTTTATAAATTTTAAGTAAAATGGCTGTGACATACGGACGGACGGACGGACAGATGGACATGACGAAACTGTAAGGGTTCCGTAACCCAAATGGCCAAAACGGAACCCTAAAAACATTCACCTATCTCTTGTTATCGAATGTTTAAGACACTAGTTCCCTATTTTTTAGCCTATAATATATAAAACGGTGGCTATGTATGAAATGGTTGACAAAGGAACAAAAAAAGGTTAAAACTTTGTACGGTATTCATACTAGGGAACTAAACCTGCAGGGCAACACTTTTGTTTACCGGCAGTTTAAAATAGTTATTAGCCGGTGGTGCACACGACAACAAAGGGCATTATACGGATTTTAGTGATGATGGAATCTCCTTTTGCATAGTGAGACTTTAGGACCCATAGCCTATTTTAGGAAGCAGAGCCACCTAAATTTATGGTGCGGTGGGGGTAAAAAGGGGGGGTTAAAATTTTCGCGACACATAGATTGGAAACTATAAGTCTTAGCAACATACTTCAAAGGCAAGAGTTGTAGAGAATTTCATGAAGAATATTTCCTTTATTTAAAGTTTTGTGGTAACTTCAACCGTTTTTATAAAAATAATATGAATGTTCCTACTTTTGTGGGAAGTGGGGAAAACAATTGTTATATTTGTAACACATTATAGTGCAGAGTTATCCAATAAAGATTTGGCTTGAAAGTCTCGTATCCAGGCCATAAATAAAATAAGTAAAATAATTATTTTCTGTTTTGACTAGATACTATTAAAATATTATTATTGGTATGGTATTTACCATGTATATTTGAGTTTGGTAAACACCCCGTTTCTAATAGTAGTTAAATTAGTATGTTAAAAATCGTATATTAAACGGTTTAATTGAAAATAATGATAATAATGATGCAGGTAATGTACTCAAGGCTAAAATAATCGATAGATCCTAGGTACCATTCAACACACCATTAGCCTAGCGTACCTAACCTAACTTCATATATATTATAATGATATTAGGCGTTGTCCGTTGATAAAAAATTCAAGCGCCCCACGATTTTAGTTTTTTGTTTTTTCAATACTCTAAATTGATGAGAAGAGTGGTGTGATGACTGAGGTACCTAGAACCTACCGAATTATTTTTACAGCTTTTTGTACATTATCTATATCATTGTATATTTTCAATAAAAGCTTTTGAATTTACCTAAACAATACTAATTTCTTTAATACTTACCTACATACTATACTACTTATACTAATTTAACGGCCTCCTAGCCTAGTCGGTAGTGACTCTGCCTACGAAGCAGGAGGTCCCGGGTTCGAATCCTGGTCAGGGCATTTATTTGTGTGTTTATCACAGATATTTGTTCCTGAGTTATGGATGTTTTCTATGTATTTAAGTATTTATCCATATCTATCTATTATATATATCGTCATCTAGTACCCATAACACGAGCCTTATTGAGCTTACTGTGGGCCTAGGTCGATTTGTGTAAGATTGTCCTATAATATTTATTTATTTATTTATTCTTTTCAAGTAGTTCTGTTACTAAAACTGTCTAAACTCCCCTATTTATGATCCGCAATGCACTGTGTTCTACTTGTAAATGCCTTTCATTTTATACTTGATTGAGGGGGTTGTTAAGAAATATGTAATACGCGGCATACTGTAGCGGCAGCCATCTTGGATTTGCAATGATACTGAATCTATTAAATTGTAATTGCCATCAAAACTTAGGGTGTGCACCTATTATCGGATCAATTTGTCAACAGGTCGAGGGTAAAATTTCAACCACAAAATTATGGAGATGTGGGATGAAGCATGTAGCTGTAGATATGCAGACTTGCATTTAGTTATGTAAATATTAGTTTTAATATATTAATAAATTTGTGTAATGTCTAAGTAGGTATAACACAAAATTGTTATTTTTATTTTAGAGCGCACTATTCGCCAACAGATTGTCCTCAGTTGACGATGTATACCTATCACTTAAGTTTTCTCTCTAAAAAAATTAACGGGCCCTTATTGATAACCCGCAATGATGTACCTTTCACTTGAAAATGTCACTAGATAACAGGGACCGGAGAACTCCTCTATTTGATTACTCTTTTCGATAGGGTAACCCTATTATTTGGTTACAAAATTATATGGTTACCCTATATTCAATGTTATGTCCCTGTCTAATGTCTTAGCAATAGAGATGAAATTAGCTTGATATGTAAACGTCATTTTGGATTTTTGTTTCGGTAATGCACCATGGCACGCCACTGTGCTTAATCTTCTGCTCTTCTCCTCCAATCCGTACCCGCCAAGCGCTTACCTTTGGGTAACGCAATGATGTGCTTACTAAATTGATAGTTTTTAAAAACAACCCTACCGAATACTTACTCGATCTAATACCCCTTTATTGGTATAACCGGTTCCGGTATCTTCTAAACGCTCTCTTTATTTCACTTACGGATTATAACAAGCATACAAAGGCAAGGTAAATAATAGCGTTTAAAATGGTTGCCGTCCATTTAGTTGTGAAAGATATAATTAGGCATAGGCAAGCATTAGAGCCCAAACCACATCGTTTTTCCTACATAATTAGATTGTGGTTGATAACAGGCCTATTCATATTTTTTTTTCGTTAAAGATATTATAACCAATACAGGATTTATATACTTTTTATAAAGTAGAGTAACAGGGCTTTATCATGAAAATATATTTTTCATGTTACGACTATAAATAAAAAAGATCAACATTTATTCAAAAAAATATGAAACATTGATTTCATATATTTTATGTTTTCTCAGTTTTCTTATATAGAAAGGTATAAATAAAATACCAAAAATGAATTCGGCATCCTTGCTTTACACGAAAATGATATCAAACTTGACTATATAGCTCTTCTTTATTTTTAATTAATTATGGGGGGCATCCCCCACTTCGTCAAAAATTTGCATCAGAAATTTGATTGGCTCCCCTTCTTAAATCGAGGGTTGCTACTTATATATCCGGAAACAAAAAAACAAACAAACGTACACGGCTGAAAATGGTTTTATTGTTTTTCAAAGTATTCCCCTTGATGATCTATGCACTTTTGCATTCGCGTGAACCAATTTTTAAAGCACTTCTGCCACTCCGCCTGAGGTACCTCCATAACGTGTTGTTTGAATGCGTCGACAGCATCTTCAGCGGTCGAAAATCGTTGACCGCGTAATTTATTCTTTATATTTGGAAATAAATAAAAATCGTTGGGTGCCAAGTCAGGGCTGTACGGCGGATGACCCGTTAATTCCACATTTTGACCCTCCAAAAATAGAGTTGTTTCGCGTGACGTATGACAGCTGGCATTGTCATGATGAAGAATGATTCTTCGTCGCTGGTTAGTTTTACGAATTTGTTCAAATACTTCCGGTAAGCAAATGGTCGTGTACCACTCTGAATTAACCGTTCTACGGTTTTCTAGTGGCACTGTAGCTACATGGCCATTAATACCGAAGAAGCAGGCCACCATTTGTTTCAATGTACTTTTTGCACGAGTAACTTTCGTAGGGTTCGGCTCATTTTGAAACACCCATACCGTTGATTGTTGCTTCGTTACGGGATCGTATGCATAGATCCAGGATTCGTCACCTGTATAAATGTTATAAACGGCTTTTGAGTCACCACGGTTATATTTTTTTAACATTTTATTGCACCATTCGACGCGAGCATCTTTTTGCTCTTTTGTTAAGTTGTGGGGTATCCCACGCGAACAAATTTTTTTTACAGCCAAATAATTATGTAATATGCTATTAATGCTGGTCATAGAAATACCCAGAGTCGCCTCTATCTCGCGGTACGTAACATGTCGGTCGTCCATTATAAGTTTTCGCACAGCCTCGATATTTTGTTGTACAACGACCGATTTCGGGCGACCTGCCTTAACTTCGTCCGTAAGCATACTACGTCCACGATTGAACTCACTAAACCAGTGATACACAGTAGTTTTAGATGGGGCTTCAACACCAAAAGTTGAAGTTAGTTGATCTATGCACTGTTGTTGCGTTAAACCACGCCGAAAATCATAATAAATCATAGCACGAATATTTTCACGAGTGAGTTCCATTCTTGCTGCGAGATGACATTTAAAACCCGCCAAAAACAAAACACGAGCGTTAATAAGAAAGAAAAAATATACCGGCCAGTACTTAAAAAAGTTCAAATTTTACCATGGAGGTCAAATATGCTATTTAAGAAGTTTGTAATCCCGGTTTCCGGATATATAAATAGCAGCCCTTGTAGAGCCTAAAGGATTAGCTCTGCAAATGGAAATTCCATCATCATCATTTTCCGTATAATTAAGTGTACACCACCGACTATATGATTAAAGTAGGAAATTAATCATAGACAGGTTAATATACATAGTTATAAGTAATAGTGGAGTTAATAACAGTCTAAAGTCTTAAAGAGTGCAAAATCTCAATCCTTTATCAAGGAAAGTAACAAAGACCGCGTTGAGAAATATTGACCTAGGCTACGTGTTTGATACGTAATCCTGATTCCTGATGAAACCAGTGTCAAGCCGCTTCGTTTGTGCAGTGCCACGAACTAGTGGCGTTATTTTCAATAAAGTTCAAACTACAGAGTCCACAATCAGATTCGGGACCACAGTCAGGACAGGGTCACACCGATACTAGCTACAACACTTATTCTATTGTGGTGCAGATTGCCGACAACCAAAGGAGGACACTGTAAGATTTTTCTAGTCTACTAGGATCACGCATAGACAGACTAGCCTTAGACCTGTCATGGTAATAACAATACCAAGATCGAACCGGATGGTCTTATTACACTTTCCCATCTTATCTTATCCCAGATTTGGGGCGTGGATTACATACTAATTCCACGCAAATGAAATCGCCGGCAAAAGCTAGTAGGTAATTAATCTATATATATATATATATATAGATTAATTACCTACTAGCTTATATATATATATATATATATATATATATATATATATATATATATATATATATATATATATATATATATATACATATATAATAATGACGAAGCCTTCTTCGGATTCTATCATTGGTTTGTGTGAGACGAAGCGTGTTGTGGATTTCCATGTCACCTGACGAAGCCTGCGCTGCGGATATGTGCATGTTAGATAAAGGTTTTTTTTTCTCTTGTAATGTGTGTTGATATATATATATATATGTATAAACGTTAAAGTCCTGACTGACTGACTCACTTAAATCAACGCCCAGCCCGAACCGTTGGACCTAGAGATCTGAATTTTTCACAATAGGTAGTTTTTATAACGTTAGTATCCACTGAGAAGGGGTTTTTCAAAATGCATCCCCTAAAGGGGGTTGAAAGTTTGTACAGAGATTTTTTTTTTTGTGATAGAATTGAAAGTTCGTTTGTAAGCTACATACTTCGAGGCAAAAAAACTAATTTCAGCGTTTTTAAAAATTCCACCCCAGAGGGGTTCAAACGAGGTTGAAAAGTTTGTATTAAAGTGTACATCTAATAAGAAGCCATTTTGAAAAATTCAACCCCTAATGGGGTTAAAGTTTGTATCGGTGGGGTTTAAAATTTGGAGTTAGAGATTTGAAACTTCGTACGTTTACTAATAATAAAAAAATAATAAATTCAGCGTTTTTCAAAATTCAACCCAGAACGAGGCTAAAAAGGGGTTGAAAGTTCGTATAGAGATTTACTATTTTTTTGGTTTGAGATTTACCTGGAATTATTGTTCCTGTTTCCGTACCATTTCCATGTTCCTGAGTGAGCTCTTACAATAGTTTGGTCATCGTATCGCCAAATAAAACCACCACAATATAGTACACAAAGAAGTTACGCAAATAATTTACGTTATTATTTTTATTTAATTTATTTATTCCATCATATGTAAGTTTACAGTACGGAACCAAAACACTTACACATTACAATAGGTTACATTACATTATACATTACATTATACATAGAGTTATACATTTACAATACAATATCCCATATTTATTATATTATCAATTATCACAGATGTCGAAATTAGAGAAAAGCATTGAGTATCATATATTTGTCAATTTAAGTACTAATCTTAAGTCATAAAAAAAAGTAAAAATAAAACATTCATTTCAATTGAACCTCAACTGCAATTGCCAAGACACAGCCTAACACGCCCCACAAAAATACATATACTGTCATTGAATACGCCTGCATCTGGATCCAGTGCGTATATATTGTTGAATAGTTGCAGTGCTTTAGTCGGAGCATTTTCACCCCGGCGTGAACATGCCTCGCCTCCCGCGAACGGGCGCGAACGTCGCCGCTGCGCAACCGCACCGCCGCCTCCGCGCCCCGGCACTGGAACGTGCAATCCTAACTGCTCTAGCACACACGGATTATCAACTCTGTGATTAAGAATCTGATAGTAGTGCACCATAAGAAGTAATTTTCTTCTGAATTCAAGTGTGTCCAGTCCTACCATCCCTGAGACAAACAGAGAGGGATACATATACGGGTAGTACCCGTATTTCCGTTTGTATATGGTCCTAGCGAATTTTCGCTGTATTTTTTCTATATTTAGGACGTATTTCGCCTCGTGAGGATCCCAAACTAAAGCGTCGAATTCAAGTGTACTACGTACGTATGCATTGTACAACATTATGGCGACATTGGGATTAGGAAACTGGTATGCCATTCTCATGATAAACCCCAGCGTTTTGCTCGACTTCAGACAAATTTCAGTAACATGTTGCCGGAAGTTTAGTTGTCTATCGAGCGTTAGTCCTAGGTCGCGCATCTCAGTGACGCGCTCCAATGGGATACCATGCAATGTGTAAGACGCACATATCGGTTTGCGGATTCTATTTAAAGTGATTGTTTTGCATTTTGAGAGATTAAACTGTAATTTATTTGCGATACTCCATTCAGCCACCGCATCTATATCCCGCTGCAGCGACTCACAGTCACTTATTTCGCCAACTCCCAGAAAAAGTTTGAAGTCATCTGCAAACAGCAAACACTTCGCCTTGCTAACAAACTTCGGCAGGTCATTTACCATTAATATAAATTGTGTTGGGCCAAGAGTGCTCCCTTGGCTCACTCCGGACCGGGTGTAAAACGGCTCTGATTGACATTCCGCTATTTTTACAACCTGACAACGATCCTTTAAATAACTTGCGAATAATCTCAGCAGTTTTGGAGAGAACCCCATAAAGGCACACTTTTTTAATAGGATGTCATTATCAACGAGGTCAAAGGCCTTTTTAAAATCAAAAAACGCTGCGTCAACCTGACGACCAGCGTCCATTTCCCTTGTGGTATAATCCACGAAAACTGTATGGTTGGTGGAAGTCGAGCGTCCCCGACGGAACCCGAGCTGTTCATCAGCAAGCTGGGAGGCAATTTGATATCTAATTCGATAATCTATCATCGACTCAAAAAGCTTTCCAAAGACAGATAGGACCGCTATCGGTCTATATATATGTTTCAACTTCCGCACCCAACTCACTCTTAGGTACAGGAGTGACTCTGGACTTTTTCCATTGGGCAGGATAAACGGCATATTTCAATGCTAGATTGTAAATGTGTAAAAGTGGATCTAAGGCGGCTATGCAATCTTTAGCTAGATATGGAGGAATGGCATCGAGACCTGCCGAACTGCGTGATTTTAGCCGCTTAGCAGCTCTACGTAGCTCTGCCGCGCCCACACTATCTATAGTGACGAGTGTTGCCTGAGACCCTGTACTACTACCCACATGCATCGCATCCTCTACATCCAGTCGCGGCTCTTCATTTTGGAACACCGAGCTGAAGTATTCAGCAAAGGCATTTGCGGCACGTTGCCCCGACACAGTCTCACCTTTATATGTAAATTCGGCGGGCTGCCTTGTATTCTTCCGCTTGCTTTTTACATAATCCCAGAAACTCGAAGGGTCATCAGTTATGCTTTTCTCAAGCTTCTGGAGGTAGTTCCGGTGAGCTTGGTCTATAAGGAATTTGACACGTCCCCTATAATAGCGGTACAGCTCTCGGTTGAAGTCTAGCCCAGTCTCTTTAAACTTCTTAAAATGGAAGTATTTGTCTTTTATATTACGAATGATTTCCGACGTGTACCAAGATGGGTAAACATACCGTTTATAAGCTGACTGCTTTTTCAACGGAACACTGTTACTGATACATTCATTTAATTTTGCATAAAACATTTCAGTAGCTGTATCCACACATTGTACGTTCAGTACCTCAGTCCAGTCAATATTTGCTATGCAAGAGTACAGTGTACTAAAATCAGCCTTACTAAAATTCCACGATGGATTCGTGAGGACACTCACCTGTATAGGTGGAGACGACAAGTGTTCGTACTTACCTCGGCGCAGCACTAATGTTACTTCAAGTGGCGGATGGTATGCGTCTGGAGAAACTAGGGCTTCTATTTCCCCCGTCACACTTACACTCTGCGGTCCAAGCCCACTTATCACCAGGTCCAAGATTCCCCCATGGTCGTTAGTTATGCTGTTGTGTTGAAATAGATATCCAAATTCCATAAACGACCGAAACTGTGTCCTGACAGTTGCACTACATGAATTTAAATTAAAAGTCACCTATTATTATAATATCTAAATCAGAAAATCTACAAATGATGTTTTCCAGACAATTTAAAACCTTCAAATATTGTTCATCTTTATAGCTTGGAGGCAAATATACTACAGAACAAATACATTTTAGATTCTTCCATTCAATAACACTTGTTAACAACTCCATATCGTCTGTCTGACCGTCGACATTTGTGACTAAGCGTACTGAATAGCAGTCCCGGACAGCAAGCAGAACCTCTCCCCACCCGACGTCGTTAGTACGATCGCACCTGAGAACAACATATCCAGCAGGAAACAGTTCAGCATCGCTAACGGAGCTAGTCAGAAATGTCTCGGTTAAGGCTATTATGTCCGAAGGGCATGCAAGTATATTACTATAAAAAGTACTGGTTTTAGAGCGTAAACCTCGCACGTTCTGATACAATATGGATACATGTTTTATATTTAAACGTTTATTTGTCTTTACCGTCATTTCGAAAGTTGCGAAAGCTATTTCGCCATGTCTTAATACAGATATTCCTGGCCCAGTTGTCAGTCTTCATGACTCGTTCGGCTAGTTTCAATGGCACCCCTAGCTTGAACGAGGCGTATTTGCCCCGTGCTTTCAGCTCTTCAACTGTGCAATCATTGTCTTCGCAGATGTTGACTAGATGCCTATGCACCTGCTCCCGGGTAGTGCCCAGTTTTACGTAACATAGGTGTAGGTACACCCACGGCTCAGCAGCCTCCAGCGAGCATGCTGGAACAGCTGTCCCACGTCGGATATTTGCTATTGATGTAATCATAGACCTGTTTCCAGGGAGATTCTCGGTGACAGTTAACCTGTTCCCGTTTTCGGACTCCGATACTGTTTCCTGATTTTCAGTGAAAATGGTCATTCTGCACGTATCTTCGATGTTGGTTTTAACACAACTTAATATATTTTTCATACCTATAGGCAGCATTTTCCCCGAATGCTGTGAAAACATATCCCATGTCAGGTTTAAATTTGAGTCATAGAAATATGCACATTTAGCGTTTTGTAGGGATTGGTTAAGGCAAGTACTAAACAATTCTATTCTATAATTAAACAGCGGAGCTCCACAGATGTACGTCGGTGTGCAGACTACTTCGTTTGTATGTATTAAAGTCTCTACAGTAGATTTAATTTCATTTACTAGTTTCATGTGCTCAAAGTCCTCACTTATTATGAAGTCTCGCTCTCCGATTATTAGAATGCAGACGTCTCGGTTTGTGTAGTCTTTGAGCTTTATAGACAAGGAGGACATAAGCTCTTTAATTCTTCCTCCTGGAGTTGTAAAGTGTATGCAATCAAAGTCACTGAAGGTTTCTAGCATGGCCGTTAAGAAGAAGAAGAAGAAGAAGTTTTTCCTGCTCTACCACTGGTGGTGCTAATAATAGACAGTTTATTAGCTGCAGGAGTTTCTTTTTGCTTAGGAAAATGTAGTTCGTGGTGCGTAAGAGGTTTCTCCTCTTCGGACTTGATACTATGTGTTTCATCTCTGTTTTCTTCTGGTTGTAGTGTGATACACGAGTCGTCATGTTTTTTGTTTCCCAGGTTCTTCTCTTCTATACTAGAAAATTTACTATGGCCAAATTGATTATTTTTTAAGCTTTTTCGCTGGGGTTTATTTTTTGGTGATCGCTGTGGAGTTGAACAGATGCGTACCAACCCTTTGATTGTATATTGTATGCTCCTTTCCCTCCAGCCGTTTTTTTAACGCTCCGTTTTCATAAATTAGGTTTTCAATTTCGTTTTCCGCCGATTGAAGTCTAGTTTCTAAGCTCACAATTTTGGACTCATAGTCTTTTATAGTCTGTTCAGTGATACTTTTCAAGTCTGGGAGACTTCTGTTCAGAGCGTTTTCTGAGAAAGAACGAGTATTATCATCGTCCGATGATAATGACGTTGACAAAAGATCAGCCGTGAAATCCGGCATGTGTGATGATTCTCTTTCCAAAGAGGGGCGTTCATTTTGAGGTGGCCCCAATAGAGCGTGCGAAAGTATTAGGTAGGGTCACGGTGTTCGTGTCGTCAACATACGGTATGCTTTTCGGTCCGGTATCGTCATTGGAGGTATTATTAAGTGGAGATTTGACGATCTCCATTTCCGTGGACGATGTGCGATTTGTACCGATAGAGTCTGTAGGAGCACTGGACTGACTTCTGACATTGTCGTCGGTCGCAGTCGGTGTGTCTTCTGAACCAGTAGCGTCGGCAGGGATAGTGGGCTGCGTATTGACGGTCTCATTGTCCTTGGCCAGTTTGCAATTTGCACCAGTAGAGTCAGCACAAGTGCTGGGCAGACTACTGATTTTTTCGTTATTTGTAGACGGTGTGTGGGTGTAGACATAGTTTCATTTGCATATTAACAAATGAAACTATGTCTACGTTACCCGTCTTTTCGCCAAAATAGCTATAAGTATAAATAGATTAAGAAGATGGTTCGGGGATTAACAAAAGTTAATTAAGAAGACAAAATTGGATATGAAACTCTGTATGAGGAACCGTATTATACGCGGACGAAGTCGCGGGCGGAAAGCTAGTATGTATTATAAATGCGAAAATGAGTCTGGCTGTACGTCTGTTACCTATTCACGCTTAAACCGCTGCACCGATTAAGATAAGATTTAGTATGATTGAAGTCCCGGGAAAGGACAGGATAGTTTTTATCCCAAAAATCATCCCTTCTGGGGGTGAAAGTTTATATGAGGAGTCAATAACCGCTGAACCGATTTAGATGAAGATATTTTAAGTTTTGGGAAGGACATATAATTGTTTTTAAGGGGGAGGGGTACTAATTCCACGCAGACGAAATAGCGGGCAAATGCGCTGTACGATAAAATACACAGTATGAATAGATCACAACTCACGTGACCACGTGACTTTGCAATTGCTCTCCAGGAAGCTATCACGATGCATCTACTAGCTTACGAGTATCAATTTAGCGAAGGAGCTGATAAACGCCTATTGTACCTATACTGAAAAAACAATCATCAATATCTTCATACTAGCCTAGCCTATATTCGTCTCACTGCTTCTACAAGTCGGTTTTCCAATAACTAGCCATATTGTGAGAGGTGATTAGGTATGTCATACTGAACAGCTTTTTCTATGGGACTAACCCCGAAATAAAATAAAAATTTGGCATTCCCATAGAAAACGTCGTCTGATTGGCCGAAAAGTATGTCATGTATTTCATACATTTCAACAGCCAAAAAAACTTTTTGTGATTTTGGAGTTGGTTCCATAGAAAAAGTTGTTCAGTATGGCCCACCAAATCATCTCGCACAATATGATGAAAAGGATTTTGGACTTTACACAAACTACTAATGCTTTGGAATTTCGTCACATCATGCTTGTTATCCTTTACAAATTTAAATAGGTGTGAGATCGAAACTGGATTTAAACCTATAGACACTTAATAAAGTTTACCCCTTCTGATAGGTAATCAAAATGATCCCAATAGTCCCAGTGGAAGAAAGTCCGAGCGGGCAGGGGGCGTCTTGCGACGGCGAGGGCGGCGCGCGCAGGTTTTACCGCTTTTAACCCGGCCGGCGGCGCAGGCGCACCATTCCGCTGCTAACCGCCGCTCGCGCCGGCCACATTACTAATTACAAGTTTAATTAAAGTAAATACAACATTGTCAACGATGTACAAGTCCTTGGTGCTGCTGTGTGTTGTTTTCTGTGTTGTCATTGGTGAGTCCTTGATCTAATTTGTGTTGTTTTTTTGATAATGTTAGCACTACATAATATAAATAGGTTAATTTTTTTGCACATTTCAAAATAAAGAAATACAAGTTACAAATAGTTAAAGTAGAGATAAACCATTGCTGGTCATTAATAGGCAAGTACCTATTAAAAGCAAAAATAAATAAAAAATAGTATATTACAATTATAAACAAACACATTTCAAAAAATAAAATAAGTTTAACAATAACCTTGAATGACTGTTAAAATACTTTTTTGATTTTAACGAACGTGATCAAAGCCATCAAATTCATAGTGTTCCTAAAATAACATCGATTAAAGCTCATTGTACCTGTTCCAACCGGCACAATTAAGCAAAGTGCTGAAACAAAAACTAGTTGACACGGTAATTAATGGCCAATACCTATAATTTATTCAGCAATGAATCACGAGCGTGGATCTCTCGCGCGTCTTTTCCGCGGTCGTGCCCTCGGATCAATCAAAAACTTCTAAAACAATTCAATCAAAGCCTCAATACTGAGCAAAAAATTAATTGTTTATTGAATATTCCGGTTAGTCATTCTTGTTTCATTTTGTTGAATAAACATAATTATGCCATAAAAAATATGACAAAGTAACAAACGATAGCTGATACAAAAACATCATTAATCTCTGAACAATATGATTAATAATATCGAAAATGAATTTAGAATAAAATAAATCTTCGTTTCTTTCAACCGATGAATCTGACTTGGGAAGCTTTGAGTCATAGCTGAGCAAGTTATGATTTAACCTCTAAATGTCAGATCGAAACTGGACTTATTCGACATACATGAAAGTAATTGGCAGTAACCTAGTCTCACTTAGGTCAATGTGCTCTTAAGTTATATCGTGGTTCCGGAGCATCGCAGCCAATTTTGTAGTCCGTTATCTTTAAACAACCAAGAATAAACAAAAAACTGCGACCATCAAAAAGCTCTTAAAAATAAATGCTGTCGGCGAATATCAAGCCGCACAAATATATTTTTGTGAAGTTACGATCTGCTTATACAAGGTGAAACAAAAATACTGGTGATTCGTTTAAAGGCATAATTGGTATCGTATTGCGACTAAGAAAAAAAAAGGAGGAAAAATTTTTGGACTCGAAATTTTTTTTGTATGTCGTAATTTTTTTCCCGTAAAATTTTTTTTTCTTAGTTTTTCCTAATTTGAATACGATAAGATACCAATTATGGATCACCATGCAGCATTTTTGTTACACCTTGTATCCAGTTTGCGTAAAATTAGGACTTTCGAAGTAGGATTAAATAGCTCCGAAAAACATAGGCCTTGAAATGTATATCGAGCACCCTGCAAAATCAGAAACGGATTCACCATTTCCAAGTAAGACAGCACTATGAACTCATCGGTACCCAAAAGTATCACGTCATTGGATGGACTAAAAAAAAGTTACTTGGCATGACTTTAACCTGTTATGTTTCCAAGCAATCGTATTACTCTATACCAAATTCATTGCTGTGTAACTTTGTATTGCCAAGTCAAGATAATTCGTTGACCGATTCTCAATCGAATTGTCATAAAAAAGCACAAGAGATTGATTACAGGTTAGTGAGTGGATTATGAATTTAGGAAATCACACTGTTACACTGTTATTCGTATATCTCGGGGATATCAAGAAACCTAATACGAGAGTTTTAATTTAATAAAGGCGCAGTGGGTGAAGAGCGTAGCAAAGTTGTTTGTGGGGAATGGAATTTTATAATAATGTAAAAACCGCGATCAACCCGTTCCCGGGATGCACGCCACTGGACAGCGGACGATGACTTCCTTCGCCATATTACTTCATATGCTAACTATTGGATATTCAATTAGCTTTGGTCACTGGTTATTAATGTTTTATTTCTATTTTTAAGTACTTTTTATTCATGTGATATCTTATTTGTTTACTAGAAACTACTTTCTACAAAATCATGCAGCATTTAATTAATCTTAGTCCAGGAAGAAGAAGCAAGTCAAACGTTTTGTGAAGCAGTCAGTTTGTTTTTTTTTTATACCATACATGGTTAATTGAGATTTAATGTTTTGCAAAAATAAGTCCCAGAGTCCCACCGAATTTATTGTTGGTCATAATGCTTCTCGGGTCAGAGGTGTAGGGTTAGAATCGGTGGTAGTTTTTTTCTGACGTTCAGAAGTGCATTGTAATTTGCCTATAAATATTAAAGAACTAGCTGTGCCCGCGGCTCCGCCCGCGTGGAATTCGGTCTGTGTAAGTGGCTAATTTGCCCCTAATTTCTCTCCCGCTACCCTGGAGGCGGAACTTGAAGTAAAGTTGACAGATGGATACGCTAGAGGACAGTAGTCCTGATAAAATATTTTACAATTACCACTAAATGAAACTACACTCAAAAATCAATACTTTTTTTTGGCATGATTTAAACGACATAGAGTAGTAGGTGTATATCGGATACAGTACCACTTTTTCAAATCGATTCTCCCGTCAAATCAGTCTAAGCATGAAAGGTAAGAACAGGTGCGGTTGAAATTTGGGGGGGGGGTCACAAATGCAGCAAATGCAGAAATGATTTTTTGAGGGGGTCAGTAACGTTTTTTTCTATTTGAGATGTACTTGGGGGGGAGGGGGGGTGACCCATGCAAATTTAACTCAATCTGTAGTGAGTGTAGTGGCTGCCCCCCCCCCCCTTTTAAACTTTTAAACGTTTAATTTTTATGGGCTACGTATAACCTGGCTGGGGATTTTCTTGAATTGGAATTAGTAATCTTTAAGGGGTGATTTCTGGGATAACAATGCAAAAAAAACCAGCCAAGAGCATGTCGGGCGATGCTCAGTGTAGAGTTTCGTAGTTGCCGCCCTGTTTGGACCCAGGGTTCAAAAGTTAGATGGAAGAGACGCCCTTTTTTGAACTTTCAAATCTAATATTTACGAAACTATCAGCTTCATCCAAAAAATGTATTAAAAGACCTCTATTTTTTTTGAAAGACCTATTCAATAATACCCAACACGATAGAATTGGAGCGAAAAAAAATTCACCCCCCATTTTATGTGTACCCTAATAGAAGCATACACTGCTTTATCTACACACATATTAAAAAAATCCTAAGTGACGTGTTCGGAAACCATTAGAACCCGTTACCGTAGGTAATGAATTTTCATACGTTTTTAACACACTGTCACAGATAATACACTGATGTTACGTTACTGATTGCATTAATGGTGGTGATTACATACGGTTTCTGAACGCGGAATAGAGGATTTATGATATTGTTGTAGATCAAGATATTTATTCTTCAATGTAAGCAAATTACAATGCACTAATGAACGTCAGCGAAAAAAAATACCTGAGTGCGTTTCGGTTGGAACGAAGTTATGTTATTTTATTTTATTTTATTTTTTACTTTTTCCTAATTTTTGTAGTTTTTATTTTTTTTTTGTATTTTTTATAATTCAAATTTTTGAAGTTTTTGATATTTTTGAAATTTTTGAAATTTTTGAAATTTTTGAAATTTTTGATATTTTTGAAATTTTTGAAATTTTTGAAATTTTTGAAATGTTTGAGATTTTTGAGATATTTGAAATTTTTGAAATTTATGAAAATTTTTGATATTTTTAAAATTGTTGAAATTTTTGAAATTTTTGAAATTTTGGAAATTTTTTGAATGTTTTGAAATTTTGACATTTTCGACATTTTTAACTTTCAGGTTCTCGACTTTTTTTACTTTTTTCACTTTGTCACTTCTCACTGTCACTATACACTCATTCTCACATCTCTATACAAAATTTCATTAAAATCCGTTCACCTGTTTTCACGTGATGCGCGGTCAAATAAACAGACAAACAGATAAACAGACAAAAATTCTAAAAATTGTTGGAACGTGTTCTGTTATCGACTCCCCTAAGTATCCCCAGCCAACTTTTTTTCGAATATATTCCATGTACAGACTTTCGACCCTCTTCAGCTTTATTATATGTATAAGATAGATTTTTGGACCTAAGATTCTAAAGTAAAATGGGGGGGGGGGCTCTTTTGAAGATGAAACTATCCTTTGTCCTTTCTCGAGACCCATACTATCTCTATACCAATTTTCATCAAAATCAGTTCAGCGGTAAAAAAATCCTCATACCAACTTCCAACCCCCTTTTCACCCCCACAAGGGTTTGAAAACTATCCTATGATGTTTCTCGAGACTCAAATTATCTCCATACTCATTTCTATCTAAATCGTATCAGCGGTTAAAAATTCTCCATACAAACTTTCAACCCCATTTTCACCCCCACCAGGGTTGATTTTCGGGATTAAAACTATATATTATCCTTTCCCGGGACTCAAACTATCTCTATACAAAATTTCATCAAAATCCGTTCAGCCGTTTTCACGTGATGCGCGGTCAAATAAACAGACAAACAGATAAACAGACAAAAATTCTAAAAATTGTTGGAACGTGTTCTGTTATCGACTCCCCTAAGTATCCCCAGCCAACTTTTTTTCGAATATATTCGATGTACAGACTTTCAACCCTCTTCAGCTTTATTATATGTACTAGCTGAATTCGGTCTGTGTCAGTAAGCGGCTAATTCACCCCTAATTTCTCTCCCGCTACCCTGGAGGCGGAACTAGAAGTAAAGTTGACAGATGGATACGCTAGAGGACAGTAGTCCTAATAAAATATTTTACAATTACCACTAAATGAAACTACACTCATAAATGAATCCTTTTTTTTATTAAATTTTTTTGGCATGATTTTAACGACAACATAGAGAGTATAGTAGGTGTATATCGGACGATACAGGACCACTTTTGTTTTTATACGTTTATGTCTACTGCAAATATCATCCAAATCGATCCTCCCGTCAAATCAGTCAAAGCATGAAAGGTAAGAACAGGCGCGGTTGAAATTGGGGGGGGGGGGGTCACAAATGCAGAAATGTTTTTTTTCTATTTGAGGTGCACTTGGAGGAGGGAGTTCCATGACCCATGCAAATTTAACTCAATCGAGTACCCCCCCCCCCTTTTAGACGTTGAATTTTTATACGTATAACCTGGCTGGGGATTTTCTGGAATTGGAATTAGTAATAAACTTATATAGATGTCATATACAAAGGAAAAAGTGACCTAGGCCTCCTCCGGTGCCCAGGGCTGGGATCGAACCAGCGTCTTCTGCATTCGCGGCAGACGCCTTTACCACTTGGCAACCCGGGTCACAGCTGCACCGGTCGAATTTTCCCGTGTATATGCAATCTTTGTAAATGCTCAGGCGCATTTTAGCCAATCATCTAAGGTAGAACATTATGAGTCCGTTACCTCCAATCCGAACTCGTAGGAGTTCATTGAAAGCGAGAGAGATGGCGCTGCCCTCAGTACAACTGAAGAACAAATCAAATTATTTTTAATAAATATTTTGATTTGTTTATTCTAAGTAGACACACTACTATATAAATCATAAACTTATATAGATGTCATATACAAAGGAAAAAGTGACCTAGGCCTCCGGTGCCCAGGGCTGGGATCGAACCAGCGTCTTCTGCATTCGCGGCAGACGCCAAGTGGTAAGCCCTGGGCACCGGAGGCCTAGGTCACTTTTTCCTTTGTATATGACATCTATATAAGTTTATGATTTATATAGTAGTGTGTCTACTTAAAATAAACAAATCAAAATATTTATTAAAAATAATTTGATTTGTTCTTCAGTTGGAATTAATAATCCTTAAGGGGTGATTTCCGGGATAACAATGCAAAAAAAAACCGGCCAAGAGCATGTAGAGCGATGCTCCGTGTAGAGTTTCGTAGATGCTGCTCTGTTACAAAACATCCGTTCAAAAGGTCGTTTATTTGGCGGCGCTTACGTCATTTTACTATTCGGCACTTCCTTTCACTATGCGTTTTTGACTAATAATTCAAAAACGGCTGGACCGATTTTATTCAATATAGTTTTTATTGAAAGTTCTTATCAGGCCTCACCAAATTTCAGCTTTCTAGTGCGAACGGTAACTGAGCTAGACCGCGGACAGGACGGACATGGCGATATAACTGTCACGTAATAAGGCCTAATTATGTACAGAAGCATACACTGCTTTACCTACACACATATTAAAAATCCATTGAAACCATTAGAATGACCGCCATTACACCGCCATGACCAACATTATTGCGCCGGCGGTCGGGGGGGCGAATTTTCATTACGTTACCGTAGGTAATGAATTTTCATACGTTTTTACCACACTGTCACAGATACGAGTAATACACTAATGTTACGTTACTGGTTGCAATAATGTTGGTAATTAATTACATACGGTTCTGAACGCGGAATAGAGGATTTATGATATTGGTGTAGATCAAGATATTTATTCGTCAATGTAAGCACATTACAATGCACTAATGAACGTCAGAGAAAAATAAAATACGTGAGTGTCGTGGAAAGTATGTGAATCGAGTGCGATTGGAACGAAGTTATGTTTTGGAAATTTTGACATTTTTGACATTTTCGAGATTTTAAAAATACTCGACTTTTAAGGTTCTCGACTTTTTTCACTTTTATCACTTTGTCACTTCTCAATTTCACTACACTTCACTTCACTTTATTCTATTTTATATATTTTTTATTCCATTCCATTTTACATGTTTCTCAATGGTATGGGTGTCGCGTTTTCGTGACGTGACGCTTTTTCGTGACTGTCACGTGACTTTTTTTCGCCTTGGCCGGATCCGCGAACCGTCCGATAAGGAACTTCGTTCCAAAACTACCACCGGTTCTAACCCTACACCTCTGGCCCAAGAAGTATTATGACCGAAAAGAAATTCGACGGGACTCATTTTTTTCAAAACAGTAATACATTATTAGATCTTAAAGATACAAAATAAGGCGTAGTTCTTCAAGAAGACATATCAAAACAGGTTGAGAGACAGATAATGTACCTATTGTTTAATTATAAAGAAAAATAAATCCTAATCTGACTGCTTCACAAAACGTTTGACATGTTTATCTACACTCACATTGTAAGTTCTCTAAAACGTGTTCGAAAACGGTAGGCAATGCTAGCATTACCACAACTGATTTTACTATGATAAGCTTTTTATCTGTATCAGTAACGTAATTTTAACTTTACATGCTCAAATATTGATGTGTTATGAGTTTTGATAACATAATGTACACCTGCACGCTCCCGCGCGGCCGCCGATACGCGCCCGCGCAACCGCCGGCACAATCGAGTTGGCCATGGCGGTGCAATGGCGGCCATTCTATGGTTTCCGAATAATGCATTTAGGATAAATAATATGAGTGTAGATAAATCAGTGTATGCAACTGTACGTAATTAGGCCTTAAAACACTCGTGTGATCTTATTATGAAAACCACACTCATGTTTTAAGGACCCTTATTACGTTACATAAACTACTATTTCCTACCTAAACGGTGTCCTATAAATGTTAGATGATTTTGTAGTAGTTTTTTGGTTTGGGCCATGCATACGTACGTACGCACGTACGTTACGTACGGTACGTTATATATAGTCCTCGAACCTGCAATAACCCTTTGACATTCATGACATTTTCAAATATTTCTTAAGAGCGGGTAAAGGTAAATTTAAAGCATCGACGGGTAACAGGCGTCACTTCCATTCTTTTTTTCATTTTTTTGGACCTACGGTTCGAAAGTAAGATGGGGGGAGGGGGGGGGTTTGAAAAAGAAACTGTCCTTTGTCATTTCTCGAGACCCATACTATCTCTATACCAATTTTCATCTAAATCAGTTCAGCGGTAAAAAATTCCTCATACCACTTTCCAACCCCCTTTTCACCCCCACACGGGTTTGAAAACTATCCTTTGACGTTTCTCGAGACTCAAATTATCTCCATACTCATTTCTATCTAAATCGTTTCAGCGGTTAAAAATTCTCCATACAAACTTTCAACCCCATTTTCACCCCCACCAGGGTTGATTTTCGGGATTAAAACTATATGTTATCCTTTACCAGGACTCAAACTATATCTATACAAAATTTCATCAAAATCCGTTCAGCCGTTTTCACGTGATGCGCGGTCAAATAAACAGACAAACAGATAAACAGATAAACAGATAAACAGACAAACAGATAAACAGACAAAAATTCTAAAAATTGTTGGAACGTGTTCTGTTATCGATTCTAAGTATCCCCAGCCAACTTTTTTTCGATTATCTTCCATGTACAGACTTTCGACCCTCTTCAGCTTTATTATATGTATAGATAAATATGGTTTTAATATTTTGGCAAAACACGGGACTTAATCTCGTACACTTACTAAATATCTTTTTTATCTTTAATTTGTATTGCCAACTGAGGTTATGATTTAAAATAGGTAAATTTTCAAAAGAAAGCCCGAGTTATAATTTAAAACTATTTAAGTTAGAGTTATAATTTAAGAGTATTTAAAACTAGATGTTTCGGAAATAGATAATTGCTTTGGCGATGCTCTAAGAAAACTGTATGTTTAAACTGTGTCCCTAGTGAAACGGGATATGAGTCAAAATCGCTCAGCGAAAAAAGATATAAGCGCCGTAATTTTTATATCTAGGACTTCTGCTCTTTTATTCATTGAGCCAATTTGACTTATACCCCTTTTCACTAGAGTCACAGTTTAATACAATTTTGATTAGTACACAATTTTTTTGTCAACGTTGTCATTTATATTTTGACATAGGTTTTTGTATGCACAATACTAATCAAGTCGTCAGTAACGAAACTGCAGCTTTTTTCTGACTGCGCCTAATTTAATTTCATCAGCATCAGAAGAAATATACATATGTAAGTATATGTATACTTACATATGTAAGTATACTAAGGCTAAGCCTCCGCTAATAAATCACCGTGAAATTAATAAATGAAAAAGTTAATCTTTGCGTGAAATGTAGGTACAGACTGGATACTTATATTAGGGAAACGACTCAGTCTGTAGGTACTTGCAATTTAAATTGCCAATAAAATAGAGTTTCTTTATAGGATGGCAGATGTCTGCGAATTTTCTGCAGTTTGATTTTATTGTGCTTTTACTAACCTGCAATCAAAGTGAAAAGTAAACAGAACACAAGTCTGACAGATTTACTTATTTGGAAAAGCTCACTTACCTAGTTTCTCAATCGAGTAGCTGGTACCGGTACTGTACCAGCGTGCTGCGTTTCTCCAATTTATGGACTTTTCATGTAGCAACGATTTCGCATGTCAATCTGAGAGCTGCTGAGTTATAACTGTATATTGAAAGCATTGAAGTATTTTTGTTCTAATTTCTCCTCATAAATTTGCTATAACTATTTCAACCTTACTGAAAGCAATAAGGTTTAATTTAGGTATCTATACTGCACCCATGTATCCTTTTTAGCACAATTTATTTATTTACCCTCTGTCACTCAACATTATCACTCACTTACCTTTTGTTCATAATTGTTTTCACAGTTATCCACTTACCCTAACCCTTTTCGCCTCTTACTGTCCTTCAAATTCATGTCTAATTGTTCTTCCTCGCGCTCTTATGTACTTTCTTCCCTCGCATCAAAAACGACACTTTGCTATTTGCCTTTACTTACCTTAATGTTATGCGTGTTATGCGAAATTAATATAGTACGCAAAAAGTGATAATTAATTGACCTCATTGTAGGGGTTAGAGTTGATATTTATTTATAGTGTGCACGCGAGCCGGCGCTCTGTGTGTTACTTCAACTACTACAGCAAGCACTACAACGATGATAACGATTAACGAGGAATCATTCCGAGGTCGTGAACTAGATATAATGCGATTATATTAACATATACTTGAGGTCGGATGACTTCTCTTACTTAGAAATTTGAAAAGCAAGCTAAAGATATATGTGATCGATTTTTCATAAAAATGTGTTTGTAAATATTTACATGACCTTAATGCCATAATAATAAAAGGACATGCATACCTACATAAGTATATATAAAAAATTCTATTCAGGGAGGGTCAGAAGTGTCAGAAATGTTTAAAGAAAACTTCGTCATCGTCAGCATATTATACTCGTAATTAGTAATATTTTTAATATAATGTCTTTTTAGAGTGAAATTCACGGGTACAGTTTGCCTAAGTTAAATATAAACTATACTACTACACTAGATACAGTTAAACAAACTGCCTGGGAAATTCTACACTACAAAGACGATAACCGCGCCCAAAATTTTAATTAAAGTAATATTTTTATGACAGAAATCTTGACTTGAATCTCAGTTAAGACTTACGTTTCTGTTAATTTCACGCTAGGATAGGGATAGACGCATTAAGATTCAGCTAACAGCAACATTACTTAACATTAGTTGCAATAACTTTGTCTATTCTAACCATCCATCTATTACATACAACTTGACTTATTATAAATTATATGTATACCTAATATTTATATCTAATCGGCTTTAAAAACCTCTAAATTAATGATTAAAATGTATAGGTATTCAAAATCATAGAAGCTTTTATCTTGGCACCTTCTGTCTGTCCGTTACATAGAAAAAATACAAAGTCGATGCACTTGAACTTTAAGCACACAACGCACTATTAGTACGACTACAATAAAACTGGCCGGACCAGTACGCTAACTCTAAGAGTAATGATGGCTATCGAAAAACCTATCGTATCTACATTATAAAGCTACTTGCAGACGTTGAAAAAACACATACCTACAACCCTTGAAGCCAATGCACGCAAGGTAACGTTTAAGGATAGGCAACGCGCATGTGAATGCTCTGGGGTTGCAGGCGTCCATAGGCTACGGTAACTGCTTACCAAAAAAAAGCAATTTAGGTACGTGTATGTGCACTTGAGACACTTGAGTGTCGCCGCCTTACGTCAGGTCAGGAGTCAACAGTGAATTTGCGCTCCAATTAGATAACGCTGCATAAATATTTTACGTGTCAGCTTGCTCTTAATGTCATTTATGTACTGTTGGTGTGTCTCTACTGTCTTGGTATTATAAAATAAAATAATAAAACGCTCTATAATCCTTACATAAAATTAAATTTACTGTACGTAAACAAACCAGCTATAAAAGAAGCATGAAAGTTCGGGTACTGCATACGTGATTATATTGGGCAACTGTCAACCACACACGATGGACAATCAAAAAATCAGAAAGCCGCGGTCATTGCCTTGCACTCCGCGCTAACCAGATTTACTGTTATGCAGCCTGCAATTTAGCGCCTTTCTGTTAATTGGTGGCCTTGGGTGCATCCGAGATAGACATAGACGCTAGAAATTATAAATATAATACGACTGTACAAAGTATAATCAAAGACAGAAAACGGACGCTTCAAGCTAAATATTTATTTCCATTCAAGGTGACTCGTTATCGCATTGCCCTTAAGGGTATAAACAGTTGATATGGGGCAGTTTACACTAGGTATAATAGGCCACAGGGACTTCCAAAAGCACATTGTATGCAAATATAGTAGGTACGCGCGAATTATAATACCTACCTACCTACTACATGATACATAGGTTATCTATTTTTTTAGAAACTATGTTACTGTTGTTAGAGACACGAACAGCGATTAGGTAAGATTGTCTGATCGGCCACTTTGCCAAAAATTGTATTGGCATAAAACTATTAACATTTAGGAACTACACACACATACATACACACACACACACACACACACACACACACACACACACACACACACACACATACACACACACACACACACATAACACACACACACACACACATAGGTAAAATTTAGGATATTGTGATAGTTTTTGAACGGAGGTAATTGTATATTTTTTCCTCAGTCGACCCGTTGACCACGAACGCTGTAAAGTGTTCGAAACGTCGGGATGTAATTTAAGCTCAGTACACGCGATAAAATCCGTTTTTAATTGTTTTATTTCAGGAATAACTATCGCGGCAACCGAAGACAATATTATTTAGGAACTAAATGTTTTTTTTTTTTTCTTTGTGATGCCAAGGTTCTAAGCTCAACGCATACTTGTACCGGCTTAAAGTAACTACAAGCTAATTGTATGCTCAAAATAATTTCAAGAAGACGAAACATGCCCAAGAGAATTTGACCCACTACTCCGTATCGATCCGAGAAAAGTAACTGTCTCAAATGAGTACTTGCGGTATTTATGAAGGTGTACTTTAATGTGGGCTTAACGCCTCAGGCTATTTTATCTGTCAACTAAAAATCCATTTTTTTATTATTGAATAATAACCGATGGTGAGTGATCATAAAGTCGAGGAAGAAGTATGCCTTATTCGCGAAATATCGTCGTTCATTGCAATTTGAGAAAAATATTGTTTTTTACCTACTATTTATTTTTTGCATACTGTAATAAGTTGTGCATGAATAAGTGAGATTTTTTTTTCAATTATTTACCATCGAAAAAATATGGAGCTTTTTATTTAGTTTAGGTTTTGATAGTTGCTATCAATCTTTATAATATTATTTTTTGAACTATTCTTCATACTTAATTAGTTTATAAGTTAGGTACATCAATCATAAGAGTTATTTGAGTCACGCACCGAGAATTTAATTTCCTGAAAATACTCAAAATATTAACAGTCCAACAAAAAACATGCTACTTAAAATTCTAAGGTGATTAATGTGATTATGCTAGTTTCCCGTCCACCTGATTAAACTGCTACAAATATATGAGAAAAACTTTTTAAGGTAAAAAAAAATATATTAATAGGTAGTTTATTCTTTAGTAGATTTTTTTTATTTTTAAGCTTAATTGTGGAAAACCTTGAATTTAAACAAATAAAAGTATGGACGGAAAACTGACAAGTACGGACGAAAATTAGTACCCTAATTTGTCGATATGGAGACTCTAAAGGGTTTGCTACGTTCAAAATTTTGATATAGGTACCCTCCTCGGCTCCTTCATCTTAACATTCAAGTTCCTTGCGTGGTTGCTATACAGCAATAAAGAGGCTTTCTAACTCGCTAACGTATCTGTAAGTTATCTGTTAACGCCGGTCCGTAAACTCATCATCGTTACGATGTCCATAACTCTGAAAGTGTAGTCGTAAAACTGCCGTATAGCCGTATCGTATTTCACAAGCTGCAGTGCGATTACTTCCATAATAGTTTTATGCATTTAATTCTCGTCTTGATGATGATTATAAAGATTATAACTATAGTGTAAAATATAAGCATTAAACATTTTGTTTATTTCCTGTTAAGAATCGATACAATGTGACACGATTTTAAAATAGTTGCATAGTTGTACCACTTTCATTTTAATAGATTAGTCTTAGGGCCTGTTTCACAATCTCCAGATAAAGCATATCTGTCAGATAAATGTTTGCTGTCCTTTTCTTTTATATGACTGGAGAAAAGGATAGCAATAATTTTAACTGGCAGATAAGTTTATCTGGAGATTGTGAAACAGGCCCTTACAGACAAAACTTACTCGTTGAAAATAAAACTAAATTTATATAAAAAAATTAGAGCCCTTCGACATGGTGCCGCCGAGGATGATGGCAGCATTTCTCCGCTGAATCGCAATAGGATAATTACGCGTTTCACGAGGAAGCTGCCTGCTCTTCGGTTACCCATGGAGCCCACGAGCCTTTTAGTTAGGTCTCTGAAAAGGTGCTAGACGCTGGAACCCCATGTGCCAAGGATCTGGACTCCGAAATGCATGCAAATGTATTCTGGGCCGAGACCCCTGCATTTTTGGTGTTTATGTTTTTGTGCCGCTTTAGTCGACGCACTAGCCTCTTAGTAGGAGTTAATTTAATCGTATTCCGCACTTGATAGGATGACTGGGTTCATCTATAAACCTGACTGCGTGACAATTACTATGTAAATAAGCATCTCGTTCAATCGCGCTTTGGTTTGCTGATTTTCTTTACGTCTCAAACAGGAAATCTTGCTACGCGACACATATACCTCGAGTAATGCGGTGGTACACAGTTTGCCTAGTCAGATAGCTAAGTACGCGGTGGTTCTACAAAAAGATAACCAAACACGGACGATCAGAGTTAGATAAACCACTTCGAGCCTTCGACTCATCCGTACGTGTCCGACCGCGAAATCTTAGCATCACTCTTACTTAGCTCAAGTTGCTTGTTTAACGAGTTGCTCCCTAGGCCGATAGTCACTGACCACGAGCCAATAGATGGAGTTTACAATACGTGTTGAGCCAAACGCTATCGATAATTTTAAAGCCATAGGGACCCACACCCTATGTGTAACCAGAACGTCCCCGGCTCTGTTTAGCAGTACCAGTAGGTATACCGCTTGTGTTGGGTAGGTCACGAATGCTGCAAAGCTACCGATACACTACCCAGAGCCGTAGACGTTCTGGCCATACGCAATTGATGTGACCATACTATTAGCATTGATACTCTCGTCTTAAAATGCGATCGCTCAGTACAGTTCAATCCACGATTACAACTTGTATATCTCCTTATGTGCGTATAAGAAAGAAACAATTAACTAAAACCCGGTCAAGTGCGGGTCAGATTAATTACACAAAATGATGGATCAAACTTGTAACCAATTGTACGAAAAAAGCGCCGCAAAAGCCTTTCATCCCTGCTTAGTACTTATTTTATTTTTATCACTTAATAATATTTAGGAAAAAAGAATTTAAGACCACTGCAAATGTTAGTGGCGAGACCGACTCCACGTAAACTTTTCACACAACATCTATAGAAGAAGTCTATGCCGATAGTCCATCCAATAAGTCAGAGTTGAACGACCGCCGTAACAAGGCGAGCGGTTCGAGCAGGCTATTTATTATCTATGAGCGAAATGCATGTTGTGTCTGCCTTGGCCGGCAAAGCTGATATTACTGTGATAACTCAACTGGACTTTACTTCCTCGGTGACGCGTGTCATTGTCGTATCGTGTGAGTTATCTTACGTGCGATTTGAGTTCAAAGTGAGGGCAAAGTGCTAAAAGGACGTAAAGACGTCATTTGTTTAGTTATTACTCGTAGTATTTAGAAATAATATTATCTCTCAAGATTTGAATTTTGGTATTTTTTTAAACCGTCACAGTCAAAGTCGAACATAAGCTTTTAATCTCTATACCATGACACCATTTTAAAGTGTTAATAATTTTTTCCCTATATTTCATATTCACGCTTGACTGATTCTTAATATTTTTTTCTTTATCACCACACCATGTTTAGGATTTAAAGTCTATGTGGAAAGGGAAATCTCATAAAATTCACGAGTTCCCATATAAACCACGAGACTTCTATTTCCGCAAAAAACTCTAGGTAGGTATACAGTTAGGTGCAAAACTGTCCCAATAGTAGCATCTTAGTAGAATGTGGAGAAGTGGATGTCGATCGAGGAGAGGGGCACATGATTAATACATACCAGTACTATTTAAAATTTCCTACAAATCAGCCTTACATATGATATACTTAGAATTTACGGTTATTTTGTAATTTAGAATCGAAAAGTAGAAAAAAACACATTTTTATTTTTTCGAATATTTCTAGTTCCTCTTATGGAAACTCCAAATAGGGAACCATACATAATTAAGAAATTCTGCCTCTATAAAATCATCATGCAATTGCTTTAATGGGGCATATTTTTCAAGTTACTTTTAGGTGGCTTATAGTTCGGTGCAAAAGTGTACCATTAAAAACAGCCATAGAAAGTGTTTGTTAGTTCAATGTTCAAGACGACTTTTACTCTGCCATAACTACAAAACTATGTTTGTGATTTAAACAGTTGATACCTTATTTTATAGAGGCTGAAATTCTAGTAAGTATATCATATGTAAGGCTGATTTGTAGGAAATTTTAAATAGTACTGGTATGTATTAATCATGTGCCCCTCTCCTCGATCGACATCCACTTCTCCACATTCTACTAAGATGCTACTATCGGGACAGTTTTGCACCTAACATATGGAAGATAATCTTTAATACAAAAATTCACGTCCTTCTTAGCCGCCTATCGACCCTGTCATTTTTATTTAAGTACAGTCACGGACTTTAGTTGTTGAGACATTTACGGTTCAAGATATTTTCTTTTGTTTAATACAAACTCGATGAAATGTCCAGTTTAAAGTGAACCCTAATTGGCTCAACAATTAATGTCCGTCACCGTACATATACGATAACAGCAATAACACATGCATAAATTTTAACTACTACGAATGAAATTTGGCTCACTGATCAGGCCCTGTAGCCAAGATGACAATCGTTTGCAGAAAACGAAACGATACGCTACACGCTCTTGCTCAGTCTTCCATATTAGTGCAATAGAGACATGGATAGCGTTTCGATTCGTTTTCTGCAAACGATTGTCTAAAATTGCGTCTATACTCATTAAAAAAAATCTTTACAGAGGCCCGTCCCAAATGGCAGTTCCTACCCCCAGTGCCCGGCTACGTGCCGGTCTACATCCGCACCGGCGACACCCCCCTCGAGGAGATCAACCCTGAGCTGGCCGAGGCCTTCCACGCGCTCCCCGCGGGCCGGAGCGCCGGCAAGGAGCTCGAGGCTTCCCCGGAAATGCCCGAACTCGCCGACCAACCCGAAATACCCGAGCAGCCCAAGAAACCGAAAATCGACGAGTCTCCCATTGACCATCGTCCGTATGAGAAGAAGAAGTCGAAAAAAGCTAGTTCTGAAATCGCGAAACCGATTGAGCGTAGATAAGTCTTTGTAGTTAAGTAGTTTGTAAGGTTTATAAGTGGAATACCTATTTGTTTTATGAAACTAAGAATAATAAGGCTCCGCTCGCAGTCAGTGTCTCATTCTTATTTTTATGGTCTGAGGAATCAAAGTTCGCGAGAAACGACACCGAGCCACTGTTAAAAGAAAACTCTTTTGAGTTGATCGATCTTTCGGTGAAATAATTTTAGGTACTTTAAAAACTGTTTGGTTCTGCACAACAAATAGGTGATACCCCTAAGCACATACACTTGGAACCCCAGTTTTAAAGCGGTACTGGGACCGCAAAACACAATACTCGAGATATTCCTTGATAAACCAAAAAGACGTCGATCCTTATAAAACTTGAAGGAGATACGACTTTTTCGGTTAAAACGGGAGATCTGTTAAGCCCCAGGAAGTTAGATGCATAAGTTTTTCCTTTATTTATTTCCTAAGTACTTAAGCGTGAAAATTTTAAATCAAAAACATCTGACGGCTTACCGATGTTGTATGTAAGTTACTTTAGAATGTTTATTTAAATTTTTGAAGGAATAAAGTTATTTATTTCACTTGTATTTTTTATTGAAATAAAAACCTTAAAATTATCATACAAATATATTTACAATGAATACTATAGGTACCCACATCGGAAGTACTCGCCTCAACATACTTCAAACAATTGTTAAATTGCATTAAGTATGTTGAATAGGTAAGGTAACTAAGATAGGTTCATAATTTGTACATGAAAGTTTTCGTACAAAATAAATTCATACATTTTGGATTTTGGCTAAGTAAGTACTTCAGTATTGACATAAGAACATTTATATTGAGCCATGGAAAGTTATGGGCTAAACCTAACTTCACAGTATATTTTTTAAATAAGATGTACTTATTTTTTCACTTACATTAGATGCTATCACAGAATTAAAAAAACTACTTAGCTTATCTTAGAGTACTTGCTTAAAATACATCTGACACAATCATATATAAAAATGAATAAGCTAAATATCAGAGTAACATTTCGCTCAATCAGTCCTAGCCGAAAAGTTTACCTGGTATCGATTCTTTACATTTATCATATTTTAAAAATAATTTAAGATCTTCTCATAGTCAGCATGACATTAATTTCCCAAATAATAGTCCTTAAATTCGTTATGACTTCTTTGAGCTGTTTATTCTTGAGGACCACCTGAAACAATACTAGTGTGTTAATGATTACAATGGCAAAAATTATCTAACAATTGACATTAAGGAGGCCTATGTTCAGCAGTGGACGTCTTATGGCTGAGATGTATGTCAATTGGCCACCAATTGACATTAAGGAGGCCTATGTTCAGCAGTGGACGTCTTATGGCTGAGATGTATGTCAATTGGCCACCAATTGACATTAAGGAGGCCTATGTTCAGCAGTGGACGTCTTATGGCTGAGATGTATGTCAATTGGCCCCCAATTGACATTAAGGAGGCCTATGTTCAGCAGTGAACGTCTTATGGCTGAGATGTATGTCAATTGGCCACCAATTGACATTAAGGAGGCCTATGTTCAGCAGTGGACGTCTTATGGCTGAGATGTACGTCAATTGGCCACCAATTGACATTAAGGAGGCCTATGTTCAGCAGTGGACGTCTTATGGCTGAGATGTATGTCAATTGGCCCCCAATTGACATTAAGGAGGCCTATGTTCAGCATTGGACGTCTTATGGCTGAGATGTACGTCAACTAATGAAGTACGTCACCAAATATATTGCGTAGATATTCGTTCGTTATTATAAACTAGGGATGTAACGAATATTCGTATTTGCATTCGCGGATATCCGCATGTTTTTGGATATTCGCATTCGTATTTGCAAAATTCAATGCGAATATTTTTAAAGAATTTTATCTAAGAAAAAATATTTAAAAGGAAATTACAATCCTGTCAAACGTCTTTGTATAAAAATAAATGTCACCTGTTCCGTTAACTCTCTGTTCTCTTCCAAATCTCGGCGGTAAGACTCAGTGTTTCGTCGCTCGTCTAAAGTCTTGTTATCGGCCTCGTCCTTCAGCGGGATAAGACTCTCCATGTGTGTGTACTCCATACCCTGAGACAAATGATAGTAGAAGTAATAATAATAATAATAATAAAGCCTTTTATTTAACCAAATTCTGTTTTTACATTAAGTATATATTATTAATTTTATGCTGTTTGGTCTTGCTTTTCAGCATAGGCCTCCCCTAGAGATTTCCACAATTGACGATCCTGTGCTTTTCTCATCCATGTAGCGCCTGCTATTTTTACGATGTCATCCTCCCATCTGCGGCGTTGCCTTCCTTTCTTTCTTTTATATTGCCTTGGGCACCATTCCGTTACATATTTGGTCCATTTATCTTTTTTGTTTCGTATCATATGGCCTGCCCAGTTCCACTTAAGCTTTTTAATACAGTATGTTACATCTCTGGTTTTGGTCTGTTTTCTTATTGTTTTTAATTTTATTTTGTCTCTAAGTTTTATGTTAAGCATACTACGTTCAATATTGTGTTGGCAGACTTCTAGTTTATGTATATTATTTTTTACAAGGCTCAACGTTTGGCACCCATATGTCATGCTGGGCAGGATACAGGAATCAAACACTCTTGTTTTTGCCTTAATTGGTATGTCGGGGTTCTTCATGACTTCTTTGAAAGACCAGTATCTTCTCCACGCAATGCTGATTCTATTGTCTACTTCTTTTGTTGTAAGGTCTTTTGGAGAGATTATTTGTCCCAGGTAGGTGTATTCCTCAACATAGTCAATTTTATTACCTCTAACTATAATAGGCGTCTTTTTGTTGTTTGTCATCACTAGAGGGCGGAGTACCGGTGGCAAATTTCACACTAAATGTATGGAGTCGCCTAAGTATTCTTATGATTAAATAAATAACGAATAAATGATTAATTTTGCATAATATTTTTTAGGAACTTATAGAAATTATCTTACGAGCATACAAATATAATGTAATATGTTGTTAATATCTATAATACATAATAATATGTTTTCTTATCAAAACATTATCATTAGGTACGAGTACTAAATACTAGACTAAGAAGTTATACCTGCCAAACGATATATTATTTTCAAGACCATTCAATTACAATTGAGGACTGGAATTATGTGTTCGAGGTCCTCCTCACAATCTACACTTAAGTGCGTATCCATGTTATAAAATGAATGGACCATGGCCACATGTTCCTGGTTTTTCGGAGTGAATCGGTTTCTTAATTTATTGAAGATCCATTTGTGAGTGCAAAACGATCGCTCTACATCTACCGATGTCATGGTTGCATGTTTAAGGACTTGTTTATAATTTTCCATTGTAATCATATTCCTTAATTCGTCGGCATCTGGGTTTCTATCTAGAACCAATTCGAGTTTATTTCGGTTTCACTTCCTTGGAGGCTTAAAATACTCCTAACTATATCTATTACCAGAAAACTTTCTTCTATCGGAATTTTAGTGCATTCTAATTTTTCTATCGATTCAGGTATAATTTCGTAACAATTTTTTATAAAGCTTAACTCGTTTTTTAAATTTTCATTTTCAAACAACTTCTGGGCTTTTCTAATGGCAATAGCTTCTTTACTGTTTAATTGCATCACAACATTTTTAATCACGTCAAAATGTCTATCGTAGTAAAAACTTGCATTTAACCAGGTGCCCCAACGAGTGATAATGGGTTCCGGCGGTAAAGGCACATTCTGCGCATGGTCCCTGAAAAATCGGACGCGCTGTGGTGATTTTAAAAAAATCTTCTTGACATTAGATATTAAAGAATTGACCAATTTATGTTCAGATCTTATCTGCTCCGCGACTCTGTGTAGTCCATGAGCGAAACAAGTTACGTGTGGTACTTTAGTGTACTTTTTCTTCAAAATCTTGCCGGCAGCAAGCATGTACGCTGCGCTATCCGAACAGAATATTAAAAATTTGTTCATATTATCTGTAAAATTATCCTCCCACAAAAAATTCAAGCTTTCGTCAACCACCGCTGCAATTGAGTTCGCGTTTACAGTACTAACGACTTTACACGCTAACAAATATGGCCTTTGTAAAGCATCATCAAGTGATTTTATTATTACATTTACTACGCAATTACCGAAATTATCAAGAGTCTCATCCACCGCAAGCCATAAATTGGAATCGAAAAATGTATTTCGTATTTGCTTGACGGTCGCAATGTATATTCTGGTAAGATAGTATTTTCTCAAAACACTTTCTTCGGGAAGTTTTACGCCTTTATCTAAGTATTTTCCAAAGAACTTTTTAAATTCTGGATGGTTAACTCTTTTCCATGGGATGTTACACGCTATAAGGAAAACGCATAAATCATAGGCAAAGGTGCCATTTTGGTTTCCACAGTTAATTTGGTGTTGTTTACTGTTAACGTGTTTTTCGACATTATATTTTTTCAACTGCTTTAAATCCACTGAGCAAGAAATACAGTGAATGCTACATTCTTCTTCATTATATGTAAGATTTTCGTACGGTTCTATCATCCGCAGAATTGTTGCTTCACATGGCTTAACCATCTTGATATTTTTCGGTTTTAAATATTTAGCCGACGCAATAATAATTCAGATAATATAGATGTAAAGCAGCTGTCTAAATTGACAATGTCAAATAATTAGTTTCTAAATGTCTCATAAATTTGTAAATTAGTAACTGAAAAGAAAGGTTGCATATGGTAAAAAATATTATATCGATGAATGGTGACTTTGTTAAAAGAAATTGAAAAATAACCCAAAACATTTACGACATAACATTTAGGTGTTCCTGAAATCGATTTATGAAAATAAATGTTAAGTACTTACTTCCAATTTACGAGTAGGTACCATACTAAGTACATTAGGTAAATGAATAATTTTATTATTCAAGCCTAAAATAATAATTATAAAAACGACTCCATACCTTTTGTGTGAAATTTGCCACCGGTACTCCGCCCTCTAGTCATCACTTTAGTTTTCAACCGACTTCAAGATTTCGAAGGAGGAGGTTATCAATTCGTCGGGATCTTTGTTTTTGCTATTTTTTTTTTTTTTTTTTTTTATGTATGTTCACCGATTATTCGAAGACGGCTGGACCGATTTGGAAAATTCTTTTTTTGTTTGAAAGAGTATACTTCACAGTTGGTCCCATTGTAACCAGGTCAGGATCTGATGATGGGATCCTGGAGAAATCGAGGGAACTCTTCAACTATTATAGGCACACCTGTAGTGATTTGAGTATTTTTTACAGCAGCTCGAGCATTTGGTGTTGGAAAGGTGGATTGCTTAGTGAAGTCGGTTCTTTTTTGTTTAAAATTATTGACATGTTCATTTGCAGTCCCATTTTATCACTTTCGCATACCAGTTCTTCTAACATGTTGTTTAAACCATTTGGGTCGCTATTAATTAATATAAGGTCATCTGCGAATCTCAAATGGTCCAACAGAACTCCGTTTATGTTCAATCCATAGTGTCGCCATTGTAGGTTTCTAAATATTTGTTCCAAAACCGCTGAAAATAGTTTGGGAGATAATGGGTCCCCTTGACGGACTCCTCTTTTAATTGGGAAATGTGTACCCAATCTTTCTGTTCTTATTTTTGCAGTCATGTTCAGGTATATCTTGCTGATTATACGGATATACTTGTTGTAAACTCCTTGTTTGGCCAATGCCTCCCAGATTTTTGGGTGCTTGAGGGAATCGAACGCCTTATTATAGTCCACAAAAGCCAGGTAGTATGTTATCCCATACTCCTGGCTTTTTTGAATAATTTGCTTAATGGTGTGAATGTGATCTAAGGTTGAAAAGTCACTCCGGAACCCGGCTTGCTCCTTAGGCTGGTTTTCGTCTAAGATCTTAGTCATTCGATCCAACAGTATTTTTGAAAATATTTTGTACATATTTGACATTAAGCTAATAGGTCTGTAGTTGGTAATATCATCTTTTTTCCCCTTTTTATGTAACAAAATGATAGTAGATGAGGTCCACTGATGCGGAATTGATTCTGTGGTAATTATTTCATTATATAAGTCTGTGATTGTATCTGTGATAGTTTCATATGTTCCCAATAAGAGTTCGTTCGAGATTCCGTCTTCTCCTGGTGATTTGTTCTTCTTTTGTGACTTTATGGCCTTTATAACTTCTTCTTTCATAATACTTGGGATATCTTCCGTCTCGTGGTTCGTTCCCATAATTGTTGATTCCGTTTTGTCATCATTGTATAATTCGCGATAATAGTCTGTAGCTGCGTTAAGGATGTCATTCCTTTTTGCCTTTTTTTTAAGTTTTTGTGGTGTGTAATACTGTCAATCCACGTCAGGTTTTCTCTTAGTTCGTTCCATGCTTGTTTTGTTCCTCCTGATTTTTCAATGTAATAATTTAATGTATCTGTTCTTGTTTTATTTCTATGTTTTCTTATTTGTAATTTTATTTCCTTGCTTAGTCGGGTTATACGACGTTTATTTTTCTTACTATCGGCAAACAAAATTGATCTCTGCTTAATTAAATCCCTTGCTTTCGCTCCGAGTTTCTTTTTCTTCTTCTCTTAATAGGTACGGCTGTGTTTTCTATTTCTTTCAAGTGGGTTTCTAGTAAATTATATTTTGACTGAGTTCCTTGTATTTCCTTTATTTTTGCTGACTCCTTTTCTAGTTTTTCTGTTATGATCTGTGGGAGTGGAAGTTGTAGTGGTTTTCTTGAAGGGTGTAGGTTTTTCCTTGATTTTTTTACTGCTGTTGTGTGTAGTTGTCCTCTCAATAGTCTGTGGTCTGTATTAAAGTTTAACTGATTGACTACCTACTTGGACGTTAGAAAATAGTCTAGGTTTATTTGTCATTATGTAGTCTATTTCATTTTTTACTGTTCCACTTGGAGATACCCAGGTCCATTTCCTACTATGTTTTCTGTTAAAGTAGGTGTTCATGATGTGGAGGTTGTTTTCCAGTGCGAAGTTAATTAGTCTATTTCCATTGTCATTTCTTTTTCCTGTTGTAAATGACCCTAGTATAATAGAAGTAGAAGTAATAGTAAACACTTTATTGCACAAAACAAGTATATGACCCACAAATGTTAAGTGTAAGTTGTGTCACTAAGGAATGAATGACAACCGCAGTGCGCTGGTGGCCTGGTGGTGAGACGTCCGACTTTCAATCCGGAGGTTTCGGGTTCAAACCCCGGCTCCTACCACTGAATTTTTCGGAACGTATGTACGGAATATCATTTGATATTTACCAGTCGCTTTTCGGTGAAGGAAAACATCGTAAGGAAACAGGACCTAATCCCGATAAGGCCTAGTTTCCCCTCTGGGTTGGAAGATCAGACTGCAGTCGCTTTCGTAAAAACTAGTGCCAACGCCAATTCATGGGATTAGGTTGTCGAGCGGACCCCAAAAATTAATTGTAGTATGGGGTAGCGCATTGTTATCGGTGAGTTCTCAATACAACTTGGGACTCCGATGGCCGGTTCAGAAGTGTAAGACTTCTTCGGCAGATGTCGCTAGACGTCCCCCTAAGACGCATAAAGGATGGAGTGGAGAAATTCGCAGCCATCAGGTGAGTCTCAGTAGCTCAGTTGGTCAGAGCGATGGGCATGTATCCCAGAGTTGCGAGTTCGAGTCTCGCCTGAGGCAGTGGATTTTTCTACTTTTCCTTTATTTCTAACAATTACAACTTTTTTATTTGCTAATTAATTTCTGACAATTGCTAATTTCTGTAGTCTATTAATCTGTTGTAATTGTAACTAATTGGAATTAATTAACTAATATATCTGTATGTCATGTGTGGTGTAAGCTGTAAGTGACATTATAATGAATAAATAATAAATAAACTATAGTCTGGCCAGCCAACGAACGCAGTAGCAATGTACAGCGAACAAAAGTATGACAACACTAAGAATCAGTGAAAAAAGCAGCAATGATCATCAATTTTTATGTTTTTAATTTTTGTTGGTATTTCCGTCCCTTTCATTGGGTGGCATTTGCCATTTACGGTGTGTAAAAAGGAGATGGAAATATTTCATCTGATCTGTTATCAACTGCAGACAGAGCAACAGATAATCTGGTTGAGGCAATTGACATATAAAAAAAATGAATTAAAAATGAATTTAAATTCAATGTAGAACGTTCTAGGAGTTCTATCTCACTCGCGCTTAAGATGAGAGAGTGAAATGCACTAGAAACAAATTCAATGTAAAAGAACTGTGCATTGAAATGTTCGTCACGAAATACGTTGTCTCATCACAAAGGGTTGCCACATGTACGTATTTTGAATTTGCCGCGCTTTTCTACTGACAGAAATGGTTTGCCAGCCTATAAAAGCAAATGTTCACCTGGCACGTCTCGTTGCACTTGTCGTAGACCAGCCGCAGCCGTTTGAACAGCAGCCGTATCGTGCGCAACTGCTCTTGCATCTTCGTCTTCTTGTCGTTACTCGCGTTCTCGCCGATCTGAGTGCCGTTCGGGGGCTGCAAACAGATTTATTATTTAAAAGTATGAAAAGAACAGAAATTAAATTGTCATATCAACAGGGTTCGAAATTATCACGATAATTATGGTATTTTTAATAAATAGGTACTTTCCAATAGATAAACTTAATTGGGTACTTTCCTGGGTAAATTTTTTTTAACTCTTTTTAGTCCGTCAGTTAGATTATGAAAAAATATTGGACACGTATTTTTTAATTTGTCAATCAAACACAAAATTGGTGAAGATATAGCCCGCTAAAGTTCCGCGTGACGTCACATTATACTAAAAATTGTACTGAAATGTGACGTCACGCGGAACTTTAACGGGCTATATCTTCACCAATTTTTGGACACCAATATTTTTTGATAATCTAACTGACGGACTAAATATATTTTTTTAGGAAAGTAGCCAATTGTTTCATTGCATTCATAAAATCAAAATTTCAAAAATACACGGGAAAATCCAGGTGTAACATGTGTTTGCGCTTTAAATAATTTTATAATGATATTGTCTTCGGTTGCCGCGATAGTTATTCATGAAATAAAACAATTAAAAACGGATTTTATCGCGTGTATTGAGTTTAAATTACATCCCGACGTTTCAAACACTTTACAGTGTTCGTGGTCAACGGGTCGACTGAGGAAAAATGTACAATTACCTATCTCAATATGCAAACCTACCCACATATTAAATATTAAACAAATTTAGTGTTTGCACATGCCGGAGGGGCCTTTATAAAAACAAATTATTTTTTATTACAAAACAAATTATTAAACAAATTATTTTATTATTATTAATTATTATTTTCATTTTTATTTTTAATTTTTTAAATTAGTATTAAATTATTATTAGTGTCCACACTGTCCACCATTATGGTCTCACAGTCCTATGTCTAGCTTGCTCCTTAACCAAATGAATAACTGGATCCCAAGCTGGTGGTACCGAAAAACCATCCTCTCTGTTGAAATTTGGATATTTTTTAATCTCGATTGCCTCTCGCAACATCCGGGGAATGTATCGTTTCTCCTTGACGAGGACTTGCGGTTTGTCAAATTTAACTGAGTGGTTGGGTCTATCCATGACATGCTCACAGACTGCTGACCTTGGTCGACGGTGCTTTACATCGGCTATATGTTCCTTTACCCGAGTAGAGATGCTCGGGTAAAGGAACATATAGCCGATGTAAAGCACCGTCGACCAAGGTCAGCAGTCTGTGAGCATGTCATGGATAGACCCAACCACTCAGTTAAATTTGACAAACCGCAAGTCCTCGTCAAGGAGAAACGATACATTCCCCGGATGTTGCGAGAGGCAATCGAGATTAAAAAATATCCAAATTTCAACAGAGAGGAGGGTTTTTCGGTACCACCAGCTTGGGATCCAGTTATTCATTTGGTTAAGGAGCAAGCTAGACATAGGACTGTGAGACCATAATGGTGGACAGTGTGGACACTAATAATAATTTAATACTAATTTAAAAAATTAAAAATAAAAATGAAAATAATAATTAATAATAATAAAATAATTTGTTTAATAATTTGTTTTGTAATAAAAAATAATTTGTTTTTATAAAGGCCCCTCCGGCATGTGCAAACACTAAATTTGTTTAATATTTAATATGTGGGTAGGTTTGCATATTGAGATAGGTAATTGTACATTTTTCCTCAGTCGACCCGTTGACCACGAACACTGTAAAGTGTTTGAAACGTCGGGATGTAATTTAAACTCAATACACGCGATAAAATCCGTTTTTAATTGTTTTATTTCAATTTTATAATGGTTTAAACTTTTAAAAAGGAGATGTATTTATCATATAGTATTGTGACGTCACAATATTAGTCTCCCATATAAATTCCATAGTAACAAAATCGTTTTGACGTTTCCTAAAGAGTAGATGATTTGACTTCATAGGAAAGTAGCCTATTATCACGATAGTTATCCCAGATATGCATGGTGTTGTTGTTCCCTTTTATAGTTCAACTAATAAGGTTCGAATTCACTTGCCTTTTTTTTGTGCAATCCGTATTTACAAATTTTGAGTTATAATATAATCAAATCGATCATTATCAGACGATAAAAATCACGATAAATATCGTTGATAATTGGATGCTGTTAAGCAAAAATGTGTCAAGCCACATTCGTTTTGCAATAAGACGTCAACTTTAAGCGTAAATTGTTGACATCTTATTGCAAAATGTATGTGGGTTAACACATTTTAGCTTAACAGCACCCAATTATACTTTCGAAGCGTGATTATCAAAGTAACAAACACTAACTAGTCTAGGGTAAATAAATATTAAATATTATGGGACAATCTAACACCAATCAACCTAGTCCCACAGTAAGCTCAATAAGGCTTGTGTTGTGGGTACTAGGCGACGATATATATAATATATAAATATAGATAAATACTTAAATACATAGAAAACATCCATAACTCAGGAACAAATATCCGTGATGAACACACAAATAGATGCCCTGACCAGGATTCGAACCCGGGACCTCCTGCTTCATAGGCAGGGTCACTACCGACTAGGCTAGGAGGCCAGTAACTGGCCACCTTTCACTAACTGGCCCCCTTATACTAAAAATTAACTCTATTCATCTACTACAAACAAAATTCATTTTAGTACAACTTGGCCAGTTATTGAAGGGTGGCCATTATTGGCATTATTACGCTACCAAACTTATTTAAAAATGCGAAAATTAAACTCACTTCCTCAATGCAACAAAAGATCTAGCATTATTTCGAAAGGTTCTTCTAACATTGTTATTCTTGTAATATCGTGCATACGAATGTTGAAAAACACACTATACGAGCTTATTAATCTGAGTAATAACTTATGCAATTTAATTGTATTTTGTATGCATAACATTTTATCTAGAAACTAATTATTGATGCTTTCAATTAGGAGTTTTTTTATTAACCCTGTAATTCAGGTGTCTCTTCGAGTACCCTTCAAAAAAATGTTTAATCAAATATTACAGTAAAAAAACATAAAACAAACAACTGCGGCTCTATGAGCTTCCGAAAATTCCATATTTTTCCGCCATCAGGCTCTTTATCTAAAAAAGTTTGCTGCCCCTGCTTTTATTGAACAAAAGGCGACAAACATAAAAGCCTAGAAAAAAAATCTAATATATCTAAACTTACTTGAATTGCTTTTAGCGTTTGAAAAACATCCTGAGTTCTGCTAACAATATCTTGCACTGTTTCTTGGCCAAATCTGTAAAATATAATTATAAAGATTAATGTTGGAACACGGGATATTAGCTCCTGATCGGAAGATTACTTTCTAGCTTCAGTAGTTTCGGCTCTGCGTGGATCAGTCATTCAGTCAGGACATATATACGTAAATGAAAACTTAGAGAGAAATCTCTTAAGTTTTCATTTACTGTAGAGATACCAATACCAGAAGATATGAAATTATATTTAACTCAGAACTGAGATATATTTATTTTAACCCAGTAAAGAGGTCAAAAACTCAAAGAAAATAAAAGGTTCCTAATGCCTTTTTAAACGCTACTAACTGGCTAAATCGCCAGTAACTGGCCACCGTTCAGTAACTGGCCACCTCATACTAATAATGAACTCTGTTCACCTATAAACAGAATTAATTTTAGTATAATGTTTTAATTACTGTCCACCCTTCAATAACTGGTCAATTTATACTAAACAGGACTCTGTTTGTAGGTCAATAGAGTTCATTTTTAGTATGAGGTAGCCAGTTACTGAACGGTGGCCAGATACTGGCGATTTACCCTATGATTTTAAGATGTATTACCATAGAGTGTATGAATTTGACATGTTTAGAAAAATAGATGTTTTTTTAATCGATTTCAGTGCATTCCTTTCCGCATTTATCCCATTCACTTCATAGTTTTCGACTTTTTGTAAAGTGACACTATGGCATAGTGACTAAGCAATACAAATAACAAACCAGAATACAATTTGTGAGTGGCTTACTTGCACAGTGAAGCGGTGTTGAAGTCCTTATTCTGCTGAGGCTGGGCGGGGGCTGATGCGGTGGCTGGTGTTGAAGAGGCTGGTACTACCACTGCTTGCTGCATGCTTGCTGAAAACACCATAAACAATGTATGTTAGCAATGTCTCAGTATTAAATCTCAATATTAAATATTTATGCCAATATCATTGCATATGTAAAGCCTGACCAGAAATATATGATTATTGTCAAGAGGGCGCTATTATTCTCATGTATATGGCAAGAGTTGAGTATAGACATAGACCGTTTTATTCTCTATGGTATGGTGACATCTTGATTTGTTTACCTGTCAGCTCTGATGTCAATTTGTAAATGTTTTACTGCAAAATAGTTTCATTTCCCGAGCGTATTATTTACAGCAGTTTATTATATACACTATTTACAATGTTTCGCTCTTGACTATGGATAATTTTAGGATATTTTCGTGGTTTATAATTTAATATTCAACACTGTATTATTATTCAAGTAACCCGTCTCAATGACACTTGACACAATGACAACCTACAACATGCACTCACACATGCATAGCATTCTTTCATTACAATTATATATATTGCCAGTGTAAGAAATTAGTTCCAATGAAATTCCGCAACATGGCGCATGATCATATATTTCTGGTCAGGCTTTATATTGATAATGATTGATTTACATATTTGGAGCATTAGTGGACAATAGGTTAAATATGTTACAGCTTTTGTCGAATTTAGAAATAAATGTAGATGGCAATATGAATAACTATTATGAATAAAAAAGCCTGCCAAGTGCGAGTCGAACTCGCCCACGCCCTACCAATATCTATAAAAAACGGCAAAAAATCATGTGTGTTGTATGGGATCTCCCTTAAATATTTATTCTATTCTGGTGTTTAGTATTTGTTATTGGCAACAGAAATACATCATCTGTGAAAATTTCAATTGTCTAACTATCACGATTCATGAGATACAGCCTGGTGACAAACGGACAGCGGAGTCTTAGTAATAGGGTCCCGTTTTTACCCTTTGGGTACGGAATTAGGAAAACCCCTATACTAACTGAAACTATTTTGATAAAATATGTCTAAAATCAGTAGCTAGAAATAGAAAACCTGCTATGAAATTTAAAAAAACCTGCGTTTTCATTGGTCAACCGTTTTAGAGCTATGGTGCCACAAACGGATAAACACACCACCACCCCTTCTTGCGGTGGGGGTTACAAAAATGAATAGACAGGTAAATAAGCCCTGTAAGACATGTTTTTAGAGGTGATAGTTTTGTACTTATATGAAATGAGAGGTATGTAAGAAAAAGACATGCTGCACTATCAACTGGAAAATTAGGAAGAGAATTATGACAACTATTGTCAGATGTGTCCAGAGGGATAATAATTACAATATTTTAGTACCTTTTTTTAAAAAAAGGGCCCTGGTAGTGACTCTGTCGTGACTGGTAGAGACGTCTGACTTTCAATCCGGAGGTCTCAGTTTCAAACCCCGGCTCGTACCACTGAATTTTTCGAAATCCATGTACGGAATATCAAAATCCCGATACGGCTTAGTTTCGCCTCTGAGTTGGAAGGTCAAACGGCAGTCGCTTTCGTAAAAACTAGTGCCTACGCCAATTCATGGGATTAGGTTGTCAAGCCCCCAAGCCCAAGCCGACCAAACGCTACGAGGAAGAAGAAGACAATATTTTAGTACCTTGTTGCTGTACAGCTTGGCTCAATCCTGGGTTTGGGTTACCTCCCACCCCCACTCCCATACCCTGAAAATAATGTGTTGCAATAAATTTTTGTGTTCTGTGAATTTTTTCAACTGTTATACTAACGGAACATTGGGAGCAATGGTTTTTAGGGTTCCGTAGTCAACTAGGAACCCTTAGTTTTTTGTAACACTTAGTTTCGCCATGTCTGCCTTCCGTCCGTCCGTCCGCGGATAATCTCAGTGACCGTTAGCACTAGAAAACTGAAATTTGGTACTAATATGTATATCAATCACGCCAACGAAGTGGTAAAATAAAAAGTGGAAAAAATGTTTTATTAGGGTACCTCCCCTATATAGATAAATTAACGAGAGCATGGAATTGCATATGTAGTAGTATTGTATGTTCACAGGCATTCTATATTTGAATTTTCTATTTTCTCGTACTATCAGCATAAAAAGAGGTTTGTTATATATTGAAGAACTAAATACCATAATAATGTCAGTGTCAAATTGTGAATATTATTTACGTTGTGCATATATTTTTACGTCTGATTTTATTGTATTCTCACAATTATCAGAATAATTTTGTGTCAGCCCGTACGACTAAGTGTAAGTTACATAATTTTCAAAAATTATGGCAGTGAGTAATTTTGGTCCGATTGAGAGTCAAAGTAAGCAAATTATTTTTAACTGTTATAAATATTTTGAACTTGAACTGAAGAAAAATTTAAATTCCCCTTACACCGCTGCCCAGTTAGTTGAAAAAGCTACAGGTGTTTGTCTCTCTACTGTTTATAACATTGTGTCTGAGAGCAATAGTGAGAAATTCGCAACAACAAAGAAATTCACCTCCCCGAGAAATAAAAAGTTACGTAACGTTTCATTAAACATGCAAGGCATTATGAGTTTAGCAACTGAACGAATGAATACTATTACTGCTGAGGACTGGGAAAATATTAGTCGCCATGTCGAAAGTGAAGAAAATAAATATCGATGTCAGGAAGGGGAAATGGATCGAATTTCAAACAATCTTATTATCAATACTTGTGACAGCTCAGATGAAGAACGTGATAGCGACTAAAAGCAAAAAACAGAGGACTACTACTTATTCAATTTCTTAAGGGTATGTAATTTTATTAAATTAAGAGAAAATTATTCTCCTTTTGTTGCAAACGGTACAACCACTACAAATGCAATCCCATGATTTCGATAATTCATCTATACGTAAAGTGGGGAGTGTTTTTTTTTTCATATCAACCCTAACGTGTGATATATTGTTGGATAGGTATTTAAAAATGAATAGGGGTTTACTAAAATATTTTTTTTATAATGTAAATATTTTCGGAAATAATCGCTCCAGAAGTAAAAAAAAATGTGTGTCCCCCCCCCCCCCCTTTAACTTTTGAACCATAAGTTTTAAAAATATGAAAAAAATCTCAAAAGTAGAACTTTATAAAAACTTTCTAGGAAAATTATTTTGAACTTGATAGGTTGAATAGTTTTAGAAAAAAAAATACAAAATAATTTCTGAACTAAGTTTGTAATTTAACCGTATAAGCAGGTGTTTATTGTACCTATAATTTCTACAAAATCACAATGAAATGACGTACTTTCAAATAAAGTTGACGGACGGAAAACTACGGAACCCTACACTGAGCGTGGCCCGACACGCTCTTGGCCGGTTTTAGTTAATAGTTTTAAATGAATTATGGGTACTTGTGTGTTGTATGTAACAAACTCATTGTAATAATTATGTAGTTAAAAATATAATAATCTACCTTAATGTATGTAAATTAATATAAAGTACTTCAGAATCGTGTATTAAGACTAACCACACAGATTTAACAATACTCTTGAACAAAAATTTAATAGTTGTTGTAATTGCCTTAATAAATAAATTAAATAACAATTGGCATTGCAATGCAAAAAGTGATTAAACTTATCAAGCCGCCAGCATAATTTTAGGTACTTCCCATTCAACTTGCAATTAGGTAATATGCCATATAGCCGTGGACATTATCAACAAACATTTTAAGGATTCTGTACCATAGACAAAAAAGATTGAGCACCTAAGTCAGTGGTTAAAAATTTCTCATGTTTTATATGTATCAAGGATGATTAAGACATGGATGGACAATGCCTATACAAAATCGCGTTCCTCGAATCTTCAGGCTATACGTCTGTTTTCGGTACAATGTGCCACAGCACCATCTGTTGAGTCTGGAGTCGAGTTATTCTGTCAGCGTTAATCGCCAAACAAAATATTAGAAACTAAAATTGATTTATTTAATCTTAAGTGCACAAAATAAGATGGTACAAATGGCGGACTTAATGCCATAACGCATTCTCTACCAGTCAACCAATGGGCTTAACATGGGGTTAAGTACGAATTTAGTGTTTGTGGTGACCGATAGATGACGCTAGTGCTTTAGCCTGAAATAAGGGAACGCGATTTTGTATAGGCATTGTCAATCCAAATCATCCTTGATTAAAACTAAAAGAACTTTGTGGAGATAAATAAATAACAACTTTATGTGTTAGGACCACATTGGGTGAGTTCAGCTACTTCTGCTGGTGACTGTAGTACAGAATACTTTTGTTGTGTGATATTAATTTAGTTACCTGAGGCCCCATGCCCATGGCTCCCATTTGGTTCTGCATGGTCGCTCCGTAAGGAGGCACCATCTGGTTGCCCATGCCCACCATAGCTCCAGGATTGGGCATACCACTGCCCATCACCCCTGTAATATCAAGTAAAATTTTGTATAGGATATACATACACAATTTAAGATTTATCAGCTAAGGGTCATTTCAGATTTTAACACTATCACCTCGTTTTTAACCTACACCGTTTTTAAACCCGTTTTTTACCATGTTAGCTTAAAATCGTTTAACACTATCGCTGCCAGGAACCAATAGGTGTGTTCATTTTGTATAGGATTTAGGGAGCTTGGCACTTAAAAGTGTAATAGATGTGGAATAAGAGTAGTAAGACAATTTTGCCTGGTAGGAGGCTATGAATTTCGTATTCTACTTGTTCTCGTAACATTTTCAAGGTGATGATCAGCATTTTCTAATGATACTATCTGCTAAGGGAATCCAGTTGAATACTTACCCGCTAACTGGTTGGGCATAGGTTGCATTTGGCCCCCCATGGGAGTGCCGCCAAAACCGGACCGCATCGCACCAGCGTTTCCCTGGAAATTACCGGGGAACTGATGTCCCTGGCCAGCCATTGTACCTGGCCTAAATTCGAGATTTTTCACTTAAGGATAAAGAGGTGTATTTTAGATATTTATTTACTGTAACAGTAAAAATAACACGAAATTAACGAGAAGTTAATTCACGTTATGTTGTTGTGAAATGTGACGTGACAGTGACAGTGACACCAATAAAGCGTTTTTCTTTCAAATCTATCCATTTAAAAATATTATAGGCTTACTACACATAGGGATGACGACAACTTGCCATGCCAAAATGCCATTTTTTACTAAAATGAGTTATATACTCCTCTGTGAACTAGATTTATAACATAATATAACATAACATAACATAAATACTCTTTATTGCACACCTCAAATAATAGACACTGTGTATACACACAAGATACAAACAAAAAAGCAGAGGCAAAACAACTGGCGGTCTTATCGCTAAAGAGCGATCTCTTCCAGACAACCTTTGGGAAGCGGGAACCTTTGTAAATTAACAGAAAATTTTATTTAAACTTATATATGAAAGCCTATTTTTTTTTGCTATTTTTATCATTTTACGGAGTTTTGTAAAAAGACCTAAAACGACTAATAAACCAATTTGCGTAAAAACATGTTGAAAGTAATAACCATGAACCACTTCGTTTGTTCGTTCGTCTACTTGCATCACTGCCTTTCGAACATGCAAAAACGAAAGAGAGGTAGATAAAGAAATCTCGATTTCCGCTGTTGTTAAAAAGGAATAACTAAAGTTTATCGCGTGTAGGTACACTAGTGCTGGAGCCCGCCTAACTGGAAATTTATCAAAATCCTAACCAATATTCTTCCATATAGCGTTGTAGAGCCCATCTCGGAGATCATGAAACATAAGTCTTAAAGGTCTTAAATGGCCATAAGTATGTATGGCGTCAAGTTGAAAATACAATTTTTTGGCCTAAATTTATCAACGAGCCTACCGCTCCAAATTTTGACACATGATTTAGCCCACATCAAATAACCTACATACCAATTTTAAGACCATTCTGGTGGGCACATAAGATTTTAAGACCAGTTGAAGTTGCAATTTTTTGGCCTAAATTTATCAACGAGCCTACCGCTCCAAATTTTGACAGTAGTTAAAGGACCCATTCAACACACCAAATCCCAATTTTAAGACCATTCTGGTGGGCACATAAGATTTTAAGACCATTTTAAGAAATAGTCGACTTCATAGAAAAAATTGCAAATTACTATAAATTCCTTAAAAAAATAAATTTTGCTGGCACAAACACAACTACATATTCATATATAAGTATCTTGTAATTAAAAATGCCCTAAAAGTATTCCGCAATCAGTCGAAAATTGTAGAAATTCGTCATAGCAGTACTTTAGTCACGGGGGTCTTAAATCACTAAAATTATTATTTATTTTAAACTTAATGTCACAAAATATGATTTGAAAAGCCAGACGTAATGCCTATAAACATTTTCTACCAGTCGCTCATAAGTCTAAACTAATAAGCGTCAAGTTAGGTGCACTGAGAGTATATTACTGACTGAAAAAATGACCTAAATTTATTTTAAATCCTACCATTCCAACTATTGACAAACGGTTTAGCTCACCTCAAATAACCCACATACCAATTTTAAGACCATTCTGGTGGGCGCATGAGATTTTAAGACCTGTTGAAGTTGCAATTTTTTGGCCTAAATTTATCAACGAGCCTACCGCTCCAAATTTTGAAAATAGTTAAGGGACCCATACACCAAACCAAATCCCAATTTTAAGACCATTCTGGTGGGCGCATAAGATTTTAAGACCATTTTAAGAAATAATCGATTTCATAGAAAAAATAGCAAATTACTATAAATTCGTTAAAAAAATATTTAGCTGGCACAAACACAACTGCATGTTTATACACGGTGCCCGTGAGCATTGCGAGAGACTTTAACAGTGTATTCATTATCATATTTAGAGAACAAAATGTCCTTGAAACTTTTCCGAAATTCGCCATAGTTTCAGAGTAAATACTACTTACAAAAAATTGCATTTTGAATTGTTTCTCAGTGCAAAATGATTTTTTGATGGCGATCTCACCGGTATGGGGCATAGTCTAGACATCTCTTATTGACTGATATCAAAGACCTAAGAAACACTTTGCATGGACTAGTTTTTACGAGAAAAAATGTAGCAATTTACTTTTTCCGTAACTTTTTTCTAATGACATTTACTTTTTATGTAGAACAGCATTCAAAAAAAGTGAAAAAAAAAGTAAAAAAAAAAATTTTTTTTTGGCGTTTTACAACAAAAGTCATATAATGTTTTTTCATTCTTTTGACCTCAGAAATGCGTGGTTAAAATCTCTCACAATGCTCACGGGCACCGTGTATGTAAGTGTCTAATAAGTAGTAATTAAAAATGCCTTAAAAGTATTCGGCACTAAGTCGAACATTTGAGAAATTCGCCATAGCAGTCACTTTAGTCACGGGGGTCTTAAAACACTAAAATTATTATTCATTTTAAACTTAATGGCACAAAATATGATTTGAAAAGCCAGACGTAACGCCCATATTGCCCACAGGCATTTTCTACCAGTCACTTAAAACTCTAAACTGATAAGCCTCAAGTTATAGTGCTGGAGCCCGCCTAACTGGAAATTTATCAAAAAACTTAACTTCCATATAGCGTTGTAGAGCCTACCTCGGAGATTATGAAAACATAAGTCTTAAAGGTCTTAAATGGCCACAAGTATGTATGGCGTCAAGTTGAAAATATTTTTTTTTTGTCCTAAATTTATCGACTAGCCTACCGCTCTAAATTTTGACAGTAGTTAAAAGATCCATTCAATAAACAAAATCCCAATTTTAAGACCATTCTGGTGGGCGCATACGATTTTAAGACCATTTTGAGAAATAGTCGATTTCATAGAAAATATAGCAAATTACTATAAATTCGTGAAAAAAAATATTTTGCTGGCACAACCACAACTGCATATTCATATTTAAGTGTCTAGTAATTAAAAATGCCGTAAAAGTACTCCGCAATAAGTCGAAGATTATAGAAATTCGTCATAGCAGTACTTTAGTCACGGGGGTCTTAAATCACTAAAATTTTTATTCATTTTAAACTTAATGGCACAAAATATTATTTTAAAAGCCAGATATAATGCCTATAGTCATTTTCCATCATTCACTCATAACTCTTAACTGATAGGCGTCAAGTTAGGTGCATTGAGAATATATTACTGAGTGAAAAATGACGTAAATTTATTTTAAATCCTACCGTTCCAAATATTGACAAACGGATTAGTCTACTTCAAATAACCTACATACTCATTTTAAGACCAATCCGGTGGGCGCATGGTTGTGCCAGCAAAATATTTCTTTAACGAATTCATAGTAATTTACTATTTTTTCTATGAAATCGACTTTTTCTTAAAATGGTCTTAAAATCATATGGGCCCACCAGAATGGTCTTAAAATTGGGATTTTGTTTGTTGAATGGGTCCTTTAACTACTGCCAAAATTTAGAGCGGTAGGCTCGTTGATAAATTTAGGCCAAAAAAAATTTTTTTCAACTTGACGCCATACATACTTGTGGCCATTTAAGACCTTTAAAACTTATGTTTTCATGATCTCCGACATAGGCTCTACAACGCCATATGGAAGAAAATTGTTAAGTTTTTTGATAAATTTCCAGTTAGGCGGGCTCCAGCACTATAACTTGACGCTTATGAGTTTAGAGTTTTAAGTGACTGGTAGAAAATGCCTATGGGCATTACGTCTGGCTTTTCAAATCATATTTTGTGCCACTAAGTTTAAAATGAATAATAATTTTAGTGTTTTAAGACCCCCGTGAGTAAAATAATGCTATGGCGAATTTCTAAAATTTTCGACTTATTGCGGAATACTTTTAAGGCATTTTTAATTACTACTTATTAGACACTTACATATAAACATGCAGTTGTGTTTGTGCCAGCTATAGTAGTTTATGTAACTGTTACGTAATAAGGGAATTTCATAATAAGATCACACGAGTGTTTTAAGGCCTAATTACGTACAGTTGCATACACTGCTTTATCTACACTCATATTATATATATTAAATTAATTGTTCGGAAACCATAGAATGACCGCCATTGTACCGTCATGGCCTACTCGATTGTGCCGGCGCTCGCGCGGGACCAATCGAATTGGCCATGGCGGTAACATTATGTTATCAAATTCGATGTTCCGAATTTGAAACTTATTGCATAACAATATTTGAGCATGCATAGTTAAAATTACGTTACTGCCGCAGATAAGAAACTTATCATAGTTAAATCGTTTGTTGTAATGCTTGTCATTGTCTACGGTTTTTGAACGCATTTTAGAGTACTTACTGTATGAGTGTAGATAAAATATTTTTTTTACCGAATTTATAGTAATTTGCTATTTTTTTATGAAATCGATTATTTCATAAAATGGTCTTAAAATCTTATGCGCCCACCAGAATGGTCTTAAAATTGGGATTTGGTTTGTCGAATGGGTCCTCTAACTACTGTCAAAATTTGGAGCGGTAGGCTCGTTGATAAATTTAGGCCAAAAAATGCAACTTCAACTGGTCTTAAAATCTTATGGGCCCACCGGATTGGTTTTAAAATTGGTATGTACGCTATTTGATGTAGGCTAAGCCATTTGTCAAAATTTGGAACGGTAGGATTTAAAATAAATTTACGTAATTTTTCAGTTAGTAATATATTCTCAGTGCACCTAACTTGACGCTTATCAGTTTCGACTTATGAGCGACTGGTAGAAAATGTTCATAGGCATTACGTCTGGCTTTTAAAATCATATTTTGTGACATTAAGTTTAAAATAAATAATAATTTTAGTGATTTAAGACCCCCGTGACTAAAGTACTGCTATGACGAATTTCTCCAATTTTCGACTTATTGCGGAACACTTTTAGGGCATTTTTAATTACAAGAAAGACACTTATATAAGACTATGCAGTTGTGTTTGTGCCAGCAAAATATTTTTTTTTAAGGAATTTATAGTAATTTGCAATTTTTTCTATAAAGTCGACTACTTTCTAAAATGGTCTTAAAATCTTATGTGCCCACCAGAATGGTCTTAAAATTGGGATTTGGTGTTATGAATGGTTCCTTTAACTACTGTCAAAATTTGGAGCGGTAGGCTCGTTGATAAATTTAGGCCAAAAGATTGCAACTTCAACTGGTCTTAAAATCTTATGTGCCCACCAGAATGGTCTTAAAATTGGTATGTAGGTTATTTGACGTGGGCTAAATCATGTGTCAAAATTTGGAGCGGTAAGCTCGTTGATAAATTTAGGCCAAAAAATTGTATTTTCAACTTGACGCCATACATACTTATGGCCATTTAAGACCTTTAAGACTTATGTTTTCATGATCTCCGAGATGGGCTCTACAACGCTATATGGAAGAAAATTGGTTAGGATTTTGATAAATTTCCAGTTAGGCGGGCTCCAGCACGCGATAAATTTTATACACGCGATACACTTAACTTTGACACCTAGTTAAGTAAATCAGAAAAACGTCCCAAGAAATATGTGATCCAAACACAGCACCATAATTAGTAAATAAAACACAGTGAATAAATAAAATGTTCATTCATTGCTTTGAAGTACCCTTGACATTATGTTTTTACTGTTAAAAGTAATAATTTCCTATTAAATCTAAATGTATAGTACTTACTAACTTAGTATTAGTATAGTATTACTAGGTGTAAAATAAAATGTCTCCAATGTTAGTACGGTTTGGACTCTAGTCTGACTAGACCACATAGACCACACGTTCATGGACCACACATAAAAATACATCGGCCCTGAGAAAAAGCGGCAAAGTTAATAAATCTGCGTGTTGCAACACCGAGTAGGGTGATTGTGCTCGTTTCCCGTCCATAGTCAGTTTCCGTCCACCTGACGGTTCTGCTACAAATATATGGAGAAAACTTGAACGTAAATGAATTTTCCTGCGGAAGTTTGGTCTTGTTGCGATCCATAATATCTAAGAAACAATTCTACTATCATAAAAAAGTAATTTGACAAATAGTGCCTTTAAAAATAAAACATTAATAGCCGCCTCGAATTCGGCCCTAGCAAATGTCATCGCAATGAAGAAAAAAACTTGTGGCGGGAAAAGTTTATGATGAGTTTTATTAATGATTTAGGCAGTGCACTAAATATGTTTGGCATGAATTATCTATTTTAAAGTTAATTGTACAATATTTTAAGTGGAGATTAAAGTTTTAGAATATAATTAATATATAAACTTTGTGGACCAAAACTAGCAGAGCAATTTGGTATAAATTTCAGTTTTGCGACCACCTGATCCCGGAAATCCAGACAGCTAGGTAAATATTTCTAATGGTTATTTTACTTCAAAATACTTAATTAATACGTAATATTATAGTATATAGTAGTATGGTAATATTATATTTGATTACGTACACACTTTAGTTTCTGTCCATTCCTCATATAATGTTACGTAAATAAATGTAATAAACAAAACATTTAAATGACTTGAGCAAAGACTAAAACTAGCTCTTCTGTTGCATTGTTATCGTTAATATACGAGTTATTTGTGAGAAGACAAAACTATAATTAACATTAGAATGACCAAATGGTAGTAGAATAACAATTATAACCTCCATACTATGGCGTGCTCTGCTTATTTCACTTCAAAAGAAAGCTTTGTGATCGTGCCATTGCCATCGTCCGTACACACACACACACGCACACACACCCATACATCTTTCACAATGAATATTATCCGTTATTTTCACTAAGCACTATCAGTGATTATCACATCACCTTTATCTATTTACCGGCAATTAAAACCACACGAAAACAAACAAACAAAAACATGCTCTGTTAAATATTTGAACAAATATCCGAAAAAAGGAAGTCTCGTGTTTTGATCTGATTACTATGAAAAAAGCTACTTTTTTAAATAGTCGCATAACCTTCGGATCTGATCGGAACCAATCGGAAACCTTTCCGGGTAATGCACGACCCTTAGAGAATTCAACCAACCGGAGTCGCCATTGACAGGCGTTCCCCTTTGCCGAAAACATATGACCAGTGGTCATGCTTACACCTATTTGTACGTTACGTACGAATAGCCACAGAATACACTTGACGTTCCCCTCCCCGCAAAAATCGGCAGACTTGCTTTGTAAAGAAAACGGCAGACATGGCTACTCCGGGTTGAATTCTCTAAGGAACGACCCAATAATGAATGATCCAATGCGCGGTTGACTACGCTAGTCGTGTCAATTGCATTAAGCCTTGGTCAAACAGCAAGCGTGGCGCAGCGCCACGGTCGCGCGGCGCGACCGCGGCACATGTTAACAGGTTAGCGACGTCAAACAGACTGCGTCCCGCCGGCGCCGCGCCCCGCTTCTGTCGCGCCCCGCGCCGCGCGGCCCCCCGCGGCCACGCGGCGCGGGCGTAGCGCTGCGCGGCGGTACGCTGCGCCGCGCTGGGTCACATCAGTCGGACGTTAGGCAGCGCGGTGCGTCGTGCGAGCGTAGCAATATACTGTGATTGTGATTATGGATATAGAAAAAAATATCTTCTTTTCGAAAAAATAATCTTGGCTTCGGAAGGAATGAGCGAGTCACGTCCGCATCGCGCACGCGCGCGCAATGAGGGCGTGTTGAGAGCGCGAGGCCGGCGCGATCCGCGCGCGCCCTGTTTGAACAGTCATCGCTTCGGCGTCACGCGGCGCAGACGCGGCGCTGCGCCACGCTTGCTGTTTGGCCAAGGCTAAGGTACAAACAAGTTGGAACCCGACCGCAGGCCGCAGCAGTACGTTCGCGTATGAAGTTCTATTCAAAGTCAGTGACACGAAGTCAGGCGATATGTCGTCGCACGGCAGGTCGCGCCGCGCGACCGCGGCGCTGCGCCACGCTTGCTGTTTGGCCAAGGCTTTATAGTACAAGCAGTGACAGTGGTTAACATTAAAGGCCTACAATATCATTGTTTGGTGATAAAATGCCTTAGTTATAATATTCGATTGTTTGGTTGAGTTAAATATAACCGTGATCGATTTAACAATACATACTTGTATGGAAAAAACAAATTTATAAAAACTAACTACGCCATTTCGTTTCCTTAATCGTACCTAACTGTATGCTAATATTAACGGAAATAAAAAAACATGGTGTTAATCCTTACTATCATTAGTTTTTAGGATTCCGTAGCCAAAATGGCAAAAACGGAAACCTTATAGTTTCGTCATGTCCGTAGTTCGTCCGTATGCCATGGCCATTTTTTATTTGGAGACTATAACTAATATTGATGAAATTATAACAGAAGGTATATTTTGTATACCCCTACTTAGTATTGTAGTAAAATTGCTGAAAAGATTTTTTTAGGGGGGAGCCACAAGGGATTTTCCATACATATAACAATTTTTTTTTACCAAAAATCATCATGTTGCACATCAATCGATAGGACTTTAAAAATAACATTGAGGTTTGTTTCATCATTTTTTGATTAAGTGGATATTTTCAGAAATAATCACCCTACTCAGTGGACGAAAACTAGCAGAGCCCAGGACGGAAAACTGACATTTATGGACGAAAACTAACGAATACCCCACTTTTTCAAATAATATTTTTTATACAAATTCTCGCAAGTATGGATAATTATCGCGTAATATTAACATAAACTAGACTATATAAGCTATAAAATGAAATATAATACATTTAAGTAAGGGTACTTTAAGATATTCTTTTTGCATCACAAAGCTGGCAAAATCGATAAGTGGACGAAAAGGAGCACAATTACCCTACAAGGCGAAAAACAATAATGATTCTTCAACAATTTATTGTTTTTCTTACACATACATATCAGTTATGCGAAAATAACTCTTAACCTGCTGCAATACTTTCATTGTTTTTTAAACATATAGGGTGATTGTGCTAGTTTTCGTCCACGCTTGTCAGTTTTCCGTCCATACTTATTTATATGTTTATCTTCAAGTTCTTCCCAAAATAAAAGCTTAAAAGTAAAAATCTAAATAATAAACTATGTTGAACTTAAAAAGTTTTCCCATTTATTTGCAGCAGTTTAATCAAGTAGACGGTAAACTGGACCTGGACGGGAAACTAGCACAATTACCCTACCTACACCAATTTGAGGCTTTCGAAGTGTGACATCGTGTGTATTGTACACAATTTATATATAGATTTTTTAAGATTTCTACAATAATCGTATGTTTGAGGCGTGTAATTATATAGTCTACTACAAGCTCAATATTTGTTGCTTCTGCTTTGTATTTGTATTCTAATACATAATATTATGCCCCATAGCCGTTATGCGTGCGCAAAAGGCGCGAACCAGCCAACATGTGACATAAAGATACAAGATAATAATTTTAAACAAAATAGAATCGACTTCACTTAGCATCCACCTTTCCAAAAGCAAATGCAACAAAAATACTCAAATCACTATAGGTGTGCCTAGAATAGTTGAAGAGTTCCCTCGATTTCTCTAGCTAGGATCCCATCATCAGATCTTGACCTGGTTACAATGGGACTAACTGTGAAGTATACTCTTTCAACCAAAAAAAGAATTTTCTAAATCGGTCCAGCCGTCTTCGAATAATCGGTGAACTACATAAAAAAATAGCAAAAAAAAAACAAAGATCCCTACGAATTGATAACCTCCTCCTTCGAAATCTTGAAGTCGGTTGAAATCAGTACCTAAACCCGGGTAAGACTGAATAAGGTAAGATTATTTCTCAAAGGAAGGCAGACGAAAGAAAACAACAAATTTGTCCCTTAAGATTTAATTTTTCATTTTAGGTTTATCCTATATTAAGTACATTATAGTATAATTTTAAATTACTGATAACAATTATTAAGATTTTATTATGATTTCACATTTATCGTATATACATAATACATAAATATTGTGCTTAAAATACTGTGAATGAAATGCACTATAGTGGACAGTTTGGCGTGATGAGCCTAGAAACTTTAGAAAATAATATATGCAGGTAGGTATACCTACTTGTTTAGATATGTTGTATGTATAGTTATTTATTATAAACTATGTATTATGTAGTCTATATATAAGGCAAGATGGCCACCGCTATGGCTAACATGTTTCAATATTTTATTTGGTATGCATTTAATAGTTAAAATCTACTTAAACTATAATGTATATCGTGTACATTTCGTATATAATTATGGGCCGAACCTGGCTGGTATCCGACGCATGTGTTAGACATTCGATTCGACCGGTAAATATTTAACAATTTTTATTACTCTTCCACATAATAAATAGTTATCAACGTGTAGATTTACAAATATCAACAAAATAAATTACGAATAACAGCATATTACAATAATTAAAATTATCCTTACATACTACGATTCAGTGATCTATATATCTAGTGCTTCTAACTTGTACTAAGTCTCCGGCCATCTCTAGGTACATTTATTTATAAATACTTATGTATTTTTTTCCTGTAATCAAAACTACAAAAAAAATAGGACGTCGATGTTTTTGCATATTCGATATAGATCGTCTATAAAAAATATTCTGCAAGATAAATCATTAACACATGACAATGACAAATCAAAGCTAACTTTTGTATCTGCATATTAAGTTATTAAACTTATAAATACACATAGGTATTTTAGCAAGTAGGCCGGCAGACATTGAAATTCATTAAAATAACGTTATATGGACTAGTCATTGAATTATTCTAACTAGTAAGTACTCTACCGCTTTGGAGAACCCTACAATTACAGAGGCAAGTACAAGAAATTACTTATCGAGAACTTTCCATTAATCTTATTAATAACATTTAATAAGTTTATTGCTCTCCTTAACCCTAAACACCACCCTCGTTGGGCATATTGAGCAACGTGGACATGTCGTAGACCTACACAAGCTAAGAATACTAAAGTCTAGAAAGTCTAATCCATAGAGCCGATATTATAATAATTTTGAACAAAAAAGAACCGACTTCACTAAACATCCACCTTTCCAAAAGCAAATGCTCGAGCTGCTGTAAAAAATACTCAAATCACTATAGGTGTGCCTATAATAGTTGAAGAGTTCCCTCGATTTCTCCAGGATCCCATCATCAGATCGTGACCTGGTTAAAATGGAACCAACTGTGAAGTATACTCTTTCGAACGAAAAAATATTTTTTCAAATCGGTCCAGCTGTCTTCGAATAATCGGTGAACATACATTTAAAAAAAAATAGCAAAAACAAAGATCCCGATGAATTGATAACCTCCTCCTTCGAAATCTTGAAGTCTGTTCAAAAGCACAAAATTATTTACAACTGAGGGGTCAACCACGTCGAATCACTTTTGTCAACATTTTCAGTTATCTTATTTGATTAATAATTAGCCTATTTAATTGTCATATACCTAGTTTTTTCGTTATTACATATTTATATGTGCCAAAAGATTGATTTATGTTAATATTCACCTACAGCTGTTAGTAACAGAAGTTGTGATTAATATTTCATTGGAAGTTCTACCTTTTGAAATTAAAAACATATTTCCCAAAAAGTGACTACATAGACATGTTCTTTCCGTGTCACCATCCTAACCATCCTTCAACTGTTTTCAACTAAATATGTCGCTTTTGTAAAAGACGACTGAAATAATAAAACTGAGCAATATGTAATTATACTTAGCCAAAATTAATGGGTATATGGCTTAATGGTTTTACAATGGGCAACTGCCCGGTTTCACCATCTAGACTTTATTATTCAAAACTAAACAATATCCGCAGGTACTTTCCATTTGTTTTCTACAACTAAGCGATCGTTAACCATAAAGTTCAACCTCGTGTAAAGAGTTGTTTAGAACTTCTGGAAAGCACCCGAATAAGCTATATTTAACTAGTGCTCGACAATGACATTAGCTTTGGTAAGCGTTACATAAAATTGTGGGTCCTTATACGTCTACATAAGTACAATTTTAATGAACATGATCCGCGCTGATCATGGGCGCTAGGCGTCCGGCCTCGCCTCTGAGGGCCTCGAAAAAAAATGTTGTCTTCCTGAGGCCGCCAAAGGAGAGGGACTGGAATAAAAACAAGAAGAGGCCTCGCAAGTTGATGTCGCTAAAGCCCTTTACCAAGCGCCGCCACCGCGACACTGTTGTCGCAGCGTTAAAATAGGTCATTTTCATGATAATCTTCTTTACGACTGCGATACACGCAGTTAAGTTACAAAGCCATTTCATTTTAATAGCCTCAGATTGTGTCGGACCGTGCCAAATTATTTACCTACCTTAAACCTACGTGCAGTATTGCAGCATGGATTGGAAGCTAAGTAGTATAACACTTAAATACTCATTAGACATAGTAAGAAGAGGCCAGTTAGCTAGCCCCGGAAAACAGTTTAATTTTGAAAGCAATGAAACCCCTCTAGTTGGTTCACTATATCCCTATCATAGTATACTATAGTACCTACACTAGATGCGGGCATCTTTTGATAATCTGTGGCTCTGACTTCCACCAATAAATTATTTAAAAAAATACTTACTATAATGGTTTCGTTGTTCTTAAAATTATATACCATTTTCGGGACTAACTCTCTGGCTATTAACTCAATTAATGGTCTCTACTATTTTTGAAGTGTAACTTTTTATAATATGATTATGTATTTGGGTAATTTACTGATAAAAGGTATCTACGAAAAATATATGTGTATACCTACAATGTGTTAAATCAGGAAGAACATAATTTGAAGACGTTAGCTGCCTTACTGTAAAAATATATCGCAATATTCTGGTAAGACCTTTTTGTCTTACAAGCTGCAATAGTATTCGATGATAATAATAGTATAGTATATTTTATTGTCATTTAACAGCTGATACGTTAAAAAAGTGTGTAGTAATATTGTAATGGATAAGATTATAAGATATGAAAATATGAAGTGAAATGTACCTAGAAAAGTATACCTAATTAATCTATCAAGTATAAAAAATAGCAAATATGATTTACATAATGTGATGTCAGGAAGAATGAATGAATCAGGCAAGAGCTTTGTTTTACCTAAATCTACGTAAGTATAACACATTCGATACACCATCGCCCCGCACCGAGTCCAGTTGGTGGATCTACCATCAGGCATCTTAAACCTACTAAAAGCTCACAGCTTTGGTCGTCGCTTATTTTTGGTTGACACCAATTTCTATTAGTGCTAGAAATTGTTTAACGTTTAGTCTAAATATTTGGCTTTCCTGTGGTAACAACGGACCGTTCGACCTCATTTATTTACTCCATTAATTATGTAATAACCTAAGTATAGTATACTAGGCACTATGATTCCCTATATCTTAGTCCGTCCAAAACGGGAAAGCTAAGTGTTTTCCCTCAGCCATTTTTATATTTTTTATTTATCATCATTTCATCACATTTTAAAATCCTACGTCGTCATTTCCATGGTTACACTGCAAAGCTGTTAAATATATAAATTTATTAATCCACTAGCCTTAATAAGATATCCAAAGACTAATTTTGGGTCAGATCTTAAAATGTTCTGGGGCAATTTTGTCACAGTATAGCCACTGTATTTTTCTTTGGTTACTGCATGCGTGCCTCTTGAAGTTGTGGGGGGTAGGACAGGGGCGGCAGGAGGGGCGCCTGCACCCCTCCGCTGGGCAGTGCGTAGTATGGTGACATGTAACCAGCCCCGCTAGCCGCCGCTGCCGCAGCTGCTGAAATCAAGGGAAAGATGGCATTAGGAATAAGAGTAGATGCGACAGGATCTGCAACTAAATCATTTTCACGCCACTGTTCGGAAATGTTTTTGTAGCATTTCATTGGTTGCGGAGAACAACTTAGAGATATTCGACCAATTGTAGCGTAGCGACCAAGCGTAGAAAGTAAATTGTCCAGTACTTCTCCCAGATCGTTGGCACAAGGTGGTCGGGAGGATATTTCGCTTCTATTAGATATATTTATAATTTCATAAATTTAGGAGACACAATTTAATTGTTTGGTGGTAGATCTACTATTATGGGGTACCTATATTTCCGCACAGTAGTCGTGAAAAGCACCATATAATGCCTCGACCGAAAACGCTAAAGATGGACTCGTATATAAAAACCCACTCGTTCATCCTTCAGCGGTTTTCCAGCCTCTACAACAATGTACTATATCGAGGACGCGTTTTATTTGTAACTAGCGTTACAAATAAAACGCGTCCTAATATGGTATATTGTTGGAACGGTAATCCTAGCGGATGTTGCTACCCAGAGAAGAGTATAGTTGGCATCTTTATTAAAAATAAATCTTACCGGCAGCTGTAGCGTACGGGTCGAACCCAGCGGCCGCGTATTGCTGCTGGTACGCCGCGGCGCCCTGCGCGGCCGCCGCTTGGTACTCGTAGAGGTGGTTAGCCGCAGCCATGGCCGCAGCATGCTGCAACTGCGGCAGCTGCACCAGTCCCCCCGCGCCCGACGTCACCCCCGCCCCCACGCCGCTCATCGCGCCCATCGTGTACCCGGGCGTGCCGTACACGTATCCCGGAGACAATCTGACCAAACACAACAACGTATGTTAACTCCAGTTCAAAGTTGTAAGACAACATGCGCTAAGGAATGTCAAATACCATGTCGCCTAAGGAACTGTTGACCAATACGGTCACGACCAAAACGTATTTAAAAGATGAATTGGGACGTTCTTTGAAAAGTTCGAATGTGGGGCACCTACATATATATTTGGGAATAGATCTACTATTCTGGTACGATTATGTGGTACCTATATTTCCTCACAGTAGTCGTGAAAAGCATCAACGCTAAAGATGGATTATTTAAGCGGTTTTGCAGCCTCGATTTCGGCTTTTAGGTCAAATCAGGTCAACGTTAAAACGAAAACTTCATGAATTTTTGGCACATCATTTTTTCATTGTTCTGCATATTACGCATATTATTATTATCTAAAACGTCTGTCCTTGTGTGTATTGGTCGGATTGCGTTTTAGTCGTTTTGATTTCAGTTCGTCCTTATGCGAATATAGTATGAGTATTCCCGAACGCGTGCTGCCAAATTACCCCAAGATAACCGTTCACGAGCACTACAGTGTACTAAAACGGAGCGCATGTGAAAGGTCATCACATTTTAATAATTAATACTGTAAAACAGAACTGTCATCACACTTTAGTACCTAGCCCTGTTTGCAGCGTGGACACGGCACGAGCAATCTAGTTTGTTAGGTTAGTAGACATCAATAAACGACTAGAATATAAAACTGTAAGTATGCAACGGATCGGAGCCAGTGGTATGTCGCTGTGGAGGAACCGCCGCCGTGCGTCATTGCCAGAAAAATATTCAAAAAACTATTTAAAATATAGAGCAAGCGGCAGCGTCCACTCCGCCTTGCCCGAAATATCCGCATCATTCGTCTTGACTCGACTTATCGCGCGACGCTTCGGTGGAGTCTCTCGGAATTAAGATTAAGAAGCCGCACGTGTCAATTACGAAACGCCAAGGGGTTTTGGGTTCATTAGTGTAGATAATCTACCTCTAATAACTAATCTTAATGGCTACCTACAGTAAAGGTAAATAGTTGGAGAGGTTCCAGAATATATAAATAACACCAAAATGCGGCAAATCGGGTGATGTATTAGACACCTGTACATCATCAGGGGCGGCATCGTTCTCTTGCCAGGAGAGATTTTAAATTTATTCATACTTTAGGAAGTGTGTAAATGAAGTACAGTTCGCTTGATTCCTTGTGAAGGCGGTCAAGTGCATTGGAGAGGTTCTGCTGAGCGGCTTGGCGCGTCAGCATTTTGTAAGGGCTCTCGGGGAGCTACGCTTCTAACCGTCGACGTTGTTAGGACGCAATTTTGCATCTTTTTCTATCGGATATTAGTCGATAGAGAAGGCGATTGATTGTCATTCGGGTTTGAGTCGTCGCGACAATGCGGTCGGAGAGGAGACGTGCGGGGCGCATGCGTGGCGCCCGCCCACACGATCCGCCCGCCCAACACGCCCACCTGTGATCTGCTACAACTCTTTGCGAATAGTACCTATACTAGTAGCATAAGTAATTCAAGTGCAGAATGTTTTCTTAGTTAGACTTACTTAACAACAAAACGAGAAGTCATTTCACTCTCTGATTATTACTTTTCATGATGTCATTTATGTAGGTACCTAATTTTCATATTCTGTAAGCTTCATTTTAAAATGGATTTTTTTAAATTATCATACAGGCAGCAATTGTTTTCAATAGCAGCAGGCAGGGTTGCAGGCGTCCATAGGCTACGGTAACTGCTTACCATCAGGCGGGCCGTATGCTTGTTTGCCACCGTCGTGGTATAGAAACGAACAGTAGGTACTTATAATTTACGTTACGTTATAAATCGCCATATTAACCAGGCTCTAGCTAAGTAGTTGTAGTTGCTAACTGATGTATATTCACGTTCGTACCTAATCCTATTTTTAATCAAGGTATTAAGCGGGGCTATTGCTCGAGGGACATATTGAACATATACTATATAAAACACTCAAAACACACCACTTTATACACTGGCGGAACATCACACAAGCCCAAAGTAAGTAACTAAATCACAAAGTACAAACGAACAAGTAAAAACCTAGCAATAATATTATATAAAGTACCTATGTAGTAGATATCTATAGGTTTAAACTTTATTACTTGAATGATCTCTACGATTATTTTGTAGCATCGTACGAGTAGGTAGATAGTATATATACTATTCTATACTATCTATCTACCCACCCGTTACTTTGGTCATCATCAGTCATTTTATATTAGCACCTAACAACGTCAATAAACAGTTGATGGCATCTTAATGACTTACATATCGAAGAACTTTGCTCTATGCGAGTATATACTTATGTAAATTAGTACGGCCGTACATTTGTCTATTTAGAAAACAAAAACAACAAAATACCAGTAATCAAATGATGCTTTCACTTGATTGTTTTTCTATTAAGAGTAGTGTTTCTATGAATTATATATGCCGAGGTGAAGTGGCGGGCGTGCTTGATGGGGCCGCATCGAACGGCACACGTTTACACAGAAAACGATGTGGACGCAAGCAACCCTGACTCGGTGGAGTGGACTTCCCTGTGTTAAAGGACAACACGGCAGCGGCGCCGGCGGCGCGCTCGCACAGCTGATACGCCCATGGCCACCGACCGCAGATTCAAGCGTTTGGATCAAACGGACCAGTATACATGTGACCTCCGATTACCCACACATACTTAGTCGATATGGATCTCAGAGTCACACTCAAAGTTAATCTGGACCGTTTAAGTAGACGCTCGCCTGCGCTCGGCCAGCGATGATAATACAGGGCCAGGTCGAGAGTGCGTTCACACCTACGCACACACAACGCGCCCTCGACCGACACTGCGAGCTGCCGCCGCCCTCCCTATACATTCTTCGTAAGTGTATTAAACGAAATCCACCACCAACAAAACTCAATTCAAATCAACAACATTTTACACGAACACGGCATAAAACATAAAAAGTAAATAAATAGAAGTGTCGAGAACGATGCGTATAGGTGTCACTGCGGTGAGCGGCGCCCGCGGCACTGCAGCCGGCGCCGCCCATGCTCCGATATAGCATTGTAAAACGTAAACATTAAAAAACCCAATCGACTAAGTCACACCCAAAACGAAAAATCCACTCTCACGCTCACGCTTGCCATAGATACCTATGTGAAATGTTTGATAATTTTTAGTCTAGGTGTGGTCCATCGGCCGCCGCGCCGCTAGCCGTCCGGAGACACCGCTCGCCTCATCTACCGAGACAAAAGTCAGCTCAACAATCTTCTTTTCGGTTAATAACACCTACCAAAGTTTCTAATTGACCTTGTAGCTTCATCATCACCCCACGCTTTTGTACATTTCACTAATGGTAGATTTCGATTAGTGACCTTAATGTTCCTATCTTGATGTGGATTGTTTCAACTAGTTTAATACCAACTAATGATTCCATTGCGTCGATTAATTAAAGGCACCCCATAGAGGAAATACAACCATTACATTTAGTATAACGCTTGTCCAATGGTGACTAGATCCTACCAATTATTATCGACCTATCGATTATTTTCACCTAACTTACGGCATCCGAAAGTGTCCATTGGAGCATCGATATCTGATTTTTGTCTCGTGAGATGTTAAGAGCGGCATGCGGCGCCGCTAGTGCTGGCAAATTTCAAAGTGTTGAACCATTGAACATTGATACAGATGATGAAGGCGGGAAGCAAGTCCGCACTTACCCGTACGGAGTGGGCAGAACTGTCTGGTACCCGGCGCGGACGCCAGCCGCCGCCGCCGCCAAACCAAACCCTGCAACAAACCATCCTATTAATAACACCGTAATGTAAAACTATATAAATCTAACTGACAGAAAAAAGGGGACACTGAAATCCGGCATTAGTCTTTCATCATTCTTGTTTTGAAACTTTGTATACACTATCTTACTTAACGGAAATGACTAGAGATTTCCAACTAAAATATATCAAGAAGATATTGGACCACTTCCAAATGAAATGACACGAGAGTGAACTTAGCAGGCAACGTTAAAATGTTAATTTCTTTTTATTGCATTGTTAAGTCGCCGAGGCGGCATCTATTTTGGTCGCTCGCCGCCCGCCCGGGCTCCGACGTCGGCATCCAGGGACATGCTCGCGAGAAGAGAAGACGACAAACGGCTTCTATAAATGGCTTTCAATCGTTGGCACCGCCGACCAATGAAGGGAATGCTCTGAAGAGGCATCTCACATTGATTGACAGCGTGTTCCGTCCAAAAGACAAAGCAAAGACATATCTGAATGTTTCTGCTTTCGTTGCGCAATCACAGGTATGCGTTAATTTCAAATAGATAGGTACCTTAGTTACATACCGGTATTAATTCATGTTAACGGATTTGGCAAGTACTGCGGGAAGCATATAACATGTCGCATTTCGGATACGCGCAATCATTATAACAGCGTTGGTAAATCGCTGATTAATGACTAACAGCCAAAAGAGCGTGACCTCTGCCGGACTGTAAATATGGTGGCTATTGTATATGGTGAAATTTTCATCGGTGATTACTGCGGATCACATCCGGAATGGCCCGGATGGAGTCGCGGTTCGGCAGTCGCGCTAATGTCGCTGTAACCTTCCGTGAGGCTGTATCTGTCAATAACATCTGCTGCTCAAACAACGACCCATAATCGACTTTTTACGATCATAAAATATCCAGAAAAGTGTGTGTTACGACGGTGGTGGGGTGGAGGGGGGGGGGGGGATTTCTTCAGTAGATCAGTACAGAATTCCTGCTCCGTCTTCGCACTCAAAGGCTCTGATGTGTCTTGTAATAGTGCCTCTGACCCTTAAAAACTTATCTTTCGAGTATTACTGGAATTTGCACTTTAACTTCTAACCAGACTATTATTTGAAACTATGTTTTTCCCTATTTAACGTTTAATTTGGATGCTATTTTTGTCAAGAAACTGTTGTATTCAGTCCCCAAGGCTCTATCGCATAAGATTACTAGTGGTGTAAACGAGGCTCTTAGGTCTTCTGTAGCTCGGTCATATTTTAAATAAGTACTGTTCTTGACTGTGTCTCTGTGCTGTACGAATTGATTGTGTCAACATGTAATTCAATCCCTACAAATTTTCAACGGACATTAAGGATGGATGGGCAATACTAATCGAATTGACAGAAAAACCACAGACACCCTCGGAAAGCGCTACGCTGGTCGCGTGCTACACGGTAGATCTACGTAGTTACGTACATACATACCGTGGCATGGTCTCGTGATGGGCCGCAGCCAGTCGATCGATGCTATACCATTTGACGGCCGAGGTCGAACCACTGTCCACCATAAAGCTTATCTTGATTCTTTTTTTCCCTTTATTACCATTGTCGTTCAGCCTACATGCAGTGCGTTGTAAGTCCTTTGTTAGCGGCGCGTGACCCAGTTAAATTTCGTCGTAATCGAACGTTGGTTTCCATAATTGGTTTAAAAGCCGAATATCAAACATGGATACTGATTGTGATACAAAAATTGTAGGTAACAACATATGTAAATAACTTAGTGATACCTACGTCATAAAATGTGCACCTAATGAGAGTAATGACATGTAATTTAGGATATGCGACTCGTGGATCCCGTAGGTGTTGCAAACAGCAGTTAATTTTTAATGTTTCTCGCCGGTTTCAGGACGTCTACGTTCTTCGTGAGGGTCGACGAACTGCGAAGCCGACACTAAGAGCTTAAAGTCGCTTGTAAGGATTCTACGGAAATACGATTTTAGACGCAAGCGGATCGAGTGGGGCGGCGATACGAATATCATTCATCAGCTATCCATACCTATATCTAAGTACTAATAACTCCGTATATACCTAAATACTTTAACTAGAAACTATTCCTCTTAATTCAAACAAGTCAATTTAGATTTCCCAAAATCCTACATAGTTTGATATTGTCGATATGTCAGAACCAACATAATTTGTTATACCTATGAACCGAAGCGAATAGGGCAATACAGTCATTAATAATGGTTTACGACTTTCAGTAAATACGCTAAGCCAAAATCGTAATAAACCCGAGGTAGAGACGTAGTACCGGTTGTAGTACAATATTGCTTTCGAATACATTGTACATGATTGCGATGTCGCGCAAGTTTACCGGCTCAAGAATAGAACTAGACAAGCCGTGGCCCGGTTTCGTTTGACCAAACTGCACGTTCGGACTGACCGTGTCGCTTTTCTTGTCCGCTACCTAATTCCTAAAACATTGTGTCCCGATCCCATTATGAGCTCGTCCCCTGTGTAAGTTGACGTAGACATCCGCAACACCTTTACATGATCAGAGGTCCCACTTATTCTGGCTTGTTGGTTGGAGTACTCTTGATTAGCGTTAGAAATAACAACCCCCGTATCTTTGATCTCCTAAGGTGTCGTCTCCAATGCCAGCAGCCATCAATCCACTCGGGAATACCTAATTATTACCGGCCAGCCTCCGTTTACAAACTCATTAATCGCTCTATGTCCCCGAGCTTCGATTATTTTGAGAAACCAACGCGTTATAACGCCTAACCAACTCGTAAATGCATTATTTAATTTTCAATGTTTAAGCAAATCTTTGTTTTCAATATCCCCGACCAGGACAAACGACGCACTTTGAAGTTCGATACAAGCATGTCTTTGTAGGCTGTACAAAAGGTACAGTAATCGAAGCTGGAGCCCTGGCGAGCTGCCAGCACGGGTGTCGCTGCGGAGGCCGCGACGAGCGACGTTCCCAAAACTGCGTATATTTAGACAAAATAAAGAGCGAGCCGAAGACAAAACGAGACGCAACTCTGTTTTATAAATAACCGCGTCGTTCGCCGGACGCCAGCCTCGCTCGGCCAACCTCTGCTCGCCAGCTGTTGTACATAAATAATAATTAAGACACGAAGAAAGCTACGTTTCCAACTTAAAGATCTCTTATCTTCGAGGTGATGAGCTAATGAGATGAGCGATTTTTATTTTATTAGCACATAACAGGGAGGGCCAAAAAATTGTTATATCTTATTTTTATTTTTATTATTTGTTGGATGGAAAGTAGAAGCACAAAATAGTTTTGTTGTTACTAATTAAGTGTAAATAAGATCTACGGGTTGGATCCCTAATGCTACTCACGATCGAATAAAAAAAAGAGTAGATTAAAGAGGATCCAGTGTGTTGACGATGAGGGACCCTCTTGTTCCTTTAGCCGTAACACAGTGAATCCTCCCTGTCAAGGGTCTGCAACGCGCATTTGACACCGCTGGAGTTGCAGGCGGCAATAGGCTACGGAAGCTGCTTACCATCAGGCGGCCCGTAGGCTTGTTTGCCACCGTCATGGTATTAAAAAAATTGACAATGTAGTTAGGTTCACGACATTAACTAGTGTAAGTACATACACTCCCTGGTATTTTTTATTAAATCCCTGGTAGATGCATGCAATCTAACTATTCTCCCTTCAGACGCCACACACTATTTTCCAAATTGCTCGCCTTCTCTTCTTGATTTAACTTTAGTTTCTTCGACTTCTCATGTGTCTAAATTTGGACAATACTCCGCGGATGCCTTCTCATATCATGATCTGCTCTATCTCTCCTACAAAATTCGTCCTCCCAAATCTAAATCAAAAATTCTTTTGCAGCGCAATTTTAGTGGATTAAATGTGGAAAAGCTTCGAGATGACGCTTTAACAATCGATTGGAGCAGTATCGCTCGAGCGGGTTCGGTAGACGATCAAGTTTCTCTCTTTAATTCGCTCCTCATACAACTTTATGACGATCATGCTCCTGTTCGTGCAATAAAAGTCAAGCATCTCCCTGCTCCTTGGCTCACTGAGGATATTAAAGCCCTTATAGAGAGGAAGAATCAATCTAAATCTAAGTATAAGGCTAACAACTCTGAGAAAAATAAACTTAAATATCATACCCTGCGCAATCGCTGTAGCACTATATGTCGAGATGCTCAGAGGCGTCATATTCACAGTTCTGTTGAAGATGGAAATCCAGCCAAAGTGTGGAAATTTTTGAAAGGTCTCGGAGTTGGCAAATCTCAACAGGCAACCAATTTAAACAATATTAGCGTTGACCAGCTTAACCAGCATTTTTCATCGTCCACCTCTTTCAGTGGTCCTAAGAAATCTAACTCACTTCATCATCTTTCATCACTTCCTGCCTTAGATTTCTCTTCTTTCTATTTTAGCCATTTCTGTGAGAGTGATGTTAGGAAGGGTATATTGAATATCACTTCTAACGCCGTTGGTGTTCACTGTGTTAGCCGAAATATGATACTCCCTCTCCTTGATTTGTTTGTTCCTATTATCACCGGTATTCTGAATTTTTCCATTTCATCAAGTACTTTTCCCAGTCTGTGGAAGGATGCCAATATTATTCCTTTACCCAAAAAATCCAACCCCAGTTCCTTCTCTGACTATCGCCCCATCTCCATTCTTCCTTTCCTATCCAAAGTCCTCGAACGGCTAGTGCATCAGCAACTAACTTCCTTCCTGAATAGAAATGACCTCCTAAACCCATTTCAATCTGGTTTTCGTCCGGGCCACAGTACTACCTCGGCTCTTGTCAAGGTTACCGATGACATCCGTTTGGGTATGAATGACCAGAAGCTTACAGTTCTTGCACTTCTAGATTTCAGTAATGCCTTTAACACGGTCGATTTTGACATTTTGCTCGCGTTCTTACAGTCTCTTAACATATCGGCTGCAGCGATTGACTGGTTCCGCAGCTATTTGGTTGGTCGTCGGCAAAGAATAAAACTAGATTCTTCGTGTTCTTCCTGGTGCAGCACATCAGCTGGTGTTCCACAGGGTGGTGTGCTGTCTCCTCTTTTATTTTCTATCTTCATTAATTCCATAACTCTTGATCTCTCCTCTTCGTATCACCTCTATGCCGACGACCTTCAAATATATTCGCAGGGTATGCATAGCGATCTCAATTCAGTTATAGAAGCCACGAATCTTGATCTGCTCCGCATATCAAATTGGAGTCAAAATTACGGTTTAAAAGTAAACCCCCTAAAGTCACAGGTAATTGTGATGGGTAGCGCTAAACAAATCTCCAAAATTGACTTTCTCAGGCTCCCTCCGATAGTCTTCGATGGTATCCAAATTCCTTTTTCCAACCAAGTGAAAAATCTTGGCGTAATCATGGATCGTTGTCTATCATGGGTGCCTCAGGTGAGTGAAGTAAGCAGGAAGATGTTTGCTGCCATAGGGTCTCTCAGACGGCTCCGGAATTTCCTGCCAATTGCTACTAAAATTGCGCTTGCTCAGTCGTTACTTCTCCCCATTCTTGATTATGCAGATATCTCCTATTTAGACCTAACCGAGGAGCAACTTAATAAGCTTGAGCGTATTCAAAATGCCTGCATTCGGTTCATTTTCGGATTACGCAAATTCGACCATGTTTCTAGTTTTCGTTCTCAACTCAAATGGCTCCCTATCCATCACCGCCGTAACTCTCACATACTTTCTTTACTCTTTTCTATACTTTTTAACCCTGCAACTCCCCGCTACCTCAAAGAGCGTTTCTCTTATCTTAATTCTATTAGATCCTCTCAAAAATTGCTCCTAAAAGTGCCATCTTCATCTTCCAAATTTTATAATTGCTCATTTACGTTCCAGGCCGTTCGTTTGTGGAATTCTCTCCCTCTCAACATAAAACGCGCGCAATCTATTGGTAGCTTTAAATCGCAACTTAAGGAATACTATTTATCTCTTCCTTAGGTTTTTAAGTTGACACTGTTGTTTCTTACTGTGTGTATTATATATGTATATATGTTGGTATATGTATGTTTATTTTGTATTTATTTAAGTATGTATATTCATATGAATGTGCTGTGTTATCTATTTCGTCTCTTTTGTTTCTATGCACCACCTACTGCTTATTGTTTTTCTCTAGTCTCCACTACCCAAAGGTTGTCTGGAAGAAATCGCTCATTAGCGATAAGACCGCCTGTTGTTACCTCTACCTAAATTTATCTAATTGTAAAATTTGTGCTTGTAACTGTATGAGGTGTGCAATAAAGAGTATTTATTATTATTATTATTATTACACAATTGTGAATAAGGTTAGCAGGAGGTCAACAGCGCGAACGGTAGTGATAGGTAATACCGTAAGCAAGTAATCTACGAAGGATTATCGCTGAAGCAGGGCTTCGCGCGGAAGTCTGGCGGATCACGTTACAGCGGCAAAGGGAGCGGAACCTCCACGTTGTCGCCGACTTATTGCTATGTTTCATTGTATTTTTCTAGGATACGTTTACAGTATTTTAGGAGGGTTGAATACTGAATTTAATAAAATTGCTAATGATTGACAATTAAAGAAGGAAACCAAGAAAAGCCATCCATTCGGCTACAACCTCGCGCTCATTTAAACTGTAAATCAATATTAACAAGCCAACAGGGATGGATTGGATCTAAACGAAACTTTTGAAGATCGGGAATTTTGTTTACAATCATTACAGATCTGGTGAATTAATGCAAGATCCGGTACAAATATAATGGTGTCAACAAACTGCAGTACGAGATACTTGGGACGTATGCCATAAGTCAGTTGACACGGAAGATATTCGGGTGAAAATTTATTAACGCGGAATGCCTGTTTCACGTCAAGGAAATTTTAGCGTTGAATGAACATTTCACATTGAATGAAAATTTAAATACAAATTTCAAGAAGATAAATATTAATATTAGTGAATAAATCCGTGCTCTAGAAATTGAAGTGGTCAGGTGGGACGGTATGACTAATTCAGAGTAATCTCACTTCCTCTTGGCAATGATCTGATGCATTATGTAAATAGGGCAGGCAGTCTTGGGATAGAGGATATTCTGAAACATTTTTCATTGACTAAATACTTGTTAGCTAGATAAGAATTATGCACAACCTATTACCGTTGAGTTGCGGAAATGTAAAAATATAGTTTTTATACGTGATAAAAATTATGGAATTCACAATTGTAATGTACCTAATAGAAATGATTTTACGGTTGGGATCACAGCCAAGCTGCCACGCGGTGTAGCAATTACACGTTTCCGCCGTGCACAATAAAATACAGATATGTGATATTGTGTAGCAACTTCACTGCGGTTCTACTGCGGACCTGTGATAACGTTAGCGTGTCTTTTAAAGGTTTCCTTTTACTGGCATACGTATTATTGAACATAGAAAACAGCCATAATTTGTTGAAATATTAATTTCGATAAAAAAGATAAGATAAAGCCTATAGAGTCTAGGTATAGGTATTCCAAGTGGATTTTGAAAGAATGTTCAACCAAAAAAATATATGTTATTTAGCCAATAAATACTTATATAGGCTAGTAATATAAAATTTCGGAATTCAAAGGCAGAATGAAAAAGCCAAGTGGTTGTTTTGTTTTAAATCATTTTAGATCCATGTGAAATTAGTGTTACATATGAAAAATATACCTTCCATTATAGTTGGCACATATATGGAATAACTTGACATCCAGACTTAATAACAAGCAGCTCTAGTACCTAAGTACTAACCTACTAGCAATTTAATTCCGCGAAAATTGATAAAAGATAAATCCTGACATAATCTTACACTTAATATAATCAATAGTGGAAACCCATAACAATATGATTTGAGAAATTAACGTACAACGAATCGGCGATAACAGGTAGAATCACGTGGTCGGTGCAGAACGACAATTACGTCATCGCTTCATACTGGTACAATTACAAGTTTCCGCAGTAAGTATCGACCCACGTTATAATCATTAGGTGATTAATGCATTATAGTTAAAAGCGTATCATTCATTATGAGCCAATATTGTCCCACTGCTGGGCAAAGGCCTCCCTCTTATTTTTCCACGTATCCCTATCCTCTGCAGTCTCCCACCAGTCTCTGTCAAAGGCGTCAAGCTCGTCCCTCCATCTCCGACGAGGTCTACCGTGACGCCTTACAATCTGTGGGACCCAACGGGTGGCAGTTTTGGCCCACAGAGCATCCGGCATACGGCAGACGTGTCCCGCCCAGTCCCATTTAAGCTTGGCGGCAGTTACAGCTACATCAGTGATTCGCGTTTTGGAGCGTAGTATTGTATTTTTAATGCGATCGGTTAATTTCACGCTCAAAATACTACGCTCCATGGCCCGCTGACAAACCTTGAGTTTGGATTTTTGAACTTTTGTCAAAGACCAAGTCTGCGCTCCGTAGGTAAGGATGGGGAGAATGCACATGTCCATGAGTTTTCTTTTTAGCGGTATAGGAAGGTTTCCCTTCATGTACTCTTTCATAGACCAAAAGCTCCTCCAGGCATTCTCGGTCCGTCTTGCGACTTCTTCGTCTTGCCGTGCCTGGAAGGAGACTATTTGGCCTAGGTATATATACTCATGGACATATCCTATTTCTCTCCCGTCCACTTCTACTCTTATTGGTGCGCTATTGGTCATGAGCTTAGTCTTTGACATGTTCATCACTAATCCAACCTCAAGGCTTGCCCTGCTTAGGTCTTGCAGCATTTCGCAGAGGTCGGTAGCTGAAGATGAGAAGAGGACTATGTCGTCGGCGAAACGCAGATTGGTTAACTGCTTCCCTCCGACGTCAATGCCCCTACGTTCCCACCCTGCCGCCAGCTTCCTGCACACTTGCTCAAGGGTACTGTTAAACAATTTGGGGGACAGAGGATCGCCTTGCTTGACGCCCTTGTTTATATTAAAGGAGGGTCCGGGAGACTGCAGTTTGATACTGGCGATGCTAGAGACATAGATGTTGCGGATAAGGTGAACATATGTGGATTCTATGCCTTGGTCTTGTAGTGCGTTAAATATGGATGTGTGGGTTAAACTGTCAAAAGCTTTCCTGTAATCTACAAAGGCTAAATAAAGAGGGAGGTTAAATTCGTGATACTTTTCAATCATCTGATTTAAGGTTTGTAAGTGGTCTGTGGTAGAAAGTCTTGGTCGGAACCCGGCCTGTTCTGGAGGTTGGTTACTGTCTAATTTACCAGCAATTCTACGTTCGATTACTTTAAAGAGGCTTTATAGAGGTGTGAAACAAGGCTAATGGGTCTATAATTATTGATGTCCGATTTATCGCCTTTCTTGTGTAATAAGACAATGTTTGAATGGCACAGCTTTTCTGGAAATTTACCTGATTTTAAAATAGAATTGAAAAGATTGGTAATATGCGGTAAGAGTGAAGGTTCTCCTATCTTTAGTACCTCTGTCGTGATGCCGTCCTCACCAGGGCTTTTCCCGTATTTCATCTTTGCGAGAGCAAGATGAACCTCGTGGCCAGTAACGGGTGGGATGGAATCAGGACAAAAGTAATTGACGGGAGATTGACCTGCGTGAACTAAATTGGGGTCGGAATATAACTGCTTATAAAAACGTATCGAAAACCTGAAAATATTTTAATTGACTTCCTAAAACGATAGTCACCGACGATCTAAGAAAAGGTGTCTATCGGGATAAAAATTACACTAAAAAAATATTTATATTTTTTCCCGATTTTCCAAGTGTCTCCACTCCATCCTGCTCCTGCAAAGCGCTTGGAGGATACACCTTTAAACTATCATCAGCATAGATAATCAAAATAAGTATTACAAGTAAAAGTAATTAGGCCGTGCGTGTTGCTATTGATTGGTACTACTATGCAGATGTATCTTACCTACCTACTACTAAAACTATGTTAAATACTATAAGAATGATTGGTCGTTCCCCAATCCGCAATGAACGAAACGGCCGTTTCGTATCGATCGCGGCGCGTGCGGTGCTACCCATCAGTGCAGCCTAAATCCCACACCCAAAACAATACTTTACTCCCAGTTTGGGTTCCGCAATATAAAATAATTGTACCTGTACCTATAGCAGTACCTATGTACTGACAACAACACAACATCTGAACATTAACAGTGGCGAAGAATTGGAAGAACGGCGTTACGTGTATTTAGCAACACTAGCAAGACTAGATCCTTAATCTTTAGGTATAAGTAGCTGCACAAATAACCAAACTCCAGGTGCCTATTTCTCGAAAGTTATTAGGCCAATATTATTAGTTCACGAACTGTCAAATCGTATGGGCTTCCATGACAACACACTAATAATATTAGTCTAATACCGTTCGAGAAATAGGCTCAAGAGTCTGGTATAATCAATCAATTATATGTTGAGGTACTTATCTAAGGTCTCAATACTCAATTCAATTTCAATTCAATTCAATTTCGTAAATCCGATGACAATTTTGATAAATTACTAGGTACGTAGGTACTTTTATTAAATACGTACCTAGGCACATTTTATACGAATTGAAATTCATTCGTGCAGATAATTGAAACTACATAATTCGGTCAATTGTGCTCTTTCGTTATTAATGTAAAAACAACTGAACAACTGAAGATTTGCTAACACATAATAATTTTGAACATATCGAATAAATACTCTCGTTATTGGAACTAGTAAGTACCTACGTTATTATTGCATGTAAGCAACAACAGCAAATAGCGTCTAAAAGTAATCTTTCACGCGACTGGGCCATCATTACAGAACCCTAAAAAATAGTGCGGGGCTATCCTGTACTATGTCGGCCGAGGGGTGGCACATGCATAAGTAATGCACCGGCGAAGGGCAGGCACGCGAGCCCAACAGGGACAAGCCCCTGGCACAAAGGGCTTAAGCTTAAACTCTTCATTAGTCAATGAGGACTGGATGCGTTCTCGAATATTCGCGCCTCGATGCCCAGACCCGAGAGCGACGCGACGGTTTCAGTGAGTGTGCTAGCATAGTAGGGTAGGCGTACCGACCGATGAATGTTTTTTTTTTAAACTTTATCTGTACCTTTATCTTCGATTCCTACATTGATCGAAATTCTAAAAGTGAGTTTTGTATAGGGCGTAATTCTATTTCTTTCACACATATAGTATGGCGCCTTATATTAGTTTATAACCACGCTGCCATAGAAATCCCAGGGTAAGCCTAGACGAAACTTGAAGGTGTCAGTCCTATTTTTTTAACTGGTCTAAATGATGATTCGAACACCTCGATTTAACCACCGATCTGTCACTTTAGATAATTTAGGGGAACCAGATTTCAATATGTTCTGAAAGGACAGGTGTGTTGATTGGGGCAAAAGAATTGTCCTTTCGGATATAAAAAAAACAGCGTAGTCATGAAAGTTTTCCAATTTACGTACATGGTCAGCGTGCAAGTAAATTGGTAGTCATAAATAATTCACTGTAATTCCTTACTGCTATCACTATAGCTTTTAAAATTACAGAGGCGTTCGAAATGACAACAATTTCTACAAGTCGTAGTTCTGGGCAGGTGTGAATCGATTACGGCGCTCCACTATATAATTCATACCGTCACTCGTGTTTGGACAAGTGCCCCGCCGGCCTTCATCAACACCATACAATAAAACTTTAACAATGTTTTCATAATCGACGTTACTGAAATCGCCGGGCGAACCGTATGCAACCGCTAACATATTTAGACGCGGGTAATACAGTAAAAATTGTTTACAGCATAAAAACATGGTAAATAGTTTTACGATAGTTTTATTCTGTTTCAGTATTCAAGAAAATATGGAGCAGCTAGTCAAACAACGGGCATACATCGACAATCGAATTCAATGTCGGTCGAACTACAGGCGCTCGGTAACGGTGACACGCCGGTATGTGTGAATATATGAACATTTATAAATACGTAGTTTTATATGTTTATGTATAGGTTACGTAGGAATGTGTGTAGGGGAGAATGAATACGACGTCAAAAAAAATTGCAAGAAAACATTATTTTATTTAGTGCTGCCGACGCAGACTTAAGACGATTTAGAATTTTGTTACTATCTCGAATTATTTTTTGGAATGCACTATCGTTCTTATGTATGTTTCATAAGTTTTTAGTAAGTAATAGTAAGAAATCTCACTTTTGCTTATATTCACAAGCCATTCCGAATACATACAAATCAACTGCTACGCTATTTAAAGAAAACATTTACCTAACTCTTACTATTTAGTTCTGAAAGTTTTGTCATAATAATAATAATAATAATAAATACTCTTTATTGCACACCTCATACAGTTACAAGCACAAATTTTACAATTAGATAAATATATCTTGTCATACTTACATAGGTACTTATTGCATATATACAATATATTAAATATATTTATCAATGGCATTCATTGGCTTTAACATGATGTTATAAATTGTCGATTAATTATTTCCCAGCAACAGGAATCGTTTCCAGCTAACAACTGTATCAGCCTGTTTCGGCCGCGCTCCGCTGACGCCCCGCTTAACCAGATTAACGTTAACGCTTATTTATTTTGGCGCGCGCATGATGCGCGAGCGCCGAAGACAGACACGAGTTTACTCCTCCATTAATGCTGCTAACAGTAACAAATTGATTTCCCCAAAAAACTCAGGGAACAGAGCTCTGATTTCCCGATACGGACTTAAAAGCGACAGTCAATCAATATTCCTTTCAACTGAATTGTTATTCGTTTCGTTTTTTAATATTGTTCAGCCACTTTTTTCCATTGTGCGTTATTCAAATCAAGCTTCTACAAAAACTCAATTTTAAACTCTGATAATCTTATCCCTGTTTATCAAAACTAACAAATGGCCGTGCTTACCAAGCGTGCACTTTTGTATGCGCCTAATTTACATTAAAAAAACGTGCTCTTATTTTCGTTGGAGACAAAAAATCGCAGGTACAGAGGACATTGAAGGGGAGCCGGGTGCGCATGCGCTCATTCATAGAGAACCCCCAACATAACGGTAACTACCCCGAGGCTGCGTCGTAGGATAAAACGGCTGCGCCAAACCGGACTCGTTAACGGACTGTTCCCATCCCCCTAGGCCCCTTCTGATCAAATATGGCAGCACGAAATCTAGGTTCGAGAATCGGGTTTCGAGGACCTGAATGTGCAACTAGGCCAATTGAGTGAAGGCATTCTCACGGTGGGGTGGCAAATTGATGAAAGAAGCTGTTGTTACATCACTACAAGTTCCATTGAAATCTTGCGAATTTGTCGTTCTGTTTGTTCGCATCACCCCTCTGTGACTAAACAGAGAGGTAACGACTTAACCAGTAAACCGTTCTGGCCAGGCCAGTTCTACATTTCGGAAGGGTTCTGTAAACAAACTACAGGTCGTAAGTCTCCGCCATGCAGTTACCGTACCGTAGACTAAACAGGGTATTTTGGCGGCAGATCTATAATGCGTTTATTCAGGTTATGTTGGTATTGTTCTCGAAACTGTTTAACTTAAAACGCTTTGAAGATGGTTGTTATATTATAAGTCTCCTGTGTATATTACGGCATTTACGGCCGTTTCTGATAGATTGTTATTAATATACCGTAACCTATCAAAAACATATCAGTAACGATTTAATTATTGAGGACGACACAACCTCCCCTCTTTTTACCCCCACCGCACCATACATTTAGGGGGATTCTCTTTCTAAAATGGCTTATGGGTCCTAATTAAGGTCTTACTATGGAAAAGGGGATCCCATCGTCACTAAAATCCGTATAAATGCCCTTTGTTGTCGTGTACACCACTGACTAACACTTATTTATTTTACTTTTGCATTATGAATGAGAGAATACAATTTAGTATTTAATACTACGTATAATACAATTTAGTATTTAATAATTCACTCTATGGATACCTGTTTGTCCGAAATAAAGATATTTTATTTTATTTTTATTTATTTTATAATGAGTAAATAAATAGTTTTCTTACAAAAGGTAATTCAGCAAACGTTATACTACTAAAAACGCACTACATATATTTTTATCAACCGTTTAATGATTGCCTATCGCCGAACATAAACGATCGATAAGGTTAGATGACCCCACCGTTAGGGCCGATGCGTCCCATACGATTTCGTTAGGGCTGCCGATGCGTGGACAATATAGGAAAGCCTGCGCGGGAGCATATGGCGGGGCCGGTAGACCACGGCCAGGTGGCCCGGTGTCACGCGCGCCTGCGCCCATTGTGTACACCGTCACAACCCTAACCTAAAACGCCCTATGTATAATTAAAACACCCATGACATACGACTTTTTAAAACTCCCGCACACGGCCGCGAGTTTCAATGTGTGCATTACCCGACACGTTGTGGAACAATACTGCGACCTCCACAATAAACATGCATGTGACGAGGGCCTATTCAGTCATTCTAAGACACTTTGGCGAAACTGTAAACAGTTCCTTGACGGTTTTTTATTATACCTCCATTGACACAATACATATCAAGTACGAGTACGTCAAATGATTCATATAGATATCGGACGAAAAACTTGTTTTTTTTATCGTCAAGTTAATCAATTCATTTATTTTAGACATTTATTCGAAATCTTTAAATTGAAACAGTAAGTAGGTGGTAAGTAACTAAGCCAACTAAGGTACCACTTGTCTAAGTTGCACTCTATCTATGTATATATGTCATCATCATCAATCATCATCATCAAAAGTTTATCGAAACCGAAGGATACCTACGCACAACTGCGATCTTCACACTACACCGATTCAGTTTCTTAACGCTTTATGTTCCATTCTGAACGCTTCATTGCTCGTGTAACCATGCCGCAACCGTTACTTAAATACGACCTTCTTCCCCTTTAATTAAGATCAAATCCGCAAATCACGACGTGTCGTAACTGCGTAATTCTATACAACGCCAAATTAAAGAGGAGCCAACTTAGCGTGGCATTGTCAGTCGTCAATTTAATCCAATACCTGTGTATGTACGGAAGTGTATTATGACCTGTCATTCTTGGTACCTCTCACCACAGATCATTTATCTACTGGATGGATATAAAACAACTGACAGTCATTACACATTGGCTTTTGCTCCCATTTCAATTTAGCTGCTGATATCAGTTGCCCCCATACGTTTTAGGCTTTATGGACTTTTAAATACTTACTTACCTACGTTTGAACGGCTGAACAGTGAACAGATTTGAATGAAATTTGGCGCAAAGGCAGATTTTAACACGAAAAGTGGCATAGGATATTTTATATCCTGGAATTCACTCCCTGAGAATATGAAATGGGGATTCAAAGTAGGAGTACTAAGCAGTAGGGCCGGGTCGACCTTCAGGAGAATTTTAAGAGTATTAAGGATGAGCCATTGTAGTATAGAATTAGAATATAACGCATTTGCCCTAACGGCGTAGCTTTTTACAAGTAAAGCATATATGTGTGGTGACCGCAAATCTTACTAAACACTACATAACGCGGAGTCTATGAGGCGAAGTCTATGCGTCACTCGGCCCTGTGCTGTGATGCACTGATGGTCAAAGCAATTTTGTTGACTTTATGCCAGCAACTGACGGCGTACAAATTGATTGCCGAAAATGAAAATTAGTTAAACTAATCATTAATACAAATGGATTCGTGAAGAGTATGAAGGCCTTGTCTGAAATTTCATTAACATGATATTATATAATAATACAACCTAGTTTTCGTTTATTTGTAGTTTGGTTGCATGGATATGTCGCAGGGAAATGATTAAAACAGAGATTTGAACAAATCTCTAAGGGATATGATCAAATTACGCAGGATGTTAAAATGGAGACTCCGTATCATCATTTCCCTAGAAACAATCAGTCTTTTCACCAAATCACTGACCCTGTTTAGTGGAATGACAAAATCGGCCAATAAGCGCGATACGCTTTTTCAGTTCACTAGATTTGTGTAGGAAATTGACATAATCCCTAACTACGACAGTAAGTTGACGAAACGAACTCAATAAGTCAGCTAGTTTTATCATTTCGCTAAACGAGTTTAGTGAAATAATAAAATATCAACTGGAAGATGGTATATGGTGATTTGATTAAATCTCTTAACTGATTTATTGAAATGACGAAAGCAAGTACCGAATACAACATTTTACAGTAAAGCGATTTGATCAAATCTCTGACTAGATAAAGTGAAACAGATATTAAAAATGATCATTAAAAAAAATTGGCATAGAACGTAATAAAAACAAAGAAGGTATGATCAAATCACGCAGGATGTTGAAATGGAGAATCCATATCATCATTTCCCTAGAAAAATTTAGTCATTTCACCAAATCACTGACTCTGTTTAGTGGAAAGACATAATTGGTAGGTGCGTTATTTGTGAGAATCCAGTGCATGCTCACGGTCACTATAAGATGTTGTTAGATTAGCTACTTACGTAATAACTTAAGACAGAAGGTCCCTTAAGTAGGGACTGAATAAATGAACAGACTTGGTATTACATGGATCTCACAACTTTTTACGGTAGAAGAACTGAGTTGCGAGACTTGGTTTTTTTTACAAGTTTTGTTTTTGAGGGCATAAACAACTTTGATACCTACTTTTGACATTTTATGTAACAATTTCACGTAATCTAGTCTATATCTTCAAGTCATATCTTCAATCTTTCTTTAGTGTATGTTCAAAAATGTTGCTGCATTTTCCCTCTCAGCTCTAATATTGCTTTCTTTTTGACAAAATTGGCATTTAACGACTAAGCCTTAACCTTCCTCTCCAACAGTACTTCCACATGTTGCATGCACTGGATGTTCACAAATACTACACCGGCCGATTTTGTCTTTCCACTGAACATAGTTAGTGATTTGGTGAAATGACTGAATTTTTCTAGGGAAATGATGATATGGATTTTCCATTTTAACATCCTGCGTGATTTGATCATATCCCTTAGAGATTTGTTAAAATCTCTGATTTAATATCTGTTTCACTTTATCTAGTCAGAGATTTGATAAAATCGCTTAACTGTAAAGTAAAATATTGTATTCGGTACTTCCTTTCGTCATTTCACTAAACCAGTTCAAAGATTTAATCAAATCACCATATACTATCTTCCAGTTGAGACTTTATCATTTCACTAAACTTGTTTAGCGAAATGATAAAACTAGTCGACTTTTTGAGTTCGTTTCATCAACTTACTCTAGTGGTTAGGGATTTTGTCAAATTCCTAAACAAATCTAGTGAAATGAAAAAGCGTGTCACGTTTTTTGGCCGATTTTGTCTTCCCACTAAACAGAGTCAGTGATTTGGTGAAATTAGGGGGCGTCCATTAATCGCGTCATACGTTTTTGGCTTATTTTAGCCCCCCCCCCCTCCCCCATGGTGATCTTTGGTGATATTTTCAGGACCCCTCCCCCCTCGTCCAATATGACGTGTAATTTTTTGCTAACTAAAGTAAGTACAGTTTTCTAACACGTGAAAACGTAACGTACGTACATGTGAAGGGTAACAAAATAAAACTACATGTATGCACATCTAACTAATTTCATTAAAATAATATTTAACAGAAAAAAACCGGCCAAGTGCGTATCGGACCACGCATAATGGAGGGTATCGTACCTACTATCGAAAAAGTAATATCAAAAGGTCGTATCTGCCTATGAAAGACGTTTTTTGGAGATAAATTTTGGAAATATTTCCTAAACCGATAATTATTCTCGGTTTTCACACATTGGGTCATTTAAAAGTTGATAATTTTAATTTTATTGAAATATTTGAAATACAGTATGGCACGAAGGAACAAAAATAATACACGTGATACGTGTCCAGACCCCCCTCCCCCCGGTGGTGATCATTGGTGATTTTTTCTTGACCCCCTCCCCCCCTATACAATATGACGCGATTAATGGACGCCTACTGAATTTTTTTAGGGAAATGATGATATGGAGTCTCCATTTTCATCTTGCGTCCAACATCCTGCGTGATTTGATCATATCCTTTAGAGATTTGTTCAAATCTCTGTTTTAATCATTTCCCTGCGACATATATCTACTGGCTGTGTCACAAGCGCGCAATTGTGCTTAATTGACTCATAACACTCAAAAATGGATAAATTTAATTCATATGCCTACATACATTTTGCATGCCTACCTGAGATAAAGAAAGATACGGAGACAGGCGTAAAACTCCTCTGAGTACTAACTGGTAGTTTCTTGCTACAAAGAAGAAACCAAACATGAAAACCAATTTATTATAAATACAGTGAAACCTGGATAACTGAGACTTCAAGGAACCGCAAATTTGTCTCGGGTGTTCCACTTATCTAGTGTCTCAGATATCAGATATCCAGGTATAAATAAATACGAGTATCTGTCTCATTTACAGAGGGTCCCATTAATAGAGGTGAGAATAGAGGTGATTTCAGTTACAGAGGTGCTATTATGAAATAAAATTCCATATTTTGTAAACATTGTAGGTTAACTTTTTAATTAACTTACAGGAATTGCAATTTTCCTCATTAATAAAAAAGTTATGAAAAAAAAAATCTTAAGTACTTAATACTTTCTATACTCTTATTTAAGCTCTTACTGTCTTAACAGTATATACCTACAGTTTTGCCAAAAATATTCTTTGTAGCATTAGTAATGAGCAGGCCTAGAGTATGCAGACCTCATATTTAGATACATATGTAATTAGATCTTCCCCTTCCAAATCCCAAGTAAAAGTAACATTAAGTACTTAATCTTAGTACCAAATCCCCCCAAAAATAAACATGGACGTTTTAAACAACGCAAATACATATTTTAATTTCAAGACAGACAATATTGGTTTTCATTATAACATGCAACACTCTAACCAGAATGATTTCAGATAGGGTTGCCCGCCGTCATGTCGGTTGCAGACCACATATTTAGATAATTAGACTTTCCCCTCGCAAGTTTCAAGAAAAGCTAAAAGTACTAATTCCCTTAAACCAGGAACCTATGCACATATGAAACGACGCAACTACCTACATATTTTTATTCGAGTTCTTTAACTAGACTAATTACAATATAGACAATATTGGTTTCGGGTGTTGTAACACGCAACATTGTAACCAGAAAGGGTGATTTCAGGTAGGGTTGTCGCTAGCAATCAATTAGCGGGCGTCGTACACCGAGCGCTTCCGTTTCCGAGCGTTTAGGGACTTCCGGCGGTGTTCCAGCCCTGGCAGTATTCTCATTTGGTACTAGAGTGCGAGAGAATAAAGTTGTTGGATGAACCGGTGTAACGAGACCTCGAGATTGCAAACTCCCTTATTTTTCCCGGTTGCAGGTATGGAGCCCAGAGTTCAACCACTTAGTGCAGGCACTGGTTAGAATAGATTGACTTCAATCTGATCGTTCCTGAAGCTTCCCCTTATTGTGATTAGTCCGGTTGTCTCGCGATTTGCCTTCTCCGACGAGCAACTTGTTAATATCAAATGATATTTCTTACAAAAGTTGCAAGAAATTCACTAGTTCGAGGGTGGGTGCGAAAACATATCCTTCGTTTCGGAAACTCATCATTGTGCTAAGTTTACAGTGCTATAAATTCGAAACAACTGCTTATCGTGCGGCGCGGCGTCCATATAATGGTCCCATTGAGCAGTTGGCTTTTCTGAGCTATATAAGCGATTAGAACGATACCCCCCCACCCCCCCTGTTGCGCGGTTTATCAGAACACAATCACAACACCAGGTTCTAAACGAAATAATTTTACAAAACTGCAAGTAAAGAAGTGATGTGTTAACAACGGATTGTAAGATCCCTAATCCGTCCATGGACCAATGATAAGATCTTATTATTATTTAGAACTTAAGGGCAATTATGTTGAGATGGACAAAAACTAGAGAGTATTATCTCCTAAGACTTTATGGTTTAGTAAACGTTTACTTAGACTCAAGCCGTCCGTGATCCTTAAAAATGCTTCTCTCGTGGATTTGTTATAATCACTTCAAAATTAAGGGGAAAACATATCATACATATACAAAAAATATGCCTATAGTAGCAACTGACCTTTTAGTAGGACTACCTGCGTATTGAAGTTTAATGGTTAGTTACATACCTAATAAATATGCTACGAGTGCTGCTACGTACCGACAATACTCAGGATTTACCTTAAAATAACGTAATAAATAAAATATAGGTGCCTAACCTAATCTAAATATATAAAAGAAGAAACTGACTGACTGACTGACTGACTGACTGACTGACTGACTGACTGACTAATTGACTGACTGACATATCAACGCACAGCCAAAACAACTGGTTCTAGAGATTCCAATTGGCACGTAGGTTCCTTATAAGGTCTACGGATGCACTAAGAAAGGATTTCTCAATATTCACCCCCTAAGGGGGTAAAATGGGGGATCAAAGTTTGTATCGCGAATCAAGATTTGTTAGACTATTTTATTCGAAACTTCACAGGAGTATTCCTAACGATAAATGAGTAAACACGTGTTTCAGGTTTTTTGAAAATTCAACCCCTAAAAGGGGCAAATGTGGTCACAAAGTCGTATCCTTTTTGAGTACTTACTTATAGTACGCGGGCGAAGCCGCGGGAAAAGGCTAGTGTTCTATAAATGTTGCAGGTCACATGAAATCGGCATACATAGTCTACCTCATGGCAAAGATAGCGGTTAATCCAGTCCTAATTTTATCGACTACACTATCAACTGATAACGTTTGATTTATTATTAAATAACCGCAGTTGAGTTCGCAGATACGAGTATTCACCGTTATCAGTTTATCAATTTGACGATCCTATAAGTTGTATAGGCACTACAATATAAAAACTTCTTCTGTAAACTATATGGTTTTAAAATTGACACCGTCATTCATCTTTGGGGCTATAGAAACCACGATAAATACACGCCAGTAAACCGTACAAGTATACTTTTATACCTAGGTACTACGATAATAGCAAAAAGAAAAAGATTTGTGTGACGGTTGGGTATTTTACAATAGATAAACTTTATTGTTTCTTTGCATTCATAAAATCAAATTTTTCAAAAATATACGGGAAAATCCAGGTGTAATATGTGTTTGCACTTTAAATGATTTTATAATGGTTTAAACTTTTATAAAGGAGATGCATAATATTGTCACGTCACATAAAATAGTAACAAATCGTTTTGATGTTCCCGAAAGAGTAGCTGGTTTGGTTTGGTATTTGACTTCATACGAAAGAAGCCTATTGTCTTAAATAAGTTATATATACTTTTTAAGACAACAAATAGAACGCCGAAATGAAGATATAAGTTTCTAGCTTATTAATCTTATTATGTCTCATTCCAAGTTTAACCCCTCGTTTCGGAATAATTAACTGATCAACATTTGACAAATTTGATCAACGACAATTTTATTATGTCGTTCTGTGAAGAAGTAGTAGATATATATTAATCAAATTGATGTATGCATTATATTATAACTCGTACAATATTCTCAAAGCCATTCTAAGTTACCGCACAAATAAGTAAGGATGAAGTAAATCTTGCGACACATGGGCGCTGACCCCCGCGAAGCATTGTCTCACACACGGTGTGTTTTTTGTGAGGCGAGATAAAAAAAGGATCATGTTCATGTGCTTGTTAGAAAAACGCTCCTTCTACAAACAGCTGAGCGATAAGGTTACGTTAACGAAACCTACGAACGCGCTTTGTTCGTTAATGATTTACCGAGTTAAGTTTTGGAGTGCTGGATTCCTGGAAGATTTGTCTATACCAGTATGAAGAACTTTACAAATTATAAGGTACCTAAATTAACCAACTCAATAATCTGATCTGCCTGGATTGGCAGGAATTGGGGACATATGTGTCTGCGGACTGATCTTAATAGCGCCATACATTGACATTTTGGGGCCGATTTTTGACAATCGAGCGCTCGAGTTCAAAGAATTTAACTTCGAATATAATCGAATAAAATTTACGCATGAAATAATTAGTATAAGTAACCATGATTTTTTTAATTACGTATCGCGGTTATTATTAAAACATCATTTCTTCGTTTTATTCAGAGTTTTAAATGTCATATTCGAGCGCTCGGATCTCAACAATCGCCCCAAACCCAAGATCTGAGCAGTATCCCTAGTCATCAGCTAATATAATTTTAGTGTAGGATTACGTATTTAGATAGATATCGTACCGAAAAACAAAACCTACTTACGTTCCTATAATTTTGATACTGGCCACAACTACGTTGGGAGCAGCGGGATAGGGAATTAGTCTCCAGTGTTAATTTCCGTGCATAGGAAAGGTAGGGACAGTCACGTCTGAAAATATGGATACATAATATGTGACAAAAATATGTAGCCACAACTCTATTACCAAGGCCTTAAGTCTTGGATACTTGTTTTTGTCACATTAAATGTATCCATATTTTCTGACGTGACCGTACCTAAGTCTTGTTTTTCTAAGCATAAGTATAACCTTGTCTACCTCTTAGTTTATTAGCGCATGCTTTCTGGTATCCATCTAGTTACAATCTATAAAATTGTAGATGCAACCGTTAGTTGTACTTCTTAATAATCAAATGTATAGTAGGTAGATAATATTATTAATAATCTAAAAAGTATGAAAGTATTCATGACTACTAGAGTGTTTTATGCACAATACTCTCACAATAATTATACATATTAAATTCTTCTTTGTATACATACAGCCTCGAACATATACCTGACAAACAATAAAGTAACGTCGCATGTAAATATATTTTTTCAACTATTCTACGCCTCTATATCATAAACCTGTAGTGAGTTAAGTTAAGTACTGTATCGCACACAGTATTATTTTTTATTATCACTGGATTGCACACGATTATGCTCGGCAATCAACATGTGAACGAAATTGTCAATTCATTAATCATTAGTCACTATGTAAGATGTGAAAAACAGAAGACGATCGGATTACTTTTTCCTTTGTCACTATTGATAGAAATAGTTTAGACTAAATTAGATGCGCTCTCAATGTCGGTAGGGTCATTTCGCAATTATACTATGGATTGCGACATACGTTTTCCAACAGATTTGGAACCCTACCCTTCTAAACAAAGGTGACGTCATAGTAGTCATACAAATACGTAGGGTATACTCGTACGTATAAAATAAACCGTTAAATCAGAATCACAAGGGGTCGTATCATCATATATGTAGGTAATAATATATGTAACTGTTGTATGTAGGTACATATTGCAGATATACCTATAAATATGACTTTGTTTTGAGAGTGAAATTTTAACACTAAGCCAATATTTTAAAGTTATTTTTCAAATCAAAGAATCAAAAACTGAAGTCTGTAGTTCTTTGAACTAGCCATTTGTTATAGTTGAAGCGGACTAGATATACCTAGAATGCTTGGAATGCCGAAAACGCTCCAACGTAATAATTCGGAGCATTCTTAATTACGACTTTGATCTACGATTATTAGTTTTAGACTAGGCTAACTGCTAGCTATTACGAATGATAACGTTTAGTAATGTTCTTATAATGCCTATTCATTTTTATCATATAAATGACTCCGCAATAAAGAGGTGGATAAGACACTATAAACACACATCAGACACTATAAAATCAAAGATTCATAAAGCTTGAAATGTAATCTCAATGATTGAATGAAATCTAATCTAATGAGTTGCCCCCGAAGGCAATCTAATTGTTACCTACAGATGTAAAAGTAACTTCTTTTTTCCAAAACAAATATCCAGGGGGGCGATTTTTGAAACACGAACGCTCGAATCTGACATTTAAAACTCTGAATAATCAAAGAAATAACGTTTTAAAAATAACAGCGGTAGTAATTTTAAATCACGATGATTTAGACTATTAATTTCATGCGTAAAAAATGGCGACAAACTTTTGTGTGTGACTTTATTCGAGGTTAAATTTTTTGAATTCGAGCGCTCGAGAGTCAAAAATCGCCGCGATTCGACATGGCATAACTGACAGTCGCTTGCGAGACAACTATGATATCACACTTTTGTAACAGTAGAAATTTGGGGTGGAATCACTCAAGAGTGATATCTAAAATGGTGGCCATAGCCATAGACAAAATGCTCTATAGCGAGACCTACTGACAGCTGGACAGTTAGGTGGTGAAACGCGGTGGACAGATGGATATCAGTATCACTCTATCCACTAGCAATACAAGTGTGACATCCACGTTTCACAGTTTGGCATGTCGAATCGCGCCCTGATATCCGCATGATTTTAGATAGAATGGCATATACGCATAAGGCCGTCAAGCTCCGGGATGGAGAAGGCACTTGAAGAAGAAGAAGAAATATCCTGAAATATTTCACTGCCTGTTCTCAAAGATAAAAGACAGCAAATACAATCGAGTTCCAATAAGTCCCCGTTACATACCTGGCGCGAGGTTCCCTCTGGGCTTGGCTCCGAGGATGGCGAGGTTAACGTTGGCTTTCCTCCCGTCGATGATGGGGTTCGGGTCCTTACACGCCCGTTCCGCTGCTGACCGGTCGCCCATTATTACCTGGAAAATGGGAAACTTTTGTGACTGGAGAATCGTATGCTAGATACTATTGAATGGTTACAATATAACAATATAACTATTAGTTACAATATAACTCTCATAAACGATAAATATGATACTAAAGATCTGATCTTGAAGGACTTAATAGTACGGGCGTCACTTTTATGAACATGTGCCATGGGGCTTATCTTTGTGTCAGGTAACGTAGCAGATCTTGGGGTTCCCGTCCGTACTATTGACCATCACAAATTGTTTCTTTTAGGTATTACAAACAAGAAAAGATAATTTTTGTTTTTGGGGTTATGTCATATTAGAACTAGAAAGGAGATCGTCATTTTTGTTAGGTGATTTGGCCCAGATTATTTAGGCCCGTTTAGGAATAGGTTACCTTTAAAAAATCGACATAATTACTAGATCAGGACGGTGGTAAAAAAAATGCGAAATATAATAGGAAAATTGAAAAAGAATGCATTTAAAACTTGAATTTGACAAGGACAATATTTGAAAGCGTGCATGCCTATGATTTATATATTAATGTAAAATAAGTACCGGTTATTTAAAATAAAACGTACAAAAGCTGACTTAAAAACAAAACGGGAATCATGATGAAATAATAAAAAGTCATATTTTGATCGTATTTATAGTTCCTGTATTTCTGTAAACAAAGATACGGCTGTCAAACCATCGTTGATACTATTAACTGAACATTCCTAACACCTATTACGACGGGATAAGGTTTACCACCGTTAGTGCGATGCCACTAGTATCTGACATTGCAAAATTTAAAAAAAAAGATGCGTTTCGTTATCGAAGGAGCACGATATTATGCCATTATGAAATCCACATTTATTATTGAAACTCTGAATAAAAATGCAAAAATACGCATTTTGAATCTTTAGGCGTTTTAATACAGTGGATCTTTCATTTAAACTTCCGTATTCGTAGGCTTAATTTATCTTAATATTACAATGTAACTCGCATTTTTCCCAAACTCCTGTTCTTAACTCGGCGATTAAATTTAAAACCCTGTGCTATATTGCATCTCTTCCGACTCCTGAAGTTATGCCTTTTACTTTTGCCCCGGATGATGAGATTCGAAAGATAATTATGGCAGTTAGATCCAAAGCTGTTGGTCATGATCATGACAACGTGAGGTCACCCTCATTATTGACTGCATTTTGCCTATTGTTACCCACATTGTGAACACTTCATTGCTTACTGGGGTATTTCCTTCCTGTTGGCGTAAGGCCTATGTCATCCCTCTTCCAAAAATTTCTAACCCCAGTTCTCTCAGTCACTTTCGGCCGATCTCCATTCTCCCCTTTCTTTCAAAAATTCTCGAGGCAGTAGCTCATAAACAAATTTCCAGATTCATACACAGTAACAACCTGCTCTCATTATTTCAGTCGGGATTTCGATCCGGGCACGGCACTTCTCAATATTGTTGAAGATGTAAGAATCAACATGAAAAACTCTAAAGTAACGGTGCTGGTGCTTATTGATTTCTACAATGCTTTTAATGTGGTTGACCATGACCTACTTGTTACTACTCTTACCCATCTGAGATTCTCATCTAAAGCGACCGAGTGGTTCGCTTCCTACCTTTCTGACCGTGTTCAGGCAGTCAGAGCCAGTCATTCGTTATCCACTTGGTGCGATCTGAACACTGGGGTACCACAAGGCGGGATTCTCTCCCCTCTTTTATTCTCAATTTTTATAAACCATATTACCTCAAAAATTCGCAGCTCTTACCATTTGTATGCAGACGATCTCCAACTGTATGCCCAGGCTTCAGTAGAAGACATAAACTGTGCCATCTCTCTTATAAACGATGACCTCGACCACATAGCTGAATGGTCCAGTAGCTTTGGCATCAGTGTAAATCCAGCGAAGTGCCAGGCTATTTTTCTAGGTGGTCAACGTCAGCTCGTTAAGCTTAATTCATGCTCTGTCGCGCCCATCCTCTTTGATGGTACCGCCATTCCAGTCTCCAATAAAGTAAAGGATCTTGGTCTTATTTTAGATTCTAACCTCACTTGGGATGGTCAAGTATCTGAAATAAGTCGGAAAGTTTCTTGGACACTGCGTAATCTCTATAAATTTAATTTCTATTCTGTTTGAGCCTTCTGCTCCGGATTATCTGAAGCGCAAGTTTGCTTTTGTCGCTCCCCGTCCGGGCTGTGAACTTCGTTCCTCCCGTTCACTTAAACTCTCGCTTCCCTCTCACCATACAGGTTTCGTTTCGAACTCTTTCGCCGTTCAAGCTATCCGTCTCTGGAATTCGCTCCCTCTCCCTATACGACAGGCCCGAAGCAAGCTCGTATTCAAGAGACTGCTTCGCAAGCATCTTCTCTCTGAAGAATTTGTTTAATTTTCCTATCCTTTTTTTTCTGTTCTCCAATTGTCCATCATATGTATTAGTTTATCTTGTTGTATATTATATAAGTATTAGTTTGTAACCATATACAGGGTGGAATTTTGTAATGCCACCTGAAGGGGAAGTACTCTTAATATTGTAGATAGAAAATTTTACTCAAAGAAAACATTCCTTTATTTTTTAAAAGAAAGAAAACTGCATTCAAAGATTTTTAAAAATTCGCTTGCCGCACCCGGTAATCGAACTGACTAAAATCTCTAAAAGTTGCATCCTGTACTTTTATTGCATCGATCGTTAGGGTCAATTATAAGGATGAAATCTATCTTACAAACTTTATAAATTAAATGAAAGGAAAACAATGAAATCTTAAATTATTAATTCAATGGATCAAGTTAAAGCACTTTTACTCAAAGATCCATCTGTTTACTTATGTTATTAATTAATAATTATGATTGATAGCATTTCCGAAGGCTTCAAGCAGAGATGCTGCCGAAGTAATTGGAACAACCCACACTCGCGTACATAAAGTGCTGAAAAAGTATAAGTTTAAATGTTATCGCGATGGTCGGTTGGTACAAAAATTGCATCCTGGGGATTCTGACAGACGACTACAATTTTGTCAAGACATGCTGAGAGAAATTGACCGTAACCCTAATTTTTTGAGTAACATTGTATGGTCTGACGAAACCAACTTCAGTAACAACGGCATGTACAATCGCCGCAATAACCACTATTGGTCTCGAGTGAATCCTCTTCGTGTTCACGAAACTAACAGTCAAGTAAGATTTTCTTTCAACGTTTGGTGCGGAATTATGAGAAATATGGTTGTGTTAGTCCATGTGTACGAAGGTCACTTAAACACCGTCAAGTATTTAGAAATACTGGATTTATTAAGAAATGAATCTTGAAGCAAATCAAATTATTTTGTTCAATATTTCTGAAGTTGTTATTTTTGAAGTTGTTATTTTTTCTGAAGTATATGACATCTATTTTCAGTTTATATATAGTAGTGTAACTACTTAAAAATTGCAAATCAAAAAATATTGAACAAAATAATTTGATTTGCTTCAAGATTCATAGATGGCAGCACCATCTCTCTCGCTATACCAGAATCACGTAAGAGATTCGGATAGGAGGTGCAAGCACGTACTGCGCATGCCCTTAGAGTATGGTCAACGACGCCTAGCCGTTTCAAATTCAGAGATTGCATATACATGAGAAAATTTGTCAAGTTCCGCCGTGACCGGGTGGTCTAGTGGTCAGGACGTCAGCCGCGAAAGCTGAAGACGCCAGTTCAAATCTGGCCTCGGACACCGGAGGGTTTGGTCACTTTGTCTGAAGTATATGACATCTATTTTCAGTTTATATATAGTAGTGTAACTACTTAAAAATTGCAAATCAAAAAATATTGAACAAAATAATTTGATTTGCTTCAAGATTCATAGATGGCAGCACCATCTCTCTCGCTATACCAGAATCACGTAAGAGATTCGGATAGGAGGTGCAAGCACGTACTGCGCATGCCCTTAGAGTATGGTCAACGACGCCTAGCCGTTTCAAATTCAGAGATTGCATATACATGAGAAAATTTGTCAAGTTCCGCCGTGACCGGGTGGTCTAGTGGTCAGGACGTCAGCCGCGAAAGCTGAAGACGCCAGTTCAAATCTGGCCTCGGACACCGGAGGGTTTGGTCACTTTTTCTGAAGTATATGACATCTATTTTCAGTTATTAAGAAATGAGTTAAATGGTTTTCTCGAGGAAGAGCGAAACCAAATAATTCTACAGCAAGATGGTGCTCCAGCCCATAACAGCAGAATCACTACTGCCTACATTAATAACCATTTTAATACCTCGATTGGTACAAACGGCACAATCAAATGGCCTGCGAGATCACCAGATCTCACCCCTTTAGGTTTTTTTTGTGGGGATATGTAAAAAATCAAATTTACATTAAATCTTATGAGAATGTAAACGAGTTGAGAGTTCAAGTTCAGAATACGATTTATAACATTCACCACAACACGTTATTAAAGGTTACTAGAAATGAATTCCTTAGAAGAATAAATTTGTGTAACCAAAAAGGAGGAGCCCATTTCGAACAATTAATTAGTTAGTTTACCATTTTTTGTAAATAATTAAAATAATTTAAGATTTCATTGTTTTCCTTTCATTTAATTTATGAAGTTCGTTAGAGAGATTTCATCCTTATAATTGACCCAAACCATCGATGCAATAAAAGTACAGGGTGCAACTTTTAAGATTTTAGTCGGTTCGATTACCGGGTGCGACAAGCGAATTTTTAAAAATCTTTGAATGCAGTTTTCTTTCTTTAAAAAAATAAAAGAATGTTTTCTTTGAGTAAAATTTTCTATCTTCAGTATTAAGAGTACTTCCTCTTCAGGTGGCATTACAAAATTCCACCCTGTATATGTAAGCTATTATTTATTGTAAATATATGTTTAATAAGTTTTGCTATGATAACTATTATCTAACAATTAAATTTTCTTCCTGCACCAACTTACAAGTCTCTGTTTGGCCCAATGGTTGACTGGTAGAGAATGCCATTTGGCATTAAGTCCACCATTTGTACATTATTACTTGTCGTGCAATAAAGTTTAAATAAGTAAATAAATAAATAAATGTTCTAACTTATCGAAGAGTGAATCTTGAAGCAAATCAAATTATTTTGTTCAATATTTTTTGATTTGCAATTTTTAAGTAGTTACACTACTTTAAATAAATTGAAAATAGATGTCATATACTTCAGAAAAAGTGACCAAACCCTCCGGTGTCCGAGGCCAGATTTGAACTGGCGTCTTCAGCTTTCGCGGCTGACGTCCTGACCACTAGACCACCCGGTCACAGCGGAACTTGACAAATTTTCTCATGTATATGCAATCTCTGAATTTGAAACGGCTAGGCGCCGTTGACCATACTCTAAGGGCATGCGCAGTACGTGCTTGCACCTCCTATCCGAATCTCTTACGTGATTCTGGTATAGCGAGAGAGATGGTGCTGCCATCTATGAATCTTGAAGCAAATCAAATTATTTTGTTCAATATTATTTTTTGATTTGCAATTTTTAAGTAGTTACACTACTTTAAATAAATTGAAAATAGATGTCATATACTTCAGAAAAAGTGACCAAACCCTCCGGTGTCCGAGGCCAGATTTGAACTGGCGTCTTCAGCTTTCGCGGCTGACGTCCTGACCACTAGACCACCCGGTCACGGCGGAACTTGACAAATTTTCTCATGTATATGCAATCTCTGAATTTGAAACGGCTAGGCGCCGTTGACCATACTCTAAGGGCATGCGCAGTACGTGCTTGCACCTCCTATCCGAATCTCTTACGTGATTCTGGTATAGCGAGAGAGATGGTGCTGCCATCTATGAATCTTGAAGCAAATCAAATTATTTTGTTCAATATTTTTTGATTTGCAATTTTTAAGTAGTTACACTACTTTAAATAAATTGAAAATAGATGTCATATACTTCAGAAAAAGTGACCAAACCCTCCGGTGTCCGAGGCCAGATTTGAACTGGCGTCTTCAGCTTTCGCGGCTGACGTCCTGACCACTAGACCACCCGGTCACGGCGGAACTTGACAAATTTTCTCATGTATATAGCGAGAGAGATGGTCTCATCACCACCATCCATGGACCATCTCTCTCGCTATACCAGAATCACGTAAGAGATTCGGATAGGAGGTGCAAGCACGTACTGCGCATGCCCTTAGAGTATGGTCAACGGCGCCTAGCCGTTTCAAATTCAGAGATTGCATATACATGAGAAAATTTGTCAAGTTCCGCCGTGACCGGGTGGTCTAGTGGTCAGGACGTCAGCCGCGAAAGCTGAAGACGCCAGTTCAAATCTGGCCTCGGACACCGGAGGGTTTGGTCACTTTTTCTGAAGTATATGACATCTATTTTCAATTTATTTAAAGTAGTGTAACTACTTAAAAATTGCAAATCAAAAAATATTGAACAAAATAATTTGATTTGCTTCAAGATTCATAGATGGCAGCACCATCTCTCTCGCTATACCAGAATCACGTAAGAGATTCGGATAGGAGGTGCAAGCACGTACTGCGCATGCCCTTAGAGTATGGTCAACGGCGCCTAGCCGTTTCAAATTCAGAGATTGCATATACATGAGAAAATTTGTCAAGTTCCGCCGTGACCGGGTGGTCTAGTGGTCAGGACGTCAGCCGCGAAAGCTGAAGACGCCAGTTCAAATCTGGCCTCGGACACCGGAGGGTTTGGTCACTTTTTCTGAAGTATATGACATCTATTTTCAATTTATTTAAAGTAGTGTAACTACTTAAAAATTGCAAATCAAAAAATATTGAACAAAATAATTTGATTTGCTTCAAGATTCATAGATGGCAGCACCATCTCTCTCGCTATACCAGAATCACGTAAGAGATTCGGATAGGAGGTGCAAGCACGTACTGCGCATGCCCTTAGAGTATGGTCAACGGCGCCTAGCCGTTTCAAATTCAGAGATTGCATATACATGAGAAAATTTGTCAAGTTCCGCCGTGACCGGGTGGTCTAGTGGTCAGGACGTCAGCCGCGAAAGCTGAAGACGCCAGTTCAAATCTGGCCTCGGACACCGGAGGGTTTGGTCACTTTTTCTGAAGTATATGACATCTATTTTCAATTTATTTAAAGTAGTGTAACTACTTAAAAATTGCAAATCAAAAAATATTGAACAAAATAATTTGATTTGCTTCAAGATTCATAGATGGCAGCACCATCTCTCTCGCTATACAAGAATCACGTAAGAGATTCGGATAGGAGGTGCAAGCACGTACTGCGCATGCCCTTAGAGTATGGTCAACGGCGCCTAGCCGTTTCAAATTCAGAGATTGCATATACATGAGAAAATTTGTCAAGTTCCGCCGTGACCGGGTGGTCTAGTGGTCAGGACGTCAGCCGCGAAAGCTGAAGACGCCAGTTCAAATCTGGCCTCGGACACCGGAGGGTTTGGTCACTTTTTCTGAAGTATATGACATCTATTTTCAATTTATCGAAGAGTATCAAAACGCCGATTACGTGACGGCAGACATTGACAGTGTCAAACCAAAAACACAAACCCGTTCCAGTCCAGGTGAAGTTAAACTTTATATCAATGCCACAAGGACGTTAACGACTTGTCTTGCTGTATTTTAATCGCGGAAAGATAAACATAATGTTTATTTATTTTGTATTTCTAATTCACGTTTAATTTTTTTGTAATATTTCGTTTACTTTAATAATAAAATGAGTATTTATTTTACATAGAAGTACAAAACGTATACGGCAATATCAGAAGGTGGCCCAGAATCGACGATCTCCTTTGCTTTCGTCATTCAAGAAAGTGAGAACATTTCATAACTTTTTAAGCATGCCAATACAACGTCAAAAGTCCTGTATATGTTTTGCAACAATAACTTCACAATTATGGTACAGTCACCATCAGATATATCGGAGCGGCCAAGGTGGTCGCAAATATCTGAACAACGCCTCTGTTGTCAAGCCGATAAAGTGCGTGTTCAGATATTTTTGAGTACCTTGGCCGCTCCGATATATTTGATGGCGACTGTACTACGAGACTACGTACATGCGAGAATCGAAAGAATTCCTTTTCTCACAAGTATATCTATAAAACTAGTTCAGAAAATTAGAACAGTATAAATTGCAAATAAATATTCATTGCATCTAGAATTACGTAGAATGATTGATGAGCAATTGGGAACAAAAAGAGCTTGCATGTTTGTTTGAATTGCTGAAAACGGATTACACTGGACAGGCCATTACGTTAATAGAACCGGCTGAAAGATAGCTTTTAAATGTGGGGTTTAAAATACTAGGGAGCTCCAGTTTTTAGCCCTTCTTTATTCTTTGATTGTTCCAAGGGTCAAGGTATTATCGGATTAAGGTAGTCACCGGGAATAGTATATTCCTACACGAAGGCCGCAAAAATATGTGTCACGCTCTTATTTGTAGGGCCATTCCTATGGCCCTGCGTGTCAAATATTTTTGTGGCCTTCGTATAGGAAGATACTATTGCCGGTGACTGTACAAGGTATTTTTGTTTCAAGGGTAAATTATAAAAATATAACTTTCAATTGGCAATCCACTTGAGTAGGTATCTAGGTAGCTTATAAGAGATCTTATTTTATGCAGATATTCTATGTCTAACCATAAAATAAAATCACATGACAAAAGAATAAAGAAAGAGCTATGGATAATTTGGCTGATATGTTGATATTTGAGAATTAAAGCTCATAGTCACACACAACATACAAAGTAGTCAGTAGTATTTCTTTCTGTTGTTAATGGCGATATCATGACATTGTAATCTAGCCTTATTTTATCGCTGCAATTAGGTACTCGTGGAACATAAAACATAATAAACCGATAGTTTCAGCGCACGTAGAGTTGGATTGAATTGATTTTCATACCGTATGTAGCTGGAGGACACCTCGGCATTACCTATTGTAATGAAAACATGAGCCCAGGTCTGCGTACCCACTGTTCATCTGCCAGTTTATTATGACCCTCCCCGCTCTGCGCGCCACAACCAATATTCGTGCAAACACCCACACTGTTTCAAAACGTCAAAGCTCAGATTAACCTGGTCCGAATGTATAATATCGGATGGGCTGATCAAATCAACTGAACTAAAGTAAAATGTCTGATGACCTCCGGATATCGGCCTGACGTCACTCGATTGACAATTTAAATAAGTTTGTTTAACAGCGCGACCAAAAGTGCAAGTAAAAAACCCATCGCATATTAATAGTGTGGCCCGCCTTTAAGTTTTGTGAATGTAGCTTTAGATTTATTTAAATGATCAACATAAAAATACGAGTACGAAATAAAGTAACCCATATATTTACCTACATAATATGTTTACGAAAATTAAATTAAGGTTTATTTACTAAATATAAAATTTTAAAGTTTTTGGTATTATGTTGTACTATAATGGAAAAAATATGTAGAATTTCACATTGAGTATAAATACTCTTTACGTCACACCTGGCCATAATGTGAGTTTTACCGCTCGCTACGCTTACGGTAAAACTCGCATTATGGCCAGGTGGGGACGTAAAATTGTGTACTCACCACGGGCAGTAAAAAAGAAAGCCCTCTATCGCATATTTACAACCCTCGCCTGCGGCTCGGGTCCCAAATACCTGCGATTTCGGGCTTTCTTTTTTTTACAGCCCTAGGTAAGTAATGTACTATTATTGCACACCTCAAAATAAAGAAACGCATAAAATACAAGTTACAAACAGAATAATCAGAGGTAAAACAATTGGCGGTCTTATCGCTAAAAAGCGATCTCTTCACGATATAGCGGCAGTTGTAGCAGTAAAAATACGGCTTTTCGTGAACAAGAGATTTCCTTCGGCATGATAATTCCTTAGGACCCAAGGATGGATTTTAGAAGTGGAGCCACCAAGATTTTTATGTACCTTTTTAGGGGGGAGAGGCTCTGAACTTTATCTTGATATCTACATCAGTTAAGCTACTAGGCCAAGTTTGGTATCATTTTATATATTAGGGATGCCGAATTCATTAATGGTATAGTTTTGACACCGTCCCGAAGCAAAATAATGTAAAATAAAAAAAGAACTTATTTTGAAATTCCCTATTTCACAAGGAAAAAATCTATAACTTATAAACAATTATGAATCTTGAAAAAATAAAAGGTGCTTTAGAGATCCCTATTATTTATTCGTTCATACAAGAAAAAAATTTGGACGAGGGTATGTCCTTAAACTACTCGTACGTCAAAAAGAGAGGTATGGGTACTGCGAATGTCATCTCGCTTTCTGTGGTAGGGCACAGCACAGCGAATGTCATCTCGCTCAAATCTGGAGCAGAGCCCGACTGGGGAAGTACCTCCACCTGACGATTGATATCATGATTTTAACAATAAACACAAAATAGTGTGAAATCCCACCTCACCCCGTAGTTGAGGCTGGTAGGGCAATGAAGTGAGTTGGTAAAAATTACTAGTATTGACATTTTTGGATTATAAACATTACAATAGCTTGATTTGTAAAGAGAATATTTTATTTACGTAGCGATTTGACAACCCAAGAACACCAACTCGCCCCTCTAGCAACCCTACTCTCCCCATTCACGACCCAATTCCCCACGTCAGCCCTTCTTACCCCGTTTTTCGGCACCTACTTATTTGTTTGTGATCTGTCTTTTCAGCAAAAAAATCTTTAATAAGGCACATAAATACGTGCTCGACTGCTTGTACAAGTAACCCACAGAAGCCGAGTCCGACTCACACTTTATCAGTTTTTACGTTGCACTATAGTGCAGTATTGTAATTGCATGTAAAGTGCATGCATACGAGCACCTGATTATAAATATACCAGTGCAGCAAAATTTTACACACAGAAGTGTTACTAGTTTACAGGATATACAGGGTGAAATTCGTTTTCTGTCTTATTATGGAACGATAGACTGCAATTTCGGAGCACAAGAAATGTGTTAATGAACTAACTCAACGCAACAGGTTTTTTAAGTGTTTGTAGTGTAGGACACCAAAATAGACATAACTAACTTAAAGATAACAATCATAGATATTAGGTAGCTACTTCAAACAAATAGGCAGCTAATCACAAATAATTTCCGGTAAAAGTATTTGAACAGTTTGATCCCACAAAGCCCAGGAACTTTCACGTCCGGATAACTGAAGCTAGGTAGTTATAAACTCTGATACCGATATGTTTTTCCCTAATGGCATTTCAAATGTCACCCTATACAAAATTATAATGAAATGTGTTCGTCAAACACAACATACAAATTAAAGTTCGATACGCGGCGATAAAAGTTACGGCCGCATCGTAATCTGAGAAATAATAATTGTACCTTGTACAAATATGAATTTATGATTGTAACCGCCATTGAATACTGAGCCTCGATTCGACATGCGCCAGAGCATATGACCGGCTTGAGGTAGGACCTGTCACCCGTGGGTAGGCCTAATTAGTTTCTAGGAACAATAGCAATATATAAAAACTTTTTACAAAAAAAAAGATAAACCGACTTCAAAAAGGATAAAATAATACTACATTACTTACCTAGGGCTGTAAAAAAAAGAAAGCCCGAAATCGCAGGTATTTGGGACCCGAGCCGCAGGCGAGGGTTGTAAATATGCGATAGAGGGCTTTCTTTTTTACTGCCCGTGGTGAGTACACAATTTTACGTCCCCACCTGGCCATAATGCGAGTTTTACCGTAAGCGTAGCGAGCGGTAAAACTCACATTATGGCCAGGTGTGACGTAAATTATTATATTATTTATATGCGTTACAAACTGATATGTTTGAAGTCAGTGCCAAGCCAAAAAGTTACAATACCGGTCAAATCAGCTTCAAGTCTGAAAATCACAAAACAGTTAATACGAACGAGGCGTATGTGTTCAGTGAATTGTTCTTCATACTATAGAACTAATTCTGGTATTTAGTTTAGTAGTACAGAAAGAAAATATAATCATGCGTCTTATGATGTTTGTTAATAAACTTGTTTACTAGTTGTCGGACTAACCATATCTTGAACGGAGCCCGTGCTTCGGTTTGAATTATTTATTCTACTTCATCTAAGGTGTTTTATCGAAGTGTAAAAGAATTCAATGGCTAGATTGATTTTTCTATAGTCAGATACACTGGGTGTGTGGGTCACACCTTTTCAGTAGAAAAAGGCACGATATTTAAATTTTCTATTGTTGACCATACGTGTTTTTTATTTTTATTTGCCGCCTTTTTCTGATTATTGACAAAGTAGACGTGTATCAGAGAATATATACATAGGTACCACATTTCATCAAAATTGTATTAGTAGTTTAGACGTGAAAATGTAACAGATAGATTCACATTCACCTTTTCAATATAAGTAGGTATCGATATGTTTTGTGATTTTCAGACTTGAAGCTGATTTGACCGGTATTGTAACTTGTTGGCTTGGCACCGACTTCAAACATATCAGTTTGTAACGCATATAAATAATATAATAATTTATTTTATCCTTTTTGAAGTCGGTTTATCTTTTTTTTGTAAAAAGTTTTTATTTTTCCATTTTTAGTGGTTATATAATTAACATAATCGGACAACGGATCTCGCAATAATCGGTGAAGATATATAAGAAAAAGTTCATATTACGTAACTCAATGTAAGGAAAGTTCCACATATCATATGTGGTCTTCATCATTAGGTCCACTCCATCAAATTAGTGGTTTTAGAGAGGAAATGCTTGAGTTGCTTAAAAAAACAACCAAATCACCATACATGTGCTTTTAAAAATTGAGGAGTTCCCTTAATTCGTCATGGATCCCATCATCAGAACAGCACCAGATTAATGTGGAACCATCTCAGAGGTAGTTACTTTCAGACAAAAAAAGAATTCCTGAAATCGGATCACGGGTCTCGGAGTAATCGCTGAACATCCCACGTTTAAAAATCATCATCATTATCATCAAAACAATTATCATCATGACGTTCACATCTTCAAATTGGTGGTTTCCGAGAGAAAACCCTCGAGTTGCTTAAGAAAACACCCAAATCACCATACATATGCCTTTATAAATTGAGTTCCCTCAATTCCTCATAGATCCCATCATCAGAACAGCACCAGATTAATTTGGGACCACCTTGGAAGTACATCCTTTCAAACATAAAAATAATTATTCAAATCGGACCACGGGTCTCGGAGTAATCGCTGAACATCCTACATTTAAAAAAATCATCATTATTATCATCAAAACAATCATCATTATCAGGTCCACTTCATCAAATTGGTGGTTTTCGAGAGAAAACTCTCGAGTTGCTTAAGAAAACACCCAAATCACCATACATGTGCCTTTAAAAATTGAGGAGTTCCCTCAATTCCTCATGGATTCCATCATCAGAACAGCACCAGATTAATTTGGGACTACCTTGGAAGTACATCCTTTCAAACATAAAAGGAATTATTCAAATCGGACCACGGGTCTCGGAGTAATCGCTGAACATCCTAAATTAAAAAAATCATCATCATTATCATAAAAACAATCATCATTATCTGGTCCACATCATCAAATTGGTGGTTTCCGAGAGAAAACCCTCGAGTTGCTTAAGAAAACACCCAAATCGCCATACATATGCCTTTAAAAATTGAGGAGTTCCCTCAATTCCTCATAGGTTCCATCATCAGAACAGCACCAGATTATTATGGGACCACCTTGGAAGTAGATCCTTTCAAACAAAAAAAGAACTATTCAAATCGGACCACGCGTCTCAGAGTAATCGGTGAACATACATAAAAAAAAGCCCAAACCGAATACAGAACCTCCTCCTTCTATGAAATTGAAGTCGGTTAAAAATAAAAAAAGACCAGTGGCCCATTTTACGTTTTCAATGCAATACGACAGGTAGTCAGGTACGACATACTTTACCTGATACATATGATCCTTTTCATACTTTGAAGCTTTAATGCTAGAAACATAATGAATTTAATGACACAGAAAGCATCGGTTTGCTCACACGCACATGTAAGCGACGCGGTATTATTTGCTTTTAGTATTCCTTTGTTACCTAAGTAGTATGAGTATGAGTACCTAAAAAAAGGTCAGGTCGCCCTTTCTTTTAGGTCGTTCAACCTTAGCAAAGAAAACAAACATACTAACAAGAAATTAAGGACCTCAAGATATGGCTGTACTGTACAGTCACCGGGAATAGTATCTTCCTACATGAAGGCCGCAAAAATATGTGACACGCTCTTATTTGTAGGGCCATAACAGCGTGTCACATATTTTTGCGGCCTTCGTGTAGGAAGATACTATTTATTGCCAGTCTTGGTTTGATTGTTGTTTTTGTTTGACTGCCTCCTAGCCTAGTCGGTAGTGACCCTGCCTTTGAAGCAGGAGGTCTCGGGTTTATATCCTAGTCAGGGCATTTATTTGTGTTTTTATCACAGATATTATTCTTGGTATGGTAGGGTACAATGAGCTGCGAGTACGCAGGGAGCTGTGTCTGGCAACATATATATTTGAGGTAAGACATTTAACGGCCAGGTGTTGCGGTATGTTTGCGTGTATGTACCCGATTAGGTACGTGTGGCGTCGTCGCCGGCCACGGCTGCTAGCGGAACCACACGGGCGCACCAACTTACTAGGCATGGCACCGATGACGCGTGCAATACGTACCCTCAACGTAATAGCGGAAAGTATCGACTTATTTTCATGTTCTCTGAATGAATTCACGAAGGCTGCATTATTTATATTATGTTATATGAGAAATGATATAATCTAGTTATATTATGTATATGTATACTCTAGTTTTTAATCTTAAAAATAGTTACACTATTGTCTTAGGCTTAGCACCTGTAAAAATAGTTGTAAGTGTGGAAATAAAATAAAATAAAAAATTATTGCTCCTGAGTTTTGGGTGTTTTCTATGTATTTAAGTATTTATCTATATATATATCTATTATATATATCAATGTTCGATCAATGGATGGGGATCAATGTTAGGGTCTCCCCAAACCTATCGACGCGGATTCGGCAAAATTCGGTGGAAAAAAGCTTTATGTCTACGCAATAAGAGCGAAAAAGACGTCGACGCGTCGGCAGGCGTCGGCCGAGCCGAGCCGAGTCGAACCGTGCATTGTTAGCTCTTATTGCGTGGTCATAAAGCTTTTTTCCACCGGATTTTGCCGAATCCGCGTCGATAGGTTTGGGGAGACCCTTACTCTGCGTCCGTAGGAAACACCTTAGACAACCCTACACGTGATCCCTGGGTGGTGCTAAAAGAGTAACAAACTTGGCAGCTGCACTGTCCCATCTGGACCTCGCAGCACTCACTGGATTTTCTTTAACATCTGCTTTCCCGCTACTACTATCCCAGGGAAGAAATGCCTATCTATATCGAGTGACATGTAGCCATACGATAAATAAATAAATATATCGTCATCTAGTATAGTGGTAATTTTTTAAGATGTCGGAATCTTACTAAGGAATTCTACCGACAATACCGACATCTTAAAAAAATCGTACTATACCTATACCTACCCACAACACAAGCTTTATTGAGCTTACTGTGGGACTAGGTCGATTTGTGTAAGATTGTCCCATAATATTTATTTATTTATTTATAGTACAAACCCATTTATTAAAATCAATCATCGACAACGTCGTTCAACTTGCGGTTTGTATTATTTATGGAAATTATGTGTGTGTTTCCTGTCATTAACCCATTTCATTACATTATCGATAATACGCCATTGATAAGAACATAATTCATTACTCTATTGGCACAAAAAATGTAAAATGCCACCGCTCCTATTTTACTTATCTACAGAATTAGCATGATTCCACGGAAAGCGGCAGCCATACTCGATAAGTTATAACATCTTGCTAAGGGATGTTACATCAATCGCTAGACACGCCTAAGCAACACCAGTTAAAACATGATCTCTGATAACAAACATTTTGTTTTCGACGACGGAGTTTGACTTATACTGGTTGTCATTTTAACTCGGAAACATCAGTCCCGGAATGACCCACATTCACCGACAGTTTATGGCTTGAACCATGTTACTCAGAAAAACCGTCCGGTGTGTGTCGTATGGTGGTTCGAAATTAGAACCACATAAATAAACCGACGAACCAATTGTCGCGGTTGTAGATGAAACGTAAACAATAGTAGGTACTTAAAGAGGTGATGGTTATAGCTGTAATGGTGCCAAAAACCTGCGTGATAAAGTCAATAAGAACGTTTGAGTCATTATTATTTGAAACAGATGAGATGAGAGACTCTTCGTCGAAATTACTGTAAGCAGGTGCCTACAGACAAAGGAATCAGATGCAAGTTTTAGGATAAATTAAAATATGGTAGGTACAGACTTTAGCTTATTTTTTACTTGTGCATACCATACCTGGTTACAATATTAATTACAAACTAAGGTAAGAGTCACGCTAAGATACATTAAATCAAAAACAATATCTTCATATTCTCGTACCACAATAAAAGCGGTCAACTTGAAAACAATAATCCGATCGATAAAGGATTAGGTATTTGGCTCTAGTAAATTATCCAAATGAATTATCCTCATTGATAACATCATTACAGGCCTTGCGTCTATTGTGGGCGAATAATTTAAACGTTTTTTTACTTTGATCATACTTAATATCATCACATCATTCTACCATCATCGTCAAGCAATCATCTATTTTTTATTTTATTGGTGACTAAATATGATTGAGAACCTAAAAGCGCTTTATAGGTTTCATGTGGGATAGATCTTTAAAAAACGGCGTATTAAATTTATTTGTCTCTGGATTAGTAAAATAGGTAATACAGTAGTAAACTTATTTAAATCCATTATTTTTAAATACGAACAATTCCCCATAGTCGGAGATTAGTTATCATCTATGAAACTTTTTTGTGATTAAAAAAAAGTTATCTCTCCTTGTAAACAAAATCTCCTTGTAAAACGATTTCAGTAAACAGTTCAATTACACCATGCTTAATTTAGATTAACTTATTTACTATAAATGCGAAATGAAATAAGCAAACGCATTGTTACGGATCGGAGTGGAGAGGCGTGCCCAAATCCTGGCCGCCCAATCGCGTTGAACATTACTTTGTTGCTCTCGCCACGCCTCGCTGATTCTACCTGTTTAGGTATTTTGGACCAAAGTGCTCTTGTTTACATTTTTGTCAACTATGGTCAAAGTATGTTTTGACTATGTTCCGGATTTTGCCTTCATTGGCTGTCTCCAGCGTTATCGTGCTTGAAAAAATTTACCCACCTACAGGCTATATGTACTGTAGAAGAGTCGGTACTTACTATGTAGGTACTTAGGTACCGAGTAACCGACGTACTACTACCGAGTTAAATTCTTCAAATTCTCTTACACGTATTATGATACTGCGGGCCTATTTGACTTGAGAAAGTAACAGGGTGTCTTGTTATAAAGTGGCAATGTCACAGTCCGAACATTGAATTGTGCACATTGGTTCGGTTCAGTTTTATACCTCATCCTTGTTTGCCAGTTGGTATTCTATTCTAATATACCTACAAGTGGATAAATTGCAAATATAGTAAAAATCGCTTAAGACGATTTTGAAGGGACACAGCCAAAAATGCGTCTTATGCGGGAAAGCGTATTATGCGCGACTGTTTTGCAGGACCTCAAGTTGCAGGGACTGATATCAAATGGCATATTATGCGATAAATCGTATTAAACGTAATCGTATTAAGCTGATTCTACTGTAACACGGAATGGCCGCTTTTGTATTAAATTTTCAAGGCCACTAGGCCAGATTAATAAAACTCTAAAACCTTCACATATTGATAACAGTATCGGTGCAGCACTAATAAATATTACTAATCGGATAAGATATGTTTGTATACCTACCTAATGAGTATTTCCCCGATCAAATGGTAAGTATCTACTTAACAGTTAATCAGGTGCTACTACCTACTTATTACTCTACCTACTCATAACTCTTTGTTTGACGTGGCATTTCAATATGGCCAAATATATTAACCTATAACCTTTTCTAGAGACACCAAGCCATCGACAAACAAAGACATCAACGAGTCCAATCTCGTATAAAGTAAACTACCTATCTAATGGACATGACGAAAGAAGCCATAGTGTTGCGAATCGTAGTCACCCGTAGCCGACTAAACGCTATGCAACTTATGTAATGGCTTGTACTGTTATTTAAACGAATTTTATGTCGATGATACAATTACCGGTATCTAAATTATCGTAGTAAATAGCGTGCTCGAAAAGTTCCTTAACTTAAAATGAATGGTTTAAGGTGAGTTTTATAAACTTTACCTCAACACCTAACCGCGAAAGGTTCATCAACCTAAATATAGATAAGAAATGTATGAAAATTAGTTGATAGGTAAAATACAGTTTACATAAACCAGTATTTTTTGGAAGCTGAATTGCATGAATGACGTATTAGTATTAGTACCTAATTAAATTAAGGTAGGTACCTATTTACCCTACCTCTAGCTTCAGTATGTATTTGGAACAGAACATTGTGTTTTAGTTTATAATGTCTAAGTGACCTTCCAAAATGATGTTTAGACTACCTAAGTGTTAAAAATGCCAGGGTTCTAACTAGGTAAATTTCTACGAAAAATAACAATCTCAAGGAAACTCTTAGTCTTGCTTAAGAGATTCTATAGCCAGATTAAGACAATATCGAGATCAATGGACAAGAAGAAAGGTCTTGGCTTTAAGAAGTGTTAAGAAGGTCTTGAGATATAGCGATTGGGGATATTGTGATTAAAAAAACTGATTAGCGAACCCTGTGCTTATTTTAATAGGACCTTAGACTTTATCTTTACCTTCGTAATATCGTAAGCTTATGTGTCAATAAGTGCAGGTTCAAGAATTTTTTTCTTTTATATTGAACACTTATATACTTACTTAGGATTTACTAGACACTTGTTAGAATACCTATGCCATTGTTCTCTTCTTAAGTTCGATCGGACTAATAACTGATCAAAGGTTTTGATTGATTGAATTTTTGATTGAAGTTAGGGAATACTATGAAAATGAAGCCTATCCTAAGAATAATTTGTGGAAAACCATCTTTAATCTAGCTTTAAATTGGTATAGAAGGCACATCTGTGCATTTCCCGCTCCCACTCGACGGCGGCGGCGCAACCACCCGCACGGTATCGGATGTCTTTTGTTTCCCGGGGCCACTCCAGCACGCCCGCCGCGCCGATGCGAGCATTCCACGGTACAGCCCACCACAGAACTTCACCCCGAGTATCCCGACGCAAAGAAAAATATCGTGTATCGCGTATTGTAAAGGCTTTAGCGATTAAGAGGCTCTTGAGCTCAGCTTCCGACTGTACTTTAAAAGACATTTAATTGGAAGCTTATAAGTGCAAAAAAAATGAGAATGCTTTTGAATTATATACCTAACATGACTCTTATTTTAATTAGATACCTAGAATAATAAAGATGGGCATATAGATACTCGTAGGTATGTCTACGAGCAGGTAAGGTAAATAAAAAATGCTAAAAATTCCACGAGTATTTACGTTTGGTTCATAGGCTTAAACTAAAGTCTGTCCGGAAAGAGAATTGTCGTGGTTTATTATATGCAGTGATCGGAATTGGTAGTGCCATTTCGCGGAACTTCGGTGCGTAAGCTTTGTATGGATATAGTTTTTAACCCCGGGATTGGATATGAAAATTTGAAGATTGTGTTTGGTTTAAAAAATGTTTTAAAGAACCGCGGGCCTAACGTAAGTATGAAAAATGTGGTTTCAGTTAGATATCGGAGGTCAAAAGAAATAGATTGACAGTAGAAAATATTGATAAAAAATATGGTTTGCTACTATAATTTCAAAGAAAGTTATAATTTAATTATGTTCATTTAAAATAATGATGTTGGTGTTTCGTGTTTTATTTTATGACTAGCTGTACCCGCGGCTTCGCCCGCGTGTGTAGGAGGTTTTGTCATTTTCATTTACTATCCAGGCCATTAGTGAAGAATTTACGCGTTCTACATATAAATATCTATCTTTTGCAGCAGCAGGCCAAAATCTAATAAGGCCAAAGGCAGCAAGGATTATTTCAGCAGGAGCATGAAAAGGTCAAGTTTTTAGAATCCGAACGCCGAAGCCGTGACGCGGTGAACGGTAATATCAAGCCGTAGGGCGAGTACCGCGCAGGACCCATGCCCGGAGGATCGCAGCGAGAATTGCTTCAGCTGAAGCAGCATGTCAGGGATTGGACATACTTCAATGGCAAAGGGTCTTAGCGAACTCGAGGGCTGCGGACACGAGGGTGAGCGGAAATTTATGTACAAGTCAAAGGCCGAGTACCGCGTAAGGTTCAGGCTCGGATCATCGCAGCGAGAACTTCTACAACACCATCATGACAGGGACCGGACATAACTTAAAAGCGAAGTGTCTTAGCGAACCCGAGGGCCGTAGCTCGAGGGTGAGCGGCAACGGATCGGACATATCTCATTGGTGAAGTGCCTTAAGGCCCGAGGATGAGTGAAAATATCTGCGAAAGCCATAGGCCGCGTACCGCGTAGGCCCAAGCCAGGATCGTAGCAGCGAAATTTTTTCCAGCAGCAGCAACATGATATAATCCGGACATAACTCAATGGCGAAGAATCTTAGCTAATCTGAGCAGCAATGTCTGCGAAAGCCATAGGCCGAGTACCGCTTAGGCCCAGGCCCGGAGCGTCGCAGCGAGTATTGCTTCAGCAGCAGCAGCAGCAGCATGACAGGGACCGGACATATCTCAATGGTGAAGTGTCATAAGGCCCGAGGGTGAGCGGCAATGTCTGCGAAAGCCATAGGCCGAGTACCGAGTAGGCCCAAGCCCGGAGCGTCGTAGCGAGAATATATTCAGCAGCAGCAGGCAGCATGACAGAAACCGGACAAAACTCAATGGCGAAGAGTCTTAGCAAATCTGAGGGCCGGAGGCCCGATGGTAAGCGGCAATGTATGCGAAAGCCATAGGCCGAGTATCGCGTAGGCCCAGGCCCGGAGCGTCGCAGCGAGAATTTCTTCAACAGCAGCGTGACGGCTAGCAGCTAGTAATTGCTAGGTTCGTGACTACCCTTTTTTTAGGGTTCCGTAGCCAAATGGCAAAAAACACATGTCATGTCATCATGTCTGTCTGTCTATCCGTCCGTATGTCACAGGCATTTTACTCGGAAACTATACGACGTATCTGAATAAAATTTACACATAAGATGTATTTTGTATGCAGCTACTTAGTTATGTAGTTAAATTTGAAAAAAAAAAATAACCAAATATCAACATGTGACACATCAATCGATAGGTCTTTTAACACTGAGGTTTCTTTGACTATTTTGTGATTAAGTGAATATTTTCTGAAATAATCGCTTCGAAAGTCAGAAAAGTTGTGTAGCCCCCCCCCCCCCCGTAACTTTTGAACCAAAAAATATGAAAAATTTTTAAGAGATGCGCCTTATCCATATACTTTCTACGAAAATTGTTTTGAACATTATCGGTTCAGCCATTTTTGAGTTATCTCCAAAAAACTTCTTTCATAGGCATCAGATACGACCTTTTGGTATTAGTTTGGTTCTTATTCCATTGAAGGTACGGAACCCTCCTATACGTGGTCCGACACGCACTTGGCCGGTTTTGCAATCAGCTGTTAAAGCGAGATAAAACATGTTGCTCTCGCAAACGGTACAATTTTTCCTGTCGGTTTATTTGTTTGTAAGTATATTGTAAGTAGGTTTCATGAATTGACAAATAGATTATTTTTACGTTGAGAATAAAGTACCTCCAAGCATTAATGGATCACAATATATGTCCGGATACTTACAATTTCCAAAACGAAGTAACATGTTTTAAAAATATTTAACCCGAAATCCTTAAATTGGTAAAGCATTTAAAAAAACCATGGTTTAAACCTCGGCGGAACGCAACGGACCGAATCGCTTAATTTAATCTAAAGACAGCCTTAAATAATGTTTGTATACAGTATACAGGGTACTTATACAGCGCTATCTGTGTCCACTTATGTGAACTATTTTTTATGAAAATTATGTTTTTAATAAGCAGAATAAAAACTACCCTATATGTTGCTCCGGGGTATAAACTGTTACTATACAAAATTTCGTAGAATTCTGTGCGGTAGTTTTTACGTAGTGCGCGGACAAATTCACAGACAGACAGACAAGAATTCCAAAAATCACTGAAATGTATTCAGTCAACGTTTCTAAGACCCCCTGAATAAGTTTTTCTAAAATATCTTTAATGTACATTTTTTTTCTCCTTACGCGTTTATTATATGTATAGATTGTATTATTAATAATTGTTACTGTTAAACGAAAGTAATTTTAAATGAATGATGTATTTATAATGACATTTTTTTAACTTTTGCGTTTTGAAGAAAACTTTCTGTGAGAAATACGTCGAAGAATCTCAAGTCTTATCCATGTTATTTACAATGTTTAAGGTCATTCACCCGAAATGGCACTACCTATTCCGATCACTGATTATATGGGAATATAAACCACGACAATTCTCTTTCCGGATCGACTCTAGACTTCAGTGAATTGCAAGACGTGTAAATAATGTAGAGCGGAATTTCCTTACCCGAAACCTTCATTTTCCTAAAAGTATCAAATGCTACGTTCCCTCTGTCATTGTCATATTTTTTAGTGTTTTAGACTTGTATCTTCACCTGTCCATGAATAGGTTAGGTACGTTACATAAATTATTTAGCTCGTTGTTCATTTAGATAGTAATGCAGCATTAAGCCCAAAACCCTACAATTTATTGACAAAAGTTCGAGTTTGGGTCGCACTGTGACAGGCGCGGTGCATTGCGATTATTACAGCCATTCTAATGTCACAGGGGGTGCAGCGGACATCCCTCGCCCGAGCCCGAGCACCCCCTGCGGTACCTACCCTGCCCGAGAATTGAAAATGGGGTTGTGATTCATTTCTCACGGCTTGCAAAACTTCCAAATATATTATATTCAACTCACGCTTTTAGCAAATGGGACAATTCACTTGCATCTGTTCTTTTTTCCAGCGAAAATAAACGTCATTCACATTTCGCTTCAGTCGTGAAATCATGAAACGTGAGCGTTCATAATTTACGCGCTGTTATAAACATGCCTTTGTTTAAGTTACTTTCTTAGGAAATCTTGTCACCAAAATGTATATGGGCAAAAACAAAATCTTTCACTCTCTGAATCAGGGTAGACACTAAAAGGTACATTGTTTCTTAGCCGAAATATATTAATACTGAGTTTTTTTTTCAAGCACAACATGACGTGGCCTTTTCAAAACAATTCCGAAAATATTTGGCAACCGACGATAAAGTGTCAAATTTAGGAGTGCTCTTGCCTGGCTCAGAGGCGACACATACCACCTGCGCGGAGAGGGCACGACTTCCGTGTTTGATGTAATTTTGCGATACAGCTCGTAGGTATAGGAATACATTATACACATTGCTGCCGGTGGCATGGGTAGGTATGTTAGTAAGTAGCATTGAGGTGCGATAACGCTCCTAACCGTGCGATATGCGCGCTGTTTCACTTCATAATCACAATATGAAACCATTTCTAAATTTCAAACTTAAGAGCTTTCCTCGTTGAAGAAGTTTTTGATGGAGCGCTTTGATGGCATAGATTAAACTTATGTTGCCATATTATCTTTATCCAGTTTTCAGTAATAAGACTTAAAGAGCCTGAAAACTGACTGAAACCGCTAAATAAACAAAAAACACTTACAAATCCATATCCTCGACTTTTACTGGTTTGCCGGTCCGTGATAACAACAGCTTCCTCGATGTCTCCATAAACCGCAAAATGCTCTCTTAAGCTTTTATCTGTGGTGTGGTAGGGTAACCCCCCGACGAAGAGTTTCGTCCAGGTGGTATCCTTCTGTCCGGGCAGCGCGCCCAACGCCAGCAGCCCCTCGTGCTCGGCAGGCAGCGCGCCCGCCATGAGCATTCCTTGAACTGCCTCCGTCGCGACGGCCACGGTCACTGGGTGCACTAACACTGCGCGAAGCGCCGGGGACTAGTTGCCTGTGGCTGGTGAACTTGTAACTTGTAAACACAGAGGGCCCGGGCAGCGAGCGTGCGTGGTGGAGGTCGAGCGCGGACTGTAGACGCACGTGGCGCTCGGCACTAATTTTAGCCCCCGCGGCTCCCCCCGCCACCAGATGCGCCGGCACCGCGCCACATGCGTGGCGTGCCCTACTGCCTGTGCCTGCTACCCTCCACGTAACGCTAATGATATGCCTCGTTATCATTTAGGTATTTTGGATTTTTTAACAATGCACCATAGAACACATAGGTATAAACCCTACATTCAGGCGTCGCTACGTTTATCGTATGTATCTTGTATTATTTTAGAAGCGTCAAAAATAAAACTAAACAATCTAAATATAATATCAAACATCAAAAACATATACATATAATGAAACATTCTAACTACCTTACATTTGTAATTAATTACATATGTATACCTACTTACTCTCTTGTGAAATGTGACATTCACGAGAAGGTTAAGTATAGGGTAAGAAAATAAATTCCGTTCTACATAATAATAAACACAGCATTTGATGCTGGTGCTGGCTATAAGTTCCAATTCAATATTATATACTCGTATATTAAAAATACTTTAAATCACTAGCGTATTCGAAGAATTCGTAAAACGAAGTCATTGGTTTTATTTTAATTTGATATACATATAACAAAATATAGTCCTGTAAATGTGGATTGTGGAACTTTAGGCTCATTCAAACCATTTAAATAAGCCAATATAATAAGAATATTTCATGTTAGACCAATTGATTATAAACTCATAATAACGTTCATCTCACACAGATATCAAAAAGTGATTGCTTAACGTCAATACTATATAACAAACAATCACAGCGAATCACAGTTTGTATGTCATTTTGATGATTAAGGTTTTTATAAGTGTTATTAGATGATTAGATTCCAAAGATCATGTTGATAACAAACCCGTAACAAATAAAAATTTAAAAGGTAGAATACCGCTTTAGGCTGCGTTTCCACCAGAGATAAGCAGGGACGCGTTGCGAGGAATGTGTTTCTTAAGATGCAATCCTAGAGCTGGGCTGTGCGAGGATATACAAATGAAGTGATTCTATTGGTGCTTAACAAACACATTCCTCGCAACGCATCCTCGCTCATCTCTGGTGGAAACGCAGCCTTAGAGTTGCAACTTACGAGACGAGCAGATTTAAGGTCGACTGTTCTGTTCAGGTACCCATTAGAAATAGGTACATCACTTATGATAAAAACCGGCCAAGGGCATGTCGGGTCATGCACAGTGTAGGGTTCATAGTTGCCGGCCCGTCACAATACACCCAGTCAAAAGGTCGTTTTTTAGGGTTCCGCAAGTAACTAGGAACCCTTATATTTTCGCCATGTCCGTCTGTCCGTCCGCGGCCAAGCCCGGTGATCGTTAGTACTAGAAAGCTGAAATTTGGTAGGAGTATGAAAAAAGTGGGTAAACAAAAACTGAAAAAATATGTTTTTAGGGTACCTTGAAGTAAAGGTGATTTTTTTCGTTCCAACCCTATTGTGTGGGGGGTCGTTGGATACATCTTTTAAAAAGGATAGGGGTCTACTAAAACAAAAATCAACAGTTTCGTAAATAATAGCTACAATTTTTTATTTGAGTCCTTTAACTTATTTTGGGTTAAAAATTATAGAATAATTCTTAACCGTGAGGCTTAATGGATACATAGTAGGGAACGTACCCATACTACGTGACCAATTTTTTTACAATTTTCACCCCTCCCCCCCCTCGGTGACCAACCGTAGTATATGCCAAGATCCCTCCCCTCCCCCTCTGGTTGTCACGTAGTAATTCTTGATATTGTTTTTTTGCAAACAGAAAGTAAAAAATATCATAATTTGGCGCATATTTGTATTTATTAAAACGGCGGTTGCCGCGCGTCTCCAGGTGCGTGCAAACCATACTTAAAAAGTAAAAAAAAAAAATTGCGCGAGATTTCCCTAGAGAATAATTATTGATTACGTGACGTAAACCTAAACCCCCCCCCCTCCCCCTTGTGACCAAGAGTAGTATTTTGACGACCCCCCTCCCCCCCCCTAAACGGGTCACGTAGTATGGGTACGTTCCCGTATTGAATGTATACTATATCGAACGCCCTTTTAATTGGGTGTATTGTGAAATCGTGACGGGCAGGCAACCCTATATTGAGCATGACCGATAAACGCTTGGCCATAGGATATTTAGCGGCACTTACGTCCTTTTACTACAAACTGACAACTTTGTGCGAAATCCAAAAATTACTTATTCGGCCTCAATTTCATGAATTTTCCTATACTTTTCGGACCAACGGTTCAAAATTTAGAGGGGGGAGGGGGGAATTCGTAAATAATAGCTCCGAAAGTTTAAAATGCGTTAAACTTTCTAAGCTATTATTTACGAAACTATGTATTGGTATTGATTTTATCCAAAAATGTTTTAGAACATATTCATTTTGAAAGTCCTATCCAACGACATCCCACACAATAAGGATGAAACCGATAAAAAAATCACCGCACTTTATGTGTAAAAAAAATATTTTTAATTTTTTTATTTCACTAGTTTGTCGACGTGACTCATAAGCGGTCCAGACACTGTCAGTAAATAAATAAATATTTGGGGACAAACTTACACAAATCAACCTAGTCCCAAACTAAGCAAAGCTTGTACTATGGGTACTAGGCGACGATATACATACTTATATAGATAAATATATACTTAGATACATAGAAAACACCCATAACTCAGGAACAAATATTCGTGATAAACACACATATAAATGCCCTTACCAGGATTTGAACCCGGGACCTCCTGCTTCGTAGGCAGGGTCACTACCGACTGGGCTAGGAGGCCGTTAAGTAATAATGTCATTATTTCTGTACCCGTCCTTTTCTGTGTATATGAATAATGAGAAGGATGAGTAGAGAATAGTACATTACTTACCTAGGGCTGTAAAAAAAAGAAAGCCCGAAATCGCAGGTATTTGGGACCCGAGCCGCAAGCGAGGGTTGTAAATATGCGATAGAGGGCTTTCTTTTTTACTGCCCGTGGTGAGTACACAATTTTACGTCCCCACCTGGCCATAATGCGAGTTTTACCGTAAGCGTAGCGAGCGGTAAAACTCACATTATGGCCAGGTGTGACGTAAATTATTTTATTATTACTGACTGTGTCTGGCTAGCTATATAGGGTGGGGCCTATAACTAAAGCGAAAAATTAAAACGTAGATTCTAGTCCTCAAACTAGACAACTTTAGTGTAGCAACTTTTTAAAATCATAAAGTTTTTAGATTGTTATTTTTTCAAACAAAGTAAATAGTATTTTCAATGTACTTAAAACTCCGTCTAATTGACATCGCCTGTCAGTCTAGTCACTCTACAGACATAATCAATTTCATAGTACATTGCGTGTTCGAATTAACTTTAAAATGTAATAAAATTCAAACCGCAAGTTTTTTTTCAAAGTCGTCAAACAAACGTTGCGTAGTTTGAGGAGAAGAATGTGCATTTTAATTTTTTGCTTTAGTTACAGGCCCCACCGTGTATACATATTCATTCATACCCAAATTTCAGCTTTCTGTCACTTACGATCACTTTGCTAAGCTGCGGACAGACGGACATGGCGAAACTATAAGGATTCCTAGTTGACTACGGAACCCTAATAATTGAGTTGTTAAATGACACCATACATACACGGTGTCGGATTCAGTACGGATAAAGCAGGCCAATGATAGAGGACCTCGAGAGCTACCGATTAGATCCCCGTGTGTGGTCAGCGAAAATTATTATTTGTATCTTAAATAAAACAATAAGATCAATAGTATGTTATTCAATCAAATACAAACACTGAAAACATTGAAAAAATAATCAACCCAGCAGGATTTGAACCTCGCATCGATACGCCTTACCGGGGCTCGATCGCTTTACCAATTAAGCTATGGGTTCAGTTACTGAGTTGACGAAATTCTCAATGCCTTCAATCATCTTTTTGCATTTATTTTTACATCGACTCAATATTTATTTCACATACTTAAATTAGGTACAGACAGTTGCAGGGGTCTCCGCACTAGGCTTCGCCTGCATCACGGTGAACCAGTTGCAAATTAAATAACAGACTTACGAACAAAATAAAAAATCTTATTAGGTAGGTAACATTATGATAAAAAGTGGAGTTGGTTTGAAAAAACATAAAATCGAAAATATTGATTTTAGCTAAACTTAAATACATGGGGATCCAATCGGTAGCCCTTTAGATCCTCTATCATTGATCTTCACTTATTCCCTACTGAATCCCACACCGTGTATACGTGTGTACCGCAAAAAGTACATTGAAACAAATGGTGGCCTGCTTCTTCGGTATTAATGGCCATGTAGCTACAGTGCCACTAGAAAACCGTAGAACGGTTAATTCAGAGTGGTACACGACCATTTGCTTACCGGAAGTATTTGAACAAATTCGTAAAACTAACCAGCGACGAAGAATCATTCTTCATCATGACAATGCCAGCTGTCATACGTCACGCGAAACAACTCTATTTTTGGAGGGCCAAAACGTTGTTATGTATTTGTAAGATTTTGTATTAACTATAATATTAAATGTTTGGTACTCGTACTTACATCTCACGGGAAAATCTTGTCAACCAATGACAACGTTTATACAATGTACAACAATCACACGCCGTCGGCAGCGCAGAGACGGGTGAATAATAGTGACTGCTCGGGTCCATGTACAACATTTGTACATTTGTATAACAACTGAGCGCGCAAGTGGCACTTTTTAGTCAGTGTCACTTAGGTATAGAGTGTCTTAAATAATAAGCTTTGCTCCGTGCTTTATGTAAATTCTCACTGCGAGGACGATGCAGACTTACAGACCAATAGCTGTCATCTCAACACATCTAATGTCAAAAATGCGACTTTCTGAACTGACACCTGTCACCCACATTTTGCTTCAGTGCAAGGCATTGAACTAAGATCTCGCTAATGACAAGTTTACTACAATCTCATCGAGTAATTTTGTGCTGAGCCTACAGTCTGTAGGTATTAACTTTGCTCTCGAAATCATACGAGGACATTAACTCGGCTCCCGGGAGGACAGGATCACCTTCCCTGTTCTCCACTGGAGTAATATCTTCCCGGCGCGTACACGTCGCGGCGGTGGGCAGTTGGGCACTTTACATCTCGGTAGGCCGGGTTGAAGACCTTGACGGCAACTGCGACGGAGAGGTAGCCTTCGGTACGGCACATTCAGAGTACCTTAGGCGACAGTAAGGTTCAACCTGAACGAGTCCGCAACTCCTGCAACCAACCCGACTCTAAACGGAGTGAATCCTTGATTGATTGGGGTTTGATCCAATGGTTGACTGGTAGAGAATGCCTTAAGGCATTAAGTCCGCCTCTTGTACACTTTTTATTTGTGCAATAAAGTTTAAATAAATAAATAAAATCCTGTAGTCCAAGTCGTTGATGTCGAGAGGAAGCTATAAATGCTGGACTAGTTTATAATTTTACAGTTGTATCCCAGGCGATGCAATGCTTGTGGAGAGGTGACTCTGCCTGTGCCTGGAATGGTGCAGAAAACAACACGGAGATACACAGTCGGTTTATATAGCCATCGCAGTCGATGTAGGCTGTAGACTACCTCCTCAAAATACCTCCTTAGACGCTGCAACTATTATCTGCAAAGATGCTGTAGCCAATGATTGATGAGGTAATAACTTACCTGAGTAATCCATACTAATATTATAAATGGGAAAGTGTATGTGTGTGTTTGTTTGTTTGTCCGTCTTTCACGGCAAAACGGAGCGACGAATTGACGTGATTTTTTAAGTGGAGATAGTTGAAGGGATTGAGAGTGACATAGGCTACTTTTTGTCTCTTTCTAACCCCCCACTTCCCTAAAATAGGGGGTGGAAGTTTGTATGGTTTGTTACCCCGAATTTAACGCGAGCGAAGCCGCGGGCAAAAGCTAGTAATATATACATTCAAGTAAGTATCTGGGCCATGGTATATTGACTCGGGTCGGATGTCGACAGTAAGCGCGCTGTGGGAAGCATATTTTCTGTCGTATTGTCCTGTGTCAATTCCTGTGCCAGGTACCAGTAGATGACAACAATTGACTTCTGCTCTGCTCGCTTGCACTGACATTACCAGTCTGTATTAGCTTAACTATCACTAGCCGAAACTCAAATCATCAAAAGCCCAAGTATCTAAACCGAGTATCGACTCGAATCCGGTGTCGATACGAAGCACGCTGTGTGATGTGAAGCATATTATCTGTCGTATTGTCCTGTGTCAATTCCTCCGCCCGGTACCGGTCGATGACAACAATCGACTCCTGCTCGCTTGCGCTGATATTACAAGTCTGTATTAGCTTACCTATCACTAACCGTAACTCAAATCATCACAAGCCCAAGTATCTAAGCCGTGTATCGACTCGGATCGGATGTCGGCAGGAAGCGCGCTGTGGGAAGCATATTGTCTGTCATATTGTCCTATATCACTTCCTTCGCCCAGTACCAGTCGATGGCAACAATCGACTCCTTCCGCTCGCCTGAAATCAATTAGAAAAACAATACGCAATTAGTGTGGTAAAAGGAATTGCAAAGAAAGTAGGTAAGTACTTTACTGAAATCCAATAGGTAAAATTGCAAAAGTGTAAAATAAATTAAAACACTTTGTTGTTTTGTACAAAGGTGAACCCTTCGCCAAACAATCATTACTGATTAGAATTAAAGGATCTTATGGACTTCATATGTCGCATTATTTTGGTAAAGGTACCATTTGTAGGCCGGCGCATCTCGTAAGTTGTACAGTCACCGGCAATGGTATCTTCCTACACGTAGGCCGCAAAAATATGTGACACGCTCTTATTTGTAGCGTGAGCAATTGTCGGTGACTGGGCCTACTCTGATTGCCTTGTGCCTACTGTGATATTGTCTTCGAGCAATTAAAGCGTAAGTGTGCCGGCCTTCATATGGTACCTTTACCAAAATTATGACACATAAGTTCTATCTATCAGGGAAAATGCGTCTGTTGAAGTACATGTGTTTTTTTTAACATACCTATATAATTAATTATGGACAGGCTTAGCCCTTTCAGACCACCTAACTGATGAGAATGTTCGCCTTCACTACACTAATGTTCTTGCAATAGTTGTTAAAAATAAAAATATTTAACGTCACTTTTTTAATAATCATGTGCAGGGGCGGCCTTAGGGGGTAGCGAATGGGGCAGTCCCGTCCCCCCCCTCCAGCTTGCAAGGGCCTCGCAACAACCTGATCAAATGTTTACAAGGGCCTCGGAGTGCAAATTTTTACAAGGGTCGCCCGGGGCCTCGCGAAGGTTAAGGGAGGTCGCGCATTGCTTTTTGTAGCGATGCGTCGCGCGTTCAACAGCCGCGTATTCTGCCAACGCGCGGCTGCATCGCGACCTGTGGCTCTCTGTCGAGTTTGCAACGCGCGACAGAAGCGATCCAGTACTGATACAAACGCGCGACTGTCGTGCTTCTGCATCGATGCAAACGCGCGACCGTATTAATTCAGCGTTGCTACGGGTATACGTAGGAAGAGTATATAATATGCTACCCCGTGTACAGGCTCCTCAAAATATAATAAAATAGACCCCGCCGTGTTTGTTCTCTTTTAATGATAAAATGAACTGAAATTCCGCAATTCATAATTCATGTTGATGTTTGACCAAATTTTTCCTCCGAGAATTTTAGTAACCATGCCGAGCTTTTTTATTTGTGATGCCTACTAGATTATGTGATAGTTCTTTGTATCGCATATAATACAGGATGTTTTTTTCAATAACGAGCCCTATTTTTAGAGGTGATTAGGTAAGTCATACTGAACAACTTTTTCTATGAGAGCAACCCCGAAATACCAAAAAAAAAACCATAGAAAACATTGACGCCTGATCGGCCGAAATGTTTGAAATAGCCAAATTTTTTTTTAATTTAGGAGTTTGTCCCATAGTAAAAGTTGTTCAGTATGGCCTACCTAATCACCTCGCACAATATCGCTAGTTAAATATTAAAATAAAGCACTATGTATTTTTTCTAAGCCGCGACTGTATCGATGCTGAATCGCAACTGCATCGATGCTGTCGTAGCGTGACTGTATCGATGCTGAATCGCGACTACTTCAATGCGATAGTCGCGATGGAGAATCGTGTTCACGTGTGCGCGGGTAAATGACAAGCGACTGCATCGCGATTTCCGCCGTTTTCCTACTGCATCGCTAGTCGCTGCTGTATCGCTACAAAAAGTAGCAATGCGCGACCTCCCTAAGGCCGCCTCTGATGATGTGCAACATGTATCACAAAATTATTTTTTCTAATACCTAAACAGAAGAAACAACTGAAGAACAAATCAAATAATTTTAATAAATATTTTGATTTGTTTATTTTTAAGTGTTTAAGTGTTTTTGGACCCGGGGTATGTCCTTAAACTACGTCCGGACTTGGGTATGTCCTTAAACTATGCCAAAAAGAGAGGTATGGGCACTGCGAATGGCATCTCGCTTAGTGTGGTAGGGCACGTTCAGTGAATGTCATCTCGATCAAATCTGGAGCAGAGCCCGACTGGGGAAGTACAGACCTTACAGAAAACCACAACCAAATAGCACTAGACCCTACTCATAGTGTTGTGTTCCTGCTGATGAGTAAGGTTGCCAAAGAGCTCAAAGAGGACCCAGTGTGTTGACGATGAGGGACCTTCTTGTTCCTTTAGCCGTCAACACAGTGAATCCTCCTTTTTTGTAAAGGGTCGGCAACGCGCATGTGACTCCTTTGGAGTTGCAGGCGTCCATAGGTTACGGTAGCTGCTTACCATCAGGCGGGCCGTATGCTTGTTTGCCACCGTCGTGGTATAAAATTTAAAAAAATATAGACGTGTGTCTATATAGTAGTGTTACTATATAAATTATAAACTTGGTTTACTTGGTAGCCAGGGCTGGCCGCCGGAGGCCAAGGTCACTTTTTCCTTTATATTGACATCTATATAAGTTTAGATCAGAAGAACTTTTTTTAAGGTTTGTCCACTGATGACCTTACAAAGTCAATAAAAGTTAAGATTACAAAAGCATCAGCTGTTGCTCCCGTTTCCCAAAGACATGCAAACAATTCCTTAGACAAGTCCGCGACTTTCCAAACATTCCAGATCAGCTGTTCGGGTCGGTCTTTAATAGAGCCGGCAGCTGCCCGTACTGATCTCCAAAAAAATGGAGTCAATCACACGCACACGCGGGGGTAGAGTTCCGTAACATCTCCCAATGGTAAAATTGGTGTGTGAAAAACCCAATACCAACCTTCATTTAATAGTTAAGTATATTAACATTGAGGTTAGATATGTACCTAAGTATATTAAATAAATAAATAAATATTATGGGACAATCTTACACAAATCAACCTAGTCCCACGGTAAGCTCAATAAGGCTTGTGTTGTGGGTACTAGGCGACGATATATATAATAGATAGATATATATACATAATTTAATACATAGAAAGCATCCATAACTGTGATAAACACAAATAAATGCCCTGACCAGGATTCGAACCCTAACGTTAACGAATAACGTTATACTTATATCATTGCATAAGTCCCGAAAGCATAGACCCTTATAATGTTCTAATCAGAGTAACTGGCTTGGTCGGCTTGGCTCTGCGGTCGTCGTTGTGTCACTAGACTCTTTGAAAGATCTTTAAAGAGGACATTAGACATGTATTGGGTTTGAGTGCCGACTTGCCGATACCGCCATATTTAGTCATTTTTAGGGTTCCGTAGTCAACTAGGAACCCTTATGGTTTCGCCATGTCTGCCCGTCCGTCCGTCCGTCCGCGGATAATCTCAGTGACCATTAGCACTAGAAAGCTGAAATTTGGTACTAATATGTATATCAATCACGCCGACAAAGTGGTAAAATAAAAAGTGGAAAAAAATGTTTTATTAGGGTACCTCCCCTATACGTAAAGTGGGGAGTGATTTTTTTCTTCATTTCAACCCTAACGTGTGATATATTGTTGGATAGGTATTTAAAAATGAATAGGGGTTTACTAAAATCATTTTTTTGATAATGTAAATATTTTCGGAAATAATCGCTCCAGAAGTAAAAAAAAATGTGTCCCCCCCCCCCCCTCTAACTTTTGAACCATAAGTTTTAAAAATATGAAAAAAATCTGAAAAGTAAACCTTTATAAAAACTTTCTAGGAAAATTATTTTGAACTTGATAGGTTGAATAGTTTTTGAAAAAAAAATACAAAATTATTTCTGAACTAAGTTTGTAATTTAACCGTATAAGCAGGTGTGTATTGTACCTGTAATTTCTACAAAATTACAATGAAAAGACTTGCTTTCAAATAAAGTAAAAACGGTGAAAATCGGTTCACGCAATAAAGAATTATCCCATAAAAATCATCTTCCATACTTTAAGCTCGCGCGCAATAGTTTGCTTAATTTGCCGATAGATGTCGCTGTACGTAGAACGCTCATGTCATATCCTACATGGTGGTGTTATTTTAACTCTTAAGTGGGGACACTTACTGTGACGGACGAAAAACTACGGAACCCTACACTGAGCGTGGCCCGACACGCTCCTGGCCGGTGTTTAATTTCTGCAGCCGCTTCCGTAGCCGCGCCGGCTCTGGCAAGTAGGTAGGTAGTATTATTGGCATGTTGCGAGAGAGATGTAGAGAGAAGGCAGGCGCAAGCGCGGATACAGGGGGGGCAACAGGGGCAATTCCCCCCCCCCCCCCCATGAAACGCAAACCTCGTATACTACGGGGCCCATAGTTGCAGACCGCGTGATTTTTTGTAAAGGAAAGTGCCCGCCCCGAACGAAATCCTGGATCCGCGCCTGAGAAAATCTGTCATCAGCAACCCCGATCAGTTTAGAGCATTTTGAAATGTTGAATTATGATGATTTGTAGAACATTTGTACGGAACCTCAGAAGCCCTCAACCATACCTGGTTCGGGTTCAACGCTCGCGGGCATTGTAACGCGTGCGCGTGCGATGCGACAGCTGCGCGCACGCTCTACCCCATGCACATGGCAGATTTCATAGCTCGGCCCGATCGATTTTATACCTAGTAGTAATAGTAGGGTGCGCGGCCCAGCGCTATCATAGTTACAACTAAATATGTATAGGACAATTAAAACGGAGTACTTCATCTATACATATAATAAAGCTGAAGAGGGTCGAAAGTCTGTACATGGAAGATAATCGAAAAAAAGTTGGCTGGGGATACTTAGAATCGATAACAGAACACGTTACAACAATTTTTAGAATTTTTGTCTGTTTGTCTGTTTATCTGTTTGTCTGTTTATTTGACCGCGCATCACGTGAAAACGGCTGAACGGATTTTGATGAAATTTTGCATAGAGATAGTTTGAGTCCCGGGAAAGGATAATATATAGTTTTAATCCCGAAAATCAACCCTGGTGGGGGTGAAAATGGGGTTGAAAGTTTGTATGGAGAATTTTTAACCGCTGAAACGATTTAGATAGAAATGAGTATGGAGATAATTTGAGTCTCGAGAAACGTCATAGGATAGTTTTCAAACCCTTGTGGGGGTGAAAAGGGGGTTGGAAGTTGGTATGACGAATTTTTTACCGCTGAACTGATTTAGATGGAAATGTGTATGGAGATAGTATGGGTCTCGAGAAAGGACAAAGGATAGTTTTTACCCCAAAATCAACCCTAAAGGGATGAAAAGGGAGTTGGAAATTTGTATAGGGAATTATTAACCGCAGAATCGATTTAGATAAAATTTGGTATGGAGATAATTTGAGCTCTGGAAAAGGAAATAAAATAGTTTTATCTCGGAAATTATCCCTTAAGCGGATGCAAAAGGGGTGAAAGTTTACATGGGGAAGAAACAACCAATAACCGCTGTACGTATTTAGATGAAATTTGGTATTGAAATAATTTGTAATTTTTTGGTCAAGGTGTTCATATTTATAACATACCCGTCGATGCTTTAAATTTACCTTTACCCGCTCTTAAGAAATATTTGAAAATGTCATGAATGTCAAAGGATTATTCCAGGTTCGAGGACTATATATGACGGACAAAGATGCATGGCCCAAACCAAAAAACTACTACAAAATCATCTAACATTTATAGGACACCGTTTAGGTAGGAAAACATATCAAACGTTTTGTGAAGCAGTCAGATTAGGATTTATTTTTCTTTATAATTAAACAATGGGTACATTATCTGTCTCTCAAGCTGTTTTGATATGTCTTCTTGAAGAACTACGCATTATTTTGTATCTTTAAGATCTAATAATGTATTACTTACTGTTTTGAAAAAAATAAGTCCCGTCGAGTTTCTTTTCGGTCATAAATGTCATAATACTTCTTGGGCCAGAGGTGTGGGGTTAGAACCGGTGGTAGTTTTGGAACGAAGTTCCTTATCGGACGGTTCGCGGATGGGAGGCTAGGCGAAAAAAAATCACGTGACCGTCACGAAAAAGCGTCACGTCACGAAAACGCGACACCCATACGATTGAGAAACATGTAAAATGGAATGAAATAAAAAATATATAAAATAGAATAAAGTGAAGTGAATGAAGTGTAGTGAAAAGTTAAAGTGAGAAGTGACAAAGTGATAAAAGTGAAAAACTGAAAAAAGTCGGGAACCTAAAAGTAAAAAATGGCAAATATTTCAAAAATTTCAGATAAAATTTCAACAATTTCAAAAAAATACAAAAAAAAAAATCCCAAAAAAAATTCAAAAATGAAATAACATAACTTCGTTCCTAGCAGCTAAAGCAGTGTATGCTTCTGTACATAATTAGGCCTTATTACGTAACAGTTACATAAACTACTATTTATCTCTTTTTAGGGTTCCGTAGTCAACTAGGAACCCTTATAGTTTCGCCATGTCCGTGTCCGTCTGTCCGCGGTCTAGCTCAGTTACCGTTCGCACTAGAAAGCTGAAATTTGGTGAGGCCTGATAAGAACTTTCAATAAAAACTATATTGAATAAAATCGGTTCAGCCGTTTTTGAATTATCAGTCAAAAACGCATAGTGAAAGGAAGTGCCGAATAGTAAAATGACGTAAGCGTCGCCAAATAATAAAGTGTTTATCTATCTATCTATCAAATATCCCTTAATAAACGACCTTTTGAACGGATGTTTTGTAACAGGGTGGCCTCTACGAAACTACACTGAGCATCGCCCGACATGCTCTTGGCCGGTTCTCATCTCATCATGCTCAAATTCAACGTCTAAAAGGGGGGGGGGGGGGGTAGCCAATACACTTGAGTTAAACTTGCATGGGTCATGGACCCCCTCCCCCCTCCAAGTGCACCTCAAATAGGAAAAAATCATTTCTGCATTTGTAAACCGCCCCCCCCCCCCAAATTTCAACAGCGCCTGTTCTTACCTTTCATGCTTAGACTGATTTGACGGGAGGATCGATTTGGATGATATTTGCCGTGGACATGAACGTATAAATACAAAAGTGGTCCTGTATCGTCCGATATACACCTACTACTCTATGTCGTTTAAATCATGCCTAAAAAAAGGTATTCATTTTTGAGTGTAGTTAGTTTCATTAAGTGGTAATTGTAAAATATTTTATTAGGACTACTGTCCTCTAGCGTCATCTGTCAACTTTACTTCAAGTTCCGCCTCCAGGGTAGCGGGAGAGGAATTAGCCGCTTACTGACACAGACCGAATTCCACGCGGGCGGAGCCGCGGGCACAGCTAGTATTAAAAATATTTATAACGGGTTACTCACGTAATTTAAGTCGTGACAGTAGCCGGCGCGCTGCCGTCGCGGCAGGCAGCTCGTGAGAATGATTATCGTAAATTGATCGAAACATATCAAGCAAAAATAGACTTAAATTACGTGCATACGTTATAAATATTTTTAACGGAGTACTTCGTGGAAAATCCATACAAGGCTACCTGTTTCCATTGTCTTTGGGCGTTAGATATTTTCCTTTGGCAAATAAATTGACAGTAGAAGATAAGGCAGAGGGCAGAGACTAAACGATAACTAACACTTTTAGTTAGGTATTTATGCGGTGATTTTATTAAAGCTTGTTTGGGATTTCATCCGTCTGAGCATATAGAGTGCTCATTTCATACAACTGGTTATTAGCCCGAAAGCTTGGCATTAAGAAGGCTAGACGACTAATGACTGTGATGACTACAAAGAGCATAACACGCAATAAGGTGAAAAAGTGGATACATCTCTTTGTAGTGGACAGTACACGCTTTAATTGTACCGTGCCTGCTGTTCTTTGCTCATTTGTCAATTGCTCCTCGAGACCTTTCTAATGAGCCGTAACTCGGTGTGGTTGCATTTCCTTCCTCCAGAAGTTCCTTAGGTAACCTTCCAACACCATCATCAGATCAGCTCCGTGCTAGTTTATTATTGCAGTGTCCGACCCAAGGTTCGGTTTCAGTTTCGACCTGTTTCTGCCCAAGGTTCGGTTACGGAAAAAAAACGGCCGAAGCTTTCTGCCCCGCCGAAACTTTCAACCACCTTTCAACACACAGCCATTTTACTCGGAAACTATAAAACGTGTCTTAATAAAATTAACACATAAGGTGTATATAGCATGCCGCTATTCAGTTATACATAACTGTTAAATTGCAGAAAAAAATATAGGCGTCCATACATACAAGTATTTAACTAAATCAAACATATTTTTTACCAAATATTAAAATGTAATGTAACTAAAATATGTTTTTTTTTTATACCATCACGGTGGCAAACAAGCATACGGCCCCTGGTAGAGCCTGATGGTAAGCAGCTACCGTACCGTAACCTATGGACGCCTGCAACTCCAGAGGAGTCACATGCGTGTTGCCGACTCTTTACAAAAAGGAGGATTCACTGGATGTATGTTTTAAACATGTCCATCAAAGATTCGGTTTCGGTTTCGGCCAAAACTAGATTCACAGCCGAACCTTCTGTTTCGGTTTCGGCAAAAAAACATGTTTCGGTCGGACACTATTATTGCATTGACATTACCAGATATTATGTATTAAATAGAGGAGCACTAATTACCAGTGATCGGCACGACCCGTGACGCACCGCGGGATTGCGAGCATAAACCATAATATGGACATGATTAGATTATAACATAACTCCGTGATTTTGTTAAATAGAATAATTTTATTGTATGATATATATTTGCAAATATACGATAAAGTGTTAAATAAGCTTATAAAACGTATAATTAATTATTAAATAAAAAAATGATATATTTCGAATGTTGAATATTTCAATTTGACAGTTTGTGAAATATTAAGTAGCGGCTCGTAATTTTGCACTCATACAAAATACGTAAGTTTTAAAAAAGACCACGTGTAAAATCATCTTTTTGTATTTTTTCTTGTAGGTACATAATTTTTAGGACTATATGAGGCTAATGGGGCTTGAATTGACTGTTAAAAGGTTAAATTAATATCAACGACCTCAACAACAAATATACGGAGCGAAGATAAATAAAAGTAGGTATATAATAGAAAGAAGAATACCTATCCATTTATTCAGTAAAAAATAATTTTATAAGCAAATAATTACTTAATTAATCTTCCTTGCATTTTCTACTAGTTAATGGTTATGGAATTAAACCAATTTATTCTAAACTTTTAATTCAAATAAACTTTATTTTCAAGACGAAACCCATCATGTTCAATGTATTTTTTATTTAATGCCGCTATTGTGCTTTATTTATATGAAAAAAATACATCTAAGTATATAACCACAGTGTATTATGTGTATACTAAATATATTATATATATATGAAAAATTGGAGTCCAACATGAAATAAGAATTACTAGGAAAGTATTATTACTAGAAGACAGCGGTTCCTCTACGACGCGTCGGAGTCGTAGAGCGTAGCCGTTCGGTAACGGTCGTAGCACTCGATATGATACTTTATTTGCATAAAAAATAGCTCCAACTACCCAACAGCAGTTTCAGATACACAATAAAACAATAGTAAAGAATATTCAGAAGCGCCATCTACTACTTCTACAGCCTCGTAAAAAATGTAGCGCCATCTTGCGGATTATTTGCAAACTACGGAACGTATACAAGAAGTTAACACTTAAAAGTGATAGTTTGGTAGTTGTGAGCGTGGTTGATAACGTTTCAGTTTCGAGTAACCTGGAAAGATGGCGCTGTATTTAAACTATAATGCTGCACCAATTCGTTGATAGATGGCAAGGCAGTAAATCTAAACAATTTTGAAAGAGAAATTGTGTCCTGTCCTTATCATTAATTGAACCGACGTATCAAAATTATAACTCCTCATGCAATACTCGAAAAAAAGTAATCCTTATGTATTTTACGTACCTATGCAGCTATTGTAATTAAGTACCTAATTACTATTTACCCATTCGCTGATCCTCATCGACTGCGTTAGCATGCGATGCGAATCATCTTTATTACCTAATATTCATTGTATGGATGGTATAGGAAGGATGGAACTCTCTTATAGGAAAACGGTCGAAAAAGTGTCCAGCGGTAAGCACTAAACAATAGTTCCAAATATCTCCGGGTGGCGCTAGGTATAGTTCAGCACTTGAAATGAATTATCGATATTTAAGACTTATATGACTTTCTAAATAAAATTAATATTCAGAGCGTTTTTCATCTCCGCAAATAATTATTTTGGTTTTTTTTTTTTAATTTCAAAATTAATTTAATCAAATTTAATATCATTGTGGCGCACTCAGTTTATCGCCTTTTGACGGACACTTTTGTAACATAGAGATTTATATCCTTCTTGTACCATCCATAATTCATTGATTAAAGATGCAATCATGTTAAAGGGCTAAAATTAATCATCATCCAAGTATGTAAATACCTTATCCATTTATTTACCTTGGTTAGTGCTCATCATGAAAAATAATGCCGCACGAAAAAAACAAACAAAGGGTATGGATGGTACAAGGAGGATCGGTCTCTCTTATAGGAAAACGGTCGAAAAAGTGTCCAGCGGTAAGCACTAAACAATAGTTCCAAATATCTCCGGGTGGCGCTAGTTATAGTTGAAATAAATTACCGATATTTAATACTTATATGACATTCTAAATAAAATTAATATTCAGTGTTTTTTCTTCTCCGCAAATTTTTATCCTTCTTGTACCATCCATAGCAAAGGGTAAGTGACAAACAGCGTCACCTCTCAAAATAAAGGGTGAATCGATTACGTATTAATTCTGACCTCACACAACCATTAAAAACGTCGAGTAACATATTAGTCATCATCATCGCTCTGGCGTTAGACTACGATACGCGATAACCTTCGCCCATCCTTCAATAACTTCAACGACAAAATAAAGGTGCGACCACACCGCTGCTTAAAATACGGCTACGTTACGGAATCGCAGTGACGCATCGTATCCGCACCGTTTTAATCGCATGCCCCCCACACCGCTGCTTAAAATACGGCGACGTTACGGAATCGCAGTGACGCATCGTATCCGTACCGTTTTAATAGCATGCCCTCCACATCGCTGCTCGAAATACGGTTTGGAAGGTTCGCGTCAAAAATATTTCGTATGGGGCACGTCACTACGTAGTACACGTTGCGTCTGCGTATTTTGAGCAGCGGTGTGGAGAGCATGCGTTAAAGTCGTGACGTTTACGGCACGTCATTGCGATTCCGTACCGTCAGCGAATTTTGAGCAGCGGTGTGGAGGGCATGCGATAAAAACGGTATGGATACGATGCGTCACTGCGATTCCGTAGCGTCACCGTATTTTAAGCATCGTTGTGGTCGCACCTTTAACCCTTTGACCGCCAAAGCCGTTCAAACACGTCAACGAAAAGTCGTGCCCCCAGCGCCATGACGTGATAAAACGTCCAAAATTAGAGATCAAAATACTCCTTAATAAACAACCTTTATAGAAATATTTTTGTATATTTATTATAGCTCTACCATTCGCCTATCTTTTTAGTTAAAATTTCATTCAAAATAACCCGTAACTCAAGAAAAAATTAAAAATGCCTCAATGCTGTTTAAAAGAACAAAAAGGCACTGCCCTCCTCGCCGTTGACGGGTAATCACGTCAACGGGCGTGACGTCACTTCGAAATAGTGTTGTTCGTTTGAAAGCAAAGTGGTCGATAAGAGAATAAAAATGAAATTAATGTAATTGGTGATTAATTAGTATATTACTATCTATATCAGTAGTGACAAGTGCCTTGCAGGTAATTACCACTTAATATGATTTCTTAATGAACGTTTAGAAATTCGTTTTTAAGTATGTACTTACGGTATTCGTGTTGAAATAATAACGTGTAGGTATATTTTGTTATTCTAAAACGTATGTAAAACCTAACAATGTGTATGTCGTTTCTTTTAATCTTATTGCTTTTTTTTAATCCTTAAACAATGATAAATACCACTACACGTGAGCTTCCGGTCCATTTCATTCATACCAGATAAGTAAAAATAATGAAATGGTATTTTAGATAAAATGTCAACCAATATGAATGTTATCGGTGAGAGACCGAGTTTAAATGAACAAAGAATATGTCATTATTAGGGATATAACTAAAAATATAAATAATGTTAATGTCATGTCGTACCAAAAGATCAAAGAGGAGGCCTGGGACCGAAGCAAATGGAGAGCTCACTTTGAGTTGCAGCGACAAGAGCATGGCTCTTAAGTGTTTGATGATAAGGGATATACGAAGTTTCTTTAGGTACAAAAGAATGAAATGTGTTCGAGGTGTGTTTTTATTGTTAAAAATTTTTTTACTCAACTAAACAGTTAAAAAACGTATTTTCCTTCATACAATTACACCACGGAAATATCGATACAGAAATTAATGAATATCTCTCACCCCCAACTCTAACATTCATAATAAGTTACGGTGCCACCAGCGCCAAAGCCGTGATAACACGTCAGCGCGTGACGTTACCACTTAAGTAGTGCTGTGGCTATATTGACAAAATAAAATAAAATTGTATATTAATTTTCATATTTTTGTAGTTTATTTTAGGTGTATAAGAAAAATACGAAATGAATATTCTTTACTACTTATTATGATTTCTACATATCTAAAGTGATTTTGCCTAACTAAATCCACTATCAGGCGGAAAGAAATATTTCGTCGATATGTTGTTTTCCAATCACTACGGTATCTGAGTGCGCTCGTGCAAATTTCGCTCTGGCGCTGGTGGCACGATTTTTCTGTCCGATGCGTAGCGTTCAAAAGGTTAAACTTTCTCATTTAACTTTTTCAACAGGCATATGCTGCCGCGGCTTATTAACTTATTTCTTTTCAGTTTTGGTATTTGTTATCTATGTAGTTGTACAACTACCTAATTTATCTATTATACATCAGGGTGTAACAAATATACTGGTGATCCGTTTAAGAGCATAATCTAAGAAAAAGTAGGAGAAAAATCTTTCGTCGTCCCAACTGGCCAAAGAATCTTATTTTATCTACACTCATATTGTAAGTCCTCTAAAATGCGTTCAAAAACCGTAGGCAATAACCAGCATTACAACAAACGATTTCACTATGATAAGTTTCTTATCTGTGGCAGTAATGTAATTTTAACTTTACATGCTCAAATATTATTAAGTTGAGTTTCAAATTTGGAACAGCTGTCAATACCAACACAATTTCAATGTGTTTCTATTCTAGTATCCATAGATTTTAAAATGTTGTCGATACGAAACGTCAGTACGATATATTTTTTGACATAAACCGCACGACATTTTGATCTCGGATGACATGAGAATAAGGACTTCGTTCGTTGGCTAATATTAAAAAAAAAACTCGCGACAGAAGTTTGTACATATGTATATATATTTCTCTATGGTTTGTACGGCCGCCATTTCTGTTATCAACTTGTCAGTTATTGTTTGTCGAAACATTTTTAATTGCGAAAATGTAAATGTTTACTATTAACTATATTATAATAAATAAATATACTTTCCTTATCAGTTCTAATTTATTTATTTTTATTAAGCTTACACCTGTGGGTATGTTTCAGCACTTGTATCTATCTACCTAGTAATGCAGGTCAATTGCCTTCGGCTTCTGAACCCATCTTTGAGTACTTGCAATATGTGTGTAGATAAAGTAATGTATGCAACTGTACATAATTAGGCCTTAAAACACTCGTGTGATCCTATAATGAAACTCGCTGCGCTCGTTTCATTAAACCCCACTCGTGTTTTAAGGCCCCTCATTATGTATCAGTTGCATAAACTACTATTATTGTCGCGTGAAAAATTTTTTTTCGTAGTTTTTTTATAATTAGAATACAATACCAAATACACCCTTAAACTGATCACCAGCAGTTTTGATACACCTTGTATATGAATCTCGTACTTAACAATGAATATGATGACCACGGATCAGAAGACAATCCGGATAGTACTTTTACTATATTTCCCTAACCACAGTTGAACCTTATTACCGAGCAAAACAGTCGTTCATAGGTCACTAAAAAAAGTAATAAAAACGAACCGATAGAGAGCATAAAGTAGGGGGCGGTGTCTCACTCGCACAATGCTGCCAACTTATGAAACTTACCAATGTGGTTTTATTTATATACATTTATTTTAGTAACACACTAGAAGTTACTTCCTACTTATAATAATTTATTGCAAGATTTGAATTAATACTTTGTTCCCTTTTAGCTGCTTTGAATTTTTTTACGACGTAAATATTATTCATTAATTAAATTAAAGAATTGCAATTAATATTGCAGACAGTAGTAAGTTTTGTAATATTTAAAATACGGTGTGGTATCCCCATCCCATCAGTCCCATCACTGACATAATATGTCACTGATATTATTTCAAATGACGCCGCTCAGCTCAACAACATTTCGTAACAACATTTTAAAGTAAAAATGGACAAGATATGTTGCGTAAAAGGGTGCAGGGGTGAGACTTTACAATAAAGTAGACTTTCCTTTCACCGGTAATCCACAATCATTCAATTTTACGATTTAACAACAAGTTAAGATTGTCAAACAATAGGGTGACTATGATGTCGACAAGCTGCGGGTCGGTTTTGTTGTTTTTACAGAAATGTACATAAGTACAAGGTCTGTTCCTAAGTATTACTTACACAGGACAGGAGTGGCCCGCGGGTCTTTTTAGGCCCTTTCAAAAGGGTCCTAAAATGGCACAAGGCCATAAAAAAATTGTAGTAGTGGCAGTATAATAAATAAATTAATTAATATTATGGGACAATCTTACACAAATCAACCAAGTCCCACAGTAAGCTCAATAAGGCTTGTGTTGTGGGTACTATACGACGATATATGTAATAGATATATACATATAAATACTTAAATACATAGAAAACATCCATAACTCAGGAACAAATATCCGTGATAAACACACAAATAAATGCCCTGACCAGGATTCGAACCCGGGACCTCCTGCTTCATAGGCAGGGTCACTACCGACTAGGCTAGGAGGCCGTTAAAATGTACTTTATTGTACAACAAAGAAAAATACAACAGGAAGAATATACAATATTTGTACATGGAAGAGATATCTTCCAGTCAACCATTGAGCAGTTTGATGTATTGATGCTTTCTTTATTTACCTTTAAGTATATTAAAGTCGGAGAATTGTCCACATTAGACATGACGCAATAGTGAGAGCCACAAACCCCCTGTACTTACTTAGTTTTAGTTTGCTACACTAACTATCCCCTATTTTAAGACGCGGACATCTGGCAATTGTTTATCGGTGTTATGCAAACGAGTTGTAAGAAATAAATATCTTACAGTTCTAGGTTTGATGCAGTTTAATTACATGATACTGATCATGTAATTAATAAGATTATATCATTTTCAGGAGTTTCTGTTGGGGGAAAATAGTGCAAAATGACGTTACGTTAATGTATTGTTTGTCGCCTACCTACTGTTTTTTTTTCGTAGCGATACGCAATGTTTTTACTTTTTAGGGTTCCGTAGTCAACAAGGAACCCTTATAGTTTCGCCATGTCTGTCCATCCGTCCGTCCGTCCGCGGATAATCTCAGTGACCGTTAGCACTAGAAAGCTGAAATTTGGTACTAATATGTATATCAATCACGCCGACAAAGTGGTAAAATAAAAAGTGGAAAAAATGTTTTACTCCCCTATACGTAAAGTGGGGAGTGATTTTTTTTTTTCATTTCAACCCTAACTTGTGATATATTGTTGGATAGGTATTTAAAAATGAATAGGGATTTAGTAAAATAATTTTTTGATAATGTAAATATTTTCAGAAATAATCGCTCCAGAAGTAAAAAAAAATTGTCGTCCCCCCCTCTAACTTTTGAACCATAAGTTTTAAAGATATGAAAAAAATCTCAAAAGTAGAACTTTATAAAAACTTTTTAGGAAAATTATTTTGAACTTGATAGGTTGAAAAGTTTTTGAAAAAATATTACAAAATATTTTCTGAACTACTTAAGTTTGTAATTTAACCTGTTTATTCTTAACAAAATCACAATGAAATGACGTGCTTTCAAATAAAGTAAAAACGGTGAAAATCGGTTCACGCAATAAAGAATTATCCCATAAAAATCATCTTCCATACTTTAAGCTCGCGTGCAATAGTTTACTTAATTTGCCGATAGATGTCGCTGTACGTGGAACGCTCATATCATATCCTACATGGCGGTGTTATTTTAACTCTTAAGTGGGGACAGTTACTGTGACGGATGGAAAACTACTGAACCCTACACTGAGCGTGGCCCGACACGCTCTTGGCCGGTTTTTTTTGTTATCACTTATCATATTAGCGATAGGCTTCGACAGTTTTTACCTATTAACTGAAATATTTTGCTGGTCTGTCACTCTGACGTCCTCCGATAAATAGCTGCCAGATGCCCGGATCTAGCAATAAGTTTAAAATAGTAAACTAATTAGAGGGTTCTCTGCTCTCACTACTGTGCCAACGTAACGTAGCTGAAGTAGCCAGCTTCTTAAGTCAGTAGAATGTATAAGTTCCCATATGAATTATGAGACTTCTCTTTCTGGACAATACTTACTAGACAAGCATATTTTATTTTATATTTATCTTCATACTATCCCAATCCCACATACATCATAGTACATATGGTCACTCTACTTAGAATGAGATGCAGCCCCCCACATTACCCTTTCTTTCGGCCTCACTTTGTGGTCGAAGTATGACCTCCAGATTGTATTTAACTTCATGATGATGACGATATGAATATGACGCGGTACAGTTATTCATCTGCGCGTGGTATCTTTACACATATTTACAGCGTTGCTTGTGCGGACATCCTTATAGCTGTTTAAAATCTCGTCATCGATACCGACACATGATTCATCTACCCCAGCGAGTTAAGAGTACGTCATCACTATAACCCCATAGGTATCCTAATAAAATAACCAAACGTGATTGATGTTCTCGTTTCCAAAGGTGACACTGACAGCAGTACTCCATATGGGGTCTGACTTGCGACTTGTATAAGAGTCTCTGCCCCGAAATGTCGACACCGAGGATCCCAATACTCCCTGACATTGTAAGAGTTGTGCCTTTGGAACTGAGGGGCTACAGTAAGTAAATGGGGTTTTCTTGTGGCGGTAAAAGCTCAAACTTGTGTCTTTGTGGGTTTGAATCGGACTAATTAAGTTGTCCTGATCCTGACCCCACACCGAGACTCCAGAAAGCGTATGAATTCTCGATATCGGACACAAGTTTTTCACGACTCTGTACTAGCTACAATACAACGGATCGAGGGGTATTGGTACGGCCCATGTAACAGGCATCCCCAGTACTGCCGTTTGCATAACAATGAATGTCGCTGATAGGCAACATATTATCATTGATATGTAGCAAAAACAGCGTTGGGAATAGCACGAAGCCTTGCGGGACAGCCTAGCTAGAAATGGAAACCCATCTGCACATGCACAATCCCTCGGACAGGCCGTAAGTTGGCAACTTCGACAGAAGACCTCGATGTCAGATGTTTGCCACCGTCGTGGTCTTGGAAGAATAATAAGTAAGGAAGCGTAATCAACGCTCAAAATCTGCTCCACTTTCCTGGTGCCAAAGTGGGCGGAGCTTGTGACAGCGGTGCCCTTATGTCATGTCAAACATTTTGAAGTTGACATGTCGTCAAAATATTAGTTTTTTCGGTCCATGAAATTTCGGTAATATATCGGTATTAAAATGCCGGCTTATGCCGTGCATTGGTGCAGGAGCCACACAGGCGCCAAAGATGGTGATATTTCTTTTCATCGGTAAGTAAATCACGCATAGATATTCTCATACATTACGGTCTTGGTCGATGTTATGCAATATAAGGTTTGGAAAAGTAAACATAACTCATTTGAGGAGGAAAAGTATAATGAATGTTCATTTATAAGTATTACCTAGTAGTAATAAATCGACAAAACAAAACCCTTCGAATTAGTACCTACTATACTTACTCTGAAAATCATACCATTCTGGCCGTGCCATTTCTAGTATAACTGACTAAAAGGTATGACTCTTATTTTTAATTAATAATGAATGCTATAACTTCATAGCATAGTCTTTAATTATCAAATCTAGAGCAGAGCCCGATTGGGGAACTACCTCTACCTTACAGAAAACCACAGCCAATTAGCACTAGCCCCTACTCATAGTGTTGTGTTCCTGCCGGTGAGTAAGGTTGCCAGAGAGCTCAGAGGCTGCAGTGTGTTGACGACGGAGGATCCTCTTGTCCCTTTAGCTGTCAACACAGTGAATCCTCTTTTATATGAAAGCGTAGGCTACGGTAGCTGCTTACCATCAGGTGAGCCGTATGCCTGTTTTCTACCGTTGTAGTATAAAAAAATGGATACAAAATGTAAATTTATCTTTGTATTTCCCTAAGCCTGCTAAAATAAATAGTACACATAAACGAACTCATTCGTTATTTTTTTAGTTCTAAAAAACGAGAAAGCAAAGAGAATTATAACTATTTATATTGAAGGTATGCTATTATTTTCTAGTCTGGTCATAAATAAAGTTAAAAAATAATCGTTTTTTTTTGCCATAATCAACCTTAATTGTTTAACATTATGTTGCTTGAGCCCAATAGGGTCTCCCTAATGTAACGGATTTATAAAATTGTAAAAAAGTTCCAAATTTTACTATTTTATGTTAATTTATGCTTATTTTGTAGTATGTAAGTGCCTATATTGTAAAAAAACACTTTCATTAAATAAATGAAAGATGAATAGAAGGCTTTCATATTATTCCTTATTCCAAGAACGATTAAATTTACGTATATTATATAAGTAATGAAAAATGCACTAAAAAATAAATTGTTAATTGATTGCATTATTATTTATTACGTGAATTCATCCACGTCAAACTTAGACGTATTTATTATACGTTAACTTGACATTTCAGTTATTTCATTTGATTATCTCCTGTCCAATTAAACTTCATTGTCAAATTGATTTTGACCACTCACAGCACGGCAACTTTTCTTATTGGTGAAATGGCATGAAACCTTTGCGGAATTAAGGTTAACACAAAAAAATATGCTTAAAGAATGAGTACTTGATTGGTTAATAAGACATAAGACATTTTAGTTTTGTAAACGTGAAAATGGGTCGTGTTTTCACATGAACTTTGCTTGCCTTTACTCGTCTTGATATTATATGTCGATGGTCGTGGTATAAAAAAAAAGATAGTAGTGTGTAGTTATTCTGTTCTGGGAATTTTTCCGCAATCGACATCCAATTGATCCAATGTGCCTATTTTTTACGTTTAATTAAACGGGAGTAGCGCTACTAGCGCTACTCCAACCACCCCAGCTACCTAAAAGAAGTAAAAAATTTCATTTCTCAACGCCTTCTTAACACCGAAACTTGGCGTGAAAACACCTGCACAAGCTTTTATTATTTACCTATTTAACCATGCCTTTCCTGCTTAGGTATATGGCTAACTGTTTGCTAATTAATAGGCCAAGAAACAGGTCGTATTTTCCGTCACAGCTTATGACTCATCCCGAATAACTTCGATAAATTAATCCAATGAGCAAACAAACGTGACTAACATTGACTATTCACAGCCTATGTTTAGGTATGATGAGTATAAAGTAGATATCTAATGCAACATAACAATCGGTGACCTACAACAAAAAAAGACACGGATCATAAAAAAATATTATGTTACGGGTATAGCAAGAAGGTTACTACTACATTTGTAAAGTGGTCTGTTTTATGATTGTAATGTGATTCATCCAAATCAGGCATACTCTATGAACATACCTACTATTTACTAGGTACATACATAACCCATCTAAGCAAGTACCTACTTATATTATAGTTACACATCTACACTCGGCTGTGACACAATAAGGACATAGGTGGAGCCATCTACCTTGGCCTTGTTAACTGATGAAGGTCAAACATGTTTGCGTCTGTTAAAATAAACATTATACGATCTGTTAATAGACTATGCTTAGGTAAGGTATACTTTGATATTACAAATATAGTAGGTGTACGTAAGTACCATACATCAGTGTAAAAAGGCATGTAGTAGGTATTAACAAAATTTAAGTAATTACTACCATATAAAAAGCAAATCAACGTTGTCAATGATAAAACTACTTGCCAGTTAAGACTTCTTTAAAAAAATATCTACATTACTTTCAAAAGGTAACAAGTTCATCACGCTATGCATTAAGAAGTGAGCTCAAGGACGTTTGTTTTCACATTGTTTTTGTTTAACGTGTAGTATGACATCATCTAAAGTTACGTCGACGCCGGCGTCTCGGCTGGACTGCCGCGGGCCCGTCAGTTTTGAAATAGCACTCGCGGCGCACCAACGTTCGTGTAGTGTTTCTATATAGTTAAACTGATCAACATGTCTAACATTATGGGTGAGTCCGTTTACCATTATACTAAGTACTTCCTAATGTATTGGTTACAATTTTATGCAAATTTCCTATTGTAAAATTATCTTTTTGAAGCCGCGAGTACCATTGTTTACAGATTGGGCCAGACAGAGGTGTTAAGGTAAATTAAAACCAAATGACATTGTATAACGATTTAGACCGGCATTTGTATTTTTCATTAGTATTATGATTGACGCCGGTGGGTACCGCAAATAACAACCGGCTTTATTCTGGCGCAAGGCCAGCTCTGGGCGTGGTTTGCCGCACACAAACTTCGTGGAAATCAATACAATTATTTTTGGAACCTAGATTTAGGAAGTATCTAGTATCAAGTCTATGCTAAATTATTTAGAAATCAGACTTAATTTTTTAAGGATAAGTGGCGGCACAGTCCTCAATCAGCAAGGTTTCTAGATGTCTCCCGCACACACTTTTAAAATTTAAATTCCGTTAGGTTTGTGAGTTGCACCTACCTAAATCTAGCTAAGAAAGAAGCTATTTCGATAGTTTTAATGATAAATCGTTTCAATAACCTACCTACTCATACGACACGACGTTGTATAATAAATCGTTCATTTCTGTATGTCGCTGTACAAAAAAAACAAGCAATTCGTAAATATTTGCAGAACCGTGTGGGAGGCTGCACTTCGTAGAGTACCTATATTCAGTTGTCACGTAGATAACGTAGCATTTCGCGTGTTGATCATAAAATAATACTCAATTAGCCAGTTTTTATCCAAGCTCTGTGACATTGTTGATACCTAACTAGATATACCTACTTACAAAGATGTTGATAGCATGAGATCACCGGCCAACCTACTCGCTCGTTATTGAGGATTGTCGGACGCTAGGATGACATCGGTTCGCGCCTAGCTCAACTCACAATTGCAATATCTATGTTCATGGCTAAGAGAGAGATCCGCCCCTTTATTTTGTAATGGTTCGATAAATATTTCCTGACGCGTGGAGTTGAACCCGCAACTTGTACAATTTATATAGGCACTCAATTAGGTACGAGTAAGATAAGATGGCACTTGTTTTTAATTTTTACTGGTGGAGATACCTACTAAAAGTCTGTAAAAAATAAACTCGGTAACTACATTTATTGCATTAAAAATATTATAATATAAGTGTATATTATTGCCACGATTATATATTACTCTATTAAGGTACACATACCATAATGTGCAGTTTATCCTTTTTACTTATGCGGGGACCACAGAGCCACAGATAAGGTCATAGCAATGTACCTATTTTCCTTCTAATATTTGTGCGGAGTAGGTAGATTTAAAACAATAACATTTATTCAGATAGCGTTAGCAATTTGTTCGATTATCCTAAATATTTATTCACATCAGCTGTGACATACTTGGGTAAGGTTTATATAATGAAAAGCTTAATATTATTAAATGGCCTCGCCATTTTCGGAAACAAATAGAAGCTGTGCTTACCACGGTCTCTCGGGCCAGGGGCCGTAATCTTATCGGGGGTCCTCAAGGTCCTTGGTACTTTCGTCCGTTCTGCCACCACATCCTACCTTAGTCACGGAACTGCTCATCAGCAAGTTTACTTAACCAATACCTACTTACCTAGCTAATGCATACCTTCATTCCAATACAATACCCTTAGCCTAGACTTAGCACCTTCACGTTATACTTATTGATTGCTCTATATTTCGTACAAGCACCCAGCCCAGATACGACGCCGAGATTTTATTGGATGACATCATCGTCTGACCTCTCACGCGACTAAACGAGCACCCGTTCCGCCAAACAAACCAGTATATATTATGATTGCCGAATTTGGTGTTTTTACATTAATTAATACGGCTGTTTAGGCTTATTAAATTCTGTAAACTAATAAATAAATAAATATTATAGGACAATCTTACACAAATCGACCTAGGCCCACAGTAAGCTCAATAAGGCTTGTGTTATGGGTACTAGACGACGATATATATGGATAAATACTTAAATACGAGATAAATATGGATAAATACTTAAATACATAGAAAACATCCATAACTCAGGAACAAATATCTGTGATCAACACACAAATAAATGCCCTGACCAGGATTCGAACCCGGGACCTCCTGCTTCGTAGGCAGGGTCACTACCGACTGGGCTAGGAGGCCGTTATCACTTATCACAAACTATAGTTAGGAATGCGTATGGATGGAGCCACTCGCCCGCATACCATAGCCGTATAAATAAACTATTACATACCCACTTACTAAATTTAGAATTCTGTTGCCGAGCCGATCAAGCTCTGAATGGCAGTGAATAACCAAATAAGCGAGGAAAAGTCAGCATGCCTACGCTTCTAGAATATCGTTAGCAAAGGTGTGCATAGCCTTTATACGAGTCCATTTAGGTTCAAGTTTGGAGCGAACAGACACCGAATGTTTATGGAGTACTTACCTACCTTAGAGCTTTGACCATCATCAGTATCATCACCTTACACTTACTGTTATTGCAGTAAGGTTGACGACTGATAGCTAGTGTCAGTTCAGCTAACTGTGTGGATGATAATGACTAGATAATATAGGTAACTACTTCCTAATTAAATTAACTAATAACATTACCATATGCGTCGACGTTTGATGTAATTATTTAATTAAGTAGATCATTATCCTACACCTTCATCGCATTTCCTTTCATTCACAAATACGAGAACCGTGGCATTCATGACTCCATTCTGTATTTTAACGGTCTGACTTTATTATTCTCACATTATTTGTCACTTTATCAGTATATTTGTGATGCATTCCAGATGTGGGGACGGAAGACAACCTCCAGTACCAGTTCTTCCCGGTGTCAAGCGGCTCCGTGCAGTTCAAAGTGCGTGCGCCCAACGATGCCCACATCGCGCTCACTGCCAATCCACAGGAGTCAGACCCTATGTATGAGGTAAGTTTTGTTGAGCTTAATCATTTCTTCCTATGATTCTTGGCAGTAGGTTTTGGGCATTGCGATTAGATATACACTGGTTTGCGAATGTATATTTTAATATTATTTCCCTTCATTATCTATTCCACATATCCAAGTGCACCAAAAATGGTCGCATAAGCCATCATCATCAACCCCTCCACACACTCACTTGTGAGCACTGTGAAGTGAACGTCAGAATTTTTCCCAATGTTCCATATTCATATTTCATTATCAGATCCATATATTTAAGACCTTGACTGTATCTAGGTACCTAAAGTAAAACAAAAATTATTTTTTCAGGTCTTTATCGGAGGATGGGGAAACACGAAGAGTGTTATCAGAAGAAATAGAACCAAGCCCGAAAAGTGTGAAGCCGACACACCCGGAATCTTAAACGCTGGCGAATTTCGAGGCTTCTGGGTGCGCTGGGACAGCGGCATCATCTCTGCCGGACGCGAGGGCGAGGCCATCCCCTTCCTGTCGTGGCAGGATCCCGAGCCGTTCCTTGTAGGCTTCGTCGGTGTCTGCACCGGTTGGGGCGCCTCTGGCACCTGGAAAATTGAAGGTACGAAACCCACCATAAGTCCCAGCTCATCTGTGGACGAAATGTACCCAACGACTCTAAATTTACTCTTTTATCCGCGCAGAATCGCCAGAATTCAATACTCCGGACCAGTTAGAATATAAATTCGGTCCGGTGGCTTGCGGAAGCTTGGAGTTCGATTACCGCGGGCCCCACAACGCGCACATTTGTCTGACCAGCGCCCCGATGGAAGCCGACCCCATGTACGAAATCATGCTCGGCGGTTGGGAGAACACCCAGTCGGTCATTAGGTACTGCAGGCAGAAGCCAGACAAGGTAGCGTAGAACTCGTTGTCGGTCGTTGTTTGTTTTCGATGTGGATTTAAACCACTATAAATGGTAAACGTCCGTAGGTGACCGTCCCGACGCCGGGGTTGATGAATCCTAACGAGTTTAAGAAGTTCTTGATCGAGTGGCGATGCGGGCGTCTCCTCGTGCGGGACGGGCTGACGGGGGGCGTGCTGCTGGAGTGGCAGGACCCCTCGCCCTTCCCCATCGCGCACTTCGGCGTGCGCACGGGCTGGGGCGCGCGCGGCCAGTGGCGCATCAAGCACTTCGCCGCTCCCGGCGGGCAACGTTGAGTCTCCTCTTCCAAACTGATGCTTTGATGTTCAATAGCTGCACGATACAAAATTATTAACGCTCGATGGATGTTTAGTTGATTGGCTGACATAATAATGTATCTACCTTTATTTGTAATCTAACTAATTATACGTTATAAAGGGAATAGTGACTTTCGTTGTTACATCGGTGCATTGGAGTGATGAATTGATTTTCGTGGTACGTTGGGTACATTTTGACAGTTACAGTTTGTAGCTATTTTCCGTTCTTTTGTTCTTCGCTTAAGATGTTTCTCTTAACGCCGGTTTCTTCTTATCTTGCTTAACTCATTGTGTTAACCAGCTTTAACAGTAGTTACTATGTAATGCACAATTATTAGGTATTATACACACCAACATACCAACGTATTTTTATATGTAAATACGTTCATACACCGATGAAATAGATTTTTACTTACCAATGCATGGTTTCATCCAAAGGCTTAGAGCGTTTACCACTTAGGTACTACCTAAATTCTTAAGTATCTAGAATGATTTACTCGTTTTATTTGCAGTCCTTTAAACACTCAATCCTTTTTTTATTATAAGGTAGAGTAGAGGAAATAATCGCTTAGTAACCTACCGCTAATAAGTACCTACCATTATTATAAACCTCTCTTTTAATACCTTAAACCTCCCTTATGTAATAACATTACACCATTTTTACGAGTATATTAGTAATTACATATGCCATAACTTTGTAAGAAATTACACATATCACATCATGACATCACTGAACCACCATAACTAACATCTGGAGATCACACGCACCTGTGGACCGGCTAAACTCTACTAAATTTATTAACCAAGACCCATGTCCGACAAGCGAATCGTACGATAAAGTAAACAATAGCCGATATGTCCGATATACGAGTTACGATATTGCCGTATTTATTAGCAAACCTTCTCAAAATCTTGATTAAGCAAGAACCTTTCAATTTCCACATCTAGATATCTTTACCAAACGACGCGCTTCCGGCATTGACGTTCAACTTCTCCAGACACTGGCAACTACAACTATTACATTTCCTTTAGTGCCTCCATCTGCGCCTCAAGCGGCTGCTCTGTACGCGTCGCCCCCCGGCTACCCCGGCGGCACCGGCTACCCCGGAGTGTCCCCCGCGGGCACGCAGTGGGTGAACGCCGCCGGCGGCCAGGTGCCCCCCGGCGCCGTGGTCGGCGGGCAGGACGTGTCGGGCGAGCCGATGTACGTGGCGCGCGCGCAGCACGAGGGCGCCATGCTGCCCGGCAAGCTGGTGGCGAGCCACGGGTGCGCGTACGTGCCTTGGGGAGGAATGGAGAACGGGAAGGGCGAGTACCAGGTTGGTTATTGGTTTATCCTTCCAGCATAAGTCCTTTCTGTGTATAACCTAAGGTTCGATATTAAAGATTTGTATAAGTACGTAAATAGGTGCTAAAGAATGTCTGCTTTTTGTTATATGCAATAAAGTTTGAATAAATTAGTAAATCTTACAGAACCTACAAATATATTTAAAGGTAGATGTGTATGTACATATTTTTATTACTTATACTTAGAGGAACCCTGGCACAGTAGTGATTCTCCTTGTGCAAAGTTGTCGTTATTGTGTTGCTTTGTTGTTGAGCAATTCTGTCCAATCAACACAAAATATTTGTACTAAATAAAATAAACCCAATAAGTGAGCCCTTACAGGTATTCATCTCGAGTCTTTAATATTATACTCTCTTTATAATCCACATTAGGTGCTAGTAGGCGGCCCTAACAACTGGGTCCCAGCCAGCGGCTCGTCCGTCCCCCCCGGCGCGATCCAAGGCGGACAGTCTGAAGACGGAGAGCCCCTGTTCGTAGGCCGTGTGCGCCACGAGGGCAGCCTCACTGTCGGCAAGGTATGTACAACTGATCCCAGCCATCTCCACCATCCCTCGCGTTCCAAACAGGACAGTCTGAAGACGGTGAGCCCCTGTTCGTAGGACGTGTGCGCCACGAGGGCAGCCTCACTGTCAGCAAGGTATGTACAACTGGTCCCAGCCAACTCCACCATCCCTCGCGTTCCAAACTGGACAGTCTGAAGACAGCGAGCACCTCTTCGTAGAACGTGTGCGCCACGAGGGCAGCCTCACTGTTAGCAAGGTATGTACAACTGGTCCCAGCCAACTCAACCATGCCTCGCGTTCCAAACTGGACAGTCTGAAGACAGCGAGCCCATGTTCGTAGGCCGTGTGCGCCACGAGGGCAGCCTCACTGACGGCAAGGTATGTACAACTGGTCCCAGCCAGCTCCACCATCCCCCGCGTTCCAAGCCAGATAGTCTGAAGACAGCGAGCCCCTGTTCGTAGGCCGTGTACGCCACGAGGGCAGCCTCACTGTCGGCAAGGTATGTACAACTGGTCCCAGCCAGCTCCACTATCCCCCGCGTTCCAAGCCAGACAGTCTGAAGACAGGGAGCCCCTGTTCGTAGGCCGTGTGCGCTACGAGGGCAGCCTCACTGTCGGCAAGGTATGTACAACTGGTCCCAGCCAGCTCCACCATCCCCCGCGTTCCAAACCGGACAGTCTGAAGACAGTGAGCCCCTGTTCGTAGGCCGTGTGCGCCACGAGGGCAGCCTCACTGTTGGAAAGGTATGTACAACTGGTCCCAGCCAGCTCCACCATCCCCCGCGTTCCAAGCCAGACAGTCTGGAGACAGCAAGCCCCTGTTCGTAGGCCGTGTGCGCCACGAGGGCAGCCTCACTGTCGGCAAGATATGTACAACTGGTACCAGCCAGCTCCACCATCCCCCGCGTTCCAAGCCAGATAGTCTGAAGACAGCGAGCCCCTGTTCGTAGGCCGTGTGCGCCACGACACGAGGGCAGCCTCACTGTCGGCAAGGTATGTACAACTGGTCCCAGCCAGCTCCACCATCCCCCGCGTTCCAAACCGGACAGTCTGAAGACAGTGAGCCCCTGTTCGTAGGCCGTGTGCGCCACGAGGGCAGCCTCACTGTCGGCAAGGTATGTACAACTGGTCCCAGCCAGCTCCACCATCCCCCCGTCCCAAGCCCAAGCATTCTGAGAAATAAGCTATTGATCATAATAAAAATCATTAACCGAGGAACTGTTGTCGAAGTCAATTTGTATTACTTGGGCGATGATATTATTAAATCAGTAAGGCAACGGGTATAGATTGGTGGAAGAGACTGAACATCGAGCTCAGTTGCTTGCCATGAGGGAGGCCTGATCCTGGCTGGAGAATAGATAAAATGAGTATTTATACCCTACTCTGTGGTTTGAAACTATTGACGCACGATCACGTCAGTACCTAATCAATTCTCTCAACTTCTTTGATTTTACAATGAAAGTTTATCATACCTCTTAACTTTACAGGTCCAGCAGTCGCACGGCACCTGCTACATCGCCTTCGCCGGCCAGGAGCTCGGCTTCCCCGACTACGAGATCCTTATGCCTTAAGTGTTAAGGTCGAAAATACATTGAATGTCCTGCCAGCTTTATACACTGCTCCGCCAGAAAAATACATTTAGATCTCGACTTTACAAACGTACATTTAAGATCGAAATTCAAGTGGTTCCACGGGACGCTTCGTCCTAAATGATTGTTTAGATTCACGCTGGCGTGTTGATTGGTGCTTGAGTCAATGAGTTGTAGACAGTTATTCACGCTATAACTATGTAGTTAATCGCACTGCATAATACTGTAATTATTATTGTAATCATGTTTTTAAATGTTTAAATTATATTTTTATTATATTATTTCAAATTGATGTTGTTTTCTTATAAGTAGCCTAAATTAATATTATTAATTTAAATGACAAATAAAAATATATCTCAAACTCAACTTTATTAAATAACAAATTACTTAAGTGAGATCACAATATCAAATAGAGCAAATTACCTACGTCTTAAATTTTTGATAATATCATTGCCATCAATTGGCTTAGCCATTACCAACTAATTAACTATAAAAACAGTTTTAATAAGTAGGTACCTAAACCCACTAAACTCAATTATAAATAAGTTAATTATTATAAATGATCTTACAGCCACAAATGATACACACACAGTCCTTCGCTCAACCAAGCACTTATAGCTGGCTAAAACAAAAACAACCAAGATTATTATCTGAACAACACCAGTGTACAGGATCCTTAGAAGACACTGCAAAAAATCAAAAAGAGTTTTGTTTTAATAATACCGTTCCGCATAAATGTTAATTATTAATATTATTATCAGCAACATTCTGCAACAAACTGTATATACATCATAACCAGGGCCCGTAATTTTCATGCCGATGACATCAATTTGACGTCACGCTCCATATAGGATGATCCCAAATAGTTTTATTGTAAATTATTAATCATTAGTCGTCAATCATTTTAATCATGTACAAATGACTTCAAAAGTACTCTATTTACACATGATATAAATAATAACTACTTGATACGTGAAACGTAAATAAAACTATTTGATTTGTTTTTATACATACATTTTATTACATGGTATTGCTAACAACACATTACAATTCATTAGAAAACAGAATTCCTCTCTAACGTAAAGCACGCCATCCTTCTTGCATTAACTCCCATGCAATGAAAATCTAAGTCATCTTCGCGTTCATACGGAAAGCAATATTCATAAAAATCTTTTTTTTTTGTAATCGTATTTTTGTTTCTTGTGTGGTTAATTATTCCAACTTCTCTGCTAAAATGAACATGTATAATTGATGGACACATTTTTTCTGATTTTAACAACTAAAATTAGGAAATCAGTATTTTTATTTCTCAGTGGCACTTGTAACATTTTTGACAGAACGTTTTTTTAATGAGAACGAATAAAAAAGGTTACATTTAAAAAAGGTTTTATTACATATTGATTTATAAACAGCCAAGGAAATTGATTTGTGTAACATTACGTACTTTGTCATAGTGACAATCAACATCTAGACGATAGAGATTTCATATTATTGTCACTGTGACAAGGTTCTAAATGGTATGCAAATCAAAGTCCTGGGCTATACCTACACGAATAACCAGATACTTAATGATATTATTTACAAACGAGGTTTTGTACAATATAATAAACAAGTTAGTTTTGTACATAATTATTTACAAATTAATTTGAAACATATTTACATTTCTACTTTATTTGCCCCTTATATTTTGATTCGAAGTTAATAATTAGAATTTGCTCAAGGTTTTTAGGGGTCATGCTGCATCGCGGGTTTGTAAAAATCCATTTTAATATTGAAAAGGACCTTTCAACTTCTACAGATGTAATAGGGGCATACTTAAAATAAGGCCATAAATCTATTTTCTCATTGCTTCCATCAAGACGAACTTCTTTATTGTCGTTTAAGTCGGCCATTATTTGCATGGTTGGTAATTCCTTGTTTTTGTGAAAGACTGTTTTATGCTTTTTATAAATAAATTTTCCTTTTTCATGCAGATTAACCCTTGATAATTTGCCTGTCACAGTTTTAACTACTTGTAGCGACTCACTCAATGTCAGCGTAGAACTCTCCATTTGCTTGGTAGCTTTTACTAAAACTGTGCAGCTTTCAGTTATGAATTTTAAATGCTTTTTCAGATGAGGTTTCCCAATTGCTAATTTAGCCCGTCTTACTTTTGCGGTATTCTGGTCATCGAGATTGTTAAGAACGTTTTTGATTTCATCGAAGTAAGTCATGTAGTAAATACAGGCCTCAATCCACGTATTCCATCTTGTTATAACTGGACGGGGAGGTTGTGGCATATTAGGATATAACTGTTTTAACTTTTTTGTTCCTGATGGGTATTTTAAAAATGTCGTTTTCATACTACAAATCAACTCGTTTACATCCTCATACAAACCTCGAACTGTGTCAGCAACACGGTTGAAGCCATGGGCCAAGCATGTCACGTGTATCATATTTGGAAATGAATTCCGTAGAGTTTTACCTGCTTTTACCATATAGGGAGCCCCGTCAGTCAAAAATAACACCACCCTTTCATTGTAATTGTCATTTCCATAAAGATTTTTCAACGATTCGATTACTAAATTGTTTACAGTGGCATGATTAGTCCTGTCAAGGACCTTGGAAGCTATTATGTGTGGTTTACTTGCGTTAGTCTTTCTGAGTGCTCCAACGATAACATTGGCCACATTTTGGTCCAATTGATCTTTCGTCTCGTCAACACTTACGTAAATATACGAATCCGCGATATCATTCCTGATAGAATCGAAAACCTTTTTGAACATTTTAGGTAAATACTGTACTCTTAAGTTTGACTCCGATGGAACTTTTGCTGTTTTCGCATACTTGCCATCAATGCATTTTTGAAGGAAGTTACGGAAATTTTCATTTTCTAATTGAAACCATGGTATGTTTGACGCTACCATAAAATTCGTAAGATCCAGGTTAAACTCATTTTGTGTTAATTTTCCTTCTTCTCTTTCAATATGTTTAGTTGTTTGCAAATGTGCTGTGACATTGCTGACTTTTGATGTTATATATTGATCACAACAGGAACAATAAACGTTTTCGTCGTATACGATTAAAAACGGATATCTGTAGCAAAACTGGTGTAAAGATGACATTGTACCTATTTACATTTATCCAACAATACCTAACAAATAAATTAACAATAATTAAAACACAACAATATGTATTATTTTAAGCTGACAGCTATATAAGTCAATTAGACATGGTACTGATTATTTCAAGTATCGATATCGGTTACCTGCAGAGGTTGTTCAACATAGACATAAACAAAAAGGAAGATGAGTGACGTTCATAGTAAACAAAACTGAAATGTGGTCCAGCACCTACACACTTGTAAAATGCTACACACCGCTGTACTCAAACTCAAACTCAAACATTTATTCAGTAAGTAGGCCACAAGGGCACTTTTACACGTCAAAGTAAAAGAGAGAAAAAAAATCAAACTACACCGGTTCTAACCCTACACTTCTGACCCGAGAAGAATTATGTCCGGCAAGAAACTCGGCGGGACTTATTTTTTCAAAACAACAGTACATCAAAACTAAACAATACATATAAGTGCGTTATTCTATAAGAAAACATATCAAACCAAGGTTAGATTAACCAACAATAGGTTATAGTTTAAGAAAAATACCAAAGAAAAGAGGTGAGTCTAAATCTGACTATTTGAAAATGAATTACATACAAGTTTGATATACTTTCTTACCTGAACTGTGTCTTCTACATACATTTCCACATTATAATAATCCATCATCAACAGTTAGAAAAAAAAATTGAATTTAAATTTAAAAAAAAGTATGTGTGTATAAGGTCTCCAAGTGTCTTGATCTATAAATTCTATATAATAATAAAAAAATATGGATAATCAAGCACCGAATGTTGTGTCTAAAGCCAATTAAACTAAAATTAAATATGATTAATAAAAAGTTACGTGATTGTGTGGCCTCAGTTAATACATGTGTATCATGGGCAAAAGAGATAAACCTATATAGTTAACACGGCTATGCAAGCGAGACCTCCATATTTTACGTATTGCACAAAGTGTAACTGAGAGACTCTGCCACACGACTAATTCAATATAGGTCCCGGAACCTATATTTGATTGCACACAATAGAGCGCCTGGTACCGTATCTCTCTTTTTGTATAAATCAATGTTGTTAAATGATTAATTATGACGAATTTAATTGGAATCATACTCTATGCAGCATGACTCTATGTAGCAATTGGGAAACATCATCTGAAAAATCATTTAAAATTCATACCTGAAAGCTGCAGAGTTCTAGTAAAAGCTACCAAGCAAATGGAGAGTTTTACGCTGACATTGAGTGAGTCGCTACAAGTAGTTAAAACTGTGACAGGCAAATTATCAAGGGTTAGTCTGCATGAAAAAGGAAATTTTATTTATAAAAAGCATAAAACAGTCTTACACAAAAACAAGGAATTACCAACCATGCAAATAATGGCTGACTTAAACGACAATAATGAAGTTCGTCTTGATGGAAGCAATGGGAAAATTGATTTATGGTCTTATTTTAAGTATGCCCCTATTACATCTGTAGAAGTTGAAAGGTCCTTTTTAATATTAAAATGGATTTTTACAAACCGGGGATGCAGTATGACCCCTAAAATCCTTGAGCAAATTCTAATTATTAATTTCGAATCAAAATATAAGGGGCAAAAAAAGTAGAAATGTAAATATGTTTTAAATGAATTTGTAAATAATTACGAGTATGTACAAAACTAACTTGTACAGCCTTGGCCAGAAGTATCCCCCTATTACATCTATAGAAGTTGAAAGGTCCTTTTTAATATTAAAATGGATTTTTACAAACCGGCGATGCAGTATGACCCCTAAAAACCTTGCGCAAATTCTAATTATCAATTTCGAATCAAAATATAAGGGGCAAAAAAAGTAGAAATGTAAATATGTTTTAAATTAATTTGTAAATAATTACGAGTATGTACAAAACTAACTTGTACAGCCTTGGCCAGAAGTGTTGAGCATAGCTCTTTTTTGCTTGCAATTTTGATGTTAAGTATTAATTCCCTATCATAACAATGTACAATGACGTAAAATGTTATATTTTATTGATATATCTAGAAAACTTCACTTAATAACACTTTCAAGGTACCTATAAAATATGAAAAGTGGAGGTCCCAAAAATGCGAATTTAGGTCGGTGCGAAAAATTGCAAATATTCGATGCAGTTACTACTCATTTCAACAAAACATGCCTGTTCAGTTTGAATTAATTGATAAAATAACTTCAAAAAAGTCAGAAACACCGGTCTAAACTTTCGAGTTTTGTATGAAAATCACAAGGATGCTCAATACTTCTGGCCAAGGCTGTATATAATAATGTACAAAACCTCGTTTGTAAATAATATCATTAAGTATCTAGTTATTCGTGTAGTTATGGCCCAGGACTTTGATTTGCATACCATTTAGAACCTGGTCACAGTGACAATAATATGAAATCTCTAGCGTCTAGATGTTGATTGACACTATGACAAAGTACGTAATGTTACACAAATCAATTTCCTTGGCTGTTTATAAATCAATATGTAATAAAACCTTTTTAAATGTAACCTTTTTTATTCGTTCTCATTAAAAAACGTTCTGTCAAAAATGTTACAAGTGCCACTGAGAAATAAAAATACTGATTTCCTAATTGTATTAGTTGTTAAAATCAGAAAAAAATTGTCCATCAATTATACAAAATTACAACAAAATTAACAGGGAACTTGACATACACTCAAAACCATACCACGAGTGTAAATCGCTCATCACAAAGTGGCTCAAAAGGAAATCCTATGAGGATACGGATAGTATGTTGCGACCGCTATACTAGGAAGCACCACACACACATGTGCACACCACACACACGCACACACACACACACACACACACACACACACACACACACACACACACACACACACACACACACACACACACACACACACACACACACACACACACACACATACACTCACACTCACATACTACTATTATTCTAATATTAAGTATGTTCAAGCATGTCCCATGTATGTAGTGCCTAAACTAAAAACCATTAATTACCTACAAAACTTTTACCCTTTTAACTTTTATAAACCTAAGGGAAGAGCGGTGCCTCCCAACACAGGCAATATTTTGCTTACCGGGTGGCCCCATCCCCTGTATCATAACCCTGTATGCATTTATGAAATAAATAATTTTGAATTTTTTTTTTTTTTTGACATTTTCTTTTTAGCAGAGAATTTGAAATAATTAACCAAATGTGTGACACAACAAACAAAAATACGATTACAAAACAAAATGATTTTTATGAATATTGCGTTAGGTACGTATGAACGCGAAGATGACTTAGATTTTCTTTGCATGGGAATTAATGCAAGAAGGATGGCGTGCTTTACGTTAGAGAGGAATTCTGTTTTCTACGTAACAATTGTAATGTGTTGTTAACAATACCATTTAATAAAATGTATGTATAAAAACAAATCAAATAGTTGTATGTACGTTTCACGTATCAAGTAGGTATTATTTATTCCATGTGTAAATAGAGTACTTATGAAGTCATTTGTACATGATTAAAATGATTGACGACTAATGATTAATAATTTATAATAAAACTATATGGGATCACCCTATATGGAGCGTGACGTCAAATTGATGTCATCGGCATGAAAATTACGGGCCCTGATCATAACTGTACGTACGAGTACGTAAATAGATAACCTGTTTCGCCTAATATAGGTAGTAGGTACATAATTGGTCGCTTTCATGATTTATGGTACAGTCGCCATCCAATATATCGGAGCGGCCAAGGTACTCAAAAATATCTGAACATGGACTTTATCGCCTTAACATAGAGGCGTTGACCAGATATTTGTGACCACCTTAGCCGCTCCGATATATCTGATGGCGACTGTACAGGGAGCGTGCGTAGCCTGTGCAGGCAGCACAACACCCGCACAGTTTTTTGACGCGAAGTGTCAAAATAAAATTACTATTTCCAATATAGGGCACAAGGTGACATAACATGCCTTACAACGCGCATGGAAACGAGCGTGATCTGTAGGGCGCTTATGATTCTTAATTCATCAACAAGGATGATATAGACATGGATGGACAATATCCATACAAAATCGCGTTCCCTTATTTCAGGTTAAAGCACTAGCGTCATCTATCGGTCACACCAGACACTAAATCCTAGTTTCTAATACTTTGTTCGTCGCTTAACGCTGACAGAATAACTCGACTCTAGACTCGACAGATGGCGCAGTGGCACTTAGTACCGAAAACAGACTTATAGCCTGAAGGTTCGAGGAACGCGATTCTGTATATGCATCAAGGATTCATCAAGCACATCAACATTAGTGATGAACAAGGATGATATAGACATGGATTGACAATGCCTATACAAAATCGCGTTCAGGTTATACGTCTGTTTTCGGTACTAAGTGCCACAGCGCCATCTGTCGAGTCTGGAGTCGAGTTATTCTGTCAGCGTTAAGCGACGAACAAAGTATTAGAAACTAGGATTTAGTGTCTGGTGTGACCGATGGATGACGCTAGTGCTTTAACCTGAAATAAGGGAACGCGATTTTGTATGGATATTGTCCATCCATGTCTATATCATCCTTGTTCATCACTAATGTTGCCAATTGCCATTACTCACGTGGTCCAAGAAAATAGATCTTTGTAAGCTAAACACAAATAAGGAATTTAAAAATATCTGGACACACGGCAGTGTGTCCGCCAAGTTCGAGCAAAAAAAAGCGACACACCGGCCGTGGGTTATATTACACGAACCATTTCGGGCCAATTTCGACCACCCTATAACTCCAAACATATTTTATCTACGCATATGAAATTTCGAGTGTCTGTTGACATCCCCTTAATTGTCTAGAATAAAAAATTTCATTATTCTACCTATAGCAGTTCTTGAGATATTGACGTCAGAAAATCGCTATTTTTACTACACACTCACTCACTGACTCATCAAAAACCTAGACCACTTCCAATGGTCGTACTGACTTGAAATTTGGCATGGAGATAGGTCTTAAGGTCAAAGTAAAGGGAAAATCTGAAAACGGCCAAGTGTGAGTCAGTTTTAAAAATAGCGAAGGTGTAACTTTGTTCTACTATGAAGTCATAATGAACTAAGTGGGTCTATCTTCCAATGGTCGTACCGACCTGAAATTTGGCTCGAAGGTTTGTCTTTAGGTCGAAATAAAGTAAAAATCTGAAAACGGCCAAGTATGAGCCAGTTTCGAAAACAACGAATGTGTAATTTTGTTCTACTATAAGTAGGTATGGAGTGGAAATGAGGTAAGACTTATTTAAATTTAGATACATACCAATTTAAGACAATACATGTTTGTCTTAAAGACAAGAACAATAAAATTGTTCACCACTCTGTGTGTGTCTGTTGCGGGAACCGAACCCACGATTTACGAAGTACAAAGCAGGTCACTAGGTACACTAGGTGCGCTAAATCAGTCAAACAAAAATGAAAAGACTATTTTTTCTCGCATAGTCTAAATAATTTCTAATTTTACAACTAATAAAATCGCAGATTCAAGAACATGGAAATCATATATACTCTAAGATGGAATTATATATACTACTGCCAGAGAGTTCTAAACCAGGAGAGGCCCTGAGTATCATTTCCCCTCTGTCAAAAGTATTGGCGGAAAATCTAGTACATCTATTAAAACTATTTCAATAATCGATGTCACGCCATTTTCGTCATCGCTGTCAATGGATAACAAGCTCCGTGAAAATGCCCTTATGCGCTGTTTTTGGATGTAAAAAAATGTTATATTTCGTCTAGTTTACAAAAAGATGAAATACCATTTCAGATGTAAGTACAGTTTTACTTTATTTATCATTACTTTCGTAGTAAAAGATTTAACCTAAATCGAAAATCAAGCTTCGTTTACAGAATCCATTCAAAGACAATCGTTTTCTTTCTGACGGGCAGTAACTATTTGACGTTTGACACTTCTCCATATTTAACGCGCTTAAGGATTGCTGTCTTCTATATTTTGTTTGAAAATACAATCAAAAATGATCCTTGGCTTTTTTGTTTGACATTTCCAAAGACTGCATCCAATAATGAACCACATGTTAACATATGTACAGTCGACTATCTATTGCTCCATTTAGTGTTATGAAGTATAAAAAGAATATGTCAAATATGTTTGGTGTTTTCAAGACAAAGGTACATCTTTGTCGGTTGTCAATAAAGCGTTGCTGCCATAAAAATTCATTTAGAAATAAACTGTATTAACAACCGACAATGATGTACCTTTGACTTGAAAACTTCACATGCGTGCTACCTCGCCCCCCTCAGATTTTGGCAGACTTTTTTGTTTGGAAAGATGAGGCGAAGCGTACTCCATTTATAGAGCTTTATGACTACTGCCCATCTCACCCTCCGATACGCCACGGGATGAGATGGGATGGTGCACTTCTAGGGCTACATAATAGGCCACCAATTATAATACCTACTGGTAGGTAGGTATTACCAAGTTATTAATTATCTATGTAGGTAGCGTACTTACAAACAGAATAAAGTACGTTATTGATGTATGTAATTATATGTAAGTAGGTACATTTTATAGGTGTAGGGAGCCAGTTTATTTGTAAAAATCACCTATAAATAAATAGTAAAATAGAATTAGACGCTTAGTATAAAGGGTATAGTATAAAGTACATACCTAAGTGGAATGAGACATTTCCTAAAGCAAAAGTGATAAAAAAATAATAAAGAACCTACACCTAACAAAAATAAATGAAATCCCATCAAAAACATAAATGTGAAAGGCTGCCAAGTTCGATACTATGGGAATGCTTCGCCTATAAAAGAAGTGAGATCTGAATAAGTACCAAGTTCCATAAAAATACCTCAAATCATAAATAGTTATAGGAATGCACACTTGATTTCCAGCAGTTTTTAAGGTACATTTTGAATAAGTATCACGTTACATAGAAATACCTAAAATTACAATAGTCAGAGAAACGCACACCGGTTTTTTTAGCAGTTTCCTGATAGCATTTATTATTTTCAGTACTTTTTAATGATGTTACTTGGCAAGTTTTAATAGAAAATTATATACTTGACACATTGCAGTCCAAAGGTGTCGATTCATTGCATTGAAAAGGTGTGTGGTGTGTGAAAACTTGCCAAGTAACATCATTCAAAAGTACTGAAAATAATAAATGTTATCAGGAAACTGCTAAAAAAACCGGTGTGCGTTTCTCTGACTATTATAATTTTAGGTATTTCTATGTAACGTGATACTTATTCAAAATGTACCTTAAAAACTGCTGGAAATCAAGTGTGCATTCCTATAACTATTTATGATTTGAGGTATTTTTATGGAACTTGGTACTTATTCAGATCTCACTTCTTTTATAGGCGAAGCATTCCCATAGTATCGAACTTGGCAGCCTTTCACATTTATGTTTTTGATGGGTGTTCTACTTACACATTCTCCTCATCAGTCTCATTGGAGTAGTCCGAGTCTGGCACATCATATTCCTCAATCTCCGGCTGCATATACGACACTCTGTCTGATACGAATATTTTGTTGACACATCTGTTATTCTGCTTGGGAGAGACCAAGATCTCAAACTTTTTCACTGCGACTTCTCTACCTTCATAGGGTATGTAGCAAACTTTGTGTGAGGCAGCCACTTTGCCTGGGATGAGGTGCCCCTCGTACATGGCACGCCCAATGTAGATCCTCTCAAGGGCGTCCTCTGAATAACCGGCAATGAACGCGCCTACTGGTATCTTGTCGTCGCAGGTGGGGACCCAGAACCCGTCGAAACCGCAGAGCAGCTGTGAATATGAGAGAATGACCAACACACTGCAGTCGCTGTACTAATGAATCAGGCGAGATATTTCATTGATTGTTTTATTGACCGAGCGAGTGTAACAAGCGAAGCGTCTTCATTTCAGCTTGGGTAAAAATGGTTCTTTATGTCCAGCCGTTCTCTGATACAGGTCACAGTTGAAAACCGATTATTGTGAAATAGAAGGTATACATAGATTATTTTCGACGACCCAGGTTTAAATGGATGAATTTCGCACAAGCATAATAGGTCATATACCCCAATGGATCATCGCGAGTTTGCTGTTTCATGAAATAACAAAGAAAGTTTTATAATGTTTAAACATAGTACAGTCACCGGCAATAGTATCTTCCTACACGAAGGCCGCAAAATTATGTGACACGCTCTTATGGCCCCAAAAATAAGAGCGTGTCACGTATTTTTGCGATCTTCGTATAGGAAGATACTATTGCCGGTGACTGTACTTAGTTATAAGTATGTTACGCTCAATAAATAAGTTATTTTTTTAAATTCATTTTTGAAACATGCTTTCATTGCTATAACTGGACTGTTCTTTGCACAATCCTTAACTGCTCACCCAGACGAATGCAACGAGCCGAAACACGGCGGAATAATGTTGAGGGGTTCCTATGTCACCTTCCATCTCCATCATCACTATCATCAGACCAGCTCCATGTCGTACGTAATATTGCATTGTCACGCGATATACATAGGTATGCGTCCAAAATTTCAGCTCAAATCGGGAACCGGGAAGTGGGTCAAATTAACTTGCAAGATTTGATCACAATGATCACAAACAACGGGACAGGTGTAAAGGTGCGAACACACCGCTGCCTAAAATACGGTGACGCTACGGAATCGTAGTGACGCACCGTATCCATACCGTTTTTATCGCACACCGCTGCTCAAAATACGCTGACGGTACGGAATCGCAATGACGTGCCGTAAACGTTACGACTTTACCGCATGCTTTCCACACCGCTGCTCTAAATACGCAGACGCAACGTGTACGCAGTGACGTGCCCCATACGAAATATTTTTGACGCGAACCTTCCAAACCGTATTTCGAGCAGCGGTGTGGAGGGCATGCGATAAAAACGGTACGGATACGATGCGTCGCTGCGATTCCGTAACGTCGCCGTATTTTAAGCAGCGGTGTGGTCGCACCTTTACTAAATAAAAGCTTGTAAAACTAAAAACTGATATTTGTATGTGTTAACAGTTAACACCAACCTACCGTACTGATAAACGTACCTAGAGCTAGCTACGTCAGATATGAGTATGACATAAATGAGAGCAACGAAAACCCTCTAGTCAGTTTGCTATATTGGATGCTTATTACTAGATTTGAACATCTGGCAGCTGTAAAGTGGTGGATGTCAAAGAATGCAAACCACTTCAAGAAAACCTATCCTAGAGTTCTGGTTTTGATGCAATATTATGAGAAATTATATAAATAAATCATTGCCAGAAGTTTCTGTTGGGGGAAAGTAGTGCCAAACGACGTATAATGTAATTCATAGTTTGTCGCCTCCGTTTTAGTTTTCATAATAACACGTAAGGTTTTTTGTTCTAATGTTAAAATATAGGCCCTGTCCTTTATAACTGAGACAACTTCGGCAGTTTTTACCTATTTTGGTACCTAATACTATATACCTATTCAAAAAATTTGCTAGTCTGTCACTCTGACCTCCACCCATTAAAAGCTGCCAGATGCCCGGATCTAGCAATAAGGATAGTATAGCAATCTAATCAGACGGCTTTTGTTGCTCTCATTATTGTGTCATATCTGACGTGGCCAGCTCTTAGTCCATGACTATAGAAAGATTTTATCTAGCAATAATAAGGTTTATATTTGATGTATTAACACTTTCGCAACCGGGCAAAATTTTGAACAATAACCCAGAAACCGACAGAACCCGCCAGGCGGGCCACAACGTGCAACGCAATGCCGCACGCCGCGTGCCCGGCATCTGAGCACACATTACGAGTGCCTACCAGGCGGGTTCTCGGTAGTCAATGTGTTAACCGGCTCATCAACGGTATGCATGAAAATTTACCTCAAACTCTTGTTTCTCAGCAGACTGGCCTCCCCAAGGGATATACGCCTTCCCCAAGGACCGCACATACTTCCCAGGGGTCACTGAACCCCTGTGCTTGGCCCGAGCAATGTACAAGTTCTCCTTCTCATACCCACCCATAAGCAGCTCTTCAGGAAGGTCCTGTTCAGGGTCATACGGGACCCACTTAAGATCACCAGCTTTTATGGGTGTGAACTTGGTCTTTTCTGAAGATGGTGGTACTGGAATATTGATAAAATAATATTTGTCCTGCCTGGTTATAATACGCTCCTCGATGTAAAAGATATAGTTAAAGCAATGAAACGTAGTTACAGTGTCTGAGAGGCAACCGAATGACTCGCGGTATTTAACCTTTTGACCGCCAAGCATTGAACAAAAATGACGCGCCACCGACACCGCGTAATCGCGTTTTGTCAAGCGAAATTGAACTTTGCGGAAGCCCGCGTAGGTCCCTATTGCATTACAAAGCCTGTCGGCTGTATAGACCCGTACCGATAAATTATGAAGTTTCGATAATATTAAAGATGCTTATTATTCGCATACAGAGTTCAGGCCATCCAACTTAGCTAATAATAATAATTTGTGTCATCCTAGGTTGTTGCGTAGGTAGAAACTTAGACATTTCTTTTTTTTAACATTATTCGTTAAATAGAAAATTAGAGATCAAAATTTTTTTTTCACTGTAACAGCAAAGTTGTTACTGACGCACGGACGCGTTTTGTGTCACTTTCGTCAATGGGAATACTGACGTTCAATCAGCACATATATGTGGACTTTTACAAGCATATATAAAATTAGAGTTGATCGATTAGGTACTGTGCTTTCTAATATATCGGTATCTATTATTTGAATAAATTTGTGCCATATTAATCAATGATATTTATTTACTTTAATTTTTTTTCTTGTATGACCCCTGTTAACAGTAAAATAAAATATTAAAGTTATTATATAAATATCAATATTTTTATAAAAGCGTATCGAAACAATGTTTGAAATTTGTGTCATTATAATCAATGGATTTTTTTTTTAGAATGAAAACTTGTTTTGCGTAAAGGGCATGCGTGGGGAAGGGTAAGGCGCGGGCAGGGTTCATGTGCCGACCAGGCTGCCTAGCGGCTTGTTTGTTTTCTATTATTACTCTATGCATACATATAGTAATAGTAGTAATGTGTGCGACAAAGACAAACAGCGATTTTTCAGTCGCTCTTCTTTATTTTTCATAGTAAAGAAAGCAATAATATAAAACTTAAGTAAGTTAAGGATAATTAATGTAACAACTGCAGAACAAATCAAATTATTTTTAATAAATATTTTGATTTGTTTATTTTAAGTAGACACACTACTATCTAAATCATAAACTTTATATGTATAGATGTCATATACAAAGGAAAAAGTGACCTAGGCCTCCGGTGCCCAGGGCTGGAAACGAACCAGCTTCTTCTGCATTCGCGGCAGATTCTGCCGCCTAGGTCACTTTTTCCTTTGTATATGACATCTATACATATAAAGTTGATAATTAATGTAAACGTAGTCCATAAGGGACTGCAACGGCGGATCTGTGTGCCACGGTAAACCTAATTTACCATTAAAACAGTATTTTGGCAAATTGTCACAGATAATTTGTAACTAATAAATATGTAATTTATGCATCAAGGCGGTTTGTTTACAGAGTGGCTATCGTGAAACGCGAAAATCGAAATATCGTTATCTGCCTCTCGGTTGGACTAGCAAAGGGCCGGGCTGGACTTAATAAATTTTTCATCGGAGTGATGTCATAATAAGGCTATGTTTTTATTAACTTATCATATACAACACATAAAAATAAGAAACTTTTATTTAACACATTTTTTTTAACTCAATAATTACGAAGTTATGGGGCCCTGAAAGTTAAATACAATTTGGACTATTTTAGTTGGAATGGTGTCATTATGACACATACTTTATTTTGTAGAATGTGTTAAAATAAGCAAGTTTTATAAGAAACATTTTTTACCCAAAAACATCGAAGTTACCGGACTTTGAAGATTGACTACATGGACTAATTTGGACTTAAAAAATAAAATGGCGACGGGGTATCATTATAACGTGTACTTTTAATGATTTTTTCCGTATAGAATACGCTAAAATAAGCGTCTTTTATTTGAAAAACTTTTCCCTAAAATCAAAAATGGCCGAGATAATGGACTTTGAACTTGTACATAATTTGGACCTCGAAAAAAAATCATCGAAGGGACGTCATTATAACGTGTACAATTTATGATTTTGCCGTATAGAATACGCTAAAATAAGCGTGTTTTACTTGAGAAACTTTTCTCTAAAATCAAAAATGGCCGAGACAATGGACTTTGAACTTGTATATAATTTGGACTTCAAAAAAAATACCATTGACGGGACGTTATTATAACAAGTACTTTTTATGATTATTCTGTATAGAATACGCTAAAATAAGCGTGTTTTATTTGAAAAACTTTTCTCTAAAATCAAAACTGGCTGAGATAATGGACTTTGAACTTGTATATAATTTGGACTTCGAAAAAAAACCATCGACGGGACTTCATTATAACGTGTACTTTTTATGATTATTCCGTATAGAATATGCTAAAATAAGCGTGTTTTATTTTAAAACTTTTCTTCATAATCAAAAATGGCCAAGATAATGGACTTTGAACTTGCATATCGAGACGTCATTATAACGTGTCCTTTTATGATTTTTCCGTATAGAATACGCTAAAAAAAGCGTGTTTTACTCAAGTAACTTTTCTCTAAAATCAAAAATGGCTGAGATAATGGACTCTGAACTTGTATATAATTTTGACTTCGAAAAAACAACCAGCGATAGGGTATCATTATATAGCATATTTTTTATGATTTTACCGTATAGAATACGCTAAAATAAGCATGCTTTATTTGAAAAACTTTTCTCCAAAATAAAAAAATGGCCGATTGGACATGAAACTTGTATATCATTTGGACTTCGAAAAAAAACCATCGACGGGACGTCATTATTATAACGTGTACTTTTTATGATATTTCGTATAGAATACGCTAAAATAAGCTTGTTTTATTTGAGAAACTTTTCTCTAAAATAAAAAAATGGCCGAGATAATGGACTTTGAACTTGTATATAATTTTTATTTGAAAAAAAAAACTATCGACAGGACGTCATTATTACCTGAACTATTTATGATTTTTCCGTATAGAATACGCTAAAATAAGCGTGTTTTATTTTAAAAACATTTTTTTCTAAAATCGAAAATGGCCGATTGGACATGGAACTTGTATATCATTTGGACTTCGAAAAAAAACCATCGACGGGGCCTCATTATAACGTGTACTTTTTATGATTTTTAGGGTTCCGTACCTCGAAAGGAAAAAACGCTTATAGGATCACTTTGTTGTCCGTCTGTCTGTCTGTCTGTCTGTCTGTCTGTCTGTCTGTCTGTCTGTCAAGACCATTTTTCTCAGGAACGCGTAGAGGTATCAAGCTGAAATTTATATCAAATACTCAGGTCTATTGTCCCTTGAAGCTGTGAAAAAATCAAACTTAAAAGCCAACGCAATCAAAAGATACAGTCGTTTATGCTGCAAATTTTAGAGTTTTTCGGCACTTGCAAAACCTACGGGGTACTTCCCGTGAACTCAGAAACTTGAAATTTGGCACAAAGCAACGTCATATAGCATAGACAATGGAAAAATTACAAAAAGTAGACATTTTTAGTAAAATCATACAAAAAATTATTTTTTTTATTTTGAACTTACTACCTTTTTCCTTGTAAACGCGTGGAGGTATAAAATTGAAATTCATGTCAAATACTCAGCGCTATAAGACCTTTCAAATGTAGCAAAACCAAACTTTTATGTCAACGCAATCAAAAGAAATTGCAATTTAAGTAGCTTATTTTGAAACTGAGTACTCGCAAGAAACTCAAAACCTAAAGGGTACTTCCCGTAAACTCAGTAACTTGAAACTTGGCACGAAAAAACTTCATATGGCACACACAAAGGAAAAATTACTAAAAGTAGACATTTTTAGTAAAATCATACAAAAAATATTTTTTGAAATTTTAAACTTACTACCTTTTTCCTCGTAAACGCGCTGAGGTATTAAATTGAAATTCATGTTAAATACTCAGGGCTATAGGACCTTTCCGATGTAGCAAAACCAAACTTTTATGTGAACGCAATCAAAAGAAATAGCAATTTAAGTCGCATATTTTGAAACTGAGTACTCGCAAGAAACTCAAAACCTAAAGGGTACTTCCCGTAAACTCAGAAACTTGAAACTTGGCACGAAGAAACTTCATATAGCACAGACAAAGGAAAAATTACGAAAAGTAGACATTTTTGTAAAATCATACAAAAAATATTTTTTGAAATTTTAAACTTACTACCTTTTTCCTCGTAAATGCGTAGAGGTATTAAATTGAAATAAATAAATAAACATACTACAACTTTTGCTTGTTATAGTTTTGTACGGAGCCCTCGGTGCGCGAGTCCGACTCGCACTTGGCCGGTTTTTTTCGTATAGAATACGCTAAAATAAGCTTGTTTAATTTGAGAAACTTTTCTCTATAAAATAAAAAATGGCCGTGATAATGGACTTTGAACTTGTATATATGTAAAAGCGTGTTTAATTCGACAAACTTTTCTCTAAAATCAAAAATGGCCGAGATAAATGGACTTTGAACTTGTATATATTTTGGACTTCAAAATAAAACCATCGACGGGACGTCATTATAACGTGTACTTTTTATGATTATTCTGTACAGAATACGCTAAAATAAGCGTGTTTTATTTGAGAAACTTTTCTCTAAAATCAAAAATGGCCGAGGTAATAGACGTTGAACATGTATATAATTAGGATTTCGAAAAAAAATCATCGACGGGACGTCATTATAACATGTACTTTTTATGATTTTTCCATATAGAATACGCTAAAATAAGCGTGTTTTACTTACAAAACTTTTCTCTAAAATAAAAAATGGCCGAGATAATGGTCTCTGAAGTTGTATATAATTTGGACTTCGAAAAAAACCATCGACGGAACTTCATTAAAACGTGTTCTTTTTATGATTATTCCGTATAAAGTATGCTAAAATAAGTGTGTTTTATTTGAAAAACTTTTCTTTATAATCATAAATGGCCGAGATAATGGACTTTGAACTTGTATATCGAGCCGTCATTATAACGTGTACTTTTTATGATTTATTTTTCCGTTATGAATACGCTAAAATAAGCGTGTTTTACTTAAGAAACTTTTCTCTTAAATCAAAAATGTCCGAGATAATGGTCTCTGAACTTGTATATAATTTGGACTTCGAAAAAAACCATCGACGGAACTTCATTAAAACGTGTACTTTTTATGATTATTCCGTATAAAGTATGCTAAAATAAGTGTGTTTTATTTGAAAAACTTTTCTTTATAATCATAAATGGCCGAGATAATGGACTTTGAACTTGTATATCGAGCCGTCATTATAACGTGTACTTTTTATGATTTATTTTTCCGTTATGAATACGCTAAAATAAGCGTGTTTTACTTAAGAAACTTTTCTCTTAAATCAAAAATGGCCGAGATAATGGACTTTGAACTTGTATATTATTTGGATTTCGAAAAAAACCATCGACGGGACGTCATTATAACTTTTCTCTCAAATCAAAAATGGCCGAGATAATGGACTTTGAACTTATATATTATTTGGATTTCGAAAAAAAACCATCGACGGGACGTCATTATAACATGTACTTTTTATGAGTTTTCCATATAGAATACGCTAAAATAAGCGTGTTTTATTTAAAAAAACTTTTCTCTCAAATCAAAAATGGCCGTGATAATGGACTTTGAACTTATATATTATTTGGATTTCGAAAAAAAACCATCGACGGGACGTCATTATAACATGTCCTTTTTATGATTTTTCCATATAGAATACGCTAAAATAAGCGTGTTTTATTTAAAAAACTGCTCTAAAATCAAAAAACCGGCCAAGTGCGAGTCGGACTCGCGCACCGAGGGTTCCGTACAAACCTATAACAAGCAAAAGTTGTAGTATGTTTATTACTAATTTCAATTTAATACCTCTACGCGTTTACGAGGAAAAACGTAGTAAGTTTAAAATTAAAAAAAATAGTTTTGGTATGATTTTACTAAAAATGTCTACTTTTCGTAATTTTTCCTCTATCTGTGCTATATGAAGTTTCTTCGTGACAAGTTTCAAGTTTCTGAGTTTACGCGAAGTACCCTTTAGGTTTTGAGTTTCTTGCGAGTACTCAGTTTCAAAATATGCGACTTAAATTGCTATTTCTTTTGATTGGTATGACATAAAAGTTTGGTTTTGCTACATCAGAAAGGTCCTGTAGCCCTGAATATTTGACATTAATTTAAATTTAATACCTCTACGCGTTTACGAGGAAAAAGGTAGTAAGTTTAAAATTAAAAAAAATATGTTTTTGTATGATTTTACTAAAAATGTCTACTTTTTGTAATTTTTCCATTGTCTATGCTATATGATGTTGCTTTGTGCCAAATTTCAAGTTTCTGAGTTCACGGGAAGTACCCCGTAGGTTTTGCGAGTGCTGAAAAACTATAAAATTTGCAGCATAAACGACTGTATCTTTTGATTGCGTTTTATTTTCTTATAAGTTTTATTTTTTCACAGCTCCAAGGGACAATAGACCTGAATATTTAATATAAATTTGCTGCAGCTTGATACCTCCACGCGTTCCTGAGAAAAATGGTCTTGACAGACAGACGGACAGATGGACAACAAAGTGATCCTATAAGGGTTCCGTTTTTTCCTTTCGAGGTACGGAACCCTAAAAATGGCAGAGGTAATGAACTCTGAACTTGTTCCTCCTTTTTGTAAAGGGTCGGCAACGCGCATGTGACACCTCTGGTGTTCCAGGCATCTATATATAAAATGACAAAATAAAAACAAAATACAGACGAAAAGAAAAAACAAAAGTAAAAAACACTCGGTTAGAACGGAAGTAATTTTATTTAATTTTTGATTTTTTCGTAATTAGTCGTTTTTGAATTTTTTGAAATTTTTGAGAAATTTTTTATTTTTGAGATTTTTGAGATTTTTGTGATTTTTTGAGATTTTTGAGATTTTTGAGATTTTTGAAATTTTTGAGATTTTTGAAATTTTTGAGATTTGAGATTTTTGAGCTTTTTGAGCTTTTTGAGCTTATGAGCTTTTTGAGATTTTTGAGATTTTTGAGCTTTCTGAGACTTTTGAGATTTTTGAGATTTTTGAGATTTTTGCGATTTTTGCGATTTTTGAGCTTTTGAGATTTTTGAGATTTTTGAGCTTTTTGAGATTTTTGAGATATTTGAGATTTTTGTGATTTTTGTGATTTTTGTGATTTTTGTGATTTTTGTGATTTTTGTGATTTTTGTGATTTTTGAGATTTTGAGATTTTTGAGATTTTTGAGATTTTCGAAATTATAGAAATTTTTTAACTTGACTTTTTTCACTTTGTCACTTCTCACTTTCACTTCACTTTGTTCTATTTTTCATTTTTTTTGTTTCATTCCATTTCACATGTTTCTCAATGCTTTTTCGTGACGGTCACGTGACTTTTTTTCGCCTAGCCCCCCATCCGCGAACCGTCCGATAAGGAACTTCGTTCCAATAAAACAGAACTAAATAAAAATATTACGTTGCGTTTTCTACCCATAATTCACGATGCTTGAAATAAACTTATATAGATGTCATATACAAAGGAAAAAGTGACCTAGGCCTCCGGTGCCCAGGGCTGGGATCGAACCGGCGTCTTCTGCATTCGCGGCAGACGCCTTTACCACTCGGCCACCCGGGTCACAGCTGCACCGGTCGAATTTTTCCGTGTATATGCAATCTTTGTAAATGCTCAGGCGCATTTTAGCCAATCATCTAAGGTAGAACATTATGAGTCCGTACCTCCAATCCGAACTCGTAGGAGTTAATTGAAAGCGAGAGAGATGGCGCTGCCCCCAGTACAACTGAAGAACAAATCAAATTATTTTAATAAATATTTTGATTTGTTTATTTTAAGTAGACACACTACTATATAAATCATAAACTTATATAGATGTCATATACAAAGGAAAAAGTGACCTAGGCCTCCGGTGCCCAGGGAAGATGCTTGAAATCTTCGAAAATGTACTCAACAGTCTAGTCAAAACACAAACAAAGCGGCTACCGCTCAAAAAGGTACGTATTGGCGAGACACGCACGAGTTCATTGCCCTACTCGCCGGCTTTCCGCGACTCGCTCCTCCGCTCAGTTCCTTTGTCGAGTATGTCAACTTTATCACCCCGCGCGCGCCTCCGTGAGCAAGTACCTACATCGTAACAGCTAAGATGCCAGCGCCTGGTTGACCCATGGATTAGCTTGTTAAGAAGCGAGCCGGGGGTCTACTTCTAGTGGTCATTACAGAAGTAAGCCGAACAGGCGTACCATCAAGGTCACGCGCTATAGTTAAGAAGATTTCCTCTGAACGCAAATATTGTTTCTGTTTAATTTTAGACGAAATATCATTGATGAAAGTGACACAAATTGAAATATCTACTTTAAAATCCCTTTTTGATTATTAGAATGTGAACTCTGATGACTTTAATAATTTATTAAAACGATAACAGCCTAAAAATACGAAATTACCAAGAAACTTAAATTTCATTGCTTAATTTGACACATATTGATTTTATTGACATATTTTGAGGTGATGATATAGTTAATCCTTACTTTATGAACTCTAATTTTTTATACGTAGTTTTTTAGCGTTGTCATACTATATAAAATTGCACTCGACGTAAATGACACAAACTAGTTTTGTACAACAATAAAACTGTTCTAAATACAAAACAGTTATATTTTCTAACTCTAATATTCTTTTACTCAAGTTATGGCAAGCTAAAAAAGTTAACCTCAAATTATTGAATTACAAAAAAAGCACCAATTGAATATGACACAAAACGCACTGAAAGATTCTCATGTACACACTGTATTTCCAACTTCAATAATAAGTGACTTTAGAATTTTCGAAACTTAACCCTCAAAATATTGCCAACGAGACGGGACTAGTAGCCGTCGTTGGCGTCCATGGCACAACCTTTTGATATCGTCTACAGCCGACTGTGGCGGTCAATAGGTTAAGCTCCCTACGTGTTGGGGAACCACCGTGTGTAGACCGAACTGACCTAAGTTGGATTTTATTTTTCATCTTCCCCCTTCATTTTTTCCGGCATTATTTCAGAGCTCCGGCTTGGATAACCGACCAGCCAGTGTAAATGGCAATTCGCATGCTCATTCTTCATCACATCACATATAGATACCAGATACTGGAAATTAAAGGGGGGAGGGTGAAAAACATAGACCAACATGGGTCAGTTCTAGTTGCACAGGGTGGTTACACATGTAGGGAGCTTAAATACCACAAGCCATCCGGTTGCCTTGCAGACACTGAAACTATGTGTCATCTCTGAATAATATGGCTAATGAGTTTTTATGGAATGTTAAGGAATTATTTTTAAAGGGTTTAGCAGGCTAAGGAAGGACGTGTGGCCCCTGTGAGGAAAAGTTGAATTAGTAAATGTCAATTGTTTGTCGCCTCATAACTAGTAATCACTCCAACTTTCAGCCCTCTATCTTGAACTGTCTCAGAGATAATGTCAAAAATGTATTTTTTTAACAATTTTTTCAAACTCGTATATCTCCTAATCCATAGCAGCTAAAGCGTTGAAACAAAATCACAGCTACGTAGTTTGAGTGGGAGTATACCCTATAATTTTATTAATATTTTATACGTGAAAAATAAAAGAAATAAATGTCAATTTATTTTTTGACAGCTCTTTCCAACACGTTTTTTTGAAAGTACAATTATGAAAAAAATCACGTAAATTGCTTATAGTATTAGCTACTAGCATACAAAAAATCAATTGATTATATTTGGTGCAACCAGGGACCGGAAAACCCCTTCATTTGATTAATCGTTTCGATAGGGTAACCCTATTAAAGTCTTACCCTAATGATAGGGTTACCCTATCATTGGGTTACCCTATCGATATGGAAATCATTTTGAATAGGCTTAACCCTTTTCAATGTGGTTTCCGAGTCGAATGGGGTAAAGATAGCTTTAATATTTACCGCTTACCCTATCATAGGGCTACCCTTTTCCTGTCTCTTTTCCACGCAGGCAGGCGGTTCTATCTTTCTCATTTGAAATGGAACAGGAGAGGTGGCGGCGGAACAAATTGAGTAAATATAAGATTTGCTGTCGTTTATTCATTCTGGAAAAGTCACACTCACAGTCCAGTCCTCTGCTCACGTACACAACTTTCAATTAAAGAATTTCTGTTAAAGAAATGTGTCTTACGTTCAGTTTATTTTTGCATAGTTCGCACGTACTGATGAGATGGGCAATAATTATTTTGAATAAGAATAAAAACACAATTTTTATTCATATTCAAATCGATTTGACAAAAACCAATATTCATCCTCCTAGAGTTTGTCCCGGCTTTTGCCACGACTCAGTTGAGCCTGTGGTCCGCTTGGCAACCTAATCCCATGAATTGGCGTACGCATTGGTAGTCGTTTTCAGCTAATTATGGGATATACGATTTTTTAAGCTCACATTGTCATTCACATTATAAATATTATTTGAAAAGGGGTATTTACCATGTATATTAGCGTTATTGGGCACCCGATATTTCGGGTGCGAGGTAAATACCCCGTTTCAAATAATTAATATTTATAATTAGGGGATGTAATTTCGAAAATTATTTCTTTTTTATAATCCAAGGTTATATACTTTTTACTGAAAAATAGTCATGGTAGTTATTTTCGGTTAATTATTCGGGGTGTATAAATTATATCTGTTTTAAAATTCAAGACAGACTGGTTTTTTTATTATTATTATTATACACGGTGAATCTGAGTAACCCGAAAGATTTCAACCATAAATTCCTGAAGTCATAAGGAGTAATAAATGTTTTACGAATTTAGGTCGATTTCGCAAAAAAATTTTATTTTTTCATTTTTCAGATTTTTAAAATGCTTTTGAACATAAAAACATAAGTGTTATTGGTAAAACTGTCAATTAAAATAAATTAGTACATTTTGGCCACGACCACTCTGTAAAGAGTGTAACGACAAAGAAGAAGAACTCTGAAACTAGGCTAATTCCAGAAAAGTTTATACGACATTTTAGTCTCAGTCAGTTATTTATCAGTATCAGGAATTTATGGTTAAAATCTGTCGGGATACTCAGATTCACCATGTATATAATTTTTTTTTTTCATTTTATATTTTAAAAAATTCAGTGTATAATATTTTTGTTAATTTTATTTGTTTTTTTTATTTTTTTTTTTCGTTTTTTTTTTTCCGTTTTATTTTCGTTTTATTTTCATTTTTTTTCCGTTTTATTTTCGTTTCGTTTTCGTTTCGTTTTCTTTTCGTTTTCGTTTCGTTTCGTTTTCGTTTCGTTTTCGTTTCGTTTTCGTTTCGTTTTCGTTTCGTTTTCGTTTCGTTTTCGTTTCGTTTTCGTTTCGTTTTCGTTTCGTTTTCGTTTCGTTTTCGTTTCGTTTTCGTTTCGTTTACGTTTCGTTTTCGTTTCGTTTTCGTTTCGTTTTCGTTTCGTTTTCGTTTCGTTTTCGTTTCGTTTTCGTTTCGTTTCGTTTTTATTTTTATTTTCGTTTTTATTTCCGTTTTTATTTCCGTTTTTATTTTCGTTTTTATTTTCGTTTATTTTCGTTTTATTTTCGTTTTTATTATAATTGTACAACAAGTGCATAAAACGTACGATTTTACGTGGTTTAAAAGTCGAGTGTAAACTGGGTTTTATGGACGAGGGTTACATTCTAATTTTCACTTCATTTGCGAGGAAATTATTTATCGGTAATCGTAAAACAATTTCAAGTTCTAACAAAAATATTACAATGAAAACAAATATGATTCCAACCAATTAATTTTTTAATATATTTTTTTGAATTTTTAAAATGTGAATTTAGAAATTTTCTACCAAGTCATCAAAACATTTCGGGGCATTTCTAAACTATTATCAACTCCTATTTTATTTGATTTCATTTATTTAATTATAGAATACACGCAATTCAAATAATTATAGCAATACTCAGATAGAATTAGCGGAAAAATCATAAAAAGTACAGTCAATTCCTATTGGACGGGAAAAAAATTGTTTGTATAGATCAAAGTGTCAGGAATTGATATCAATAAAATTTATAAGTGATCAATATTGGGCGCTAAGGTGCCAAAAAAATGGTAAAAACCAGTTTTTCGCTTCTAGAGGAAAAACTACGGGTCGGACCAAAAATAGTTAAATGTAACAAATGTGCGCAATTATAAAACAAAGAGAATGAGCCTCGGTAGAGCAAAATCGGTCCAGAGGATCGTCCGCAATTCGTAAAAAAACACATTTTTTTTGCAAATATTGTAAATTCAATAACTCGCGTTCCGGAAGTGCTGGAGAGCTGAAATTTGAATATGATGTCAGTTTTGTTGTCGTCTAACTACAGTTAATTTTTCAAATTAAAATATTGTAAACTTTTTGCAAACCGTCGACTTTTGCAAAAAGTGACCTTTTTTTAAATCGATTGGGAGGGTATTTTAATTTTCGAAAAACGTTATAATTTCGGTTTCTATGCATTAACGAGGAGTTGAACTACAAATTTCCAAATTTACATATCATTTGACAAGGAATAAACTTGTTTAAATAGGTGCCATTTGTAATAATGCTTCATTTCTCTTAAAATTAAAACCAGGTTTAGCTGACCTCTTCTGCCCTAGTAATTATTCTTATACAAAGGTCAACTTACACTGGATAATTTTTTTTCACATTAATTATAGCAAAATAATAATAAAAATAGTCAATTTTAGTCTAAGAGTGTAAAATAATTTTGTCCAGCTAGATCGGGCGTTTGGGCCATAGTGCGTCGCCGCCGCGCGCGCAAAAACTGCCTGAACTTCATAGATTATTTAAACAACTTTATTCTTTGTCAAATGATTTGTAAACTTGGAAATTTGTAGTTCAACTCCTCCTTAATGCATAGAAAAAAGTTTGCAAAAAGTTTACAACATTTTCATTTGAACATTTAACTGTAGTTAGAAGACCACAAAACTGACATCATATTCAAATTTCAGCTCTCCAGAACTTTCGGAACGCGAGTTATTGAATTTACAATATTTGCAAAAAAAACGTGTTTAACCAGTGTAAGTTGACCTTTGTATACGAATAATTACTAGGGCAGAAGTGTTCAGCTAAACTTGGTTGTGTAATTTTAAGAGAAATGAAGCATTATTACAAATGTCACCTAAAAAAATTCATAATTAACTTAAACTATTTATATTTAAGTATTTTAATTCTGCTATTCTTATATTTTAGATGCCATTTGCAATAATGCTTCATTTCTCTTAAAATTAAATAACCATGTTTAGCTGACCTCTTCTGCCCTAGTAATTATTCTTATACAAAGGTCAACTTACACTGGATAATTTTTTTTCACATGAATTATAGAAAAATAATAATAAAAATAGTCAATTTTAGTCTACGAGTGTAAAATAATTTTGTCCAGCTAGATCGGGCGTTTGGGCCATAGTGCGTCGCCGCCGCGCGCGCAAAAAGTGCCTGATTTTCATAGATTATTTAAACAACTTTATTCTTTGTCAAATGATTTGTAAACTTGGAAATTTGTAGTTCAACTCCTCCTTAATGCATTGAAATCAAAATTATAACGTTTTTCGAAAATTAAAATACTCTCCCAGTCGATTTAAAAAAAGGTCACTTTTTGCAAAATTTGACGGTTTGTAAAAACATTTTCATTTGAACATTTAACTAGTTAGAGGACCACAAAACTGACATCATATTCTAATTTCAGCTCTCCAGAACTTTCGGAACGCGAGTTATTGAATTTACAATATTTGCAAAAAAAAAAACGTGTTTTACCAGTGTAAGTTGACCTTTGTATAAGAATAATTACTAGGGCAGAAGAGGTCAGCTATACTTGGTTGTATAATTTTAAGAGAAATGAAGCATTATTACAAATGGCACCTAAAAAAATTATAATTAACTTTAAGTATTTTAATTCTGCTATTCTTATATTTTAGATGCCATTTGCAATAATGCTTCATTTCTCTTAAAATTAACAAACCATGTTTAGCTGACCTCTTCTGCCCTAGTAATTATTCTTATGCAAAGGTCAACTTACATTGGTACTTTTTTTCACATTGCGGACGATCCTCTAAACAGATTTTGCTCTACTGGGGCTCATTCTCTTTGTTTTTTTATTGCGCACATTTGTTACATTTAACTATTTTTTGTCGGAGCCGTAGTTTTTCCTCTAGAAGCGAAAAACTGGTTTTTACCATTTTTACCATTTTTTTGGCACCTTAGCGCCCAATATTCACTTTTAAATTTTATTGGTATCAATTCCTGACACTTTGATCTATACAACAAAAAATTCTTATCCAATAGGAATTGTCTGGGCCAGAAAGCTTATTCTATCTGAGTACAAGAATATAATAAAAGAACAAGTTTCAGTATTCTACGAAATTTTACTGTTCAATTAAATTGTGCAATATATTTTGACTCTGTTTGGCTGTTGAGCCACATTCTTGGTCTTAGAAGAAAATTTTTCTTTATGCCCTAGAGCTTAAAATGCGATTTTATATCGTCCACGCACGATTTAAAGTCGAACTTTACGAACATGAGAAGTGAAAAGAGTATATCTGCCTACCGTGGATTTTAAAACAGATATAATTTTTGCTGGGCATAAGGGAAACTACGCCTTATTGGGATTAGGTCCAGTTTCCACACGATGTTTTCTTACACCGAAAAACCCAGAATACATTCTTATACGCGGAACATTATTTAAAATAAAAAGCATGATTAAATAATTCTGTTAAGAATCAATTATTTTTATTACATTTTCTCGCATATGAATTAGTCCCGACGAAATTATTTTGAATCATTTTACGGGAAAAAATCAACGTAAGTTTATTCTTACGATATTTTTTTCAAATAATCATTTTATTCTTGATTGTCCAACAATGACTGATATTGATCGTTTCATTATACTAGAAGTATCGGTGAACGGCGTCACATTTTGCTGGAGCCTTTGAAACAAAGTACTACCTATAACTAGAATAACACCAAATTATATATTTTAACACTTCACAATATGCATTTGATTTTGGTTCCTATAAGCCTGGGTCTAAGATTCAATCGACTCGAGCCGTCACGCTCGAATGGCAAGAACAAAAACACCGGCACCACACAACGATCTTTTAGCGCACTTACAAGCAATAATAGCGTCTAGATCAAAGGCGTAAGTACGAAAACATACGCAAAAAGATTCTTGTTTGTCTGTAGGCTCGCTCGTGCCGCCAACCGGCAGCGCTTAGCTCGTAGGATGCTCGAATAATAAATAAGCCAAATGTATTGGTCACAGAGTTTAAAATAGCTTAATCGCATTTGAAAAACCCTATCTGATAGGGAAACCATATGCTGGGTTGTAACCACTTACCCGAATTAACTGTATTGACATGGTTAGCCTTTCGTTCGGGTAAGTAAAATGATATGCTTACCGAATTGATAGGGTTTTTAAAAACAACTCTATCAAATACCCAATCTAATACCCCTTTAATGGTTACCGGTTCCGGTCCCTGGGTGCAACATACTGTAAAAAAAAAACTAACGTAAGTATTCAAGTATCAAGAGTAGGCTTCTGAACTGAAACTTCGTTTTTAAGTTTTTTGTTTGTTGCCTAGCAACAAAGGGTGTATTGTTTTTAATTTGACGTATGACTGTCAAAAAAGATCACTGAACTACTGCTGTGTTAGCATTTGTAACTAATTTTACTAACTACTAAATCAACGAAACGACGGATGTGCTATATGTTTATTATTTTATAAACAAAATTAATTGGTTTCATTATAGTAGGTACACGTATTAACATAACGAAATAAATAACTCATTAGAGCAGATATCACAATATAAGTCACTTAGATAATGACTATCGTAATATTCGTCGTCCCAGGTATAGAACAATGTTATCCTGCAGTCATCGCAATATCCTTTTAACATAATATTTTCGTCAGAGAGCGATATCTCAATATCTGGTAAAGACTGTAAAAACAGTTGCTTCGCTATTAACTGTGGCAAGTTGAGCCGAAATATTTTTGATTTTATGATTTCCATCTGAAAGAATGTATATACATGAAGTTTCTGTTTTATTTTATTTACATTTAAAGCTTACTTTCGCCATTATGGAAAAATCGGACTCCTCTTCTACATAACGTGTTGTATATTCCCTTAAACAATCCACTATTATGTTAAATGTGCTAGCGTATAAACTAAGCGTTTGTCGATTCCGAGTAACATAACATTAGACATTATGATTTATTAGGTATGAGCTATCTTTAAATTATACAATACTATTATACAATTTATACGCTAGCACAATTAACATAATAGTGAATTGTTTAAGGGAATATACAACACGTTATGTAGAAGAGGAGTCCGATTTTTCCATAATGGCGAAAGTAAGTTTTAAATGTAAATAAAAAAATAAAAACGGAAACTTCATGTATATACATTCTTTCAGATGGAAATCATAAAATCAAAAATATTTGGGCTCAACTTGCCACGGTTAATAGCGAAGCATCTGTTTTTACAGTCTTTACCAGTATTGAGATATCGCTCTCTGACGAAAATGTTATGTTAAAAGGATATTGCGATGACTGCAGGATAACATTGTCCTATACCTGGGACGACGAATATTACGATAGTCATTATCTAAGTGACTTATATTGTGATATCTGCTCTAATGAGTTATTTAATTCGTTATGTTAATACGTGTACTATAATGAAACCAATTAATTTTGTTTACGTCACACCTGGCCATAACGTAAGTTTTGCCGCACGCTACGCGTACGGTAAAACTCGCATTATGGCCAGATGGAGACGTAAAATTGTGTACTCACCACGGGCAGTAAAAAAGAAAGCCCTCTATCGCATATTTACAACCCTCGCCTGCGGCTCGGGTCACAAATACCTGCGATTTCGGGCTTTCTTTCTTTTACAGTCCTTGGTAAGTAATGTACTATTATAAAATAATAAACACAGCAAAATAGCACATCCGTCGTTTCGTTGATTTAGTAGTTAGTAAAATTAGTTACACAGCAGTAGTTCAGTGACCTTTTTTGACAGTCATACGTCAAATTAAAAACAATACACCCTTTGTTGCTAGGCAACAAACATAAAACTTAAAAACGAACTTTCAGTTCAGAAGCCTACTCTTGATACTTGAATACTTTCGTTAGTTTTTTTTTTTACAGTATGTTGCACCAAATATAATCAATTGATTTTTTGTATGCTAGTAGCTAATACTATAAGCAATTTACGTGATTTTTTTCATAATTGTACTTTCAAAAAAACGTGTTGGAAAGAGCTGTCAAAAAATAAATTGACATTTATTTCTTTTATTTTTCACGTATAAAATATTAATAAAATTATAGGGTATACTCCCACTCAAACTACGTAGCTGTGATTTTGTTTCAACGCTTTAGCTGCTATGGATTAGGAGATATACGAGTTTGAAAAAATTGTTAAAAAAATACATTTTTGACATTATCTCTGAGACAGTTCAAGATAGAGAGCTGAAAGTTGGAGTGATTACTAGTTATGAGGCGACAAACAATTGACATTTACTAATTCAACTTTTCCTCACAGGGGCCACACGTCCTTCCTTAGCCTGCTAAACCCTTTTACTACTTTTTGCTGTGTATGTAATGTAATGAATTTATAAAAAAGGTTAAAATTACATTCAAACCGCCAGTGCACCGGATTTCTCTGATCAAACACTGAGAATGTGATGTACTTCATGTCAGTTACATCACTGGCACAGGAGACCAAGGCATCAGGGCATCCGTCTCTACCAAGACGCACATAACCATTGGACCAGGAGAGCCAGAACTTGCGGTACTCTTCTGCACTTAGGATCCCGGGGGTGTCTGCTGATTCACGGTGACGACTGGCCATCTTTTTGATCCAGCATCGCTGTCCTTCACCCAAAACTATCTAAACAGGTATAGAACAGGTATTCTTTATACAAAATGGTGCAAATGTAGGATTTAATGACCTTAGTTAAGTACTTATTGAGACTATGTTTGTTTTTCTGATCTAAAAACCTTTCTTAGGTTGACAGTAGCAACTTGACAATTTTATGAGTTAAATACCTAATCAAAAATGATACCCAAGAACATAGTCTAGCTCTCAACTAATGTCTATATAATCAATTAAGGTACCTATACAAAAATTCATCAAACTGAATGATTAACAGGAACATAAAAAAAGTTTGCCTTTTACATTGTAAAACCTTTTATAAAATTTAAGGTATTAGGCGAATCCACACCTAACGCACCCCTCGCGAGGAAATTGTCGAGCGAGGCAGGTCAGCTAGTGTGGACGTGCCTCGGCCGAGGCAAACGCACGCGCGGCCGCAATGCCTCGGGTGAGGCTTGTCCACACTAGCCGGTGCATCAGGTAATAGATCCGCCTATTAATTCAAGAAGTAAATATAATAGCAAAATGTTAGGTATTTTACCTACCCAAAAGTCGCAGTTGTTGGCCGGTCTCCGAGACAAGCCCAAGGCGGCATTGCCTGACGCTTTGATTTCAAATGCCAGGGCATTGCTTGTGATCTTGTAGAATGTATTGAGATGTTTCGGCCAAGTTGTAATCTCTAAATATTATTGTCCTTATTAGCATACATATAAAGTAAACACTGTTGTAATTAAATTTCTATAAATTATAACTCACCCACTAAATCACCCATGTATGCAATAATAAACAAGTCAAAGAGCGTATTACTAGGAACCTAGAAAAATTTAAAAACCTAGATGGCTTTTATGTAACTAACTTACTTCCAAGAACTGGAAGTTCTGAGCCTCATGAAAAGTCTCATGCAAAATTGGCTTTTTTATTGGAAATACGAAACTGACTGAAATAAACTTTTTCAACCGCAACTAACGTGAAAATAGAACATTAAAAACGTTGGTGGTTTAAGTTATTTCATAAATATGCGAAGACGGAGACCATTTATCATTTTTGTTATGTTGATGTCAAAAAGAGAGACAAATTGACAAGTTAAGTGAGTAACACTGACAGTGACAGAACTAGGGATGTACCTCAAAAAAATAAAAAACGAGTAGTGTATCAGTTATTTTATATTAGTATAAAATCCCACGACACTGAACCTAGTTCGATAAGTCTCCTATAAGATATATATAATTAGTCACGTCTTTAATGGGGGAATACGAAATGCCGATGCCCCAATGCAAAAAAGTGGCACCGTATTTTAATTTTTTTTTTTAATTAAAAAAATCCGGTTTCTCAGTTTCTCCTAGATTTCCTTTGTTCCTCGAAGCAGGGGAGGAGTAGGGCTACACGAAAATGCGGTGCTGCAAGCCCCCGTGCGTGGCCTTGTCAGTGGCAGTAGCATCAAAAGTTTGCAGATGTATGCCAAAACAAAGCGCCTGATCTTTTAAAATATAATATCATTTTAATAACGTAACATCTTGTTGCAGTTCAGGCGCTAGGTTTAGGTTACATATAGGGTTGCCAGACGTACTATAATATATAGTATTGTACTATATTCTGCTTCTGTGTACTTTACGATATACGAACTGCATAAAGTACGCTAAAATACTATATTTTAAACTTAAATTCAAATATCACAAGTTGACGTTAAAATTACATATTTTTTTCCGCACGCATCCTTAAAAAAAGTGACAGTGACATGGGACATGACACATTCATTATGCAGTCTGTGGACTCTGTGGTGGTGCTGGTGGGAAACGAAATCCGTTGTTTCGACGTTTGTTTTGGCGCTCGCGAAAAGTTGTTGAATTCGTGATGTAATTAACAATTTGTAATAGGTCGTGTTTTGTATCCCGTATAAGAACATTTGATATAACCTGGCTATTGCATAGCGCAGACATGGAAAGTGACTTGAGTGATAATGACAAAGAAAGTGTATCTAAGCCGTCGACGCCTAAACCACCAAGTGCAAAAGCGTCTTCAAAAATACAAACCAGGAAGGGAAAAAGATTTCCCTTGGTTACAAGAAAATAAAAACAACCAATATTCTGCGAAATGCATAACATGTGGAGTTTCATTTATGATTGAGGGTAATGCAGTTACAATTTTAGATGTTTTTACATTAATGACAGATTTAAAAAGAAATTTGACTAAAAGGCAAACTGATCAATTTTATGGATTTATAACCATGAAAAAAATTGATAAAATGGAACAATCTTACCCAGATGAAGAAATAAAAAACAAGATTTTAAGAAATTTTATGCTGTTCATAAATAAGGCAATAAACTATTTGGAACAATGGTTCGATTTTGACACCAATAATTGGTTGTCCCCCTTATATTTGATGATATTCTTAATTGTTAATATAGCAAACACATTAAATATTACAGAAAAGCTGAATATGGGTGATTTATATAACGAAATAAATTTACTAAATGATGTACGAGAATTAATGATATCAGATATTCAAGTTATGTCAACTGCAGACAAATGGAAAACAATTCTTAGGAAAGAAGTTACTTCCTTTAAAACCTTATTTAAAATTGTATCCATGCTGTTATCTGTGCCCGCCAGCTCTGCATTCACAGAAAGAGTGTTTTCTGTCATGAATGCAAAGTGGCGGGATGACAGAAATAAAGCGTCTCTGAAATTAATAAAAAATGAGCTGCTTATTTATTTCAATTTAACTGCGCCATGCCTAGAAGCAATTAATATATTTAAAAACCGGCCAAGAGCGTGTCGGGCCACGCTCAGTGTAGGGTTCCGTAGTTTTCCGTCCGTCACAGTAAGTGTCCTCACTTAAGAGTTAATAACACCGCCATGTAGGATATGATATGAGAGTTCCACGTACAGCGACATCTATCGGCAAATTAAGTAAACTATTGCGCGCGAGCTTAAAGTATGGAAGATGATTTTTATGGAATAATTCTTTATTGCGTGAACCGATTTTCACCGTTTTTACTTTATTTGAAAGCACGTCATTTCATTGTAATTTTGTAGAAATTACAGGTACAATAAACACCTGCTTATACGGTTAAATTACAAACTTAGTTCAGAAATTATTTTGTATTTTTTTTTCAAAAACTATTCATCCTATCAAGTTCAAAATAATTTTCCTAGAAAGTTTTTATAAAGTTCTACTTTTGAGATTTTTTTCATATTTTTAAAACTTATGGTTCAAAAGTTAGAGGGGGGGGGGACGCATATTTTTTTACTTCTGGAGCGATTATTTCCGAAAATATTTACATTATCGAAAAATGATTTTAGTAAACCCCTATTCATTTTTAAATACCTATCCAACAATATATCACACGTTAGGGTTTAAATGAAAAAAAAAAATCACTCCCCACTTTACGTATAGGGGAGGTACCCTAATAAATAAAAAAAATCCACTTTTTATTTTACCACTTTGTCGGCGTGATTGATATACATATTAGTACCAAATTTCAGCTTTCTAGTGCTAACGGTCACTGAGATTATCCGCGGACGGACGGACGGACGGACGGGCAGACATGGCGAAACTATAAGGGTTCCTAGTTGACTACGGAACCCTAAAAATGATAAATTCTTATAATCTCAAACTGAAAATATCAAAAAATATGTAAGTAATAAGGACCAATAAAGAAGTACTTTATTTTTTCTGGGTGTACTTTATTTTTTGATTCTTTACACCGCCAAATACTATATATTGAAAAAATAAATCTGGCAACCCTAGTTACATACCATCTTGTTTTTAAGTGTTTTTGTTATAAAAAGATCAGGCGCGTGACAGTTGACTAGTCGCTTACGTCTGTAGACCGCATTAGGTTTTAGCCACTTTTAAACTGGTATTAGACATTACAATTGTAGGGCCCAATCTGTCAAGTTGGGAGGTGTAATAAGAGGTAGGGCCCTTAGGGATCTGAAGGAGGGGAGGGAGAGACAGAGTACACAACAGATTGGGCTCTACAAATTGCAATGTCTAATACCAGTTTAAAATCGAAACAAAAAGGGCGCTAATTTTGGTGGTTTGGGCGCTGGTGGTTCAAGTCTAGCTGGAGATCCCCACCTGAGCTGTATGTACCTTTGACATTGAGTCTTGTGAAAATTATACAGGCTGTTTGATCGCTACGTGCAAAGGTTTAAGGAGGTGATAGACGAGGTATTTTTGAACAATTCTAGCCATATATGTCTTAGACGAAAAGTGATAAAAAAAAATATTTTGAAATTTTAAGAATTTTAGAAAAAAGTTCAGAATTTGGCAGATACGAGTTAATAGTGCCCGAATACGCGTTAGTTTGTAAACACTATCTTTTGTTTCCGATAGTTTATTGTAAGTCAGACCAAATAAAGCTACTTTTAAGTGTATTCATGACCTCTAAAACAAATGGAGGCATACGAACCTTTAAAAAAAATCGTAGGTTGACACGAGCATAATTTTGATGTGCTATAAAAAAAATTAAAAAAAATATATTTGAATGTTCAAACATTTTTGAAAACTTGCCTATTTACTGTTCTTTCTTTAGAGGTATCAGTCATTCATATCGCTTGTCAAATTTCTGAGTTACGGAATAAAAACCAAAGTTAGGGAGCACTTTTAATAAAACTACATGAACTTTAATTTTAAAACTTTAGTAACAAAATCAAAGCAAAAACTTAAATCACATGTTCAAAATGTAAACCATGGTTTCTTATACAGGAACGGGCCCTTTTCCGCACTTCTGTGGTAGTTATTTTTAGTTGCATCTCCTCCCTCATGATGACAAAAGCTTCGCGAATCCTTGTTATTAACTCGTCTTTTGTTGCGATTTCTGAGGTGTACACAAGTCCTTTGGCCCGTCCCCAAACAAAAAAGTCCAAAGGAGTTAAGTCGGGGGATCGAGCGGGCCAAGGAATGGGTCCATCTCTACCGATCCAGCACTCCGGAAAACAGTCGTTAAGGTATTCTCTCACAGCCAAAGTCCAATGTGCTGGGCAGCCGTCTTGCTGAAATATGATTTCTCTTTCCGCTTCTAATGGTACTCCGGCTTCTTCTAGGAGGATAGGAAGATCGTTTTGTAAGAACTGGAGATAATTGGGTCCGTTCAAATTATCGGGAAGAAAATGTGGCTCGATCAAAGTTCTGCCAATTACTCCAGCCGACACGTTAACTGAAAACTTCTCTTGAAAGGAGACCTGCATCTTCCAATGAGGATTTGCGCCCTTGTCAGCCCATTCATGAAGGTTATGCAGGTTAGTTTGTTATCCCCTCTCTTGAAAACTTTGACTCATCTGTCCAAATGATAGATTTTAAAAATGACGCGTCGTCAATGTCGCTGTTTAATAAGAATCTGCAGAACTGTATTTGTCGCCCGGGATCTCCTTCTTCTAAACCCTGCACCCCCACCCCTCGAAAAGGATATTTTTTCTCTTTATGCATCGTGTTCCAAACCTTCCATGTCGATATGTTAAGGTTTTGAGCTACTGTTCAGATGCTTGTCTTAGAATCAGCTTCAAATGCGTGAATAATTTCTTCCTCGGTATCCGCATCGTATCTCTCAGGATTCACTCTAGTAGCCGGACGATGGATCCCATTTTCGCTAAGACGACGAAACGTGTTGTATTCAGAGCAATGACGCGTAGTTTCGGTGACCGCTAGGCAACCGGATGGCTCGCGGTATTTAAGCTCCTGAAGTGATCAGGAACCGCCCTGTGCAACCCGAACTGACCCAACTTGGACTGGAGCGGAAATAGAGGGGGGGTGTAAAAAAAATTTTCTAACGCGAGGCAACCGATTGAAGCGGTTGCCTGAAAGAATGTACCCTGGTTATATAACAAAATTTTAATGCCATCCCTCCTGGTTGGACTGGTTCTCTGTACGAGAGCGAAGAAAAAAAAAAAAATGTCTGGCAACCGCTTGAAAATTAGCATGCTTGTTCTTCATCACATAAAGACACCAGAAATAAATTGCCATCCGCCCAGGCTGGGCAGTTATCGAACCATCAGAGTTGGAAGCCGGACGCATGGAGAATTTTTCTATTGGTGGAGGAGAACTTAGAGTAGTATAGATTCACCGTTTCTACCCCATCGTTTTCCCACCACCAAAACAATGGTTTTTCGGGATTATGGTGGTTTTTCGGGGCTATGAAACCTAAAAAAAAAAGTTTGGTATGTTTTAGTACGTTTAGCCCCCCATTTAGATCGATTGCACTAGGTCTCAACAGTGCCCGGAGCCTCCTTCAGCACTTAGGCACTCCGCTAATTAAACAATACACGCTCTTCGACACCACAATAGAACCCTTGCTCACCTTTTTCTATTGTCTCTATTGTTAGCTCGACTCGGCGACATCGCATTGTTACCGAGCTCGGTAGAGGCATACTCCTACGTTGTAGTTTGTTCTTTACGTATTTGCAATAGGTTTTATAATTTCTTAATTGGTTACTCCTTACGAAAGACTAGGTATACTACCTAAAGTTTCCATAGTTTAGGTATTGTTTTGGTGGTGGGAAATCAATGGGGTAGAAACGGTCATATAACTTAACGAGATTTTTAATGATCTAACAAGCCCCGCGAACTGACACAATTACATTACCCTTTATTAGTCTGGACTGGAGTAGGTATCAAATTTATACCTAAAGTAATTTATTCACATTTCGCGAATATATATGCAAATTTAAACGTATCTATATGTGTTACAACACAATATGAAACTTCTGGTATATGTTTCAACCCCATCAATTTTAGTTATTTAGTATCTATTCGTTTTCAGTTTTTGCCTAAAATTTATTATTTTATGCAAATCCAATTTTTGAAATATTATTTTATTGATTCTAGATTATTTCCAATCTAGATATTTGTGTTGTCTTAATTTTTTTTTTGGGTAAATTATTTTATGCAAATCCAATTTTTGAAATATTATTTTATTGATTCTAGATTATTTCCAGTCTAGATATTTGTGTTGTCTTAATTTTTTTTTGGGTAAATTATTTTATGCAAATCCAATTTTTGAAATATTATTTTATTGATTTTAGATTATTTCTAGTCTAGATAATTGTGTTGTCTTACTTTTTTTTTTAAACTCGTAAATAACTTTGGTATATGTGACAACCGACTCCTATTTATTGGTGGACAATAAACATGACTGTGTTTTGAACAAGTTTCAACCTGTAAGTATGCTGTACGTTTCCGTAAACGAAGTTCCCATTATTTATTATAATATATACATCTTTTGTTAATGTAGGATTCGGTGTGTGATTTATTGCATTCCTGTTTATACCAGTTAGGTGGGGCGGTGCGATGTTTAAAGACTCTTTTGGTGCTCTAATTTAAAGTCGCAATTTCTATTATTAGTTTTTTCTTTATGCTGTCGGCTTGAGAACTTTACCTTTTTTGCTAGATGTCCTTTGAAGAAGGTAATAATTTACTTTTTATTCGATTTGAGAAATATATAAATCAATCATCGGGTTTGAAGTCGCACGCAATTTTAATAGAAAGTAAATGCACAAAAGATCTGTCGTTTAAATTCTTTAGAATTCTTTTGATAATTTAATCTTTTGTTAGAAAACATTCCGCTGCAAACAAAAATTTACCTGTCCCCGAAATCCTGTTTAAACTCGTCACTACCTACCTTGGTGGTCCTCTGTCCCCACCAGCCGTGACCTTTTTTTCAACACAAATTCATATAAAAAGGCTGAGGCTGGGGGGTAAATTTTAGAAACGAAGTGAGCTGCAAATCACGTGTTCAATTACGATTAAGTGAATAAATTTCTTAATTTTGACTAATCAGAGATAGAATTTGAAGGAACATTTTAAATTTTAAAGTATAAAAAACTTATCCTGATTTTTAATCTATATGTATAGCATGCAAATTGGAAATGATAATTGTGATGTTGAACTTCTTCAATTATGTGAAGACGCGGAGAAGGAATATTTTGAAGACCAAGAAATATATAATTTGTGTGAATCTCTAAGTCAACAAAAATATGAAATGTAAGTTAATCAATCTGTTTAAATATTTAATTCATTATACTTTTTTTTTCTACCTTGCATCTTGTTGGGGTGGGTGATCTAAGTTAAAACCTGTTGTTACATGTTTCCTTACCTGACTTACGGATACGGAGGGGATAGTGGTATAAAAGTGGGTCCCCAGTTTTAAAATTATCTGTAGCAAATTGAAGTTTCAGTGTTTTGTACCTGTGGTGTTGTGTGATTCAGTTTTGCAACATGGCATTTTATCTTGAGCCTAAATTTGAACGTAGCGAGATAGCAAGTTTTAGCAAAAATTTAATAATGCAGAAATTTCATAGATATATCCGATTGTGGTTCATTGATGGCTTATTACCTGATTCAATTTTCGAAGATCAAGATATTAAACCATATTATACCCCATGTGAGGGTCATAGAAAGCAAACACAGGATATTCATATATCAACTACTGATGTAGTAGACGGAGTCCTACCAATGCAAGCGTATTGTTTGCATTGTAAGAAATATACAAGTTAGTATTTTGTAGTTATTATTAATCTCTGTTTCTGGTAATCATATTATAAGTAATGATGTAATTATATTATTTGTGATATTGTATTTTATTTCTTTAGATCCCAACAAGTTGGAGGTGGAATAGAAATGGCAACTACGGATCCTGTGTCTAAGGCATCAACAAAGAAGAGTCAACATTCAACTAGCAGTGATTCAGCATCAACTTCTATAACAAGCTTGCTATTTTGACGTAAGCAAAAATAATGACAAAATTGAATGTTCTGTGTGCCATGTGTATGTGGTAAAAAGATATTTAGCAAACCATTTGAAAAGCAATAACCAAAAAAACAATGTTCTTAGTTCAGACAGCGAATTAATCAACGTTCAGCTAATTGAAAATGCATTCCGAAACAGGGTTGCTACGTACAGAATATCAAGTAATAAAAATGATTACCAACCCTTTGAAACCCCCGAATCGTTTTTAGAAAAAAAAAGATACAATTTTTACTTTATTAAATCGATCCGTTGCAGATCATTGTGCTTTAAAAGTTAATTTTATTTTAAATGCAAATTTTTGTCAGGATACCAAAAGAAATACATTTGATTTTCAATAAACAATCAGCTTTTTAATGTGAGCAGTGATAAAGATTTTTTTTTCATATCCCTCGTAAATGAAATAACAGAGAGATTAACAAACTTTGAAAGAAAAGATAGTGGATGGAGTTTGGTAAACATAAACCACTTAGACGTTAATGTTAATAAATATAAACCATTGCGTGGTTCTTCATATATTGAATTACCACGTGATATAACAAACAAAAGAGCAGTAATAAACATCAAAAACAATGATCATGAATGTTTCCGTTGGGCATTGCTTTCGGGTTTATATCCACCTAAGAAAAACAATCACGCTAATATGGTGAACTGTTATGTCAAATATAAGGAGAAATTGAAGTTTGGTGACATTCCTTTTCCTATCAAGTTTACTGATATTCAGAAATTTGAAAAGTTAAATGATTTAAGTATTAACGTGTTTGGTTTGGAGTATAATTCACAAAATAAAAGTCATGATATTGTTGGTCCTTTACACATTACAAAATGTAAAAAAAAACAAAACATTTTAATTTGTTATATATAACAAAGGGGAATAGAGGACATTATTGTCTAATCAACAATTTATCTCGATTAGTATCCGCTCAAATAAATAAATCACAACATGCTGTTAATATATGTGATGGTTGTTTGTCAAATTTTTCATCTAATCAGAATTTAGTAGAGCATCAAAAGAACGATTGTTTTCATATATGTACCAATTTACCCTCTGAAGAGGATAAAAGGAAAGATTGGTTTGACAAAATGACTTCTTCAAGTCAACTTAATTTCAATAATTACGAGCGTAAATTACGAGTTCCTTTTGTTGTGTATGCAGATTTTGAGGCATTTTTAAGTTCTATTCAGTCAGAACAATCTAATGAACAAACCACTAAAGAAAATAGTCACTCTCCAACACCTGACAGTGATAAAGATTATGGAGATGATGATGATTATGTGGATGATAAAATCAAACGTAAACGCAGACGTATAGACAAGCGTTCCTCAACCATAAACATTCAGAAACATCAAGTTTATAGTTTTGGATACTATATTAAATGTGCATATGATGACAAGTTATCAATTTTTAGAACATACAAAGGGGAGAACTGTGGTCAAAAATTTATGAAATGTATTAAACATGATTTGGAGAGTATTTGTAAAAAGAATACATTTTCCAAGACCCCTTTACCCTTAACAACTTTAAATAAAGAACACATTGCAAACAGCAAAGTCTGTTTCATTTGTAGTATATGTTTAAACGAGGATTCCTGCGTTTCCTATAATTGGCATACCGGTGTTTACGAAGGCGTTGCACATACACTTTGCAATGAAAAGTACAGACCCCAAAACTTTGTACCTGTGTTTTTTCATAACTTAAGCAACTATGACAGTCACTTTATAGTACATGGGCTTAATTTTGAAGATGGTGATATAGAACTAATCCCACAGAACAAAGAAAAATATATTTTCTTTTCCAAAATGTTAAAAGTGAATAACCGTACAGTGAAATTAAGATTCGTTGATTCCCTTAAATTCATGTCTAGTAGTCTTGAAAAATTAGCTAAAAACTTAACAACAAACCAATTCAATGAACTAAAATTAAATTTTCCAAGTGAAGAAGACTATAAGCGCCTGATACGTAAGGGTGTTTACCCATATGAATACATGACATCATTTGATAGTTACCTTACCGCCCTTCCTCGTAAGGATTTATTTTATAGTTCTCTGACTAATAGCCACATTTCAGATGAAGATTATGAACATGCTGTGGGTGTGTGGAATCACTTTAATTGTCAAAATATGGGGGACTATTCAGATTTATATCTGAAAACAGATGTTATGCTACTAACTGATGTATTTGAAAATTTTAGAAATGTATGTGTTAAGACCTACAGTTTGGATCCAGCTCATTATTACACTGCCCCAGGATTGAGTTGGGATGCCATGTTAAAAGTTACAAAAATAAAACTTGAACTTTTGACGGATATTGATAAAATTGCTTTCATAGCAAAAAATATTCGAGGAGGTATATCCTAATGCAGTCACAGACATGCAAAAGCTAACAATAAATATATGTCAAAGTATGAATCAAACCAACCGTCTTCTTTTCTTGTATATTTAGATGCAAATAACTTGTATGGTTGGGCTATGTCTCAACCTCTTCCTACAGGTAAATTTGAATGGGTGAATGTAGAGACGAATTTTAATATTGCAGATGATGCTGATCATGGCTTTATCTTAGAAGTAGACATTGAGTACCCTAAAGAATTACATGATTATTATTCAGATCTACCATTCTGTCCCGAAAATGTATGTTTAGGTAATTTTAAAGCAAAAAAATTAATACCAAATCTAAACAAGAAAACAAACTATGTCATTCATTACAGAAATCTTAAACAAAGTTTACAAAACGGATTAAAATTGCTTAAAATCCATAGAATATTAAAATTTGAGCAATCCCCATGGTTAAAAAGTTACATAGATTTAAATACCTACATGCGATCCCAAGCATCTTCTGAATTCGAAAAAGATTTTTTCAAACTTGTTCATGAGTTCAGTGTTTGGTAAAACTATGGAGAATGTAATGAAACGAGTAAACATCAAATTATTAAATCACTGGGAAAATCGTGGGAAATCTCAAGGAGTTCAATCTTTAATTGCGAAACCTGAATTTCATGGTTTATCTGTTGTTTTACATGATTTAGTAGCTGTTCAATTGAAAAAAACTAAAGTTATTTACAACAAACCAATTTACCTAGGTTTTTGCATTTTAGATCTTTCTAAAACTTTAATGTATCAATTTCATTACGACTATATGAAAACCAAATATCAAAAAAATTTGCAATTGCTTTACACAGATACTGATAGTTTACTATATCAAATATTCACAGAGGACTTTTATGATGACATAAAATCAGATCTTTATTTATATTTTGATACTTCTGAATACCCAGAGGACAACGTGTATGGTTTCCCTCTGGTAAATAAAAAGCAACTTGGTGTTTTCAAAGATGAAAACAATGGGGAAATATTTAAGGAATTTGTTGGTTTGCGTTCAAAAATGTACGCCATAGATGTACAAAATAAAGAAATTAAAGCTAAACCTAAAGGTGTCAATAAATGCGTAACGGAAACATATGATATTGATAGTATTAAAAAAAAAATATTTAAGAAAAAAATTAAATATGATACAATGTTACGTTTCAAATCAATAAAACACATTTTATTTACACAGAAAATTACCAAAATAACACTTTCCCGTAATGACACGAAACGATATTTGTTAGGAAATTCTATTGATACTCTTGCGTGGGGTCATTATAAAATTCCTCATGGTGTTCTTTAAAATTTATTTAATTTACACAGAATATTCAATGAAATGTATTTATTTTTTGTGCAATGTGTATAATTCTTGTAAATTGTATGATTTAGTTTAGAAATTAAAATTATCTTGTGTCAATTTTTTTTGTTGTGTTATTTTTAATAAATGTTCTTGATAAAAGGAGAAACTTAAAAAAAATTGTCATTTGAAATTAATTCCTTTTCATAACAAAACACTCCTCACGTTAATTCAAAATGATTCATTTTTACCATCCCTTCACCACTATTGTAGCTGGTCCGAGTGGTTGTGGAAAAACTAAATTTGTTACAAGTTTTCTTGAACATTCGAAAGAATTATGTAATGTTGAGTTTGATGAAGTGATTTGGTGTTATGATGAAATGCAACCCCTATATAATCTAGAAAATGTGATTTATAGTCAAGGAATACCTGATATGTCCATGTTTGATGGACTGAAGCCCAAAGTACTTATAATAGATGATTTAATGCGGGAATCAAATGGGCGACTGGTTGATATTTTTACAAAAGGTAGTCACCACAGAAATTTAAGCCTGTTTTATATTACTCAAAATATATTTCATCAGGGTTAAGGTCAACGTCATATGTCTTTGAATACAAGTTATTTAGTGTTTTTTAAGAATCCTAGAGATAAAATACATATACGTTATTTGTCTCGTCAAGTATGCCCAGAAAACTCAAAGTTCGTTGACGAAGCTCACAAGGATGCTTCTAAAAACGCTCACGGCTATTTTATGATTGATCTAAAACAAAACACAGATGACATGTGTCGTTTTAAAACTAAAATATTTCCATTTGATGGCCATTGCATAGTGTATATCCCAAAGAAAGGATTTAAATATAACAAGGATCATCAAGTTTCAGTCAGTTCTAAATGATGCATTCTCGAGTAAGCACCTATAAACATTTACTGGAAGCCCTGCATTTACTTAAACCAAAATATCGCACTGCTTTGCTTAAATCGTGCGATGAAGATGAGATCAACATCATTTGTGAATGTATCTATAACGTTCTAAAGGGTAAAATTCCTTTAGATAACAAAAAAAAATCCAAATTAAAAAAATATAAGGAAACATTACGAAAACTAGTTTCAAAAGGCAAAAATAAGCTTAGAAAAACCGTTATTATTCAGAAAGGGGGTGCATTTTTACCAATAATTTTAGGTGCAGTTTTAAGTGCATTGGTAAACTCCTTATCTTAGATACAATGGAGAATACAAAGAAAATGTTGTTAGTAGAACCTGAATTTATTGAAAGACTTAAAAAAAGTGAAAATCAGGTGGAAAATTTATCATCCCGTCTGGATGGAGAAATGCAAACAATTCTTAGAAGAAAAATAAATGATTGTGAAAAGTGGGCATTATATTGTCAAGAACTACAACGATTTTTACATTTTGCTGAGGCAGATCGAAGACCATTTAAATTACCAATAGTGATGGATGAAGTGAACTACCTTACTAACGATAACTACAACGTTGCTTCGAAAGTTAACAAAAAGGAGGAAAATGTAAAAAAAGAGGAAAGTATCCGAAAGGAGGAATCATTTACTCAGAACTTAAGTGGAGACGCAAATTCACCTGTGCCGGAAGAAGATGTTTATGCCACACCTCCTGGTGTATCAAAGGTTCAATTACCTAAACGATATTCTCCATCCTATATTATAGATGTTATACCTATATACAGGACAAAAAGCCAGACGCTACTGCAAAACATTGTTCTGAATAGACCTAAAATTTGGTGGAAGGAGAACGGTGAAGTAGTTATAAGCAGTCAGACAATACCAAAAAGCAATATTCTCGATTTGGTAGGCGATGTGCTTAGACCGCTTAAACGCTCAAAACCAGTGGGATGGGAGGATTTCGCTAGTCTTTTAAATGATATAAAAGTTCCATCGTCATGTATTGGTAACCCCGAGACTTTAGAATTTATTAATAAAATTCAATCTAAACCTGAAGCTAACACTTCACAGGCTTCTATTAGCGCGCACAACCTATCAATTAAAGAAAAAAACGCATCTACTCCTCTATCCACTAAGCCAAAAACGAGGTCTCAAAAGAAAGTTGATTGGGAAAGATGGACTCCTTATTAGACATAAATATAATATATTACGATATATCAAACCCGGCTGGATATAGTTTAAATAATGTTATGAAGGAAATGAAAGGTCAAATGAATAGAGAGGAAGTGAAAAAATGGTTGCAGTCCCAAGAAGCGTACACTCTACATAAACCTGTTCATAAACGTTTCTCGCGTAACAAATACATCCTGTCAAACTACAATGAACTATGGCAAGCTGATCTAAGTGATATGCGTACCTATAGTCAATACAACGATGGGTATAAATACATTCTTTGTGTTATTGATGTATTTAGCAAATATGCATTTGCGAGACTTATGAAAAAGAAGGATGCTGAAACGGTTAAAACGTGTTTTGAAAGCATATTCACGGAAGCAAATGCAACCCCTAGACATATTCAATCTGATAAGGGTACAGAATTTGTTTCAAAGATGGTGAGAGATTATTTTAAAAGTAAGAACATAAATTATTATACAACTAACAACCCAGACATTAAAGCTAGCATAGTTGAAAGGTTTCAAAGAACTCTCAAAACTAAAATGTGGCGTTATTTCACTCATAAGAATACTTACAATTACACTAATATATTACAAGATCTGCTTTATTCATATAACCATAGCTATCATTCCAGCATAAAAATGCGTCCAGTTGATGTTAACTCTAGTAATATAAGGACTGTTTGGTGTAACTTATATGAAAGAAAAAATGATAAACAACCTTAGAAACGACTTTAGAAAATGCAAGGCTAAATGTAGGTGACCATGTTAGGATAACTAAATATAAACATATATTCCAAAAGGGTTATAAAACCAATTGGAGTGATGAAATATTTGTGATTGAATCAGTTATCAATAGGTCTCCGTGGGTTGTTTATACTTTAAAAGATTTGGAAGGTGAACCAATAATTGGTACATTTTATTCTAAAGAATTACAAAAAGTAACTCACCACCCCTCCATCAAATATAAAATTGATAAAATAATACGCTCGCGCCGTATTGGTGGCAGAAAGGAAGTGTTCGTGAAGTGGCGAGGTTATCCTAATAAATTTAATTCCTGGATGCCGTCATCAAGTTTAGAAACAATATGAGTGAAAACAGTTTTTACTTAACTTTGTTGAGCAATAGCTCATCGGAATATTACAATGATAATACAACTGCGAGACTTCCACGTGGGTGGCGCTGCTGTGCACCGAACAATATCAGCTCCGTGTATTTCTCGTTCTTAAAAATGTAAAAAGCTAATAAATCTCCTTAAAATCTCACCTTGGACAAAAAGTGAAGTGCAAAGTTGTTATAACAATAAAAAGTTACTCGAAATATCGTGAAAAAAGGCATAAAAACAATAAAAAAGTGTTACGTCGAAGTTTGTTTACAGTGCAAAAACTAAGTACTTTTATCGAATGTGATTCCAGTGCTTCATATTAATAACTTTCTTGGAGTGTATACGGACTAAAGTGGCTATAAAAGAAGTGACAAATAGACAATTCATCACAATTCATCACAATTATAACCTAAAAGACAATGATTTAGCGCATCCTTCTTGCATAAACGTCACAGGCCGGTGTTCACGTTAATTAATTGCAGCACCATCTAGCGCCGAGTACCGAAAAACGAATAGTACTACTACTCACTCATAGAGGGCGCAAAAGTAAAGACCGATCAATCAATATTGCTACTCGCCACTAGAGGGCAGCTAAGTAAATAGTCTTCTGTAAAAACAAAGCTGAAAGAAAAAAATGGAGGGACTGGAACGTATTCTAAAAAATATCCAAGAGGACCTGAACCTTCAAAAACTAGAACTTCAGGAAATGAAGGAAAGTATTACCAAATCAATAAACGATAATACAAACAGCAAATTTCGGCAAATCGAAAGCCAATACACAGAATTAAGAGAGAGGCTAGACAGCCAAGAGTTGAGATTAGAGCGAATGGAAAGAGAGTCGACACAAAGGAATTTAACAATATTCGGAGTAGAGGAAAGAGAAAGAAACTATTTTGAACTACAAAACACAACCATTGAAATTATAAATAACATAGCTAAAATACACTGCGCAAAAACTGAGATAGAGCTGGTGAAGAGACTGGGAAGAAAGGGAGATCACCCCAGACCCATCATGGTTGTTCTAACTACCATGGGAAAAAAGATAGAAATTCTTAAAAATAAATCCAACTTCGAAAAAACTAATTACTACATAAAACAATACTTCCCGGCCAAAGTGGTGGAAGAAAGAAAAAAACTAATTATAGAAATGAAGGAGAGGAAAGAAAAGGGGGAAAATGTCACACTGAGATACAACAAATTGGTACCTGCCAAATCGAACCATACAATAAATGGAAAAAAGAGCAACAAAAGCGAGTGGAAGGGCAATAAAAGGAACTTATCATTATCGCCTGAAAATATAAGTTCAAACGACAAGCAACATAACTTTAATAAACCGGCCCAACAAGTCCCAAAGAGAAACAAAATGGACATAACTCAATACATGACACCGCCTAGAATCGACATGACTACACCGGCCACCTCTGACGCCCCCGCCCCTTCATCACCACAACAATAGCAACTAGCAGCGACCCCTCCACAACCTCCAATACGGCTTGTCACCGCGGAAACCAACGACTACGACCCTCCAGAACAACAAATATATACCTGTACGTTCAACGTCAGATCTCTATCATCAACAGAGAGGCTTATAGAATTCAAAGAAGCAATATCGCAAATGAAATACGACATTATTGGCTTGGCAGAAATAAGAAGAACAGGAAGTAAAGTACTTGAAGACGCAGACCACATACTATGCCACATAGGGGAAAAGAAAGGTCACTACGGCGTAGGATTTATAATAAAAACTAAATATAAAAGAAACATCGAGAACTTTTACCCTGTCTCAGATCGAGTATGTGCTCTCCATATGAAATTCGGGAAAATGTCATTGTCATTAATTCAAGTCTACGCCCCTACCCTAGACGCGAGCACAGAAGATGTCGACAAATTCTACCATAACATAGATGCAGCATTACAGACATGTGAAAATAATATAATCTTGATGGGAGATTTTAACGCTAAAATCGGAACGCCTAAACCATATGAAAGTTCTATCATGGGAAAGTTCGGTTATGGGGAGAGAAACGCGAGAGGAGAGAGACTCGTACAGTTCGCCCTGCAAAATAATCTCACCATAATGAACACAATTTTCAAAAAGAACTTAAAAAACAGATGGACTTGGATCTCACCAAACAAACTAGTAAAAAATGAAATAGACTATATTCTAACAAACATTCCAAAAAGATTTACAAATATTGAAGTAATATGTAACCTCAACTACCCTAGCGACCACCGACTCCTACGAGGGACTTTAAAATTAACAAACATAAAAAAATGCAGAGCGAGTTATAGTATAAAGAACAACCAAATTAAATGCCAAAATGAAGAAGTTCAATTCCTACACCACCTCAAAGAAAACATGGCCACCAACCCCCCCTGTACACAGACAAATAATGTTGAATTATACTACAGAAAACTTGAGAATAATATAATTTCAAGCATAACATCAATAAAAACACAAGATAAAATTAAAAAACCAAGCGTCATTACAGAACAAACAAAGAAACTACTGAAAAAAAGGCAAGAACTACAAAAAATAAAACCAAAAACAAAGGAACAAAAAAAAGAATTAGCTTTTCTATACAAAACAACAAGCAAGCACATAAAAAATGACTACTACCAGCATCGACTTCAAACTATACAAAAGCATATGGAAAGCTCAGGAAGTTCGAAAAAAGCTTTTAAAGAACTCAACAAGATAAAAGAATGGATACCGGCTCTAACAAAAAATGGGAAAAAGACTAAGGAAAAACAGACGCGATTAGACATTGTTAATATAGCTACTGACTTCTACCGAAAGCTCTACTCTTGCCAACAGCCCGAGCAAACAGACATAGAATACGAAAGCAGTATAACACCGCCGCACAATTTTAGCCCCACAGACATAATTAAAAAAATAGAAAAATTAAAATCAGATAAAAGCCCTGGCCCGGACTCTATTTCCAACGAAACGCTTAAGTTAGCTAGACATATTATAGCGACGCCTCTTACGCACCTATTTAATAAAATCTTACAAGAAAAAAAAGTACCAACTAAATGGACCGAATCGAACATAATACTTCTACACAAAAAAGGCAGTCACGCAGATATAGCTAACTATCGCCCAATCAGCCTGCTACCAAGCATATACAAACTTTTCGCTATGTGCTTAGAGGAACGAATAAGCCACAACATAGAGCAAAATCAACCAGTAGAGCAAGCGGGGTTCCGTAAAAGTTTTAGTACTATGGACCATATCCACACAGTTGACCAAGTTATTGAAAAATATACGGAATTCAAACGACCGTTATACCTGGCGTTCATAGACTACGCAAAAGCGTTCGACTCTATATCACATTACGGCATTTGGAACGCACTAAGAGCTCAAAACGTACATGAGACGTACATACAAATATTAAAAGATATTTACAGTAAAAGTACAAGCAAAATCAAACTGGATCGAACCGGTGAGCCCATAGACATAAAGCGTGGTGTAAAACAGGGCGACCCATTGTCGCCAAAACTATTTATTGCAGTTCTGCAAAATATTATGAAGGACCTAGAGTGGACCCACAAAGGCTTATTAATAAATGGAAAATATTTAAGCAACTTACGGTTCGCAGACGACATCGTGATTTTCGCGGAAACGGCACGCGACTTAGAGACAATGATAAATGACTTAAACCACGTCAGCAAAAACATAGGCTTAGAGTTAAACATACAAAAAACAAAGATTATAACAAACTCTATTTGTAGAGAAATAAAAGTGAACTCAAGAGCCTTAGAATATGTTCAAGAGTATGTCTACTTGGGCAAATTAATTTCTTTTAACAAAAATAGGAAAACCGAAGAAATTTCGAGAAGAATTGCCATTACATGGAACAAATTTTGGAAATATAAAGAAATTTTAAAATCAAACATGTCCATGAAGCTAAAGAAAAAAGTTCTCGACACCTGCCTTTTGCCTAGTCTGACTTATGCATGCCAGTCGTGGATATTCAACAACGACGCGAGAAATAAAATACAACGCTGTCAACGTGCCATGGAACGAAGTGTTTTAAACTTTAAGCTTATTTACAAAAAAAGGAATACAGACATAAGGAAGAAAACTGGAATAATAGACGCCCTAACTTTCGCACAAAAATTAAAATGGAAGTGGTGCGGCCATACAGCGCGAATGCACAAAGAAAGGTGGGCAAAAATAAGTACTCTATGGCGCGGTCCTTCGGGAAAAAGAAAAAGAGGAAAGCCCAAGGAAAGATGGCTCGATGAAATCGTGTCCACAGCTGGCAAAGACTGGTTACAGAAAGCTCAAGACAGGAAATACTGGCAAAAACTGGAGGAGGCCTTCACCCGACGAGGGGTCCCTGCGATCATAATAACATAAATTTTATTATTATTACTATTTTATTACCTTACTGTACCGCAGAGAACTAATAAAGGCTTTTTATTTTTATTTATTTATTTAATACAACTGCGCACTTTTTAACAAAATTACCTAAAACCATTAAATTGGAAGGAGAATGGGTCGTGGGTTTAGTAGAATTTCAATACCCATGCTCCATGTACAATGTTCAAGAACATGAAAATACCATTTATATTAAAAAGAAAGTTCGAGGACCTGCAGACAAGACGGATAAAATCGTTGATTCAAAAACTCACATACCAGCTACTTCGTATGATAGTCTTGATCATTTTCTTGATGCATTAAATGAAAACCCACAGCTAAAAAGCAAAGTTAAGTTTAGATATGATAAAATTACAAAAATGGTGGGGATATCAACAGATAAAGAAATAGTCTCAGTCACAACAACACCCATATTAAGTCTACAATTAGGATTTCGACCAAGATCAAATTTAAAAGAAATGTCAATTGGAAAACATCCTGCAAATTTATACTTAGGTTTACCCTCACAAATATTTGTTTATACTGATATCATTCATCCACAAGTGGTGGGAGATGTAATTACATCATTACTGAGAATAATACCGTTAGACCCAACTAAATTTATCTATGGTGCTTACAAAACACATATTTTCTCACCTGCTCACTATGTACCCGTATTACGAAGAGAATTCGATACTATAGAAATAGATATAAGGACAACTACTGGAGCTAGAATACCATTCCAGTTTGGATCTTCTTGCGTGAAGCTACACTTTCAACGGGTAAAATGAATTATAAAAGATCATCTACGTCTTGCCCATATGAACATTACTATTCACACCAAGCTGGTACGGGTATAGGAATAGTTTATAAAGGGGTACCATATCAATGAGGACATGGGATCGGGAGTTTCTTGGGTGGTCTTTTTAGGTCTGTGCTACCATTATTATCTAGTGGTCTTAAAACAGTGGGAAAAGAAACTTTAGATGCAGGAATAGGTCTTTTATCCGATATGGTAAATTCACGACCAATGGATAGTTCTATTAGATCTCGGTTCAATGAAGCAAGCGCCAACTTAAAAAGGAAAGCAGATGAAAAAATTGATTCTTTGATGTCGGGGTCTGGGTATAAAACGTCCACAAAAAGACGTGGACCATTAATTAACTTAAAAGCATCGCACCGAAGAGGAGGTAAAAAATATAGGAAAAACAATATTGAAGATATATTTTCAAACTAAAAAATGACATTCTTACATAGTCATTATTGTGAGTGTGCCAAATCTGAGTTAGACTTATTTGCTTTACCATCAACTCAAACAAGCATTGAAAGCAGGGACCCGCCCGGTATCCCCTTCGAGGGTTTTTCGTAAGGCTTTGCTTACCAAAGCCGATGCTCCTCAAAACCCATTCATTTGGCTATTAAAGCGCTATAAATACGGTATCCCCTTCGTGGGTTTTTGAAAGGGTTTTTCGTAAGGCTTTGCTCGCCAAAGCCGTTGCTTCTCAATACCCATTCATTTAGCTATTTAAAGCGCTTTAAATACGGGTAAGCAGTTCCCCTAACGAATATCAGATACCTTCTCAAGCGCTTAAAAAAGCCTTTCGAAAGGGTAGCGTTGGTAGCTCTTGAAGGGGTTTCCCTTTCTACGCTCATGCAATTTTTATCCTTTTCCTAATGAAAATAAGAGCAAAATTGTAAAGGGTTTAGCAGGCTAAGGAAGGACGTGTGGCCCCTGTGAGGAAAAGTTGAATTAGTAAATGTCAATTGTTTGTCGCCTCATAACTAGTAATCACTCCAACTTTCAGCCCTCTATCTTGAACTGTCACAGAGATAATGTCAAAAATGTATTTTTTTAACACTTTTTTCAAACTCGTATATCTCCTAATCCATAGCAGCTAAAGCGTTGAAACAAAATCACAGCTACGTAGTTTGAGTGGGAGTATACCCTATAATTTTATTAATATTTTATACGTGAAAAATAAAAGAAATAAATGTCAATTTATTTTTTGACAGCTCTTTCCAACACGTTTTTTTGAAAGTACAATTATGAAAAAAATCATACAAATTGCTTATAGTATTAGCTACTAGCATACAAAAAATCAATTGATTATATTTGGTGCAACATACTGTAAAAAAAAAAACTAACGAAAGTATTCAAGTATCAAGAGTAGGCTTCTGAACTGAAAGTTCGTTTTTAAGTTTTATGTTTGTTGCCTAGCAACAAAGGGTGTATTGTTTTTAATTTGACGTATGACTGTCAAAAAAGGTCACTGAACTACTGCTGTGTTAGCATTTGTAACTAATTTTACTAACTACTAAATCAACGAAACGACGGATGTGCTATATGTTTATTATTTTATAATAGTACATTACTTACCAAGGACTGTAAAAGAAAGAAAGCCCGAAATCGCAGGTATTTGTGACCCGAGCCGCAGGCGAGGGTTGTAAATATGCGATAGAGGGCTTTCTCTTTTACTGCCCATGGTGAGTACACAATTTTACGTCTCCATCTGGCCATAATGCGAGTTTTACCGTACGCGTAGCGTGCGGCAAAACTCACGTTATGGCCAGGTGTGACGTAAACAAAATTAATTGGTTTCATTATAGTACACGTATTAACATAATGAATTAAATAACTCATTAGAGCAGATATCACAATATAAGTCACTTAGATAATGACTATCGTAATATTCGTCGTCCCAGGTGTAGGACAATGTTATCCTGCAGTCATCGCAATATCCTTTTAACATAACATTTTCGTCAGAGAGCGATATCTCAATACTGGTAAAGACTGTAAAAACAGTTGCTTCGCTATTAACTGAAAGAATGTATATACATGAAGTTTCTGTTTTATTTTTTATTTTATTTACAATTAAAACTTACTTTCGCCATTATGGAAAAATCGGACTCCTCTTCTACATAACGTGTTGTATATTCCCTTAAACAATTCACTATTATGTTAAATGTGCTAGCGTATAAATTGTATAATAGTATTGTATAATTTAAAGATAGCTCATACCTAATAAATCATAATGTCTAATGTTATGTTACTCGGAATCGACAAACGCTTAGTTTATACGCTAGCACATTTAACATAATAGTGGATTGTTTAAGGGAATATACAACACGTTATGTAGAAGAGGAGTCCGATTTTTCCATAATGGCGAAAGTAAGCTTTAAATGTAAATAAAATAAAACAGAAACTTCATGTATATACATTCTTTCAGATGGAAATCATAAAATCAAAAATATTATATATATATAGCGAAGCAACTGTTTTTACAGTCTTTACCAGTATTGAGATATCGCTCTCTGACGAAAATGTTATGTTAAAAGGATATTGCGATGACTGCAGGATAACATTGTCCTACACCTGGGACGACGAATATTACGATAGTCATTATCTAAGTGACTTATATTGTGATATCTGCTCTAATGAGTTATTTAATTCATTATGTTAATACGTGTACTATAATGAAACCAATTAATTTTGTTTACGTCACACCTGGCCATAACGTGAGTTTTGCCGCACGCTACGCGTACGGTAAAACTCGCATTATGGCCAGATGGAGACGTAAAATTGTGTACTCACCACGGGCAGTAAAAGAGAAAGCCCTCTATCGCATATTTACAACCCTCGCCTGCGGCTCGGGTCACAAATACCTGCGATTTCGGGCTTTCTTTCTTTTACAGTCCTTGGTAAGTAATGTACTATTATAAAATAATAAACATATAGCACATCCGTCGTTTCGTTGATTTAGTAGTTAGTAAAATTAGTTACAAATGCTAACACAGCAGTAGTTCAGTGACCTTTTTTGACAGTCATACGTCAAATTAAAAACAATACACCCTTTGTTGCTAGGCAACAAACATAAAACTTAAAAACGAACTTTCAGTTCAGAAGCCTACTCTTGATACTTGAATACTTTCGTTAGTTTTTTTTTTTACAGTATGTTGCACCAAATATAATCAATTGATTTTTTGTATGCTAGTAGCTAATACTATAAGCAATTTACATGATTTTTTTCATAATTGTACTTTCAAAAAAACGTGTTGGTAAGAGCTGTCAAAAAATAAATTGACATTTATTTCTTTTATTTTTCACGTATAAAATATTAATAAAATTATAGGGTATACTCCCACTCAAACTACGTAGCTGTGATTTTGTTTCAACGCTTTAGCTGCTATGCATTAGGAGATATACGAGTTTGAAAAAAGTGTTAAAAAAATACATTTTTGACATTATCTCTGTGACAGTTCAAGATAGAGGGCTGAAAGTTGGAGTGATTACTAGTTATGAGGCGACAAACAATTGACATTTACCAATTCAACTATTCCTCACAGGGGCCACACCACCTTCCTTAGCCTGCTAAACCCTTTACGTTGGACGACCGTATGTCTAGCGCGGTGTCGAAGCGGCGGCGCCTTTGACAAAGCCGCCAAGTTGCCGCTGCTTGCGGTTAAGAAGTACCTTATTGCATTGTAATACGGTTACCTTTTGTGTGGCGAAGGGGCGGAAGAATTTGGAGCGCGTGCGACGCATCGTTTTGGGAAGTTTGGAACTGTATTTGTTTTTGTTTATGTATCGGCACAGATTATATAATAGTTCTTACAAAGTATCGGTGTGAATATTCATTATTTGTGCCATTTCTTTCGCGAACACCACGGTGTCAACATTGAATTGAAGGGTTTTCGTAAGGCTTTGCTTTCCAAAGCCGTTGCTTCTCAAAACCCATTCATTTGGCTTTTTAGACGAGTACTAGAAAATACATGTACCTCGATTGTGGGTGGATTAATCATCGCGTAGTCCCGCCTCCTTGCGAACGCGGTCATATGGTAGTTCGCTCAGACTAAAGGCTCAAAGATAGTTCACTTGGAACAAACGACAAAACGACGAGGAGCCAGATTCACTCGAACATGTACATCATATCGTACAAAAACGTGTATGCATTATTATATATTATATGATCGTATATACACGTTTTTAAATAAACATTAATGATAGTTATCAATAAAGACGACGGAGAGCTGGCTACGTCAGATATGACACAATAATGAGAGCAACGAAACCTAGTTAGTTTGCTATCCTATGCTTTTTTCTAGCTCCGGACATCTGGCAGCTGTTCATTGGTAGAGGTCAAAGAATGTAAACCACTTCAAAAAGACAAATCCTAGCGTTCTAAGTTTAATATAATTTTCTTAATTCTATATGATAATAAATTATGCAAATAATTAGATTATATCATTGCCTAAAGCTTTTGTTGAAAAAAAATTGTGCCAAACGACGCCATATCATATATAATGGGGAACTGTCAAAATGAAATTTCCAACAATGGTCCATAGAAAAGCAAAATTTGTATGGTGAGAAGTAGTTTTTATTTATTTTAGCGAAAACTACTAACTGTTTCATCTCGAATTAGTCCCTAAGTGAAATTCTAAAGTTTCCAAAATACTCTAAAATTAAAATGCTGTAGAATAAAGCGACAGGGAAGATTTCCCCTAAGAAAAGCCTTCTGACTGTATATAGTTTCAGTACATTGTTAAGGACCATTCATCTTCTCTCACTGTATGCAGTTGTATGGAATCCGGAACAGCGCCCTCTACAAAAAGTTTTCACCGGCCTTCATCATTCATAGTTTGTCGTTTGACGTTCTGTCCTCTATAAATGAGAAAACTTGGGCAGTTTTTACCTATTTAGGTATTACTTTTTTCCAACAGAAATTTTTTGTTGGTGAATCACTCTGACCTCCCATTAAAAGCTGCCAGATGCCCAGATCTATCTATCGTTGCCGGCTAATTAGGGGGTGTAGATTTCGAAAATGATCTGTTTTAAAATCCAAGGTGGCGGTTGTACTTACGACTTACTTACTTACTCCGTTGGCTCAGCGACTCAAAGTGAATCTTGGCCTCCGATACCAGGGTGTGCCACTTTCCTCGATCCTGCGCTAGCTCTTGCCAATTTCAGATTCGGAGTTCGCTCATATCCGCCTCGATCATGTCTTTCCAGCGATACCGTGGTCGTCCAACAGGGTGTCGCCCTTCCGGACAACCATGGAATGCGTTCTTCACTTTCCAATCTTCCCCCATCCTCTCGAGGTGGCCAAGCCAGCGAAGTCTGTGAGCTTTGGTCTCTCCTATAATATTAGGTTCAGCCACCAGGTCTTCTATTTCCGCGTTCTTTAGAACTCTCCAGCTTCCATCCAGTCGTTGTTTCGGCCCGAGGATCTTGCGAAGTATCTTTCTTTCTGCGACTAGCAGCATATTCTCCTCTCCAAGTGTCAGTGTCCATGGCTCACAACCGTGCATAAGGATTGGCCTAATGGTTTTATACCTCACAACCGTGCATAAGGATTGGCCTAATGGTTTTATAAATACGGATTTTAGCGGATCTGGTCAGCAGTTTAAACGCTAACACTTTGTGAAGGGCAGCACTGCATCGCAAGGTGTATTGCACTCGGATTTTGATTTCTTCGCTGCGAGTGTTTATATTTGTGATGGTGCAGCCTAAGTACCTGAATTTCTCCATGCCTCTGTAAGTAGTATCTCCGACATGCAGGTCCTACGGTTGAATACGAGTGTTTTTATATCGTTTCATGTGGAGATACTCCTCTGTTTTTTCGTGGGATATCCTTAGGCCGATCTTCGATCTGCAAGGACCCTTACGGACTCCCGCACCTGGTCTATAGATGGCCAGATCATCTGCGTATCCTATCATCTTGTGCCTTCAACTCAGTTCTAGCCATCCCTCCAGTGTTAAAACTTTCCATAGGACATATTCTAAGAAAGTTGAAGAGCATAGGTGACAAGGCATCGCCCTGCTTGAGTCAAAATTCCTTAAGATGGTGAAGAGAGCGTTTCGTAGGCCGTATGATATGATGATAGTATGATAGCGCAGGGCGAATGAAGATGGCGGTTATAGTACAGAATAATTAATAGTACAAGTACAGCAGATTCTCCTACCTGAATTTTAAGCTTTACTTAGTATTTATATGTCCACAATCTATCAAGAATCTGCTAAAAAGTGAGTTAAGTACTCGTAAGGTTAGAGCTCTAACCCTCAATGAACCCGAACGGCTGCTCAAAGAGTGGGCTAGGTTAGGTTAGAACTGTGACCCTCAACCAACCTGAACAACTTAAAACGGATTATATTCGGAATTCATACTGCAATTTAAATTAAAATGGCTAAGAGATATGATAAAATCGCGCAGGATGACAAAATGGCTTACCCATTCCATAATTTATCTAGTAATCTAACTAAATCTGAGTAAAATGAATGAGTAAAACTAGATTTGTCATTTCACTAAACTGGTTTAGCGATTAGATGAAATGTCTAAACCAGGTCATTAAGTTGACAAAATGGGTTCGATATTATAACTTCTTTGCCATTGAACTAACCCGGTTTAAAAAAATTATAAAATCTCAACTGACACAAAAGGAAGTAGGTAACTTAAGTTAAATAGATGGCGCTGTACTAAATATGGTAGATAAATGTGAAATATACCTACCTAAACTTTGGTTTAATGACGCTACAATAACTATTATAGTGAAATATAAAAAGATTGAGGTCTTTAGAGTGACCCTGTTTTCAACTGCTCATGACGTCGAGCGATTTGAGCCAAAACTGCATGACTCATTCTCCAATCCTGAGATCCAGTAGGTAGTATGTAGGTTTCAGAAAAGAGTGTATTACCGCGTATAGTATTATATCTTAGATTTTAAAACAGACATAAGTTAAGAAATCTTCACGCCCTAATTAGCCGGAAATTACTACCATGACGATTTTTCATAAAGAAGTGTACAACAGCGATCTTGGATTTTAGACACACATAATTTTCGAAATCTGTATCCCCTAATTAGCCGAAAACAACACCATAACGATTTTTGAGAAAACAGAGTGTATCCGCCATCTTGGATTTAAAAACAGACAAAATTTTCGGAATCTACACCCCTAATTAGCTAAAAGGACTCTACCATGATGATTTTTGAGAAAAAAAGAGTAAAACTGCCTTAAAAAGACCGTAAAAACCGTTTATAAAGGTAGCCTTTCAGTCCCTGTTTGACACCCCTCAAAATATGCTGCGCAATTTGTATGAAAATTGCACATGTTTTCTCCTCCGCTCCCTTTTGGACTAAGAGCTGGTCACGTCAGATATGACACAATAATGAGAGCAACAAAACCCGTCTGGTTAGATTGCTATACTATCCTTATTGCTAGATCCGGGCATCTGGGTGCTTTTAATTGGTGGAGGTCAGAGAAAATAGTAATACCAAAATAGGTAAAAACTGCCGAATTTGTCTCAGTTATGAAGGACAGGGCCTATATTTTAACATTAGAATACAAAACATTGCGTATTATCACGGAAACAAAAACAGTAGGCGACAAACTATGAATTACATTATACGTCGTTTGGCACTACTTCCTACAACAGAAACTGTTGGCAATGATATAATCTAATTATTTATATAATTTCTCATAATATTGCATGAAACCCAGAACTCTAGGATTGGTTTTCTTGAAGTGGTTTGCTTTCTTTGACCTCCACCACTTTACAGCTGCCAGGTGTCCAGATCTAGAAATAAGCATAGTATATAGCAAACTGACTAGAGGAGTTTCGTTGCTCTCATTATTGTGTCATTTCTGACGTGGCTCCTAAGGTTGCCCCGGAAAAGGCCGAAATACGTCCACTGTACTGTATAGAAGCTGTTTACACTGAGGTAGAATCTGTCCGGAAAGAGAAGTGTCGTAGAATGTATGAGCTCCCATATAAACCACGACACTTCTGTATTTGGACAAACTCCATAAGGTATAAAAAAAAAATCTCTATTGTTTACGCAATTAATTATCTTGCAATAATAATAATATTATTGACTTAAGTATCTTTTAATAGTTTATCGCATGATTCGCATGTTCTATGTTATAATATAAGTAGGTACAAAACCGGCGTGTCTCGCCCAGCGCGCAAGTATAGTTGGAGTGAACTTACTGTTGTTTATTCTGTAGTTCAAACGACTACCCTAAATTAAACTACATATTATACGAGTATTTTTGTATGGAGATACAGGTTTGATCAACGCAAAAAACGTTGTTGTAAACAAATCTGCAAATAGAGTGTAATAAATAATTAAAAGCACTTTATTTTTGTAAAAATAAGCGCTGACGCCGACAAACAATAACCCATCGTTGGCAGTGGCGGCTTACAGACTGATCAAATGTAGCAAAGGATAGCGCCAAGGTAATTCGTGGCGCCTGGAAGCGCGTTTATGAAATGTCGTAAGCGTCATATCACTTTATGCTATCTCAAGGTGAAAGTAAGCAACGAATTAAATTTTCATCCTACAATCTTAAAGAACAAGTTAATACAATTTTATCCTTATTGTCTTTATAATTGAGCAATAAAATCAGTTTTAGGTTAAAATAAGACCTGACTTTGAATAATAAAACTCTCGAGGAAATTGTAGCCAATCGTGTTTTCCTCCCACAAATCCCTCGGTCATATAGTCGTAAATCATTCTTGAAAGTATCAAACTTATATTTCAAATATGTTTCGAAAAAATTTAAATCTGCTGAGCACAACCTCAGTCATGTATCACCTTAAAGCGCTTTAAATACGGGTAAGCGGTTCCCTTAACGAATATCAGATACCTTTTCCAAGCGCTTAAAAATAGCCTTTCGAAAGGGTTTTTCTATCAGTAGAGGTAGTCTCGTAAGGGAAACCCCTTCATACGGCTAAGTAAAATGAATGGGTATTCAATCGATATCGGACAGCAAGTGATTTGGGCTGTTAAACGAACGACTAGCCGTTCAAAGGCTTTTTTCTGGGAAGGGGTGGGCGGGTCTCTGATTGAAAGTGGTCAGTGGATTCATTACAAACCAATTTCATCTCTAAGTGACGATGGTCCTATTGAGTTTCAAGTTCCTGGGTCAGGTGATGACTACATTGATCTATCACACACTTTGTTGCATATAAATGCCAAAATATTGAATCAAGATGGTACAAAAATAAAAGCTGATGCAAATGTTGCCCCGGTAAACAATTGGTTACATTCCCTGTTTAGCCAACTAGACATTTATTTAAATCAGAAGCTTATATCACCTCCAAACAACACTTATGCTTACCGAGCCTACATGGAAAATCTGCTTAATTATGGTTCAGCAGCCAAAAAATCTCATCTGACTTGTGGATTGTGGTATGAAGATACCCCCAACTATATGGACGCCGTTGACTCGACTAATAAAGGGTTTCACGAAAGAATGGACTTTGTTAAGGAAAGCAAGGAAGTTGAAATGATTGGTCATTTACATGGTGATATGTTTAACCAGGAGAAATTTCTAATTAATGGTGTAGAAATGAGAGTTAAATTAGTCCGTTCGAAAGAAACATTTAATTTAATTTGTCATAAGGATGGTAAATTTAAAGTACAAATAACAGATGCCAGTCTCATTATCAGAAGAGCAAGAATAAATCCTAGTGTATTGTTAGCTCATCAAAAAGTATTAGCATCAACAACTGCGAAATATCCGATAACAAGGGCAGAAGTTAAGGTTCTGACATTACCCGCAGGTATACAAGGTAAAACGTTGGATAATATATTTCTCGGGCAAGTCCCTAAAAGATGTATTATTGGATTCGTTTCAAACTCTGGGTTTAATGGTAATTTAGCTATAAATCCCTTCAATTTTCAACATTTTCATATGAATTCATTTAGTTTGTACGTAGATGGTCATGAAATTCCTTCTAAAACTTTGCAACCCTCATTTAACTCTCCGGGTTTAATAGCAACTGCATATCATACTTTGTTTTCTGGAACTGGTATTCATTTCCATAATGAAGGTAATGCTATAAGCAGATCAAACTATGTGGGTGGTTATCCTTTATTATGTTTCGATTTGACTCCTGATTTATCTGCAAGTTCAACTTCACACTGGAATCTTGTAAGACACGGAAGTGTTCGAATCGAAGTTCGTTTTGATTCAGCTTTAAGTACTACTATCAACTGTATTGTGTATGCTGAATTTGATAACATAATTGAAATAAATAAAAATCGTGATATCACTGTAGATTATATTATAATAGTTAGTAATTAAATAAATACAATGCATTCACTCAATTTTATCATTACCACTTGAACATTGTCTGTAAAACCACCAGTGTTTACTTTTTTAGATTAATTATTATTATGGATTCGAATGAAATACAATTTTGTATGAATAAAATAAACCCGAGGTTTAAGTCAAATGTTTTTGCTGCAAACCGGATTCCTGTTTGGGTTAATCTACCTACTTTTATTATAAGCAATCTGGATCCTGATTCAAAGCCCGGTTCTCATTGGATTGCAATGCACATTGATGTGAATGGATATGGCGAATACTTTGACTCTTTTGGTCGAAAACCTACCGGTTATCACAGGTTATTTTTAAATAGAAACTCTAAGAGGTGGTTTTATAACCATCAATCACTTCAAAATTATTTTACTTCAGTTTGTGGAGAATACTGTTTAGTTTATCTTTATTTTGAGTTTTTACGTCTGTTTTCTGATAATTCTTTGTGTAATGATTTAGTTTTAAGGAATATGTTTAAATCAGTTTTTGTGAATTAAAAGAATGTGTTACCTATGAAAGTAAATTGGGTTTTATTTTATTTCTTACAACAATAATTACAAAATATTCCTACTACCTAAGACAAATGCAGTGACGGAGAAAGAAACATAAAATATAATGCTTATAAGCAGTTAAAACTGCATCTAATATTAAACATGTTCAATAAATGAGTAATAACATTAATATACAATAAAACAAGAAAGAAAGTAAACATTTTTTATAAGTGAAAAAATAAAGTAAGTTATTCTAGTTATAAATAAAGCACTGATTAAAACTATTTTTTGTCACCCTTATCAGTCTCTATAAAATATTTTACACATTTGGTTTTAGATGATAGTTCCTTCGTTATATTAAATATAACATCCCGAGCACTTTGTTCATGTGAGTCACCTTCGTTAGAATAATATTTAACACGATAGTCACAGTGTTTCCAGTGGTCCAGAGGTCCAACGTTTCGTATTTTATTCATGTCGTATACTTCGATCTTGATGAGGTGTGATGCATATGCCCCATCGTCCTGACCTGAAGTGAGATATGACACACCGTCTTCTTCTTTTTTTGAGACCGTTGAAGATTTCTTGTACACTTTTGTCTTCTTCTTAGGCCTTTCAAAAAAGCCATCAATATTATTTGATTGACGCTTCTTCGCAATAGCTTGCTTCACTTTGAAAGCCAGCGTCCCCTCTTCATCACTTATCGTCGTCGTGATGAAGAGGGGACGTTTTCATTTTCATCAACGTAAAAGTTTTTGACAGTGTTGTCGGAAAACTGAAACAAAATTCATAATTAATATTAAAGACTTAAAACATACACACAACAGATACATTTTTTAATGAAATAATTATAGAGTAATAATACTATTTAAATACTTACATCCATTATAAATAGTCTTCGTTAAAACTTCAAAGCGTAGAAACTGAGAGCTCTTAACTGAACTGGAGATCCGAAGGTACTATATAAAGTTACCCACAGCCTCAGCCTTTTTATATGAATTTGTTTTGAAAAAAAGGTCACGGCTGGTGGGGACAGAGGACCACCTAGGTAGGTAGCGACGAGTTTAAACCGGATTTCGGGGACAGGTAAATTTTTGTTTGCAGCGGAATGTTTTCTAACAAAAGATTAAATTATCAAAAGAATTCTAAAGAATTTAAACGACAGATCTTTTGTGCATTTACTTTCTATTAAAATTGCGTGCGACTTCAAACCCGATGATTGATTTATATATTTCTCAGAAACGAATAAAAAGTAAATTATTACCTTCTTCAAAGGACATCTAGCAAAAAAGGTAAAGTTCTCAAGCCGACAGCATAAAGAAAAAACTAATAATAGAAATTGCGACTTTAAATTAGAGCACCAAAGGAGTCTTTAAACATCGCACCGCCCCACCTAACTGGTATAAACAGGAATGCAATAAATCACACACCGAATCCTACATTAACAAAAGATGTATATATTATAATAAATAATGGGAACTTCGTTTACTGAAACGTACAGCATACTTACAGGTTGAAACTTGTTCAAAACACAGTCATGTTTATTGTCCACCAGTAAATAGGAGTCGGTTGTCACATATACCAAAGTTATTTACGAGTTTAAAAAAAAAAGTAAGACAACACAATTATCTAGACTAGAAATAATCTAAAATCAATAAAATAATATTTCAAAAATTGGATTTGCATAAAATAATTTACCCAAAAAAAAAATTAAGACAACACAAATATCTAGACTGGAAATAATCTAGAATCAATAAAATAATATTTCAAAAATTGGATTTGCATAAAATAATTTACCCAAAAAAAAAATTAAGACAACACAAATATCTAGATTGGAAATAATCTAGAATCAATAAAATAATATTTCAAAAATTGGATTTACATAAAATAATAAATTTTAGGCAAAAACTGAAAACGAATAACTAAATAACTAAAATTGATGGGGTTGAAACATATACCAGAAGTTTCATATTGTGTTGTAACACATATAGATACGTTTAAATTTGCATATATATTCGCGAAATGTGAATAAATTACTTTAGGTATAAATTTGATACCTACTCCAGTCCAGACTAATAAAGGGTAATGTAATTGTGTGAGTTCGCGGGGCTTGTTAGATCATTAAAAATCTCGTTAAGTTATATGACCGTTTCTACCCCATTGATTTCCCACCACCAAAACAATACCTAAACTATGGAAACTTTAGGTAGTATACCTAGTCTTTCGTAAGGAGTAACCAATTAAGAAATTATACCTATTGCAAATACGTAAAGAACAAACTACAACGTAGGAGTATGCTTCTACCGAGCTCGGTAACAATGCGATGTCGCCGAGTCGAGCTAACAATAGAGACAATAGAAAAAGGTGAGCAAGGGTTCTATTGTGGTGTCGAAGAGCGTGTATTGTTTAATTAGCGGAGTGCCTAAGTGCTGAAGGAGGCTCCGGGCACTGTTGAGACCTAGTGCAATCGATCTAAATGGGGGGCTAAACGTACTAAAACATACCAAACTTTTTTTTTTTTAGGTTTCATAGCCCCGAAAAACCACCATAATCCCGAAAAACCATTGTTTTGGTGGTGGGAAAACGATGGGGTAGAAACGGTGAATCTATACTACTACTTAGGAAAAACGCACTTACCTACAATAATTGAAATCGGATGGCATTTGTTTTTTGAATTTTATATGATGTGGCGAACGATATGCCTAAATGCCATCCCTCTCCTATGAAATTTCATCCCTCTGTGGCCACCCCTACAAACGAGAAATTCGTCAAATATGAATACGCGCAATAAAATGTTTTGCAATCAATTGCCACAGAGGGATGAAATTTCATAGGAGAGGGATGGCATTTGGGCATATCGTTTTCCACATCATACAAAACACATAAAACAAATGCCATCCGATTTCAATGATTGTAAGTGCATTTTTCTTAGGAAAAACTTACAAGAACTTAGGAGAACTTAGGTTCTCCTCCACCGATCGAAAAATTCACCTTGCGTCCGGCTTCCAACACAGATGGTTCGATAACTGCCCGGCTTGGGCGGATGGCAATTTGTATCCGGTGTCTGTATATGATGAAGAACAAGCATGCTAATTTTCAAGCGGTTGCCTGACAATTTTTTTTAACCTAACCAGTCCAACCAGGAGGGATGGCCAGGGGCGTAGTGATGTAAAACGGCGCCCAGGGCACGCATCCAAAATGCGCCCTTTTGTTATTCCTTTTATAGGATATTCTACAAATTGACTGTATGTAATGGACCGTATTAAGCCAGGAACAAATTTCATAACCAATCGCGTCCCCGTCCTAGGAGAACGAACTTGTGAAGTGTGTTAAGGTCGATGTAAATGAAGCCTCGTGAAAGTCAGCTGTCGCTCCGTTGGTGGGTGAGGAACGGAACCCATTTAATCACTCAAAAATTGTCGTCGCATCCCAATGGAAAATTTGTCAGTTTATATGCTATTATAAAAATGAAAAATTGTCAACCGGCTGTATCGAGGTGGAAAGACCTTGAACGCCGTATGTTCACGTTACCAGCTGATGGTATTTTCACCACGATACAGTCGGTTGATGATTTTTGGGGTTCCGTACCAAAATGGTAAAAAAGAACCTGTCCGTCCGTCTGTCTGTCTATCTGTCACAAATTAAATTTGCTCATAAGCTACGGGACCGGTTTAGCAAAAATGTTGTACACATATTTAATCAATATCCCCGGGTCGGACGTATAACGTTAATAAATTAGGTTTATATATGGGGCCACTTTTGAGTGGTTAATTAGAATACACGAATAAAAAGTTTTTCAAAATATACCGTGTAATTTGTCGGATGAAAGCACTTATTGCCAGAATAATAAAAATATTTATTAACGCGGAAACTTTTGGGTAAAAAAATTGTTTTTTTTTTATAGATTACAGAAAAAATTATATGAAGTCTACTGTGGTGGTCCTCTTTTTACATTTTTTTAAATGTTTTGTGGGGCAACCTCTCAGTATGTTATTTGGCATTAAAGATGTTGGCTGATTTTTTTTTTCAATGTTTTATACAAGTTTTAGAGGTCGACCATTTAGAAAAAGAAAATATTGTAATTCTCCTATTAAGAGTTTATAAAAACTGTTTTTAGTTTTATTTAGCGCTAGCAGACGTAATAGCCTCTGTCTTTGTAATGTATGATGATAAAAAGTATGTCATTAGTGTCATTACTGTAGATTTTTTATTCGGATTTTATGTGGCACGTTCCCAAGGAATTTTATTTCTGCAATTATTTTTTCCTCAGAAAAGTTAAAAATTACTAATGTCATTTATTGGCATATGTCAAAAGCAGACGCTAGTGTTTTACTAGTTAAAAGTTAACGAAAATATTTAAAAAAATCTTAATTGATGAATTACAAATTTTTCGCAAGCGGTAGAGACCTCTAAAACTTGTGTAATAATTCTGAAAAAAAAATACATCCATCATCTTTAATCTCAAATAATCATGACATTACCAACACTACGACAATCGCGGATGGAATTAAGAATATTGAGATCATGGATGGACAACATTTTACTGTGTTTCTTTCACGAATAGGCTTAGCGTTCAACAATACCTAATTAATGTAAAACATTCAAAGTCTACAATAACTCGTTAAAATTTGTTGTGTATATAAATATATTATAGTTAAAAAGAAAATAAAAATATAGACAACATTTACTTATTTTAAATGTAATTAGGCTCCTTGTATTCTAACTACAAAAAAAGTTTATTAAAACTTTAACACATTTTTTCATGCCTCAAATAACATAAATGCCCTTATAACATATTTCTTCCATAAAATTTTTGTAAGAGCCGTTTCAACTCGTGAAGCAAGACGCATGGTCTATTTTCACATTTTAGACGTTTCTGTGGTAGATAGTAGATTCCTCAGAGATATTGGAAATTTGAATGTCACGGGAAATACAGGATGATTCATGAGACGTGAGCAGGAGCAACCCTACACACTTAGTTAACGATAATGAATCGACCGCCATCATGTTTAAGTGAAACAATAACGCCTTTCAATTGTTTTTAACCTTTTTGTTTCGTAGAAATTTTATTCTCTGTAATCATGGTCACCCCACATAAACAAATCAATAAAGATAAAACCTCTTTGACAATCATGACAGCACTTTGATTATGAAAAATTTAAAAAAAAAATTAAGTGAGATACGATGATTCAAAAGTAACCAGACGTCAATTTGACACATATCACAGAAAAACAAGAGAATATCAGTACTCGACGGAGTATTCTAATTGTAGAGTGACCATGCGTGTCGTAAATAATTTCAAACGTTTTATTTTTATTTAAAAAAAATTTTTGCACTTATCACACTAATACTGATATCAAACAATAGCTTATTTTTAACTGAATCCGTAGTATTAAGCCTGCTCACGTCTCATGAATCATCCTGTATACTCGATTGATGTCTTAAAAAATGTATGTAGGTACTTATGTATGTAAAAGTATACATGTTGCTATTTTTTGATAGATGTGTCATTTTAAGCCCAACTAACATTACTCACGAAATTAAGCGCATAAGTTTTAGTTTCATTTCACAAGATAATAAGAATCAAAATTTTACGTCTAAATATTTAGGTTTACAAATTGTGTAATTGTGTTGCGAAAGTAGTTATTATACATTACTTCGCAGTATATTCAGGAAGAAGTGTATTTATAAGAACGAAATCAATGAAATTAATCTTTTTTGCCTTGTTTGCCGATTTGGATTGAATTATTTTTTAATAGGTTTTTGGCTTTTTTGCGCCCCCCTCTTGATTGCGCCCAGGGCGCGTGCCCTGGCTGCCCCACCACTCACTACGCCACTGGGGATGGCATTAACATTTTGTTATATAACCAGGGTACATTCTTTCAGGCAACCGCTGTTTCAATCGGTTGCCTCGCGATAATTATTTTTTTTGCACCCCGCCTCTATTTCCGCTCCAGTCAAAGTTGGGTCAGTTCGGGTTGCACAGGGCGGTTCCTCATCAGTTCATGAGCTTAAATACCGCGAGCTATCCGGTTGCCTAGCGGTCACTGAAACTACGCGTCATTGCTTTAACTATTGTAAAACATCCTGACATTGGGTAATCTGCGATTTGGATAATGCTCCCGATACATTCGCCGTGCCAATGCTCCATTACCGTCTGCCCTTCCGTACATGAAGATAATGTTAGCATAATCTTCGTTGCTAAAACCATCGATGTTCATAATGTTTAGTTACAAAATTTAATAGTATTTGAAAACCGCTTCAACCGTTTGTTCAATTTTCATAGAAGAACTAAATTCGCAATTGGCTATCGTGAAAATTTAAAACAAAGGCAATTCAAAATATTCCAAATTTGAAAATTCTTATTCTTAAAATAACGTGTTCCAAATTTACAACTATGGTTTTTAGTTTAGAACTTTTTTTATAATCCTCGTCGGACTTTGGAAAATGGTAAGTACTTTTTTTTTTTTTTTTAATAGTTACAACAAACTTTTATGTTTTATTTTTTACACGTTATTTAATAGTTAAGTACCTACTTAAAGTGAAATTTCAAGACTAGTACGGAGATTTGAAATTCTTAGGAAGTGCTCCCTAACTTTGATTTTTATTCCATAACTCAGAAATGTGACAAGCGATATGAATGACTGATACCTCTAAAGAAAGAACAGTAAATAGGCATGTTTTCAAAAATGTTTGAACAATTCAAATTTTTTTTTATGGCACATCAAAATTATGCTCGTGTCAACCAACGATTCTTATGTTATGAGTCAAATTTATGACATCAGGGGCCGATTTCATAACAACTTGTAACTAATATTATTAGCGGAAGTCTCTTTCTAATAAATGGGATTGGAAAGAGACTTCCGCTACTATTATTAGTTACAAGTTGTTATGCAATCGGCCCCTGTACTTGAAGAAGGAAAAAAGAATACCATTGCAGTCATATGTAATATCGATTATTACTTATTGTTATTACGTAGGTATCTATAAAAAAATACAGGAAGTTGTATTTTTCACCGAGTTATGGATGGTGATTTCGGTAGTTTCAGTCCCACGGATTCATTAGCGAGGTAATTATATAAATACACATGTAATAATATTTTTTCTTAATACTGTACCATTGACAGTATTACCACCACTGATAACCGAACGAAAAAGCTACGTATCGTTTCTCATAGTGGAGCGATGCACTGAACCCATATCGAGAGCGACAGTCTGGATGCTGCAAGCTCGTTAGCCTATTTTTAAGACATGGCAATAATAATATATTGTCCTATGTTAATCCCGCAGGAGTATATGGCACAGTTTTCTCATCAATGGAAGACTCCCGGGGCTCACTTGAGCATGTTTCTTTTACTCGTTTAGATCGCGTTGGCGTTGGCGCCCCCTCCGATAGAACAAGGCGCGTATGTGTCTCACCCAAAGCCGGCGCGACCCACAATCGAACCTCCTAAAATAGATACACATTAGACATCGCTCTCAAAAGTTATATTCCTACGCGCCTATTGATATCTAAACAAATAGAAATGTCAATGATAGTTCACCAATGGGGTAATAGGTACGTTTTATGGTATGGTGGTGTTACCTAAAATATTGCACTAAACTTTTACAAGAAACTTTATCAAGAAAAATCCACTGCTTCAGGCCGCGATCCCCTATCGCTCTGACCAACTGACCTACTGAGACTCACCTGATGGCTGCGAAATTCTCCACTATATCCTTTGCGCGTCTTAGGGGGACGCCTAGCGTCTTCGTCGGCAGACGTTGCTAGGCCTCCCCCTAAGACGCATGAAGGATATACCTAGTGGCGAAATTCGCAGCCATCAGGTAAGTCTCAGTACCTCAGTTGGTCAGATGTTGGTCAGCGATGGGTATGTATCCCAGAGTCGCGAGTTCGAGTCTCGCCTGAGGCAGTGGATTTTTCTACTTTTATTTTATATCTAAACAGTGTAGAATCGTTAGCAGACGTTCTGCTTAATACAAAATTAATTGCACTTTAATAAGGTAGTCGGGGATCAATTTCCAGAAGCCAGACTGGAAAACATGTGTTTGATAGTAAAACCGTCATTTCTCAGTAAGACAATTTTAATGATGATTAACAACAAAAAAATACAAATTATATTCAATAATTACTTTATCTACACACATACTGTAAGTACTCTAAAATGCGTTCAAAAACCGTAGACAATGACAAGCATTACAACAAACGATTTAACTATGATTAGTTTCTTATCTGCGGCAGTAACGTAATTTTAACTATGCATGCTCAAATATTGTTAAGCAATGAGTTTCAAGTTTGGAACATCGAATTTGATAACATAATGTTACCGCCATGGCCAACTCGATTGGTCCCGCGCGAGCGCCGGCACAATCGAGTTGGCCATTACGGTACAATGGCGGTCATTCTATGGTTTCCGAACACTTAATTTAATATATATAATATGAGTGTAGATAAAGCAGTGTATGCAACTGTACATAATTAGGCCTTAAACACTCGTGTGATCTTATTATGAAATTCGCCTGCGGCTCATTTCATAAAACCACACTCATGTTTTAAGGACCCTTATTACGTAACAGTTACATAAACTACTATTATTCAACAGGAAATAAAATTATAATAACTTTTCCTTAGGCAGTAATCCGTCTGCATCTTAATTGCATTAAACAAGTATATACTTATTCAAACATTTTGTTTTTTTTACACCTTGGTTCAGTTGTTTCCTGAGTTTGATAAGAATGCAAGTTCTAATACATAATAATTAACATGTATTAGAACGCGTAATGTGGGCCGTCAGGTTCACCATGCTCCGCACTAAAAATAGAAAGCATGACCAATACTCAAGTTGCTTAACTTGTCAAAGGCTACAAGTTCCATTTCCATTGTCAGTGCCAAAGAGCTAAGTTGTAATATATAGTATAGCAAACAAAATTAATGGCAAGACGTGATATGATATCTATGGGTAAGCAAAATATTTATTTTTCTATAAGTATTTCCGACTTTTTAAAGTTTTGTAATAGTGCCACGTGCAACAAAGGGATCGACAAACTTCCCTAAAGTAAATAACCGACAAGAGCCACACTAAGGTTGTCGTTATAGTACTGGCGGATGACAAACAATAGTCGATATGAAAGATAAATAAATAAATATTATGGGTTAATCTCAATTCCTACCAAGGATGATATACATAGACATGGATGGACAATATCCATACAAAATCGCGTTCCTTTTATTTCAGGTTAAAGCACTAGCGTCATCTATCGGTTACTCCAGACACTAAATCCTAGTTTCTAATACTTTGTTCGTCGCTTAACGCTGACAGAATAACTCGACTCCGACTCGACAGATGGCGCTGTGGCACTTCGTACCGAAAACAGACGTATAGCCTGAAGGTTCGAGAACGCGATTTTGTATAGGCATCAAGGATGATTAAGACATGGATTGACAATGCCTATACAAAATTGCGTTCAGACTATACGTCTGTTTTCGGTACACAGTGCCACAGCGCCATCTGTCGAGTCTGGAGTCAAGTTATTCTGTCAGCGTTAAGCGACGAACAAAGTATTAGAAACTAGGATTTAGTGTCAGGTGTGACCGATAGATGACGCTAGTGCTTTAACCTGAAAAGAGAACGCGATTTTGTATGGGTATTGTCCATCCATATCTATATCATCCTTGATTCCTACACAAACCGACTTAGTGACACAGTGTATGTAACTGTACATAATTAGGCATTAAAACACTCATGTGGTAAAAACCACACTCGTATTTTAATGCCCTTCATTATGTAGCAGTCACATAAACTACAATAAAAAAAGTTTGATGCTCTAAAGTAAACTTATCGGTTAATAGGGTTTTGGTCAATTCCTATGTTGCCCTAATAAGGCGCACCACACACGAGCTGGAATTCGGAAATTTGCCTATGGTAGCTGACTTTTGTACGGAACCACAGAAAATATTCAGCCAGATTTCCATCTTCTAGCTAATTCTTGTCTATGGCAGCTGAATTCCGCTAAATGTGTTGAGCGCCTTATATCTAAGTTTATTTGCATTCTGCGGAAATGAGACTTGAATTGTAAAAAAATAATTAAACTAATTAAAGCAATGGTTAAATACTGATAGTTGTTGAATTTAATTAATAAAACTAAATGTAAGTAAAAGGAAAGTTAAAATCTAATTAGTTCAATAATAATCAGAAAATAACGCAAAATAGCGCAGGACCGAGCAAAATGGCGTGCTCTTGTGTCGGGGGCCAGGACTCATTTTGGGTTGTTGCGCCAATAAGTTGTAGTAGTAGTAAATGATAATCAGGATAGTTTTTCTTTCAGTTTACCGTCAGCTGTCACGCTCTTGCACTACAAATTTGTTTAAGCTTTACAAAACTAAATGATTTTAAGCTTTTTTGAGACCTTTAGGTTTATTTTAACCTGCTGTCAACTCTCATACTCAGTGGCGTAACTATAGGGTGGCAGAGCTGGCAAAATGCCACGGGCCCTTGGCCTAAAGGGCACCCGGCCGGAGGGGACAAGACTAAAGGAGGATTCTAGCATTTTCCGTAAAAGGGCCCCATACTATGAATTTGCCACGGGCCCCACTTAGCGTAGTTACGCCATTGCTCATACTTGAAATTCAACAACTATTTGGTAAGATATAATATTAGTAATAATTATTATTATTATTTTGACTTACAAAGGCTCGTCATCAGTATCATTAGATATGTCCGAATCTGCTACATCGTAATCTTCCATATCCGGTTGCCAATTTCTGTCCGTTACGAAAACTCTATTAGCACATCTCTCATTCGCAGACGGGAGAACTAGGACTTCATATTTCTTAAAGCCCACTTCTTTGCCTTGGTAGGGGATGTAGCACAGTCGATGTGACGGCTGGACTTTCCCTGGGATGAGGTGGCCCTCATGTTCTACCCTGCCAATGTATAGTCTCTCCAGTGCGTCCTCAGAGTAGCCGGCGACGAACGCTCCTACGGGTATCTTATCTTCAACAGCAGGTTTCCAGAAGCCGTCGAGACCACACAGGACCTAGAAACATAAGACGCCCATAAGAGATTTGGAATGCTTACGAGAATAGGGGTTGAGGGATTGTTGATAGCGGTTGATACAGGTTATGACTGAGTTTTTAGATTTTTAATTAAATTTTTTTTTTTTTTTTAATTTAATTTAACTTTATTAATTATAATTACAATACGTTCAAAGTATGTTTGAACTTGACAGATAACTTTATCTATTTGATATTCTACCTTAACACAAAGAAAATAAAATCCATATTCAAAACACGGCACCAAATGGTGTGATGCTTGTAAAGTTAACTTTATGATCACGATAACAAGGTAGATATTCAAATGTATAAAACTCATCTGTCAATCGCAAACTGACTTTAATTCATGTGTACATCTGTACATATATGGACACAATTTCTGGAATAAAAAAAAATCACTTCATTTAATTTTAATTAGGGTTTCTTAATTTTCGGGCTTTTTATGTTCCCGGTTACCCGGGAATTTTTCGGTACTTGTACCGATTGAAAATTACAATTAAAAAAGTTTATTTCTCTATTGTTTATCTATTAACCGCCTTAAGTATGTGAATACCATATGATGAACCTAAGTAAGAATGAATCGTACAGTTTATAGATTTGAAAATAGTTATAATATAACTTCCATAATTTTAACGGCCTCCTAGCCCAGTCGGTAGTGACACTGCCTACAAAGCAGGAGGTCCCGGGTTCGAATCCTGGTAAGGGCATTTATTTGTGTGTTTGTCACAGATATTTGTACCTGAGTTATGGATGTTTTCTATGTATTTAAGTATTTATCAATACCTATCTATTATATATATCGTCGTCTAGTACCCACAACACAAGCCTTATTGAGCTTACTGTGGGACTAGGTCGGTTTGTGTAAGATTGTCCTATAATATTTATTATTATTATTTAATAATATTTATTATTATTATTTAATAATATTTATTATTTGTATGTCTTTCCCCATCACGGAACAATGGTGTTCCGGACCTTTGGGAGGCGTATGCGGAGCCGAAGCCAACGCGCAGAGGCCCTTTCGACAATTTAATGAAAAGTGAGGGGTACACTATGCGGATGCTGCCCCTGCCCGTGTCATGGGACGCATGCAGAGGCAGCACCCGCCATGGTGTAAGGACTATTGAGAGTTAACGGAGTCTAAAATGTACTAGGCTATTGGGTGAAGAGTATGGACTAACTACTGGTCTATTGGATGAAAAACCGGACACCTGCCTAGCAAAACGGTATCCAATTTTATTTCCGGCAGACGGTGACTCGCCCTCCGCAAGATGGGCCCCCATAAAAAGCGACATCAAGGATGGCTCAAGGGCAACACCGGTGCGGGGGCTGGGGGTAGAGAGGTGTCACTGGACTTTAAACATATAGCCAACTCGCCACTTAGGTTTCCACATCTGCCCTCGAGAACGCAGCTCTAACGACCCCACTCTGGACAGCCGGCTAAGGCAAGCCAGAGGCAGGGGACCTGTCCCACCCACCCATCCGACAGAGCACCCCAGGGGCACTCAGGTACGTGGAGTCGCTACTCTCCAACAGCTCGCCACAAGCTGCCCTGCGTTGACTGATTGCACTGGTGAAAACCAGTGGGCGATGGGGTCGTCACATCCCTATGCCTTAATATTTATTATTATTATTATTCCATATAATTTGGAATGTTTCTAGTAAAGTTAATTGAATTCCCGGGTTAAGCATTTTTTCCGGTTGCTGAATGTCTCAAAGTCCATACTCAGATAACAACCCTAGTAGATATGATAGCTTTAAAAAAAAGAATATTGTTTAATTGTCTCATAAAATAAACACCTCAAATTCTTCTTTCTCATTAGCTGCTCCTCCCCACGCAACATACGCTTTCCCCACAGAAGGCACACACTTCCCAGGCGTCAGGGAGCCCCTGTGCTTTGCCCGTGCAATGTACAGCCGCTCTCCTTCAAAACCCCCCACCAGGGGTTCCGCCGGGAGCTCGTGCTCCGGCTCATATGTCACCCACTGAAGGTCGCCCCCCTTTATCTCTTGGTGCCTTAATTTTTCTGCTTGTGGTGGTACTAAAACCAAAAGTATAGTATTTATTAATATATGATTTAATGAAAATATGTGGGAGTATAATCGTATAATCTAAAAAAAATGTATTAAGCTTGTATGTCTTCATAATTATTTAAAATTTAATATATTGTCTTGCTGAGGCAAAAGAGCAGGATAAGTTTTTATAATAAAAAAGATTATGCAAAATGTGTTGATTCTGCAAAATAATTAAGAAAGGAAGAGTAATAATTTGATATTTTTAGCTAAATACAAAAATTAATAAGCTGGTACTCATAGTTAAAGAAACATTGAATAGGGTCAGGGAGGGTACAGTCGCTCGGTGGAAACAGTGGCTCGAATGTGCTGTGCGAGAAACGGAAAGAGCTTTATGTCTGTCCTCCACATCAATCGGAAGCGTTCCGTAACCTATCATGTACGAACTAGTTAGTGAGCCGCTTCGGCGCCATGCGAATGTATTATGGTGCATTTTTGTGTTGAATGCTATCAAATTTACATTTCCAGGTAAGTTTAACTTCTCTTTTTTCTTAACTCGAACGAGATTTTTAATTACTTATGTTTTTATCGAAGAGTGTGTCTAATCTACTTAGTATTGGCTGATAATTCAAGGCCCTCGATGTTTCTATTTGTTTTTAGTTCTATCTAAAATACAAAATGGCGCGAAGGTCAACAGTCGTTCGTTTCAGAAAAGTACACGGTGGCTCGCGAACCACTGTGCACCTTACAGTCCAACTGTACTAAAATTTACTTGAATATGAATAAGAATAAAAGTTCTTTTATTATTATAAATAATTCTTGCATTCTTTTTTTAATAAAATGAAAGTGAATAAATCATGCGACATTTATTAGGTAAGTACCTATTTTAAATAAAGAATGAATCAGGAACGATTATTCCGAAATTAGGCTTACCTATTCTAATTACCGTTTTATTCAACAAAAATGTTTTTCGTTATAAAGTTTATTTAGGTTCGATTCCTACGTAGCCATTGTGTACTGTTAGAACCACTGTGTACTAGGGGGTCCTAGTCACTGTGTACAGCAACGGGTACGCAGTGGCTCGATTCCCAATTTCTAAAAAAGAATGGATATATTTTTTTTGATGAAAGTAACAGCAAATATATTTACTACATATGAAAGTTTAATAATGCAGTGTGATCTGTACTTGCAACAATTAGTTCAGGGATTTATATTTTTCATGCTACAGCCTCTTGAAAAAATCCTAGCGACTGTCTTTGATAAATATAAAGGGAATAGATATGGTACCAGGCGCACGATCGTGTGCCATCAAATATAGGTTCCGGCGCCTATATTGAATCAGTCGTGTCATGGCCGCCGAAGCGCATGCTTTCAAGAATAACGAATCAAGACGACCCGTAAATCATGCCAAATTGTGCCTTTTTCGAGTGCTTTAATAGCTCAAAACATAAAAACAAAGCTCACGGAATAACTTTTCATTCGTAAGTACTGTTTTAAATACGTAAACATATTTTTTTATCAAAATTTATCAAAAACATTTTTGTTATTGAGTAAGCGAGACAGCTAAATAGGCAGTACCCACGCGTGAAACACGTATGTCCGAGTGTCATGCTCCTTTGTGTAGCGTCAGCAAATAATATGCTGATAAAAATGCACTTGTATTTCATTCTGTTCTCCTAGTACTTGAAACCGTTACCAAGCTAAACTTTTGTAAGAATTACTACGCTTATGTCATTTTTTTATTTATACTTCTGAACAGCCTGTTGCATGACAATTTGCTGAATGTAGGGTTCCGTAGTTGCCGTCACAATACACCCAATCAAAATGTATTTTTTATAGGATATTTTACGGCACTTACGTCCTTTTACTATGATATTTCAACTTTTTGAAATAACTTAAAAATCGCTCAAATAACTCAAAAATCGCTCAAATAACTCAATAGTTTTTCAATATAGTTTTCATTGAAAGTAATTATCAGGCGCTCTTGAATTTTCCCATATTCAAAAGTTAGAAGGAGACACATTTTTTTGGATTTTTGAAGCTATTATATCCGCGAAAGGCTTGACTTTATCAAAAAATAGTCTCCAAAGACCCCTATTCTTTTTTAAAGACCTATCCAACCACACACTACACAATAGTGTTCAATCGATAATAAAGCGATAAGGTACCAACGGCCAAGTGCGTGTCGGACTCCGCATAATAGAGGGTTCCGTACCTTCAATGGAATAAGAACCAAACTAATACCAAACGGTCGTATCTGATGCCTATGGAAGAAGTTTTTTGGAGATAACTCAAAAATGGCCGAACCGATAATGTTCAAAACAATCATCTTTTCAAAAATTTGGGCGGGGACACAATTTTTCTAACTTACGAAGAAATTATTTCTGAAAATATTTACTTAATCATAAAATGTTCAAAAACACCTCGATGGTTTTTTATAGACCTATCGATTGATGTGCAATATATTGATATTAGGAAAAAAATGTTATATGTATGGGGCGCCTCCCTTAAAAAAATTTTTTTTTTGTAATTTCACTACATAACTAAATAGCGGCAAGCAAAATACACCTTATGTTTACATTTAATTAGGATACGTCTTATAGTTTCCTAGTAAAATGGTTATGACATACGGACGAACCGATGGACGGACGGACGGACAGACAAACATGACGAAACTATATGGGTTCCGTTTTTGCCATTTAGGCTCCAGAACCCTAAAAATCACCCTATTTCATGTGTACGGGAGCGAACCCAATTTTTTATTTTATGATTTAATATATGTACCATTTTTTTGACTGAGGTAAGCCACGGACAAACAGACAGACAGACGGATATGGCGAAACTATAAGCTCCTATGGCGAATCCTACTTGACTACGGAACCCTAAAAACAGCAGTTTATTATAGCATTATTATACACAATAATTCTTACTGCCGTAACGTCCCTATGAATTTTCTAGCAGTTGCGTTTCAAATTAGTGACGTAGGTATATTATGTAGTAGGTAGAGGTAATACAATAACTTCGTGTACAGGTTTCCTGCTGATGAATTATGGAGAAGCAAGTGGCTTACTGTTGTCCGAAATCAAAGAAGGGATCCAGAGTGGACATCTACCAAAAATAGTAGAATATGTTCAATACATTTTAAACCGGAACATATGTATACCACAAACAAAGGCAGAAGAAGAATAACAAAAGGCGCTATTCCTTACTTTCGGGTACTGATTATAAGTATTTATAAGATTATAAGGATAAGTATTTAAATGTAGTCCGAATTCACACCCTTGAGTGGAATTAAGAACGAAATTCAGATGGCGTAGGCAAATTTCCGCCTTCTGCTTATACCGATCGAATTCCGCTGTGTTTTGCGCCTTACACATTGGGAGCGTTCATAAATTACGTATCAAATTACGTTCAAAATATTAAGTGGTTTATCTTCTGGTGAGATTTAATGAGATTGGTTAAAACCACCGTCCAATCCTACGAGTAAATTATAGTATTTTATGCAACAGTTGTATAAGAGGGGTCAAAAAAGGTGAGTGGCGTGGGTAACAAAGTTGAGCCGTAGGCGCAGCCGGAGGCGAAAATTGTTAAGAAAAACGCCACGAACATTTTTTGACCTACTTATACGACGTTGCATACAATACTTTTTCTACGACTACACATAGTTTTACAAAAAGTGCGAAATTGAACACTTCATGGATATTGCAGTTATTTTGTCAACATAATCAACAATAATTTAAGTTTCACGTTTTAAAACACTGTATTTCAAGATTACTAACACAAACACACACCGTCGTTATTAAATCAATTATCAAAGAGCGACAGAGATTAGTAAAAATGTATTATTTTCAAAGTTTGCTACCACAAACGAATGGCAAACGTAAAAACTACAAAGTATGTCCGTGGTTCTTTTCATTTTTTCATTTATTTTTTTTTCTAAAAACGCTACGTTTATTTAGGTTTCTTAGGTTGGCAGTAATTTATTTTCTTCTAAAGTCGTGACTGCACGCCATTCTATTTTGTCGCTTTTATTTAAGTTGTTTTTTTGGGGAATAGACTAGATAGACTTTTCTTTGATTATATTATCTGTGTTTCTTCGAGTATATAGATGATGACGAATGTATAAATGATAGATAAAAATTGTTGTGTTCACAGGGCACCTCTGTTTGCAGTTGCATTATATCACATAATAACCCTAGGGTCTTTATGAAGAATAGACTAGATAGACTTTTTTGAAATTGCATAAGACATGCTTTTATATTCGTTTGCGGGACCATATAATTGACAGATAAAAGTACCGGAGTAGAAAAAATATATTATATGAATATGTTATTAGAGGAGGTATTTCTAAATTAAAGTTTTAGTGAAATACGTTCTTCTGAGCTAGATTAGGTGTTTTGTTTATGTTGAATTTTTAACAAAATACTACATATAAATTTTTAGATATGCCTTAGATATGTAAAAAAGATTAAAATTCAACCATTACAATTTTTTTCTAGTAATTCATGAGTGCTCCTTGTGGCAACATAAAATTCGTCATATTTTCCGAGTGTCCCATCTCGCCCACGTGAGATTTAGTGAGGTTTGGCTAGTGTTCTAAAGGACTCAAGCTTTTAGCTCTTTTTTTAAGGCTGGCCTTGATTTTGTCGCCTCGAGGGCTAAAAACCTATAAAGCTCTTTAGACCCCAAGCCTAGTCAAATTTAGCAGCCTAGATTGCTTTATAAAAGTATGTAAGGCTTACAAATTATTTATTCTGTAAGTAGGCCACTAGGGAACTTTTACAAGTTACATTTAAAAAAAGGCTACAATCTTTAAAAAGGCTTAAGCCCTTGAAAAGCCTAAAACCTTTAAAAATCCTATAGAGTTTTTTTAAGACTAAGGCCTTATTAAAACCACCAGCTCTAAGAAGAGCTGCAAGAGCAGCTTCGGAACCCATTCCATTAAGCCAGCTCTAAAAAGAGCTCCGGAGCTGTCAAATTTGGGCTAAAAGGCTCGAGTCCTATGGAACACTAGGTTTGGCTCGACTCTCTCCCTCGCCTAAAGAACGCTCCCTTTATTTGTATCTTAAAATATTAAACGTAGGTATAGATAGAATTTTTAAGATTTTGGAATGTGTAGTGTTCTGTATTAACATTCTGATGTCTTAAAAATCTTACTTTACGTGACATTATTTTGCTAAAGGTATCATTTGGCCGGCGTTTTCTCGTACGCTGAACAGACTCAGTATTGCATTCGAGCAAAAAAAGCGTGAGCGTCGGCTACCAAGTCGTACCTTTACCAAAATAATGTTGTAAGTTGAGCAAACAGAAGGTTCCCAAATCATTTTCTTGAGCATTGCTGCAAAATAATTGCCGAGAAAAACTCATATTTTCCGAGGTATTGAAACAATTAATTCAACATAATTTTAGGCCGGCATGAGATGCATGACACCGAATTCTTTGGAAAACGTAAATATTTCGGATATGGAATCCATCTTCGAGAGTCCCCGCAAGGCATATTTGAAACAGCGACTACGCAAAACTGAAAAATCTAAAGCTAAATTGGCTAAGCAAAACAAAACCTTGAAGCAAAAAAACAAAAGACTTAAACAAAAATGCGATAGCCTACGAGACGCATTAGTGAATTTAAAGAGGAAAATGAAGATTCCTGAAGACCATTTTAGAGAAGTTTGGTTAAAAGCTGAAGCTGTGGATTTATACAAAAGAATGAAGAAAAATAAAAATAAAAATCGCAGAATGCCATTTGGCCCGAATTTGAGAAAATTCGCTTTAACATTAAACTTTTACTCCCCTATGGGCTATAAATATGTCAGAAGTATCTTTAACAATGCCCTTCCTCATCCACGAACCCTTAGTAAATGGTATGAGAAAACGGATGCTTCTCCAGGCTTTACAACAGAAGCTTTTGAATTGTTAAAGAAAAAATATACAGGTTCTGGAGAGAGATTGATATGCACTCTAATGGTTGATGAAATGGCCATACGTCGACAACCATTATGGAATGGCCGGAAGTCAATGGGGTTAGTCGATCAAGGGATTGGAAGCTTAGTTAACGACAAAATTGCATCACAGGCTTATGTAATGATGTTAGTAAGCCTTAACGAAAATTGGAAATTACCAGTAGGCTATTATTTTGTCCACGGCCTAACGGCCGAATGTCGCGCTAACCTGATATCAATGTGCTTAGTTAAGTGTTGGGAAGTTGGCGTAGATGTCGTAGCTTTAACTTTCGATGGTTGCCGTAGCAATATAAACGCTGCAAATCTGTTGGGATGTCAACTAGACCGTATTCAAAACTTAAAAACAACATTTAGACATCCGTCACCGGCATGTGACTTGGACGTGGCAGTGTTTTTAGATCCTTGCCACATGATTAAACTTGTACGGAACACTTTTGAGTCTAAAAGGTTGATCTTGGACGGAGAAGGCGGTGAAATAAAGTGGCAGTATTTATTGAATTTATTAAAACTCCAGGAAAATGAGAACCTAAATTTTGCGAATAAATTAAGTTTAAGACACATAGAATTCCGTAACCAAATAATGAAAGTGAAACTCGCTACACAACTTTTAAGCCAAAGCGTTGCCATTGCATTAAAAATGTGTAACGAGTTGCTTGATTCTTCAAAATTTGAAAAAACGGAAGCAACAGTAAGGTTTATTGAAAATTTTAATAATATTTTCGATATAATGAACTGAAGGAAACGAGGTCGATTTCAATATAAAAAACCCATTTGTCCGGATAATAGAAATGATTTCTTTAGATTTTTTGATGAAATTAAAACATACATATGTTCCTTGCAAATACTTGCAAAGAGCAAGCGAACCACTAGAAAAAAAATTACATTGAAAATAACAAAACCAAAAATAATAGACGCAACATGTAAAACGGGATTCATTGGGTTCATTATTTGTATTGAGAGCTTAAAACATTTATATGAAACACTACTTGAAACTAATAAATTAAGATACCTAGCGACTTATAAATTGAGTCAGGACCATTTAGAGTTGTTCTTTGGAGTAATCCGCCGACAAGGTGGCTATAATAACAACCCAAATGTGTCACAATTTAAGGGAAGTTATCGTAAGGTTTTAGGACACTTGGAATTACGTTCTTCATTTTCTGGGAATTGTATTCCGCTTGACAACTTTCCCCTATTGACATGTTCTTCGGCCACGGAAAGCATTAACCAAAGCTTAGATAGAAATGTATTTAGTGACTTCGATGCCGAGGAACAAGCGGTATGTGGTAGCTTTGAAAAACATAAAGTTACTCAAGCTGGTACATATCTGCGCGTAAAAAAAATTAAAAGTAAAATAGAACAAAGTGATTCAACTGCAGAGGAAAATGTGTATGCACTTAATGAACTTCTAAACAATCCCTCCAGTTTGTCGGTCGCTGCCGAGCAAATTGTTGGGTACATCGCCGGATGGGTAGCACGGTCCCTCATAAAAATAATTAAATGTGAGACATGTTGCAGCGCCCTTATAACGAATCTGAAACTCGGCTTTCATAAGCTCATCTCAATCAAGGATATGGGAGGATTGTGCTACCCATCCTCTGATCTATTTCAAATATGCGCCAAAGCGGAAAACACTATTAAACCGTTTGTGACCGAAAACAAATCTACCCATTTTGTATGTGAAAGTCAAATAACTAAATTAAAAATCAATATATTAAAATCTTTTGTTCATTCAAATAATATGTTATTTGCCTTGAGAGATCACGCTTTCGACCAGCCAGCTACTTTAAACCACAGATTACTACTTTTAAAAGCAATAATTGACAAATATTGCGATGTCAGGATACATTATTTACATAAAATTGACCCCGCCTTGTCAAAAACAACAAAACGTCAAAAGCGAAACAAACTGTCTTTGTTTGAGGGTACATAATTATTAAAGCGATATTAGTCAGCCATAAGTACAATAAAGATTATTCAAGTCGTTTTAATTTAACCCTCCATTCGGTTTGTTACGAATAGTCTAAAACGAAGTATTTACTATCTTACTAAAATTGTACATTCTTCACACGAACTATACCATTCTCTTTTAACCTCCTTCGTCCGTGTGTCACAGACTCGCAGCCCTTTTACTTGTAACATTAATGAAATTTTACTACACTGAGCTGTTATTTAGTTTTTTTTGTTAAATTGCTGGATTAGTTAGTGGTTTAACTAGTTAGTTAGTTTTAGTTATAATATAATTGTCAGAAAGTCTTAACAATTGACATTCAGATAGATACTTCAGTAATGTTGTTATGTATATGTAATTACTAATCACTCTCAAGTTGTATTAGAAGGATACTTGCTAAAAAAACTATAGACGTTATTCATACACAATAAACTCAAAATAAACATAAAAAAGTGATAATTTATCAAATAGGTTTGAGATTGAGCTTATTTCTACTTTTATGATGCATCACCTTGTTTAACTCATTGTGTCGCAAGTAAAGTAAGTAACGCTTTTTATTTGCATTAAATGTGTTTGACAAAAAGTCTTTATTATTATTATTATAATTTTAAAATTACCACACATTTTGCTGAAATGCAGCACGCAAAATGTATATCTTAAATCTAAAAGTCTCTTATAGAATACAACATGTAAACAATATTGTGTGATTGAGATATCCATTATCCAAGAGTTGAGAGCAAAAAAATATAATTAATCATATATCTTCTGTTTTTAGTCCCAGGTGATAACTTGTTAATTGGTTAGAGGCGATGTATAATGAAGCCTTGTGAAGATCAGCTGACGCTCCGTTGGTGGGTTGAGGAGCCGGCAGCCATTTAATCACTTTACAAAATAAACTGTCATCGGGTCCTGATTAAAAATTTTACAGATGATATTTTATATGCTCTTACAAACATGAAAAATCGTCAGCCGGCTGTATCGAGGTGGAAAGACCATCAGCTGATGCCTTGAAGATCGTATGTTCACGTGACCAGCTGACGGTCTTTTCACTGCGATACCGACTAATGATTTTTTATATTTATAATAGGATATGAAAATGAAAATGAAAATTTATTGCATTGCAGATCATGCGTAATACATAATATTTTATGTGGTCTTATATATATATTTAGAAGGTCATCATGTCTTACTGTTATACAGCATACAAATGTGAGAGATATGGCATTAAATTACGCATTACACTACGTCAACTACACTAAAATTACATGTCTTAATATTATTTACATATATATACATTGTTACGTGATGTCAAAATTCATGATTCAAATATTCAGTCAAGGAGTAAAAACAATTGTCAAGAAGCATTGCGTTTATATTTTTTTTTAATTCGTTTATATTGAGATCTTTGTAGATGTTAGGCAGCTTAGTATAGACTTTGACACAAATGTACGCCACGTTTTTCTTATAAATATACTTATTAAGTCATGCTATCCGAAGAGATTGGACTCTTTTGAACAAATGGGAGGTTTTGTTTGACAAAAAGGCATGTTTACTTTATATTATATATATAAACTTTCATATTGATATAAACTTTATTCTGACAAAGTTTCAATCGGGACACGATGACCATTTTTTTTTTCAATTAATTAAATCCTCAACCCACCAACGGAGAGGCAGCTGACCTTCACGAGGCTTCATTACATATCACCCTTAACCACTTTACAAGCTATCGCCTGGGACGCGATGACCAACGAAATTTGTTCCTGGCTTACGGTCTATACTATATACTTATTACTTAAGCCTAATAGGTATTATAACTTTTTCTTTTTACTTGAAACATCTGTAAATAAGAAAACATGCATAGTTTTCTAGTCTAGACATAAAATTCGATTCTACATGTCAATACCTTTTAAGCAATTATCTTTAATACCAGAGAATAAAAACGTCTCTAGTAAATATAATTTGACAACCAAAACTGCAATAAAATTATTAAACTATAATCAATGTTGTTTTATTACTAATATGGTTAATTACGGCTATAAACTTGTAATAGTAATTAGTGAGTTTTGGGTGTTACCCGATTAATGTAAGCAATTATCTTTAATACCCGAATTACCCGATAATAACAACGTTTCTAGAAAGTATATTACTTAAATTTCTAATAGTTTTATTTGCTCTTGTTCCTTTAGCCGTGAACACAGTGCATTCTCCTTTTTGTAAATGGTCGGCAAGGCGCATATGACACCTCTGGAGTTATAGGCGTCCATAGGTTACGGTAGCTGCTTACCATCAGGCGGGCCGTATGCTTGTTTGCCACCGTCGTGGTATTTAAAAAGTTTATTTGCTGTCGCTACCTATCAAATTAGGCTCCTAGCGCTGATTCCCGAGACTTACAAACCGTTCAGGATAAGTGAATCTTGTTTACCATTATAACTATGCACAATCAGAGATCACACCTTTACATTGGTGTTTTTGAGTCGTGCGCGAGGTAGGCGATGGAAATGTAAGTACTAGGACCACAGGGATCATTGCGTAGTGCAATATAACTGTCGCTTACCATGCGCGTCTCTTTTGACAAACCATTATTGCATTAAAAAGAGAAACCACTAGATCCGTAATAGCTACGCGTAATCGTAGATGCCTTTATACTGGTTTTTTTAGACGATCGTTCGTTACCTATTTCGTTGAACACTGGAATATTCGACTAGAGCACCAGAAGTTTAGAACAGAGATTTATTCACATTTTAAAAATATAGTAGCTATTGACTTGACATTTAATTTTCTATCTCGGTCCATCTCGCCCGCTTTCATATTGATGCGACAAGGACTTACTACGATCAATATAAATTCATGATTTAATTTTTTTCAAACCCAAATTACTCTTTTTACTTCTATACGTCATTGTTAGAAATATGACGATCTTGCCTACACTACTGTAAATTATATTAGTTGGTCTCTGTCACACTTTGTGCAATGCGCAAAATATGGAAATCTCGCTTACACTCCCGTGTTAAGTATATCGGTGTATCTCTTTTACCCCAGATGCACATGTACATTATAGCATTTATAGCAGTGTGTAAGCATTTACAAGTGTGTGGGTGCCGGAACACATTTCAGTTTTGTCAGCTATGAACGTCAGGTATCTTCCTCTTTTTACTTTAATCAAAGGCGACTGTTCCCTCCCTGACCCTACATATCTTGCTGATGTGATGTAAAAGAACATGCTTAGTTTTTCTAATAAGATTGAGTATGCGAAATGTGTTAAATGCGAAAAAAAAGAAAGAACATATATTTTTTTATGTTGCTAGCTTATCACTCACTTTCAAACCTCCAGTGCACAGGGTTCCTCTGCTCCACAACTGAAAATGTAACATATTTAATGTCATTTATGTCACTGGTACAGGTGACTATGGCGTCGGAGTAACCATCTCGGCCGAGGCGCACGCAGCCGTTGGCCCAGGAAATCCAGAACTTGCGGTATTCCTCTCCGCTGAGGATGCCTGGAGTACTTGCCAGTTCTCTACGGGGACTGTCATGCTTCTTAATAAAGCAATGTTGCCTTTCACCCATCACAATCTGAAAAATATGGTAATAATCTTAAGCTTGTGTTGTTTATACTGCAACAGGTTCTGGAGAGCTTAGGTCTCCATTTTCAAAATCCAAGAGTGCTATACTCTATGTCTTTAGGTATTTAAATAAAAGTAAACAAACAATTTTTACATTTTCGGGTAGTTTTTTTTTTTTTTATACCACGACGGTGGCAAACAAGCATACGGTCCGCCTGATGGTAAGCAGCTACCGTAACCTATGGACGCCTGTAACTCCAAAGGAGTCACATGCGCGTTGCCGACCCTTTACAAAAAGGAGGATTCACTGTGTTGACGACTAAAGGAACAAGAAGGTCCCTCATCGTCAACACACTGGGTCCTCTTTGAGCTCTTTGGCAACCTTACTCACCAGCAGGAACACAACACTATGAGTAGGGTCTAGTGCTATTTGGCTGTGGTTTTCTGTAAGGTGGAGGTACTTCCCCAGTCGGGCTTTGCTCCAGATTTGAGCGATGACATTCGCTGAACGTGCCCTACCACACTTAGCGAGATGCCATTCGCAGTGCCCATACCTCTCTTTTTGGCGTAGTTTAAGGACATACCCAGGTCCGGACGTAGTTTAAGGACATAACCCGGGTCCGGGTAGTTATAACTTTTATTGGTTAACCAATCAAATACAAAACTGCCTTGATCTGTCACTTAACGACCTGGCTTTAACCAATATTATTTGATCGTGTAATGTTTTCATCTACCGTCAACTGGCTTAAGGAGCCATTTGAGGGTAGATCTTATTTACTTTTATTTAAATACCTAAAGATACAAAGTATAGATTGGTATAAAATGAGGTCATACTTGCCAATATTAATTAATTAATTAATTTATTCATTTAAACTATAAGGAGAAGCACACAATCAAATTTTAGAGTTTTTGTCAAATTCACAGAATTACAAATTTAATTAGCTTAATCATCCAGCAGTCTGCCAGGACCCTTCCTGGCAGACTGCTGGATGATTAAGCTTTAAATGAGGTACAAAAATATTATCTTACCCAAAATTCACAGTCATTTGCTGGTTTCCTTGACAGTCCTATAGCAGCATTGCCAGAAGCCTTCACTTCAAAAGCCAGGGCATTACTTGTTATCTTGTAGAATGAATTCAGGTGCTTTGGCCATGTTGTTATTTCTAAAACGCAATACATTAGAATACGAATTATTAAGGCCGGCAAAGAAAACACAAAATAATAATGAGGTCATCCTAATCCCGAGGCTTTGGTAGGTGATGGGTGTACCTCAAATTCTCCATAAAAATTTTACAAATCAATCAATCAATTCAGAAATTCCTAGCTATATCCAGTGACATGTAGCCATACGATAAATAAATAAATGGTAATTTGTGGTACAACTAACTACTCATAATCCAAGGAAACTTACCTATTAAGTCACCCATGTTGCAGTAAAAACAAGGCTCGGGCGGTCTTTCTTGATTTCACTAGTTTGCGCAATCCACAGCTAATTTACCGAAATTAGCTTACAAAATAAAAATAGGCAGTTTAGAATCACGGTGATGAATAAAGTATATTGGCGAAATAATTAGTAATAAGTAAGTACAGCAGCTGCTGCTTATATTTATTTGATTATTTGTTTGAAAATAATAAATATAATAATGTATAAATGACTCAAAGCTGAGTCATTAGTATTACATTACAAACAAAACTACGGGAAAACCAGCGAGTCAAAATAACACATGTTATTTGTAAAAATTTCTGATAGTGACACTTATGAAGCGTTATACATTTTTAACTACATTTTTTTGTGATGCGTCCACACCAGACAACAAAAGCCAAACGATAGAAAGCAGCCATATGGCAGGTACTAGTTAAGAGTGAGATAGCAAGCATCCGATCGCTCATTATGTATTAACGAAGCACAACACACAAACTTCAAAAACGAGATTACTTGCTTTGAGGAAAAATCGTAAACGCCTTTAAGACGTCAATCTCAATCTGTTCTGTTGCTTGTTTTTCTTTTATCGGAAATACCGAAACATTATATTTATATCTAATATCTATAGACTTGTTAAAATATTGTGAAAAGGAAAAGGATATACTGGAAAGGAGATCTAAGATTATATACTGGTGAAGGAATAAAGCGGGTCTCAAATATATATCATACTGATATTAGATATTACAGATTTATGTCAAAGTTTTGAGACTGAATAACATCGAGTCCTTTCGATATGGATTTTGATTGTAAGTAGAAGAATTATAACTATTTTATTAACATCGATATTCTATTATTGAATGTATAATGCCACTGAGTTTGCTATTTGGGTTTCTACTTGTGTTTTTTACAAATGGTACTGATATTTTGTTATTTCCCTTTCAGCATATGATGTAGAAATTTGCAAAGCAAATAGTGGAGCTATTAGATTTCAAGTCAAGTCTATTTCAGGAATTGCACAACTTTATTTATCTGGAATAAATCCCCCACACAAAAACCTTATTGATGTAAGATATTGTTATGTTGAATTTAATATTTTTCAATGTTTGATTTAACTAGAGACTAAGTAGGTACTTAAATCAAATAAGTTTTTTTTCTAGCCTTGGCCACTTTCTTTTGTATGCAACATATATTTTAGTTTAATTTAATTTATAATATAATTTTTTCATAAATTATGTAGATTTAAAAAAAATTGTTACTTCAGTAAGAAAATACTTAATAACAATCTCATTGAATTAATATTTTTAATTTCCTTTGCACCTACTTTTTTTATTTTTTTTATACCACGACGGTGGCAAACAAGCATACAAGACAGGTGGTAAGCAGCTACCGTAACCTATGGACGCCTGCAACTCCAAACTAGTCACATGCGTGTTGCCGACCCTTTACAAAAAGGAGGATTCACTGTGTTGACGGCTAAAGGAACAAGAAGGTTCCTCACCGTCAACACACTTGATCCTCTTTGAGATCTTTGGCAACCTTACTCACCAGCAGGAACACAACAGTATGAGTAGGGTCTAGTGCTATTTGGCTGTGGTTTTTTGTAAGGTGGAGGTACTTCCCCAGTCGGGCTCTGCTCCAGATTTGAGCGAGATGACATTCGCTGAACGTGCCCTACCACACTTAGCGAGATGCCATTCGCAGTGCCCATACCACTCTTTTTGGCGTAGTTTAAGGACATACCCAAGTCCGGACGTAGTTTAAGGATATCCCCGGGTCCAAAACCTCTACTTTTCCTACTACCGGGTCCTACTTTTTATTAGTGTCTAGGGCGGAATTTACCATTGGACTAAAGACAGCTGCATTTGTCTCTATTTTATTATGCACTGATGCAGCACATGTGACAATTTTAGTAAAATATTATACTAATAGTTACATTAATTTTGCAGATAATTTTATCACACCAATGCAGAATTGGAAACCTGGAAACCCAAAATGTGGAAAATGCCTCAGCTGAAACTAACTTCATCAATTTAAGGGGGCAGTTCCAAGAGTTCTGGTTGACTTGGTACAACGGTGAAATCTGTTTGGGTTCTGATGAAAACCCAGTACCCTTCCTTACATACAAATACCAGAATTATTCACGGGAAATGATTGGATATGTAAAATTTCTCAGAAAGCAGGCAACAATTTATATGATAGAGTGGATATATGAAAGTATGAGCATCAAATATGTGTGAAAACATTTTGCTTGTTCTGAGGCTTAAGCTTATGTTGCAATTAGATTTTTTTTTACTTTTGCTTACTGCAATTACAAAACAAAATGGTTGTTATGATATCTTGTATCATAAAATGTACTGTACATATATACAAGTTGCTTAGAGTGGAGTAAGTAATCAAGACAGTTTATCTCTTTTTGCTATGTGTGAGTGCATGGTGGGGGTAACATGAACGATTGCAGTGCACAATGTGATAAGGAATTAAACTGCAAAGGGCTCTTGTCAGAATCAAATTTCAAAATATTTGGTATCACCTATGTCACCTCAACTCCATCAACTGTCAAAATAGTGAATCAGCCAGAGACATTTCATATAAACAAGAAGTACAGTCGACTACAAAAAGATGTATCCACTTTTTCACCTTATTACGACGCAATAAGGTGAAAAAGAGGATACATTTCTTTGTAGTCGACTGTACAAGCCATTCTTAAATAATAAAAAAACCGGCCAAGAGCATGTCGGGCCACGCTCAGTGTAGGGTTCCGTAGTTTTCCGTCCGTCACAGTAAGTGTCCCCACTTAAGAATTTTTGAAAGCACGTCATTTCATTGTGATTTTGTATAAATTACAGGTACAATAAACACCTGCTTATACGGTTAAATTACAAACTTAGTTCAGAAATTATTTTGTATTTTTTTTCCAAAAACTATTCAACCAATCAAGTTCAAAACAATTTTCCTAGAAAGTTTTTATAAAGTTCTACTTTTGAGATTTTTTTCATATTTTTAAAACTTATGGTTCAAAAGTTAGAGGGGGGGACACATTTTTTTTTACTTCTGGAGCGATTATTTCCGAAAATATTTACATTATCAAAAAATGATTTTACTAAACCCCTATTCATTTTTAAATACCTATCAAACAATATATCTCACGTTAGGGTTGAAAAAAAAATCACTCCCCACTTTACTTATAGGGGAGGTACCCTAATAAAACATTTTTTTCCACTTTTTATTTTACCACTTTGTCGGCGTGATTGATATACATATTAGTACCTGCCCTGCTCAAGAGATGGCGCCACAATCATGCACACAGCGAATAAATATACAGCCGATTGAAGCATCATACAATACAATCAGGCGCGGATCCAGGATTTCTTTCAGGGGGGGGGGGATCTTCCTTCACAAAAATTCTCGCGGTCCGCACCTACGGGCCCCGTAGTATACGAAGTTTGCGTTTCAGGGGGGGTCAATTGCCCCTGTTGCCCCCCTCCAATGCCAATAGATGCTACTACTTATACTTATTTTGTAAGGAGATATTTTAAGATGTTACTCACATTTTTTTTTCAGAATCTCCAATAATATCTAAAGCCTTACAACCCAAGGAGCTAAAAAGTGGTGATCTACGATGGGTCACCCTCATTGACTATAAACTACCACCAGACGCATTGATAGCGGGGTTTGAGAAAGAGCCTTTGTATGTAGCTCGCGCACCACATGAGGGATCTATGTGTCCAGGAAAGTATGTGGCGTCAAAACGAAAAGCATACGTGGCGTGGGGCAGTAGGGCTCATGCAAAGGATAATTTCCAGGTAATTTTCTTATATGATATATGATAAGAAAAGAACATTTGGCGCCCAACTAAATTACCTACACATAGTGTCATATTCATATACCTTGAACATTGAGGTCACTACCTTGAATAAAAAAAGATCCCTTTAAAAATCCCTTTTTGCCGCAACTCGCATAACAGCCCTGTCACATTAGAAAACTATAGTAGACTAACATGACATGCATTTTTTCGCCTGAGACCCTAATCTCTTAAACAAAAGCATTATTGTAGCGTCGTAGGCAGCACATGCCTATACCACAATGGATAAAAAGACCCAAACCCAGTATATATAATTACTGTCTTATCGATATAGCTCAAAATAATATGCCCTTTGAATCTGAACTTTATCGTGCAGAAATAAAGTACAAGATTAAATGAGTTTTACAGTGTAATAAAATTAATTGTATTCAGCTATTTTGCAACATTCACTTGCAGACTTCAATAATAGGAAACTCGTGCGGGAAAGGTTTGTAGGAATGTCGACATTTATTTCAGATCCTTTGCGGCTACAACGCCACATGGGTACAGACCAACTCTGACAAAATACCTCAAAACGCTTTCATCGCCGGTGCATCAGAAGTGAGACAGGAGCCCCTCTACATCGGCCGAGCTGTGCACGAGGGCAACCTGATTAACGGCAAAATACACGTCATATACCGCACTTGCTACATACCCTACGAGGGCAGGGAGGTTGAGAAGTACGAATTTGAAATATTAGTGTTGCCAGACGTCAATTTTCGTGGAATATTGGATGCAACCGAGTATTGACGTGCGAACATAAATTAATACATAAATAGGTGCTTGCTTATTTCTAATATTTGAAATGTAATATATAATAATAATAATAAAATAGTTTATTTAATGATTGTTGTAAAATAGTGCAATATAAACATAGTAGGTAATTATTTATAGGTACGGTCACCAGCAATAGTATCTTCCTACATGAAGACCGCAAAACTATGTGACACGCTCTTATTTGTAGGGCCATAAGAGCGTGTCACATATTTTTGCGGTCTTCGTGTAGGCAGATACTATTGCTGGTAACTGTACACACAGAATCGTAAGATTAAATTTTTATATTCAATATACATGCCGCCTTTTATTTGTCACTTAGAAGAAATGTCTCTTTTTTTACTGCATGCATAGGTACTGCATTATAGTCTGGTTAAATAAGCAGTGTCAAAGGATCAAACTCGAAATCAGATATAATAAGCTGGAAACTCGTATATACATTAATTATAGTGTTCTTAATGTTGTCTCAAAAATCTCGTGTCTGGGTCATTGAGTAACAGGAGATGACATCCCTAAGAAATTCTTTGTCCCAAAAGTTGTAGTGAAAATCACTACAAATCTATACTACTCTTTGATTCTGTCATAGCTGTCAACCGCCAAACATGGTACACAAAATTTGTTCTAGATGCCACATCTAGTAGAATATATAATAAATCAATGGTCTGGGTCGGAAGTTATTCAAAGTTCACGAAAATCGGTTTTTCACATGATCATATAGATCCTGCTGGAAGGTGTGCCCGTGGAGGTAGTCGATAAGTTCTGTTACTTAGGGTCGACCGTGTCGTGCAATGCAACCTCTTTCTTGATGGAGAGGTCGATGTTCGGCAAGGCGGCCACGATGTTCGGTAGGCTACGTGCAAGAGTATGGGATAACAAACACCTTACGACAAAAAAAGATGTCTACCAGACTTGTGTCTTGAACGGGGCGGGGGGGAGGGGTCATACTCTTGTACGGGACCAAAACCAGGATGGCGTACGCTAACCAGGAACGAAGACTTAACACCTTCCACATGCGCTGTCTTCGGAGTATACTAAACATAACATGGAAAGACAGGGTTACTAACGAGAGAGTGCTGGAGATCGCTCAGCTTCCTAGCATTACTACTAAAACAGAGACGCTTACGGTGGCTAGGGCACGTGCAACGCATGGACAGTGCTCGTTTGCCCAGACAGACCATGCTCAGCCAGATCGCTTCAGGCAAGCGCAACGTGGGATGCCCATTACTCCGCTTTAAGGATTGCGTAAAGCGCGACATGGTTGCTTTTAACATCAAATGCAATACATGGGAGGACCTAGCAGCAAACCGCATTGAGTGGAAAAACAGCCTGTTAAAAGGTCGCGAAACCCATGACATTTCCTACTGGTTTCAAGACTTGGCCCGAAAACGTGCATTAAGCCATGTGCGCGGCGAGGGTCGGCTTGGGGCAGACCTTCAATTTACTTGTAGGAAACGTGGACGTTTATGCCGTTCAAGAATTGGGCTATTTAGCCACGAGCGGCGCTGTCACTTGTTCACAGGTGCTGCTTAAATCATCTGTAAAGATGGACAATAGGCCTGATGATGATGATGATGTCATATATTATACACCGTGGGCCCTTATAACTAGAAAGATTTTAACAGTGTATTCCTGATTATAGTGATTATATTTAGATACTAAAATGGCTTATAAGTTATAAACTTTTCTGGAATACGCCTAGTTTCAGAGTTAATACCAATTTAAAAAAATACACTTTTTATTATAACTCAGCACAAAACGCCTTTCAGCACGGCTAGCACGTCTTGCAAGGGCGACTTAAGCCGCGAATAGGGAAAACTTTCCCGCGCCTGTCAAAAATCTCGCTTTCCTGTAGCATAACTTGCACCCGCGGCTGCAACTGACGCGAAGAGAACTCAAAGTTGTGCTAAGGATTTTGGTTCAAAGTCGCGAGTCACTGTCATTTTATTACAGTGGCGCGAGTCTGTCGCTCCTTCCACGCGCAAGTTGTGCTGCCAACTAGCGACAACGCATGTGGTCGCGTAGATCTGTCTCTTGTCGCGCCAGTCGCGCGTAAGACGTGCTAGCCGTGCTGATGGCATTGTTGCCACTATTGGGCATAGTTTACACGTCCTTATGGACAGATATCAAAGTGACAAGGAAAACTGGGCATTTCTATTTACCGTTGTACCCTGCACTTTTTTGGATGTCCCCTTATGTTTTTTGCAATTTACTCGTAACATGTTGTTTTTATCCAGTTACATGTAACTTTGTCGTAAAAGGTACTAAACTGGTTTATGACTAAGTAAGTAAAATGCTGAATAAATTACTTGTTTCCTGCAAAAAAACTAGTTTTTATATATGGTAAAATCGTCCCGCCACCATACTGTCCCCTTCACCAAATTGAATTTTTTAATGAAATTTACGCATTTATTTTCTATTGAGGCAACACTAAGAAATACTATTCTGGCGCAGTTCAAACGATAGGCAATGTGTTTTTGATGAAAAATAGCTATAAAATCTATATAATTAGGGTCGAATTTAGATTAAAACGTTGTCCCCCCGAAATCGCGATTTGGACATTGTCCAGGTTGGTAACGCAATTTTAGTAGTATTACAAAATATTTTTTACCAACTTTGTAGGGGGATTTTTTGTTCCTGGCAACACTGTTACCATATACAGAGCTTGTTTAAGGTAAAATTTGATTTAAACCGTCAAACCGCGACCTTCGTGGCGTGCTGGTGCGAGGCGGTTAAGTTTATCCAATTTTTTGTCCGTTTGGTTGCGCTGTTTACATTACATTTTGTATATTGTATAACCGGACATGAAAGCGTTATCAAACGGACACGGTAAGGCCGCATATATTTACTTTGTCCGTTGAGTAACATACCTGTCCATTTGGAGTCCCCTTGATTTTTGAACTAATTTTGTTAATTTATCAGAGTTTGGAAGCTATATTACTCATTATTTTGATTACAATAGATTTAATTCAGCTTCACGGAAAACGTTCCGTCAGTTTGGTAACATTTTGATGAGTTACATGAGTTACATACATTTAAAATCTGCATTTCGTTTTTCCTATGAATATTTGCTGTCAAGTATTATGACAAAATTTGTTATTTAAGTTAAATTGTAACTTATAATATTTAACTTCCAATCTACTGGCAGGTAGCGTTAATGACTTAATTTAATTGTTTTATTTTAAATTATTATTTTATTTTGTAACTTCTAGTTATAATTGATATTTATTTATTTTTATTTATTTATTTATGTTGAACTATAGCAGTGATTCTGATTGTGATGATCATTTTGTGTCTTTCTCTTCAGACAAAAGTGTTACTGACGACAGCTTCAAGAGTTTACCTCCTTCGCTCCATGACTTTCTTATTTCAGAGTTTAGTGATGTCAGTAAAAACTTGAATATTGTTCATATCAATGCGCAAAGCATTCCTGCCCATTATTGTGATTTAAGCGCAACTTTTGATTTAAATAATGTTCATGCTGTTCTTGTCTCCGAGTCCTGGCTTAAGCCTTGCTTACCTTCCACCTCATATTCTTTACCAGGTTTCCACCTAATACGGAATGATCGCTTGGGCAGAGTTGGCGGTGGAGTTGCGATCTATCTTCGCTCTCATATTCCCTTTTCAATTGTATGCACGTCAGCGCATTCTTCTGTCTCCGATACCGCTGAATATCTTTTTCTTGATATATCAGTCTCTCACTCAAAACTTCTTCTTGGGGTATTTTATTCTCCGTCACTTTCAGTTAATTACTTCGCTTCTTTAGAGAAACTTTTAGAAGACCTCATGCCTTCCTTTGACCACCACATCATTTTTGGTGATTTTAATACCTGCCTTCTCAAAAACGACCACCGTTCCCGATCTCTCAGAACCCTGGCGCACGCCTGTAAATTAAATATACTTCCTTCTGGCCCTACGCACCACTTCCCAAATTGCACTCCTTCCCTTCTTGACCTTACCCTTACTCATGTTGCCAAGTTTGGCCAGCATCCCGCTGATGCATTCTCGTATCACGACCTTCTTTTTCTGTCTTATAAAGTTAGACCTCCCAAGCCCAAAGCTAAAATTTTCCTTCAACGTAATTTTGGTAAGATGGACGTCAATAAACTACGCGGTGACGCATCGAAGATTGACTGGAGTGTCATCTCTAGAGCTGATACTGTAGATGACCAAGTGTCACTATTTAATTCCGTATTAACCCAACTCTATGATGTGCACGCTCCAGTCCGCTCGATTAAGGTGAAGCACCTTCCTGCTCCTTGGCTTACTAAAGAAATCAAGGCGTTATTAGATAAGAAGAATTTTTCTAAAGCCAGGTACAAGTCCAACCCCTCTGAAGCTAACAAATCCCGTTACCACGCCTTACGTAACCGGTGTAGCACCATCTGTCGTGATGCCCAGAGACGACATATTCACCAGGCTGTCGAAAATGGAGACCCAGCGAAGGTATGGAAATTTCTCAAGACTCTTGGAGTTGGAAAGTCTCCGCAGAACTCTTGTCCTAAAGACGTAGACTTCGAACAGCTCAATAAGCACTTTTCTACTTCGGCCACGTTTAACGGCCCCGATAAGATTACAACCCTTACATATCCTCCTTTTTATCTTGCTCCATTTACCGATAGTGATATTAAGAAGAACATACTATCCATAGCGTCTGATGCCGTCGGTGTCGATAGTATTAGCCGTAAAATGATCCTCCCTCTCCTCGACCTACTTCTTCCCGTCATATCCATCATTCTTAACAGGTCTATTTCCTCCAGTTCTTTTCCTTCACTCTGGAAAGATGCTTCTATAGTTCCTATACCTAAGAAATCAAATCCATCTTCTTTTTCCGAGTTTCGCCCTATCTCAATCCTTCCTTTCCTGTCCAAAGTCCTCGAGCGCCTGGTGCACCAACAACTGACATCCTATCTAAGCAAACATGCACTGCTTAACCCTCTCCAGTCTGGCTTCCGTCCTGGTCATAGTACGGCTACTGCACTTGTGAAGATTACCGACAACATACGGGCTGGAATGAACGATCAGAAGCTAACAGTATTGACGTTGCTAGATTTTAGCAACGCCTTCAATACTGTTGATTTTCGACATTCTGCTTGGGATACTATGTTCACTTAGTATATCTCATGCGGTAATCGAGTGGTTTCGTAGTTATCTCTTCGGCCGTCGTCAGCGCATAAAGGTGGATGATTTTAGTTCCTCTTGGTGCAACACTTTGGCTGGTGTCCCACAAGGCGGCGTGTTGTCCCCTTTACTCTTTTCCATCTTCATAAACTCAATTACTCTTAATCTCTCTTCCCACTACCATCTTTATGCTGACGACCTTCAGATTTACTCACAGGGTGTAACTGGGGACCTCCCATCTGTTATTAAGACTGTAAATAGCGACTTAGTGAGTATTTCGAACTGGAGTCAAAGTTTTGGTCTCAAGGTCAATCCAGCAAAGACTCAAACTATTATTATTGGAAGCTCTAAGCTGCTTGCTAGAATTGATTTTGGCCAGATCGATCCTATTTACTTTAATGGCGTGTTGATTCCATATTCGCAGCAAGTCAAAAACCTTGGCATCATAATGGACAGTACCTTATCTTGGGGGCCTCAAGTTTGCGAAGTAAGCAGGAAGATGTTCGCTGCCGTAGCTTCGCTTAGGAGATTGCAGAACTTCTTACCCATTCCTACCAAAATTGCGCTAAGTCAGACTCTTCTCCTCCCCATCTTAGATTACGCTGATGTTTGCTATCTTGACCTTACTGAAGATCAACTCAATAAACTTGAGCGCATTCAGAATGTCTGCATTCGATTCATATTTGGGTTGCGCAAGTATGATCATGTTTCCCACTTCTGTTCACAACTCAAGTGGCTCCCTATACGCCTTCGCCGCAACTCCCACATTTTGTCACTTCTTTTCTCTATATATTTTTTTTAACCCCGCAACTCCCCGCTATCTCAAGGTGCGCTTTAGCTTTCTCCGTTCTGTCAGGTGTTCCCGAAATTTGCTTCTCTCCGTACCGTCATCCTCTTAAAAATTTTATAATAGCTCCTTTACTTTTCAAGCGGTTCGCCTTTGGAACTCACTGCCCGTGGGCATAAGGTGCGCACAGTCTCCCACTAGAGGTGTGCGCCGATGGAAAAATCATCGGCGGCGGCGTCCGATCGTTTTTTGACCGGCGGCGGCGGCGTCATCGGCGTGAAATCGGCGTGGTACATATTTTTAATATGCCTGGGGAATTTGACTAATTACCTTCTATATTGAAGCCCACTGCGTATTTATAAGGATAAACTGCTTAAATAAAACACACCTAATCTTTGAAAACGTATGATTGTCTCGCAAACATTGCACATTTCAAATCAAAAGACTTGATTTTAAAGAATTTTCCAAAAGCTGGACTAGTTATGATCCACATTTATAGCTCCGTATATACTTAATGTTTAATGTGTACACCACTTGCCTGAAAATCAACTACGATAATAATACAAAAAGCCCCGAAGTTAAAAAGTGCAGAACAGACTGATTTACAATTTGTAATTTGTGAGAGAAAATGTTGATTCTAAGTTCTATAGGTAAAAGACAAAGATGCTTGCGGTAGCCCGAATTTCTTAAGGAAATAAAATCTACATTTTATTTTATCGTTCTTCGATGGATGTATTGGATTTTTGTTCGATATTAAATCAAATACAAAAATTGAAAAATAATCAAACCCAGTTGGGCTTGAACCAACATCAATACGCCTTGCCAGGGCTCGATCGCATTACCGATTCGCAACATGATTTTTTCGGAAGACGTCATTTGATTCTATTTCCCGTTACATTCAAAAGTCTCTAAAAAACCTACTATCTATTGTAGCCTTAAAACGTCAAAAATGCGAAAATATTACTACGTTAAGCATCTGCGCCGCGCGTCAAACGCCCCATACAAAAAACGTGAGGTTTATGACGTCACCAGCCTCAAAGTTGCGGAATACTGTTTGGAAGAAATAAGTTTTTGGAATGTTTTTGTAACTTTTGGGCACGAAACAATGCGTTTTTATACAGTTGTTATACTTTTTTTAGAAAGAAGTAATCGAATTGAGGTTTTGAAAATATATATGGAGTATTTAAAAAATTACTCAAAATTAACGTTTTTAAACCGCAATATCTTTACAAAAAATATTAGAAAATAATTGCAGATTTCCACTTTTTTTTATTAATCTGGAGTTGTTGTTGAACGTGTTTATAGAATAAATTCAATTAAATAATTTTCACGCATGTTCCCAATTAAGCTATGGGTCAAGTAACTAAGATGAAGAAATGTTCAATGCATCACTCTAAAAAAATGCAAAAATAAGTATGGATTAGATTCCTTGATTAACTAACAGAATTCAGTTTTTTTCAATTATTTGTGTTACTTATTTCATCCAATCATCCGAGCGGCTTGTGAAGGTCTATTTTAATAGCAAAAACATGGGTGCTGATGAACATCGATGAACCACAATAAATCCATGCGCCTAACGCACGTCAGTAGCATCGGATAGAAAGAACGAGTAACTTTAAAACAAAATTGAACCATCTTTTACAAATTGTCTAAGTTGACATCATTTTATAGTGATATCCACAGTTCCACTTTACTATCAAATATTAAGCGTCACTAGCAGAGCGAAAATGTGCGAGCTATTATAAAAGCGCGTAAATTACAATTTACTGCAGGCGTAACGTTACGTAACTATACTTAACTTACTTACTTACTTACTGCAGTGGCGCAGCGATCCAAAGTGGATCTTGGCCTCCGACACCAAATATACTTAACAATAACGTATATATATATCTTGGAAGAATAATAAGTAAGGAAGCGTAATCAACGCTCAAAATGTGCTCCACTTTCCTGGTGCCAAAGTGGGCGGAGCTTGTGACAGCGGTGCCCTAATGTCATGTCAAACATTTTGAAATTGTCATGTCGTCAAAATATTAGTTTTTTCGGTCCATGAAATTTCGGTAATATATCGGTATTAAAATGCCGGCTTGTGCCGTGCATTGGTGCAGGAGCCACACAGGCGCCAAAGATGGTGATATTTCTTTTCATCGGGAAGTAAATCACGCTTAGATATTCTCATACATTACGGACTTGGTCGATGTTATGCAATATAAGTTTTGGAAAAGTAAACATAACTCATTTGAGGAAAAGTATAATTAATGTTTAATAAGTATTACCTTGTAGTAATAGCAGTTAGGTTTCCGTTGTTAGCGAAGAATCTTTACAGTTTGTTTTTTTCGATATACAGTATGGGTCCTTGGAATAAATCTTTATCAATATTATACTACTTTGATAATATCGAAATGTCTCCCTTGTACTCATATATTGGGAATATGAGAGAGACGTACTTAATAAACAATCTGAATATGCCACCTCAGTCGGTTTTACTTACCTACCAAATATAATTTAAATTCTGTTATAATGATGACTTCAACAGTATGTGTATGTTTAAAGTTTCCCCAAGAACGAAGAAAGAAGGCATGCATGGATTCCTGCGTTTCGAATTGCAAGGCAAAACCCAACTGGGGTGCCCACCGAGCATTGCAGAATTTGCAGTATTCATTTCTTGGATTCGGACTATGTTCAAAGCCATAAGTAAGTCCATAGTAAATTCATAAAGGTTGATTTTTTTTTTCAAATCACTAATATTAAGTAAAGTCAACGAAATCGACAAAACAAAACCCTTCGAATTAGTACCTACTATACTTACTCTGGTAAAATCATACCATTCTGGCCGTGCCATTTCTAGTACAACTGACTAATAAGTATGACACTTATTTTTCATTAATAATGAATGCTATAACTTCATAGCATAGTCTTTAATTATCAAATCTAGAGCAGAGCCCGACTGGGGAACTACCTCTACCTTACAGAAAACCACAGCCAATTAGCACTAGACCCTACTCATAGTGTTGTGTTCCTGCCGGCGAGTAAGGTTGCCAGAGAGCTCAGAGGATGCAGTGTGTTGACGACGGGGGATCCTCTTGTCCCTTTAGCTGTCAACACAGTAAATTCTCTTTTATATGAAAGCGTCGGCAACGCACATGAGACACCTCTGGAGTTACATGCTACGGTAGCTGCTTACCATCAGTAGCCGTATGCCTGTTTGCAGTTGCGTTGCAGTATAAAAAAATGGATACAAAATGTAAATTTATCTGTATATATTTCCCTAACCTGCTAAAATAAATAGTACTCATCCGTTATTTTTTTAGTTCTAAAAAACGAGGAAGCAAAGAGAATTTTAACTATTTATATTGAAGGTATTATTTTCTAGTCTGCATTCTGTTGCTTGAGACCAAAAGGGTCTCCCTAATGTAACGGATTTATAAAATTGTAAAAAAGTTCAAAATCTTTACTATTTTATTAAATTCATGCTTATTTTGTACTATGTAAGTCCCTATAATGTAAGTAAGCACTTTTGAAATGAAAGATGAAAGAAGGCTTTCATATTATTCCTTATTCCAAGAACGATTAAATTTACGCATATTACATAAGTAACGAAGAATGCACTAAAAAATAAATTGTTAATTGATTGCAGTATTATTTATTACGTGAACCCATTCACGTCAAACTTAGGCGTATTTATTATATGTTAACTTGACATTTCAGTTATTTCATTTGAGTATCTCCTGTCCAATTAAACTTCATTGTCAAATTGATTTTGACCACACACAACTCGGCAACTTTTCTTATTGGTGAAATGGCATGAAACCTTTGCGGAATGAAGGTTAACACAAAAAATATGCTTAAAGAATGAGTACTTGATTGGTTAATAAGACATAAGACATTTTAGTTTTGTAAACGTGAAAATGGGTCGTGTTTTCACATGAACTTTGCTTGCCTTTACTCGTCTTGATATTATATGTCGATGATATATATATATATATATATATCTCTCTCGATTCCAAAATCAAACTTGATCTAATAAGAATGGGTCATTTAAACAAAAAAAACTAACCCAGTCGTCTTCGCGAAATGAAAACAACACATGAGAACCTGAAGCTTTTTGGAGTCAGTCAATAAATAAAAATGTGTTACTTCACTCTTATTTTAGGATAAGTTCAAAGTAAGTAAATCAAAATGCTTATCAATGCTATTCAAAAGCCGGAAAAAGCACATTATATAAAAATATAAAACCTTTATTTAAAAACCAAACGTCGTTGTCATAAATTATCGATAAGTCGTCGACGTAAATCTTACGATAGCATCGAAATAACAGCAAAATTAACGTCAGTTGGTACACCGGCAAGAAGGAAAAGCATTTTTTTAAAAGAAGTAGTATGCTGGCCACTCACTACCATTTCCGGGCAATAAAACAAGATAAAGACTTAAAAATTGCCACGCCGATTCTACGCCGGTCAAAATCATCGGCGGCGGCGGCGTCGAAAAATTGTCGGCGGCGGCGGCGCGGCGCACATGTCTATCTCCCACTTCATTTAAAAAAAATCTTAAATTTCATTATCTTTCTCCGTCGTGATACTTTTGTCTGAGTCCTTTTCTCCATGGTCTAGCACTGTTATTTATATATATGTAAGAGTATGTATATGTAAGTATGTTTAAGTAGATATGTTTATTTGGTTACATATTACACAATTTACACATAATTAATGTGTAAATTGTGTAATATGTATATGTTTATTTTAATGGATTATTTATATAAGTAGATATAGATATTTTGCCATAATTACTATGTGTATGATAAATTAAGATCTTGTCATGATTTTCAACACCTACTGACATTAATGATCTAACCAATCTCCGCTACCTTAAGGTTGTCTGGAAGAGATCGCTTCTTAGCGATAAGACCGCCTGTTGTTTACCTTAAGTTTTGTAATTTTTCTGTCTCAGTTTCTTTTATTGAGGTGTACAATAAAGAGTGTCGCGGTGATGCGCGATACGGACCGATAATACAGGTAACTGTCATTTACTTTTTACATCCTGGTAACACTGATCACAAAGAAAAAATATGAATATCAGGACGTAACGAAGGCGAAGGAAAAGTGAAGTGCAAAAGGTAATATAGGAGAGACAAGGAGACTAGAGGGAACCATAGATGAATATGTATATAACTGGAGGGAACCAGTTGGAGACTGCTCATAGCATGAGCAGTGTTGACAGAGCTACTCTTGGTGAGTTTTCCCTTTAGTAATCATTATCGAGTGTGTGACGGTAATGCCGAGATAGCAGGCTTTCATAAGAATTGTGTACAGATAGTTTAAGGCCTAAAGTACCTGGCCAGTGGCATCATGTATAGTGTTGCTGTCAGGCAGCTGGCGTTAAGCTTAGTATAAGGCCTGAGGCTTAGACTGAGAGTAAAGAGGAGGTAACCTATAATGAGCATGGTGTGATCAGGAGGAAGAGGCGAGCTATATGGGGATGGTAGGAGGCCCGTCAGGGAACAATAGGTTCCCGCCACCATGCTCATAGTATGTGTCATGCTAGACCGATGCAGAGTATAGTACGTGTCAGGCAAGACCAATGTATAGTTGTATAGGCTACCTCAGGAGGACTGATGCATAGAAAGATTTAAAGTACATGTCCTCCCCAGTTTGAATCTGGTTCTCAGTATCAATAATAAAATGATGCAATTGAGACTAACAAGATAATAAATAATTAGTAAGCCTGCTTTCTCGGGTTACTATCATACTATAATTATTGTGTATATTTATGTCGCTACAAGTTTGTTACAAAATCTATTATCTCCGCTACATAATTTGGTGGAGATGCTAAAAAATTCAAATAGATCACAAACTAATGGAAGTAAAGCTAATATTAATTTGATGACAAGCCGAAGTGTATAAAGTTACATTTTTTTTTTGGTTGGGTAGTCTCTATAGAGTAACATATACTGATAGAGCATGAGATTGATAGTCATTGTGTGTGGAATTAGAGTCCATAATTTTGTTGCATCAACAATACAACTACTGAAGATTAACATGAGCATTTTCTTATATTTATGGCATTTAAAGTAGTTCAATATTTATACCTGAGATAAACATTCAACGTCTACCTATTTATATTGAATTTATTATAGTAATCATCGATTTAATTGATTTATATGCGGTATCGATTTAATCGATTGCTCAACATTGTTAAAGCGTTGAGGTCTCAACAATATAGCCGTCGCTGCAGTCAGAGTGAGACAGCGATATAATTTAAGTTATTACGTTCGAGAATCGACTTTATTCGATTGTGCGGTTTAACGAAGAATTTTAGACTAAGTTATTATTTTTATGTGTACTATGTATAATAAAGAATTTAAATGATAATGTTATTTACGTGTTTTTTTAATATGTTTTGCGTCAACGTTAATTATTTTACAAGATTTTTGGTCCTACGAGAAATCAGACTGTGGCCAAATACCTAGATGCCACGGTACGTAATGTAGTTGTTACGAAAAAAGAAAATAAAGTTTTCTTGTCGTGTTTGGAAAATATTGTCAACAAGTGGTGTATTTATTTTGCTTTTATAAAGTTTACATATTAAAAGAAAGTACGTGTTTTACCACGCCGTACGGCTACGATTTATAAGGTAAAAGTTTGATTATTATATCAATAGCAATTAAGTAGTAAAGATTACCGTTCTAACGGGCGAAATAATATCAACTAAATCTTACCGGCGTACGCCATTGTAATTGTTCGCAAAACGAAGCCGACATTTGTTTACAACTATAAGACATATTATTGTTATCTAACAATCTTAATTTATTATAATTTTGTTTGGTTTCGACGGCTCCTTAAAATTTTCTTACAATTTACAACATTGCAAAAAAAAGTAAAGCATAGTGGAAATTACAGGTGGCAGGATGGAGGAAATCCTTACTACAGCATTGCGCTCTCGCTTAGTAAGACTCAAAGAAACTGTAGAAATAACAGTAGATTTACTAAATAAAGTAGAAACAGGAATAGGAGTAGAAAAACAAAATTTAATAGGTAACCAGATCGACCTCAAGAGTAAATTAACTCAATTTCAGATATAATTAGACAAATACATAACCCACGTGACAAACCCGCAAAAATAATTCTACCAAGAATGTGATGAAGTTCAGATACTAGCCGAAGACGCTGTAACAAAGATAGAAATACTTATGAAAATGATTCTGAAGAGAATAACACCCAAAATAAAACAAAACTCCCTAAATTGGACCTATCAAAGTTCAATGGTGATTTATTGAAATGGAACGCATATTGGGATAGATTTGTGGCCAATGTGGATCACAAAAATATTGCTGATGTTGAAAAGTTATCATACCTGATAGGATCGTTGGAAGGACCAGCTCTCCAAGCCGTTGAAGGCTTGGAGACAACAAATCAAAACTATACGATAGCTACCCAAATCCTTAAAAATAGGTTTGGAAAAACAAACAACGTAATAGACGCTCACAATAAGGCGCTACAAAATCTTGAAAAGGCCCAATCAACATCGGAGTGCCGTAAAATCCTTAATACAATAGATACACACCTACGCGTACTATCCTCCTACGGAGAGAATGTTGAAGCAAGCCATTTAAGGGTTGTCATATTAGATAAATTTCCTGCAAACATTTTGTATCAGGTTAAATTAATAACAGGTGAAGAAGAGACAACAGATAATATTAGGAAGACATTAGATAAAGTCATAACCGCAATGGAACGGGTCAACATACAAACACCACAAACTTTGCACATGTCAACAACTGCTTCAACTTCAGGATCTACATCAACAGATGCTTCAACGTCAGGGTCTACATCAACCCTACTTAAAGTCACAAGAGAAAGACCAGCCAAACGCAAAAGGCTGTCTGACAAAACTAACACATTTAAGTCCAAACGGCCAAAAATTTCATGCATATTCTGTGGCAAAGGACATTACAGTGAAGATTGTAATGAATATAAAACATACAAAGAAAGGATGAGTAGATTGCAACAAAGATGCTTCATATGCTTCCGGAATGGCCATAGAGCCTCAAAATGCTTCAGTAAAAAGAAGTGTCCTCATTGTAATAAATTACACAACAGAGCTTTGTGCCCGCAGAAAACTAAAAAAGGTACAATTGATATACCTGTTCCTATGACAGAAACATCAGTCAATGTATCTAACCAAGTGTGCAATTTCTTACAGACTGCAGTAACCCAGATAGCGGGCCAGCACAACAAACATCTGACATGTAGATTACTCATGAATTGTGGAAGTATGAGGTCATATATTACAACCAGATTAGCAAAGGACCTTGAAATACAAAAAGGTAAAGAAGTTGATTTAATTGTCTACACATTTGGATCCAATAAACCTTATACTATTAAAAGTTCATCAGCAGAAGTAACCATTTTAACGAAGAGACAAGTTGAGAAGAAAATAAGAGTAAACATTGTACCACACATAACAGATCACGTTCCAGTTGTCAAAATTGATCATCCCAAAATAGATATAACTGCTGATGATGAGTCGGTCGGTCAAAGAATAGACCTGTTGATTGGTAATGATTTGTATTTTTCGTTTCTCAGAAACGACCTGTTAAAAATAAAAGATGATTTATATCTGATTAACTCAGATTTTGGATGGCTTACTGGAGGCTTTGATAGAGCTTTCAATAATAATAACGAAGATGTGTTGTCAGTTGTGACATATTGTAATTGCCATGATGTTAACTGTCCATACTTCTCCGAGCCAGATCTACCCCTCCGTAACATAGATATGAAGTTCTTATGGGCACTTGAGAGTATTGGCATCACGGATTTACCAAAAACAACAAAGGAAGAAGAAGCAGTTCATCACTTTAACGAAAATGTCAAGTACTGTGAAGGAAGATATCAAGTTAAGTGGCCATGGGTACAATACCCCCCGGACTTGCCTACAAATTACGGACTCGCTCTTGGAAGGTTGAAAAGCTTATTAAAACGATCTGACGAAGAAACTCTTGATAACTATAAGGAGATCCTGAAAGAACAATTAGAAGCTAATGTGATTGAGAAAGTCCAGGCTTCACCTTTTCATGAAATTACACATCCAATTCATTTTTTACCTCATCACATTGTGAAAAAACAAAAGGGGAAGAGGGGGCGCATAGTATATGATGCTTCATCAAAAATCAAGAATGAAAAGAGCCTTAACGAATGTCTGTATGGAGGCCCATCTATGTTGGAAGATCTGACGGGACTAATCTTAAACTTCAGAATAGGCAAAATAGGCATAACGGCTGATGTGGAAAAAGCTTTTCTCCAAGTAGGACTCCAAACAGAAGATAGAGACGTTACCAGATTTCTTTGGGTTAAAGATCCCTCAAAAGAAGTAACGGAAGACAATATAGAACAGTACCGTTTCTGTCGTGTTCCATTTGGAATTATATCAAGCCCTTTTTTATTGACTGCAACCATCAGACATCATATTTCAAGGACGGAAAATTCTCTATTATCGAAAATAGCAGATAGATGCTATGTAGATAATTTGGTTACGTCAGCTGATTCCAACAAAGAAGCTTTGCAACTGTACAAGGACACAAACCGCGTATTCCAGGAACTAGGTATGAATATTAGAGACTGGATGTCCAATGACAAAGACTTTATTGAAGAAATTCCTTTATCTCAAAGAGAAAAACGGACCGATAAGATGAAGATTGTCGGCTTGTTATGGAACATAAAGAATGACACCCTACAACTCAATTTAGATCCAGAAGTTTTTATCACTGAGTCAAGAGGAATCACCAAGAAAGGGGTGCTCAAGATATTAGCACGCTTATATGACCCCTGCGGTTTTGCATCACCTATAATACTCCCTGACAAGTTACTATTCCAGGAACTCTGCAAAAGGAAACTGAAATGGGAAGATATACTGCCGGACGATATGCAGATGTCATGGGAGAACATAGTTAAAAACCTGGCTGCTATAAAGGACATAGAAGTACCAAGATATGTCGGAGACACTCGCGAGCAGACAGGAGAGATCGTACATTATGAACTGCATGGTTTTACAGATGCATCCATGAATTCATATGCAACCATTGTATATTTGAGACTGATAGGCAAAGACAAGACAGCAGTCACCTTCCTGATGTCTAAAACAAGGATCACACCAATAGAAGACAAAAATGATTTGAAAATTCCGAGACTTGAATTGTTATCCTTTTTGATTGGAAGCAGATTAATGAAATATATACATGATCATATAGATATAAAAGTTTCAAAGTTGTATCTATGGTCTGACAGCCAAGTTGTCCTGGCATGGATGAAGACAAGCAAGTTACTTCCTCCATTTGTTGCAAGACGTGTTAACGAAATAAAACAAACCAGTCGTACCCTGGGTATAGAACTACGCTATGTGGATACAAAAAATAACCCGGCAGATATAGCAACTAGACCAGAATTATGGCAAAAGAAACAGGAGTTGTGGTTTTATGGACCAAAATTTCTAACTCAGAATGAAAAACATTGGCCTAATAACACACAAATTAATAAAGAGCTTTGCTTGGTTGGGAGGACTCTAGACATAGATGGTCCAGAGATGTCTTCTAAAGGTTATGAAAGTGAAGATTTTGCCCTCACAACAGAGGAGCAAGAACTCACCCAGCAATTGAATGAGGAATCGTCAAATGTTGATAGAACACCTGGAAATGATATCACTACAGACAACATTAAAAGGACACTGATTTAAACTTTCACGGTTTTTACACATATCTATTTGTAATAACGGGACTTAACCGCGTATATATTTCTAAAAATTACCTTCGACGTTTCGAGGACGACATTGTCCCCGTGGTCCCGAAGAAAGACCTCGTGGTCTTTCTTCGGGACCACGGGGACAATGTCGTCCTCGAAACGTCGAAGGTAATTTTTAGAAATATATACGCGGTTAAGTCCCGTTATTACAAATAGATAAACATTAAAAGGATTCAGAAAGAATATTTTCCGAACGAGGTCATGGGAAAGAAAACTAATCTGTCATTAGATTTAGGAATATTCCGAGACATAGATGGAGTGTTGAGGAGCAAAGGACGTTTTAGGCAAGCAAATTTGCCATATGATAAGAAATATCCAATAGTGATTCCAAAAAAATCCTCTTTGGCAACCCAAATTATTAAAAAGACACATGAAGAAAATGATCATGTGGGTGTGCCCCACACCTTGAGTATTATAAGAGAAAAGTACTGGATTCCCCAGGGCCGTGCTCAAGTCCAGAAAGTAATTAGAAGTTGCCCACAATGTGTGAAGTACGGTGGCGGCCCCTTTCAGTTACCACCAGCACCGGAGCTACCAAGTGCAAGAGTAAATTATAGCTCACCGTTCCATTTTACCGGCTTAGACTATCTAGGACCTGTACTAGTAGATACAGAGAAAGGAAAAGAAAAAAGGTGGATATGTCTATTAACATGTTTAGCAGTACGAGCTTTACATCTAGAATTAGTTAAAGACTTATCAGCGAAGGAGTGCTTACTAGCCATTAGAAGATTCACAGCTATTAGAGGCATACCGGATACCATAATCTCAGATAACGCACTCCAATTCAAACTGACCAGTGAAGTCCTATCGTCTGATTACTGTGTGAATAAAGGTATTAAGTGGAAATTCATAGCTCAGCTGGCACCATGGCAGGGAGGCTTTTATGAAAGACTAGTAGCCTTAGTTAAACCGCTGTTAAAACGCACTTTAGACAAACATCTGTTGACAGACAGTCAGATGACAACAGTCCTTAAAGAAGTGGAATCGGTGCTCAATACTAGACCATTGACTGCAGTAGGTGCAGAGCCCGAAGAAGTACTGAAACCAGCCGATTTCCTGACCCTAGGACAGTGCTTGGATATTGACATGGACTTACAGACTTCAAATCAACAATTAACAAACACCAAAGTTGACCTGGTCCAAAGCTGGAAAAGAGGTCAAATGATTCTTGAAGAATATAAAAGAATGTTTATCAATCAATATCTGCCAAGTCTCAGAGAAAGATCCTTCCACACGCACAAACAACCAAGAATTAAATCTAAAAGGGAACCTCAAATAGGGAATATAGTCCAAATCCGAGATGATTCCAAGAATAGGACAAATTGGAAAGTGGGGAAAATTACCTCTCTGATTAAGGGTCAAGATGGTGTTGTAAGAGTTGCTAGAGTTAAAGTTAATGATACAGAATTCACACGTTCTCTTGGCCATCTGTACCCATTAGAAGCAGACGATGTTGAAGAAACATGTATACCTGATAAACAGAGCTCGGATTTTTCACGGCAAAACAAAACACTAGCGTAATTTAGCCAGTGCTTGAAATATTATTTTATCGACACCTATCGAGTCTTACTAGAGTATATGACAGGTATTGCCTCAGTACATTTTTTCTTTTTTTATTCGATGGTACACCTATCAGTGTGAATGTCAAAATTTAAAAACTAACAAACGTGCGAAAATTTCGAAAAACAGGAGACTTACTAGAGCTCAAAATCAATATGTTTGACCAGTCTAAGGTGACCTACTGGGGGTTAGAAGGTTGTGCATTAATTACCGGACATCCTGTATAAGTAATAAAATAACTTTTCATTTTAGCTTTGCCATAGTCGAGCAACAAAGAGGTAGGTCTGCATGTACAACTTAGAACGAAGTAACTATACCACCTCATTTTAAATGATAGAAACGACTGCAAATTTCATCTCACATGACATATGACATTCACACTTTAACTGTCATTTCATTACGTATAAAACGTAAATTGCATCTAGGTATTATTTATTTCGCAACGCATTGAATCCGACGTGTTGGATATACGTATAATAACTTAATATTGCAAGGTATCAATTAATACAAAAATGAGTAATGTACAAGATCGGATCAAAACGTGGATTGAAAATCACCCTGAGTTAGTCTATAATGAAGTGACCTCCACTATATACTGCTCTATGTGCGATATGCATCTAAAACTGAAGAAATGCAATATTGAGAATCATGTGAAAAGCAACCGCCACAATTACCGTTCGGGGCAACCAAATAGGAAACATCAATTTTATTTCGATTTAATTATTTTTCTTATTTCATGCAACATACCATGGGCAACAGTCAACAACAATAATTTTCGTCATTTTTTTAACAAGTATTTATGTTGCGACTGCTCTATGACTTCTTTACCGGACGAATCGACCCTGCGAAAAATTTATTTAAATCTCGTGTACAAAAAAACTATACAGGGTATAAGAGAGGTAAACAAAACCAATTATTTGTGGATATCTATAGACGAAACACCAGATTTCATGGGAAAATGTGTGACAAACGTGGTGATTCGGTCTTTGCAAAAAAATTGTTCTAAGCAATTTTATCTTTTGGGGTCGAAGGTTTTAGAGAAGGTAAATGGGGAAACAATAGCAAAATTAATAATAAACCAATTAAAATTTTTGTTTCAAAATTCTTTCAATGATAACGTAAACAATTTGCTTTTACTTTGCACAGATAGTGCCGCATATATGCTTAAAGCCGGTCGTATTTTAAAAGCAACGTTTCCTCGTATGAAACACATTACGTGTTTAGCTCATGGTCTGCACCGGGTTGCCGAAGAAGTGCGAGATAATTTCAAAGGTGTGGATGGGTTGATATCGAATGTCAAAAAGATATTCCTAAAATCTCCAGAGCGTGTACGCCTTTTTAAGGCAAAATATCCGTCCATTCCCCTACCTCCCGAGCCAATTATCACCAGATGGGGAACTTGGATATCTGCTGCGGTATATTACGCTCAATACTATGAGCAAATACGTGATGTCGTCTCCATACTTGCTAATGACTCGGCAGCTATAAGAGCTGCAAAAAAATGTTTTCAAACACGCAAACTACGACCGGAGTTAAATTTCATTCGCGACAACTACGAAGTAATAGCCTCTTCAATAGAACAATTGCAATGTTCGACTTTATCCATTGCGGAATCCTTCCTCATTCTGGATACTGTTCGTTGCTACGTAAACTGGAGTAAACTTTTACCAGTGATACGTAAATTTGAAGCCGTGCTCGAACGAAATCCTGATTACGAAATTTTAAGAGACATATCTGAAAATATTACCCGAACTGATAATGAATTCTATAAATTTGCTCCCTTGACGTCAACTGTAGTTGAACGTACATTTAGTGTACATAAATGGATTTATAGTGATAAACGCAACTGTTTACTCCCAGAGAATGTTGAAAAGATAATGATCATCTACTCCTATCACTATTACCCAAATAAAATGTCTTGTGCTGCTGTGTGTACTGACGTATATTTTGAAGAAGAAATTGCGTCTGTTTCTAATATATAGTAACTTTATACAAATGTTTTTATTAGTTTTATTACATATTAATTTTATTTGGTGACTTTTATTTCTTCTAGTTCTGAATTATCGATATCGATAAAATAATATTTCAAGCACTGGCTAAATTACGCTAGTGTTTTGTTTTGCCGTGAAAAATCCGAGCTCTGCTGATAAACAACTACCTGAAATGGTAAATCAGGAAGAGAATAGAGTAGTAAGAGTGGAAAATACTATAGACTCCAGGAATATTAACGAAGTGCCTCAAGTACCTATAATGGAAACAAGCAGCAGCGGAGGACAGAATATGCCTCCGGATCAAGTAATTGATAATACAAATCCAGAAACCGTTCCTAGTGATGAGTCATTATTGTTACAAGAAAATCAACTGACTCCAGTAGAAGAAACTTGCCCTCCTCAGACAGAGACAGACTCAGTTGAAAGTTCAATAATCGAAAGTCCTAACATGAATGAGAAGAGAGACGCTGCCATTAAAGCCAGAGAGAAGATAGCAGAATGGACGCGTCACCTGTTAACCGTCTTATAACATTTTCTTTGCCTTGCGGAGTGTCGCGGTGATGCGCGATACGGACCGATAATACAGGTAACTGTCATTTACTTTTTACATCCTGGTAACACTGATCACAAAGAAAAAATATGAATATCAGGACGTAACGAAGGCTAAGGAAAAGTGAAGTGCAAAAGGTAATATAGGAGAGACAAGGAGACTAGAGGGAACCAGTTGGAGACTGCTCATAGCATGAGCAGTGTTGACAGAGCTACTCTTGGTGAGTTTTCCCTTTAGTAATCATTATCGAGTGTGTGACGGTAATGCCGAGATAGCAGGCTTTCATAAGAATTGTGTACAGATAGTTTAAGGCCTAAAGTACCTGGCCAGTGGCATCATGTATAGTGTTGCTGTCAGGCAGCTGGCGTTAAGCTTAGTATAAGGCCTGAGGCTTAGACTGAGAGTAAAGAGGAGGTAACCTATAATGAGCATGGTGTGATCAGGAGGAAGAGGCGAGCTATATGGGGATGGTAGGAGGCCCGTCAGGGAACAATAGGTTCCCGCCACCATGCTCATAGTATGTGTCATGCTAGACCGATGCAGAGTATAGTACGTGTCAGGCAAGACCAATGTATAGTTGTATAGGCTACCTCAGGAGGACTGATGCATAGAAAGATTTAAAGTACATGTCCTCCCCAGTTTGAATCTGGTTCTCAGTATCAATAATAAAATGATGCAATTGAGACTAACAAGATAATAAATAATTAGTAAGCCTGCTTTCTCGGGTTACTATCATACTATAATTATTGTGTATATTTATGTCGCTACAAGTTTGTTACAAAATCTATTATCTCCGCGACAAAGAGTATTTTATTATTATTATTATTATTTTGGATGATATTTATGTTTTGTTTATACATATTGTTTTATGTCCATAAAATAGCAATAATGTCATTGACTACCTGTAATGTCCTTGACTTTTCCTCTTATTTCCTGTTGGCTCGTCAATACACACCGCACGTTCGCCCTCTGTCACGGTCGGGCGCCTACTGCCATATGTACTCGAGACAACTATATACTACATCCCTTTCTTGTTTTATTTTTTTATTTTATTTTTTATTTGTAGATTTAAATAATAGATTAACATTTTAATTTGGATACATGTATTAACGTAAATACAATTCCCATAATTTGTGGATTATCCAGATTACTTTTCCTTAACACAATTATCACAGTGTAAATACTCCATTTCTATAATTCTTCTCCATATCGATGTCACTTGTCATTTCATAGTTTTCATCACCGTCGTTTCCGCTTATGACACTCCATGTGCCGTGTATCTTTTTTTTTTTTTTAAGTGGACTACGTCCTTACAAACTGCTTTGAAATCACTTGCGATTTTTGCTATAGTTATTTTCAACCAATATTGGCAATGGTAATGGAAACATATAGCATTAAGCTAAGCAGTGATATAGGATACTTGTATTTATATCAACAAGTTAAACTATCCTTCAGCTAAGATTAACACTGGATTTCGGTAGTTTGACTGCTCCTAATTTTGTTTATTCACAATTGCCCAGGTTGTTGTTACTATTAAAAAATGGTTAAGAAAGACCAAGAGTCTCAAGTACTTAATTTATTGCAACTCATGTTTCCAATTGATCACTATATTTAATCAGAAACAACCCAATACTGGTTTTATGCAAACCTTAGATTTAAAATCACTAAAAACTTCGATGAATGAGGTGTTTGTTAACCAGAGACTGCTTTGTTGGCACTCTTTGCTGTAGCAAAGAAGACTCCAGTTCTGGGCAAGACCGCTTAGTTTTCAGATTTTTGAGGGAGTTTGCCTGTAGGATCTGAAACTCCCGTCCCAAACCATTAGAAGTTAGTTTTAAGAGCATTACATAGTATGTGTACTCATGATGTCTGAACCATTCAAACGAGGTATTATATGTCTTTTTTAGTAATAACAGATTAAATAAAGTCTGTGTGTGCTCATGGCAATGACATCACTTGTACATGGACGGATCACAGAAACCTGTTAACTACTTGCAATTTTTTTTTTTTTACAATACCAAAATATTATAAGTAGAGTCTCGAAATATTTGCAAGTAAGTTGCCAAACCCTTCTAGGGGCATTTTTGTACATTTCGGTTTTCAACATGCTTGCCTACGCAGCAGCATGATTGTTTCCCTGCATCGAGGACAGGTTGAAATATCAATTCATTACATGCTTTAATTTAATCAGTTATATTCGGGAGGCGGAAAAATGGCTTTAACCTTTTCACCACCATGACCACATTATATGATAAGCAAAAGAAAATGTTACTAGGACGCATGAACGTTCATCTGAAGCTGTAAATATGGTCGTCGGTTAGTTCCGACTGTGACGTATAATGAATTTGTCCGCTTTAGACTGCTTATCTGCAGATTAATAATGATTGAACAATACACCTTACGCAGGTTAGGGTCTTTTGCCTTTTACATACTTCTCAGTGTTGATGAGGTCCAATTACCCCTAAAGTAATTTGTGAATAGTATTTCTCTAGCTATAGGCTAATAAGGATAAAAACCCTTAGATTATAAATGGTCCATATTAACTGTTATATTGGAACCATTTCTGACGCTTTTCTGAGGTCTAGTCTCTAGAGACTCGGTAACAGTAACATAGACTGTATGGATTAGAAATTTCCAAACCATAACCAACGTGCGCGTTTATCCTCATTGCCCAACCAAATTATAAATTTAATAATGTACCTTGCGAAGGCTGAATATTATACCAGTTTGTCGCAATAACTAGAAAGCAGATTCCAAATAATAATGATATGACTATCATATTTTTATACACCTTTGCGCAGGTGGTCACAGTCAATTTTATTATAAATCAAAATTAATGCCCAGGAGGCAGTTAATAAATAATGTTGCCGCGATTGTGGGCTCCGTGCTCAAAAGGATAGTCAGCCTTGCGCAGGCAGTGTTTGAGAAGTCTTATGTGCCAGTCAAAATGTGGAACGCTTTCCCAAATGAGCATGTCATCCTTGCGCAGGCGTCATGCCTATTTTATCACTAAAATTTTACTAGAATACTGTCTAAAGGGAAATATTGTACTTCAATAGCACTTATAAGAAATGCTCGTTTTAAACGAAACTTAAGAACTGTGCTCTTGTATACAGTTGCGTATCAAGCATGTATCAAGTTAATAAGAAAGTAAGTAACTCGTATCAAATGTTAAAGGATAAAATCGTACAGTACGGTTACTTGTAAATCAATACTTACGTTTTAGTAATTATAACATTTACAACTGCATATAAGAGTATACTTTTCTTAACCATTTCAGCATACAAGGCTATCGTCGCCTAGTACCCACAACACAAGCCTTATTGAGCTTACCGTGGGACTAGGTTGATTTGTGTAAGATTGTCCCATAATATTTATTTATTTATTTTCTCAACACAATATAATGACAATAATTTACCGTTATAGATTTGTTACTTAGCTTGTGTCTCTGAGAGTAGAAATACAAGACCTTTAAAGGGAGCTTTATCAACTCTCTAGCTTATCCACACTTTTCAACAAAAGTGAATATATATATATTTTTGCCACATATTTGTAACAATTGTAACCTCAACGGTAATGTGCGTATTGATATCTCGATCCTCAAGTTCAAACATTTTTCAAGTATAAAATTGAGGGTATGTTCCTCACACTTACATTTGATATAATTTCTTGCCATATTTAAACAAGTATGGGTAAATAACGCGATCTATGTATGTATTATTACACCAATGAAAGTCATGTCATAATTCAATTAATGAATTTTCGGAATTTAAGGTTAACACGTCTTGAGAGTAGTGCGATACGCAATTCTACTTGTAAAATCGGAAAATATATCAAATATTAAAATTTGTATTTTTAATAATATATTGAATAGGGTAGCCGCGATGAGGCGCATCCTTTTAATTTAATTGATTTTATCATCACTTCACTATTTTGGATCGGTTCCTATTTGCCAAGGATGATATAGACATGGATGGATAATATCCATACGAAATCGCGTTCCTTTTATTTCAGGTTAAAGCACTAGCGTCATCTATCGGTTACACCAGACACTAAATCCTAGTTTCTAATACTTTGTTCGTCGCTTAACGCTGACAGAATAACTCGACTCCGTCTCGACAGATGGCGCTGTGGCACTTCGTACCGAAAACAGACGTATAGCCACTACAAGTCTATACTACTCTTTGATTCAGGCACAGCTGTCAACCGCCAAACATGGCGCACAAAATTTGTTCTAGATGTCACATCTAGTAGAATACATAATAAATCAATGCAACACACATAAGCTGCATCATTTTGAACTTTCTTCATCTGTTTAGTTAAACAATTATATTTCTTTCATTCTTGTGTGTTACGTAAAGTGCGGCGAGAAAAAGTATTTTATAACGGAGGAAAAGGACAAATTGGTGTTAAAACGTCTCCACCTATATTTAAACCACCCTCTTTTACGGTAGCCAACTTTTTAAATTTTTTGTTGATTTCACTAGTACCAAATTCTCCATTTATTTCACTTTGATATTTCATACCTATTTGGACCATGTGCCTATTTTGCAAGTCTATTCAATATGCTACGTATGAACTTATATTTTTCTTTCAATAGGAGTTTAATGATAATAACAGACACATTTAACCATTGTTTTTAGAAGTGTGAATTATTATACAGACATTTAAGTAAATATGGTCTTTGTCTTTGCAACTACAAGTATTTGCTTTATAGTTTCCGGATCATAAAATTCATTCACATGTAGGTTATTATAAGACAGTCTGAAACCCCAACTGCATAGCAATAACTTATTCATCAGCAGCTCAAGCAACCATGTGGGCAGTTATCTCCCATCTCGCTCGTTCATTACATCTATCACTTTTTAATGCCCAGATCATATCATATGATTTAATCGCGCACGTTCAAGTTTTTTTTTAGATACTAATCAATACAATTTAATGTCTAAATGTTCAGTATTATCGACTGCTTTTCAAATTCGCAATTTAATGCCTCAGTAGTAGATGCCAATTAAATGGTCAATACCAAATGGTTTTACAATTTAATGTGTATATATTATCTACTATTATTTGCAATTTAATGCATTGCCAACCATAAATGGATAAAGTTCCTTAATAGATGCCAATTAAATGGTCATGCTAAATAATACCTCTAAAATTTAATGTGTATGTATTATCTACTATTATTTGCAATTTAATGCATTTCCAACCATAAATGGATAAAGTTCCTTAGTAGATGCCAATTAAATGTTCATGCTAAATAATACCTCTACAATTTAATGTGTATGCATTATCTACTATTATTTGCAATTTAATGCATTGCCAACCATAAATGGATAAAGTTCCTTAGTAGATGCCAATTAAATGGTCATGCTAAATAATACCTCTACAATTTAATGTGTATGTATTATCTACTAGTATTTGCAATTTAATGCATTTCCAACCATAAATGGATAACGTTCCTTAGTAGATGCCAATTAAATGTTCATGCTAAATAATACCTCTACAATTTAATGTGTATGTATTATCTACTATTATTTGCAATTTAATGCATTTCCAACCATAAATGGATAAAGTTCCTTAGTAGATGCCAATTAAATGGTCATGCTAAATAATACCTCTACAATTTAATGTGTATGTATTATCTACTATTATTTGCAATTTAATGCATTTCCAACCATAAATGGATAACGTTCCTTAGTAGATGCCAATTAAATGTTCATGCTAAATAATACCTCTACAATTTAATGTGTATGCATTATCTACTATTATTTGCAATTTAATGCATTGCCAACCATAAATGGATAAAGTTCCTTAGTAGGTGCCATTTACATGGTCAATAGGTACTATATGTACTTAACAATACAATTTTGTGTACCGAGTGCACCGACGCTTCCTGCCATCTTTACCTACACTTTACCTACAACCCATTTTCGCAATAATAAGAGGTTTCTTCTACCTACGTGTAAACGCATGTAGGTAACCGGCTACGCACCTACGAGCAAAGCGCCCGCTAGGCACTTAATGGGTTAAATGCATAAAAGTGTCAAGTAAATTGGCAAGTTAACCGACAAAAGTGGTTTAATGCAGATGGAATTGCTTTAAATAAGCACTAAGTAGTTGTAGGTACGTTTATTTACTTCTTTAGCACCTTGCGCTCGAACATTGGTAAAATACCAAGTTCATGCTTATAGGTATGTGGCGGTGTATGTACTTAATGTGTAAGTAATATGGATACCAGTATAACCTGGAGCAAGATAGAAAACACCCTCTCCCCATAGGGTATTTAGTTGTAATTATCCTATCATTTAAGTAGGTAGGTAGAATAGTCTTGTAGAATAATCCTTATCAAAACTGTGGTAATGACTGTTTCGTCTGAATAATCGTGAGTCTAATGCGATCAAATATTTTCACATGCATAGCTATAGCTACGGGGAACCAATATGAACCAGGCGTCAGTACTAAGGTAACTAGAAACTTAATTACTTGCTATTAGATATTATTTCCTTTAGTCTGCCCCGGAACGCGGATTTTGTGTCACACTTATTGTAAAAAATTCCTAACTGTGACTTTTATGCAACAATAACGTAGGTAGGTATAATATATTTAATGTAGAAACTTGCATACTAGATAGGTGCAGATTTGGTCTTACATTCGAGCGGATAAGGGAAATACCCTCGTCTTTGCTTATTGTCTTGACCGGACCCGATTTATTTATGTAATCATTCTCATTTGTCGTACTTAATTACTTGCCTAGTTAAAGTTATAATGACGTACCTATTCCAATAATTATTTTCAAGCCTCCAAATACTTATGTATTTCACCTTTGAATGGCGCGTAACGAAAAACTTGTTGACACACTATCGGTGTATCATGGCCCGTTATTATTCGATTTTATAATTTCTTTTTTTCGAATACACGTTTCTTTTGGTGCTACTCACTTTGATCCTCGTCGCCACCTGTAATGTCCTTGACTTTTCCTCTTATTTCCTGTTGGCTCGTCAATACACACCGCACGTTCGCCCTCTGTCACGGTCGGGCGCCTACTGCCATATGTACTCGAGACAACTATATACTACACTACCTAAATATACCGAAAATTGGTTAAGGTTTGGACTCCAACTGTTACCAAACTGCATTAAATTGTGATTTTTTCCTTTTTTATGCTGAATTTAGAGGATTTTTTTTGTTATTAGTTTATTTAAATGTTAATCTTGTTAATAAAGATAATAGCATTTACATTAATCACGTCTTTTATTTCCTACACACAAAACAATTCGTTACCAAACGGAACATCAAAAACCTCACTCATCCTATAAAAAATATATTTTAACCTGTTTATCGTGCAAAAATAGCAAATCACTTTAGCTTTTCGTAAACTAGAATATGTTTTCTCTCAAAATTAATTATAACAATAACAAAAACCAAACATAATTTTGGACACACCTAAATTCGAGAAGGGTACAACGATAGATAGAAATGCCCAACTACGCAGAAACTAAATTTTTCAACAAAAAAATGTACCAATTTGTTTTAGGCGATAATTTTATTAATAACATTTACTTTTAATGTGCAATAAACATTAAAAAAAATTAAAAAAAAAAGAAAAGATTTTTTTTGGCGAAATTGACCTTAAGTCACATAATATTTATTCATTCTTTTGGTCTCAGAAATTCGTGGATAAGATCTGTCGGGTTATACGTGCCCACGGTGTATATACAAATTGCAACGGGTTTTGTTTCAAACATTTTTTTATATGCGTTCAACTGTTAATAGGTTAGCTAAAAAATGTTTCAGGAACCTCTTTCAATTTTATAAGACCCAAGACCTATCTAATGATATGGCACACGTTGATGTTTCCTAAACATATGTTTTTTATAGTTAGTTGCATGTTTGGAGTGTTGCATTATTTAAAACTTATTTATAACTACAAAACTAAGTAGTTTACACTTTTGCACCTCACTCCTTTGTAATAACTAATAAAGCTCAAAAGTGACATGCAGACTAACGCACAGACGGGCGGACATGACGAAACTTGAGGTTCTATTGGGTGTCATCAGGCGCGGATACAGGGGGGGAGGCAACAGGGGCAATTTGTTTTTCGCTCAGGATAGGACCAAAATTAGCAGTCAAAGCGAAAACGAACTTAGACACCAAAGTTCTTGTTGCAGAAATAAATCGGTTTAGGTAATACATACTTACTTTGGTTTAGGTTTAGCCCAGAGAGTTCTAAGCAACTTTATGGTTTAGTCTGATATGTGTGCTATGCCCTTAGAAAATTCAACCCATTCAACGCCTGTCAATGGCGACTCCGGTTGGTTGAATTCTCTAAGGCTATTCCTACCTATTCGAAAAAAAGTTTTCGTGGCATGAATTCTGGCTGGAAAACCATAGCCACGAAAAAGAAGAACGTTGCGTTCTTCTCCAACTGTCATTCTGAAAAATGCAAGCTGCGGTGCTAACCAACTGTTTCAAGAATATTTAAAGTTACGTTTAAAACGTAACAGGACTGTTTCCAAATTAAACATTCTAGTTAGTGAAGCGTCAAGATGGCTTGTAAGTATTTTAAATGTTTATCTACCTCCTCCTCTCAAAATAAATGTATTGCCAGCTTACTTAAGCTTAAAAACAATATAAATCGAATGGTCCCTACATTCAATGGTAACCGATAAAAAAATCATAAAGTTAAAGGTTAGTCAATGGCGTAACTCGAACAGGTAGGTAGTTACAATTTAGACGGCAGTGAATTAATCAAAAATATTATTAACCTCCATAAAACGCCACGTTGCCTTGCATTTTAACTTTATTCGCAATATCAAGATCTGTCTTAGCTAAGGCGTAGGTTAATTAATGAATGGCATTTTACGTCTGTATACTCCGTATCCCATCGTAATGTTCGCATTGTAGCAATGTACCCGCCGTACCCGCCATACGACACCATCACACCAGCCCCGCCCTCGGTGGCCGAGACGATCGTCGCTGGCCGTAGCCTGAGCGTGCAGCACAAGTCGGTGTGCCGGTCGCAGGCGCGCCCGCTGCCCAAACCTGCTAGACCCAAGTAAATATGACTTCTTCCATATGGAGAACTGCGGTCACATTTGAGCGAGAGCACCTGGATACAGCTCGGCCCTTATGATTTGGTCCAAAGGCGCGCTCAAACTCACAAGCGATATAGAAGAAAACATGGAGGTAAAATCTCTCAGACTTAAAGGGTCTGAGAGATTTTGCCTCCATGTTTTCTATCGCTTGTACAATGGGGTTGTGCTCTGAAGAATTGTTTGACTTGATGCCAACGGTCGCTTTCTAACACCGCACCGCTCGCCGCCGGCAGGGCGATCATCCTCAAACGTTGGAACCTAATTATTCGCGCATCGTGCGGTTTAAGAGGATTTTCCTTCCGCGAACGCTTTGGCTGTGGAATGAACTGCCGAGGTGTTCCCAAAGGACTACAGTAGGTATATAATTTATAATAATATGGAGTTCTTCAAAAAAGGAGTGTACCTACAGGATTCTACAGGATTCAATGCGCATGTGACACCTCTGGAATTGCAGGCGTCCATTAGGCAGCGGTAGCTGCTTACCATCAGGTGAACCGTATGCTTGTTGATTTTGCCAAACCTTAGATTTGTATTGTAAGTAAGTAGGTACCTGACACGTTTCTAGTAGTCTTTAGATTATCCGTGCGGACTATCAGCCTTGAGAGGGTCAGCTGGTCGCTGGATTCTGCTAAACCATTCTGTTGGCGCAACATAAGTACTCGCACGAAGACCGGTTGACGCCACATGACGTCACACATACTTCGCGGCTCCCCACGCCGCATACCTACATTTGAGACTGCACCGCACAGCCGAAACGGCGACACTGATTTGTATCGATTTATCTAAACGTTTACCTATTTTACGCATGTACTAATTTTATATTAATTAAAATAAGATTTGTACTATCCTGGAGTTTCTTCATTGACAACCACGTCGGTTCCTGGTCTGGAGAGCTTAATTTGAGGAGTACACCCTACACATTCACCTTTGGACTAACGTACTATGCACTGCCTCGACCTTCAACGTTCGCGTCGGTCAACCATCAGAGGCAGACGAAAGCTCCCATAGTTGACTGTAGTTGAAGCGCTCCACTTAATAGAGTAACGTGGTCAGAAGTAGATGTGGGTACATTTTATGAAATGTTGTAATAATTACGCTCATTTTCAGGATTAAAGACTCGACCGTTAGTCTTTCAGTTCGACTATATACTATATTTGGGAATTATACTAGATTATTTAACGCGCAAGAAATCGTCTTTGCGGCCATTCTAGTCTTAAGCCTCGAAATGAGTTTGATTAATTTAAATAATCTATTGTTCTAGAAGAATGTTAATGTTACCTCGTCATTTTAGAGCACCTAAAGTAACCGACGTGAAGATGTCCCGACGCGCCATGAGGGCGCACGCTCGTTGCTTGCGTCGCCACGGCGCCGTGCTCACAGACCGCCTCGAGTGGCTAGCCAAGCCGCGCCGCCGCAACGTCATCTACTTGTGGCGAGAACATGGGGACCTGCTGCCGCCAGAAACAGTAAGTTTGTGACCACTTCAACCTCTGTTGTCGTGGCGCCGTGCTCACGGACCGCCTCGAGTGGCTAGTCAAACCGCGCCGCCGCAAGGTCATCTACTTGTGGCGAGAACATGGGGACTTGCTGCCGCCAGAAACAGTAAGTTTGTGACCATTTCAACCTCTGTTGTCGTAGCGTCGTGCTCACGGACCGCCTCGAGAGGCTAGCCAAGCCGCGCCGCCGCAATGTCATATACTTGTGGCAAGAACATGTAGAAATGTAAAAGTAGATACAAACTAAATAACGTAACGTGAAGTGAAGCGCCATTTAATTCAGTCCGCTACATGAGCTGTAACACCCTCAAGCTTAAACCCCCTGTACCACTGAAACGAATGCTACACTACGTTCTCGTGTACGTGCTCCATAATTAGTAGCAAAGCTATTGAAGTGATGGATGTGCTAATTTTACTTTTCTTCCAAACATTATAGGTAACGCATTATTTTGACGAAAACGGGACTTCATCGCGTACACTTACTTTTAGTATTTTCCTGACGTTTCGAGCGTTTCGTAACGCAGGAATTGTATCAGCATCTCCTAGCCGCGCGGGTTTTCTGAACTACCCGCACTTGGTTTCGATTATCTGGGGCCACGGCAGTTCCCCGGCCAATTCGAGCAAAACAAACATCAAAGGCACGGTTGTACCATCCTTTTCCCGAAGCCATTCAGGCCATTTTCGACCCCTCTAACTCTGGTGTGGATAAAGCTAGAAGTCTGAAATTTCGGAGAACAAGAGGTTATATGGGACCCTCGGAATGCGATCTGGTTTGCTTTTAGTAAATTTTAATTGATATTCGTCTGTAACGATCTAAGAATGAATGTAAGTTGACTTCAAATTTGCAAACTATTTTTCGACCACTTGTTGATGTTCGATTCTGTTGAAATTTAGAATAAAATTGTAAATTTAGTGTCCATCTAATTTAATGGAATCATGAAGCTGATGATGAAGATCGAAGGTGGCCATGGGAATTAGGTAAAAAAAGAGAATTGAAAGAAAACTAATAAGATTGGGCTTGTTAGAACCGTCTTCTCGACAAAAATATATTATGGCTAACTTCGAAAAAAACATTGACAATTTTAAGTCCATAAAACACCCGTACCCATGTATTTTTTGAAAATTTGGTTGTTTATAAAGTATTTCTGAGTGTTTTTTTTGATGGCCAAAAAAACACATTTCGCATGAGTAGATTTTTCTCGATTTTTAAGATTATCTAAGAGACACCCCTAAGGACCTTAATAAAGCAAAAACCGTCTTTTTGGAAATTAGTTTTACCCCTAACCTTATTTCGACTATACTAAGTATAACGCAAGGAAGATATAGTCCCAAAATAATTTAACTACGAGTTATATTTTAAGAATTATTAAGAGGAATTTCCTCCCACGAACGCTGCGGCTGTGGAATGACCTCCCTGCCGAGGTTTTCCCAGTGGGCTACAGTATGAGGTTCTTAAAAAAAGGAGTGTATAGGTTCCTAAAGGGTACGCAACGCGCATGTGAATCCTCTGGGGTTGCAGGCGTCCATAGGCTACGGTAACTGTTTACCATCAAGCGGGCCGTATGCTTGTTTGCCACCGTCGTGGTATAAAAAAAAGTCAAAGTTCCTTAGTTTTGGTACTGACTGACTGATTGACTGACTGACATATGACTGATCCATATACAAGATATCTCTATACTCCGTTTAGCGTGTTATTTCTTTGAAACCTAAGCTGCCAAAAAGAAGGGGTGCGGGAGGGGAACACGCAGTGCTAGCCAGGAAACGCGCCATTGTTCCGTGGGGCGTAAGAGAGAGTCAGACATTAATGGTTGCCATGGAGACGTACTAAGTTTACTGTCACTTACCATAAATTAGTGTCTCACTATACGGTGAAATTACTTCGAGTGTGGCAGCGGGGGTCGCCCGGCTATGCGGGGTCTTGGGTTATTATATTACTGCAGAGCTCGGATTTTTCACGGCAAAACAAAACACTAGCGTAATTTAGCCAGTGCTTGAAATATTATTTTATCGACACCTATCGAGTCTTACTAGAGTATATGACAGGTATTGCCTCAGTACATTTTTTCTTTTTTTATTCGATGGTACACCTATCAGTGTGAATGTCAAAATTTAAAAACTAACAAACGTGCGAAAATTTCGAAAAACAGGAGACTTACTAGAGCTCAAAATCAATATTTTTGACCAGTCTAAGGTGACCTACTGGGGGTTAGAAGGTTGTGCATTAATTACCGGACATCCTGTATAAGTAATAAAATAACTTTTCATTTTAGCTTTGCCATAGTCGAGCAACAAAGAGGTAGGTCTGCATGTACAACTTAGAACGAAGTAACTATACCACCTCATTTAAAATGATAGAAACGACTGCAAATTTCATCTCACATGACATATGACATTCACACTTTAACTGTCATTTCATTACGTATAAAACGTAAATTGCATCTAGGTATTATTTATTTCGCAACGCATTGAATCCGACGTGTTGGATATACGTATAATAACTTAATATTGCAAGGTATCAATTAATACAAAAATGAGTAATGTACAAGATCGGATCAAAACGTGGATTGAAAATCACCCTGAGTTAGTCTATAATGAAGTGACCTCCACTATATACTGCTCTATGTGCGATATGCATCTAAAACTGAAGAAATGCAATATTGAGAATCATGTGAAAAGCAACCGCCACAATTACCGTTCGGGGCAACCAAATAGGAAACATCAATTTTATTTCGATTTAATTATTTTTCTTATTTCATGCAACATACCATGGGCAACAGTCAACAACAATAATTTTCGTCATTTTTTTAACAAGTATTTATGTTGCGACTGCTCTATGACTTCTTTACCGGACGAATCGACCCTGCGAAAAATTTATTTAAATCTCGTGTACAAAAAAACTACATATACAGGGTATAAGAGAGGTAAACAAAACCAATTATTTGTGGATATCTATAGACGAAACACCAGATTTCATGGGAAAATGTGTGACAAACGTGGTGATTCGGTCTTTGCAAAAAAATTGTTCTAAGCAATTTTATCTTTTGGGGTCGAAGGTTTTAGAGAAGGTAAGTGGGGAAACAATAGCAAACCTAATAATAAACCAATTAAAATTTTTGTTTCAAAATTCTTTCAATGATAACGTAAACAATTTGCTTTTACTTTGCACAGATAGTGCCGCATATATGCTTAAAGCCGGTCGTATTTTAAAAGCAACGTTTCCTCGTATGAAACACATTACGTGTTTAGCTCATGGTCTGCACCGGGTTGCCGAAGAAGTGCGAGATAATTTCAAAGGTGTGGATGGGTTGATATCGAATGTCAAAAAGATATTCCTAAAATCTCCAGAGCGTGTACGCCTTTTTAAGGCAAAATATCCGTCCATTCCCCTACCTCCCGAGCCAATTATCACCAGATGGGGAACTTGGATATCTGCTGCGGTATATTACGCTCAATACTATGAGCAAATACGTGATGTCGTCTCCATACTTGCTAATGACTCGGCAGCTATAAGAGCTGCAAAAAAATGTTTTCAAACACGCAAACTACGACCGGAGTTAAATTTCATTCGCGACAACTACGAAGTAATAGCCTCTTCAATAGAACAATTGCAATGTTCGACTTTATCCATTGCGGAATCCTTCCTCATTCTGGATACTGTTCGTTGCTACGTAAACTGGAGTAAACTTTTACCAGTGATACGTAAATTTGAAGCCGTGCTCGAACGAAATCCTGATTACGAAATTTTAAGAGACATATCTGAAAATATTACCCGAACTGATAATGAATTCTATAAATTTGCTCCCTTGACGTCAACTGAAGTTGAACGTACATTTAGTGTACATAAATGGATTTATAGTGATAAACGCAACTGTTTACTCCCAGAGAATGTTGAAAAGATAATGATCATCTACTCCTATCACTATTACCCAAATAAAATGTCTTGTGCTGCTGTGTGTACTGACGTAGATTTTGAAGAAGAAATTGCGTCTGTTTCTAATATATAGTAACTTTATACAAATGTTTTTATTAGTTTTATTACATATTAATTTTATTTGGTGACTTTTATTTCTTCTAGTTCTGAATTATCGATATCGATAAAATAATATTTCAAGCACTGGCTAAATTACGCTAGTGTTTTGTTTTGCCGTGAAAAATCCGAGCTCTGGACTTATTAGTATATGGACTGATCATACGAATTCTAAGGTGACTTCTAGCTGACCCACAAGCTCCAAATTTTACACATTACTCAGATAGAATTAGCTTTCTGGCCCAGACAATTCCTATTGGACGGATTTTTTTTTTGTATAGATTAAAGTGTCAGGAATTGATACCAATAAAATTTATAAGTGAATATTGGGCGCGCTAACGTGCCAAAAAAAATGGTAAAAATGGTAAAAACCAGTTTTTCACTTCTAGAGGAAAAACTACGGCTCGGACAAAAAAAAGTTAAATGTAACAAATGTGCGTAATAAAAAAATAAAGAGAATGAGCCCCAGTAGAGCAAAATCGGTCCAGAGGATCGTCCGCAATTTGCAAAAAAACACGTTTTTTTTGCAAATATTGTAAATTCAATAACTCGCGTTCCGGAAGTGATGGAGAACTGAAATTTGAATATGATGTCAGTTTTGTGGTCCTCTAACTACAGTCAAATGTTCAAATGAAAATGTTGTAAACTTTTTGCAAACCGTCGACTTTTGCAAATACGTACCTTTTTTTAAATTAACTGGGAGGGTATTTTAATTTTCGAATAACGTTATAATTTCAGTTCCTATGCATTAAGGAGGAGTTGAACTACAAATTTCCAAATTTACAGATCATTTGGCAAAGAATAAAGTTGTTTAAATAATCTACGTAATAAACGTACGTAATAAGTCAAAAGTTAAACATACGGTCAGGTTGTCTTTTTTCAGACACCGGCTGATTTTACGTTAGATCTCAATACTTTTTGCAGTAGAAGAACTGCATTGCGAGACTGGCATTTTTGTACATGTAATGTTTTTGACGGGATCTCATTCCTTTTTGTAGTAGGGCTCCCTTTTTACGTTCCAATAGTTCATACCGGCATTTTTGTACATGTAATGTTTTCGATAGGATTCACATTTACGCTAGGGTTGTCAATTTGTCTACACACAAAACTCACAACATCTGATGGTTTCGAAATGCAAGTATTTCCACGCTTACATTTAATTAGAAGTGAAAATCATGTGTTTTTAAATCAGTACATTATAGGTAACGGTTCTGCCACTCTTCTATAACTTTTACGCTGCCTGTAAGCATACGAGTACTCCAGTTAAGCAGCATCGGGAAAATTTAGGTATATTTTTAGTATTGCTTGGCTAATCTGTTAACTGTGTTCTTTCCAACATAGATAGAGCGGTTTCGGGCCATGTTAAACGCTGACGAGCCGTTCAAACCCGACCAGGCTTATGAATATTTTATCAATTGCCGTAAAGCTAAGAAGAAGGCCAATGCGTAAGTTAATGGCGTAGTCCACTGTGTTTGTTTTTGATTCTAGTAGCGGCGCTAGGCGGCAGCGATATTTGAGTCGCCCGACGGCCATGTGTATCTGCTGGACCTCGTAAAAATTAACGTATTCCTGAGACCCCCAGATACACTTGTCTGAAAAAATAATATCTAGAGAGGTATCTTGATGTCAGTGGCGTAACTATAGGGCGGTAGAGCTGGCAAAATGCCACGGCACCCCGACCAAAGGGGGCCCCGGCCCAAGAGGACCCGAGCAAAAGAGGACCCAAATATTTTGTGTAGAAATAAATAAATAAATATTATAGGACAATCTTACACAAATCGACCTAGGCCCACAGTAAGCTCAATAAGGCTTGTGTTATGGGTACTAGACGACGATAAATATAATAGATAAATACGGATATATACTTAAATATATAGAAAACATCCATACCTCTGGAACAAATATCTGTGATAAACAAACACACCAATAAATGCGCTGACCAGGATTCGAACCCGGGACCTCCTGCTTCGTAGGCAGGGTCACTACCGACTTGGCTAGGAGGCCGTTCACAAAAACAAAAAGGGTCGATGAATTTGCCAGCGGCCCCACTTAGTGTATTTATGCCACTGACAGAACTTACTAAGTTAATGTTGCATACACTCAAGCTTTGTCCTAGCGCTGCCACTGCTGGTTTGGAACTTTTTTAACCTTTTGAACACCTTCATATTTGAATCAAGTCACTGTCACTGTCAGTCGCACGCCAATAAGCATTGTTGCGCTATCAAAAAAGACGAATCTCTTAGTGCTGTGCAAAACAATTTATAATAGATTTTATTCATGATCAAAGTATTCAAAGTACACCTTTACTCCAACTACTTTATGGGTTGTTGGCGTGGTGGGCACGACGACACAAGACCTCTTTAGCGGTTTTTGGCGTTCAAAGGGCACAGAACATACTATATATATGAATGCGTTCGTATGGATTACGTGACATGAGCTTGCATTATTTGCTATTGTGCATAGGCATAGTGATTCATCCAGTAAATGATAATCAAGTAAACTTATCTGATCCCTCAGGGCTCATTGCAGTATGATAAAGAGGGACACAAACACGGTAGTGACGGATAAACGCTTCGTGTGGGCGCGTAACGCGACCGTTGGGTTCGCGCGCGGCATTCAGCAGAGGCTGTCTCGGCCCGGACGCTACACCCTAGCTGACGGGTACGTTCTGGAACTTTCTTCTGTCTCACTGTAGTCAGAGAAAGATACACGATACGGTAGTGACGGAGTGTGTGGACGCGCAACGCGACCGTGGCATTCAGCAGAGGCTCTGCCGGCCCGGACGGTACACGCTGGCTGACGGGTACGTTTGGTAACTTCTGTCTGTTACTCACTGAAGATTGATAAAGAGGAACATACATACAGTGATGAAGGATAATTTCTCCTGGTCCAGACAATCTATACGAGTATTATAAATGGGAAAGTGTATGTGTGTGTTTGTTTGTTTGTCCGTCTTTCACGGCAAAACGGGGCGACGAATTGACGTGATTTTTTAAGTGGAGATAGTTGAAGGGATGGAGAGTGACATAGGCTACTTTTTGTCTCTTTCTAACCCCCCACTTCCCTAAAATGGGGGGTGGAAGTTTGTATGGTTTGTTACCCCGAATTTAACGAGAGCGAAGCCGCGGGCAAAAGCTAGTATAATATAATACTCACAGGCTGACGGGTTCATTTGTTAATTCCCTTGTAGTCAAATAAGGTCACTTGTTCGTTTTAAATTCTTGACACTTTCTTGTACGGTCGAGGAAATTGATTCTTTAGCAGTTTGCGGTTCACTTTACAATGGACATTTTCTAGCATAAGTATGCACAACCAAATTTCCTTGAACCGCAAACTGCTAAAGAATCAATTTCCTCGACTGTACAATCAACCAATAGAAATTTGAGAAGACCAACGAAAGAATGAGTGCACCACACTCACTCCCACACTATTCTGTTGAGCGATAGTAGAACAATACGCAATGGTGGGGCCAATATAGTCAAAACTGTCAACGCGAGAATCGGATAGAAACCCGACACTTGCTGTGGAAGGTTTTATGACTTGAAATTACAATTATGATAAAAAATCTTTAGGTACTTACTTTTACTTGTTAGTTAAAAAAAATCTTGTAATTTTTTTTTCTTTCTTTTTTTTACTATAAATGTATGTAATCTTCAGGATGCTGCGCCTCTCCAATGTGATTTTGGCAGAAACTTGCGGATACATGAAAATGAGGACCCCATCTCGAAGGTCTACCAATTCTAAGGCTAAATTTATGATGGAAATGGCTGATAAGGTAAGGGCAATCTACTGCAGTAGATACATTAAGTAATTAATGTATTGTTTTAAATAAAATACTATCTACTTTTCTTGAATATTTTCCCAACAGATTGCAGTTTGGATTGATGAAATATTATCGGAGTCTGATGATCGAATGTTAATGATGGACTTTGATGAAGACGAAGGTTAGTGTTGAATTGTTTGTCGTCAGGCAATTTAAGAAGAGGCCAGAAGAACGAATGATACAAGAAGTATGAAGAGTGTAGGTTTGGTTGCGTGGCCTCTTCATATCGCGCGATAGATACCTAGGTATATCAGTTGCAGTGCTTGTATCGAGAACCTGAATCTAATGCCTACAGTAAAATATTTTTCTCTGTTTAAACACATCATAAAAAAGGTACGTTACATTAATTAAATTGTGGCAATTGTTCAATAATGTCACGATACATTCACAAATACATGTTATGAATTTACAATTTCTAACAGTCCGAGAAAAGTGGAGTACCTACAGCCTAACATTCTTTCTGAACAATTGTCTACAATTTTAAGCACCTGTTCCCACGCTCTCACTTTTCCCGGACCTGCTGATATGGTGCGTATTGGTATTTTATTGTTAAGTTCAACATTTTTTATTTGAAGAAGTGGAAAGGAGCATACTAGATAAGAACAAACCACTGAAGACGCCAACGACGTCCGCTGCGGACTTGGCTCCAGCCCCCTCGGCACCGTCAGCTACAACTGTCGCCACTCCTGCCACCGCCGCTGAGACGGGGACTCCCGCCGTCGCCGCTGAGACGGGGACTCCCGCCGTCGCCGCTGAGACGGGGACTCCCGCCGCCTCCGCTGTGACGGGGACTCCCACCGCCTCCGCTGAGGCGGGGACTCCCGCCCAAGCCCCTGCTACGACCCCAGGGGCCACAAGCCCACAACCACCGCCTGCCGGTCCTGAGCCAAAATAAGGTACGAAATATATCAAGGTGATTTTACATCGGTCTCTCTTTCTACATAATGACGCTGAAAGTTCATTTGAAAACGCATCACTATAAAACACCACCTATTTTCTGCGAAGGTATGTCAATCTTCATTAGAATACCATATCCCAGCTCAATCAGAAACCAGGAAGTGGTTGATTTTCAACTTACAACTCTTACAAGATTTGAAGCCTATAAGGTCAAGCTAAATAAAAGTGTGTAATAACTTCTTCTTTCAGATATACTGTTCCCAGGCGGATGGAGCGGCGGTGGCGGCGGTGGAGATGATTTTGCCGACGATTTCCTCAACATGATGGGTGGAGTGAGTATTACTGTTACATATTACAACACCTCCCCCACTTCCATCTCCCTTTTAGTGTGCATGGCACTAACGCTATTTACCTACAGACAACGGAAGAGCCAGCTACGCAGCGACGTCGTAGCTACGTCGTAGCAGTCGTAGCCACCTTCGTAGCGCGCATATGCAACAGTTATAGATAGATAATTTTACATTTTTGTTATTACGTAGATTGTACGACCAGCATCAAAAGTAACTACGCAATCGAAGACGTCAAAAGCTCTTATTCCCTTTTAAAAAGGACTTTTGACGTCTTCGTTTGCGTAGCTACTTCTGATGCTGACGTAGAACATTAAAATTTAGTTTGTCAATAGATATTTTGCAATTGTATATCCTAAAATGTATATATTTTTAATAGGATAATTCACAACCTGCATCATCAAAACCGGGCACGACTAACGTTAGCTTAGAAACAGTCCTAAAAATGCAAGTCACCGAAAGACCACCACCCACAGCACCTACTTGAAGCAAATCTAACTATTTATACTGTTGAATAAATCTTACTATGAAAAATAACATGCGTACCTACTGCCTTGGTACTTATGAACGAATTAAAAATGGAAATAAAAAACGAAATAAAAAAATTGTTAAATTATCACTTCGTTTATTTTTGCACTCAACTCCTTTTGATTACCACGTACTCGTACAAGTGAACACGATAAAAGGTAAATATAATAATAATTTTTATTTTAGTCAACTATGAGTTATTCTTCATTTTCCATTCGGTATCTGTTATTATTAGTACTATCTCAGTTGCATCTTAAAGAGGCTCAGCTACCTAATTCCAATAGTGTTGGATTCGGCGGTTAATTATTATTCCTTATTCGTGTTCATTTGTACTAGAATGGAGAATGAAGAATGATTAAAAAAAGTGTGATGTTATAAAATATACATATATGTGTAGTTAATATAATAATAAAGTTCATTCTTTTTCTTTCTTTTTCAGCACGGTCTGCTAAGAGGACGTATGTATTAATAACAAATATTTTTACTAAAAGGAAATTATGGTAGATGTATTTATAAATACTAGGTATGTAGATTTGTTACCTACGTAAATAACCGATTATGCAATTTGGCTTTACCAGAGTTTTGTGAATTATGTAATTGTGTACAACATTTTTTTTAAATATGTTTTTACACGACTGTTATCCACAGCTAGATTAACCACTAATTGATTAAACGCTTGAATGTTTACAGCGAGGCCAGCTTACCTGAAGTTTGAAGGTGAATATGCAGTGAAAACAAAAAACAACACATTTGAAAAATCGTATTTTTTTGACTCTTGTACATAATAATATATGTCGTTTCTGTGAACAGGCGACATGCTAAATGCATTTAATATTTTAACGGATTCTATGCAAAAGAAAGGAGGGGAACAACTACTTTCCCATGGCAAATTGAAGCAAACCTATGCTGAAGGAGCGGATGAGTAAGAAACTCAACCTATTTTACCTATTTTTGTCCGCTGATCATTGTTAGTGAAATAGAAGGGTAATTTTATACCAGCTTGTGTACCTATTTAAACTAGATTGGGCCTTATTAAGGGGCTATAGGCACACAACTTTTATTGAAGGTAATATAAGTACAAAGTAAAAGTAAGTACTCCGAGGTCTGTATCAATTAAAAACATGCATATTGTGTACCCAATTGGAGTTCACGTGTTTAGTGGTTTGTTCCATTGGTTAAACGGTCCTAGTGGATCATGCCTACCAGATAATCTTTTTCTCAGTTTACCTATTTAAGTACTTTCCTATTTACAGATTGAAACAGGCTCATGATTTCACAGCTACGGAATTTAACATCGCGTTAGCTGGGCAGTTGAAAAATGACCTCGCCGCCTGCGCAGCACCAAACACACCGGCTAATATCGCCCCCTCTATGACAGGTAACACAATGAAATTTTAATTTTTACAAGCTTTTATCTACACTCACATTGTAAGTCTTCTAAAACGTGTTTAAAAACGGTAGGCAATGGCTAGCATTACCACAACCGATTTTACTATGATAAGCTTTTTATCTGTGGCAGTAACGTAATTTTAACTTTACATGCTCATATATTGATACGTTATGAGTTTCAAATTCCGAACATAGAATTTGATAACATAATGTAAATCCTGTCCTCCTTACCGACCAACGGCACGCGCCCGCCCGACCGCCGGCACAATCGAGTTGGCCATGGCGGTGCAATGGCGGTCATTCTATGGTTTCCGAACACATCATTTAGGATATATATGAGTGTAGATAAAGCAAGTGTATGCAACTGTACGCAATTAGGCCTTAAAACACTCGTGTGATCTTATTAAAACCACACTCGTATTTTAAGGACCCTTATTACGTAACAGTTACATAAACTATTACGTAATAAGGCTATTATTTAACAGTGTTTGTAAGTTAATTTGTCGGTTAGGTAAAATTTTGCAAGCCAGATTTGAACCAGTGCCTGATGTCCGATTGGGCAGATTTAGCATACCTTCGTAACTTCCATGACAGTACAATTTTTCTCTGATGATGGAGACCAAAGATGGTTTGTTAGAATCATCTCGTTCAGCAGTAGGTACGTAGATGAGTTTTGCAAAAAAAGTGCAGTCGGTGTTAAAAACTAATATCCATACTAATATTATAAATGGGAAAGTGTATGTGTGTGTTTGTTTGTCCGTCTTTCACGGCAAAACGGGGCTACGAATTGACGTGATTTTTTAAGTGGAGATAGTTGAAGGGATGGTGAGTGACATAGGCTACTTTTTGTCTCTTTCTAACCCCCCACTTCCCTAAAATGGAAGTTTGTATGGTTTGTTACCCCGAATTTAACGCGAGCGAAGCCGAGGGCAAAGGCTAGTTTAAAATATTTTTTAGACAAAAACTTATTATTTCTTGCATTGGCCAGACCTTTCCAATATACAAAATAACAATATTTCAGAAAAGCGTAAATCTCATACATTCCACATTTGGGATTATTACACCAAATTACCATTTGGATAATTTTATTGTATAATCTCTTTTTTCTTCCAGAAATGGTTGATATCTGCTCAAACTTTCTGGCACAGCACGCGGAGTTAAACAGTAAGTTATCGATTTGACCAAGCAATGTTTCTAGGTTGTCTTTATAAAATAACGGTGAGATATCTAGATCTTGATTTTTACAGAGGATAAGGGGAAGGCCTTCAAAATTTTGATACGAGAAATGAAAAAAAAATCCATGAATCCGCTTTATAAGAAGGATAAAATTAATCGCAGTTATGGACAAGCGGCACCAATGTTGGTATATTCTATAATTAAATTGTATTTAATAATTTTTGTTATTGCTAGTTTGCTTCACGTTTCAGAAGTTATGCTTATGATGTTGCGTGCATTAAGTGTTTTTCGTGATATGTTGAATGGAGAACATGCGTGAAAATATTTAATTGAATTTGTTAAATAAACATCAACAACACCAAATTAATATAAATAAGTGGAAATCCGTAATAATTTTTAACAGTTTTATAAAGATATTGCGGTTTAAAAACGTAAAATTTTAGGCATTGTTTTATACCTCATGTATTTTCGAAACCTCAGTTCGATTACTTATGTTCTAACAAGAAAAAAATGTATGACAACTGTATAGCTAAACGCATTTTTTCGTGCCTCAAATTACAAAAATCTTCCAAAAACTTGTTCATTCCAAACAGTTTTCTGCAACTTTAAGGTCGGTGACTTCACAAACCTCACACTTTTTGTATTTGGGATATTCGTCATTGTGGAGCACTACGCCAATTTTAGAATTAAATAATGTGAAATATACATAGCTAAATTTATAATTTCAGTCTGGAGAAAGCCAAGGGTTTGGAAACTGACCACGATGATCCCAATTTATCTCAAGAAATACATTCGAAGTTGTCTGAGACTGTGAAGGGCATCACTCCCGAAGAGCTAAAGAACGAAATGGCTGGCAAGTTACATTTCTTAGGGCCGGGTCTCTATTGACGTCGCAAGAACTCACCTACGACTTTCAATACATTGCGGCATTTGATCTATCGATTAATTTCGTTGTATCTGCCTACACGGCAACGTTTAAGGTTGCATGCGATTTTTGTGTCGAAATTGCGCCGTGTCTTTTGAAATCTTTAAACACAATAGATACCTACAGCTGACAATCAAATTGTGGCAAATTAAGTCGTTCCCGGTAGCCGTGCAATCTATAGTTTTTTTTTATGGAGGATAGGCAGACGTTTGAGTTTAACCGCGATCTCACCTGATGCTAAGTGATGATGCGGTCTACGGTGGGGCACGCTTACCTATGAGATACCTATTTTCTCTCACTTTGAGGAGACCTAAATTGTACTCAAGTAGAAACACAGACTCGGGCAGGCCGTTCCACTCCTTGGCAGTTCGCATAAGGATTGTTGAAGCGAAACGCTTATGTGGAATACCTACCATGAAGCGATACCGGAGTGCCGATTGTCTGGTAGTTCGATGGTAAAATGGGGACGGAGGAATAAACATTGTGCAGTTCCTCGGCACACTCTCCGAAATGTATCCTATAAAATATGGATATAGGCTGTGAGGCACCTTGTGAGTTGTGTTTTCGTTTTCAGAAACCGTGGACCTTTGCTCTAAGTATCTGTCACAAAATGCCGTTGATGAAGGTCAGTCATTACACTAAACTTAAAAGACTATCCTAATATTCTCCTTAATATATTACTAATACATATTATACATGTGAAAATTTATATATATTTGGATGTTTGTGCGACCTTGAAGCAAATACAGACATACTTTTACGCAGTAGTTAACCTGCTGAACGCTAAGAACAACTAAAGGCGTCATGAGTCGTGGCCACAGCGCCAAGAACGCCTATAACCCATATGTTGTCAAAGCAACCTTCATACTTTCAAGTAAGGTTTATATTGGCTTGCGTCCGTTATCCTGGTGTGTGAGTGACGTTATAATATTATAAATTCTGACTTTTTTGTCCAAACTGACAGCGGAACGAGGAACTGCCTTCGACATCCTAATAAAGAAGCTGGAAGCGGAAGGGTCTAAAAACTTCACACCGCAATTTGAGCCCTTGAAATCAAATTTCGACACGGCATATGTGTTAGTATCTTTACTAGGTATTATAATTCCCATCATCATCATCGAAACGTTTGTTTATCGCGATTAATATATTTCCAATCCCTACCAAATATCCAAGACTTTGCCTACCAGTCTGGGAAAATTTTAAAATCTGACTACGAAGAACCCATGTAATTTTGGAAGGAGTTTCAGCACACATGCAACTTTGCATAGCAATAGTTATTTGTTATACAAGGGTGCAAAGTTGTACTTTAACCGCGAGTGTGGAATTGAAGCACGAGCTAGCGAATGGATTCTAGGGTTGAACTGCGAGGTGGCGAATGGATTCTATGGTTGAACCGCGAGCGAAGCGAGTGGTTCGAAAATAGAATCCTGAGCGAAGCGAGTAGTTCAAAAATAGAATCCTGAGCGTAGCAAGTGTTGCAACACACGAGACGTAAAAATAACTTTGCAGCCGTGTGTAACACAAATCTTTCACCTCACTAAAGCGAGGAAATATAGTCTGGCCAGCCAACGAACGCAGTAGCAATGTACATCAAACAAAAATATAGCAACACTAAGCGAATCGAACAGCAGCTGAGCATTGCTCCATAGAAAAGCAGCAATGTACATCAAACAAAACTTAGTATTTTTTGGACGCCTGTCGCGCGCTTTTGTACGTCATTTCAAAAATTGTAATTCTGCATTGAATAATAAAATAATTGATAATTCTGATATATTTATGACTTTACAATGAAAAAGAAGGTGCGAAGAAATTAAAATAACAACATAAAAATTACAGAAGATTATGCGGTCAAAATACAATAGTTGACATCCAGGAAGGAATGAAACATTGATACTTACAATGATTGCTAAAATCATAAGGCCAGTCGAGGGAAACGAGTAACTACCTATATCTACCAGAAAATACAACTTTTCAGTTTAGAATGGAACAGGATTAGCTTCATTATCTGTATGAATAAGAGAGTCATGTTAATTTACATATATTATATCACTCAGTATACTCCTACTTATTTATTATGATTTCCTTTTATCATTTCGTTTGACGACTATTTTATTTAGGTGGGCACTTATTTAATCTAATGTACGAATTGTATAATTGAATAATCAATAAACGCACGTGAGGTTTTGGTGTTTATTTATTTTATACATAGCTTAGGTAGGTACATAAAGGAAAACATTTCAAAGGCTTGATAAAAGTCTGTTGTAGGTAGCGGGATGCTTGGTACTTAAACCTGTTAAATTGTAGTGTTTTCTTGCTTTGTGACAATATGCAGCACTTGCTCCTATGCAACTAACGATCTTGGACTTCATTTAGCACTAGTTTTCGCTTCAATTATTCGATTTTGCACTGAAAGAAAGAACTTGAAATGATAATTCTATACAAAACGCTACATAACCTCAAAGTCACATATATCACGAAAAATGTATTACACCTGTCGTAAGTACCTACATAAATATCTCCGCTGGTCTTTGCGTTGATTTAATACATTTATTGAAAGGTGATGGCAGATATTACATTAATAAATAGTAAAAAACGCAATCTGAAACTTAAAAATATAAGTAAATAAACTAACTTTTTAAAATTAAAAAGTTACATGTCACAGATAAAACAAAAACAATGCACAATTTTCGAATTATTCTGAGACAGGTAGTTCATCAATTAAAATAAATCGATCAAAATAATATTTCTTGAAAGATTTAAAGCGTTTTATAGTAAAATCATGAAACAAAATTGTTTACACTAAATGTTTTTAATTGAATACAATTAAATATAAAATATTTTTTGCGTCCACAGCACCTGATTTGATCAGACAATTTAATCAGATGGGCGAAGATTGTCATGTCTGGAGTGGCCTTTACATGTTATTATGTTTAAAAAAGTGACTAATATCACGTTCGAATTTCAAATATTCTTTGCACTCTTGTGAATAAAATGCAGTTTTGCTATCTGTTTTTAAAGAATAAAAAAGAGCTTTCCGAGCCAGTGAGGTGAAAAATATATTTTTTTCGTCGAGAAATAAAAGTGTCTTCCGTAGTCTTATTGTTCTGCTTACACAATTATTTAAATGAAAATCCCCATTTATTTTACCTTTATATTATTTTAACTTAATAAAAAAAAAAGATTTTGTTCGTCAGGGAATTAATAGAGGCTCGCGGACAGAACAGAAATGTACAGAATTGTATGCGCATAATAGCAGATAATTCTAAACCATCTTCATTAGGCTAAAGACTGCACCAGGCCTGAGCAGCGTCGACCCGGACCCCGCGACGGTCCCAGTTTTCGTGAAGGCCTTGCACTCAGTAGCTGACGACGTCTGTCCGCAGAACTTGAAGCAGGATATGGAAGGTACCTGCACTTTTATAATATACGCCAATACTTAACCCTTAAATGCTCAATGCAGGCTTAGGTACTAGGTATATAATAAAAAATAGAATAAAATAAATTATTCTCATTTATTATTTGATGAATAACTAATCGATGTAGGAAGTCCATATAGGTGTTCTTCTAATTTGTGCTGTTATTTATTTTTAAAAATTACAAGTCTATTGCGGCATAAATTGTAAAGTCAAAGTCATGCAGTGTTATCTAACTTATCTTCATATTAATAATTAGTTGGATCGTGTTATTAACTTTCAGAGGTCATTGGCCGTTGTGCAAACTATTTGTCAGCCTTCATTCGTGACCGGGGTAAGTAACAAACATATGTAAGTAAAATAACTGGAACAGGTTTGAACCCTTTAGTGGACAATAGCAACGCATTTATTGGTTAAATGTTGTCTATTTATATTTTCTATATGTTGTCAACATCAGGCAGTATATATTTACTTGGTAATACAACAATGCGATATATACAGACAGATATTAAATTCGCTGATACTTTTCAAAACCTTGGAAAGGCTCTCCGAAAAAAAATTGTGGAATGAATGCAGTGGATTTTTCTACTGGTTCTTTATTTCTAGAAATCATATTTTTTCAAAGGGTGTTTTTAAGCACATGGTCCATAATTTTGTTCTAAACCTTAAAAACTTCCAACTATATTTAATTAGTTTGAACGATTTGCAACGTAACTGATGTCTAAGGATATCAATATCGTATGAGAGTATATACTAGTGGGTTGATGCTGAAAATGATTCGATGCGAATACCAATTTGTTTCATCAAAAAATTGAATTACTTATAAATATTACATTTTATAGTTACTCTGTAAAATGTATGCAATGCTAGAATAGAATTTCCATGCGTAATTATGTATGTATGTAAACAGGAAATATTAAAAGGTATTTTTTTTATTCTTAAGAATTATGTTATGATTTAGAACTGTCAAATCCATAGTCTTTGGTGCGTAGTGCCATGTAAAAATGAGAATGTATTCTTTCAGAAAAAGCTTTACAGATCGTATTAAATGCAATGAAAAAGACACCAACCAAAGAGTTAGTTAAAAGAGGGCAATATACTATGGATTATGGAACTGGAGCGATGGAGTAAGTAAAACGAGGACAAATAATAATTTAAGGAGTAAAACGTATTGTATGAAGGATAAATCCGTCTTTGGCGTTGAACCTGCGGTTCGGGTATATCCGTCGTATAATATCTAGTTTATTTTTAATCTGCCTAATCCAAATGTTACTTTAGTACAAAACAGTGGCGCAAATAATCATGTGAAAAAGTATCGGATACTAGCCCAAGGCCATGTCTTTCATATTGTTGAGGTAACTCCCTTGATTGTGGCAACTGTGGTTACAATGACTTAAATATACATGTATATAGGTGTACCTATATAGTATACTTACCGAGAAATATACGGCACTACGAAAACCATACGGCGCCATCTAGTTTACCCATATAAACCGCCCCACGACGTACTTTGCAGCTTGTATATATATTCTTTCTTTATGTAAATATACGCAAATTTTGTAATGAAATCATTTTTATAGAACCGAAACTGCGCCAACGCTTGTCCCCTACCTTCCTATTAAAGATATCGCGGATGAGATAAAAGTAAAGCTGAACAAAGAGACGGAATCAACGACTCCTGCGAACATGAAAGTTGCAGTGAAAAGTAAGTCCACTTGTCATTGACGACGTGCAGTGCAACCTGTGCAACTCGTATCATAGATTTAATAGATTTTCCTTCGTGTTCATTACATTAGGTACTAGCCAATACTGTAGAGTTTATATTATTGCTTATACACCGTGGGCTATTTAAACCCGACCGATTTTAACCACAGCTTCCTAAGCATAAATAGAGTTAAAAAAGTGGTACAAAATGTAGTCCAAAAACGCATATTTTTTTAGATAATCGCGATTTTAAGAATTTTACAAGTTGAAAAATCTCAAGTATAACACACCCTAAGAATATGACGTAACTAGGCGCACTTAAAACTTTTCTGCGCAGAAACACTAAAAACGTTATTGGCCAGTACCTTAATAACTAAGTTTGGTGTCCAACTACAAAAAGGTTTTATTACAGAGAGTATTTTGCGTGTAATGAAGATGTGACTTACCGCTGAGTGCCAGTGTAATACTCCTATAATCGTAACAATATCTTTATCTTTTCTTTATCACAAAATACATGTATCGGTAAACTAGACTTAGGTTTTGTTTCTGCGTTTTATCGCCAGAGTGCAAACTATGTGCCTATGCTAATAACTGGCCGGTAAATTGAACTTAACGTCGCTAAAATATCAACGTCAATAGTAGTTTATGTAACTGTTACGTAATAAGGGTCCTTAAAACATGAGTGTGGTTTTATGAAACGAGCCGCAGGTGAGTTTCATAATAAGATCACACGAGTGTTTTAAGGCCTAATTACGTACAGTTGCATACACTGCTTTATCTACACTCATATTATTTATCCAAAATGCCGTATTCGGAAACCATAGAATGGCCGCCATTGCACCGCCATGGCCAACTCGATTGTGCCGGCGGTCGCGCGGGCGCGTGTCGGGCTGTCGGCGGATGCGCGGGAGGGTGCAGGTGTACATTATGTTACCAAAACTCATACATAGCACATCAATAATTGAGCATGAAAAGTTAAAATTACGTTACTGCCACGGATAAAAAGCTTTTTTATATTAGCCTAAAATAGTGTCCCACTGCTGGGCAAAGGCCTCTCCCGCTGATAACCATAACTCTCGGTCCCGTGCTGTTTCCGGCCAGGTGCTGAGGAAAGCGTCCAAATCATTCCGCCATCTCTGTTTAGGCCGGCCCCGTCCGCGCCTCTTTTGCGGCATCCACTTGGTGGCTACACATGCCCACCTATCCGGATGCATGCGGCAGACGTGACCCGCCCAATCCCACTTGAGTCTGGCAGTCTTCTTGCCAACGTCAGCTATGCGTGTTTGGGAGCGCAGCGTAGTGTTCCGGATACGATCCACCCTGCTGACACCTAGAATGCTGCGCTCCATTGCTCGTTGGCAGACCTTCAATTTGGACTTCTGACTCTTAAAAGCTTATCATAGTAAAATCGGTCGTGGTAATGCTAGCCATTGCCTACCGTTTTCGAACACGTTTTAGAGAACTTACAATATGAGTGTAGATTATTCTGACTGTCACGCAATATTCATTTGCGAATCAATTGTAATAAAAATAATCACTATGCCGCATTATTCTTCGGCTCATTTAGCGGATATCCATTTCATTTATGGATTTTGCAATGGAAATTCGCACGGGGCAGTTGTTGAATACTGAAGAAGATTTCCTAACCGCCGAATTCTGCATCATTCCACTTTCGTGGATGTACACAGACAGTTTCGTGAAAAAGGCCTCAATAAACATCGCAGAGAAATGCCGATAAATTTAGATTTACGAACAGAGAATAGAATCATGAACAGAAGATCCGTCATTTTCATCCAGAACCGTAGCACGGATTGTAAATGTCAATAACAGACTCGTTTTAAAAATATGGAAAAAGTACGGGCTTCATGCTTTCCATTACCGGAAAGTTCAAGGTTTGGTGGGGAATGATGGACTTGCTAGAGTATGTAGAAGACCCAGGGTTTCTTAATAAAATATTATGGACTGACGAGTCGATGTTTACGAGGGAAGGAGTGTTTAATTCTCATAATCAACATTTGTGGCAGGAAGAGAATCCTCGTGCGAAGAGTGAAAATTCATATTGAATTCAGCTAATTACTTGATTTTTTGAGAAATGAGCTTAATGATCTACTGGAAGATGTGGATTTGGAAACACGAAGAACAATGTGGTTCCAGCATGACGGTTGTCCGGCCCACTTCGGCCTTGAGGTGCGAAATTGGTTAAACGAGGAATACCCGAACAGGTGGATAAGACGCGGAAGTGATGTTCTTGCCTGGCCCGCTAGGTCGCCAGACTTAACTCCTTTAGATTTTTTTATGGGGGACACTGAAAGACAAAGTGTACTCAAAACCAGTACACTCAAGAGAGGAATTGTTATTAAGAATTACAGCAGCCTCCGAAGAAATCAAAGCAAATTTTGTGAACCTTAATAATGAAATACGTTTAAGACTTAATATTTGTGTGCAAAACGGTGGTTCACACTTCGAAAACCTTATTAATTAAAAACATGTTATCGTATATCGTGTTTCTTTTCTTTTTCTCCGCATTTATAACTATCGGTGCTTGATATAATATAATAATAGAAGAACCGCCAACCGCTGTAAGTATTGGCGTTCGTGTTTTGTGTGCTAAACTGCTGAAGCTTTATAAGTAGACTAGCTGTGCCCGCGGCTCCGCTCGCGTGGAATTCGGTCTGTGTCAGTAAGCGCCTAATTCACCCCTAATTCCTCTCCCGCTACCCTGGAGGCGGAACTTGAAGTAAAGTTGACAGATGGATACAGTAGAGAACAGTAGTCCTGATAAAATATTTCTCTATCCATGACTCTTGCAAATTTAACTCAATCGAGTGTAGTGGCCACCCCCCCTTTCAGACGTTGAATTTTTATAGGCTATAACCTGACTGGGGATTTTCTTGAATTGAAATAAGTAATCCTTAAGGGGTGATTTCTGGAATAACAATGAAACAAAACCGGCCAAGAGCATGTCGGGTGATGCTCAGAGTAGAGTTTCGTAGTTGCCGCCCTGTTACAAAACATTCGTTCAAAAGGTCGTTTATTAAGGGATATTTGGCGGCGCTTACGTCATTTTACTATCCGGCACTTCCTTTCACTATGCGTTTTTGACTGATAATTCAAAAACGGCTAAACCGATTTTATTCAATATAGTTTTTATTGAAAGTTCTTATCAGGCCTCACTTCCATTATTTTTTTCTATTTTTTTGGACCCACGGTTCAAAAGTTAGATGGAAGAGACGCCCTTTTTTGAACTTTCAGATCTAATATTTACGAAATTATCAGTTTCATCCAAAAAATGTATTAGAAGACCTGTGTTCTATTTTAAAGACCTATTCAATAATACCGAACACGGTAGGGTTGAAGCGAAAAAAAATTCAATTTATGTGTAGGTACCCTAATAAAAATATTTTTCCAGTTTTTATTCTAATACTTTGGCGGCGTGATTTTTGCACATACTGATACCAAATTTCAGCTTTCTAGTGCGAACGGTCACTGAGCTAGACACCGCGGACAGACGAACAGACAGACGGACGGACATGGCGAAACTATAAGGGTTCCTAGTTGACTACGGAACCCTAAAAAGAGATAAATAGTAGTTTATGTAACTGTTAAGTAATAAGGCCTAATTACGTAAAGAAGCATACACTGCTTTATCTACACACATATTAAAAATCCTAAATGACGTGTTCGGAAACCATTAGAATGACCGCCATTACACCGCCATGACCAACCTTATTGTGCCGGCGGTCAGGAGGGGGGCGTGCCGGCGGATTTTCACTACGTTACCGTAGGTAATGAATTTTCATACATTTTTACCACACTGTCACAGATAATACTCTGATGTTACGTTACTGGTTGCAATAATGGTGGTAATTACATACGGTTTCCGAACGCGGAATAGAGGATTTATGATATTGGTGTAGATCAAGATATATTATTTATTCTTCAATGTAAGCCCATTACAATGCACTAATGAACGTCAGAGAAAAAAAAAATGTGAGTGTCGTGGAACACTCGGTTGGAACGAAGTTATTATTTAATTTTTGTGGTTTTAATTTTTTTTGAAATTTTTGAAATTTTCACTTTTAGGACTTTCTCGAGATTTTTCACTTTTTTCACTTTGTCACTTCTCACTTTCACTTTTCACTACACTTTACTTCACTTTATTCTATTTTTTTATTCCATTTTACATGTTTCCTAATCGTATGGGTGTCGCGTTTTCGTGACGTGACGCTTTTTCGTGACGGTCACGTGACTTTTTTTTGCCTATACGCGAACCGTCCGATAAGGAACTTCGTTCCAAAACTACCACATAAATATGAACACCTTGACCAAAAAAATACAAACTATTTCAATACCAAATTTCATCTAAATACGTATAGCGGTTATTGGTTGTTTCTTCCCCATGTAATGGGTGGACCCATTTTGCACCCGCTTAAGGGATAATTTCTGAGATAAAACTATTTTATTTCCTTTTCCAGAGCTCAAATTATCTTCTTACCAAATTTTATCTAAATCGATTCTGCGGTTAATAATTCCCTATACAAATTTCCAACTCCCTTTTCACCCCTTTAGGGTTGATTTTCGGGGTGAAAACTATCCTTTGTCCTTTCTCGAGACCCATACTATCTCTATACCAAATTTCATCTTTATCAGTTCAGCGGTAAAAAAATCCTCATACCAACTTTCAACCCCCTTTTCACCCCCACAAGGGTTTATTTTCGGGATAAAAACTATTCTGTCGTTTTTCGGGACTCAAATGATCTCAATACTAATTTCTATTAAAAATTCTCCATACAAACTTTCAACCCCCGTTTTACCCCCACCAGGGTTGATTTTCGGGATTAAAACTATCTATTATCCTTTCCCGGGAGTCAAACTATCTCTATACAAAATTTCATCAAAATCCGTTTAGCCGTTTTCACGTGATGCGCGGTCAAATAAACAGACAAACAGATAAACAGATAAACAGACAAAAATTCTAAAAATTGTTGGAACGTGTTCTGTTATCGATTCTAAGTATCCCCAGCCAACTTTTTTTCGATTATCTTCCATGTACAGACTTTCGACCCTCTTCAGCTTTATTATATGTATAGATTAAGTAGTAGCCGTCATAGGTTTTATTGTAGCTAGAGACGAGAGAGGCCATTATCATACGTAGCCACATATTTGCCTCGTAAATTTAACGTGTCAATAGCTAACATATGTAACAATAAGAGGAATGTATGTAATGTGAATTGTATGATTTTGGTTATGAAACTGAAATTGTTTAATGGAATTTATTTATTTATTCAGATAATTGAGTTTAAATAATAACTTTACATATCTTCGCCTTAATCCCTTGAAATAATGCGTAATTTTGTATAAATATTTATGAACTTGGCTGTACAGTAAAGAACAGGTATTGTTGAGCCATTTGCTATTGTTCGTAATTTAGCTGAGTAATAAATAACCGGTATTACTGACATGACATTTGTGACATTTGACTTACCGATATGCTTTACACGGCCAAGTTACAAACATACGAGTAGGTAAGTGGCTCAACAATTCCGGTTCGCGACTCTACATACACTACCTACATACACATACACTACCTATACTTGACATTTTTGTTGTCATAAACTAGTAAACACTCCATGACACATACTTACTTTTCACTCGCTGTGCATCGTGTGGTGTCGGAGTGATTCGTGAAGTGTCGTGTTTGCTTACTCTGTTTCTCGATCAGGGATTGCATTTTCTTATTCACACTCTCATTTAAAGATTTGTTCACAATGAAGTGCTTAGCTTAATTGATTTATTTTGTTTCAAAAATAAAATAAAAAATAATGCGAAATTGGACCTATGTTCATATAACATTATTTACTTGTAATATCGTCAGAAATACGTGGTTGAAATCGGTCGGGTTTAAACAGCCCACGGTGTATGATTATCATATGATCATACACATAATAACCGTACACACAAAGAGATTTATCCACTTTTGGACCTTATTACAATGCAATAAGGTGAAAAAGTGGAGAGGAACATCTCTTTGTAGTCAGCTGTACAACAATGAGTGAAATGTGACTACAATAACATCTTGCCGTCACATTGCAGTGACTTGCAATAATGTCTAGCGCAACGAAGCCCGCATAAAATTAAATATCTAACACGCTCTTGTGGCTCTACAAATAACCCGATTATAATTGCATTAAACACTTTTTAGAACATTTGAAAAAAGCTTGTTCATTTTGTTTTACACCCCCATCTTTTATTATTAACTCGATTTCCGCTACCCAAAGTTTGTCTAAATAAGAAATCGCTACCTAGCGATAATACCACTCTACTTTAACTTTTTCGACGCTTTGACAAATGTTCATACATTAATTCATACGCCAAGCCAATAATTAGTTTGGAGTGGTAGCTTATGACGGATAGATATCCGTTCTTAGCGTTGAGCCTATGGTACAGATATACGGACGGTCCGTCGTTTGCGTCGAAAAAGTTAAATCTGTGTTTTTTTACTAAGGTATGCATGTTCAATAAAGAATACTCGTATTTGTAATATAGAGTCTTGCTACTCTATCGTGGTCCTGAAAAAAGCGGCAAATTTAAATAATCCGCGTATTGTAACACCGTGTATAAGGCGAAAAACAATAATGATACCTACTTGAATAATTAAAATATATTTTTCTTACGATATAGTTGCACATATCTACATATCAGATATGCGAAAATAACTCTTACCTGCTGCAATACTTTCATTGTTTTTCTAAACAAAAACTTACACCAATTTAAGGCTTTTAAGTGTCATATTGTGTATGTATCTGTATATTATGTACACAATGATATTCTTTTATGATTTATACAATAATACGCGTGTAATTGTATATTCTGTACTACAAGCTCCATTGTAGTTGCTTCAGAAAATCAAAATAAGTCCAAAAAGTACATTCTGAAATTGTTACTTTATGTTGCATATCAAATATCAGAATTATCGCACCGTACTTGTTGTACTCAGAGCTGGCCACGTCAGATATGACACAATAATGAGAGCAACGAAAGCAGTCTTGTAAGATTGCAATTCTATCCTTATACAGAGGTCAGAGTGACAGAGTAGCAAATTTTTTCAGTTGGAAAAAAGTAAAACCAAAATCGGTAAAAACTGCCGAAGTTGGCTCATTGATAAAGGACAGGACTCATTTAACTTTAAAACCAAAAGCATTGCGTATTATCTCGGAAACAGAAACAGTAAGCGACAAACCATGAATTACATTATACTTACGTCGTTTTGGACTACTTTCCCCCATTAGAAAGTTTTGGCAATGATACATCTAATTTTTTATATAATTTCTCATAATACTGCATGAAAACCAGAACTCTAGGATTTGTATTCTTAAACTGGTGTATTCTTTGACCTCCACCATTTTACAGCTGCCAGATGTCAGGATCTAGAAATAAGCATAGTATAGCAAACTAACGAGAGGGGTTTCGTCGCTCTCATTATTGTGTCATATCCAGTGATCGGCACGACCCGTGTCGCACGGTGTCAATGACCTCAATCATTATGTTAACATGGATATGCCCCGAGATTTCGGTCTTTTTAGGAAGTCAGTATTTCCGATTGTAGTACTTAAAGGTATTCCACACAGGAAGATGAATGATTTTTACCATTAAATAAAACGACATCAAGTTCAAAATAGGTATATAATCACATAGTAAAATGATCATAATTTTTATCAAATGTTCGTACAATAAAAACTTATAATATAATTAAATTATAAACTAATGCAATAAGTTAACAAGAATTAACATTAATATAATATATAATGTATAAATCAACAGTACTTTACTATTTATTTGTCATTTGTTCGTATAAAATTATAATAACAGATCATAATTTTTTCTATGTTTTCTATTTTTAATCTGTTTCTCTTAACATCTAAAATCCACTTATATGCTGAAAAACTTCTTTCTACCTCTACTGATGTAAGTGGAGCGAATTCATACAAATATTCTTCAATGGTTGAGGATTCATTCGAAATATTATCTGCATAATTTCTAACTTTATCTAAATCAGGATTACGCATCATGACCGCCTCTAATTTGGCTTGTATAATTAAGTTGGAACTCCAATTAACTAATGTGCGAACTTCGTCAAATATTTCTAAGGTATCAACAATTGTGGTATCGCGATGTTGTAGTCTTGTTAAGGCAATTTCGATTATTTGAAAATTTTCGTGAATATAAATTAAATCCCTTCTTGTGTTCTGCTTCTTTAAGATATCTTTTGCTTTTTTTATCGATACTGCATCACGAGCGTTTAAACGTTGTAAAACATTATTTATCTCATTGAAATATTTGACAAAGTACGACACTACGGAAAGCCAAGTGCCCCATCTGGTTATGACAGGTGCAGGAGGCAAAGGAAGGTCTGGGTACATTTCTTTTAATAGTTTCACCCTACTTGGGGATTTCAAAAATATTTTTTTTATGTTTGCGATCAAATTATCCACATCTGTATGTTGTGATCGTATTTGTTCCGCAACCCGATGGAGAGCATGAGCCAAACACGTTACATGCTTCATTTTGGGATAAACTGATTTTAAAATTCGCCCCGCTTTCAGCATATACGCGACACTATCTGAACAAATGCAAAGGACATTTTCAATGTTATTTTCATAAGATTCGCCCCATAAGTTTTTTAAACAATCAGTTACAAAATTTGCAATGCTTTCACCATTTACCACATCCAACATTTTACACGCTAGCAAGTATGTCTTCTTTGAAGTACTTGAATTCAGAGGCTTTACTATAAAATGAACAATGTATCTTCCAAGAAAGTCCGTGGTTTCATCCAGTGATATCCACAATTTTTCATTTTTCACTTCACTGTGTAAAATAGTCATCTTGCCTTCATAAAACTTGTCCAGATGTCTTCTGATTGTTCTCTCACTAGGTAATTTTGAAAAAGGCATCTTAGCACAAGTGCAGCATATATACTTTTGGTATGTTGCATGGTATGTTGCAGAGAATAAGGAATTCTATCAAATCATCGTAAAAGTGTTTAGGGTCATTGTCGGATGATCTGTTGTGCAAAGGCCCTTCAATGTGTCTTTTAACTGAACTTTGTCTACATCCAAAGTTATTTCCACATTTCGTACAGTATATCAAACGTCGCGTCGACTCGTACATCAATTCAGGGTAGGGTTCAATTCAACTATAAATGGTTGCTTCTTGAGGAAAGGTCCAAGTTCTCCTACGCGTCATATTCAGGACACCAACGAGCAACAGTTCACTTTGTCCAATCAGCAGCCAATAGGAAGTCCAGTTAGTGTAACATAAGAGATTATCGAGTCCGTAAAACAAGCCAAAGTCGTTGAAATAAACACTGAGATAATAAAGAACTTTAACAACATGTGCGAACTTAATGAACCGAGGAACATAAGTAAACATATTTGCCATTAGAAAATAGTTGCAATCCTTATCAGTAAACTAGAAAAGGATGGCATTAACTCTTTATTTAGGCATTTCAATTAGCCGTCTTTTTTGCACCGCACCAGTTTAAACAAACGCAAACAATAGAAAATTCGCAAATGACCTTCGATAAGCCAGGTAGTCGGTCGAAGGGTTTAGTTGCACTTGAAATGGTTACACCGTTTTAACACTTACGTATTTTGTATGAGTGCAAAATTACGAGCCGCTACTTAATATTCCATAAACTGTCAAATTGAAATATACAATCAACATTCGAAATATATCAATTTTTTATTTAATAATTAATTATACATTTTATAAGCTTATTTAACACTTTATCGTATATTTGCAAATATATATCATACAATAAAATTATTCTATTTAACAAAATCACGGAGTTATGTTATAATCTAATCATGTCCATATTATGATTTCTGCTCGCAATCCCGCGGTGCGTCACGGGTCGTGCCGATCACTGGTCATATCTGAGGTGGCTAGCTCTCCGGCTATGTATATCTGATGCCTTTCTTAAGTTCCATAATTTTGTATCACAATTACTTTCTGCCCATTTTATTTTTCTTTATACTTATAACTGACGCGATTTCTTTTGATGGTTTTGTGAAAAGCGTTTATATGAAAACAATGAAAATCGTAATACATTTCTTAAATATTTCATAACAAACCATTGACACACTGACATTCAAAAAATAGTTGCCATTTAAAAAGTTTTAAACAAATCTCAGGGCCACGATACCGTAGCTAGTCTATTACATTTTCTATCCCATCCCATCATAATATTCCTCGTATTCAGGTGCCGTTTCGGACGTTTCGAAGCATCTCTCTCAGGGTGCAGCTGTACGAAGTAAGTAGAAAACCCTATGCGGCAAAATCAGACAACTAAGAGGTCATTTGAATATGACTGCGAGTGCCGAGTGCGAGTGAACGATAACGTTAGGAAAATTGGTGAAAGGTATATTTTATTTTACTTTCTGTTCGTTGACTACGGATTATACCTTACATAAGAACAGAATCAGCCAATGCTCCGGACCAGATGGAATTCTTACATGTTGACAATAATTATTTAAAATTAAAATTATTTTACATATATTCATGTGGGGCATTATCATTAATAGCCGTGGAGCAAATACAACTATGTAGAAATAACTTCTTGAACTGAATTGCGACTTGTGTTCTAGCAAAGTTTATTATATGTACAAGTTTTATTAATAGTAACCAATAATAATAAAAACTCTAGTTACTTTTATTATTAGTTAGGTACCTAAGTATTTTTTATCACGTTTTGTTTGAACAATAAGTTTTATACGATCTGCAGGCAATGCCGCCGGTGCCAGATATCCGATGAACTTGCTGTCAGAAGTCATGAAATCATCAGGGGATAAGAAACTTTACCAAGACAAAAACTATGTTAACACATACCACGATGGTGGCACAGAGTACGTTAGAACCCACTATATTTCTTAATATTTATAATAATTAATTAAATAAGATCCGTTACAGAGTGAATACCTATAAACGTTCAAAGCTCCGTCCACTTCCGACTCGTTGAAGCGATGTTGAATCGGTACTTGTACTGTACCGAGCCATTGTCAACACGAAAATCTAAATTTTGTTTTGAACTCTGATCCGTATTTTTTCAATTCAACCCATGAAGTTTTTAGTATGGACCAGTATAAAAGCAAAATGTCATCAAAATATTTCCACAGGCTACAGTATGCTGGTAAATTGGAAGCAGATCCAAAAGCTGAGAGGTTACAAGCCGAGATCGGTGCTGAGCTTCAGAAAGGAGTGCCTGTTAAAATTGCTCCTACCGTCGCGGCTAGCATGGGAGGTAAAAACAGCAGAAAAGACTGGTACACATGTGATGTGCAGCAGGGACTGGAACCGATTACCAAAAAGGGGTATTATTAAGTCGGGGATTTGATGGGGTTATTTTTTACCTTTTTGACACCATGACAGATGTCAATGCATAGGCAAAATCAATTATGAATGAGTTAAGAGTGAATCGTATGGTATCGCATGACAGATATATCCGTTGTTGGTGTCGAAAAGGTTAAAAACCCTATCATTTTGGTAAACACATCTCTGACTTACAGGTAAGCGGTTACCGAACTCAAAACCCCGAATTACGTTTCCCTACCAAGCTATATAAGGTTACCCTATCATTAGGGTTACCCTATCGACAAGGTTAATCAAATAGACGGGTTTTCCAGTTCCTGGCGTGCAGTTACTAGATGCCCTAATTAATATAAAAAAAAAATCGAAAATATCTAGAAAAATATCAACTAAAACCTAATTTATTACTTGAAATGAAAATTTCCTGACCCATATAACAATTAGCACTGCAACCACGTAAATTCTGCATCGACTTTCCAAGCGCAATATGTGGACGAGGCAACAGACGTTAAAGGAGAATGGGCATTTTTGTATGGGGAGTGTACCATGGATGTATACTGCTGAGACGTATCTCGTTTTAAAGCTCGTGATCACCGGATTATTTTATTATACGGCACCATTGTTGGATATCGTGCAGGGACCGAGATATTTAACAAAATAGAGCGAACCTATAAAGAGCATTTTTTTTAAAGATACGATATGTAATCCGTTATAGCATGGTTTATCTGAAAGCATATGAGAAATGGTTCAATTCTGTGTAAAACACCCTATGTTTGAATACTTACAGGGCTAGAATTAATTAATTTAAATTAAGCTTGATATGAATATCGCTCGGTTTAGAGCCAAGGTAATGTGTATACGGGAGGCGTATATTACATGTCAAAGGTATTTTTATAAACTATTTTTCGTAATATATACTTTAGCTCAAATGCATGCAGGAACTAAAATATATCGACTTTGTATGTTAATTAATTGTGCTTAATGAAGTTCTTAGTTTTCTACTCGTCACTAGATGGAGCTAGCTTCCAAAATTCTAAATGACATTAAGAAAAACGACGTGCCGGCGCGTCGGTCTAACTCCATCATGACTCATGACAACGTATATCTGCTTATATTATATATCTGCTTACCATCATATGGGCCGTATGCTTGTTTGCCACCGTCGTGATAAAAAAAACAGTATTATTTTTTGACAGGGCTAAGTCGAAAAAGGAAGTTTAGTCTATCTCCCTCTTCATCTCTCCAATTTGCGAAAGCACAAGAGAAAGGCAAATAGACGAATCTTCAAATTCAAATTCTGTTGTTTGAGGTAACCCCCTAGAACAGCTAGTTTATAGTCAACGTTCAGAAACTAACTTATATATAATTACGCGACGTGAAGCCTTAGACCACAGATTTTAGAGCGTTAAAAAGCAATGATATGGAGCCAGCATTATTAATATTTACGTTACACCTGGCCATAATGTGAGTTTTACCGCACGCTACGCTTACGGTAAAACTCGCATTATGGCCAGGTGGGGACGTAAAATTGTGTACTCACCACGGGCAGTAAAAAAGAAAGCCCTCTATCGCATATTTACAACCCTCGCCTGCGGCTCGGGTCCCAAATACCTGCGATTTCGGGCTTCCTTTCTTTTACAGTCCTTGGTAAGTAATATACTATTATGTAGTTATATAGACTATATTATAGACTAGTCGGTAGTCGGTTCTTCTATTGCATACAAAATGTCGCCAGTAACTGATTTTAATTAACTGGTTTTAAGTAGTAAATTGCGGTCATTTAACATTAATTAGTCACAAAAAATTAACGCCTTATTTTTAAAATTAATTTCAGGCGAATAAACTATGTAAATGTGTATAAAAGTTAACCTTTTTTGTATAGGTTAGTTAGCTCCAGATTTTGCCACAGCTAGGCCACAGCGCAGACACGAAATAATGAATACCGGCTTACGTGCACCCTTACGGCCTTCGGTGCCATATAACTAATTAATGCTATGATTAAGACCTTTCATTTGAGATAAGGTTCAATTGTATACGCCAGTGGCAAAAGTTGTCCATTTTGCTGCCATAGCTCCATCTAGTGTTCAATAGAAGAATTAGGCTGTCGTTAATTACAGTTAATTAACGCATAAAACCGTTTTATTTTGGTCTCTGCATACGTTAGAGTGCAAGTATCATTTACGAAAAATAACTTTTAAAAATACCTTTTAGCTGTTATATACGACTTTTGTATACACGTTAGCTTCGCCATGCTACAGGTGTTTTTACATATTAGCAAATGTTTCATCTACTAATTCCAGCCCTGTACGTATTTTTCCGATGGTGGTGGTAAATAAGCGTGAAGCATTTCTTATATTCTTTCATATAAAATACGCTATCACTGGTTATAGACCGGATATTTTATAAATTAACCGTTTATATGCGCAACCTTTTTTTTTAAATAGCTCGGACCCTGCACGCTATCCAATGATGGCGTCATACAATTAAATAATGCACTAGTTAAGACCTTTCAAATGAGATATGTCTCAATCGTATACACTCATGGTACAAAATGCCCATTCTCCTTTCTAAGAAAATATGTCTTCTATAACGGAAGTTCCGTATGTTGTCATTAAAAAATCCATATAGAGTTGGCGTCGGATTTTAAAGCTTCAGCTTTTTTTTCATGAACATTAATTCGCTTTTTTAAAGTTTTCCGCTGACATAGATATTAGTAGTAGGTACGAATTGTTAAAAATGAACTTAGATGATGATGTTGGAGTATTTGTAACGCTTTTCACAGTTGTTACAATCATTTGTTGATTTTCTTTTATCAGATACAATGAAGGAGGCTGCAAAACATCTTGCTAAGACGGGAGTCGAGAAATGTAAGCTACTTTTTTTTGGCATCTATGTACAGTTTTTACTCATCGCCTATTTTTTTTTGTAAGATATTTTTTTTATATTGTGTGGCGTACCCGTAATTTAACAGAATTTAATGTCCATGTCTACAACCCAGGCTTCGACGTAGCTGATACGTTAAAAATAGTATCCACAATATATTTCGTCAAAAATTACTCAAAAAATTCCGCAACATGTTTCATCAGAAATTAACTGTTATAAGTTATAACAGACATAGAAGTTTTTGTGGCAAAAATGTCAATTAACTAGGGACTTCCTTCCAATAATTTTATCGATATATTTCCAAGTGACATTTCATAGCACATACTAAGTTTACCGGGTAAAGTATAAATTTAACCTGTAATGCTGATAACTACCTATCGACATTATGTAGGTAATGGTAATATGTTATATTTTAACACTTATTAGAAAAAAAAACAAGAAATATATGATGGAATCAGGCGTTACTTTGCGGAAGTCCATAAAGGTTTTATGCCAATTCTCTAATTTTCAAATTCAAATTCAAATCGTATAATTCAGACCACAGGTCCATAGAACTACATACAAAATAATAAATTAAATTAAAAACACATAAAAAATAAATTAAATTAACACTAATACAATAAAAACTAAATTAAATTATGTCACACAATACAATAACAACAAATAAATATTAAAAATTTAATTCAATCACAATAAATATAAATTAAATTCTATCCAAAATTTTCAAATGTCAATTACATTACGTCATAAAGTATGCCCCTAGAACCCATATGTTGGTCATTATCATATTTAATTATGTTCAAATATAGAATATGTTTTGAATTTCAAACGTTTAATTGTTTCCACGACTACCAAATAACAATAAAAATACCTCTTGGAGGAATCGTTTTATGTTATTCGGAAAATTTGATCCATTTAATATTTTTGTTCCGTATTTCCTATGAGATTTCGTGAAGTTAGAAATCATTTAAAATGGGTCGCAAAGCCGATTTTAGTGTCGAAACTCGTGCTGTTATTGTAACTCTGTCAAATGAGGGCTACACGACGCGGAAAATCGCTAAAAAAATGAAGGTTTCTCAAACCGCTGTCGTGAGTACTTTGAAACGAAAACAAAAAACCGGTCTTAATTGCAGTCGATCTCGATCAGGTAGGCCAAAAGTCACGTCTAAAAGCGAAGACCAATTTATTTGCGTGAAGAGCAAACGCCAACGTACTCTAACTGCTCCAGAAATTTGCGAAGAACTCAACGCCACCCGAGAACAGCGAGTATCGGTTTCGACAGTGCAACGGCGTCTGCGAAACTATGGTCTAAAAGGTCGTATTGCTGCCAAAAAACCCTTGTTACGTAGTCAGAATAAAATTAAGAGGTTGAAATGGGCCCAGAAGCACAAAAACTGGACGTCTGAACAGTGGTCTAAAGTTTTATTTTATGACGAATCGAAGTTTGAAATTTTTGGAGGGAGACGTCGTCAATATGTTCGACGACAAGTAGGCGAACGAATGATAAAGCAATGCGTGATGCCAACAGTGAAGCACGGTGGAGGATCAGTTATGGTCTGGGGATGCTTTGCGGGTGATAAAGTTGGTGATCTCGTGAGAGTCAATGGCATAATGGATAAGAAAATGTATCATAACATTTTGCAACGTCACGCTTTTCCATCTGGAAAACGGATTGTAGGCAGAGGTTTTGTTTTCCAACAAGACAACGATCCCAAGCATACGTCGAAGTTGTGCAAAAACTACATTTCATCCAAAGAGAACCAAAAAGAATTAAAATATATGGATTGGCCTCCTCAATCGCCCGATCTCAATCCGATTGAGTTGTTATGGGATGAATTGGACAGGAGTGTGAGAAAAATGCGGCCAACTAATAAAGAACAGCTTTGGGAATACCTATACATTTGTTGGAATAAAATTTCGACATCAACACTGCAAAAACTAATTACGCGAATGCCGAAAGTGTGTATGGCAGCATTGAAAGCAAAAGGCGGATATTTTGAAGAGTCTAAAGTTGGCAAAAACTGATCTTTTTTATTTAATTGTGGTTTTAAATTAGAGAATTACCTTTAATTTATTATGTAATAAAAGATTATTAAATACTTTTATTAGTACATTGTGTTATAGCTTCATTTAACCGAATTTACAGAGTGAACTTAAACTTTTGACCGGTACTGTATAGTAATACAAACATTAACAATTTTATTGCAAATTAATGTCAATGTGCGCATCAGTATATCAGCTTTGATCGATAGTATTTGATTTTATCATTCATGGGTTCAAGCTAAAGATACATGGACTTTCTACAAAGAAAGAAAAATAAAAGCGGGCAAATGGTGTATTAAAAAGAGAATTTTATAGAAAAGGATAGCTGAATTCGATAAACTTTGTATCTGTGCTGACGCTGACCGAATCGAACAACATTAAAACATGAAGCCAAGTATATTATTCCGATGACAAGCTAAAACATGACCGGGAACATAGTTCTTCGACCAGATAAATGGTTAAAGTGTGGTAAAGGTATAAAGGTAATATAAATAGGCACTCGACTCAACGGTCCCAAAAAAATAGGCTTTTCAGGTGGAATTGTTAAATATGTTCAAGAAATAAAATGATTTGAAGGCCTACATGAACCATCTGGCACACCAAATAAAAATGGAAAATAGCTAAATTCAGTAAAATTAAGTTTGAAAAGCCTGAGATACTCGCAGAGAAAAAACATGTATAAAAAAATTCACGATTAGTCATAGCAAAATTAGATAATTACCCATAGGACCATAATAAATATGGAGCATTTTATAAATATCTGTTTCACTGAATCTGAAAAGGCCATTATTATTGACGAAACTACCCTAAGATTCAAGGTTTGGTAGCTATCTTTATAATACGGTCTTAAAATTAATCAGTTTTTACTACCTCTAAAATTACAGATGAGATCTACGTAAGGAAATGGGTTAAAACACAGCTTCTGAGGGTAATAACTGTAATAAGAAAGCACACAGTCTTAAGTTTGTAACAGCCAAATTTTAATTTTTTTCAACACACCTGCTCGTAAGTGTGTCGCAGGTGTGTTGAAAAAAATTAAAATTTGGCGTACAACTTGGTACTAGAGTACCAAGTTGTACGTACGCAGACGAATCGTTGTAATTTAGTCGGGTATTACCTTTACTTTTTTTAACTCTTTATGAGTTTACATTCTAAAAAAGTAAAAAAAAAGTAAATATATTTAAAATATACACATTTACGATAGAATACAAATTATACAATCCTGATTGTGAATAAGAATCATTTCAACTTATTATATTACTCGTAATACACTAGTACATTACTTACCAAGGACTGTAAAAGAAAGAAAGCCCGAAATCGCAGGTATTTGTGACCCGAGCCGCAGGCGAGGGTTGTAAATGTGCGATAGAGGGCTTTCTTTTTTACTGCCCGTGGTGAGTACACAGTTTTACGTCTCCATCTGGCCAAAATGCGAGTTTTACCGTACGCGCAGCGTACGGTAATACTCACATTATGGCCAGGTGTGACGTAATAGTACATTACTGCAGAGACCAGTAAGTAAGCTTTCCTGGCTGAGTATTTAGTAGCCGTCCGAGTCGAAGACGAGGACGGCTATAATACGAAGCCAGGAAAGCTGATTACGGTCGAAGCATGTATAGTGCTTTTCTCAAACATGTAAGGAAATAAAATAAAATAAAACACAGGGGTATATGGGTATAAAAATTTATTTTATCATATTAGGTATATCGCTAAAATTAACACAGGGTTATTTACATTACATACAAAATAGTTGCAGAGACAAGTCTTTATATAAACTCAAGAGCAAAAATATTAGGTCACTTTGTATGAGAAATCAGTACAAAGTGACCCGTTACTTTTGCTCTTGAGTGTAGATATATAGTTATTGTATTAGATATATCAGCCCATTATAGTTACTATAATAGTTCATAATTATACTAAACTATTTAAGGGCTCACACACACACAAGAGACTTTTCTCGGCTACTATTTTGCCCTTCATACCTAGGAAGAGTTGTGAAATGTATGGTGCCCCATACATTTCACGACTCTTCTCTTTGTATGCGCATAAAGTGTAGCAAACTGCGACAAAGAGAAATAAATCGCTCTGAAAATAAGTTGATCGTGCATACGCCCCCTAAAAGTTTTAATTATAAATCATTTCAAAAGGTTGGCTGCTATTGCCAGTTTCGATTCAATAGACACTGCAACATGGTACACCGTCATATCTTTCAGCTCAACCTTTAATACAAAATATAATTTAGAAAATCATTATACTAGTTTCTGAACGATATGTCACAACGAGAACGACCCAACGACCCAATGGAAATTGACATTTATAATATAATAACCTTAAATATTTTTTCAACATATCGGAACTCGGACGTCGCAATATTCGTTGGGAATAAGGGAACAAACAAACATAAAGTGGCTACCTATTTACATTAACTGTACAGTACAACATTCATAAAAATGAAATCATGAGGGGACTACCTACAGGTAAGATTGAAATGCAAAGTCTTACTAATACTCACTAAACATTCTTAGTGTCTAAGATATGACCACTTACTTATATTACGTACTTTATCATACATTTAGAATCAATCATAACGTGAAAACTTTGTCAAAGTTATTATTAATTTATGTTGAATGTGATATTGGACATGTTAGGACAGTTACTTATAGATATTTTTATTGTTTTTCCAGGAACAGAAATGTTGGTTTGTTGTATATCTGTTGAAGAACCTGCTTGTGATGGTACGATATGTGCGGTGGACTGCTCGCTATTTCCAACATCTTGATGAGAAGGCGGTGGCTGGGGATTTGATTCATGCAGTGATGGTTGTGGACAATCTGTCAAATTTTGAACCTGGCAATATGTACTTGAAGATGAAGGTTGAACTTGAATGGATGGAGGTTGTTTTACATTTTGCCGAATGAAACCTGGAGGATCTTTGGAGCAGCCTGGTTGTGGATTTTCATACAAAGATTCATAATTCTGATGCGAAGAGTTGTATTGATTTTCTGTGTTTGTGCTACTTCTTAATTTTATGTTTTCTGTAATGTTTTTTGATATTTTGTCCTTGTTTCCTATGGAGTCTTCAATGTAACCTTCTGCAACCTTATCCGACTTCCAGCCACCATGCCTTTTAAGAGCTAGAAGGTCGGCTCCAGAGTCTGCCAGAAGTGTTGCTGAACTACGTCGGAAACTATGTCCAGTATATAAGTGCGGGTCATCTAAATTTAAAAAAGTTGCAATTTTCTTAGGCATTGAAGCTATGGTATGCCGTCCAATTACTTGTTTAGTGCATTTGGAATTCTTGTAATTGAGAAACAATCTATCAGTAATTGTGTCCTTGGGCCGCAAGTCATAATATTTTTGAAAAATATTTTTAAATTCATCCCGGACCACAAATGATCTATCTATTTTTGTCTTAGTGTCTCTCAATTGGATTACGATTATATCGCCTTGAAATTCAATGTCTTTGGTAGTAATCATACTTAATTCCAATCCTCTGCATGCTCCTGTTATGCCCAAGATCATGGCTACCTGTAATAGATAATAGTTGATATATATTTCATTACCTAGGCTTTTTTATTAAATGAATTAAGACTTTTTTGTAAATATTCAGTCATAAAATTAATATGTAGAATATGTTATTGGTGTCCTGATTAGTTTTAGTTAAGTTTTTTGTTAGGTAGGTACATTCATTATTATTATTTATTAAATTATAGTCAGACCAAAACTTTTTTTGTTATTTTTTGTATCTTATTAGTGCAAATGTGGTTTTGCTAGGACACTGGACAGAGCAGTAAATTATCAAGATTATGTAGTTACTTCATTTTTATGCAAGTAGGTATGTAAAATATGATTAAATAGTCAGATTTGCTTACCTTTATAGCAAGATATGTATCATCAGGTGCGCAGTTGAGGAAGGTTTCTATGTTTTCACTGCTAAATATTCTTGCTTTCTTGGCCTTGTACCCAGCTGAATTCCTTTTTAACCAAGCACGTAAGTTTGAAAAACTCTGCATGTCAATATTATGTTTCAGCTGCATTGTAGCCTTCATCATGGAATACATTGCCCATAATGATGATGGCTTTTTCGATTGAGCCATTTCTGTGAAATAGGCCAGGAAAACTGTTTCCGAAAAGCTATGTGCATTTTTATCTGCCCTCCATTTAAGGAAACTTTCGTAACATGTGATATACCTCTCTTTTGATTTAGCTGGCAGCAAATTGTTTAAAGCTAATTGCGCCTCGGCTCGTAGTTCCGGAGGGGTCCCATCAATTTCCATGTCGTTTTCGTCAGAAGTCATTTTATTAAAAATTTTAATACTATCCAAGTATCCAAGCAAGATAAAATTATTCGTTATCGATGAAAGAAAACGATGCAATAAAATATATGTATTTTCCCTCCAATTTTTTTTTTTTTTATGTTCGTATTTTTCTTTCAACTTGTTACCGGTTATTCGAGATTAAACTGTCTTTGTCGATTTATTGTAACATATTCGGTTTTAAAATAAAGTTTTTGGTGTGTTAATAATAGTTTTATTTATAAGTATTACTTTTTGTACCTACATAAAAACCGGAAAACACAGAAAAATATTGCTGACCTTTTTTTTCTGGCAGAATGACTCGAGCCTTTGGCATAGTAAGATTGATCAAAAATTTAAAACAACTTCAGTTACTGGCTGAGTGATTTAATGTTGTATGAAAATCCTTTACGTACGTCGCGCTGAACCTGCCTTGGAATAGAGTCCCTACTGGTCTCTAATTACTAACGTAACAGGAACATTTCCGAGCATGTTTGAGAAAAATAAATTACGTTTTAAACACGAATTGCCTGTTTTAATAGTGGCTGTTTGGCATTATACGTCCGCGCCTTTGCCTAAAGCTGCACGCACATCCAAAAAAGAAAATTGCGCGCCATTTATAAGTTAACCTCAAATCATTGTTTATTTGTTAGATTTTTCTCGTCGTGTTTTATTAATTTAAACTAATTATATTTTCAATGAATAAGAAGCGTTAATTAAACCTCTGGATATATTTCAAAATTGTGATACATACTAGTAAAATGTCATCATAAAAATTTAGTGAGCAATACGTAAGAAAAAAATACTAAAATTTATTGCACAATAAATGTGAAGTCTTTAATTTTATGAAATGATTTGAAAAAGAGTTCCAGATACTTAATAACATCACAAAAAAGATTAGTTAAATTTAATTATCTTACGAGTACGTTCGTATTTAAGTAGCTCTATCGATCCTGTAAACATTCTGATAATTAATGTATTTATCAAAAGTTATCAATTATACTATTCTGTTATTTCCTCGCAAGTGTGTTGAAAAACGTCGTATGAAACGCGTGTGCTTGATCATTACATAAGCTCAGCTTCCTTATGCGCACTCACATGCGTTCGTGCGCAAAATATCGCTTCGTATGTAATGATCAACTTAGCACACTTGTATCATAAAGTACTATTCTGCTATAAATTCTTGTGTTTCAGGGGTGTGAACGGAAAAAAGTCAATTTTATACCTAAAACCATGTACCATCTTATCAGCTCAATTACTGGTCCGATCCAATAAAAAAAAAAGCCGAAAAAAGAGCTTTTCTGTCATTTCTGATGAGCCGTTGTTTCTATGACTAGGGTATGAAGGAGAAAATTTTGCGAAGCACGCTGTCCGAACTCTAATATCGACGTCTAGAACGAAAATGAAATGAGAGTGCAGTCCAGTAATTGGATGCTCAATTGCTGGTACCACTGTAAACAATATCAGCTATGCAGATGACATGGTTGGCCTAATATACAACACCAAGAAGAGTGAGCTGTTGGTCTTCAATGCCGGCAAAAAAGAGTATGCGTCATTGCCTGCTGTGTGTCTGAGCGGAGTTCCTTTAAATAGAGTGTCGCGTTTTAAATATCTTGGGCACTGGGTCACCGAGGACCTCCAGGATGATGCCGATATGGAACGGGAGCGCAGGGCATTGTCGGTCAGATGTAATATGCTGTCACGCAGGTTTGCGCGTTGTAACGGGGATGTCAAAAAGACTCTTTTCAAGGCTTTTTTGTCAATCCTTTTACACGTGCAGCCTGTGGACGAACTACACTAAGAAGACCCTCAATACCCTGCGCGTCCAATATATCAACGGCTTCCGCATGTTGATGGGACTGCCACGTTACTGCAGCGCGTCGGGGATGTTTGCGGAGGCTAGAGTAGACGGTTTTAGTGCGATAATCCGTAATCGCACCGCCTCCCTCATGCGCCGAGTACGTGACAGTTTCAACAGCTTGCTAAGTCTCATCTGGGAAAATCCTGCTTGTGCTCTATGGAGGCACTGTAATGACATTGATAACCTTATTTCGCAGAGTGAACTTAAACTTTTGACCGGTACTGTATACCTATCTAAAGTTGTATTTACAATTGTCGATACAGTCTTTATTATTAACTACAACAACAAGCTGACAAGCTCGTCCTTAAACCCGATAAGGTCATACTAGATCCACAAGCACAGGCAGATATTTTTTGCAAAATATTTGATCACGGCGGTGGGGCGGTTACAAGTGATATTGCCCTTGCTCTGAAAATATTAGAAGAAAATAATATAAGGGTTAATACAGCAATGACATATGATAAGGTAACACCGCGGGAAGTCTCACAGATTGTAAACAGAATGAAACCCAAAATGTCCGCGGGTCACGATGAAATACCCATAACTGTTACTAAAGAAAATATCGATCTATTATCAAAACCACTGGCGCACTTCTTTAATAACTGTTTTGAGTCAAACCAGTTTCCGGATCAGTCAAAAATTGCAAAAATTTTACCTATATACACGGTGCCCGTGAGCATTGCGAGAGACTTTAACAGTGTATTCATGATCGTATTTAGAGAACAAAATGTCCTTTAAACTTTTCCGAAATTCGCCATAGTTTCAGAGTAAATACTACTTACAAAAAATTGCATTTTGAATTGTTTCTCAGTGTAAAATGATTTTTTGATGGCGATCTCACCGGTATGGGGCATAGTCTAGACATCTCTTATTGACTGATATCAAAGACCTAAGAAACACTTTTCATTGACTAGTTTTTACGAGAAAAAATGTAGCAATTTACTTTTTCCGTTACTTTTTTCTAATGACATTTACTTTTTATGTAGAACAGCATTCCAAAAGACTGAAAAAAAAAATAAAAAAAAAAGGAATTTTTTTTGGCGTTTTACAACAAAAGTCATATAATGTTTTTTCATTCTTTTGACCTCAGAAATGCGTGGTTAAAATCTCTCGCAATGCTCACGGGCACGTTGTATAAGAAAGGTTGTAGAAGTGATCCAAATAATTATAGGCCCATATCTCTTTTACCCACCGTATCAAAGATTTTTGAAAAATTACTGAAGTCTAGGTTACTGAGACATCTGACTACACAAGATGTCCTGAATAAAAGACAATTTGGGTATCAAAAAAGCATCGGTACTAACGAAGCTATAGGCACCCTAATTCATGATTTAATGACACACTTGAATGACAAACATAAAGTGGCCGGAATATTTTTAGATCTTAGTTCAGCTTTCGACACCGTAGACCACAGTATTCTGTTAAAAAAACTAGAGCACTATGGAATTAGAGACAATGTTTTCAAAATGTTTGAATCGTATTTAGCGAACAGGAAACAATTTGTTGAGCTAAGTTCAATTGTGGGTAATACGGAAGAGAAGGTCAGGTCAAAAACAGTGCTGATCAGACGTGGAGTCCCGCAGGGCTCGATACTTGGCCCTTTATTTTTCCTATTGTTTGTTAATGATTTGATCCCCTATATCGAAAATACGGTGCCGCAAGCAAATTTAGTAGTGTTTGCAGATGACACTAATGTTGTGATCACAGCAAGTAGCATAACAGAGTTAAACAACACGGCAAATGCTGCTATAGTGGCTTGTAAAAAGTGGTTCACAGCTAATAATTTAAAGCTCAACACTGAAAAAACTAAAGTCGTTTTGTTTTCAGCCACTTCCAGAAATTCGGATACGTTAAATATCACTCTGAACGGTAACAAAATTATACAGACCGATGTTGTCAAATTTTTGGGAGTGCATATCGACGCATTACTGAATTGGAAACATGAACTTCAGACACTAACCAATTCAATATGCTCCGCGTGTTATGCCCTTCGAAGTCTGCGCGATTTGATTGACACGGCTCGTCTAAAGATGGTTTATCATGCACTCGTAGAGTCTAAATTGCGATACAGCATCAAGCAGTGGGGCAACAGCTACCAGTATAATACAGAAGCTGCTTTTATACTCCAAAAAAGGGCTATCAGGACAATAGTGCGCATACCTCAAATAGCCTCTTGCAGAAGTCATTTCGTTGATCTTAACATCCTTACTGTGCCGTCACTCTATATACTCGTAGTTTTGACTGAATTAATTAAGCACTTAAATAAATATGAGAGCTTAACTGAAAGAGGGATAAGGCTGTCTAGCAGACGTAAGCACATAAAATGCGACATTGTTCCAGCAGCATGCAGCAGGCTATCAGGCTGTGTTCCTGTTTAACCATCTGCCCATTGAGTATAGATCTATTACTAGTAGTAAAATTTTCAATACAAGACTCAAACAGCACCTACTGAAAAAATGTTACTACTCTCTAGAAGATTTTATATTAGATAGTTAACCTTTTTTAATTCATAGATACTAATTATTGTTTTGAAAATTTTATGTGTAATGTTATGTTATGATATGACTCGTATTGTTATGACTTGTATTGTATTGCAATGTCAATTTTAAACGTAAGATTGATTTAATATAAGGTATATTTAATAATTTAAGTAATTCATGTTCAACACAATTTATATTGTTATGAATAATAATAATAAAGAATAAAGAACAATAATATTGCTTTACTATACCGGGGAATATTATTGTAGTTAATAAATCATTTTAACAACTAAAACAAAATGAATGACAACCATTTTCATAATCGATTTATAATAGTTCATTCTGTATCTTAGAGAATTCAACCAACCGGAGTCGACATTGACAGGCGTACCCCTCTGCCGAAAACATATGACCGCTGGTCATACACATGTGTGGACTGACGTGGCTCTTTGTACGTTACGTACGAATCGCCATACATTCGACGTTCCCCTCCCCGCGAAAATCAGCAGACTTTTTTGTATAGAAAATTACAGACATGGCTACTCCGAGTTGAATTCCCTAAATTCTGCATATTAAATAATAATATATACAACTTACAAATTCATATTATATGTACATCATAACTGTCATAACGATTTATCGATAAATTATTATCGTTGGGAAGTCCCTACGACATTTTCATTCCCGCCACTAAAACTTCTATGTCTGGTTATATTATAACCTATATAAGACATAACAGACGTATCCCGATTTACAACTGATCCCTGCCCGGTCCATAGCTACCAATGGGGTAGGTACTAGGTAACTGTCAAAACTACATTTCCAATAATAGTAGTCTTTAAAAACACTAAATTTATATGGCGGGAATTCGTTTTAATTTAAATGTGAAATACCCTAAAATTGAAATGCTGCAGATTAACGCCATAGGGAAGGTTTTCCCCTAAGAAAGGCTTTTTGGTTGTATACGGTTTTCGTACATAGTTAAGGACCATTCACCTTATGTCTCTTTCTCTCATTGTATGGAATCTTGAAAAGCGTCTCTAGTACAGTCATTTTACGGGCGGCTAGTATGGTGAATTGGAAATAATTAATAATAGCTAATATTTGTAGTTTAACGGATATATTACGATACTAGTATTATTTACGTAATGAAATCCTACAAAATATCATTATTCGCTAATCGCCACAAATATGTACACACATATTACAAGCGGTTTTTTTGTAGGATTTTAGTGAATATATTGATTGTTTCTAAGTTTTTTTAATGTGTAAGAATAAACTACCACTTATTACTATTTATTCTAACGAATTAGGATATACAGCCTTGGCCAGAAGTGTTGAGCATAGCTCTTTTTTGTTTACAATTTTGATGTTAAGTATTAATACCCTATCATAACAATGTACGAACACGTAAAATGTTATATTTTATTGTTATATCTAGAAAACTTCACTTAATAACACCTATAAAATATGAAAAGTGGAGGTCCCAAAAATGCGAATGTAGGTCGGTGTGACAAATTGCAAATATTCTATGCAGTTACTACTCACTTCAACAAAACATGCCTGTTCAGTTTGAATTAATTGATAAAATAACTTCAAAAAACGTAGAAACGCCGGTCTAAACTTTCGAGTTTTGTATGAAAATCGCAAGGGTTCTCAACACTTCTGGCCAAGGCTGTATGTCGCCCGCGTCGTACATTTTGTAAATTATGTGGGTTTTACATGGAGACGGTTTTTTATTTTTCGCTTTCAACAGAAAGTAGGCTTAAATGTCGTCATATTTACAAATAAAAATAATAGATATTATTGTAAATAAAAATACACAAATTTTTAAAACATATTTTTTTACCTTTTTAACTACTTCCGGGCGAAAACTTTGTAGGATTTTTGCATATGTTATCTTTAAATATCCCATAAGTTTGAAAAATAATCAGGCTATTATAAATTAATGTTTCTCGCAAACGTATCTTTACTGGGGTATTCCTACAATATTTTTTCACCGGCCTTCCCCACTATACCAGCGGCGTAGTAACGCTGAATGGCAAAATATAATTTGCCTAAATCAGAGTCGCGGCCCCTGTTCCTTAACCGGTGCCTCATATATTTTGTAACTAGCTGCTTGACATCGGCACACCAAGGCCCAGCTTTTTCGACAGCAACCGGTATAAAGCCAACATTATCTTTCAGAAAATCCAGAAACCAATCTTATACACCGTGAGCCCGTGAGCAGATTTTAACAGTGTATCCCTGATCATATTTAGATACTAAAATGTCCTTTAAACTTTTCTGGAATACGCCTAGTTTCAGAGTTAATACCTATTTAAAAAAAATACACTTTTTATTATAACTCATCACAAAACGCCTTTCTAATGCCGTTGTTGCCACTATTGGACATAGTTTACACGTCCTTATTGACAGATATCAAAGTGACAAGGAAAACTTTGCAGAAACTAAATTTTTACAAAAAAAAAATGTACCAATTTGTTTTATTCGATAATTTTATTAATAACGTTTGCTTTTCATATGCAATAAACATTCAAAAAATCGAAAAAAACGAAAAAAAAAATTTTTTTCTTGGCGAAATTGACCTAAAGTCACATAATATTTTTTCCTTCTTTTGGTCTTAGAAATTCGTGGTTAAGATCTGTCGGGTTATTCCAGCCCACGGTGTATAACACTAAATTCATCCGTTGTTTTTAGCTGCAGCAGTGGAGCACCTGATAAAAGTGATGAAGGAAGAAGGTGACGCTAAATTAGGCACGCTGCAAGGCTACGAACAATCCTATAAAGACGGAGCTGTAAGGTTTGAGACACACGCTTGTTTTATTTGGTTTTCAAATAATTCCTGCATTACCAGCAGACAAAGTATACGTTAACAGATGAATAGCACGGTCTTTTTACAGACTACATGTTTGTATATCATCATTGGTTGTGTTCCATCGTTGGGTCGACCGGCGGTATAAACCGGTTTGACTTTCTTTTTTTTAATACATATTGAACCCTATTACAGTAAGCAGGATGTTTTTTATGACAAACATCAATTTTAAAAGGTGTTTTGACCTTTTGGGTTGATTCCAGTGTCATCAATTTTGCTAACTGTACTTTGTTGTGTTGATTCTTAGGATTGAAAATGCCAATTCTTTAGCCAACGATAAAGTAGATAAAGCGGCGTATGCAAATGTGCACGGAAAACTCAAAGCTCTCGTCGACAAAAAACCTCACGCGGCGACGTCCAAGGCTATGCCAGGTAAAGTCCTTTTTGAGTACTGTTTCGAATTTGAATAATGACTAATAATAATTATTTTCATATAAAATTTACCACATTTTTGGTTAGATATTGCCGATGTACCGGTTGGTAACTTGTCGGTAATAATTATTGGCGCAATAGACCAAAATATGCATTATGATATTTATGACAGTTGATAATCGGCAGTGTAAACCTTTGCCTAAAAGTATCACATGATTTTGCTTCACTTTTGCTTGCTTCTAATCGTTTTTATATTTTTTAGGCGTGATTGACGGAGCTGCCCAATATTTAGCTGCACCAGTCCCTGAGAGTAAGTTTTAATAGAATTCATATCAACAAAAAAATGTACCTATGCATTTAAAATTACAAGATTAACCATTTTTTTAACAGCTGAAGGCGACAAGCGCAAGGTTCTGCGAGACTTGATGGCGAGGAAAGAAAACGAAATACTGGCGAAAGAGGGCAATAATAAAATGACCTTTACCCAGGGTGGGAAAGAGTAAGTTAATATACATAAAATAAATGTACCTAAATTAGTTTAGCGCATAAAGCCTCTTTTACCCAAACAAAAAAGTCTGCCAAAATCTGAGGGGGGCGAGGAAGCACACATATAATGCAAATGCAAAACACTCTCACATTACTACGCACCCACACTAAAACAACGTACAATGTACCACGCAGACTTCGAAACAGTTAAAAGATCATATTAGTCGACTTTAGAAATGTTGACACCTGGAGTGCGATTTTTGAATCTCACCAAGTGACTAATTCTCACCGATGTGAGTGGTTTACTATCGGAAATCACTCACATCGGTGAGAATTAGTCACTTGGTGAGATTCAAAAATCGCACTCCTGGTCCATTATAGTTAGAGAGGCGAATAGGGGATTTTTCGGGTATACTCGAGCGCAGCAGTTTAAGATATGAGAGATACCTTACACCTAATAGAACAACTTTGGAAAGTATTAGCTCTATATCTAGTGACGCGCGCCTAGGATAGACGATCAGATTAGTAAAAAAAATCGATAGTCTGAAATACTCGAGCGCGTCAGATTAAGATATTGGAGGTTGATTTTAGTGTTTTAAGACTAAATTTAACTAATCTGACGATAAGTCCTTGACGCCGCAGAGTTATAGGGTCGCGAACTTGTAAAAAAAAATGTTAATCGCCATTCTCGAGCGCGATCAATATTTATTTTATTTTGAAGAATATAATCTAAAACTTACAAAAAATACAAAATCTGCCGGTTTCCGCATGACCGGAAGTATGGAGGAGCCATTTCGTCTTCCGAAAAACGCGGAAGAAAACAAAAGTCTTCCGAAAAGAGTGGAAGCGATTGCAGTATATCTTAACATGGCTATACTTTTTCGTTAATTTTACAATTTTTTGCGTGTCAAGTCTAAAAGTTTCTAATACTACAGTTTACCAATCTATTGAGAGGTTAGGAGATAGAGATTGAATATTTAATAATGGCTGGCAGCTTTGACAAATTTGTTTTTCATTGTCAAAGTATGTCATCTTATGTCATGTTATATAAATTGACAAAAAGGTTGATAGGTTGACATCAAGGACGATATATAATTATCCTCTTTGGTTGACATGACATGACACATGTAGAGATGTAACAACAACGCAACAAATGTAGAGTTAACAATTGAATAGAATTGCAAGGAAAAATAAACATACGAATATCTTTCGAAATAATTAACCGATTGAATAATAAATACTCTAGATTAATTAGCAATTATAAAAATCATTGGGGGTGTCTGGGCTTTTTAGTGGCTCAAGTAACACGTTGTATATGTCTATGGTCCCCTACCATAGACCTATATGCCATCCGTACGACACCGATTGAAAAGAGAGAAAAGACCCGACGGCATGTTTCTATCCTTCAGCTCAATGGAATGTGCTGGAAACTTTCTCCCCTGTAGCCCTGCGCCGCACTCACTGTCTCACTCTTGTTCCTCGGCCATTTCTTCTAAAGTTCATAATTTCCATTAATAAATAATACAATTATTACTACATTTCATCTACATTTACGTTGATTGTATCTATCGCTTTATTCAATTCCCCGTTTTATCAGGGAAAAAAAAACTATTTCCGTCAGATTAAGAGAACTTACCAACATTTTTGTCAGATTAAGAAAATATGCTTTCAGGACACCGAGATAAACCTGACGAGCTCGAGTATTTCAAGAGAACGTTTTTTTTTGCATTTTCAAAAATTTGTCGTGACTTATCGTCACGCCGAAATCGTCAGTTTTTTTAAAGGGAAAGCTTCCTTGGGGCCTACTTAACACCCCTTCTGAAAATCTGACGCGCTCGAGTAAATTTAATTTTTTTGGATTTTTGGCTATTTTGCATTCCTACCTCCACCACGCAAACCGGCAGATTAGTACACCGTTGTTATCAGAGGCACTTGGGGCATACGTGGTATGAATATCTGACGCGCTCGAGAATGCCCAAGTAACTGTTTTTTTTACATTTTTGAAAATCCGTACACGCCATACCCACCGCTAAAATGGTTTTTACCATACTAGCATTTCTTTTCGAAATTACTTCATCTTTCGATTTGAATAGGTCTCGACGGCGCTCGAGAATGCCGCCATTTAGTGACCTGACCTCCATTATATGATGCAGTCCTTGCAAATGTCAAACTAAACCTGCTAAGTATCATATTTGCATGTAATTTAAAACAAAATATTTATAGAAGACAGCAGTCCTTAAGTTCGGTAAATGCATCGACATATAATATCAAGACGAGTAAAGGCAAGCAAAGTTCATGTGAAAACACGACCCATTTTCATGTTAACAAAACTAAAATGTCTTATGTCTTGTTAACCAATCAAGTACTCATTCTTTAAGCATATTTTTTTGTGTTAACCTTAATTCTGCAAAGGTTTCATGCCATTTCACCAATAAGAAAAGTTGCCGTGTTGTGAGTGGTCAAAATCAATTTGACAATGAAGTTTAATTGGACAGAAGACACTCAAATCAAATGACTGAGAATGTCAAGTTAACGTATAATAAATACGCCTTAGTTTGACGTGGATGGGTTCACGTAATAAATAATACTTAATGCAATCAATTAACAATTTATTTTTAGTGCATTTTTCATTACTTATGTAATATACGTAAATTTAATCGTTCTTGGAATAAGGAATATGAAAGCCATCTATTCATCTTTCATTTATTTAATTAAAGTGCTTAATTACAATATAGGGACTTACATACTACAAAATAAGCATAAATTAACATAATTTTTTTACAATTTTATAAATCCGTTACATAGGGAGACCCTCTTGGTATCAAGCAACATAATGTTAAGCAATTAAGGTTGATTATGGCAAAAGGAAAACGATTATTTTTAAACCTTATTTATGACCAGACTAGAAAATAATAGCATACCTTCAATATAAATAGTTAAAATTCTCTTTGCTTCCTCGTTTTTTAGAACTAAATAAATACCGGATGAGTTCGTTTATGTGTACTATTTATTTTAGCAGGCTTAGGGAATTACAAAGATAAATTTACATTTTGTATCCATTTTTTTATACTACAACGGTAGCAAACAGGCATACAGCTCTCCTGATGGCAAGCAGCTACCGTAGCCTATGGACGCCTGTAACTCCAGAGGTGTCTCATGTGCGTTGCCGACTTTCATATAAAAGAGGATTCACTGTTGACAGCTAAAGGGACAAGAGGATCCCCCGTCGTCAACACACTGCATCCTCTGAGCTCTCTGGCAACCTTACTCACCGGCAGGAACACAACACTATGAGTAGGGTTTCGTGCTAATTGGCTGTGGTTTTCTGTAAGGTAGAGGTAGTTCCCCAGTCGGGCTTTGCTCTAGATTTGATAATTAAAGACTATGCTATGAAGTTATAGCATTCATTATTAATACAAATAAGAGTCATTTTTTTAAATGGAGAATAGGCAGACGTTTGACCGCGATCTCACCTGATGGTAAGTGGTGATGCGGTCTACGGTGGAGCACGCTTACCTATGAGATACCTATTTACTCTCGCTTTGAAGAGACCCAAATTGTACTCAAGTGGAAACACAGACTCGGGCAGGCCTCATACCTATTAGCTAATGCGGTTGGCAACTTAATAGAGCGTACTCATGCTTCTTTAATGCGATTGGCACTTTCCATGACAACGATAATGCTAATAGCGCAGACATAATGCGCCTGTATTGCTATTAAATGACCTGTATAGGATCTCAAGCTGGGTAATTTGTGCCCATTTAAGACCTATATCAGCACTATAAACGTTTATAATGCTACTATAAAACGGTGTCATGGATCCTGGCCCGACCACGACACGATAATGGAATTTAATGATTGCACAAATTCATCATTTTTTAGGTGGTATTTAGTGCTCCCAGTCCCATGAATTTGTGCCGCATAGTTTTCAAGTTATCGCGGTACCGTTGTGGTCGGGCGGGGGTACAGGATCCTGGCCCGACCACACCCCTCCAACGAGATTTAGTGAATGCACAAATTCATCGTTTTTTAGGTGCTATTTAGTGCCGCCAATCCCATGAATTTGTGCTGTATAGTAACCAAGATACCGATGTGGTCGGGCGGGGGTACAGGATCCTGGCCCGACCACACCCCTCCAACGAGTTTTCGTGTATGCACAAATTCATCATTTTTTAGGTGCTATTTAGTGCTTCTAGTCTCATGAATTTGTGCCGCATACTTTTCAAGTTATCGCCGTACCGTTGTGGTCGGGCGGGGGTACAGGATCCTGGCCCGACCACACCCCTCCAACGAGATTTGGTGAATGCACAAATTCATCGTTTTTTAGGTGCTATTTAGTGCCACCAATCCCATGAATTTGTGCCGCTTAGTTTTCAACTTATCGCGGTACCATACCTATACAGGGTGGAACGAATTGGAGGGAAACTACCTTAAAACGTTGAGATAGCCCAATTTACTAAAAGAAAACATTCTCTCGTTTTTCCTAAAAAGTAAAACTGCATTCACAGATTTTTTTTAAATTTTCACTCTTTTTCATAACAATTGTATGGAAAATCTTTTTTATTTTTTATGGCTTCCATTGTGCGCTAAACTTGGTTGGGATTAATTAGTTTATTATCCTTGTTGGAAATAGGAACCAATGGCATCAATCGTCATGAAAATTGTTTTTGGTAAAAATGGCTTGTTACGCGGGTATATTCGTTTTTCTTGTAACCTTAGGTGAAAATTTAAAAAAAATCTGTGAATGTAGTTTTACTTTATAGGAAAAATGAAAGAATGTTTTCTTTGAGTAAATTTAGCGCAATAATTGGAGCATTTGCCTGACAAAAGGTGGAGTAGAAAATGTTTTAATGGTTATTGGTAGGCTATAGGGTGGTTATTAAAATACTAGATTTGAGACCTTGAGGGGGGGGGGGGGTGCGTTGGCCGCCATCTTGGTTTAAACGTGCCATAAGTCCGTTTTTGAACCTTGGCGCTTAAACGGTTATCAGTATGCCTAAAATGTCTATGCACCGTATGAAGAACATAAAATTGTCTACAATATTTCCATACACAATACATCTCTAAGTCTTACAGATGTAAAGATACAGGGGGTGAAAAGGTGTATATTTTCTTATATCATAAGAATTTTATTTATTAGCTTCAAAGTTTTGTGCTTCGAGATAAGGAAATGAAGTCTCTACCACAGTTTTGTCATCTTCTAATGATTCTTTTAAAAGATATTCAAAAGTTGAATTCACCCCTAGAGCGCTTATAGAGGGGGTGAAAGTAGTAAGTCTCACACACAAAATCATTGTTCTATTACTCATCATAAAAAACTACTAGGCGTTGTCAGGTATAGCTATGGATCAATTAGGGTATAATTAATTTAGATTTGATAAAAAACATATATGCTTTCATACAAAATTTTTTTTTAAAGAAAGTGCTTGAAAATATTTTTCTTTTTTTTAACTTCATATAACTGTCAAGTTATTATTAAAATATCGTATAGGCTTTAGCATTTTTTACATAATGCTTGAACAGTTGACTTTATGACAAAAATGTCTACGAGAAGTATAAAGACAATGAGTATGAGTAATTTTTTCCTTTCTGTAACATTGTATCTTCTAAGACGTACAGAATAAATACAAATACAAAAAAAATAGAGTCTTTATAATTTTCGTAGACATTTTTGTCATAAAGAGAGCTGTTCAGGCATTATGTAAAAAATGCTAAAGCCTATACGATATTTTAATAATAATTTGACAGTTATATGAAGTTTAAAAAAAAAAAATTCAAGCACTTTCTTAAAAAAAAAAAAATTCTATGAAAGCGTATATGTTTTTTGTCAAATCTAAATTCATTATACCCGAATTGATCGATTGCTATACCTGACAACGCCTAGTAGTATTTTATGATGAGTAATAGAACATTGATTTTGTGTGTGAGACTTACTACTTTCACCCCCTCTATAAGCGCTCCAGGGGTGAATTCAACTTTTGAATATCTTTTAAAAGAATCATTAGAATATGACAAAACTGTGGTAGAGACTTCATTTCCTTATCTCGAAGCACAAAACTTTGAAGCTAATAAATAAAATTCTTATGATATAAGAAAATATACACTTTTTCACCCCCTGTATCTTTATATCTGTAAGACTTACAGATGTATTGTGTATGGAAATATTGTAGACAATTTTATTTTCTTCATACGTTCCATAGAAATTTTAGGCATACTGATAACCGTTTAAGCGCCAAGGTTTAAAAACGGACTTTTGGCACCTTTAAACCAAGATGGCGGCCGCGCCCTCCCCCCCTCAAGGTCTTAAATCTAGTATTTTAATTACCACCCTATAGCCTACCAATAACCATTAAAATATTTTCTACTCCACCTTTTGTAAGGCAATGTATGGAGATGATTCCCCAATGATTGGATTAATTGGGCTATCTCAACGTTTTAAGGTAGTTTCCCTCCAATTCTTTCCACCTTGTATAGGTATGGTACCGCGATAAGTTGAAAACTAAGCGGCACAAATTCATGGGATTGGTGGCACTAAATAGCACCTAAAAAACGATGAATTTGTGCATTCACCAAATCTCGTTGGAGAGGTGTGGTCGGGCCAGGATCCTGTACCCCCGCCCGACCACAACGGTACGGCGATAACTTGAAAAGTATGCGGCACAAATTCATGAGACTAGAAGCACTAAATAGCACCTAAAAAATGATGAATTTGTGTATTCACGAAATCTCGTTGGAGGGGTGTGGTCGGGCCAGGATCCTGTACCCCCGCCCGACCACATCGGTATCTTGGTTACTATACGGCACAAATTCATGGGATTGACGGCACTAAATAGCACCTAAAAAACGATGAATTTGTGCATTCACCAAATCTCGCTGGAGGGGTGTGGTCGGGCCAGGATCCTGTACCCCCGCCCGACCACAACGGTACGGCGATAACTTGAAAAGTATGCGGCACAAATTCATGAGACTAGAAGCACTAAATAGCACCTAAAAAATGATGAATTTGTGTATTCACGAAATCTCGTTGGAGGGGTGTGGTCGGGCCAGGATCCTGTACCCCCGCCCGACCACATCGGTATCTTGGTTACTATACGGCACAAATTCATGGGATTGACGGCACTAAATAGCACCTAAAAAACGATGAATTTGTGCATTCACCAAATCTCGCTGGAGGGGTGTGGTCGGGCCAGGATCCTGTACCCCCGCCCGACCACAACGGTACCGCGATAACTTGAAAACTATGCGGCACAAATTCATGGGACTAGTAGCACTAAATAGCACCAAAAAAATGATGAATTTGTGCAATCATTTAATCCCATTATCGTGTCGTGGTCGGGCCAGGATCCATGACACATAAAACGAACTCAAAATGCTAAAAGCATAGGTACAGATATGCTGTAAGACGGCCGTTATACTGCTTTGATGTGTTACTTGGGTAGGTACTAATTCGAAGGGTTTTGTTTGATCGATTTATTACTACTGGGTAATACTTATAAATGAACATTCATTATACTTTTCCTCAAATGAGTTATGTTTACTTTTCCAAAAGTTTATTGCATAACATCGACCAAGTCCGTAATGTATGAGAATATCTATGCGTGATTTACTTACCGATGAAAAGAAATATCACCATCTTTGGCGCCTGTGTGGCTCCTGCACCAATTCACGGCACAAGCCGGCATTTTAATACCGATATATTATCGAAATTTCATGGACCGAAAAAACTAATATTTTGACGACATGACAATTTCAAAATGTTTGACATGACATTAGGGCACCGCTGTCACAACCTCCGCCCACTTTGGCACCAGGAAAGTGGAGCACATTTTGAGCGTTGATTACGCTTCCTTACTTATTATTCTTCCAAGGGTAAATGTGGATAAAATATCAAACGTGAAAATAGTTACTACCCGTCAGAATAGAAATCGATTGTCTTTAAATTGATTCTATAAACGAATTGTGATTTTCGATTTGGATTAAAACGTTTATCATAAACATAAATGTAAATAAAGTGTAAGCATAGCCATACAGTAGAAGGGTAGGGACGCCTTTTATAAATAAAACGTGGACATTTAACTATAAATGCTATATTTAAGTATTTTAAAACCCTACACCTACACATTAACACATTATCGACACTGTAACTAGATATGCTAACAAAAGTAAAACTATACTTAATTGTGAAATTGTATTCCATCTTTTTGTAAACTAGACGTAGTTGAATGTTTTACACCCAAAAACAGCACATAAAGGCATGTTATGGCGTACACTGTCAACAAGGTCAAAGTATTAACCTTCATAATTTCATGTAAAGTTTACTTATATTGGCTCGCTGCGTCCGGAATCTTGTGAGTGGCGTTTTTGTGAATGACGTATGGCGTTCTTAGGGTTAAAACCCCTAAATAGAAAATACGGAAAGTAATCTGCTAATTATTCACTTTCAGAATTATAAACGCTCCAGTCGGGGTGACTACAGCAGGAGACGAAGGCAAGAAGAAGGAAATTAAAGATAAAATAGACGCTACCATTCCCAACAAGAATCTAAAGGATCTTTTGAGCAGTACGTGATATATATATATATATATATATATGCTATTTGAAGTGAGACCATAGATAAATATAGGAAGTACTATCCAACATTTGTTGTGTGTTGGAGTTGATGGAGATAGATGTGTTATTAATGTATTGTTTATGTATTTTAAAGTTATGATACTTAGTCGCAATCACTATTTAACCTTGATCAAAAAATGTGCTCGTTTTTTTAATACATTGACAGTTTTACACCGCAAACAATTTGGTGTTTATCGACAAATAGGAGTCTATATGGCAGTAATAACTTCTTTATTTTGAATTATTATTATTACTATTGAGTGGGACTGGGCTGGGCATGTCTGCCGCATGCACCCGGACAGGTGGGCTAAAACGGTTACCCAGTGGGGACTCACGAGTCTCACGACACACCATTGATGACGCGCGCCGGGGTGCGGGGTGAAGGCAGACCAAAAAAGAGATGGCGGGAATTGATTTATTATGTATTCTACTTGATGTTATAACTAGAACAAATTTATTGCGCCATGTTTAGCGGTTGACAGCTATGACTGAATCATAGAGTAGTATAGACTTGTAGTGATTTTCACTACAACTTTTGGGACAAAAAATTCTTAGGGATGTCATCTCCTGTTATACTATACTCAATGATGGCGGGACGACTTGGACGCATTTTACACAGAATGGTGGCAAAATTCAAACGACCGGGTCGAGTGGACAAAAAAAGGGGATGCCTTTGCCCAAATATTGAGTGAAAAATGGTGTTTTTCATACTAATTAATTAATGTGCTTTTTCTAGTTTCATATACGATACGAAAGGTAATTACCTAGGTCAATTCGCTTACCCTCGCCCTATCGTCGTACTACGTATGCTCGCTCCGCGCGTTTTATGATCGATAAAGTAATAGACGGAGAGCTGGCCACGGCAGATATGACACGATAATTAGAGCAACGAAATTTAAATAGTTAGACTGCAATACTATTGTTATTACCGAATCTGACAATCTGGCAGCTTTATACCGGGGGGTTCAAGAGTAGCAGGCCAGAAAAGTTATTTAAAAATCTAGGTAACGACGCAATATTGAGAGTTCTTGCTTTAGTATGATATTGTGGCATTTGATGTATATAATTGGAATATAACGTGGAAGATGTCCCAGTGGAGGGAAAACGAGGCAGGTTGAAGTTAAGTGCATTTATACCGGACACCTGCGGTTTATTTCATTCTGATCTGTGAAAAATGTTTGTAATTAAACAGGCGCTCGAAGGCGGGTTCTAAAGTGACAGCTTTCCATGCCAAGACGATATTACCGATCTAAATAGAAAATGAACTCTAATAAGCCACGATTCTCGGTTTAAATTGTTATGAATAAATATGTGACAGTATAAGGCTTTGTCCTGATAATGAACTGAGCTTATCAAGTCACATCCTAATACAGTTACTCGTCACCAGATTGCGCTAATATCTACTAAACATGGCCAGACAGGGTATGACGTTAGAATTCCAACTGCTAACCCAGCATGGGTGAGCCGTAGATAATAAACCAGTATAAGTGTGCTGTATTGCTACGAATCTCGCGTTCATGTTACACTGGTAGTTAGAGAAGTTGGGTCGCCAAGAGGTGCACAACCATTAGTGGGAATAAACGGCACAACTTATGTACACATTAGATTGAGCATACAAAAACAACTAATAACTTAAGTACGTAATAATTAAAATTAATTTATTTTTAGAGATGAAAATTGAGTACAGGTACTGTAGAGACTAGGAAAACGATTTTTAAAATAGCTAAATTTAATACTGGAAAAGATCATCTAAAAATATTAGTTGCACTGAAATAACTGAATGCTGAATAAAAAATATTTTAAAAACTAGCTGTGCCCGCGGCTCCGCCCGCGTGGAATTCGGTCTGTGTCAGTAAGCGTCTAATTCACCCTAATTTCTCTCCCGCTACCCTGGAGGTGGGACTTGAAGTAAAGTTGACAGATGGATACGCTAGAGGACAGTAGTCCTAAAAAAATATTTTACAATTACCACCAAATGAAACTACACTCAAAAATGAATACTTTTTTTTATCATATTACTTTTTAGCATGATTTAGCGTGGGGGGGGGGGGGGTCCATTACCCATGCAAATTTAACTCAATCGAGTGTAGTGGCTACCCCGCCCTTTTAGACGTTGAAGTTTTATAGGCTACGTATAACCTGGCTGGGGATTTTCTTGAATTGGAATAAGTAATCCTTAAGGAGTGATTTCCGGGATAACAATGCAAATAAAAACCGGCCAAGAGCATGTAAATTGTGCAATTATATTAATTTGTAAATTATTTAAATCTTGAAGCAAATCAAATTATTTATTCAATATTTTTTTTTTATTTTTTTATTTGCAATTTTTTAACTAGTTACACCACTATATATAAACTGAAAATAGATGTCATATACTTCAGAAAAAGTGACCAAGCCCTCCGGTGTCCGAGGCCAGATTTGAACTGACGTCTTCAGCTTTCGCGGCTGACGTCCTGACCACTAGACCACCCGGTCACGGCGGAACTTGACAAATTTTCTCATGTATATGCAATCTCTGAATTTGAAACGGCTAGGCGCCGTTGACCATACTCTAAGGGCATGCGCAGTACGTGCTTGCACCTCCTATACGAATCCCTTACGAGATTCTGGTATAGCGAGAGAGATGGTGCTGCCATCTATAAATCTTGAAGCAAATCAAATTATTTATTCAATATTTTTTTTTTTTTATTCGCAATTTTTTAACTAGTTACACCACTATATATAAACTGAAAATAGATGTCATATACTTCAGAAAAAGTGACCAAGCCCTCCGGTGTCCGAGGCCAGATTTGAACTGACGTCTTCAGCTTTCGCGGCTGACGTCCTGACCACTAGACCACCCGGTCACGGCGGAACTTGACAAATTTTCTCATGTATATGCAATCTCTGAATTTGAAACGGCTAGGCGCCGTTGACCATACTCTAAGGGCATGCGCAGTACGTGCTTGCACCTCCTATACGAATCCCTTACGAGATTCTGGTATAGCGAGAGAGATGGTGCTGCCATCTATAAATCTTGAAGCAAATCAAATTATTTATTCAATATTTTTTTTATTTTTTTATTTGCAATTTTTTAACTAGTTACACCACTATATATAAACTGAAAATAGATGTCATATACTTCAGAAAAAGTGACGAAGCCCTCCGGTGTCCGAGGCCAGATTTGAACTGACGTCTTCAGCTTTCGCGGCTGACGTCCTGACCACTAGACCACCCGGTCACGGCGGAACTTGACAAATTTTCTCATGTATATGCAATCTCTGAATTTGAAACGGCTAGGCGCCGTTGACCATACTCTAAGGGCATGCGCAGTACGTGCTTGCACCTCCTATACGAATCCCTTACGAGATTCTGGTATAGCGAGAGAGATGGTGCTGCCATCTATAAATCTTGAAGCAAATCAAATTATTTATTCAATATTTTTTTTTTTTTTTATTTGCAATTTTTTAACTAGTTACACCACTATATATAAACTGAAAATAGATGTCATATACTTCAGAAAAAGTGACCAAGCCCTCCGGTGTCCGAGGCCAGATTTGAACTGACGTCTTCAGCTTTCGCGGCTGACGTCCTGACCACTAGACCACCCGGTCACGGCGGAACTTGACAAATTTTCTCATGTATATGCAATCTCTGAATTTGAAACGGCTAGGCGCCGTTGACCATACTCTAAGGGCATGCGCAGTACGTGCTTGCACCTCCTATACGAATCCCTTACGAGATTCTGGTATAGCGAGAGAGATGGTGCTGCCATCTATAAATCTTGAAGCAAATCAAATTATTTATTCAATATTTTTTATTTGCAATTTTTTAACTAGTTACACCACTATATATAAACTGAAAATAGATGTCATATACTTCAGAAAAAGTGACCAAGCCCTCCGGTGTCCGAGGCCAGATTTGAACTGACGTCTTCAGCTTTCGCTTCAGCTTTTTTTTTTCTGAAGTATATGACATCTATTTTCAGTTTATATATAGTGGTGTAACTAGTTAAAAAATTGCAAATAAAAAAAAAAAAATATTGAATAAATAATTTGATTTGCTTCAAGATTTATAGATGGCAGCACCATCTCTCTCGCTATACCAGAATCTCGTAAGGGATTCGTATAGGAGGTGCAAGCACGTACTGCGCATGCCCTTAGAGTATGGTCAACGGCGCCTAGCCGTTTCAAATTCAGAGATTGCATATACATGAGAAAATTTGTCAAGTTCCGCCGTGACCGGGTGGTCTAGTGGTCAGGACGTCAGCCGCGAAAGCTGAAGACGTCAGTTCAAATCTGGCCTCGGACACCGGAGGGCTTGGTCACTTTTTCTGAAGTATATGACATCTATTTTCAGTTTATATATACTGGTGTAACTAGTTAAAAAATTGCAAATAAAAAAAAAAAATATTGAACAAATAATTTGATTTGCTTCAAGATTTATAGATGGCAGCACCATCTCTCTCGCTATACCAGAATCTCGTAAGAGATTCGTATAGGAGGTGCAAGCACGTACTGCGCATGCCCTTAGAGTATGGTCAACGGCGCCTAGCCGTTTCAAATTCAGAGATTGCATATACATGAGAAAATTTGTCAAGTTCCGCCGTGACCGGGTGGTCTAGTGGTCAGGACGTCAGCCGCGAAAGCTGAAGACGTCAGTTCAAATCTGGCCTCGGACACCGGAGGGCTTGGTCACTTTTTCTGAAGTATATGACATCTATTTTCAGTTTATATATAGTGGTGTAACTAGTTAAAAAATTGCAAATAAAAAAAAAAATATTGAATAAATAATTTGATTTGCTTCAAGATTTATAGATGGCAGCACCATCTCTCTCGCTATACCAGAATCTCGTAAGGGATTCGTATAGGAGGTGCAAGCACGTACTGCGCATGCCCTTAGAGTATGGTCAACGGCGCCTAGCCGTTTCAAATTCAGAGATTGCATATACATGAGAAAATTTGTCAAGTTCCGCCGTGACCGGGTGGTCTAGTGGTCAGGACGTCAGCCGCGAAAGCTGAAGACGTCAGTTCAAATCTGGCCTCGGACACCGGAGGGCTTGGTCACTTTTTCTGAAGTATATGACATCTATTTTCAGTTTATATATAGTGGTGTAACTAGTTAAAAAATTGCAAATAAAAAAAAAATAAAAAAATATTGAATAAATAATTTGATTTGCTTCAAGATTTATAGATGGCAGCACCATCTCTCTCGCTATACCAGAATCTCGTAAGGGATTCGTATAGGAGGTGCAAGCACGTACTGCGCATGCCCTTAGAGTATGGTCAACGGCGCCTAGCCGTTTCAAATTCAGAGATTGCATATACATGAGAAAATTTGTCAAGTTCCGCCGTGACCGGGTGGTCTAGTGGTCAGGACGTCAGCCGCGAAAGCTGAAGACGTCAGTTCAAATCTGGCCTCGGACACCGGAGGGCTTGGTCACTTTTTCTGAAGTATATGACATCTATTTTCAGTTTATATATAGTGGTGTAACTAGTTAAAAAATTGCAAATAAAAAAATAAAAATAAAATATTGAATAAATAATTTGATTTGCTTCAAGATTTATAGATGGCAGCACCATCTCTCTCGCTATACCAGAATCTCGTAAGGGATTCGTATAGGAGGTGCAAGCACGTACTGCGCATGCCCTTAGAGTATGGTCAACGGCGCCTAGCCGTTTCAAATTCAGAGATTGCATATACATGAGAAAATTTGTCAAGTTCCGCCGTGACCGGGTGGTCTAGTGGTCAGGACGTCAGCCGCGAAAGCTGAAGACGTCAGTTCAAATCTGGCCTCGGACACCGGAGGGCTTGGTCACTTTTTCTGAAGTATATGACATCTATTTTCAGTTTGTAAATTATTTGAAATTATTTATTTGACCGTATTAACATTCTTTATATTTTTTTATAACTTAAAATTATTTGACATTGTAAATTAGGTATTTGACATTATTAGCATTTGTTTTTTATAAAGGCCCCTCTGGCATGTGCAAATACTAAATTTGGTTTAGTATTTAATATGTGGGTTGATTTGCATATTGTGATAGTTTTGGAACGGAGGTAATTGTATATTTTTCCTCAGTCGACCCGTTGACCACGAACGCTGTAAAGTGTTCGAAACGTCGGGATGTAATTAGAGCTCAGTACACGCGATATAATCCGTTTTTAGTTGTTTTATTTCATGAATAACTATCGCGGCAACCGAAGACAATATTATGTTATTTCATTTTATTTCATTTTTGACTTTTTCGCAAATTGGTTTTAATTTTTTTTTGTATTTATTTTAAATTTTGGAAATTTGGAAATTTTTGAATTTTGGATTTTTTTTGAAATTTTGGATTTTTTTGAAATTTAGAAATCTTGCCATTTTTGACTTTTAGGTTCTCAACTTTTTCCACTTTTATCACTTTGTCACTTCTCACTTTCACTTTTCACTACACTTCACTTCACTTTATTCTGTTTTATATATTTTTTATTTCATTCCATTTTACATGTTTCTCAATCGTATGGGTGTCGCGTTTTCGTGACGTGACGCTTTTTCGTGACGGTCACGTGACTTTTTTCGCCTAGCCCCCCATCCGCGAACCGTCCGATAAGGAACTTCGATCCAAAACTACCACCGGTTCTAAACCTACACCTCTGGCCCAAGAAGTATTATGACCGAAAAGAAACTCGACGGGACCTTTTTTTTTCAAAACAGTAATACATTATTAGATCTTAAAGATACAAAATAATGCGTACTTCTTCAAGAAGACATATCAAAACAGCTTGAGAGACAGATAATGTACCCATTGTTTATTTTTAAAGAAAAATAAATCCTAATCTGACTGCTTCACAAAACGTTTGATATGTTTTTCTACCTAAACGGTGTCCTATAAATGTTAGTAGTTTTTTGGTTTGGGCCATGCATCTTTGTCCGTCATATATAGTCCTTGAACCTGCAATAACCCTTTGACATTCATGACATTTTCAAATATTTCTTAAGAGCGGGTAAAGGTAAATTTAAAGCATCGACGGGTAACATGTTATAAATATGAACACCTTAACCAAAAATTACAAATTATTTCAACACCAAATTTCATCTAAATACGTACAGCGGTTATTGGTTCTTTCTGCCCCATGTAAACGTCCATCCCTTTTGCTTCCGCTTAAGGGATAATTTCCGAGATAAAACTATTATATTTCCTTTTCCAGAGCTCAATTATCTCCATACTAATTTCTATTAAAAATTCTCCATACAAACCCCCTTTTCAACCCCTCCAGGATTGATTTTTGGGGATGAAAACTATTCTTTGTCCTTTCCCGGGACTCAAACTATCTCTACACAAAATTTCATCAGCCGTTTTCACGTGATGCACGGTCAAATAAAAAGACAAACAGATAAATAGACAAAAATTCTAAAAATTGTTGGAACGTGTTCTGTTATCGACTCTAAGTATCCCCAGCCAACTTTTTTTCAATTATCTTCCATGTACAGACTTTCGAGCCTCTTCAGCTTTATTATATGTATAGATTATTTATAGATCGTTTTTATTGAAATTACCTTTCAGGCTTCACTTCCATTATTTTTAAAAAAATTTTTGGACCTACGGTTCTAAAGTAAGATGGAGGGGGGGGAGGGCTTTTTTGAAAATGAAACTATCCCTTGTCCTTTCTCGAGACCCATACTATATCTATACAAATTTTCATCTAAATCAGTTCAGCGGTAAAAAATTAATCATACCAACTTCCAACCCCCTTTTCACCCCCACAAGGGTTTGAAAACTATCCTATGACGTTTCTCAAGACTCAAATTATCTCCATACTCATTTCTATCTAAATCGTTTCATCGGTTAAAAAATCTCCATACAAATTTTCAACCCTATTTTCACCCCCACCAGGGTTGATTTTCGGGATTAAAAGTATATATTATCCTTTCCCGGGACTCAAACTATCTCTATACAAAATTTCATCAAAATCCGTTCAGCCGTTTTCACGTGATGCGCGGTCAAATAAACAGACAAACAGATAAACAGACAAACAGATAAACAGACAAAAATTCCAAAAATTGTTGGAACGTGTTCTGTTATCGATTCTAAGTATCCCCAGCCAACTTTTTTTCGATTACCTTCCATGTACAGACTTTCGACCCTCTTCAGCTTTATTATATGATGTATAGATAGATAGTTCATAGGATGTGATATGTTTTTTTTGTAGCGTCATGTTTACTAACTAAAAGGATAAGTAAATTAATAATATTATAAAAGAAGAAATGAATCGAATTCATTGAGTAGGCGTGGGTTTTGTAGTTTACAATATTGTACATTACCTAAAACCACCGGTGCGACAGGCGGCTCATTATTAAATAAACAAAACAGCATATATGTAGATACCGACTCCGAATCTTCGTAAACGCTTATAGTGCGGAATCTTAATGAGGTAATCTATGTTGCGCATTGGTAGTACATTTTATCTAGAATTTTCTATCATTCTGTCACTTCAAATCGCTACTCAAATGCTACGCAAAGTCGATACTTATATCGATAAAGGTTCATGATTAATACTGCAAACATCGGTATCAACGTTCAAATTTCGTGGCACTTGGTAAGGGTCGCAAAAAAAGAAATACATAGGTATCATTGTTTTATTTATTAGTAATAAATAACATTTAATTTATTTTTATTCTTAATCGTACTTTGGTAAACTGTACATATATTTAAAGAGGTTTATATTCTTAATACGTCATAGAACCTCAATACTCATTTCATTATCCATTTGTAAAAAAAATTCTAAATGCCAAATAGGCAAGAAATGTCAATTTAATTGTCATGCAAAATAATATGTGGTAAAATCTTCAACGATAATAGTTCTTAAAAACACTTACAACTACAATTTGGCATTGATAATTCTTTACCCAACTCCCTATCAGACTTGAGAAAATGGATTTGACTCAGTATACTGATTTTATATTCACTAACGAAGGTGCTTGCTGTACTATTTGCGAAATGAATATAAAAAAGAAAAGGTACAATATAGAGAAACATTTGAAATCAAAATCTCATCAAGATAAATTATCTGATTCACGCTGCCATTTACAGGATATAATACGAGATAATGCTGATTTCGAAATTAAAGACGATATCGTATATTGCAAATTGTGTAATTCGAAATTATTTCCCTCTAAATCTAGTATCGACCGCCATTTAAAAACAGATTTACACAACAAAATTCATAAAAATAATGCACAAGAAAAATTTAATAAAGATTTAACAGAGTTTATGATTTGTTCGAATATACCGTGGTCAAAATTAGACAATCCTAAATTTAGAAATTTTGTAGAAAACCTTTTAAATCATAAATATGGAAACGATATTACTGTGCCGAGTGAAACAAAAATACGAGTAAAATGCTTACCTGAATTGTATGAAAAGAAAAAAAATGAATTGAAAGAGAAATTACAAAATAAAATGATTTACCTCAGTGTTGATGAAACATCAGATTCCGTGGGAAAAAAAGTGGCAAATATTTTGATCGGAGCTCTAGATGGAACTAGTACCCAGCCACATTTATTTGCTTCTAAGGTATTGGAGGCGACTAACCATTCGACAATAACCAAACTCGTTGAGGAAACCCTTGAAGATCTTTGGGGCGATGAATACAAAAAAAACATGGATAAATTATTATTTTTTATAACGGATGCCGGTTCCTACATGGTAAAAGCAGCTAAAAACCTTGTTCAGAAATATAAAAATATGACTCATGTAACATGCATAGCACATGGATGTAATCGAGTCGCAGAGATAATTAGAAGTCTTTACCCGACCATAAACAGTTTGATTGACTGTATCAAAAAAATATTTCGTAACGCTCCTTCAAGGACAAATTTATTTCATCAAATGTGTGTAAATATTCCTCTACCACCCCGACCCGTGATAACAAGATGGGGAACATGGTTAAATGCTGCCTCATATTATCACATGCATTATGATAAAATCAAATCTGTCATCGATGCCTTAAATCCGCGTGAAGCGAGTGCAATTTCTAAAGCAAAAAAAATTTTCCGTAACCGGAATTTAAAAACTGAGTTACTATTCGTCGATACACACTTTAGTATAATTGCTAAGTCAATAAAATTATTGGAGGATCCAAAACTGAGTCTAGCAGAATCATTAAACATTGTTCATGGTTTGCAAAAAAAAATATCAACGTTAAGGTTACATCAAAATGCCAGAAAAGTTTATTTTAAATTAAAAAGTGTATTAAAGAAAAATCCTGGTTATAAGACTGTACAAATAATTAACCAACTATCTAAAAACAACGAGGCTGAAATACCAGAAAGTGTAAATAAAAACTGTGTGCAAAATTTTCAATGCTTGACATACCTTCCTATTACCTCAGTCAGCGTGGAAAGATCTTTTAGTCATTTAAAATGGATATATTCTTACAGACGTCAAAGATTGACAGCAAAATCTATGGAACAAATTTTAGTGATCTATTCTAACTCGTAAAATATTGTATGCCACACCTGGACATAAAGTGGCTTTTTCCGCACGCTACGCGTACGGATAGAGCCGCTTTCTGGCCAAATGTGCACATATTTTTCCAACACGGGAGGTAATAAAGAAAGCCCTCGATCGCATAATTACGTCCCTCGCTTGCAGCTTGGGCCGCAACAATTGCGATTGCGCGGCCTTTCTTTGTTTTACCACCCTAATTAGGAAATGTGCTATTTAGGGGCTTTTTTATTTACATATACAAAATAAAGGTTAAAAATACTAAGTGATTTGTTTGTATTTATTTTTCTGCCAACCGTACATTGCCACGAAATTTGAACGTTGATACCGATGTTTATATAGGCTAGGATAAGCATCGAGTTATAATACCAAAACGAGTAAAGTAAAACAATCCTCGTGTGAAAACTTAACTCATTTTCAGGGTTACAAAACTAAAATATTTCATGTCTAACCTGTAAAATACCCATTTTATAAGCGTAATTTCGGTTTAAAGACCTTTATTTCCCATTAGAAATTACATTTCACTTACATGAGAAAATTTTAAATTATTGTGTTAACCTTAATTCCGCAAAGGTCCCATGATATGTCACCAAGAATAAAAGTTGCTGTATTGTGAGTGGTCAAAATCTATTTGGCAATCAATTTTATTGGGCAGTGTCTACTCAAATTTAAAAGGCTTTTGCGTATCTATCTAAACACTTATTATAGGACCTATAAGTAGAATATTTAATAAACAAAGTTACTTAAATAAAATATCGATCGATCAGGTCAACGCCAAACAGTCGTATTCAGATACAAAATTTATAATTTCATATTACGTTTTTGTTTCGGATATAAACGGCATTCTTATTATGTTTATTGACATTAAGCCAGCCATATATCCCTGATTCCCTAATGGCTAAGCGCCCGATGGCGAACTTCTCGAACTTCCAGTGTAACTAGACCGTCAGTTTCATAATAATGCCGCACACTTATATTGGTCTATTATCTTTGACTCGCCCGTAATAGGTCAGCGATTAGAAGTATTACGTCGTATCCATTATTTTCTAGTAGATGTTAGCGCAATCTAGTGGGGAGTAGCTGTAATATGATGTGGCTTCGTAAGCTAAATTCATTATCACGACAAAACCTACTATGTCACATCATTTTTCATAACAATTTAAACCGATATTCCCAGTTCATTAGAGTCCATTTTCTATTTAGAAATAACTATTGGTAATATCATCTTGGCATGAAAAGCTGTCAACTAAGAAGTTTTATTAGAGAGCGTCTGATTAATTGCAAACATTTTTCACAGATCAGAATGAAATATACCGCAGGACTTAATTTTGATATGTGTATATAGCTATTTAAGTTATTATTATTATAGTGCTCTTTATAGTGCACTGCTCGTCAGTGAGCGGTCCCTTTTATACCTGGCTCCGGCAAGTGCCGCAGGTGGTCTGATCGACCCGTTTTGTTCGCTTACCCTCATTCATAAAATTATTAGAGATTGAGTCAATTAAATACCTTAAAATGTTACAATTATTAGATGAAATAATCTTAAATCCAACACAGGCGTCCGGTATAAAGGTGCGACCACACCGCTGCTTAAAATACGGTGACGCTACGGAATCGCAGTGACGCATCGTATTCGTACCGTTTTAATCGCATGCCCTCCACACCGCTGCTCAAAATACGCATGGTGCAGCGGTGTGGAATGCACTTAACTTCAACCTGCCTTTTTTTCCCTCCACTCGGACATCTTCCACGTTATATTCCAATTATATACATCAAATGCCACGATGTCGTACTAAAGCAAGAACTCTCAATATTGCGTCGTTCCCTAGATTTTTAAACAACTTTTCTGGTCTGCTACTCTTGAACCCCCTGGCTTAAAGCTGCCAGATTGCCAGATTAGGTAATAACAATAGTAAAGACTGTGTACGATAAAATCTGGACATGTATGATCTGGTATATCTTTTTTTTGGTACCACATATTTAAGCAAGACTTCTTTTAAATAATTTGTGGTCATCAAGCTACATAATAAAATTACAAACATAATATAACGTTACGTTATTTGTGACTTTGATCACTATATATTCCACAGTGCCTATAGTTTTTTGTCCACGGTGTTCTGACAGTGTTTACGAAATTTTCCTGTGAAAAATAGATTTTTATTTTTAACTAGATAAACCAAATTATACCTTATTATATTCTCTTTTCATAACCACTTGAGTGCCCGCGAATCAAAAAAAGGTGCTGTGAAGTGCCCAAGATTTACCGCGCGCCAGCGGCACCGTGTCATGTTTTGTTAATAAATCGATTGCTTGGCTTTCACTGAACTTTTTGTAATGATTCTTTTTACGTTTTAAAGCTAATGAAACGGATAAATTGTTTATATAAATAATTAAATAGGTCATAGTAGTAAAAATTATTTTAAAAAAATCACAAAGTTGACATACAGTTTCGAATGGGGACTTTTGGCAGAAATATATTTATTAAAAAAAATCTAAATCGATAACATATGTATTTTTTATGTTTATTTGAAACTTCAATAGTTTACGCTTCGATTGATACCAAATAAAGTATATGATCGCGGGGAAATATTTTGCATAAAACTTGAATCATTTGCAATTTCTAAAATGTCAGTTTCGCAATTGACCGCCAAACCGCGTGGTTTGTTTATGATTTTTTTACGAATAATTTACGCAAATTAGGACAAAAATATTGTCATACGCAGATAAAGATACTATTAATCTTTAAATAACATGTGCCAGTTTTGTCAAACTCGCAGCAATTTCTGTCACAAATTATCAATAACAAAAAATAGGCCTATATACCTACCGTGACGAGTGCCTTTTTTGACGTCCGATTACCGACAATTCCCACCACTTCAAATCACATATACACTTAACATAAATACACTCACATGTCACACTTTACAAATAAATACATATCAGGACGATTACCAACTCAATATGTACTATTTTTTTTCATTACAAAAGTAAACAAACCCACGTGCAGAGTGTCAAAAGTCATACTAGATGTCACCGGGCGGGCCTCGCGCGGCCATCATTCAAGATGGCGGCGGTATAAGGACGGGATACACAAGCAACGAAATCACATCTTCAACATTGAAATAATATATTATTTACATTTTATTGTATCAATCTTTATATATAAAACAAAGTCGTGTCGGTTACACTATTACAACTCAAGAACGGCTGGACCGATTTTAATGATGATTAATTTGTTGGATTTATCTTCGCCTCGAAAGCAGAATAGCTATTAAAATATTGGAGAAATTAAAAAAAAATTGTTGATGGTACGAAGTTCGCCGGGTCAGCTAGTTATGAATAATTATAACTTAAGTATAAAATGCTAATACGAAATTAAATATTATGCGCAGCGGCTCACTCACGCAGAACCGCAGACTTGATATTCCTGAATTAATAAATTATATTTTAATAACAGTGGTTGTCGTGATCTATCACTAACATAGTATGTTAACAAAAACTACACACAAAAGACTAACATAGTATGTTATAGTAGGTACGGGCAGATTTTAGCATATCTACTCGTAAATTACTGAAACCAGAATTAACTGCCCGATTTGAATAATTTTGAACGGAGTTACAATTCACAAGTAAGCTAATGGTTTTTTACGTACCTACAAGATTATGTTGTTCAAAAAAATATTACGTAACATGAAAATTTCCGTTAAAAATAAGCTATGCATATAAAATTTTATTCTTATACATATTATATATTGTACTATCAGCATCACCGTGAATTTGAACCATTTATATTAATAACGAGCTTTTTCCCGCGGCTTCGCCCGCGTACTAAAATTACTATAAAAGGAGGTTCTCAGTTAGACTTGTACGTTTGTATGTACCTTGCTGAACCGATTTATATGCGGTTTTCGGAAAAGTATTTGTTACACTCTGTAGGTCTCGGTATATCATGTTTTGGCGAAGGTGGTTCCCTTATTTTTTTTTCTTAAATAAATGATTGCAATAATTGTTGAATTGTTATACCAGCAACGACTTACTATGTACTACGAAGAGATTATGATTAATGCAGATTTCTACTCTTAAATAGAAGCTTTTCCCCGCAACTTCGTCTGCGTGGAATTAGAAAACAGCCTCCTTTTTACCCGCTTAAGCAATGACTTCAGGGATAATAACTGTTATATATCGTTCCCCAGAATTCAAACTATCTCCATACCAAATCTTCTAAATAGGCTCAGCGGTTATTAATTCCGCATACAAATTTTCAACCCACAGTTTCACCCCCTAAAGCGGTATTTTCGGTATAAAACCTATCCTATATTTCCCGGGACTCAAACTATCTATGTAGCAAGTTTTATCTCCATCGTCTGTTCAGCGGTTAATAATTCGCCATACAAACAAGCAACCCCTTTTCTACCCCTGTAGGGTTGATTTTCGGAATAAAAACTACCCTATATTGTTTCTCGGGACTTAAACTATATCCACAACTTTTATCTAAATCGATTTGCGGTTAAAAATTTCCCATACAAACTTCCAACCACCTTATGGGTTGATATTCGGGATGAAACCTACACTATGTCATTTCCCGGGATTCAAACTATCTCTTTACCAAGTTTCATCTAAATCGGTCCAGCAGCTTAAGCGCGAAAAGGTAACAGACAGTTAGACAGGCATACTTTCGCATTTATAATATTAAATTCTAATATTAAATCTATGTACCAAGTTTCATCTCAATCGTCTTCTCAGCGGTTAATAATTCGCCATACAAACTATCAACCCCTTTTATACCCCTCTAGGATTGATTTTCGGAATAAAAACGTTTCTATATTGTTTCTCGGGACTCAACCTCCATACCAAATTTTATCTAAATCGGTTCGCGGTTAAAAATTCTCCATACAAACCTCTAACCCCCATTTCACTCCTTAAGGGTTGATTTTCGCGATATAAACAATTTTATGTTCCTTCCCGGGACTCAAACTATCTGTATACCAAGTTTCATCTAAATAGGTTCACCTGTTAAAAAATTGCCATAAAAACTTCCAACCCACTTTTCACCCCCTTAAGGGTTGATTTTCTGGATGAAAGCTACCTAATGTTATTAGATTGCAATTTCGTACAAATACTTTCAAGAATTTTCATGTCCACAATATTAAATTTCAAAATCGATGCAATTTTCGTAATTAACATCCCACAATACCATAAAATCGACACCCATATTGATATTTAGACATTTCAACCCCATCGCACCTCAACATGGCGGATGGTATTTCACGTTCGCTACGTTGGATTTTAAAATCGTTATTGTTTTCGTAATCAACGACCCGATAAACCATAGAAACAATACCCATGTTGATTTTCAGACTTTGTGACCACCTTTCCCTCTTTTAGGGGTTGAATTTTCAAGAAACCTGAAACACGTATTGGACGTAGTTTAGCGAAAAGGATCCATCCTCAAAAATTTGTCATTGAAATGAATGGCTTACGGTATTGACATAAAGAATACATTTTATTGGCAGATTTTTGTGGACTGGATCCTTTTCCCTAAACTACGTCCTATTTACTCATTTATCGTTAGAAATACTCCTGTGTAGTATCAAATAAAATAGTCTAACTAATCTTGTTTCGCCATACAAACTTTGAACCGCCATGTCATCCCCTTAGGGGGTTAATTTTGAAAAATCCTTTCTTAGTGCACCCCTAGACCTTATAAGGAACCTACGTGCAAAATTTGGAATCTCTAGAACCAGCGGTTTGGGCTGTGCGTTGATATGTCAGTCAGTTATTTAAACTCCAGTGGAGTATTTAAACTCCAAAAGCGAGCAATACGGATAATCGCGAGGAAACCTTATGACCATCCGGCCAAAACTCTATTTATAGACCTAAAGATCCTCACATTACCGAGTGTCTACATATTAGAAGCGTGTAAGTATGTTAGGAAAAATTTCAGCTCGTACAAGAGCCGAGGGCAACAGTCTGGCAGGAACACGCGCGGTGGACATCTCCTGCTCGAGCCAGCCCATACTACAGCTAAAGCTAAGAAATCTGTTGGAGTGTTGGGCGTTAAAATATTTAATACTTTGCCGGTCAACATTAGGGATGCCTCTAGTGATGCGGTGTTTACGAGTAACATTAAGAAAATATTGCTTGAGATGGCTTGTTATCGCATTGACGAATTCTTTGACAAAATGTCATTGACGCACACATAATAATAATAATAATTTTATTTCGTTTTATTGACATTTTACCTATGTTTTGTAAAAAATATTTGAAATTATTGACATTGTTAACGTACATTGTTTAATTTTTATTTCCGACATTTTAATTTTATATTGAAAATACTTTTGTATAAATATATACCTACCTTTTCAATGTAAAAATGTAGGATTGTTTACATATTGTACTTAATAATGTATATTAAATTGACGTGTACTATACTTATACCAATAAAATTATGAATATGAATATGAGTTTCTTCTTTTATATACTTAAAGATAGAAGATAAAACATCCTTCGCCGATTATTAAAAAAAACTAAAAATTATAAAAAAATGAGTAATAGCCTCTACAAATGAAAATAAAAACACTCAAAATTGACTAAGCTAAATTAAATCAATCTGCAACCAAAACCCAGTGTGCACCATGCCTTATGACATAAAACGCGGACCCTGTGAGGATCTGTTAAAATGCTTCGAGCAACTACTGTTGCGTACAGTTGTACTTACGGACATCACAAGTTTATTTCACCTAATCCTGTTCAAAACATACATAATTACTCATTTAAAGAGGATTTACGCTTAGGTTAATAGACAAACTAACTTATTCTAATAGCCTAGACAGAAATATGGCGTAATCGTATAATAAATGTACGATTCAAAATCAAACACGCAAAATTTTCATCACTAGACTTAATTTGTTGCAAGAATTTATCACATTATATTTAAATTAGTATTGAAATATATGCTTTATCGTATGGAGCAGTAAACAAGGAATAATTTGATATACAATGCTAATTAAAATATGCAAAATTGAGTACTGACGGCATTTTTTTAATGACAAGTTCCCTCGCTGACATACCGAACTTTGACAGTCACCAAAACAATAATCTCAAGTTTGTAAAAATGTTCCACAGACTCCGGTTTTTATTTTTTTTAATGTTGCCACATTAATCCTCTGCCTAACTAAGTCAACAGAAAAGCGCTCTTCACACGTTGCACATAGATATCATTTAAAAACCGTTGGTACCCCAACTCGCAACTAGTGTTGCGAGAGCACTTTGCGTTTTGACAAAATGCAACCGTAGTTGCGCAGGGCACGTGAGTGGATAATAGCTTACATTTTCCTAATTGTACTTAGATGTAAATAGTTCTGAGGTGTTCTAGCTTTGGTGAGTTTGACTTTTTTACAAAAATATGCCTCCCATATAAAAACTACTTTTAGTGCTTGGAGTAGAAAGTCTTCCTGACTGCCTCAAGTAGAAAAGAGTTTCAAATCGTATTTTTTTTTGTAAGATAACATTCTAGTGAGCATAAAACAGCTTGTGAAAATATAAATACAATTGCGGCATTGTATCAGGAAGTGAGTGAAGATTATCAAAAAATGCTGGACAAATAATTCAAGATATGATGGAATATATTTCGCAAAAACTCACACAAGCCCACACAATTGTAATATGATTCTATTTTTAATATATATTACTACAATTCCAGATTATTAAAATAAAAGAAATGCTTGAATATGTGGTACCGAAAAAAAGATATACCAGATCATACATGTCCAGATTTTATCGTACACAGTCATTATAGCAGTCTAACTATATAGATTTCGTTGCTCTCATTATCGTGTCATATCTGCCGTGGCCAGCTCTTAGTCCATAATATTTAATTAAGTTTCAATTTTCGTGAAATAAAACAACTAAAAACGGATTATATCGCGTGTACTGAGCGGGTCGACCCGTTGACTACGAACGCTGTAAAGTGTTCGAAACGTCGGGATGTAATTTAAGCTCAGTACACGTGATATAATCCGTCTTTAGTTGTTTTATTTCATGAATAACTGTCGCGGCAACCAAAGACAATATTTCAATTTTCGATTAATATTTTTGATGAGACTATTATTAAAAATCGATTACAGAGCCGACTGAGGAGGGTGCAGCTTACTTGTCCGACAAACTAAAAGGAGGAGGCAAGTATTTAGTATTATTTTGGCGTTACACATTTATTCATGGAATAGATTGGTGGTTAATCTCATGTTATCGCGGTACGAGTACCGTTGTGGTCGACCGTGAGTCGGTCAAGTCTGAAAATATGGATAGGCACATTTACGGTAACAAAAACATGTTTCGAAGAATCTACGCTTGGAATAGAATCTTGGCTACATATTTTTGTCACATTAATATATTCATATTTTCAGACTTAAGTACTTGACTGTACAATCTAAGAAAAAAACATCCTTCGTATTATGAAAGTAGAGGTGATTTAGCGACCACATGATGTTACTTATTATTCTTCCAAGGTTTGGAAATTATATCCGTTCCGTACACGGCGGGAAGAAGTTGACAAGTCGAGTTGAAAACATAAAGAAATTTAAACTTAAAATAGAATTAGGTACAGTCACCATCAAATATATCGGTGCGGCCACCTATCACCTTGACTATAGAGGCGTTGTTCGGTATAATCTAATTATTTACTTATATAATTTTTCATAATTAGACCCCGTTATCGGAGGTGCAATTTGGTAGCTTGACGTTCTTAGGGAGGGGTAAAAATATTTATGATGTCGATATCGATATCTTCCTTTTTCTTGTTAATTTGTTTTATATACGATTTTTAGACTAAAATTTTACATGTTTTTTTGTCACCCATGATAATCATTGTCATCAGAAGTAGAAACCATTATCAGTCGAACAATAACGATGTGGTTGCTATTTTACTTTTCTAATGTTACGAGTTGCAGGGCCGTGCCTGAACGCTCTTGAGATAAACCTTACCCATAGAGATATAATACTGGCCACCTATACTGAAAATAAATTATTTACGTCAATATCGTCATATGTCATCTTACAACAATATTTTCGATTATTTAGCCGTATTTACAAGTATATTTTATTCGTATATAATATTTCATAATATTTAAAATGCAGTCACTTCTCGCAGAATACCCTAAAAATTAAGATTGAAAATTGTTACTTATAAAAATGAAAAAGGTAAATAAATATTCATTTTTTAATAAGTCATGTTTTAAAAAATAATCACGTTTAATTATAGTCACTCTCATTATGTTAAAGGAAAAATATCGACATGCACCTAGTATTTCAAAATAATTTTTACCTATCCCTAAGAATGACAAGCTACCAAATTGCACCTCCGATAACGGGGTCTATTCATAATATTGCATTAAACCCAGAACTCTAGGATTTGTAATCTTGAAATGGTTTGCATTATTTTACCTCCACCAATGAAAAGCTGCCAGATGTCCGAATCTAGAAATAAGCACAGTATAGCAAACTAACTACAGGGGTTTCGTTGCTCTCATCATTGTGTCATATCTGACGTAGCCAGCTCTCCGTATATTATGGAAAAGGCTTGTTAATACCACAAAAATGCCTATTTTTCATTCAAATACCATAAACCAGGTTTTATTGAGTAGGTAACCCAGATGCATAGCCTAATTATAAAGGTCATTTAAATTTTTGACAGCTCGTCCGAAAAGACCTCACCTACGTCACATAATGATGCCATTCGTTGACATCTTCAATTCAGTCAGGGAGTTTAATTAATACACTATTCATGTTCAAAAATGTTAGCGTGCCGTTACTAAGTTTATTTTGTGTTTTTTAATTATTTTATACCTAAAATAAGCTTCATATAATTTTAGGTAATTTAGTATAATACTTTTACGGCATGTAATTTAATGAGGACTTTTTTTTAACATTGTGGCAATACAACTATTTGGCGAGTATTACACTGACAGACGGCCATATTGTATTATCTCTGTTTCTTTTAAACATATCACGCCGTTTCATTTTTGTCTGAGATTCCCAAATATTTGATAGATACATAATGTATATAATAAATATAATAATAGTTGCTCGTAATAAATATTGGTGTAGTGTAACTGCGTGTAAATCTTCATACCAACGCACTAAATGTAGAATTACGCTAAAATATTTTATAAGTTACGTTGTAATTGTAATGGAATTAAATTACATTGTAATCTTTAGTAACATATTTATGAGTTTATTTTCTTTTTTCAATGGACTAATCCGTTTAGTAGAAATCAATACGCAAATTTAACAGTATAAAGTTGCGACCACACCGCTGCTTAAAAAACGGTGACGCTACGGAATCGCAGTGACGCATCGTATCCACACCGTTTTAATCGTATGCTCCCCACACCGCCGCTTAAAATACGCTGACGGTACGGAATCGCAATGACGTGCCGTAAACGTCACGACTTTAACGCATGCTCTCCACATCGCTGCTCAAAATACGCAGACGCAACGTGACTCAGTGACGTGGCCCATACGAAATACTTTGACGCAGCTCAATTATCTGCGTATTTTAAGCAGCGGTGTGGAGGGCATGCGATAAAAACGGTACGGATACGATGCGTCACTGCGATTCCGTAACGTCGCCGTATTTTAAGCAGCGGTGTGGGGGGGCATGCGATTAAAACGGTGTGGATACGATGCGTCACTGCGATTCTGTAACGTAACCGTATTTTAAGCAGCGGTGTGGTCGCACCTTTACGGCATGTCGTTAACTTTGTATAACGGGGAAACTATAAGTAATAGGAATAAATCAAACGTTGGTAATATTGTACTTACATAGACTAATGATATATTTTTTTTTGGATTGACCCATTAATGAAGAATATCCCATAGGCGCACCGCACCACAAATTAGAGCGGAATTTAGCTATTCATAGACAAAAGCGGAAATTTGTCTATGGTAGGCTGAATTTTTGTATGGAGGCCATAGACAGCTAGTTTTAGTTTACGAATAGCTAAATTGCCGTCTTCATGGAAGACTGCCCTCGTGCACCCTGTGCCTAAAAAGGGCGATAGTTCGGACCCGTCGAATTACAGGCCTATCGCTATAACCTCTCTTCTCTCCAAGGTTATGGAGCGCATCTTCAATGCAAAGCTCCTGGGATACCTAGAAGAGCACGACCTGATCAGTGATCTCCAGTATGGCTTTCGTCACGGTCGATCAACTGGTGATCTTCTAGTGTATCTCACTCACCGCTGGGCTTCAGCCATTGAGAGTCAGGGAGAGGCATTGGCAGTCAGCCTTGATATAGCTAAGGCGTTTGATCGGGTCTGGCATCGAGGTCTTCTATCGAAGTTGCCAGCTTACGGCCTGCCCGAGGGATTGTGCAGATGGGTCGCCAGCTTTTTGTCCGGCAGAAGCATACGAGCTGTAGTCGACGGCAGTTGCTCCGAAAGCATGGACATAAACGCTGGTGTCCCGCAAGGCTCCGTGCTATCCCCAACGCTGTTTTTGCTGCATATCAATGATATGTTGTCTATCGGCAACATTCATTGTTATGCGGACGACAGTACTGGGGATGCCTGTTACACGGACCGTGCCAATATCCCTCGATCCGTTGTGGTAGAGAGTCATGAAAAACTTGTGTCCGATATCGAGAACACTCTTTCTGGAGTCTCGGTGTGGGGTCAGGACAACTTAGTCCGATTCAACCCAACAAAGACACAAGTTTGCGCGTTTACCGCTAAGAAAACCCTATTTACTGTGGCCCCTCAGTTCCAAGGCACAACCCTTACAATGTCAGGGAGTATTGGGATCCTCGGTGTCGACATTTCCAGCGACGTCCAATTCCGTAGTCACCTTGAAGGGAAGGCCAAGCTGGCATCCAAAAAGCTCGGTGTGCTCAATAGAGCGAGGAGATACTTCACTCCGGGGCAGAGACTGCTTCTATACAAGTCGCAAGTCAGACCCCACATGGAGTACTGCTGTCACCTTTGGGCGGGAGCACCTGGATACCAGCTTGGGCCCTTTGACTCGGTGCAAAGGCGCGCTGTGCAGATCGTCGACGATCTCAAACTCACGAGCGATATTGAACCATTGAGTCTAAGGAGAGACTTTGCCTCCTTATGTGTGTTCTATCGCTTGTACAGTCGCCATCAAATATATCGGAGCAGCCAAGGTACTCAAAAATATCTGAACATGCACTTTATTGCATTGACAATAGAGGCGTTGTTCAGATATTTGTGACCACCATGGCCGCTCAGATATATCTGATGGCGACTGTACAATGGGTTGTGCTCTGAAGAACTGTTTGATATGATGCCCACGGCAGCTTTTTATCACCGCACCGCTCGCCGCCGGCAGGGTGTTCATCCTCACACCCTGGAGCCTAATGGGTCGCGCACTGTACGGTTTAAGAGGAATTTCCTCCCACGAACGCTGCGACTGTGGAATGAACTCCCAGCCGAGGTTTTCCCAGCGGGCTACAGTATGAGGTTCTTCAAAAAAGGAGTGTATAGGTTCTTAAAGGGTAGGCAACGCGCATGTGAATCCTCTGGGGTTGCAAGCGTCCATAGGCTACGGTAACTGCTTACCATCAGGCGGGCCGTATGCTTGTTTGCCACCGTCGTGGTATTAAAAAAAAAAAAAAATCCGCTCTAATGTGTGGTGCCCCTTAAAAACTATAACAGTTTATGGCCGGCCATGAATTCCGTCATAGGGACACCATATTCATATTCATATTCAATTATTTCGTAAATGCACAGATACAATACACACTACGGATACACTAATAATACGGATAGCATAAGTAGATAATATTCAATACTGTGCGGAAAATTGTCTATGGTTTGTGGAAATTGTGGTTTGTGGAAACCGCGGATCTTCCGCATCATTTTCAAAATCCGCATCCGCCTGCGCATCAAATCGATGCAGAGCTCATGCGGATGCAGATGTGGAACAAGTCGGTACAGGAACGTCTCTGCGACGGCGCACGTGCTAGGTAAAGTAACGTAGGTAATTTCACCATTACCCAATCAGAATATTGTTACATAACAAGGGTTGCTACTTATATATCCGGAAACAAAAAAACAAACAAACGTACACGGCTGAAAATGGTTTTATTGTTTTTCAAAGTATTCCCCTTGATGATCTATGCACTTTTGCATTCGCGTGAACCAATTTTTAAAGCACTTCTGCCACTCCGCCTGAGGTACCTCCATAACGTGTTGTTTGAATGCGTCGACAGCATCTTCAGCGGTCGAAAATCGTTGACCGCGTAATTTATTCTTTATATTTGGAAATAAATAAAAATCGTTGGGTGCCAAGTCAGGGCTGTACGGCGGATGACCCGTTAATTCCACATTTTGACCCTCCAAAAATAGAGTTGTTTCGCGTGACGTATGACAGCTGGCATTGTCATGATGAAGAATGATTCTTCGTCGCTGGTTAGTTTTACGAATTTGTTCAAATACTTCCGGTAAGCAAATGGTCGTGTACCACTCTGAATTAACCGTTCTACGGTTTTCTAGTGGCACTGTAGCTACATGGCCATTAATACCGAAGAAGCAGGCCACCATTTGTTTCAATGTACTTTTTGCACGAGTAACTTTCGTAGGGTTCGGCTCATTTTGAAACACCCATACCGTTGATTGTTGCTTCGTTTCGGGATCGTATGCATAGATCCAGGATTCGTCACCTGTATAGATGTTATAAACGGCTTTTGAGTCACCACGGTTATATTTTTTTAACATTTTATTGCACCATTCGACGCGAGCATCTTTTTGCTCTTTTGTTAAGTTGTGGGGTATCCAACGCGAACAAATTTTTTTTACAGCCAAATAATTATGTAATATGCTATTAATGCTGGTCATAGAAATACCCAGAGTCGCCTCTATCTCGCGGTATGTAACATGTCGGTCGTCCATTATAAGTTTTCGCACAGCCTCGATATTTTGTTGTACAACGACCGATTTCGGGCGACCTGCCTTAACTTCGTCCGTAAGCATACTACGTCCACGATTGAACTCACTAAACCAGTGATACACAGTAGTTTTAGATGGGGCTTCATCACCAAAAGTTGAAGTTAGTTGATCTATGCACTGTTGTTGCGTTAAACCACGCCGAAAATCATAATAAATCATAGCACGAATATTTTCACGAGTTAGTTCCATTCTTGCTGCGAGATGACATTTAAAACCCGTCAAAAACAAAACACGAGCGTTAATAAGAAAGAAAAAATATACCGGCCAGTACTTAAAAAAGTTCAAATTTTACCATGGAGGTCAAATATGCTATTTAAGAAGATTGTAATCCCGGTTTCCGGATATATAAATAGCAGCCCTTGTATTCGTGATTCTTCGATCGAGCTCTATGTCTTTGACGGATAGCGACAAGAAATGACGAGTTTGTTTTGTTTTGATTTTAGTGTTGAAATGCTATTGTAGGGCAAAGGGCTTTGTATCATGTGACTAGTACAAAACTTTAATATTTGTTTTTTTTGTGTACTTATCTTACACCCGCATCCGTATTCCAGGGATGTGAGCCTTTTAATATCCGCATCCGCGGATTTCAAAAAATCAGTATCCGTAATATCCCTGATACAGAGCTCCTTCTTTGACGTTATGAATCATGTTATCCCTTCTTAACGCATGACAAGTTATATTTCTCACTTAGGGAAACGTATCGGATACTAAATGTCAAACTCAATTTTTTTGACAGAGATGCACACTTGCACACCCTTGGTATGGTGTCGTTTAGATATATATACAATGATTTGTTTTTTAATGGCACGGCATTTAATTTGCATTCTTATTATAATGTCTAGAGTATAATTACTAATAATAGAGGTAATCCTCTATTAAATAATTTTCCCTATTTTAAAAGTTTGAGAACCGCATCGTTACCTGATGACGTCAGTGTGGTCACTGACGTCACGAGGTGTCAAAAATTTAACTGACCTGTATAATTAGGCTATGCCCAGATGAGTAAGCGAACGTAACGTAACCATGGCAACAAAGCTCAAGGATTGTTTGTCTGACGTTACAAACAGTAACACAAGTACAAAAAAATACTATTATACTTAATGTCAATGCACAACGTTGTCAATTTTCTAGACGATTTTCTTATATCCATACAATTTGAATGACATTCTTATCACATTTGCATCATACGAGTATCATATTCATAAGTCAGAAGAAACATTATAAATGTATTTTGTCTTCTGTTCTGTTCAGTAAAACTCGCTTAAGACGATTTTGAAGGGACCAAGCCAAAAACGCGTCTTAAGCGTGAAAGCGTATTTATTATGCGGGACTGTTCTACAGGACCTCAAGTTGCAGGAACTGGTATAAAATGTTGTACAATACAACACAAGTACCACATGATCGTACTGTTCCTACTGGACTTCTTAGTCAGCTCTTGATGGCCCCGTCAGATATGACACAATAATGAGAGCAAAAAAACCCGTCTGGTTAGATAGCTATACTTTCCTTATTGCTAGATCCGGGCATCTGGCTACTTTTAATGGGTGGAGGTCAGAGTGTTAGACTAGAAAAAATGTTGAATTGGTAAATAGTAATACCAAAATAGGTAAGAATTGCCGATATTGTTTCAGCTATAAAGGACAGGGCCTATGTTTTAACATTGAAACAAAAAACATTGCGTATTATTACGGAAACAAAAACAGTAGGCGACAATAGTAGATTGTGTAACAAGGGAGCAAAATGAAATATTTACGGCGAGGGCGTGTATTGATTCCCAAACGAAGCGATGGAGTCTATAATAGAATCCAGAGCGTAGCGAGGGATTCTAAAGTAGACTCCTGAGCGTAGTGAGGGATTCAAGTGTAAGGCTGCGACTCCATTAAGGCGGAGCGGAGCGGAGATGTGCGGAATCGACCAATCATATTACTTGAAATCCACAGCTAGCCTCCGCTTGACGTTTTTCAAGCAATATGATTGGTCGATTCCGCACATCTCCGCTCCGCTCCGCCTTAATGGAGTCGCAGCCTTAACGCCCAAGTTGAAAATACTTTTGCTCCTATGTGACACATACTGCTTTTCACGCCACCTTAGGGGAAAATATTTTTTTTATTGGTTAAATCATATTTATTTTAACTTTGTATGTACTCAGTGTACTTCTTGATTATAATGAATCTATTAATTTAATAAGAATTTTGATTGTAATGATGGACTGGCTGAAGAAAAGGCCCGTATACGAATAGGTGGTGTGACTGGTGTGAAAACTATAAATTACATTATACGACGTTTGGCACTGCTTTCCCCGAACACAAACTTTTGGCAATGATATAATCTAATTATTTATATAATTTCTCATTATTGTTTCGTATCTGATGTGGCTAGCTCTCCGTCTACACTGTATTAATTTCCGTCTACACTGTATTAATTTTGAAATAAAACGGAAGTATCGCGTATTTTTAAAGTTTATCTCAATGTTTTGACCCCTTTGAAGCGCTCGTGGTAACATGAATATATTTATAATATTTCTGTCCCGTAAAAACTAAAAACACGCGATATATGTGTTGTCAGCCACCAAAGGAAGTGTCTAAGTTAATTTTGGACATTGCGTCTAATCGTCTGCCATAGACGTTACAGGCCAATGATGATTGTAAAAATAACATTAATTATTTATTATTTTAGGTGAAGCCGAGGAGGCGGCAAGACGGTAAGTAACTAAGTGACAAAATCGTATTTACCTACTCCGTTAAAAGAAAGAAGACACACCGAAAGATATATATATATATATATATATATATACCCACAACACAAGCCTTAATGAGCTTACTGTGGGGCTAGGTCGATTTGTGTAAGATTGGCCAATAATATTTATTCATTTTATTCATTTATATATATTATACCACGACGGTGGCAAACAAGCATACGGCCCGCCTGATGGTAAGCAGTTACCGTAGCCTATGGACGCCAGCACACCCCAGAGGATTCACATGCGCGTTGCCTACCCCTTAGGAACCTATACACTCCTTTTTTGAAGAACCTCATACTGTATCCCACTGGGAAAGCCTCGGCAGGGAGTTCATTCCACAGCCTTTATAGCGCAATCATTGGAGCATTTGCCTTACAAAAGGTGGAGTAGAAAATGTTTTAATGGTTATTGGTAGGCTATAGGGTGGTTATTAAAATACTAGATTTGAGATCTTGAGGGGGGGGAGCGATGGCCACCATGTTGGTTTAAACGTGCCATAAGTCCGTTTTTGAACCTTGGCGCTTAAACGGTTATCAGTATGCCTAAAATGTCTATGGAACGTATGAAGAAGATAAAATTGTCTACAATATTTCCATACGCAATACATCTGTAAGTCTTACAAATATAATGATACAGGGGGTAAAAATGTGTATATTTTCTTATATCATAAGAATTTTATTTATTAGCTTCAAAGTTTTGTGCTTCGAGATAAGGAAATGAAGTCTCTACTACAGTTTTGTCATTTTCTAATGATTCTTTTAAAAGATATTCAAAAGTTGAATTCACCCCTAGAGCGCTTATAGAGGGGGTGAAAGTAGTAAGTCTCACACACAAAATCAATGTTCTATTACTCATGATAAAATACTACTAGGCGTTGTCAGGTATAGCTATTGATCAATTCGGGTATAATTAATTTAGATTTGACAAAAAACGTATATGCTTTCATACAAAACCATTTTTTTTTAACTATTTGATTGTAAAAGCGTGGGGCGCTGGAACAGGAAAGTTAGTATAAGTATTTGTCAACAAGAAAGTATTTCCTGTTCCAGCGCCCCACGCTTTTATAATCAAATATTATAATAATTTTTTGTTTTTACGTGCATTTATAAAGGCGTGTTTTTCTAGTTTTTAGGGTTCCGTAGTCAACTAGGAACCCTTATAGTTTCGCCATGTCTGCCCGTCCGTCCGTCCGTCCGCGGATAATCTCAGTGATCGTTAGCACTAGAAAGCTGAAATTTGGTACTTATATGTATATCAATCACGCCAACAAAGTGGTAAAATAAAAAGTGGAAAAAAATGTTTTATTAGGGTACCTCCCCTATACGTAAAGTGGGGAGTGATTTTTTTTTTCATTTCAACCCTAACGTGTGATATATTGTTGGATAGGTATTTAAAAATGAATAGGGGTTTACTAAAATCATTTTTTGATAATGTAAATATTTTCGGAAATAATCGCTCCAGAAGTAAAAAAAATTGTGTCCCCCCCCTCTAACTTTTGAACCATAAGTTTTAAAAATATGAAAAATTCTCAAAAGAACTTTATAAAAACTTCCTAGGAAAATTATTTTGAACTTGATAGGTTAAATAGTTTTTGAAAAAAAATTACAAAATAATTTCTGAACTAAGTTTGTAATTTAACCGTATAAGCAGGTGTTGTACCTGTAATTTCTACAAAATCACAATGAAATGACGTGCTTTCAAATAAAGTAAAAACGGTGAAAATCGGTTCACGCAATAAAGAATTATCCCATAAAAATCATCTTCCATACTTTATGCTCGCGCGCAATAGTTTACTTAATTTGCCGATAGATGTCGCTGTACGTGGAACGCTCATATCATATCCTACATGGCGGTGTTATTTTAACTCTTAAGTGGGGACACTTACTGTGACGGACGGGAAACTACGGAACCCTACACTGAGCGTGGCCCGACACGCTCTTGGCCGGTTTTTTTTTTATGAACTCTATCATCATAAAATAAAATATTAAGTACTACAATATAGGCGTCCTCAGTCCATTACTTTGTTTCGCAGGGCTGCGGGTCTTGATGCCGACGAGGCGGCAAAATGGCGGTAAGTAATAAACCGTGTATTGAACTTTTACTATTTTATGAACGCTATCTCAAAATCTGATATTAGTAGATTATACAAGAAAAGCATAAAACGTACCATACCCTACCTACTTTTCATTTAACTTGCGAGGAAATTATTTGTCGTTAATAAGTAAACAATTTTAAGTTATTATACAAATATTTATTACAATGAAAAAAATATGGTTCCCGCTAATTAACTTTTATTTACTTTTTTTCTCAGTGGGTATGTGATACTTGACTACTTGGGTCGGTATATACTGCTCAGTTATGTTTTAATTTTAATTTTATTGTTATACCTAGTTTGAATATTTTGATTTTTTTATAAAATAAAATAAAAACAAAATAATGTATGAGTCAAGATAAAAATTATAAGTTTATATCATGAAGTTTTAATATGTACTTTGGCTGTTGGTATCCACGCCTTAGTCTTAGATTACTAACGAAAAAAATTAAATACCGGGCGTCCCACGACTTAGTAGTACTGGAGTACTTTAAATACTGTAGGTAGATAGGAATTTTTTCTGAAAGAAGTCAAAGAAGTCTTCATTTTTATTTTTAAAACAATACGATCTGCATTTAAAGAATTTCAAATTATCGCCTGTCTGAACCTGGAATCGGACCCCCTAAATATGGTAGGCACTGATAAGATTTTATTAAATGCGAAAATACCTGGGGTTCCGTACCCAAAGGGTAAAAACGGGACACTATTACTAAGACCACGCTGTCCGTGCATCTGTCTGTCCGTCTGTCACCAGGCTGTATCTCATGAACCGTGATAGACAGTTGAAATTTTCACAGATGATGTATTTCTGTTGCCGCTATAACAACAAAAACAAAAAAAAAACAGAATAAAATAAATATTTAAGGGGGCTCCCATAGACATGATTTCAGACAGACGATTATTGAAAATTCTTTGAATGCAGTTGGTATTGTTTTAAAAATATAAATGAAGTCTTCTTTCAGTAAAATGTCCTATCTACAGTATTTAAAGTACTTCCCCTCCATGTGGCAAAGTCGTGGTACGCCCTGTAGAGTTTATTCTATGAAGTTAAAGTTGGACCGATTGCCTTGGTTTTCGACGGAGATTTTACTTTATGCACTAGAGCATAAAACGCGACTTTAGGTCGCCTAAGCATGAGATAAAGACCAACTTTTAGAGCATGAGATGTGAAAAAATTGTTACAGATCCATTAGCCTATTCTCACACTTATACAAAGCATTTATCAAGATTATAATCTTCTCTATAGAGAGTCGTTTTGCTGGGAAATTGGAAGGGAAGGGAAAGAGGGAAGACTTTACCCAGTAGTGGAACACTCTTGGCTCCTATAGATATATATAAATAAATCATAAAATAATTATTAAATACCACAATAGTCGTCCTCAGTCACATATTTTGTGTGTTTTGGCAGGGCTCTGGGTATTGATCCCGCCGAGGCGGCAAAATGGCGGTAAGAAATAAATTATATTTTTTATGAGAAAACTTATTTCACAATTTAAAAAATACTGTCTTGCACAGCAAAAAAAATCTAAATACACATTAAAATAGGTCACGATTATTTTTCTGTGTCTTAAAACTTCCCAATTCCCAAATTCCCATCAAAAACATGAATGTGAAATGAGAGCCAAGTTCAATGCCTTGGTTGTTGACTTCAACGACAAAGGAAGTGAGATCTAAATGGGTGCCAAGTTCAATGGTCAGTCCTGAAATTTATTTATAACAACATAAAAAAATTATAACAATTCAAAATATCATTTCTTCTTAAAACTTAGGATAATGTATTGAAGCTTCTGGTTTGACTCGTCCAGTTCTCATATTATTAAGTACCTACTAAAACAGTCATGGAAGAGCCCTTTGTTCGATGGTTAGTTTCTACCAACAAGCCAAATATTCGGAAGAATAAAATAAGAACATACTGCTTTAGAACAAGCGAAGGCTATAATATTATTATTAAGTATTATGAATTTAATACTTTTTATTTTATAAACGCTATCATAAAATAAATTACTAAGTACAATATAGTCGTCCTCAGTCCCTTATTCTATTGATGAGAATATGTTTCGCAGGGCTGCTGGTTTTGATCCTGAGGAGGCGGCAAGACGGCGGTAAGTAATAAATAGTATATTTAATTTTGTATAATCTAGATATGACTTTTACAGTTTTTAATTTATGAACGCTATCATAAAATAAATTATGAATAGCGATGAAAATGGCGAAAGATTCATATTATTTATTTCGAAACTTTGTATCTTTCCTATAAATTACATGTAACTTTCGAAAAAACAAAACTGACGTTTGTCTGACAAATACAATCATACACGTATAATACCTGTTTTACACTGTGTATTTTACATGTCTATTTAATAATTAATTGACTAAATAATAACCCCATGGTCTCGTGATAAGGTAAGACATACAAATAATAATAATATTTTTGTGTTTTACTTTTATAAACATTGTAAAAAGCCTCGCCTAATTCAAAAAATAAAATAAAATAATAATAATATTAATCTTTTTATAATGCTTTTATTGTTTTTATATATTTTAGATGTAATTTTATATTTTACTTTTATAAAAATATTGTACAAAGCCTAGCCTAAGAAGGAAAATAAATAAAGAGATAATATTAATATTAAGAGACTCGCTAGGGGGTTTGATCACCGTTGCCGGCGGCACTCTAGGTTAGGTTTTTTTTTATAATATGTTTATATGTATATCGTATTGTTTTTGTATCGGCTTTTTGTTTTTTACTTTTATAACCATACTGTCTGAGCGGAATGAAAAGTCACCTGTTTCTATGAGAGCCAATACATTCTGAGTCTCTATCCATACTAATATTATAAATGGGAAAGTGTATGTGTGTGTTTGTTTGTTTGTTTGTCCGTCTTTCACGGCAAAACGGGGCGACGAATTGACGTGATTTTTGAAGTGGAGATAGTTGAAGGGCTGGAGAGTGACATAGGCTACTTTTTGTCTCTTTCTAACTCCCCACTTCCCTAAAATGGGGGGTGGAAGTTTGTATGGTTTGTTACCGCGAATTTAACGCGAGCGATGCCGCGGGCAAAAGCTAGTTCATAATAATAATATAAGAATGCGAAAAATACAATGTACGGTCGAGGAAATTGATTCTTTAGCAGTATGCACAACCAAAATTCCTTGGACCGCAAACTGCTAAAGAATCAATTTCCTCGACCGTACGAGTATTATACACGTAAAAAACTTAAACTTGTGAAAGATTCAATCGAAGATCCGCAAGAAAACATACTGTATTTTATTGAAAAATACTGGGGCCTTTGAAAGATACATGTATCTTTTATGTAATTTTCATAGCTAATTATGAAGTACAGTCGACGTCAAATGTATGTTTACACTTTTGCACCTTACTTGTAATAAGGGCCATAAGTGTAAATATATGTATGACGTTGACTGTACCACAATATAGTCATCCTCAATCCCTTACTTTATTTATAAGTACCTTTTGTTTTGCAGGGCGGCGGGTCTTAATCCCGAGGAGGCGGCAAAACGGCGGTTAGTAATAAATCGTATATGTATTTAATTATTTATAGTTTGGTTACGAATTTAGCGCATTTTATTTTGTACATACAATCATAAAATAAATTTTAATGTACCACAACATAGTCTTCCTTATGAGGAAACAGAAAAACTCCAATACCGAGCTAAAGCTAATACATAGTACATCAGTTAATACCTATAGTTAATAATCATGATAACTCTAAATAAAAACATATACACATATACACATACACACATACGCGCACATGCACACACACACACACACACACACACACACACACACACACACACACACACACACACACACACACACACACACACACACACAATACTATCTAGAATCTTATTTACTACTCCATTATTGAGCATGGTCCGAACTACTCTTGGCCGGTTTTTATTTTATGAACTCTATCATCATAAAATAAAATATTAAGTACTGCAATATAGGCGTCCTCAGTCCATTACTTTGTTTCGCAGGGCTGCGGGTCTTGATGAAGACGAGGCGGCAAAATGGCGGTAAGTAATAAATCGTATATTAAAATTTTTATAATAGGATTAAGAATTTAACTTTTATTATTTTATGAACGCTCGCTATCATGAAATATGATATTAGTAGATTATACAAGAAAAGCATAAAACGTACTATTTTAGGCGAGATGTAATTATAGACTACTTTTCACTTAACTTGCGAGGAAATTATTTATCGTTAATAGTAAAACAATTTTAAGTTATTACACAAATATTTATAACATTGAAAAAAAGATGGTTCCCACCAATTAACTTTTTTATCTTTTTTTCTCAGTAGGCTTGTGATACTTTAATCGGTACATACTGCTCAGTTATGTTTTTATGCCTTGGTTTTCGACGCAGATTTTACTTTATGCACTAGAGCATAAAACGCGACTTTAGGTCGCCTAAGCATGAGACAAAGACCAACTTTTAGAGCATGAGATGTGAAAAAATTGTTACAGATCCATTAGCCTATTCTCACACTTATACAAAGCATTTATCAAGATTATAATCTTCTCTATAGAGAGTCGTTTTGCTGGGAAATTGGAAGGGAAGGGAAAGAGGGAAGACTTTACCCAGCAGTGGAACACTCTTGGCTCCTATAGATATATATAAATAAATCATAAAATAATTATTAAATACCACAATAGTCGTCCTCAGTCACATATTTTGTGTGTTTTGGCAGGGCTCTGGGTATTGATCCCGCCGAGGCGGCAAAATGGCGGTAAGAAATAAATTATATTTTTTATGAGAAAACTTATTTCACAATTTAAAAAATACTGTCTTGCACAGCAAAAAAATCTGAATACACATTAAAATAGGTCACGATTACTTTCCTGTGTCTTAAATCTTCCCAATTCCCAAATTCCCATCAAAAACATGAATGTGAAATGAGAGCCAAGTTCAATGCCTTGGTTGTTGACTTCAACGACAAAGGAAGTGAGATCTAAATGGGTGCCAAGTTCAATGGTCAGTCCTGAAATTTATTTATAACAACATAAAAAAATTATAACAATTCAAAATATCATTTCTTCTTAAAACTTAGGATAATGTATTGAAGCTTCTGGTTTGACTCGTCCAGTTCTCATATTATTAAGTACCTACTAAAACAGTCATGGAAGAGCCCTTTGTTCGATGGTTAGTTTCTACCAACAAGCCAAATATTCGGAAGAATAAAATAAGAACATACTGCTTTAGAACAAGCGAAGGCTATAATATCATTCGTATATAACAACTAGCCAAACCTTAGGCTTCAATATATTATCTTAAGTTTGAAGAAGAAATTATTTTAGATTATTATAATTTTTTTATGTTGCTATATATAAATTACATGACTGACCATTGAACTTGGCACCCATTTAGATCTCACTTCTTTTGTCGCTGAAGTCAAAAACCAAGGCATTGAACTTGGCTCTCATTTCACATTCGTAGGATATCATTACTTTTTATACAGAAATTATTAGAAGGTTCTTATTCGTAATAAAATTAATACCAAATGATTTTTGTTAATCTACTGTATTTTTCTACGTTTACGGGGTATAATTATCTTTTTCGTGTTCTCTTCTATATTTTCTTGTGCCTTTGTGATATTCGAGTGAATTGATGTGCGCTAAATATTGAAATAATAATTAATACTAATTCCCAGTTAATAACGTAATAAATACGAAAGTCGACTATACTCTTAGTTATAAGTAGTTATAATAAAATAAGTACTTAAACAGATATAATTGGACAAAAAAGTTAAGGGTGGTATTCTACTCGTTATATATTCACGTGAAGATCTTAAAATCCACATAAAGGACAAGCTGTCATCAATTTTGTTGCTCATTCTTACATTACTGGCTCTACAAGTAAGTGTTCCCAATATAATCAATTAATTGAAAATTTGTAATAAAATTATAAAAAATTACCAGTTTCTGATTTATTTCTTTGTACATACCGAACTACTTATCTGGATGTCAAATTTGAACTTTCTAGGTCATCTGAAACAGGGTTAAAGTTTTGGTCTATAGGTCAATACGTTATAAAAATGTCGATTTTTAAACGTTAATATCTAAATAACCATTTGAGGTGTGTTTATAAAATTTGGAGAACATATGTATCTCACAAGTTTCAATATTTTTTTGCCAAATTTGACATGATTATGTGAAATCGTTTTTGAGTTATGAGACTTATGAGGGGGTCAAAAGTGGCTCCAAATGGTTCATGTAATATTTGTAATAACACACGGTGCTGCTCGCCAGTTCTGTTATACTTGAACTTGGCTTTGACACGCTGCCGCGTGTCTAGATACTAGCCAATTTTGATTTTTAAATTATGAATTTAATACTTTTTATTTTATAAACGCTATCATAAAATAAATTACTAAGTACAATATAGTCGTCCTCAGTCCCTTATTCTATTGATGAAAATATGTTTCGCAGGGCTGCTGGTTTTGATCCTGAGGAGGCGGCAAGACGGCGGTAAGTAATAAATAGTATATTTAATTTTGTATAATCTAGATATGACTTTTACAGTTTTTAATTTATGAACGCTATCATAAAATAAATTATGAATAGCGATGAAAATGGCGAAAGATTCATATTATTTCTTTCGAAACTTTGTATCTTTCCTATAAATTACATGTAACTTTCGAAAAAACAAAACTGACGTTTGTCTGACAAAAACAATCATACACGTATAATACCTGTTTTGCACTGTGTATTTTACATGTTTATTTAATAATTAATTGACTAAATAATAACCCCATGGTCTGATCAACAACTCTCCTTTTGATTGGTCCAACTAACTAAGATTGATTCTGATTGGTTCCCATTTTTCCCGCGTATTTTACCGAGCTATTCTATATTCTATCGTGAACCATAGATTAAAGACAAATCTAAAACAAACTTAAAACAAACAACATTTAAAAAAAAACTAAAATAATGTTAATTTTATTATTTTACGTTTCATTAAAAAAAGTAAATAATCATTCATTTTGTTTATAAAATAGGCTCAGATCAGTCCATAGAGTAACTGAACGATTCTGGCAACGACTAAATTAAAAAGGTCACCTATCAAGGAACATAATTTTGTAAGCTACCCTCATTTCATTTTCGTACTGTAGCAAATTGATTTTATTTCGAAGTCAAAGACAAGGTATAGTTCAAAACAATTTACTGCTTACAGCGTAGCTGGACGTTTTCAGATGTCGGTCTGTTACAAATGGTCAGTCCTGAAATTTATTCATAACAACATAAAAAAAATTATAACAAATATCATTTCTTCTTAAAACTTAGGATAATGTATTGAAGCCTAAGGTTTTATTCGTCCAGTTCTATATTATTAAGTACCTACTAAAACAGTCCTATGTTCGATGGTTAGTTTCTATCAACAAGCCAAATTTTCGGAAGAATAAAATAAGAACTTATTGCTTTAGAAATAACGAAGGCTTTATATCCTATAGAATTCGTATTTATTATTATAATTCGTATATAACAACTAGCCAAGTCAAACCTTAGGCTTCAATATATTATCCTAAGTTTGAAAAAGAAATTATATCTTGAGTTGTTATAATTTTTTTATGTTGTTATAAATAAATTAGAGGACTGACCATTGAACTGACACCCATTTAGATCTCACTTCTTTTGTCGTTGAAGTCAACAACCAAGGCATTGAACTTGGCTCTCATTTCACATTCGTGGGATATCATTACTTTTTATGCAGAAATTATTAGTAGGTTCTTATTCGTAATAAAATGAATATCAAATGATTCTTATTAATCTACTGTATTTTCCTACATTTTGTTGCTCATTCTTACATTACTGGCTCTACAAGTAAGTGTTCCTAATAGAATCAATTAATTGAAAATTTGTAAGAAAATTATAAAAAATTACCAGTTTCTGATTTATTTATTTGTATTTACCCACCTACCTATCTGGATGTCAAATTTGAACTTTCTAGGTCATTTGGAACAGGGTTAAAGTTTTAGTCTATAGGTCTGCGAATTTAATTTTTGGTCAATACGTTATAAAAATGTCGATTTTTAGACGTTAATATCTAAAGAACCGTTTGACATGTGTTTATAAAATTTGGAGAACTACATCTCACAAGTTCCAATATTTTTTTGCCAAATTTGACATGTTTATGTGAAATCGTTTTTGAGTGCTCGGTGCTGCTCGCCAGTTCTGTTATACTTGAACTTGGCTTGACACGCTGCCGACAATTTTGATTTTCAAATTATGAATTTAATACTTTTTATGTTTTCAATGTTTGTATTCAATCAAATACAAACATTGAAAACATTGAAAAAATAATCAACCCAGTTGGACTTGAACCAACATCGATACGCCTTACCGGGGCTCGATATCGCTTTACCAATTAAGCTATGGGTTCAGTTACCGAGCTGACGAAATTCTCAATGCCTTCAATCATCTTTTTGCATTTATTTTTACATCGACTTTATAGCAGCCGTAAGCGACATCTAGGTGCCAACCACTAGAGTAAGATACCCTTCCCACCGACCCTTTTACAAGTGTCACAACGGAAATAACAGATGGCGCCTGCTATCAACTCATAATTATTTTACATTTTTTAAAGTGGGTATTCCACTCATACATCAGTATGTTATTCAATCAAATACAAACATTGAAAACATTTAAAAAATAATCAACCCAGTTGGACTTGAACCAACATCGATACGCCTTACCGGGACTCGATATCGCTTTACCAATTAAGCTATGGGTTCAGTTACCGAGCTGACGAAATTCTCAATGCCTTCAATCATCTTTTTGCATTTATTTTTACATCGACTTTATAGCAGCCGTAAGCGACATCTAGGTGCCAACCACTAGAGTTAGATACCCTTCCCGCCGACCCTTTTACAAGTGTCACAACGGAAATAACAGATGGCGCCTGCTATCAACTCATAATTATTTTACATTTTTTAAAGTGGGTATTCCACTCATACATCAGTATGTTATTCAATCAAATACAAACATTGAAAACATTTAAAAAATAATCAACCCAGTTGGACTTGAACCAACATCGATACGCCTTACCGGGGCTCGATATCGCTTTACCAATTAAGCTATGGGTTCAGTTACCGAGCTGACGAAATTCTCAATGCCTTCAATCATCTTTTTGCATTTATTTTTACATCGACTTTATAGCAGCCGTAAGCGACATCTAGGTGCCAACCACTAGAGTTAGATACCCTTCCCGCCGACCCTTTTACAAGTGTCACAACGGAAATAACAGATGGCGCCTGCTATCAACTCATAATTATTTTACATTTTTTAAAGTGGGTATTCCACTCATACATCAGTATGTTATTCAATCAAATACAAACATTGAAAACATTTAAAAAATAATCAACCCAGTTGGACTTGAACCAACATCGATACGCCTTACCGGGGCTCGATATCGCTTTACCAATTAAGCTATGGGTTCAGTTACCGAGCTGACGAAATTCTCAATGCCTTCAATCATCTTTTTGCATTTATTTTTACATCGACTTTATAGCAGCCGTAAGCGACATCTAGGTGCCAACCACTAGAGTTAGATACCCTTCCCGCCGACCCTTTTACAAGTGTCACAACGGAAATAACAGATGGCGCCTGCTATCAACTCATAATTATTTTACATTTTTTAAAGTGGGTATTCCACTCATACATCAGTATGTTATTCAATCAAATACAAACATTGAAAACATTGAAAAAATAATCAACCCAGTTGGACTTGAACCAACATCGATACGCCTTACCGGGGCTCGATATCGCTTTACCAATTAAGCTATGGGTTCAGTTACCGAGCTGACGAAATTCTCAATGCCTTCAATCATCTTTTTGCATTTATTTTTACATCGACTTTATAGCAGCCGTAAGCGACATCTAGGTGCCAACCACTAGAGTTAGATACCCTTCCCGCCGACCCTTTTACAAGTGTCACAACGGAAATAACAGATGGCGCCTGCTATCAACTCATAATTATTTTACATTTTTTAAAGTGGGTATTCCACTCATACATCAGTATGTTATTCAATCAAATACAAACATTGAAAACATTTAAAAAATAATCAACCCAGTTGGACTTGAACCAACATCGATACGCCTTACCGGGGCTCGATATCGCTTTACCAATTAAGCTATGGGTTCAGTTACCGAGCTGACGAAATTCTCAATGCCTTCAATCATCTTTTTGCATTTATTTTTACATCGACTTTATAGCAGCCGTAAGCGACATCTAGGTGCCAACCACTAGAGTTAGATACCCTTCCCGCCGACCCTTTTACAAGTGTCACAACGGAAATAACAGATGGCGCCTGCTATCAACTCATAATTATTTTACATTTTTTAAAGTGGGTATTCCACTCATACATCAGTATGTTATTCAATCAAATACAAACATTGAAAACATTTAAAAAATAATCAACCCAGTTGGACTTGAACCAACATCGATACGCCTTACCGGGGCTCGATATCGCTTTACCAATTAAGCTATGGGTTCAGTTACCGAGCTGACGAAATTCTCAATGCCTTCAATCATCTTTTTGCATTTATTTTTACATCGACTTTATAGCAGCCGTAAGCGACATCTAGGTGCCAACCACTAGAGTTAGATACCCTTCCCGCCGACCCTTTTACAAGTGTCACAACGGAAATAACAGATGGCGCCTGCTATCAACTCATAATTATTTTACATTTTTTAAAGTGGGTATTCCACTCATACATCAGTATGTTATTCAATCAAATACAAACATTGAAAACATTGAAAAAATAATCAACCCAGTTGGACTTGAACCAACATCGATACGCCTTACCGGGGCTCGATATCGCTTTACCAATTAAGCTATGGGTTCAGTTACCGAGCTGACGAAATTCTCAATGCCTTCAATCATCTTTTTGCATTTATTTTTACATCGACTTTATAGCAGCCGTAAGCGACATCTAGGTGCCAACCACTAGAGTTAATTTCAATGTTTTCAATGTTTGTATTTGATTGAATAACATACTGATGTATGAGTGGAATACCCACTTTAAAAAATGTAAAATAATTATGAGATGATAGCAGGCGCCATCTGTTATTTCCGTTGTGACACTTGTAAAAGGGTCGGCGGGACGGGTATCTAACTCTAGTGGTTGGCACCTAGATGTCGCTTACGGCTGCTATAAAGTCGATGTAAAAATAAATGCAAAAAGATGATTGAAGGCATTGAGAATTTCGTCAGCTCGGTAACTGAACCCATAGCTTAATTGGTAAAGCGATATCGATCCCCGGTAAGGCGTATCGATGTTGGTTCAAGTCCAACTGGGTTGATTATTTTTTCAATGTTTTCAATGTTTGTATTTGATTGAATAACATACTGATGTATGAGTGGAATACCCACTTTAAAAAATGTAAAATAATTATGAGTTGATAGCAGGCGCCATCTGTTATTTCCGTTGTGACACTTGTAAAAGGGTCGGCGGGAAGGGTATCTAACTCTAGTGGTTGGCACCTAGATGTCGCTTACGGCTGCTATAAAGTCGATGTAAAAATAAATGCAAAAAGATGATTGAAGGCATTGAGAATTTCGTCAGCTCGGTAACTGATCCCATAGCTTAATTGGTAAAGCGATATCGAGCCCCGGTAAGGCGTATCGATGTTGGTTCAAGTCCAACTGGGTTGATTATTTTTTCAATGTTTTCAATGTTTGTATTTGATTGAATAACATACTGATGTATGAGTGGAATACCCACTTTAAAAAATGTAAAATAATTATGAGTTGATAGCAGGCGCCATCTGTTATTTCCGTTGTGACACTTGTAAAAGGGTCGGCGGGAAGGGTATCTAACTCTAGTGGTTGGCACCTAGATGTCGCTTACGGTTGCTATAAAGTCGATGTAAAAATAAATGCAAAAAGATGATTGAAGGCATTGAGAATTTCGTCAGCTCGGTAACTGAACCCATAGCTTAATTGGTAAAGCGATATCGAGCCCCGGTAAGGCGTATCGATGTTGGTTCAAGTCCAACTGGGTTGATTATTTTTTCAATGTTTTCAATGTTTGTATTTGATTGAATAACATACTGATGTATGAGTGGAATACCCACTTTAAAAAATGTAAAATAATTATGAGTTGATAGCAGGCACCATCTGTTATTTCCGTTGTGACACTTGTAAAAGGGTCGGCGGGAAGGGTATCTAAATCTAGTGGTTGGCACCTAGATGTCGCTTACGGCTGCTATAAAGTCGATGTAAAAATAAATGCAAAAAGATGTTTGAAGGCATTGAGAATTTCGTCAGCTCGGTAACTGAACCCATAGCTTAATTGGTAAAGCGATATCGAGCCCCGGTAAGGCGTATCGATGTTGGTTCAAGTCCAACTGGGTTGATTATTTTTTCAATGTTTTCAATGTTTGTATTTGATTGAATAACATACTGATGTATGAGTGGAATACCCACTTTAAAAAATGTAAAATAATTATTAATACTTTTTATTTTATAAACGCTATCATAATATAAATTACTAAGTACATTATAGTAGTCCTCAGTCCCTTATTCTATTGAAAGTATGTTTCGCAGGGCTGCTGGTTTTGATCCTGAGGAGGCGGCAAGACAGCGGTAAGTAATAAATGGTATATTTAATTTTGTATAATCTAAATATGAATTTTACATTTTTAATTTATGAACGCTATCATAAAATAAATTATGAAGTACCACAATATAGTCGTCATCGGTCCCTTACTTTATTCATAATTTAAAAGTACCTTTTGTTTTGCAGGGCGGCGGGTCTAAATCCCGACGAGGCGGCAAAACGGCGGTTAGTAATAAATCGTACATTACTCGTCGTCGTTCGTCATCTGAGGGAAGGTGAGGTCGTGACTTCGTGAGGGCGTTTACTGCGAATGCGCAAGACACTGGTTCGATTCCAGCCCTGGGCACCAGAGACCTTGATCACTTTTTCCTTTGTATATGACTTCAATTTGAGTTTAAAATTTATAAAGATAGCAGTGTATCTCCATAAAAAAATATTAAAAATTATTTCATTTATTCTCTAGTTTATTTAAGCACTTTTTAGGGTTCCGTAGTCAAACTATGAGTATATAAATTAATCACGACTGCAAAGTTGTAAATTAAAAACTAGAACATTTATGTTTTGAGGGTACCTTCTGTCCCGTACACATAAAGTCGAGGCGTATATTTTTTCGATGGATGGATTTATGTTGGATATGTCTATTAAAAAGAAAAGGGATCATCCAACACAATTTTTGGTAAAGTCAATACTTTCGGAAAGAATAGCTTCCAAATTTTTAAATAGAACACACATAATAAGGCAAAGTCTCTCCTGAGACTCAATGGTTCAATATCGCTCGTGAGTTTGAAATCGTCAACGATCCGTACAGCGCGCCTTTGCACCGAGTCAAAGGGCCCAAGCTGATATCAGGTGCTAACCCAAAGGAGACAGCAGTACTCCATGTTTGTGCATATTGATGGTTTTTCGAACACATACAGAAAGATGTTTTATGGAAACATTAAGCGTCAAATTGATACCATATTGATACCAAATTTCAGCTTTCTAGTGCGAACGGTCATTGAGCTAGACCGCGGACTACAATAACAAGATTTTATGTAACCTAAACCTATACTCTATGTCTTTAGGTATTTAAATAAAAGTAAAAAAACAATTTTTACATTTTAGTTATAACTTTTATTGGTTAACCAATCAAATGCAAAACTGCCTGGATCTGTCACTTAACGACCAGGAGTGCGATTTTTGAATCTCACCAAGTGACTAATTCTCACCGATGTGAGTGATTTCCGATAGTAAATCACTCACATCGGTGAGAATTAGTCACTTGGTGAGATTCAAAAATCGCACTCCTGGCTTTAACCAATATTATTTGATCGTGTAATGTTTTCATCTACCCTGGCTCAAGGAGCCATTTGAGGGGAGATCTTATTTACTTTTATTTAAATACCTAAAGATACAGAGTATAGCGCCTGAACTGCAACAAGATGTTACTTTATTAAAATGATGTTATGTTTTAAAAGATCAGGTGCTTTGTTTTGCCATACATCTACAATCTTTTGATGCTGCTGCCACTGACAAGACCACGCACGGGGGCTTGCAGCACCGCATTGTCGTGTAGCCCTACCCCTCCCCTGGTTCGAGGAACAAAGGAAATCTAGAAGACTTATCAAACTAGAAAAGAAACCGTTTTTTTTAAATCAAAAATAAAATAAAATACGCCGCCACTTATTTTGCATTGCAGCATCGGCATTTCGTATTACTCCCTTAAAGATGTGACTAATTATAAATTATACATATATAGGAGACTTATCAAACTAGGTTCAGTGTCGCGGGCTCTTATACTATTATTGAGTATTTCATAGTAAAAGGACGTAATTGCCGTAAAATATCTCTTAAAATACAATCTTTAGAATGGGTGTATTGTGTTGTGACGAGGTGGTTTTTATTTTATGAACTATATCTTAAAATAATTTATTGTGTACCACAATAAAGTCGTCCTCAGTCCCTTATGTTGTTTATTTCGCAGGGCTGCGGCTGCGGGTCTTGATGCCGACGAGGCAGCGAGATGGCGGTAAGTAATAAAATGTATTTTTTTCTATAATAATAAATATGAATGAAGTGTTAATTTTATGAACTACAGCGTCTATGATAAAATAAATTTTATCTACACTCATACTGTAAGTACTCTAAAATGCGTTCAAAAACCGTAGACAATGTCAAGCATTACAACAACCGATTTAACTATGATAAGTTTCTTATCTGCGGCAGTAACGTAATTTTAACTTTGCATGCTCAAATATTGTTAAGCAATGAGTTTGAAATTTGGAACATCGAGTTTGATTACATAATGTTACCGCCATGGCCAACTCGATTAGTCCCGCGCGAGCGCCGACACAATCGAGTTGGCCACGCCGACACAATCGACATGGCCACGGCGGTGCAATGGCGGCCATTCTATGATTTCCGAATACGGCATATATAATAAATAATATGAGTGTAGATAAAGCAGTGTATGCAACTGTACGTAATTAGGCCTTAAAACACTCGTGTGATCTTATTATGAAATTCGCCTGCGGCTCATTTCATAAAACCACATTCATGTTTTAAGGACCCTTATTACGTAACAGTTACATAAACTACTAATTAAATACCACAATATAGTCGTCCTTAGTCCATTATAAGTATTATGTGTTTCACAGTGCTGCGGGTATTGATCCCGCCGAGGCGGCAAAATGGCGGTAAGTTATAAACGCGTTATAAATCATAGTATATTTAATTTTTCATGGGAAATATTATTCCTCATACATAAAAAATACTAACTTTCATAGCAAAAAAATCTGCATGCAAATCAAAGCGATGTTTTGATGTGAATTCTGATTTTTTTCTGATGTGCAAGCAAGTCAGTATAATAGTTAGGTCATGGCTATACTTTTTCCTGTGCCTTCAAATACTAGCCAATTTTTATTTTCTAATTATGAATTTAACACCTATTATTTTATAATGTTATCCTTCAATATATTATCCTAAGTTTGAAGAAGAAACTATATCTTGAGTTGTTATAATTTTTTTATGTTGTTATAAATAAATTAGAGGACTGGCTACTGAACTGGCACCCATTTAGATCTCACTTCTTTTGTCGTTGAAGTCAATAACCAAGGCATTGAACTTGGCTCTCATTTCGCATTCGTGGGATATCATTACTTTTTATGCAGAAATTATTAGTAGATTCTTCATCATCAAACACTTAAGAGCCATGCTCTTGTCGGTGCAACTCAAAGTGGGCTCTCCATTTGCTTCGGTCCCAGGCCTCCTCTTTGATCTCTTGGTACGACCTGACCTTAACATTATTTTTAATTTGGTCTATATAATTAACTAGACGTGCCCGCAGCTTCGCTCGCGTAACTGAAATACATACGACTCATGTGTCATTATTAACCTTCAGCATTAAACCCTGCCAGGTCTCATAACTGTGATACTTCTTATTTGTAACATTTTTATACCTACCTTTGTAACTTAGTTTACAAATTTATCAATAATGACTGATATTGAAAAATAAAAGATTGTATTTTTATTGATCCACATATTATTTAAAACTTTACATTAATGCCATAATGATTACTTTTAATGGAAAAGTAACGTTCATGAACGTTTGTGCGACCCAACCATTAATAAATATCCACTCACATGTCTCACATGCTTTATTTAGCCGTAGCTACATGTCATCGTTCTTATTTCACATAGTAGAGTACAACTGGAAATCCGAAGCACGTGAGTGGATATTGAGCTATAGTCGGATATTTAAGTAAGTAATCATAGGTTGAAAGCATTTGAGTAAGTAATAAAATAACAATAACATTTGCTAACCAAAATTATATTTATGTAAAATGCCTCCTATAAAGATATTTTGTGAAAAAAAAGTGACAACTTATGCCATTTAATTAAATATCAATCATTACAACTACGAACGAAGTTAAATTATAATAAAAATTCTTCGAAATCATTGATTCACTTCTACAGCAAACTATCCATTAGGTGCAAAACTGAGTCAACATCATATTACCACCTTGGTAGATCATGAATAAGTTTCTGATAATTAAGGTACCTATCGAAATAATCATTAACACTTTAGCAACCAAGAACCCGACTACCGGGCGCTCTGCTCGTAGGCGCGTAGCCGATTACTTGGTTTTTCCGCTCTGTAGAGGAAACTCCGTAGCGCTACGTAGACCTTGGTTGCGAAAGTGTTAAATGTCGCTACAACTACTTTTCACAGTTTCGCCAGTAAGTGCAAAAGTATGGCTGATTTAAATAATTGCCTACTAATAAAGATACTGAATTTTCTTATTTTTGTCGTTTTCCTTATTTGGGATTGCCAGAGAGAGTTAAATTTACCTACTTACTTAAAAAATATTAAGTGCAATGGTGGTTTTGCATTAAAATTACAAAAAAAAACTATAAATGAGAGGAAAATTATTTGTTACTTTTTATTGTCCTAAGCTTATTTGCAATCTACTAAAGGTGTTAATATAATTTTTTTCAATTTTGTACACTCAGCGTCATATAGTTAGTTGTAGCAGTCTAAATGGTCAAATATATCGTAACACATCCTTGCTGCCAATGCCATACAAATAAAGATCTATACCGATATATTTGGCTACTTTGGTTGCTTCTAACTATTTGACGCTGAATGTACTTAGGTACATTCAGCACCACTTAATAATTATAAACATTTTACTTTGGAAGAAAATGCAGTCAAAGAATTACTTACATACTAAATATCTCAGCGTAAACCACATTTTTGGCAAAAACTATATCACATTTTTTTAGCAAATTTCCTTGCTCATTACAATTATTAACTTTTATTTTTATTCTGGCTTTGGATACAGCCCTTGATAACGCTACATACAGCTGCCCATGGGTAAAAACTGGCTGTGATAAAAACAGACCACAATACTGAAATGATTGTCCCTGGGCTTTATTTACGGTCATAGCAAACGCGACTCTAATAGGAAACTGTCGTCTACGCAATACAAACGGAAGGTTAGGATCTGATGGAGCAAGGTCAATTCGAGGAATTAAAATAACATTTCCCTTGTGACTGCCAGTTATTATCTCAGCAACCAAAACATTATCTTTCATTTCATTTATAATTAACCGAGTACCGTTACATAATCCTACTTTAGTATTCAAATTCCTCAACAACATAATTATTGCACCTACTTTCAACCTAAGCTCATATAATGGCATTCCTGACGGTGTTAAGGAATTCAAAAACTCTGTTGGGAAATCACCTACCTCTGACTCATCATCACACTCAATTGTATCTATAGAATAGTACACTTTTTCTTGGCCTTCGAGTCGTGACAAAACTTGATTATTTATTTCATAAGTATCTTCATTTCTGGGACAAAGTATGATCCTTTCTCCAAATGATCTGACGTCTGTAGCTGAAAACGACGTCCCAAAAATTTCAGACACTAAACAGGTTATAGTTATTAATTCCTTTGGAATTTCTACCAAATCAGGTTCTAATCCATTGTTATTCATTTTTTTACCCTCTCCGATATCAAGAAGCCATTGAGCAAAATCCTTTTCAGGTGTGCGCATATTTTCTGTCAAAAAGAAACTCTTTACATGTCTCCATAGAGGGCTGCTTTTTACACAGGTTTCAAAAATCTCAATTTTGCCTCCTCGATGTACCACAGGTAAAATTTGTCGAAAGTCACCACCAAATAAGACAGTTTTACCACCAAAACTCATATTCTTATCGCAAATATCCTTTAAGAGCCTATCGACAGCAGCCAGCGCGTATCTAGGTGTCATGCTCACTTCATCCCATATAATAATAGATGATTCTTTAATCTGATTAGCTTGTATTGACTGTAACTTAATATTTGAGACGGATGTTTCATTAAGTGGGATTGGTAGTTTAAATTTTGAGTGATAAGTCGTGCCACCATTCAAAAGAGTAGCTGCTATCCCGGTTGAAGCTACGGGAATAATACGTTTTCCATTTTGAATACAATAGGAAATTAAGACATTGTATAAAAACGTTTTTCCTGTACCTCCTGGGCCATCAACGAAAAATAAATGTTCACTGGTTTCATTGTTAATAGAGCGTACTACAGCGTCAAAAACATGTTTCTGTTCTTCATTTAATTTCGCATAAAGAGACTCCCATTCGTCGCCTGAAATAGTACTGATGTTATAATTATTTAAAACTAAACTATTATCGGGAGGGTCATCAATATTAAAATCTGAGCATTTCTTCCCATATGTTAATAAATGAGCTTGAATTTCTTGCAGGGCTTTTAAATAGTGATTCGGATTTCCAGCACGAAAGTAATCCTCGGATAAGCCGTCCTTATACTTTGTCCACAATGATTGCATATTAGTAGCATTTCCAAATATGCATATAAAAACAAATAACATCCGCATCTGACTCGGCATGTCTGTAAACTCTGATTGAGATAAAGCTTTGTCCCACTCTTGATCATTTAAAATCAGGTTTCTGGAGATCGCAGCTTCTTTAAATGATTCGTATATTGAACCATCGAACGTTCTAAGTTCAATAAACGACTGTGCACCCTTAACATGTAACAATAACAATCGCAAAAAATATCTTTCATTATCGCCAGGGGCGACAGTATACATTCTTGAGATAATTTGAAGATGTTTTTTTCGGGGTTGCCACGTTTTATTTGGTGAAAATACGTAGTGATATGGTATGTCACTGTACAAATACTGTCTAGCAGAACTTTGACTTTGATTAAGTTTGAACCAAGCAGTCAATGTTGAATCTTTGCACCGATCTAACGCTTGATTTTCTTCTCCTTCTAGAAAATATACTGACTGCATGTCAGGTAGATGAACGGCTAATCTTATAATGCTATGAGAATGGTTATGCATTTTATATCCGTTAAGACGCCACATTGCTTCTGGTGCACTAATGTAACGTGAATCAATAAACTGTTTTATTTCGTCTCTATCCTGAACACCGCTGATTTCTATATTAGCACTGTCATAGCCTTTATAAATGTATTTATATATGTACTTAATAGACTTGACCGAGGAGCAAATTTCAACATTAATGTGACAGTTATACTTCTGCAAAAGATATGGATTATAAGGGACCACCCATTAATTATCTATAACTTTGTTATTATAGACAACAGAACCTTGGTTTCTTCTTTGGTAAACAGGATAGCCAGAAGTAACTGTTGTGTTACTTGCATAATTTTTAGGAAAGCTTTTAGAGCACTTTCCGTCGACCATGCAAGGCGATTTCGGGTAAAGAATGCCACAAGGGCCACGTATCATATGCTTTAGTACAATATTATGTAAATCGGGGTATTTGTCTTTATCGGGTATTTCAGCCCAAACTAACTGATCAATTTCTTCTTGCCCGTTGAGTTTATTCTGTGGACTTAATATAATTAAGATATGAGCATGAGGTAAGCCCCGTTTTTGAAATTCGATTGTATACATGTAAGCAATAACATTTCCGAATATACTATTTTTGATAATGTCTCTAAGTAGCTCAGATAATTTTAAATTAAAAACTTTTGCTGTAAGGTCCGGTCTGTTTTCGGAAGATTCTCCATTTAGGTTTTCACTGATTTCCGCCCACTTGGGATTACAGGTCATTGTCAGGAAAATATCAGGCTTACCATACCTGCGAACGATACTCATTGCATCTTGATAATTTTGTTGCATGTTTCGGGGACACCCTTGAAACGTTGACGGCAATATAACTCTTTTACCAACTTTAGACGGAGAATCCTCATCATCGTTTTGAAGGTGATCTTGTAATCCCGAATAACTTTCGACGCGTAATTTACGTTGATTTAAGCGTAAAAAGTTAAGACGGTTACCTTCAGTTTTTAAATATGCATCTACTATAAATTGTTGACTTAGTTTGCCAGCAGCTAAATACTGATTGAAATCATCACGAATAGCTAGATGGTAGCCATAGTACTGCATCTGAGTAACTTTTTTATTAGAATTTAGAGAACGTAATCCGGGATGCCAACTGTCACTTCCGTATGGCAACAAAATGGGGTAAACAAAAGCTTCTAGCTTCGGATTTAACATCGAAATCTGTTGAGTTTCATTGGTTGACTTGCAATAAACTTGTATATCCCTGTTAAGTGGCGGAGCACCATCGTCTCCTTCAAAAACAAATGCTATTTCATTTGAAGCTGGAACATTATAACGTCTTTGGTCACTACCTGGTAATGTTTTAAAAATAAGGGTCAGCGGAATCACAGGGTTACCTGTTGATATGTATTGTTTTTCAACCTCGTGTATCATTTTATAACATTTTGCTAAAACATTATGTTGTAAAAAAAATTCTGACAGAGTTGTCATTGTAGATGTGAGACAGTTACAGTTACCGGAATTATTCATTCTCTCAGCAACGGCATCACGTACATCTAAAATATACAACTGGGCGTACTTGGGTTGTGATGATGGTTCAGGGTACAGACCTTTCGACGTAATGTGGTATACTTGTCCATGTATTTTAAAACAATAATGCCCCTTAACTGACACCGGAGCAAGCTGTGCTCCCATAGATGCAAATGCTAATGAGCTATTATAAGATCTAATGTTAGTTTTAAAGTTTATTGCAACAGGGTCGGTGTTGGTTAAAAGATTTTTTAATATTTCAGGATATGGAGGCCGCTCCAATTTAATTTGACCTTTGTGGCAGCAATAAGTGCCAGCATTGTTATTGCCTAATTCTGACTTAAAATTAAGTGAATTGCACATTTTACATTTAACATTCATTGATCCTAAATAAAACTCGAGTACCCAAAAGTTTGAATTTTTCGGTACTCGAGCTTTAAATTTGCTTACGTTTGTATTGTTTACATTATTACTTATATTATTCTGGGAAACAGACTGGACAGACACAGCTTTTACCTTTCTTCTGTTTTTGTTTATCGATCTGAGAGACCGTGGCATCGTGTTATTAAGGCACTATTAATTAAACAAACTTTTCGCATATCAGGATCTTCTACCCGGTCCCCGAGGCTGGGCCGGCTTCATGCTGCATCCTCTGTAAAAATTACAATAACTACTATGAATTGAAAGATTAGGATGAAACCAAACAGATACGTATATGAAGTTGAGGGATATCACATAAATATATGTGTAACATAAAAATCTGGCTAGAATTTAGCTTTTTAGCCCAAAAAAGGTAACAGACTTTAAGACAAATTAATAATTCGTAATATTTAATTAGTTGTAGATGCATCAATTTATTTGATGACAGCTACTCATTCAAATAAAACAGAAACACAAACATATAAAAACTAAAACCAAAATTATATAAATCTGCCAGCTTTAGGGATGACTCACAGTGACTCCATACCGTATCCGTTCCGTGGCTTCCGTACAGGCGTTTGACAGGAGTTACGTGCAATAAAGAATATTTACATTTACATTTACGTGATCTTTTCCCCTATATGGATGCCCGGAACGGATACGGTATGGTGCACTGAGAATCATTCTTTACTCACTTGTGTTTAGTCACCACGCCCGACATGTTTGGGAGAGCTTAGGTGTCCATCTTCAAGCAACACTTGTTTTGTAACAGGCTCCATCGCATCCTGTTGTTTAGGGTCCTCTGTAAACATACAAACACTCATATACTATTTGCAGATTAAACAAAGTATTGGAGATTTCCGAGTGGATAAATAAAAGCACCATATTAAATAGTTCCTAAAAATATATTATGCACTCGTGTGCTGAAAGGCAAGGAATAGGATACAGAGTGACACCGACGTCTTGAAAAATTTAAACCGAAACAGCCAGTTTGTATTGGTACATGTGGGAACTCTATGCTATAGGTAGTTCCAACAAAAAGTAATAAGTTTTAACCATGAAACTCATTGTGTAGCCGGCAACTATTGCTGTCTGATTCTTAATATTTTCTGAAGGTGGCTAAAAATGAATAACAAAAGTAAAAAGTACTAACCATTAAGCTTTGATTGTTCCATAGTAGCTGCGACCGTATCCTGCTGTTTATTCGGGTCCTCTGTAAATGGTCAAATATGAATTAAGGTACAGTATAAAATATTAAAATATTGGGCGTGATCGGGCTTCTAGATAGGCTATATTTTTAGTCAAATGTGTAGCCGGCAACTATTGCTGTCTGATTCTTAATAGTTTTTGAAGGTGGATAAAAATGAATAACAAAAGTAAAAAATATTAACCATTAATCTCTGCCTGTTTTATAGCAGCCGCGACGATATCCTGCTGCTTGTTCAGATCCTCTGTAAACATTCAAACATTAAATTATGTACAATACACCTTCTATAATATGGAGATTAAAATAAAATAAAATTGGTTAGCAATCAACAAAAATATCCCGTAATGGGACTTAAGATGGGCTATAGTCCTATGTGTAGCCGGCCACTAATGTGGTCTGATTCTTATCATGAAAGCTAGACTAAAACTCCTATCGTTGCCGGTCTATATTTAAACAAAACCAAAAATATTAACCATTAATGGGTAGTGCCGTTTCACACACAGAGAATTCTTCGAGAAAAGAATCCTCTGAAAAAATAGAACAGTCTAACTCCTCTTGTGAAGTCTGCTGTGACTGCTGTGAGACAGGTTTCTTTTTAGCTTTTGCAGATAATTCCTTAGCCTTTTTAATTTTCTGTTGTCTTTTTAAGCCATTAGCAGTTTCAAGACCACAAAGTTCACAAAACATAAATAAATCTGTAATAATAGTTTAAATTATTATCCACACAAAAAACTATCTATGCTGATTTATTCGCTAATATAGTCGCGTTAGCGTAGGTACCTACTCACCTAATACGACGGCATCACATTCGATGCATCGCGATGCGTAACAATGTAAGTGTTGTCTTGCAATAATTAATTGGTGGCATGATGGACATGTGCCTACAAAAAATCGAAAAGTTACAGCAGATTTGACAAAACAAATTTTTAAATTATAAAATTTTACGCCATCTTACTTTCTTTCCGAAGTGCCCTTCGCGGCATCCAAGTGCCACATGAATGGCAGTGCTTTCCGTAGCCGTGAAAATCTATCTGAAAATAAACTTATACTTATTTAAATAAAACTCAATCACAAATTTAACACACAAAATACTCACAATTCTAGGCATCACCATTGAATTTTATTGTGTTCAAATACAGAATGAAACTGCACTGTCATAAGTCACCTGTAGTCACTTTTTTTTCTATGGGCATCGACTGTAGTTGACAGCACTTTCCGATACAACGACAACGAAATGTTTTTTTTTTCACTTCAAATGAATTAAACACCGATATAATTGGAGTTGTACCAATATAACAAAAACATAAGACACTCGTACCTCGTATCCTCGTTAGCTGCTCTGTCAAATTGGTACTCTGAGTCTCGAACGAACCGAGAGTTGCCGAGTGTTTGCCGAAGATTACCGAAAGCGAGAATTGAAAAATTTTATGAAAATTTCTTTAGCTGATTGTGAATTAAATACAAAACGAAAACGATAAATTTTATGCTCTTGTTCTATTCTCTTGCCTGGACAATAGATTTGAATACTTTTTTCTTTAGATACGTGCGTTGTATTCGAGAAACGTGTCAAGAAAGTTCTTAAAATTTGGTAAGGCGCCATCTCGTTTTTTCCCTCATTTTTTTCCTTTTCTGGCATTTTCAATTTTATTATATAGATTCTAGGTCTTCCCCTTCCTCGCCTTCCTTCCATTTTTCCTTCAACTATCTTCTGTATAAAGTTGTCATGTCGTATGAGGTGGCCCATCATCCTCCCTCTTCTCGACTCTATGCTATCCATCAACTGCCTCTTTTCCTCCACTCTTTCCAGCACTTCTTCGTTCGTCACTCTCTCAGTCCAGCTAATCCTCTCCATCCGCCTCCAACACCACATTTCAAACGCCTCAAGTATACTCTTGTCCCTCTGTGTCAGTGTCCATGTCTCGCTGCCGTAAAGTGCTATGCTCCATATATATGTTTTTACAAATTTCTTCTTTGTGTTTTTGGATATGTTTGAAGTTAGTAGGTTCCTTTTATTATGAAATGCTTGTTTGGCCATTGCTATCCTGGCTTTTATATCGGGCGTACACCTAGAGTCGGCGGTGATGAGGCTTCCTAAATATCTAAAGGATTTAACCATTTGTACAGTTGATCCATTTAGTAAAATTTGTGACAAGGGCTGGTTTTCTTTTTTTGACGTCACTAAAATCTTGGTCTTATTTACATTTATCTTCAGTGCGAATTCTTTAAAAACTTTATCCACTAAACTTAATAATGTCTCTAAATCTTTATTTGATTCTGCTATTGCCGCTATATCATCCGCAAATCTTATGAATTTTATATTATGTCCATTAAATTTTACTCCTATGTCTGTTTGTTCTTCAATTTTCTTAATTGCTGATTCTATGAAAATGTTGAAGATTAATGGAGAGAGTGAGCAACCTTGTCTTACCCCTTTCCTTATCTTAGCTGTTCCTGTCTCTTCTCCTATTTTTATCATTGTTTCTTGTGCTTTATATAGATTATATATGAATCTTCTGTAGATTCTTATTCATAACAAAATTAATATCAAATGATTTTTGTTAATCTACTGTATTTTCCTACATTTTGTTGCTCATTCTTACATTACTGGCTCTACAAGTAAGTGTTCCTAATAGAATCAATGAATTGATAATTTGTAAGAAAATTATAAAAAATTACCAGTTTCTGATTTATTTATTTGTATTTACCCATCTACCTATCTAGATGTCAAATTTGAACTTTCTAGGTCATTTGGAACAGGGTTAAAGTTTTGGTCTATAGGTCTGCGCATTTAATTTTTGGTCAATACGTTATAAAAATGTCGATTTTTAGACGTTAATACCTAAAGAACCGTTTGAGGTGTGTTTATAAAATTTGGAGAACTACATCTCACAAGTTCCAATATTTTTTTGCCAAATTTGACATGTTTATGTGAAATCGTTTTTGGGTGCTCGGTGCTGCTCGCCAGTTCTGTTATACTTGAACTTGGCTTGACACGCTGCCGACAATTTTGATTTTCAAATTATGAATTTAATACTTGTTATTTTATAAACGCTATCATAATATAAATTACTAAGTACATTATAGGCGTCCTCAGTCCCTTATTTTATTGAAAGTATGTTTCGCAGGTCTGCTGGTTTTGATCCTGAGGAGGCGGCAAGACAGCGGTAAGTAATAAATGGTATATTTAATTTTGTATAATCTAAATATGAATTTTACATTTTTAATTTATGAACGCTATCATAAAATAAATTATGAAGTACCACAACATAGTCGTCCTCGGTCCCTTACTTTATTCAAAATTTAAAAGTACCTTTTGTTTTGCAGGGCGGCGGGTCTAAATCCCGACGAGGCGGCAAAACGGCGGTTAGTAATAAATCGTACATTACTCGTCGTCGTTCGTCATCTGAGGGAAGGTGAGGTCGTGACTTCGTGAGGGCGTTTACTGCGAATGCGCAAGACACTGGTTCGATTCCAGCCCTGGGCACCAGAGGCCTTGATCACTTTTTCCTTTGTATATGACTTCAATTTGAGTTTAAAATTTATAAACATAGCAGTGTATCTACATAAAAAAATATTAAAAATTATTTCATTTATTCTCTAGTTTATTTAAGCACTTTTTAGGGTTCCGTAGTCAAACTATGAGTATGTAAATTAATCACGACTGCAAAGTTGTAAATTAAAAACTAGAACATTTATGTTTTGAGGGTACCTTCTGTCCCGTACACATAAAGTCGAGGCGTATATTTTTACGATGGATGGATTTATGTTGGATATGTCTATTAAAAAGAAAAGGGATCATCCAACATAATTTTTGGTAAAGTCAATACTTTCGGAAAGAATAGCTTCTAAATTTTTAAATAGAATACACATAATAAGGCAAAGTCTCTCCTGAGACTCAATGGTTCAATATCGCTCGTGAGTTTGAGATCGTCAACGATCCGTACAGCGCGCCTTTGCACCGAGTCAAAGGGCCCAAGCTGATATCAGGTGCTAACCCAAAGGAGACAGCAGTACTCCATGTTTGTACACATATTGATGGTTTTTCGAACACATACAGAAAGATGTTTTTTGGAAACATTAAGCGTCAAATTGATACCATATTGATACCAAATTTCAGCTTTCTAGTGCGAACGGTCATTGAGCTAGACCGCGGACTACAATAACAAGATTTTATGTAAACTAAACCTATACTCTATGTCTTTAGGTATTTAAATAAAAGTAAAAAAACAATTTTTACATTTTAGTTATAACTTTTATTGGTTAACCAATCAAATGCAAAACTGCCTGGATCTGTCACTTAACGACCTGGCTTTAACCAATATTATTTGATCGTGTAATGTTTTCATCTACCCTCAACTGGCTTAAGGAGCCATTTGAGCGGAGATCTTATTTACTTTTATTTAAATACCTAAAGATACAGAGTATAGCGCCTGAACTGCAACAAGATGTTACCTTATTAAAATGATGTTATGTTTTAAAAGATCAGGTGCTTTGTTTTGCCATACATCTACAATCTTTTGATGCTGCTGCCACTGACAAGACCACGCACGGGGGCTTGCAGCACCGCATTGTCGTGTAGCCCTCCCCCTCCCCTGGTTCGAGGAACAAAGGAAATCTAGAAGACTTATCAAACTAGAAAAGAAACCGTTTTTTTTAAATCACAAATAAAATAAAATACGCCGCCACTTATTTTGCATTGCAGCATCGGCATTTCGTATTACTCCCTTAAAGACGTGACTAATTATATATATATATATATATATGAGACTTATCAAACTAGGTTCAGTGTCGCGGGCTTTTATACTATTATTGAGTATCACAAAAAGTTGTCATTTCAAAGTAAAAGGACGTAATTGCCGTAAAATATCTCTTAAAATACAATCTTTAGAATGGGTGTATTGTGTTGTGACGAGGTGGGTTTTATTTTATGAACTATATTTTAAAATAATTTATTGTGTACCACAATAAAGTCGTCCTCAGTCCCTTATGTTGTGTATTTCGCAGGGCTGCGGCTGCGGGTCTTGATGCCGACGAGGCAGCGAGATGGCGGTAAGTAATAAAATGTATTTTTTTCTATAATAATAAATATGAAAAGTGTTAATTTTATGAACTACAGCGTCTATGATAAAATAAATTATTAAATACCACAATATAGTCGTCCTTAGTCCATTATAAGTATTATGTGTTTCACAGTGCTGCGGGTATTGATCCCGCCGAGGCGGCAAAATACACACACGTTATAAACACGTTATAAATCATAGTGTACTTAATTTTTCATGGGAAATATTATTCCTCATACATAAAAAATACTAACTTTCATAGCAAAAAAATCTGCATGCAAATCAAAGCGATGTTCTGATGTGAATTCTGATTTTTTTCTGATGTGCAAGCAAGTCAGTATAATAGTTAGGTCATGGCTATACTTTTTCCTGTGCCTTCAAATACTAGCCAATTTTTATTTTCTAATTATGAATTTAACACCTATTATTTTATAATGTTATCCTTCAATATATTATCCTAAGTTTGAAGAAGAAACTATATATTGAGTTGTTATAATTTTTTTATGTTGTTATAAATAAATTAGAGGACTGACTATTGAACTGGCACCCAAATGGGTGCCAGAAATCTAAATAGATTTCACTTCTTTTGTCGTTGAAGTCAATAACCAAGGCATTGAACTTGGCTCTCATTTCACATTCGTGGGATATCATTACTTTTTATGCAGAAATTATTTGTAGATTCTTATTCATAACAAAATTAATATCAAATGATTTTTGTTAATCTAGTGTATTTTCCTAAATTTTGTTGCTCATTCTTACATTACTGGCTCTACAAGTAAGTGTTCCTAATAGAATCAATGAATTGATAATTTGTAAGAAAATGATAAAAAAATACCAGTTTCTGATTTATTTATTTGTATTTACCCATCTACCTATCTGGATGTCAAATTTGAACTTTCTAGGTCATTTGGAACAGGGTTAAAGTTTTGGTCTATAGGTCTGCGCATTTAATTTTTGGTCAATACGTTATAAAAATGTCGATTTTTAGACGTTAATACCTAAAGAACCGTTTGAGGTGTGCTTATAAAATTTGGAGAACTACATCTCACAAGTTCCAATATTTTTTTGCCAAATTTGACATGTTTATGTGAAATCGTTTTTGGGTGCTCGGTGCTGCTCGCCAGTTCTGTTATACTTGAACTTGGCTTGACACGCTGCCGCCAATTTTGATTTTCAAATTATGAATCTAATGCTTTTTATTTTATAAACGCTATCATAATATAAATTACTAAGTACATTATAGTCGTCCTCAGTCCCTTATTCTATTGAAAGTATGTTTCGCAGGGCTGCTGGTTTTGATCCTGAGGAGGCGGCAAGACAGCGGTAAGTAATAAATGGCATATTTAATTTTGTATAATCTAAATATGAATTTTACATTTTTAATTTATGAACGCTATCATAAAATAAATTATGAAGTACCACAATATAGTCGTCCTCAGTCCCACAGTGTTTTATGGAAGCCAAAAAAGTGACATCCCCATTTTATTACAAATTACTGTAGTTCATGGAATTACAAATGCGAGACTTAAACTCCCCCGTTTCTAATATATGTAGTTTTTGAGAAATAAATTTTTGAAAATCTTGATTCTGATACCCGGATATTACGAAAAATAATTATGTATTGCAAATGAAGTAACAAACTTTTCTATTGACCAAAGTGTTCGATAAACCTTTCAAAAAAGTACATTTAGAGGTAATTACTAGAGGGCGGAGTACCGGTGGCAAATTTCACACTAAATGTATGGAGTCGCCTAAGTATTCTTATGATTAAATAAATAACGAATAAATGATTAATTTTGCGTAATAATTTTTAGGAACTTATAGAAATTATCTTACGAGCATACAAATATAATGTAATATGTTGTTAATATCTATAATACATAATAATATGTTTTCTTATCAAAACATTATCATTAGGTACTAAATACTAGACTAAGAAGTTATACCTGCCAAACGATATATTATTTTCAAGACCATTCAATTACAATTGAGGACTGGAATTATGTGTTCGAGGTCCTCCTCACAATCTACACTTAAGTGCGTATCCATGTTATAAAATGAATGGACTATGGCCACATGTTCCTGGTTTTTCGGAGTGAATCGGTTTCTTAATTTATTGAAGATCCATTTATGAGTGGAAAACGATGGCTCTACATCTACCAATGTCATGGTTGCATGTTTAAGGACTTGTTTATAATTTTCCATTGTAATCATATTCCTTAATTCGTCAGCATCTGGGTTTCTATCTAGAACCAATTCGAGTTTATTTCGCACGGTTTCACTTCCTTGGAGGCTTAAAATACTCCTAACTATATCTATTACCAGAAAACTTTCTTCTATCGGAATTTTAGTGCATTCTAATTTTTCTATCGATTCAGGTATAATTTCGTAACAATTTTTTATAAAGCTTAACTCGTTTTTTAAATTTTCATTTTCAAACAACTTCTGGGCTTTTCTAATGGCAATAGCTTCTTTACTGTTCAATTGCATCACAACATTTTTAATCACGTCAAAATGTCTATCGTAGTAAAAACTTGCATTTAACCAGGTGCCCCAACGAGTGATAATGGGTTCCGGCGGTAAAGGCGCATGGTCCCTAAAAAAAATCGGACGCGGTGTGGTGATTTAAAAAAAATCTTCTTGACATTAGATATTAAAGAATTGACCAATTTATGTTCAGATCTTATCTGCTCCGCGACTCTGTGTAGTCCATGAGCGAAACAAGTTACGTGTCGTACTTTAGTGTACTTTTCTTCAAAATCTTGCCGGCAGCAAGCATGTACGCTGCGCTATCCGAACAGAATATTAAAAATTTGTTCATATTATCTGTAAAATTATCCTCCCACAAAAAATTCAAGCTTCCGTCAACCACCGCTGCAATTGAGTTCGCGTTTACAGTACTAACGACTTTACACGCTAACAAATATGGCCTTTGTAAAGCATCATCGAGTGATTTTATAATGACATTTACTACGCAATTACCGAAATTATCAAGAGTCTCATCCACCGCAAGCCATAAATTGGAATCGAAAAATGTATTTCGTATTTGCTTGACGGTCGCAATGTATATTCTGGTAAGATAGTATTTTCTCAAAACACTTTCTTCGGGAAGTTTTACGCCTTTATCTAAGTATTTTCCAAAGAACTTTTTAAATTCTGGATGGTTAACTCTTTTCCATGGGATGTTACACGCTATAAGGAAAACGCATAAATCATAGGCAAAGGTGCCATTTTGGTTTCCACAGTTAATTTGGTGTTGTTTACTGTTAACGTGTTTTTCGACATTATATTTTTTCAACTGCTTTAAATCCACTGAGCAAGAAATACAGTGAATGCTACATTCTTCTTCATTATATGTAAGATTTTCGTACGGTTCTATCATCCGCAGAATTGTTGCTTCACATGGCTTAACCATCTTGATATTTTTCGGTTTTAAATATTTAGCCGACGCAATAATAATTCAGATAATATAGATGTAAAGCAGCTGTCTAAATTGACAATGTCAAATAATTAGTTTCTAAATGTCTCATAAATTTGTAAATTAGTAACTTTTTGAAAAGAAAGGTTGCATATGGTAAAAAATATTATATCGATGAATGGTGACTTTGTTAAAAGAAATTAAAAAATAACCCAAAACATTTACGACATAACATTTAGGTGTTCCTGAAATCGATTTAGAAAATAAATGTTAAGTACTTACTTCCAATTTACGAGTAGGTACCATACTAAGTACATTAGGTAAATGAATAATTTTATTATTCAAGCCTAAAATAATAATTATAAAAACGACTCCATACCTTATGTGTGAAATTTGCCACCGGTACTCCGCCCTCTAGTAATTACATCCTTTCTAGGTACATTTGTTACAATGATATTAATTATTTTAATGATTTTAGTTTTTATTTTTTTTCTTCCATATTCCACCGTAGTAGATCGCGATATTTGTATGACAGCTTCATTATTATGTCTTCTATCTACCCTATTTTTTACAAGATCTAATCCCATGGAAGATTTAATCTACAGTCAATTAAAATTTTCAGTCAGGGCTGCCACTAACAATATCCGGATTTACCTGGATATAAAATAAACACAGTATATAGGGAATGCAATAACCGGTAAATTATTAACACTTTCGCAACTGGGCAAAATTTTGAACAATACCCCAGAAACCGACAGAACCCGCTAGGCCGGCTACGACGTGCAACGCAATGCCGCACGCCGCGTGCCCGGCATCTGAGCAAACATTACGAGTGCCTACCTCTCTCGGGTTCTCGGTAGTCAAAGTGTTAAAGCCGGGTATTCGATCGGTTATGGTAAAAAAATAAGCGGTTAAACCGGTTATTCTACAATTATGTGATTTTTTTTGGAAGAAACGGCTATAAATGTCTATTATGCAGCGCAAATTTAGCAAAAAAATTTTTCTAAAACATGAATTACTACAAAATTATCAACAACAAAAAATATTGAAAACGTATATATTTGTAAATAGTAATTTAAAAATCAACATTGAAAATAAAATTATTTATAGTAACTAAATAAAATCATAACCATATCTAACAAGTAAAATGTGGACGAAAAAAGGCTCAATTGAGGCCATAACTAAGTACAAAATGTTTGCAATTCACCCTGATTAACGGAAATAAAAAAAACACGGTGTATATGCTCTTACGCTCAAGGGCGTATGACAAGATAAGTCAACACAAGAAGCATGACAAGTCATATTATGTCTTCTTCTACTTCCAGGCTCTCTTCCCCATCTTGCACCTCATAATAGCTGTCGTCTGGACATAACTCTGATGATGGTGTTATGTTTCATCCGATGGCGTTATAAAGTACCAGTCGGAATTGCACACTGAGGATCCGTGTTATCGTACAATGTATGACACGCTTTATTATTTTCTTTGACCCTTCGTATGCGAACCCGTCTCGCACTTGACTGATACTTACTAAACCAGTCGTCGAAACAGTGGCACCACATTTTCTTCCATATGTACTCAAAACCAAGAATTATAGATATCCCGGAAACAACGGCGTATAAAATTAAAAAAACCGAAGTTTCAACCCTAGAGGCTGGATTACCCGGATATAGTGTTTAGGAGATTACTTAAATGTTCCATGGAATTAGGTCTTGTAAAAAATAGGGTAGATAGAAGACATAATAAATTAATAATGAAGCTGTCATACCAATATCGCGACCTACTACGGCGGGACATGGAAGGAAAAAAATAAAAACCAAAATTAACAAAACAATTAATATCTTTATAACAAATGTATCTAGGAAGGTAGTGATTGCCCTTAAATGTATGTCTTTGAATGTTTTTTCGAACACCTAGGCGAAATTAAGAGTCCATTCAATATCTTTTAAATTATTTCTATTTTACGTAATTTCCGAGCGTCCGAAACAATATTTTCAAAATTTTATTTCTCAAAAACTACACATATTAGAAACGCGGGAGTTTTAGTCTCGCATTTGTAATGCTCTGAACTACAGTAATTTGTAATAAAATGGGGATGTCACTTTTTTGGCTTCCATAAAACACTGTGAGTCCCTTACTTTATTCAAAATTGAAAAGTACCTTTTGTTTTGCAGGGCGGCGGGTCTAAATCCCGACGAGGCGGCAAAACGGCGGTTAGTAATAAATCGTACATTACTCGTCGTCGTTCGTCATCTGAGGGAAGGTGAGGTCGTGACTTCGTGAGGGCGTTTACTGCGAATGCGCAAGACACTGGTTCGATTCCAGCCCTGGGCACCAGAGGCCTTGATCACTTTTTCCTTTGTATATGACATCTATTTGCGTTTAAAATTTATAAACATAGTAGTGTATCTACATAAAAAAAAAACCGGCCAAGTGCGAGTCGGACTCGCGCACAGAGGGTTCCGTACAAACCTATAACAAGCAAAAGTTGTAGTATGTTTATTACTAAATTTGCTGTTTCTTTTTATTGCGTTGATATAAAACTGAGTTCACGGGAAGTACCTTTAGGTTTTGATACCCTTGAGATTACCTACTCATTTTTAAATTATGCGACTTATATTGCTATTTCTTATGATTGCGTGGACATAAAAGTTTCTTTGTGCTACAGCTGAAAGGTATTATAGACCTGAGTATTTGATATGAATTTCAATTTAATACCTCTACGCGTTTACGAGGAAAAAGGTAGTAAGTTTAAAATTTTAAAAAATATTGTTTGTATGATTTTACAAAAAAAATCTACTTTTCGTAATTTTTCCTTTGTCTGTGCTATATGAAGTTTCTTCTTGCCAAGTTTCAAGTTTCTGAGTTTACGGGAAGTACCCTTTAGGTTTTGAGTTTTTTGCGAGTACTCAGTTTCAAAATATGCGACTTAAATTGCTATTTCTTTTGATTGCGTTGACATAAAAGATTCGTTTTGCTACATCTGAAAGGTCCTATAGCCCTGAGTATTTGACATGAATTTCAATTTAATACCTCCACGCGTTTACGAGGAAAAAGGTAGTAAGTTTAAAATTTAAAAATATATTTTTTTGTATGATTTTACTACAAATGTCTACTTTTTGTAATTTTTCCATTGTCTATGCTATATGACGTTGCTTCGTGCCAAATTTCAAGTTTCTGAGTACTCGGGAAGTACCCCGTAGGTTTTGCGAGTGCCGAAAAACTCTAAAATTTGTAGCATAAACGACTGTATCTTTTGATTGCGTTGGCTTTTAAGTTTGATTTTTTCACAGCTCCAAGGGACAATAGACCTGAGTATTTGATATAAATTTCAGTTTGATACCTCCACGCGTTCCTGAGAAAAATGGTCTTGACAGACAGACAGACAGACAGACAGACAGACAGACAGACAGACAGACAGACAGACAGACAGACGGACGGACAATAAAGTGATCCTATAAGGGTTCCGTTTTTTTCTTTCGAGGTACGGAACCCCAATATTAAAAATTATTTCATTTATTCTCTAGTTTAATTAAGCATTTTTAGGGTTCCGTAGTCAAACTATTGTTATGTAGGGTAGACTCATAACATAAGTATGTCGGTACTTGTATATTAACAATATACCAGTCTGCTATGGATCTCGGTCTTTCATTTATCTAACATTGGCGCAGTCGAGTTTTAAAATTAACATTAAAATACTTTTACGCTTCTTTTAAACATGCCGATCGGTAAAATAGAACCGTTTTCATTAGATTCAAATTGGGACAATTATGTGCGTCGCGTAAAACAGTTTATCAAGTTATAGTAGTTTATATGTAACTGTTACGTAATAAGGGTCCTTAAAACATGAGTGTGGTTTTATGAAACGAGCCGCAGGTGAGTTTCATAATAAGATCACACGAGTGTTTTAAGGCCCAATTACGTACAGTTGCTTACACTGTTTTATCTACACTCATATTATTTATTCTAAATGCCGTATTCGGAAACCATAGAATGGCCGCCATTGCACCGCCATGGCCAACTCGATTGTGCCGGCGGTCGCGCGGGCGCGTGTCGGGCTGTCGGCGGCCGCGCGGGAGCGTGCAGGTGTACATTATGTTATCAAAACTCATAACACATCAATAGTTGAGCATGTAAAGTTAAAATTACGTTACTGCCACACATAAAAAGCTTATCATAGTAAAATCGGTTGTGGTAATGCTAGCCATTGCCTACCGTTTTTGAACACGTTTTAGAGAACTTACAATGTGAGTGTAGATAAAATAACATAAGTGACGGTTTACACGTTCCCACGTAGTTAACGGTTGTCGGCGGCGAGTGTTACAATTTACTTTGTGATCTTTGTTCTCCTGCCAACCCGGAAGACAAAAGTTTTGACGATTTAGTGGCTTTATTAAAAAAAACATTTGGAACCAGAAAGATCCGAGATTGCCGAGAGACATGTTTTTCGGCAAAGGGTTCAACAGCAGGGTGAAAGCATCCGTGTTTACCTGCAAGGGTTAAAACATTTGGCTAAAACCTGTAACTTCGGAACCGGCCTCGAAGAAAATCTACGAGACCAATTCGTCTCAGGTCTAAGCAGCGAAGAGATGCGTTCGAGATGAGGGCCTTGGAGTTGGCCAGCGCGCTCGAGGCGGCGGAGCGCGAGCGGCACGCGAGCACGGCGTTGCTCCCCGGCAGGCGGAGCGGGCGCGGGCCCGGGCCCCAGCGCGCCCGACGACGGGCTGCATCGCGTGAGCGGCGGCCGCGGCGCGCGCGTGAGCGTGACCGGCGGCGGCGGCGGCGGGAGCGGCGCACAGCGGGCTCCATGCGCGCGCTGCGGGAAATTCACTCATCCACCGAATAAGTGTCGGTACAAAAACATTACGCGTGATGTGTGTGGCGTTAAGGGCCACTTAAAAGTTATGTGTGTGCATAAAGGTGAGAGTGGCGATATTTCCAATAGGAGGTCGGCTAAAGGTCAGTACTTTTTAAATAAGAGTAGTGATTCGGATGATGATGACAGCAATTTCTATAATTTGATCTCGCAAGGAGATAATGATGGACCATATTTAGTGAGTGTATCCGTGAACGGTATCTTTTTAGGGTTCCGTAGTCAACTAGGAACCCTTATAGTTTCGCCATGTCTGCCCGTCCGTCCGTCCGTCCGTCCGCGGATAATCTCAGTGACCGTTAGCACTAGAAAGCTGAAATTTGGTACTAATATGTATATCAATCACGCCGACAAAGTGGTAAAATAAAAAGTGGAATTTTTTTTTTATTAGGGTACCTCCCCTATACGTAAAGTGGGGAGTGATTTTTTTTTTCATTTCAACCCTAACGTGTGATATATTGTTGGATAGGTATTTAAAAATGAATAGGGGTTTACTAAAATCATTTTTCGATAATGTAAATATTTTCGGAAATAATCGCTCCAGAAGTAAAAAAATATGCGTCCCCCCCCCTCTAACTTTTGAACCATAAGTTTTAAAAATATGAAAAAAATCTCAAAAGTAGAACTTTATAAAAACTTTCTAGGAAAATTATTTTGAACTTGATAGGATGAATAGTTTTTGAAAAAAAATTACAAAATAATTTCTGAATTAAGTTTGTAATTTAACCGTACAAGCAGGTGTTTATTGTACCTGTGTTTTCTACAAAATTACAATGAAATGACGTGCTTTCAAATAAAGTAAAAACGGTGAAAATCGGTTCACGCAATAAAGAATTATTCCATAAAAATCATCTCCCATACTTTAAGCTCGCGCGCAATAGTTTACTTAATTTGCCGATAGATGTCGCTGTACGTGGAACTCTCATATCATATCCTACATGGCGGTGTTATTAACTCTTAAGTGGGGACACTTACTGTGACGGACGGAAAACTACGGAACCCTACACTGAGCGTGGCCCGACACGCTCTTGGCCGGTTTTATAAATTTGAAGTTGATACAGGGAGTAAAATATCTGCAGTTTCGAAATTGTTTTATGAGAAACATTTGTCACATTTACCTCTTAACAAAAATGCATTGCTGCTAAAATCTTATATAAGTGATCCTATCAAGACGCTTGGATATATTGATGTTAATGAATGTAATTTGTGGACTCACTTCGGCGAAACTTAAATTATATGTGATTGAAAATGGTGGGCTCCCGCTTATGGGTCGCACCTGGATAAGAAAATTAAAATTAATGGAGTTTTTAGAATGTCACAATATATCTGATAGCGAGTCGTTAGCACATTTGTTAAAAAAAGAGTATCCGGAGGTATTTGCGGAAGGTTTAGGTACTTTTAAATCTGATGATGCTACCGTTTTCGTGAAAGCGCGCGCGCTGCCGCTGGCTCTGCGCGAGCGCGTGGAGCGCGAACTCGATCGCCTGCAGCGGGAGGGCGTCATTTACAAGGTCGAGCGGTCGGATTATGGAACACCTATCGTGCCGGCCATTAAATCGAATGGTGGCATCCGTATTTGCGGTGATTATTAAATCACAATAAATCTAATTCTCAAGGATTTCCATTACCCACTTCCGCGAATAGAAGAGATATTTGCAACATTAGGAGGCGGTCAACAATACACTAAGTTGGACCTATCGAACGCATTCCAACAGTGTATGTTAGAAAGAGAGTCTCAACTCAACCAATTACAGCGATAACTACACACGTAGGGACTTTTGTCTATCGCAGGGTACCTTTCGGTATAAAATGTACCTATACCCGAAAACTTTCAAAACAATTATGGAAGAGACTCTTAGTGGCCTGCCATCTACATAGTATTTGCAGATGATATTTGCGTGACCGGAAAAGATAGGGCAACCCATTTAGCTAATTTAAGGGCAGTTTTGCAGAGGCTAGAAGAAAATGGACTTCGTATCAATTTCGATAAATGTAAATTTTTTTGAGATAGCGTGACCTATTTAGGGTACAACATTGATAAGGACGGTTTGCATACGGACGAAAAAAAAATTTACGCAATAGTTGCAGCACCTCGTCCCATGAACGTCACACAATTAAAAAGTTTCATGGGTCTAGTGAATTTTTATTCAAAATTCTGTTCCAAAATGAGTGATATATTTACTTAAACCACTATATAACTTATTAAAAAAAGACGTTGATTGGGTGTGGAGCAACGAATGCGATATTGCGTTTACCAAAATAAAGAAGGTGTTAAGTAGCGCGCCTGTGCTCGCGCACTACGACCCAACGCTGCCGCTGGTGCTGTCGGTGGACAGCAGCGCGTACGGGCTGGGCTGTGTGCTGGCGCAGCGCGGGAGCGCGGCAAAGATGGCCGCGAGCGCCCGGTCAGCTGCGCCTCACGTACGTAGAGCGCTGCCGAGCAAAACTACTAGCAGCTGGACAAAGAAGCCTTAGCTATTGTTTTTGGAGTAACCAAACATCACCAGTTCCTGTATGGCAGGCGATTCATACTTTGTAGTGACCATAAAGCCCTCAGTTACATTTTTGGTAAAAACAAAGGCATCCCAGTCACAGCTGCGAGTAGATTACAGCGTTATGCTGTAACGTTATCTGCTTATGATTTTAGTATAGAGTTTGTAACGTCTTCACAACAGAATTGCCAAGCTGATGCGCTGTCCCGTCTTCCTTTGCCCTCGACTGGCAATCGAGTTGAAAGAGAGGACGAGGCAGGCAGTTATCTAAATTTTATTCAAAGAAATTTCTGCTCGAGACACTGTTTTGAATAAAATTGTAGACTATGTCATGTTCGGTTGGCCAAAAACATTGGCATAAAAAAGCAACGGTACCATTTTAGAGCTAACAGTGTCAGCTTTCAATACAAGCATGTTTTTCAGGCGAAAAATTTCAGTTCATGAAAAACAAGCTAGCATACCAAGGAGGTGTAAAATTTGGGTGCAAAAATGACCTTAACAACGAAAGAAAAAACATTTTCATGAACGAATAACAATTTATTTTTATCTTTAATACCTGGTGTTACCACCAAAAACCTTTTTCACACATGCCATGCGTCTCTTCATTGACCTCATCAGCTTCCTGATGGTATCCTGGGGGCATGCTTCCCACTCTTCGACCAAAGCTTCTTTCAGGGCCAAAATTGTCTCCGGAGCAGGATTGCGAGCTCGAACCTTGCGTTTCAGGTAATCCCATAAGTGCTCGATAGGATTTAAATCAGGACTCAGAGGTGGCCACTTCAGAGTCGGGATGCCAACTGCGTCAAGGTACTCCTTTGTGACGCGGGCGGTATGACAAGGGGCGTTGTCTTGCATGAAATGGAACCCCTCGTCAAAGAACCCGGCGTAGGGGACGACATGGTCTTGCAGGATGTCGGTGATGTACCTGTCTGCATTCAAACCACCGCCTCGACCCCCGCCATCAACAAAAACCAGCTCGGTCCGCCCCTCCATGGAAATCCCCGCCCACATCATGACGGAACCTCCACCGTAGGCGACTGTTTCAGCGAAGCAACACTGGGCGAACCTCTCTCCAGGTCTTCGGTACACCCGTCCTCTTCTGTCGCTGCCATGGAGACACACTCTGCACTCGTCGCTGAAGAGTACGCGGCTCCATTGGTCGTAGGTCCAATTTTCGTAGGTCGCCACGAATTCCTTCCGAGCGTCCCGATGCCTCTGAGTCAGTTTGGGCCCAGTAGCAGGTCTTCTTGGGGTAAGGTTGGCTTCCTTGAGTCTCCGCCGACCTGTTGAGGTGCTAACAGGCACAACCCGGTTCCGCATCAGGTCTTGCTGGATGGCAACAGCGGTACGGTGGCGATTACGAAGACTGGAGGTGGCGATGAAGCGGTCATCCCTCTCCGATGTGCACCGCTGACGGCCAGATCCTTGTTTCCGTTTCAAGGTTCCAAACCGACAAAACCGACGATAAACTCTGGAGACAGCAGACTGGCTTAAATTCAGCTGCTCAGCAACAGAACGTTGCGAGAATCCTCGATTCACCAAGGTGACGACTTCGGTGGCTTCAGCTTCGGTGGTATCCATTTTTCGAAGGTGATTCCGGTGTAAGATTGCGAGGAGATGTGCACTGGTCAACTTCTGATAAGCGAATGATAAGAAATAACCGGTTACACCGGTTTTTATTGGTCTCCAGAGGGCACAACTCGTGCATATCATAACCATGTAAAATGCCATTTTGTACAAAAACTGCGATAACCTAAAAACTACGCAACTGAGATCGATGTCTTTTACTGTTTTTTGTAGCTGAATAAATTCGTAATAAAATTGCATTCAAAGTTTTATTAAAATATTTCCCGCTTTCCGGAAATACGACCAAAAGTAAAAAATGTTGCTTGAGTCGATTTTTTTGATCGCGAGTGTATTTCAAGTAATTGTTGTAATTGAAAACAGACTAATATTTTGACGCGTTTGATTGGCAGCGTAGTGAGCATGCGTATACCGAGTTGTTTCCCAGTTTCACGTTGACGGTTTGTTTGAAGTTCTACGTCTAGATATATCATCAGTCGCCGTCAGAGAAATGGAATGACAAAGAATGCTTGTCAACGATCAAAAGTGTGGCAAAAAAATGAAATCCATGTATGTGTCTAAATTGTCTATGTGAGCGTAAAATAGTGATGCCAAATTTAATAGGTTAATTATCTATCGGTATTTGACTTTCTTATCGAAACGTTCTAAAGGCCTCTACAGACGTAAGCGACTAAGGTAGAATTAATAATTCAGTGGAGTGATTTGACAGCTCTCTGCATACAAAGCGGTTGTCAAATGTATGTAAAGTTCTGTCAAATCACTCCGCTGAATTATAGATTCTACCTTAGTCAAAGTAGTAAAACGGCTATTAGACATGGCAATTTGTAGGGCCCAACCTGTTGTGTTGGGAGGTGTAATAGGAGGTAGGGCCCGTAGGGAGCTGAAGGAGGGTGAGGGAGAGGCAGGGTACACAACAGGTTGGGCCCTACAAATTGCCATGTCTAATAGCTGTTTACACTATGACGTCAGTTGATGAATATTATTCTTCTTTCTCCGTGCCATTCGGTCGGCCCTCCGAATATTTTTCCGCCAGTTGGCTCTCTCACACTACAGACCGACGTTCGACTAATATTATTACATTACCTAATTAAATAGTTAATAGCTAGTATGCTTTTTCTAAGCAAATAATATATTATTTAGTATTAAAAAAAAAAACAAAATTATTTATTATTAAATTAAAAATATTAAGTGAACAAGATTATTTCCTAAAATAATTTCAAATATTTCATACAACGGAAAACGGAATTTCAAGTCGCCGGTCGAAAGCGCATTCGATTGATCGCACGACCATTTTGACAGCTGACCTCTCATTCCAACTATATTTTTATCTCGTTCTAATCGTTTGACTAGTCGCTTTTAGGCGCGGCACACACTTGAGCGGAATCCAGCTATCATAAATAAAAATCAGCCGCAGCATAAAAGTCGGAAATTTCTTTACGGGAGCTGAATTTTTGTATGGAGCCCATATACAATATTCAGCCCGATTTCCGTTTTCCGCTGCTTTTTGACTATGGTAGCGAATTCCGCTAAATGTGCTGAGCGCCATATTTGAATGAAATAATACTGCAAGGTAAAAAAATCTTTAATAATAAAAATACCCGTTTAAAACCGGATATAATAAGGTTCTAATTTAATCGTCTTACGTAATGGCGTAATGTGAATATAATATTAATTTATTCATTGGATTTTTTTGAAGCAATAATTACAATTTTCATATCGAACAGTTATCGATATAAGTCCCTAAAACGTTTTGTCAATCCCTAGCGTAGAATAAATGTTTCGGTTTTTACAGAAAATAATCATGATTATTAACTATTATGATAAAATATTAGCACACAGTATACGAAACACTAATAATTAATAGTATCTAGTAAATACTTACACGATTTATTTTGCTAATATGACAAAATATTGTTTCAAAGACATCGATCGGAATATCATGTAAACCTGTGAAATGAGTAATTACTTGGGTTTTTCCTATGAGTAATAGTCCAATCTGGAACACAACACGACACCATGTTTCTCCTTTTTCATTCCAAGTTATTTTATTCACGATTGTTTTATATTTTCCACGCTAAAATATGAGCTGTCACGAATGTGGGTACGTAAGCTGACTACCCAAATTCAAAAGCTGTCACTCCTTCAAAATGATCGTGTGTCTCTTTTGCACTCGTGGAATGTTCATATACGTGTTGGTTTCTCTTTTGCGCACTTCGTTTATCTTTTAGCGACAAGCGCCATTTTATATCTATGGTCGCCGTGGACTGGTTAGGGCCTTTCAACAATAAATATTATTTAATTGTTATTGACGCACACTCTAAATGGATAGAGGCGGAGAAAGTTAACAATACCTCTGCGTCAACAGTTATATCGTGTTTTAGGAGAATGTTTGCGCGTTTCGGTTTGCCTAAATGGGTCGTTTCCGACAACGGACCGCCCTTTAGTTCACTTGAACTTAGAACATGTTTTGAACGCAACGGTATTCAACAAACCCTTACGCCCCCCTATCACCCAGCGAGCAACGGGGCAGCCAAAAATGCTGCGCGATCCGTAAAACGAGCCTTAAAGAAGACAATCGTCGAAAACGGAGATTCTGAAACTGCATTGAGTAGATTTTTGTTCAATTATCGCAACACGGAGCACAGCACAACCGGGCGTGAACCGGCGGTCGCACTGCTGGGGCGGCGGCTACGTGGACGTCTCGACTTGCTGCGGCCCGACACGAGTGATATCGTGCGTGAGAACCAGCTCGTCAGCGAGCAGCGCCGAGCCGCGCGCCTGCGCCGAGCCACCGTTGGAGACCCGGTCATCATCAGAGACTACACGAAGCAGAATCGGAAATGGACGGAAGGAGTGGTTGTAGACCGCCAGAGCCCTGTATCGTATTATGTTAAAACAGGAGATGGTAACATACACAAACGGCACATCGACCAAATGTTACAGGATAAGCGCAAGTCACGGTTTTCCCTTGCTAAAGTCCGAGAATCTGTTCTGCCCGATGACGCACTGCAAGAAGAAGTCACTGAGAAAGAAAGCATCGTAAACGAATGGCAGCTCGCAGAAGAGGAACCAGTGTCGCACTTGCCCCAGTTGCCTATTCTAAGAAGTCCAGTACAAAACGCTGACTGTGAAATGGGGCCCTCCTTGCCGCAGGAGGTCGAAGGTCGAACTAGGCGACAGGCTGCTTTGCGTTGCATAGAAAAATTAAAATATATATAATTGATATAAGTAATAAAATACCTACCTACTAAAGAAGTAATCCGCAAATAGCTTCGATACTTACCTCATATTTAGCACCTAATATTAATGAATGATAAATTATATACATGTGTTAGCGTAACCTTGAACTTCATCTCTATTGTAATTAATTACCGATAAGGAAAATCATGTACCGTTGGCAACAAAAACGAATTGTTAAGCTATGGCTCCTTTGTGTACGCTAAATGCATATATTAAAAACGATATTATTGTATAAGATATTAAGGATGGAAACGATTACTTATACCTATTCCCGCAGTATACCTACTGCTAAAGTATATTTTAGCCGTAGATATCACATAAATGGGTTCATTTGAATATCATCTTGTAGCACCTGTATTTAGTTAAGTCGTGACATAATTATTGTCTAGTTTACCCTTTTATATTTACGTGTTATTTTTGTGTAATTAGAGGGAGGTGTTATGTAGGGTAGACTCATAAGTATGTCGGTACTTGCATATTAACAATAAACCAGTCTGCTATGGATCTCGGCCTTTCATTTATCTAACAACTATGAGTATGTAAATTAATCACGCCTGCAAAGTTGTAAATTAAAAACTAGAACATTAATGTTTTGAGGGTACTTTCTGTGCCGTACACATAAAGTGGAGGCGTATATTTTTTCGATGGATGGATTTATGTTGGAAATTTCTATTAAAAAGAAAAGTGATCATCAAACACAGTTTTCGGAAAGAATAGCTTCCAAATTTTTAAATAGAACACACATAATAAGGCAAAGTCTCTCCTGAGACTCAATGGTTCAATATCGCTCGTGAGTTTGTGATCGTCAACGATCCGCCCAGCGCACCTTTGCACCGAGTCAAAGGGCCCAAGCTGATATTAGGTGCTCCCGCCCAAAGGGGACAGCAGTACTCCATGTGTTATTATTGTTATTAATGCACATATTGATACCAAATTTCATCTTTCTAGTGCGAACGGTCACTGTGCTAGACCGCGGACAACAAGATTTTATGTAACCTAAACCTTAGCGCCTGAACTGCAACAAGATATTACCTTATTAAAATGATGTTATGTTTTAAAAGATCAGGTGCTTTGATTTGGCATACATCTACAATCTTTTGATGCTGCTGCCACTGACAAGGCCACGCATGGGGGCTTGCAGCACCGCATTATCGTGTAGCCCTACCCCTCCCCTGCTTCGAGGAAGAAAGGAAATCTAGAAGACTTATCATACTAGCAACCGGATATTGAATTTTATTTTATTAAAATACGCCGCTACTTTTTTTGCATTGCAGCATCGGCATTTCGTATTCCTCCATTAAAGACGTGACTAATTATATATATATATATATATATCTCATCTAGGAGACTTATTGAACTAGGTTCAGTGTCGTGGGCTCTTATACTATTATTGAGTATCACAAAAAGTTGTAATTTCATAGTAAAAGGACGTAATTGCCGTAAAATATCTCTTAAAATACAATATTTAGAATGGGTGTATTGTGACGAGGTGGTTTTTATTTTATGAACTCTATCTTAAACCCTTATTTTGTGTGTTTCGCAGGGCTGCGGCTGCGGGTCTTGATGCCGACGAGGCAGCAAGATGGCGGTAAGTAATAAACAGTATATTTTTTTTATAATAATAAATATGAAAAATGTTAATTTTATGAACTACAGCGTCTGTCATAAAATAAATTATGAAATACCACAATATAGTCGTCCTTAGTGCATTATAAGTATTGTGTGTTTCACAGTGCTGCGGGTATTGATCCCGCCGAGGCGGCAAAATGGCGGTAAGTTATAAACACTTTATAAATCATAGTATAATAAATTTTTCATGGGAAATATTATTCCTCATAAATTAAAAATACTAACTTTCATAGCAAAAAAATCTGCATGCAAATCAAAGCGATGTTTTGATGTGAATTCAGATTTTTTCTGATGTGGAAGCAAGTCAGTATAATAGTTAGGTCATGGGCTGGCTATACTTTTTCCTGTGCCTTCAAATACTAGCCAATTTTTATTTTATAATTATGAATTTAACACCTATTATTTTATAATGTTATCATAAAATAAATTATTAAGCGCCACAATATAGTCGTATTAAGTCCCTATTATATTAAAATTATGTTTCGCAGGGCTGCTGGTTTTGATCCTGAGGAGGCAGCAAGACGGAAGTAAGTAATAAATCGTTTATTTAATGTTGTATGGGAAACATTATTCCGCATAAAAAAAAATACTAACTTGCACAGCAAACAGTTTTTAATTTATGAACACTTTCATAAATAAATTATGAAGTACTGCAATATGAGACGTCGTCCTAAGTCCCTCATTTCATTAAACATTTAAAAGTACCTATGTTTCGCAGGGCCGCGGGTCTTAATCCCGACGAGGCGGCAAGACAGCGGTTAGTAATAAATCTTATATTTTTTTATACAGTCTGGTAGTCAGTCTAGTTTTTTTTATACAGTAAATTCATAAATTTAGCGCATTTTATTTCGTGCACATATATTTATACGGTTTATTTTATTAAGATTATGATTGACAGGGCCGCAGGTCTTGATGGAGACCAGGCGGCAAGACAGAGGTAAGTAATAAATCGTACATTACTCGTCGTCGTTCGTCATCTGAGGTGAGGTGAGGGCGTCTACTGCGTATGGAGAAGACGCTCTGGTTCGATTCCAGCCCTGGGCAACAGAGGCCTTGATCACTTTTTCCTTTGTATTTGTAATCTATTCAAGTTTATAATTTATGTACATAATAGTATTAGACGGAGAGCTGGCCACGGCAGGAATGACACAATAATGAGAGCAACGAAATTGATATAGTTAGACTGCTATACTATTGTTATTACCTAATCTGGCAATCTGGCAGCTTTAAGCCGGGGGGTTCAAGAGTAGCAGACCAGAAAAGTTGTTTAAAAATCTAGGGAACGACGCAATACTGAGAGTTCTTGCTTTAGTACGATATCGTGGCATTTGATGTATATAATTGGATTATAACGTGGAAGATGTCTCAGTGGGGGGAAAAGAGGCAGGTTGAAGTTAAATGCATTTATACCGGACGCCTGTGGTTTATTTCCTTCTGATCTGTGAAAACTGTTTGTATTTAATCAGGCGCTCGAATAAAACCTATTAGTTGACAGCTTTCCATGCCAAGACGATATTACCGATAGTTATTTCTAAATAGGAAATCGACTTTAACAGCCAGGATCCTCGGTTTAAATTGTTATGAAAAAATATGTGACATATTAGGTTTTATTCTGATAATGAACTTAGCTTACAAAGCCACATCATAATACAGCTACTCGTCACTAGATTGCGCTAATATCTACTAAACATAGACAGAGTATGACATTTGAATTCCAACTGCTGACCTAGCACGGGTGATCAGTAGAAAATAAACCAGTATAAGTGTGCTGCATTGCTACGAATCTCGCGGTCATGTTACACTGGCAGTTAGAGAAGTTGGCTCGCCAAGGGGCGCACAACCATTAGGAAATTACGGATATATGGCTGCCTAATTTGTCGATAAAAATATTAACCCTTAGCCATGCCTGGCAATATTTTGACCATTGAATACTTAGAGAATTCAACCACCGGAGTCACCATTGACAGGCGTTCCCTTCTGCCGAAAACATATGAGCAGTGATCATACACATGTATGGACTGATATTTATTTAACGTAGCTATTTGTACGTTATGTACGAATAGCCATACATTAGACGTTCCCCTCCACTGCAAAAATCGGCAGACTTTTTTTGTATAGAAAATGACAGACATGGCTACTCCATCCGGGTTGAAGTCTCTAAGTTGAATACCGATTGTGATAGCCATCAGCAATAAAAGAAAAGTAATTTCTTAGTTTATTATTATATTCTCTTTATTTATCTTTCTTCTTAGGCTAGGTTTTTTTACAATATCAATATAAAAGTAATGTTGGAAATGTCATTGTGATAGTTGCCTTCCCCATTCATTTTAATTACATTAAGTAAGATTTAAACAAGAGTGTACATCTGAACGAAGTGACAGCTTACGTTTACGGTCAAAATCCCCTTCGTTTATTTGCTGCATAACCACCGGTAAGATAAAATATTTATGTAGTTTATAGTAGTAGTTTCGTTAAAATAACGGTTAGATTGGGCAAATTAAGTAATAAATCTTACATTTATATATTTTTGTATTAAAATTTCTGATGTATCAGGTAGATTAGGGCAGGTTATCGACAAGATAATCGACAAGAAAAATTGTATGTAGAATGTAGACGTCATGTGCCACCGTTCATATGTCAAAGTTCTGTCAAACACTGATTTTGTAGGGAAGATTGAAGAGAAATGGCATGAAACCTTTAAGGAATGAAGATTAACAAATAAATTACGCTTCGAAAATGGGTATTTTATTGGTTAACAAGACATGAGACATTTTATTTTTGTAAACCTAAAAATGGGTTAAGTTTTCACATGAGCATTGTTTTACTTTACTCGTTTTAATATTATATGTCGATGCTTATCCTTAATCATGAACTTTTATCGATATAAATATCGACTTTGCGCAGCATTTGAGTAGCGAGTATTTAAAGTGACAGAATGATAGAAAGTTCTAGATAAATAAATAGTACTATTCATAGATTATATAATGCTTCAGATGGAGTACTGCTAACAACATTTTGTGGTTCCATAATGAGCCAGTGTCCTCGTGGTTACGCACTACACACACATACACACAACAATAATGAGCCGCTCCCCCGAGAGTCGTGTCCAAACGTCTATGCAGTCAAGTGCTGGTAAAAAAAAATTAATATGCCGTATCGTGCGTTGTCAAATGCTGCAGAAATGCCACCGGTCAAAAGAAAAAAACGGATGGGGTAACTTTTTACCGTTAAGTAAACAATTCATTGCGTAATCATATTAAAAATCAGTAAATTCGTAAACTATTAACTTCACGGTAGTGGTGTTGCCAGGTGGTTGAATAGGGAAACTTCCCGAACGTAAGGGGGGGGGAACGTAATCGCCGCGATATGTTGTCAATACGATATTGACGTCACCACTCCTAACTAGACGTTTTATTTCACGCACGTTTTCAACAAACATTAAAACTTTACCTAATAGTTCATAACTTTTATGCTTTTGTGAGCAAATTATTCTTCATTATTTTTTTAATACAATTTGTAAATAAACAAAATTATATATATATTAAAATTATTCCAAAAACTTCGTAAAACAAAAAGCCCATATCTAATCGTTGATTGAACGCGCGAAGTTATGTCACCACTACTGATCTGTCAAACTTTCGTCTCATTCTAACTATCGCTCCCTCTCACTCTGAGCGGCTGACTAGTCGCGTCGGTAATCTACTGGTCAAGCGATTAGAACGAGATGGAACTATAGTTGGAATGAGAGGTCAGCTCTTAAGTCAAACCGATTGTGTTGATCGATTGAGGAGCATTTTTAACCAACTTCAAAAAAAGGAGGAAACTGAGAAGTTTGACCCGTATGTTTGTATGTATGTATGTATGCCTGTTCGCATAAGGCGTCGTTCATTGATTACGTAAGACATTTTTTGCCAGAGACCCCCTTCCGCTACGTAAGAAAAAAAAATCCTCTCTGCAGTAGAAGTAAGACATGGTCAATTCCCCTCCCCCCTAAATTGTGTTACGTAATAAATGAATACGTTATAACACTTTAGTTGTCTTCGTCTTAGCGAGGGCACTGCCGTGTCTCCAGATTAAAAAGGTATAAAGTATGCTGAAAATAATAGAACTGGGACGACAAGAGAGGCCACTACACTCAACAGTATTCGTGTAATGTTAATAAATAATAAATTTGGATTTTTTTAATTTTACCTTTTAGTCGCCTCTTCAGAAATATATTTCATCAAATTTATTAAAACAGGTGCTTATTCATTCTATTTATCCATATATATTAATAATCAAATTTTTTAAATTCAAAAATACTGTATTAATAATTGGGAAAATTTGTATTACATGGCAACACTCGTCTGGGCACATACATTCAAACCAGCCGCCATCTTGGGTCACAGTTTGTTGTACAGGCATGCTCCATTCTTTTAATTTATTCATCCAAGGTACTATTATTTACTTGGTGGTACTACCAATGCGCAACATAGATTACCTCACTAAGATTCCGCATTATATCGTTAATGAAGGCTGGCAGTCGTTATCTATATGCTGTTTTATTTATGAAATATTGAGCCGCCTGTCGCACCAGTGGATTGTAGGTTATGTACAATATTTGAAACTACAAAACCTAGTCAATGAACTCGATTCATTTCTCATTTTGTAAGAAATGCGGGAACACTCATACTTTGGCCATATATCGATTTTAAAAACACGTTGACACATTATTTTTGTATGGAAGATTCCCTGTCATACGCTTAGAATACTCTCGAAGAATGGTAACAATAACACTGTTAGTTTCCTTGAAAGGAGAGGTTTTGTGTTTTTGATAACTACGGACTCTGCATAGGTTTAAAAACTTCCTGCCCGTGAGTACCAAAAAGCTGCTTGTGCAGGCCTTAATTTTTCCTATTATAGACTAAGCTGATGTGTGCACTACCAACATTTCTCAGGCTTCCCTAAACAGACTCGATCGTATATTAAATAATAGAAAACGCTTTAGTTTCGGCTTGCGTAAATTAGATTACGTCTCAGGTTATCGTTACCAACTGTACATTAGTTTTGGGATATCCCTTAGGATTTAGGATTTTTACTGTATGAGTTGCAAACAGCTGTACTTACTTGTGTTTAGTCACTACACAATATAATCAAAGACTAAATATTTTCATTATTCCTTATTGATAATATAAAAAAATAGCCATTTTAAAAATCGTTTTCCTACCTGCAATCTTCTATTCCTCAATTTTCTATTCTTTAAAACAATAGATTATTTTTAATTAGTAGGTACAGTCGCCATCAAATAAATCGGAGCGGCCAAGGTACTCAAAAATATCTGAACTTACTCTTTATCGCCTTGACAATAGACGCGTTGTTCAGATATTTGTGACCACCTTGGCCGCTTCGATATATCTGATGGCGACTGTACTTAAATTATTAACGCTAATATATGTAGTGATCACGCGAGTCGTTTTGTATGCTCAATCTAATGTGCAACATAAGTTGTGCCGTTATTCCCACCAACAGTTGTGTGCACCTTGGCGAGCCAACTGCTCAAACTACCAGTGTAACATGACCGCGAGATTCGTAGCAATGCAGCACACTTATACTGGTTTATTTTCTACTGCTCACCCGTGCTAGGTCAGCAGTTGGAATTCAAATGCCATACCCTGTCTATGTTTAGTAGATATTAGCGCAGTCTATTGACGAGTAACTGTATTATGATGTGGCTCTGTAAGCTAAGTTCATTATCAGAACAAAACCTAATATGTCACATATTTTTTTATAACAATTTAAACCGAGAATCCTGGCTGTTAAAGTCGATTTCCTATTTAGAAATAACTATCGGTAATATCGTCTTGGCATGGAAAGCTGTCAACTAATAAGTTTTATTCCAGCGCCTGATAAATTACAAACAGTTTTCACAGATCAGAAGAAAATAAACCGCAGGCGTCCGGTATAAATGCATTTAACTTCAACCTGCCTCTTTTTCCCCCCACTGACACATCTTCCACGTTATGTTCTAATTATATACATCAAATGCCACGATATCGTACTAAAGCAAGAACTCTCAGTATTGCGTCGTTCCCTAAATTTTTAAACAAATTTTCTGGTCTTCTACTCTTGAACCCCCCCGGCTTAAAGCTGCCAGATTGCCAGATTAGGTAATAACAATAGTATAGCAGTCTAACTATATCAATTTCGTTGCTCTCATTATTGTGTCATTCCTGCCGTGGCCAGCTCTTAGTCCATATGTACTTACTTAATAAAACAAATCCAAATATTAATTAAAAATAATTTTATTGGTTCTCTAGTTGAGTTTAACACTTTTTGGTCACCGTAGTCAATATTTAGTATGTATACCACGTGTATCTTGTCGACAAAGTGGTAAAACAAAAACTTTAAAAAACATTTTATTAGGCCGGTGCACATAAAATGGGCTTGATTTTTTTCCCTTCAACACTGTTAGAAAGAATAGGGGTCTTCAAACACATTTTTTTGGGATAGTCAATACTTTCGGAAAGAATTGCTCCCAAAATTAACTAATTTTCTAACTTTTGAACTGTGGCTCCAAAAAATATGAAAAATAACATGAAATTTCAATGAAAATATATTGAATAAATTTGATTAAGCCGTTTTTGAGCTATCGCAAAGAGTTCATAGTAAAAGGATGTAAGTGCCGTAAAATGTCCTACAAAAATAGACCGTTTGAGTAGGTGTATATTACGGGCCGGCAGCTGCAGCACGGTTAGCACAAGTGTGCAGCAACGGTGTCACGCGAGTGAGATTGACATCTGTCACTTACTGATTAATACCATTTTCTAAGTGACAGAAGTCTATATCGGTAGCGAGATACTGTCGCTGCACAGTTGCGCTAACTCTACTTTCAGAATGGCCCGACATGCTCTTGACCAGGTTTTATTTTATGAACTCTCTCATAAAATTAATTATTATGAACTACATATAGGCGTCCTCAGTTCCTTATTTGTATATTTCGCAGGGCACGTGCGGGTCTTGATGCCGACGAGGCGGCAAGATGGCGGTAAATAAAAAATCGTACATATTTTTTTTTATAATTAATAAAAGAGTGTTAATTTATGAAAGCGTCTATCGTAAAATAAATTATGAAACTAGTACCACAATATAGTCGTGCTCTGTCTATTATTTTGTCTGTTTCGCAGGGCTGCGGGTATTGATCCCGCCGAGGCGGCAAAATGGCGGTAAGTTAAAGACAAATATTAAATATTCCACATAACCAAAAATACTGCCTTGCACAGCAAAAAAAAAATGAATGCACATCAAAGCTGTGCAAAGCAACTTATGATGTGAATTTAGATTTTTATGTTGTGTACAGTTGTGTCAGTAATAGTCAGTATAATAGTTAGGCCATGATATATTTTTTTCCTGTGCTTTCAAATACTAGCCAATATTTATTTTCTAATTATGAATTCAACACTTTTAATTTAATGAACGAATTCATAAAATAAATTACTAAGCGCCACAATATAGTCGTCCTCAGTCCCTTATTTTATTAAAAGTATGTTTCGCAGGGCTGCTGGTTTTGATCCTGAGGAGGCGGCAAGACGGCGGTAAGTAATAAATCGTATATTTAATTTTGTATAATCTAAATATGAATTAAACAGTTTTCAATTTATGAACGCTATCATAAAATAAATTAGGAAGTACCTCAATATAGTCGTCCTAAGTCCCATATTAAAAAAATATATATATGAGTACCTATGTTTCACAGGGCCGCGGGTCTCGATCCCGACGAGGCGGCAAGACGCCGGTTAGTAATAGATCGTATAATAAACTTTTTATAGTCTGATTATGAATTTAGCTTATTTTATTTTGTGCACAAAATCATAAAATCAATTATTAAATACCCACTACAATATTGGTCCTCAGTTACAGATTATTTTATTAAAAGTATGTTTTGCAGGGCCGCAGGTCTGGATGGCGACCAGGCGGCAAGACAGAGGTGAGTAATAAATCGTAATCATATACAGGCTGTTTCCTGTAACACGAGCAATAAATTAAAACGTAGATTCTACTCCTCAAACAATAAAATCTTAGTTCAACACCATTTAAAAATATGTAGTCTTTAGATTGTCTCTTTTTTCAAACAAACTTAAATAGTATTTTCTTTGTGTGTTAAAATCCTTCGATAATTGACATTGCTTGTCAGTCTTGTCAACCTACAGACAAAATCAATTTCGCATTACATTGCGTGTTCGAATAAACTTAAAAGTGTAGGTACTAAAAATTAAACCACAAGTTATTTTTTAAAGCCGCAGAACAAACACAATAATAAACAATATGTATGTAAGTTTATTATATAAAGTATATGTGTAAGTTTATGATTATTCTTAATGTTTGATTAAGTATACAATATTTTTATATTTAGTAAGTGTGATACTGTTTCAATACATTCTTTCATAAAGCCTGCACCAAACATATCTCTTTTTGGCCCAGTGGTTGACTGGTATAGAATGTCTTAAGGCATTAAGTCCGCCATTTGTGTGTTGACGATGAGGGACCTTCTTGTTCCTTTAGTCGTCAACACAGTGAATCCTCCTTTTTGTAAAGGGTCGGCAACGCGCATGTGACTCCTTTGGAGTTGCAGGCGTCCATAGGTTACGGTAGCTGCTTACCATCAGGCGGGCCGTATGCTTGTTTGCCACCGTCGTAGTATAAAAAAAAAAAAAAAAAAAAAAATTTAATGTGCAATAAAGTTTAAATAAATAAATAAACAAACAATGTATGCTTTGAGGAGTAGAATGGAATCGAATTACGTTTTAATTTTTTGTTCGTATAACAGGCCACAGGCCATCCGGTATTAGATTTTTTTAGCCCGATTATGAATTTAGCACATTATATTCTGTGCACACTATCATAAAATAAATTATTAAGTACCACAATATAGTCTTTCTTAGTCCTTTATTTTATTATAAGTATATTTCGCAGCGCCGCGGGTATTGATCCCAACGAGGCGGCAAGACCGCTGTAAGTTTTTTTAATAGATTCTAGTTATACAATTGCGTCCGTCGAAAATGATTTAACCCTCTACCGCATGGGAAGCCAGTAATGCTTCTAAGTTTTACAATTTTTTTTCTTGCCTAAGAAGTTGGAAAAAAAAATTAAAATACTTAAAACCGGGTAATCATCGGCTTAAGAAATATGTGGGTATTTTTTAATTCTCGATAGGATTAACAACCAGTAAAAAAACTTCATTTGCCTGACGCGTCGGCTGACTGGTGACGGTATCAAATATCGAGTGTTTTCATCGACATATAAAAAAGTGAAGTAAATGAACAAATAAAAATATATTTGTTTTAATTGAAGTACCCTTTTGCGTGTGATTATGTGATTTTGCGTAAAATAAGATATTTTGTACTAGTTGTTGTCCTTTTTATAATGACGCCATAAATGGCTTCGTATGCAATTAGGATAATATTGTATAAGTTCATAAATGGATTCGTATGCATTCAGGGTACTATTTGTTAGTTACTGTTTTTTTTATATTTCATATTACGCGTCCGTTTCATTTTTATGGTAGTTCAAAACAAGTAAATCCTATTCCCAGGGATGTGTCCATTAGCAACAATGACTCTGTATCCGACTCTGATGACGATAATGTACCATTATCGATTATTTAATCAAAAAAGCGGCGTAAAACTCCTGTAATAATCTCAGATTCTGACCCTCATTCCTCGGACGAAGATTGTGAACCAGCTAATTCTATATCCACGTCAGATAAAAGGAAAAAATATATTTTGAAATTATTTCACCTCAAGCAGTCGATGCTTACAAAACGCACACGGGAGGAGTGGACGTGTTAGACTCCTTGTTAGGTTTATACAGAATCACTATAAGGTCGCAGAAATGGTATAAGAGGATATTTTTCCATTTTATTGACATGTGTGTTGTGAATGCTTGGTTGTTATAGCCGCATAATTCCGACATATATATGCCTCTATATGATTTCAAGCTTACTGTCTCTGAACATTATAGAATGGCAGGGAAAAGTTTGGCTAGGAAACGTGGGCGCCCGAGTACAGAAGCCGGTACTCCGAACGGAACACCCCCTACAATCTGGCCACATTCACCAACCACCCCAACAGGCCGCACGCCAAGCCAGCTGGAAACTTCGCATTGCAAAAAACCAAGAACGTCGTTTTAACAAGGTGGATCACGTCCGAAATCATGAAAAAACTCGCTTATTGTGTCAATACAATTGTAGTTACCGTTCTTACTTGAAATGTGAAAAGTGTAATGTTTATTTATACCTCAATGAAAAAAAAACTGCTTCAAAATGTTTCAGTTGTATAGGTAATATAATGAATTATGTTGTCCGCATGCATATGAAGCCACAAATGGCTGTCATGAATAGTCGTGCGAACGCATGCGAAGCCATAAATGAACATAGTTTATAATTTTCTTATAATATTCATATATTATATTTTTGTTTTTGTTTCTTGTTTAAGAAGTCCAATAAACCATATTTGTCGCATAAAATATTTTTCTTTGTACACCTATCATAATTCATGCAGTAGAGGGTTAAAATCCGCCGGTTTCCTGCTAAACCTGGCGATGGGACATTCAAAGAAAATGTGGTGTATCGTCTGATCTGATTAGCCATGCTGGCGCATTCTTGAGACATCCCATGAAGGTTTTATTTAATAAAAATATGTTTCTTAGGACTGCTGGTGATGGTCGAGGCGGTGAGGGTGAAGACGAAGAAACTCGCCGCCGTCGTAAGTATACGTAGTCAAATATCTTACCACTAGTCATAGGACTCATAGGTTACTTAATAGAGCTTACTTTTCTTGATCTACAAAAATAAGTGAAAATTACGTTTCTTTACATCTTAATTTTTTTACAAAGACTCAATTAAATAAACTCATTTCAAGTATCCAACCTAATTGATTCCATTTTGATACTGAGCTTAATAGCGAATCTTGCTCGTATCTATCTAGAAAGTTAGAATGCCGCTTAGATAGAACTATGGTCTAAAAACCTTCCTTCTTGCAATATTTCATGATTCTAGGTCTATGGGACTACCTAGCCATAAGTATACGTTTTGGGTCCCCTGCGATGTGTTAGAAAATAAGGCTTAAATGGCCGTATCTTTTAGTGGGGTTGTTTATCGATATAAAAACGTCGAACCTAAAATTTTGATGCACAAGTATAAAATTAGGCACAGTTTTTTCTTGTCCCTAGACAAGCTGATTAAGATCGGTACCCCAAGGTACCCCCCTTCTGGCGCCCGGGAGGGGGGGTTAAAATACCACTCCACCCGGCTTCATACAAAAAATTCTAACTGTTCACGTTTAGCTAATAGGTCAAGTTTGGTATCAATTTCGGATAAAACGACCATGTAGAATTCGTTTCTGGTATTAAAAATGCAATTTACTCAGTAATATTTAAAAACATATACGAAAATCGAAAATCTCAACTAATTTTTTTATATTCCAGTCATCATAAATATTAATTTGCTAGTTTTTTTCATCCACTAAAAATACAATATTAAAGCATATTTCATGTAGATTTTAAAAAATATAACATTTAATAACCATTACTAACAGTAAATGGCATTTAAAAAAAATTGCGTCGTGCGTCGTGAAATTATTTTTACCGCCGTCGGCATCCGCGGTCAAAATATCCAAATAACGCACTGTAGATAGGTACCATGTAAACTTGTTATTTATTGAAATCGATTATATATATAACAAAGATAAAAACCGTACCTGAAGGAATGTGGCATTCCGTCATAAAAGGGATTTTAGTATAGGATTTGAGTGCGCAACCTCTTTTCCTTGTGCTAAAATAAGTGAATTTATAATAAGAATAAAAAACCATTACTTATTTAAGTTTAAGAAATGTGGACTTCCGTTAAAAAGGTAACGTAGAAAGGTTGGTGCTTATATTTGTATAAAAGTATTGCTTAGCGTACTCAGTCATTATATATCTTCAATAAGTCGCTTACCTGTCATACAAAATCATCACATATTTTTGGAGAATGCTATTGGCTTTTGCTATTGCTCCATCTTGAAGTAGTTTAAATTTTGTGTGGCCGGGTTAAAGGCATTCCGAGCTCCAAAGGCACTTTTCTTACCTCTTCCATTAAATAAGGATACTGTGTCGCATCCAGTGAAGGCATGGAACACGGGCAAGACTGACGCTTTGTCAGGGTCTCATAGAAACAAAATAGAGTTTAGTTTGCGGAATGTATAGACTGTAAAATAATGTATGGCTATTATAACAAAATACTCTTACCTAATAGAGTGGCATGTGATAAAATTGTGGTTTTTCCCTGTGCCAATATGAACCTACAATTCCTGTAGTTGAAGTAAGCGACCTATTGAAGAGTTCAAGTTACGACTACATGTCGAAATTTAAACTTTTTTAATTTACTCATATTATTGCAGGCCGAGTCTCTGCTCAACACTAAATGAATGCAGGAAGTACTTCTTCTTCTTCTTCTTCTACCTAGCGTTATCCCGGCTATTGCCAGGGTCCGCTTTCCTGCTCGCTTTCCTACACTTTGCGCGGTCCTGGGCATCTTCTTTTACGAGCCCGTTTTCACTCATGTCGGCCTCCACGACATCCAGCCAGCGCTTCTGTGGTCTTCCGCGACCGCGTCGAGGGCTGTCCAGGGCTAGATCAAGGCATATGATCCCTATGTAGTCTGGTGGCCTGCGAGAGATGTGACCGAACCAATGAAGGCGACATTCTTGGAGCTTCTCCGCTACGTCACGAACTGCGAGGCTGCCGCGTATGTACTCATTAGTCTCATTACGAATGCGATCAGCACGTGTAACGTCGCACATCCGCCGCAGCATCTTCATCTCTGTAACGCAAAGCTCCTGAATATGCCTTCCACGAACCGGCCACGTCTCGCTTCCGTATATTAAGACCGGTCGGATGATGCACTTGTACACTAGCCCCTTCAGTCTTAGCGGAATTCTGCGATCGCAGATGACTCCTGTGACCTCTCGCTATTTAGACCAAGCTGCGCTGATTCGGGCTCGGATGTCGTGGTCAATGGACCCGGACTCATGCAGTACGGATCCCAGGTACATAAACTTGTCCGGTTTCACGGCAAGTTCGTTCCCTATTTTGATAGGAACGGGATCAGTACTTCCGCAGGCCATGTATTCGGTCTTCGAGACATTTAGCTTTAGACCACCGTTCTCTAGCGATCCCTTCCATAGGTTCACCTTTCGCTCTAGTTCCTTTTTGTCCTCGTCCGTCAGTGCAATGTCATCTGCATACATGAGCAGCCACGGCGGCGAGTCCTGGATTTCCGCCGTAACAGCATCAAGCACAACACTAATCAGAACAGGACTAAGGGCCGAGCCTGGTGCACGCCAACTGTGATCGGGAAGGGTTTAGTTTCGCCAACAGCGGTCTTCACTAGAGAAACCGAGTTACGGTACATATCCCGGATAATGTCAACATAGACTTGGGGCACGTTCTTCACCTTTAGTGCCCACCAGATCATCTGACGAGGGATGCAATCGAAAGTCTTTTGCAGGTCAAGAAATGCCATGTAAAGTGGCCTAATGCCGGAAATACTTATTTACGAAAAAAGATCGTCAGCTGGAGAATATACCACCAACAGAAACGGCCCTATATCACCATTTACTACGCGTAGTCTTACTTTTAAATAAATGTACCCAGCTACTCGTATGTCTTTGTGGAGGGCACTATGATGAAACACAAAATGTATAATTAAATAATTAAATTGTAGTTAACTCTCTTATTATTTTTATGCTTTATTTTGCGTTTCTTTTTAAAGTGTGACTGTCCACAATCTGTGAACGACGCTTCCGAAGTTACTTTGACCATATAATGAGAAGCGAGGACGAAAGTTTAGAAAGATTCATCGTTGTTGGCAATACTGAAGGCAAAAGGTCACGGGGCCCTTCACCAGCACGATGGACTGACCAACTCAAAGGTGAGGAACCCTCTCAGAAGTTCTACGATGTGGTAAGGAAAGCGATGGACCGAAATCGATGGCAAGAGTGTGTTCGTGCCAATCGTGCCCGAACAAAACCCACCAAACACGATCATCTGTCATGATGGATGCGACCAAGAATAAGAATGCGTTTCGTGAGAATACGCGGAAAATATATAATTACTGACGCTAAGCAATACTATTATACAAATATAAGCACCAACGTTTCTACGCTACCTTTTTAACGGAAGTCCACATTTCTTAAACTTAAATAAGTAACGGTTTTTTATTCTTATTATAAATTGTCTTATTTTAGCAAAAGGAAAAAAGGTTGCGCACTCAAATTCTATACTAAAAGTCCCTTTTCTGACGGAATGCCACGTTACTTCAGGTACGGTTTTTATCTTTGTTATATAAAGAATCGATTTCAATAAACAACAAGTTTACATGGTGCATTACCTATCCACAGTGCGTTATTTGGATATTTTGACCGCGGATGCCGACGGCGGTAAAAATAATTTCACGACGCGCGACGCAAATTTTTTTTAATGCCATTTACTGTTAGTCAAGGTTCTCAAATGTTATATTTTTTTGAATCTACATAAAATATGCTTTAATATTGTATTTTTTGTGTATGAAAATAACTAGCAAATTAATATATATGATGACTGGAATATGAAAAATTTAGTTGAGATTTTCAATTTTCGACGTTTTTTTTTAAATATTACTCAGTAAATTGCATTTTTTAATACCAGAAACGAATTCTACGTGGTCGTTTTATCCGAAACTGATACCAAACTTGACCTATTACGTAAACGTGAACAGTTAGAATTTTTTGAATGAAGTCGGGTGGAGTGGTATTTTAACCCCCCCTCCCCGGTGCCAGAAGGGGGGGTACCTTGGGGTACCGATCTTAATCAGCTTGTCTGGGGACAAGAAACAACTGTGCCAAATTTTATACTTGTGCATCAAAATTTGAGGTTGTGCACTTAACACCCTTACTATTTGGACTGAATTGAATTAGAAGCTAGATTTTTTTACAGCCATAAGTATTTGATGTAAATTTGAACTTGATAGGTCTACGTGTTCTTGAGAAAAGGGGTCTTGACAGACAGACAGACGGACAATAAAGTATTCCTATAAGGGATCTGTTTTTTCCTTTTGAAGTACGGAACCCTAAAAAAAGTTTTTGTTGGCGAGAGTATGGTGAGAGTAGATACGATTATATGTATTACATGGTCAAAGATTCACAACTTTAAACTTATTATACTCGTAGCGCACAATTATTGACACTTTTTTCTGAGTGAAAACCATGCATGCTATTTGATTTCCATTTTCTATGACTATATAATAAAAAACCGGCCAAGTGCGACCAGTCAAGTCGGACCACGCATAATGGAGGGTTCCGTAGCTTCAATGGAATAAGAACCAAACTAATGCCAAAAGGTCGTATCTTGGGCTTGCAATCCGAATATTTCGAAAAGTAATTTGTATGGAAATTATTCGAAATATTCGTATTATTCGAATTATATTCAAATAATTGCAAGCCTTAGTCGTATCTGATGCCTAAGGAAGTAGTATTTATTATTTATTATTATTATTATTTTATTTATTGGAAAACCAACAGCACATACAACATGTTGACAACAGATATAGAAATTGGAGGCCAATTATAGGTTCTCACAGATAGAAATCTTATAGAAATTAACTTCACTAAATATTAATATAGTGTACAAATATGCGTAGACTTAGCAAGTACATACATCATTAATAGAAAGAAAAACAAACAATTACAAAAAAGAAAAGTAATGAAGACAACAATCATGAAAAATCGTGAAAAACTAATTAGCATGGGCAAGCTCACTCAAAGAATTTACGCGTTAGATTACTCCGTATAGATTGTGTATTTATATTAAACACATCAATATCATGCTCTCTTGACAGCCTGTTAATTGAACTACCCGCGCGAATCAGGAAGCTGTTACGTCTGTAATTTGAGGATGCAAGGGGAACAGAAATAGGGGGATAATACCTTTTAATCCTCATGGGAGTATTGAACTTAAAACTACTAAGCAGTTCTGGACAGTCGATGCTGCCATTAGTAATTTTTAAAAAGCATACAATGTCAGCAATTTCCCGACGCTGTGACAAGGGCAATAGATGGTGTTTTTTGCATACACTAATATAGTTTAATGAATTGTTTTTTTGGAAATAACTCAAAAATGGCTGGACCAATAACGTTCAAAACAATTTTTGTAGAAAGTATATGATAACGCGCATCTTCTAAATTTTTTTCATATTTTTGGACTTAGGGTTCAAAAGTTACAGGGTAACTTAACCCCTGTAACTTTTTTCCGACGCTATTTTTTCTACTTTCGAAGCGATTATTTCTAAAAATATTCACTTGATCAGAAAATGTTCAAAAAAACCTCAATGTTATTTTTAAAGACCTATCGATTGATGTGCAACAAGTTGATATTTGGTATTTTTTTTTTTAATTTAGTTATGTATGGAGCGCCCCGCAGAAAATATTTTTTTCTGAAATTTCACTACATAACTGAATAGCGGCATACAAAATACACCTCATGTCTAAATTTTATTAAGATGCGTCTTAATAAAATTAGTCTTAGTTTCCGAGTAAAATGAATGTATACAGACGGACGGACGGACAGACGGACATGACGAACCTATAAGGGTACCGTTTTTGCCATTTTGGCTACGGAACCCTAAAAACCTGATAAACTTTGTTACAGTATCTTATACATATATGTATGACGATGATGACAATTATTAATTTTACAGGTACGGCTGATGCGGCAAGACGGTAAGTAACTAAATCATACATTTTTATTTGAGATTTGAGTAACATATTTTTACACGTATGTCTGTGGTTTGTAGTAATAAAGATATTATACAAGTAAAATATGATAACGAAGAGATCGTATCGTAATACATATTAAAGAAATAAATTAAATCGAAAAAAAAAATCATTCAAAGTATTGAAGTATTATCCATTGAGTAACAGGAGATGACTTCCCTATAGTAGTTTATGCAACTGATACATAATGAGGGGCCTTAAAACACGAGTGGGGTTTAATGAAACGAGCGCAGCGAGTTTCATTGTAGGATCACACGAGTGTTTTAAGGCCTAATTACATATACACAATACAGTTGCATACATTACTTTATCTACACACATATTGCAAGCCGAAGGCAATTGACCTGCATTACTAGGTACATAGATACAAGTGCTGAAACATACCCACAGGTGTAAGCTTAAGAAAAATAAATAAATTAGAACTGATAAGGAAAGTATATTTATTTATTATAATATAGTTAATAGTAAACATTTACATTTTCGCAATTAAAAATGTTTCAACAAACAATAACTGACAAGTTGATAACAGAAATGGCGGCCGTACAAATTTCTGTCGCGAGTTTTTTTAAATATTAGCCAACGAACGAAGTCCTAAGCTTATGCTCATGTCATCCGAGATCAAAATGTCGTGCGGTTTATGTCGAAAAATATATCGTACTGACGTTTCGTATCGACAACATTTTAAAATCTATGGATACTAGAATAGAAACCCATTGAAATTGTGTTGGTTTTGACAGCTGTTCCAAATTTGAAACTCATAACTTAACAATATTTGAGCATGTAAAGTTAAAATTACATTACTGCTACAGATAAGAAACTTATCATAGTGAAATCGTTTGTTGTAATGCTGGTCATTGCCTACTGTTTTTGAACGCATTTTAGAGGACTTACAATATGAGTGTAGATAAAGAATTTTTTTGTCCCAAAAGTTGTAGTGAAAATCACTAAAAGTCTATACTACTCTTTGATTCTGTTATAGTCATAGCTGTCAACCGCCAAACATGGCGCACAAAATTTGTTCTAGATGTCAAATCTAGTAGAATTCATAATAAATCAATGGTATTATCTTTAGTTATCTTTAAAACTTACTTTTGTGTATGTGTTTGTTTATTATTTTTTCATCTCTCCTGTTCGGAAAGTATGATTTTTCATGAGCAGATAGCCGGGTGGAAAATAACTTTTTCACACCACCTAATCGTATACGGGCTTTTTCTTCCCTGCTAGGAGGGAAGAAAGTGGCACTTTTCTGTTCTAAGACATTAGCTTTTTTTTTCAGCTAGTCCGTCATTAAAAACATATTTCTTATTGAATTAATCGATTAATTATAATCAGGAAGCACATTAGAAGCACATATAAAGTTAAAATAAATATGATTCAACAATAAAAAAAAAAATTCTCTAAGGTGGTGTGAAAAGCAGTATGTGTCACATAGGAGCAAAACTATTTTCACCTTGGGCGTTAACACTTGAATCCCTCACTACGCTCAGGAGTCTACTTTAGAATCCCTCGCTGCGCTCGGGATTCTATTATAGACTCCATCGCTTCGTTTGGGATTCAATACACGCCCTCGGCGTAAATATTTCATTTTGCTCCCTTGTTACACAATCTACTATTCCCACCCTAGGGTGGAAAGTAATTTTTTTTTAATATTACGATGAGCAACGTTGAATAAGCTTTATGATATATTAAATAGACCTAGTGTCTGTACCTCCATTAATTCATGGTGCTACAGACACCTATTGCTATCTATTTCTGTCTCAAGAGACAAGTTCAAGAAAAAAGCTAGGTATCGGTATTAAAATGTCTGAAACCATAGAAAATCTAGCAATTGAATGAATGAAATGATTGAATAATGGACTCTATAGACTGAATTTGCACCCAATTTATTGGCATTGTATCAAAAATCGTTTGCGATTTGTTGCAAGGTCTATAGAGCTCATAACACTGAAACTTTTTAATTGAAAACAAAATCATAGAAAAGGCGGGAATAATGGATAAAACGGAAAAGTGTGCAATAGCAAAAGCGGGAATACACGATTAAATATAAATACGGTGTCTTTTTTGGTTAAAAATGGCTTCGACAAGTAGTTCTAGTGACATGGACATTGATTAACTCCCGATGAGATAAAAGAGGAGGCAAAAAACCGTTGTTAACAATCTTTTACCGCAGTACTCTAAAGAGAGATATCTTAAGGCATATCATCATGAATTGGAGATCCGCTAAAAGTGTTAAATGCCCGGCATAACATTACATTTGCCTTTTTCGAATTGTACCAATTTTACTGTAAAATTTAACGGATTATTCTTAATATACCTTTTATAAAATGTGCGTGTAGTATTTTACTTTCCTCACAGTCGAAATGAAAAGTAGAATGCTTAACTTGGGTGAAATTACCCATTTCACCCTCGAACTATTACACCCTAGAAATATCTCGGATGAAATGGATCCCTTTCCACCCTTGGTTAACAATCTACTACTTATATCGTATCATAATCATCATTCAGCCATTTGTCGCACACTGAGCATAGGTAGGCCACGAATACAACTCTTGTCCCGATCATGAGCTACTCTCATCCAGAAGTGACCCGCGATCTTCCGAATATCGTCCACCCAACAAGCCCGCCAAGGCCTCCCGTATTTTTTTTTTTTTAATTCTACGACGGTGGCAAACAAGCATACGGCCCACCGGTATTTCCAGTATACGGTAAGCAGTTACTGTAGCCTATGGACGCCTGCAACCCCAGAGGATTCACATGCGCGTTGCCTACCCTTTAGGTACCTATTTACTCCTTTTTTGAAGAACCTCATACTGTAGCCCGCTGGGAAAACCTCGGCAGGGAGTTCATTCCACAGCCGCAGCGTTCGTGGGAGGAAATTCCTCTTGAACCGTACTGTGCGCGACCCTTTGGGCTCCAGGGTGTGAGGATGAACATCCTGCCGGCGGCGAGCGGTGCGGTGATAAAAAGCTGCCGTGGGCATCATATCAAACAGTTCTTCGGAGCACAACCCATTGTACAAGCGATAGAACACACATAAGGAGGCAAAGTCTCTCCTTAGACTCAAAGGTTCAATATCACTCGTGAGTTTGGGATCGTCGACGATCCGCACAGCGCGCCTTTGTACCGAGTCAAAGGGCCCAAGCTGGTATCCAGGTGCTCCCGCCCAAAGGTGACAACAGTACTCCATGTGGGGTCTGACTTGCGACTTGTATAGAAGCAGTCTCTGCCCCGGAGTGAAGTATCTCCTCGCTCTGTTGAGCACACCGAGCTTTTTGGATGCCAGCTTGGCCTTCCCTTCAAGGTGACTACGGAATTGGACGTCACTGGAAATGTCGACTCCGAGGATCCCAATACTCCCTGACATTGTGAGGGTTGTGCCTTGGAACTGAGGGGCCACAGTAAATGGGGTTTTCTTAGCGGTAAACGCGCAAACTTGTGTCTTTGTGGGGTTGAATTGGACTAAGTTGTCCTGACCCCACACCGAGACTCCAGAAAGAGTTTTCTCGATATCAGACACAAGTTTTTCACGACTCTCTACCACAACGGATCGAGGGATATTGCCACGGCCCGTGTAAAAGGCATCCCCAGTACTGTCGTCCGCATAACAATGAATGTCGCCGATAGACAACATATCATTGATATGCAGCAAAAACAGCGTTGGGGATAGCACGGAGCCCTGCGGGACACCAGCGTTTATGTCCATGCTTTTGGAGCAACTTCCGTCGACTACGGCTCCGTATGCTTCTGCCGGACAAAAAGCTGGTAACCCATCTGCACAATCCCTCGGGCAGGCCGTAAGCTGGCAACTTCGACAGAAGACCTCGATGCCAAACCCGATCGAACGCCTTAGCTATATCAAAGCTGACTGCCAATGCCTCTCCCTGACTCTCAATGGCTGAAGCCCAGCGGTGAGTGAGATACACTAGAAGGTCACCAGTCGAGCGACCGTGGCGAAAGCCATACTGGCGATCACTGACCAGGTCGTGCTCTTCTAGGTATCCCAGGAGCTTCGCATTGATTATGCCTTGGAGAGAAGGGAGGTTATAGCGATAGGCCTGTAATTCGATGGGTCTGAACTATCGCCCTTTTTAGGCACAGGGTGCACGAGGGCAGTCTTCCGTGAAGACGGCACTTGCCGTTTGTGGTAGGAGAGTGTGAAAAGGCGCGTTAGCACGGGACACAACTCAGGAGCACACCGTTTGAGCACAACTGCTGGCATACCGTCTTCGGTGTATCTTCGGTGTGATAATAATAAAACCCAATTGAGTTAACATACATACTTTTTACCACATCACCTCGAAAAGGCGCTTTTTATCACCAGGGCTAGGAAAAACTTCGGTCATTTTGAAAACATAACCCTGTTCCGAACAGCGGAGACTACCTTATGATATTACGATTACCTACACTAAACGATTTTCTGTACATAAAAAGATATTTCCAAGTCATCCCACGAAAAATTCTTGAACTACAAAGCACAAAGTTACATATAAAATATGCGCTTAAAATTGTAATATGGGAGTCTAAGATCTAAACTTATATCAAAATTGCAAGCAATTTTAAATAGAAATCCTGATTATGTTACCGTAAAAGAAATACAAAAGAAAATTACCGCCGAGCCACAAGGATATTGGAAGAATAATATACCAATGTCAACGATAACATATTCTCCAATAACATCCGTAGACTGTGAACGAACTTTTTCGACTCATAAATGGGTCCTAAATTCACGTCGTTATGGGCTAACAAGTGAAAATTTGGAAAAGATTTTGGTCATTCATTTTTATTGGCGACAGTGATTTTCCCCATAACCGGTACATGGATATTGGAATGTCATTCATTAATAAATTTGTTGCTGTAACCATGTAAATTATAGTATGATCAATTTATAAAATACCTAATAATATATTTATTAATATATGGAAGTCTCCGCTGTTCGGAACAGGGTTATGTTTTCAAAATGACCAGTTTTTCCGAGCCTTGTTTATAACTAGAACTTGATAGCTGAGGAGAAAAAAAGCATTTTATCCACCTGTGGGGAAAGCAATTTGGTGCAAATTTTGACTTGTTTCTTCACGTTAGCTGGCAGGGTGCCGTATTCTAATTTTAAAATACACCAACAATAGATACATTAAAAACACAATTTGTCTCAAACATAACTCCAACAGACAACAAATAATCAACCAATATTGAAGTTGTATTTGAGTTGCATCGCCATAATTTTCAAGCAAATTCTGATATTTCTGATTAAGACGTTTAGGCGCTAGCTGTATTGGAGTTGTATTGATGTTGGATCGTGTCTAGGTGAACGTGTTAAAGTTAGAATACGGCCCCGATAATGTTGAATTACATCATTTTGAAAGCATTTTAATATTTTATAACTTGTATTTTTCTCGCGGTGGTTTGGTCAAAAATGCTGTATTACACTCGGCAGCAAAGTTTGTTCAACCTAGCTACGCTCGAGCTCTAATTTGGAATCTTTCGCTGGCTCAGGTCTCAGAGGTTAAACAACAACTTTGCCCCCTTGTAGATATAGTAAATAACTATAGTCATTAATATCATGTATCGAATGCAATCCATATGTATCATTATCATCATCATTATGTGTTTTACAGGGCCAAGAAAAGGGGTGATACCGGTAAGTTCAATTGAAATATTGGATAGATTACGATGTTTTTGTTCCTCGAATTCTTTGTATTAAATGCATGTTTGCGAACACGAGAACACGACACTTAGCCTTATGAAACTGTAAACTTAAGTTTCCAGCCAAATTTCAGTTTCAACTTTCAATACAACCGTTCAAAAGGTCGTTTATTAAAGGACATATTGCGGCGCTTACATCATTTTATAACTTAAAAACAGCTCAACCGATTTTATTCAATATAGTTTTCATTGAAAGTACTATAAGGCCCCACTTCCATGAATTTCCCCAATTTTTTGGATCCACGGTATAAAAGTTAGATGGGGGGACGTCCTTTATTGAACTTTCCGAGCTATTATTTACGAAATTTTTAGTTTAATCCAAAAATTGTTTAAAAACCTACTACTTTTTTAACAGACCTATCCAGTGATAGGGTTAGAGCGAAAACCCCCACTTCATGTGTACAGGACGTATGATAATAAAAAATGTTCTACCCTTTCTTGGCGTGATTAATGCACATTGATACCAAATTTCAGCTTTCTAGAGCGAGCGGTCACAGACCGCAGACAGAGGGACAGACAGACAGAAAGACGGACATGGTTAATAATTGATTACAGAACCCTAAAAACGTCTAAAGATGGGCGCAACACTATTGGGTATCACAACATTTACCAACAGTTGTGTCGCTTATCTTCAAACTCGTATAACTCCATCCACCCTCTCAGCAAATATCCCTATTACCTTTTCTAAATACCAAAATCGCAAAGTCGCTAAAACGAATGGTTTTTTTTGGATTATGGTTTTATCCCATGAATAATCTTTTTCAAGTATGATCCTCGTACCCGTGTTTGTTCCCGAATTTATGACAAATATATATCTCAAATAGATGCCGAGGAAGCGGAGCGACAAGCCGCGTTGGAAATCCTGCACAGGCAGTTGCAGGCCAAGGGCGGCGAGATGTTCTACAGACAGGCGCAATCCGATCTCTCGCACAAAGCCGCCTCCGATTGGTAAGTTTACGACCAAACCCGTTGAGTTTACATGGTCATTCACTACAATATATCTGAATATCGGGAACTCAAAACAACAAAATTACACAAGTACTTAGTCAGGTCATACGTTCTGTCACAAGAGTTTTGAATGATAAAATATATAATACAAAGCTTTTATTTAAAAATGTAGACATGATTAGGAAGCTTATTTACAGATTAAAATATAATATTTTAAATCAGGTAATCACATATGATTACCTGATTTAAAATCAAGATTGCCAATTTTATAGATCCTAGTAAACTTGAAGATTGTTGTCAGAAAACACGCCGATCGATGACTTATGAAAATTATGGTGAATAGTTGGTGAAGATCATTGTTGTAGTTGTCCAGGAGTTACAAATCGATGACTTATGAAAATTATACTTCATAAAAGTTGGTGAAGATCATTGTTGTACTTTTCCAGGAGTTACAAATTGTTATTTTTAAGAAACTAGAAGATTAAGGCATATTTCGAAACCCATATTTAGTTGACTTACAAAGTCCGTGCTTCAGTTTTTTCCCTCGACTGGCCTTATGATTTTAGCAATCATTGTAAGTATCAATCTTTCATTCCTTCCTGGATGTCAACAATTTTATTTTGACCGCATAATCTTCTGTCATTTTTATGTTGTTATTTTAATTTCCTCGCACCTTTTTTTTCATTGTAAAGCCATAAATATATCAGAATTAATAATTTATTATTCAATGCAGAATTACAATTTTCGAAATGACGTACAAAAGCGCGCGACAGGTGTCCAAAAAATACTAAGTTTTGTTTGATGTATGCTTTTCTATGGAGCAATGCTACTGTTTGATTCGCTTAGTGTTGCTATATTTTTGTTTGATGTACATTGCTAGTTGCTACTGCGTTCGTTGGCTGGCCAGACTATATTTTCCTCGCTTTAGTGAGGTGAAAAGATTTGTGTTACACACGGCTGCAAAGTTATTTTTACGTCTTGTGTGTTGCAACACTCGCTACGCTCAGGATTCTATTTTTGAACTACTTGGTTCGCTCAGGATTCTATTTGCGAACCACTTGCTTCGCTCGCGGTTCAACCATAGAATCCATTCGCTAGCTCGTGTTCAACCGTAGAATCCAATCTCTAGCTCGTGCTTCAATTCCACACTCGCGGTTAAAATACAACTTTGCACCCTTGTATAACAAATAACTATTGTTTTGAAACTTAATAATATTATTACATTGAAAAATTTAACAAGCTTTAACCATTAACAGGTTAAAGAGTCCATCCCCTGTGCACCAATCTGTGAAGGAATCAGGGGATACGTCGCGTTTGGCCAACAAGTTCGAGCGGAAACTAGACGGACTTGTCACCAACAATACGCCGGATCAGCTGAAGGAATCAATGCAAGGTATAGCTTAATTGACAGGGAACTGAACAAACTACAATTCATAAAATAGGAAGGTAACAGCGCCAGCGAGAGATAGCTGTAAGAGACCGATTCCTAGGTATACCTTAGTATACCTAGCTATCGTTGATCTGCAGGCCTATGATGGCAGATTTTATCAGCGGATAAGTTGATATAAATGTGATAAAATGACAAACAATAGCGGCAATTGTCATTTTATCAGGTTTATATCAACTTATCCGCTGATAAAATCTACCATCATAGGCCTACTGTATTGGGTATCTAAAATAACCATCTTATTCATAATCCTTAACGATCTTATATGTCAAAATGAGAGAGATAAATGACACCAATTGCAACGGCAATATAACGTCCTTAAAGTGCACGTTAAAATTAAATATTTTTCTTCCTCTTTACAGATGTTGTCATTGAAGCTTCACACAGTCTTGCTGGATATTTCGTTGGCGAGAGTATGTATTAATTGTTGACGATTTTAAATGTAAAGACTATAGACTTAATTTTGATACTAAAATGTTAAAATATTATTTTATTAGATTACAAGGGTGTTGTGAAGGATGGGCTGATATACGAAATGCAAAAACATGGACACAATACATTGATCGATAAAAGAGGCGTGACTGAGACTAACTTCTTCGCTGCACAGAGGTTTGTGTCTAAACAAAGTATCTTGATAGCAGTTATCAAATAGGGATTTTAGCCCTGGTAGCCAAACGGTAAGGCTCGCGGCTTCCAAGCTAAAATGTCCGTGGTTTGAAAATACCGATCAACTAGTTCGTCTCTAGTAAAGAAAAACACCACGATGTCCAAATTGGGTTGGAATTAAGGACTAAATCTTAAGTTATTTTGTATAATAGGACTGTATGATGAAAGGGTAAACCAGACCTTATGCTTATCGGACTCGGACCGGTACAAGGGTCACATATAACCACATACCTATATATTTATTCGAATCACAGAAATATTTTAGACCTAAATAAGTATCTAACTTCGTGAAACGGCTATTAGACATTGCAATTTGTAGGGCCCAACCTGTCGGGTTGGTAGGTGTAATGGCACCTAGGGAGTAGGAGTCCCGATCTAGGGCGATCGGGGCGATCGGCAGTGCCCCGACACCCGCAGCTGTTTATGGAGGTCGTTAGAGTTATTTTACCTTTTTTATTTTTTAATGTTAGCCATTTGCTACACATGCCGTCTGGTTTTTTATTTAAAAAAAAAAGATAAAATGTGTAGATTCGCTGGTAATTAATATATTTATCTAGTTTTGTATTTAAATAATAGAAGGGTTAGGCAGATGAAGTTAGATTCAGGCAGCTCGAGCGGTCATTTAAATATCTATAATAATAAAAACAGATTCTTTTTTATTTAATGTATACTGTTATGAGTACTATCACCGTGCTTCACCAATAAATTTTTTAGATGTTTTGAAGGCATCTCTGTAAACGTTGGTTGGGACGATTTGTTGGTGAGGTAGGGTTTGTAGGGACGATTTGTAGGGAAAGTGTAATAACGGGCCCAACGCCGACAGGAGTTGGACACAACAGGTTGGGCCCTACAAATTGCCATGTGTAATAGCCGTTTTACTACTTGTTTTGCACAGTTGCCGTCTTAAAGGTATGTACCTACTTACTTTTTCTGTAGTTTATGGTCGGTTAAAGATTTGTTGGTCAGGACACGCGTACCTATGTATAGAACGTATGTTGTTTAATTTAAGTAAAGCCTATAGGTAGGAATCAGCACTGGATCAATAATAATTCATTTTCTATTTGTTACGTTGCTCTCTTCAGATTGAAGAAAATGGAAGGTTCTATCCCAACAGCACCAGACGTGGAACTATCTCGAAGTGCCGCTCATCTGTGCCGAAAATTGGAAGACACGATCAGATGTCGCACTATGCCTCGCAAATTACTAGGAACTATGAAAGGTTGCGATATTTATCAATATTGTATAGCAGCGTCTCTGTGTAACATTGATTGATTAAAGACTTAGGTGTTGGTCAGTTCGCTTTCGCCAGGTATAACATCTTGATATACTCTTAGTTATTATTAACTAATGCAGGAGCACTGAATCCAAATAGTAGACTTTAATTGATTAATAGTACTAGTAAAAATAAAACAATTCTTTTTTTCAGCACACATCAGAAATACAGCTCACTATTTGTCCGACATCGTGACAACACCAGGTATTCGTTGCACTATTTTCAACCGACTACAAGATTTAGAAGTAGGAGGTTCTCAATCCGTCGGGATCTTTGTTTTTGATATTTTTTTAATGTAAGTATATGTTCATCGATAATTCAAAGACGGCTGGACCGAATTGGAAAATTATTTTTTTGTTTGAAAGGGTATATTCACAGTTGGTCCCATTGTCATCAGGTTAGGATCTGATGATGGGATCCTGGAGAAATCGAGGGAACTCTTCAACTATTATAGGCACACCTAAAGTGATTTGAGTATTTTTTACAGTAGCTCGGGCATTTGCTTATGGAAAGGTGGAGGCTAATAAGTGATGTCGGGCCTTTTTTGTTTAAAATTATTTCTTTATATTTTTTAAGGATCGTGGTCCTATAAATGCTGTATCAAATTTTCAGACCCGACGATCGAGGCCTACGTGGCACTGCTAAAAGAGATGGAAACGCAGGGCAGCGCTTTGCTCATTGAGGGCGAAATCCCCAAAACATACAAGGATTCCGCAGCATAGTAAGTGCAATTAAATTCTATCTGTATTACCTCGCTCATGTCTAATATCAAGAGATAAAATTCAACATTTGACTGTTTGAGGATGGACTCCGTGATTTTTTAAGGTTGTCAAATCTCTAGAATGTTTTTTTGGTCCACAACTACTATTGCATTATTTTATTATTATATTATCCATTCGTAAATTGATATAATATTTATTATATTATAGTATTAATGTTCACCTTACAGAGTCGATACATCTATACTAAAACAAATTCTTAATGTACCTAGAGGAATCGATAAAGCTTATTCATAGCTAGTCAAGGTACTTAAATTACTCTTATATTTCAGCCTTCGATTATTGACATCGTATCAAGACCAGATCAATCTATCCGATCCTGGTTTGGAAGGCAGTACCATAAATAAACTGGCCAGTATAATGAATAACGTACCCGAAAGAGATTACAATAAGGCAGACTTAGATGGTAAGTTCACAGAGTGTAGCCCTTGTTAAGGTTCACGAAGTTAGTTTTGAAATATGACGACGAAGTCTAGAATGATACAATTGGGTGACGGTTTATTTAGTTTACTTACAATTAGGAGAGCATAGAATTTTATAGCAAGTGGGTAGAATTTATTTGCAAATTAAAAATTCTACCATATCGTGCGAATGCAATTATTAGCATACAATTGCCTAATTATTTATGTAAATGTTTTTTGCAGCTGTCATACGCCAACAAGCAAAACTGCTGGTATCATACATCGTGCTTCAAGGTATTAAGAAAACCTTTATTATATTATTCCATTAATTAGAGCTAAGCTACCCACTTTAATTAGAGCTAAGCTACCCACTAAACATACCCACCCAGCAACCATACTAAACATTTTTGAGTATTTTTTTTTTGTTCTGCTATCTATTACGCCACAGCCTAAACCGGTTTTTTTTGTCTAAAAGTCTTGAATATAATAATAATATAGCTCATCTTTCGGAGGGCGAGTTATCGTCTGCCGTAAATAAAATTGGATACCGATTTATCAGACAATCGTCCGGTTCTTCATAGCTCAGTCCCAATAGTTCCCTTTTCACCCAAAAGCCTTGTACATTTTATATTCCATTATTAGTTCTCAAAAGTCCTTACACTATGGCGAAAGCTATGGACAGCATCCGCTCAGTGTACTCCTTACATTTCACTCCGTACAGGATACTAATGAGTCATTAGTAATGACTTTACTATTTAGAAACCTAATCATTGTCACAACTTTTGGATCATCCCTGTGTGCTGGCTTTTTCGATATTTTTGCAAATGTTATACAACCTAACAGGTAAACGGACGGCTCTATTGAAGCAAGTTGTAGACCGTCTGGCGTCGGCGCCCGAGGGCCTGCTACTGAGACACGGCTCCATTCGCCAGTCCAACGGCGACGGAGCTCGCATGCAAGTTTTCAATTTTTTTTTAAATTTTGATTGAAAATTGCTGCGTTTTTAGGGAAACCGCTGGCTCATGCGCTATCTGTTTGATTATCTAATGCAATTTCGACAAATGTGCCACACAAAGCGACACCTTTTATTAACTTCTCCAAGCTTTTTCTCCGGACTATAGGTATGGTCACGTCTGAAAATATGGAAACATTTAATGTAACAAAAACATGTATCCAAGACTTTACGCCTTGGTAATAGAGTGGTGGCTACATTTTTAGACGTGACTGTACTGTACCGTATGCGATGGAGGTTCTCCCGCCTGGTGGCCTATACAATCTACTTCATGCCAGTAGCAGGTGCTGTCTCGTTAGTCTCCTACAGTTCACGCGTGCACCTTTGCACGTTCACGGGCCTACCAACGAATGAAACAGTAAGCCAACTTATGAATGACGGTTGCATTTATTGTTTTAACGCATTCACTGCCACCCTATTTTCCTGGACATTCGCCATGTGCCGCACTTTGCTGTGTGCCCCAGACACACATGTGAGTTCAACCGACTATTACACAGTGCCTCCGACAAAAGTCACTAAATATTACGAACGCGTCTGTGCGTCCAAGGTACTGGGTGAAAGTAACGAAAATGCATATATGCGTTGGTGGCAGTGAATGCGTTAAAGATTTATGTCGTCATAACCACGTGGTATGGAATCCGAATGAATAAATTGCTATTCAATTTCAGATTACAAGGAAAGAATACCGATCAACTGACTGTGACCAGTGCAGATCCCGTAGTAGAGCGTAAAGTTCAGATCAAGATTGTTGCTTTAATGGAAGGTTTAATACCCGATAACCAAAATGAACTTATGGACGGTGAGAAAATTGTAATATATTTTTTTAACAATAGATATTAACTTTGAACTCAATTGATTAGTTGTAGTCGTGTTAAGTAAAACCCAGCTTTTAGGGTAAAATACGATTGAAAGGAGATCGTCAATTTTTGTTAGGCGATTTGCCCCAGATCATAAAGATGCGTATAATTATGAAACAGATATCAAAACATTCGCTTTAATTTCTAGATCAGGGTGGTCATAAAATAATCATGAAATGTAACGGGAAAATTGAGAAATCGGGATGTAAAAACATGAATGTGATAAGGACAATATTTTAAAGCGTACATGTTTATGATTTAAAGTATAGCACAAAATAAATACCTGTTTTATAAAGAATTTCTACAAAATCTGATACTAGTAGGAGCGCACTAACAGTGAGAAACCTTATCTCTTTGTAATAAGTGCTACGATTGTTTAGTTAATAGTAGCAATGATGGTTTGACAGCCATTATCATTGTTTACCCAAATACAAGAAATCTGCGGCAGGATCAAAATATGACTTCATTGATAATGAAACGGAAATCATAATAAAATAATAAAAAGTCATATTTTGATCCTGCCGCAGATTTCTTGTATTTGGGTAAACAATGATAATGGCTGTCAAACCATCATTGCTACTATTAACTAAACAATCGTAGCACTTATTACAAAGAGATAAGGTTTATCACTGTTAGTACGCTCCTACTAGTATCCATGAAGTTGTAATTTTAAACCGGAGCACACTCTTGGGCCAAAAAGCAAGGCCGAAAGAGAGAGTAATTTAGGGAGCCGCGTCCCGCGTTGACTTAGGGAGTTTTGACGTCATTAGACAATAATGCCAGCATAACAACAAGTCAAAATGTCAATGTATGTAGGGTAAATCGCCAGTTACTGGCCACTATCCAATAACTGGCCACCTGATACTCGTACTAAAAATGAACTCTGTTTACCTACAAACAAAGCTGAAGTAGAAACTGAAGGGTTTCAATAGCTGGCCACGTTATACTAAAATGAATTTTGTTTGTAGGTACGCAGAGTTCGTTTTTAGTATGAGGTGGCCAGTTATTGGACAGTGGCCAGTAACTGGCGATTTACCCTATGTCAATTTTGTAACGAGTTCGAGTGAAACACCGCCCCCCATATTATGCCCTCTATCGGACCGTTTTTTCTAGTCACCTATGAACGTCTATTTTACACGCTAATAAGGTTCATCAGATGAACCTTATAATCTGTGGTTAGGGAAAAAGTGCAACAATTACATCCACTTGTTAGAAATCCATGGTAGTATCAGATTACTTAATAGAAAAATAGTCAAAACGAGACGCATCCCTCCCATACCACCAACTCCTTCGGCCCCACCTTGTGGCCGAAGAGCACACTCCAGTTTCAAATTATAACTTCATGCGGCAGACATGGATGACGGTTACGTCATACATTAATAGTGTCAAACTATAATCATAAACAAGATTAGCAAAATAAACGTAACTCCTTACTGAAAATGTCCGTTTCGTCTCGGCCCAGGAGAAGTTAACCTTATGTCAATGCTGTAAAGACGTTAACAAGTTATTTAGCACTATTTGGATGGCGGAAGGATCAACGAAATTACTTTTTATTTTTCATTTCTAATTCCCGTTTTATTTTCATGCAATATTTTGTCTAGTTTCGTAATAAAATGGGTATTTGCTTAAAATTAAAGACCAAACTTTATACGAGACCATATCGCAAGTGGGCCTAGAATTGACGATCTCCTTTTAACTGTAGTAGACTCTAATTAATTATTTATATACCTACTTAATGATTTTCAGGTGTAATTGCTGATGCTACTCGTTATCTCGCTGTTCATCTTTTGCAACCTCGTGAGTACTTTTCATGCGAATAGGAAAAATCGACTAGAATGGAATAATGAATTATTTATTTATTTATTTTGAATAGGTTACAGCATTCGAAATAGATTTTTTGATTTATCCACCTATGCTTATTACCGTAGAATATGATAAAAAACCGGCCAAGTGCGTGTAGGACCAGGCATAATGGAGGGTTCCGTGTCTATATACTATCGAAAAAATTATATCAAAAGGTCGTATCTGCCTATGAAAGAAGTTTTTTGGAGATACCTCGAAAACGCCTTAACCGATAATGTTCAAAACAATTTTCTTTGATAGTATATGAGGCCAAGAAAATTAGATTTTTTTGAAGAATTAATTCCCAGCAGGCTGGAAATCGCTTTAATACCTTCATGTGGTCCTAAATGCATGTAATCCGAGTTTGCCCAATCCCAAGAGGTGTGCATAACTTTTTAGCGAAATTTTTGCTCTTTGTCAGGTTTTTGCTTGTAGCTCGAAAACTACGTCCAACGGAAAATGTCATCTAACGGGTGATAACAAAAAAATGATACTCATTTCCTTTAGACATAAAAATTAAACTATTTACGTAAACAAAATAGTTTGTTCATGAAGTTGTGGCGATGTCTTAGAGGTTCTTTAATTTTGTTTATATTATTTTTTCAAGTACTTGTATTTGTAAAAAATGGTGTCGAAACAAGAAACTATGCGAAAATCCCTTGTACTTTTTTATATTTCAAACTTAAACATGGACAAATACCACTGTGTATGTCATTTTAGTAAACGAAAATGTACCCGTATCTACTATTTGTAGAATTCTTACATCCCTGACTGTAGTTTACAGAAATGTTAGCGGGAGATTAGCAAACATAACGACCAAGGGAAGACTGAACAAACAGAATTGCATCTTTAATGATGATGATTCCACCAGCCAACGACTTGCCACGAAAAATTTCAAGTTTTCCAACGGTACCTACATTTGTTGATGTTTAAAAAGATAGGTCTAGAATGCCGCTAGCAGATAATATTACTATAATACATAGATCAGCAAAAAAAATGTTTATATCACAGTGGCGCTGGACGATTCGAAATCACACATGAAAATCATTAATTTTAGACGTCGAGTGAAAATCCGATACCTCAAATTTTTTTCACAATGTGGCTGGATGCAAAATATTTTTAGTTTTATAGTAATTTAGTATTTAAACAATCGGAGAGCTGAAAATTTTACCCACTAGGTAAAAGGGATCAAGGTCATATGTGCACAAAAGGGAAAAACATGCCGTCCAACGATCTTGTTCGGACATTGTGTCTAAACTTTGACTAACAGCTGACCACGGGTCCTATTCTTATGTGAATTGATGGTTTTGTAAATAACTATTATGTGTCAATTGCCTAAGAACATCCAAAAGTGAAAAAAGGTATAGGAGGTTTTTTTTTCGCCTCTGAAAGAATTCTCATTTTTTTGTTATCACCCGTTATATCAATATTAAAGAGGGTTAAATTCTGCGTCGAGTGAGTAACGTATTTTGAATTCCATACCACATATCTTTGAAACAGATGACTTCTGTTGAAAAACCTATAGAATAAAAGTTGTAGAGAATACAATTTCACGTTATATCGACATCTCAATTTTCAAGTAGAGTCATTTTGAAAGACTAAATTTGGCATGAATTCAAAATCAGTTTTTTCTAAATCCTTCAGAGTTGCATATTTTCCATAAAATATGAGGTGTGAGGCTTACATTTAATGCATCGTTACAACTAAAAACATTTAATTGCAAATTTCTAAAATGTACCCAATCAGAAAACTATTTATACACCGTGTTTTATTTTATTTCCGGTAATTTCAAGGGTATATTCCTGAGCTTAACTTAGGTTTCTTTCTCAAAGACGCCAGTGTCCTACTTAGTTCCAGTTCTGAGCTAATCGATATTTTATTAATGCCTTCTAATTGTGTAAACCTACATTTAATTATTTTTTTTACTCTGAGAACCCACTACGAAATGATGCACCTGTGTGTTAAGTCAAATAGGTTCAGTATTTATTGATTGATTCCCCAATCTGTATATTAACTCAACCAAACAATTGAACATTATGACGTCAATGAAATTTCGAACATTAATAATCCGGGATACAAAGGAAACAATTTGTATTAAAAATTTTATAATTGAAAGAAAAATGGAAAAATTCACCGCGACGAGCAAGATTCCAACTTGCGACCTTTCGGAACACTGTTCCGAATTTTTCCATTTTTAATTCAATTATAAAATTGAAATTTCGATTATAGACGTTTCTGCTTAGTACTAAATTAATATTGTATTGACTTAACACACAGTTACATGACTTTTTCTACTCGTGTACTTTTATCTGTCATTTATACATTCGTTAACACCTTTATAAGAACATAGATAATACACTCGATGAAAAGTCTATCTAGTCTATTCCCCAAAATAACACTTGTTCTATAAAAGCGCCAAAATAGTATCGCGGAATCGCGTGCAAACACGGCTATTAATATAAAATAAATTACTGCCAACCTAAGAAACCTAAATAAACGCAGCGTTTTTAGAAAAAAAAACTTTAAAAAAGAAAAAATTATAAGAACCACAGACCTACTTCGTAGTTTTTTACGTTTCCCGTTCGTTTGTTGGGGCGAATTGCAAACTTTGAAAGTAATTTAGGTATTTTTACTAATCTCTGTAGCTCTTTAATAATTGATCAAATAACGACGGTACTTGTGTTAGTAATGTTAGTATTATTGAAAAATAGTGTTTTAAAAGGTAAAACTTAAATGATTGTTGATTATGTTGACAAAATAACTGCGATATCCATGAAGATTTCAATTTCGCATTTTATGTAAAAGTAAGTGTATTCGTAGAAAAAGTATTGTATGCAACGTCGTATAAGTAGGTAAAAAAATGTTCGTGGCGTTTTTCTTAACAATTTTCGCCTACGGCTCAAATTGTTACCCACGCCACTCACCTTTTTTGACCCCTCTTATACAACTGTTGCATAAACTACTATTATAGCGGGTTCTCAGACTAAAAGAAAAATATACACAATCAGAAAGACGAAAAAGAACTATCCATTACCTCAGAACTGGAGCAAATTGGGACACTAGCGTCTTTAAGAAATATACTTAAGTTAAACTCAGTAATGTACCCTTGGAATTACCGGAAATGAAAATAAAACACGGTGTATAAATAGTTTTCTGATTACATACGTTTTAGAAATATGCAATTAAATGTTTTTAGTTGTAACGATGCATTAAATGTACGCCTCACACCTCATATTTTATGGAAAATATGCAACTCAGAAGGATTTAGAAAAAACTGATTTTGAATTCATGCCAAATTTAGTCTTTCAAAATGACTCTACTTGAAAATTGAAATGTCGATATAACTTGAAATTGTATTCTCTTCAACTTTTATTCTATATGTGTTTCAACAGGAGTCATCTGTCTCAAAGATATGTGGTATGGAAGTCAAAATACGAGTTTTTCAATTAAATGAGACATTTTCCCGGTTTATAACTTTTGATTTCGGCTGTACCGCTTAACCGAATTAGAAGTTAAGTTACTCACTCGACGCAGAATTTAACCCTCATTAATATTGATATAGATGACATTTTCCGTCGGACGTACTGTTTTCGAGCTACAAGCAAAAACCTGACAAAGAGCAAAAATTTCGCTAAAAAGTTATGCACACCTCTTGGGATTGGGCAAACTCGGATTACATGCATTTAGGAACACATGAAGGTATTAAAGCGATTTCCAGCCTGCTGGGAATTAATTCTTCAAAACACTTTTTATAGATCTTATTTGCTTGGCCTATATACCTATATTTCCATTTTTTTAATTCTCCGGTTACAAAAGTTACAGGGGAGACACAATTTTTTTGACTTTCAGGGCAATTTTTTTTATTTCTGGTAATGAATATGACAATATTCACTAAATCAAAAAGTGCTCAAAGAAACCTCATCGTTGTTTTTAAAGACCTATAGATTGATGTGCAATATGTTGATATTTGGTAAAAAAAAGTTTGAGAATTTGTTACATAGATGGAGTTCCCGAGATATTTGTTTGTAGATATTTGGTTTGGTTTGGTTAAATTTTACTACAAAACTAATTAGCGGCATTTACACCTTATGTAAAAAAAATATTAAAGTATATTTTATGATTACCGAGTAAAATGGCTGTGACATGCAGGCGGACGGACATGACGAAACTATAAGGTTTCCGATTTTGGTTGTGTAACCTTAAATATAAGTTATTAAAAATCCTAAAAATAAGGCAAAATTATATCAGCATTGTTCTATTACATTTATCTATTATTAATTATGTTCTTAATACTACAACCAACATCCACTTGTTTTTATTAAAATGACTTAATAGTACCATTAATATAACAAAATCTAAAATTAATAAAAAATATTTACGACACGGGCAATAAAGGTTCCACGACAATAAATTTATGGTATATGTATGCCTACTTTACGTACCTTAAAAAACACTTTTTTATTCTGGATTCAAATGTAGAATTGTAAAACTTTTAACAAGTCTTGTAGCAAAAAGATATCAACCAAAAATTTTTTGAAGATATGGTAATTATTTGTAGGATTTTTAGTGATATATTTGTGTACAAAAGTTTTTTTCTAGTCTACTATAAGAGCTGGTCAGATATGACACAATAATGAGAGCAACGATACCCGTCTGGTTAGATTGCTATACTATCCTTTTTGCTAGATCCGGGCATCTGGCAGCTTTTAATGTATGGAGGTCAGAGTCACAGATTAGCGAAATTCTAGAATTGGAAAATAGTAATACTAAAATGGGTAAAAACTGACAAAGTTGTCTCAGTTATAAAGGAGATAGTACTAGAGCCCACGACCAAAACCATGTCTCATAGCAATACGGCAAAAACCCTATAAAATCGTTAGATTATATGATTCTGAACCCGACTGGGTGTGTAGTAACGGTCGAAAGTGTAGCAACTGCGTGGGAGGCCATTTCTGCTGTGTCAAAAAAAAAAGGCAGTCGGTATTATAGCAATACGTCTGATATTGAAAATGTACATAGATTTTATAATTGTATTACGAAATAGTTTGTTTTCAGACATTTTGCGCGTAGCATATAGCCTGAGCGCATTATTGAAAATGTCAACAAATTTAGCCGACCTGTATCATAGCAATACGGATAAAAAAAAAATTAAACTTTTCGTATTGCTGCCAGGATTACCAAAAACCTGTTTTCAGACACTTTAAGTGTAGCATATACTCCCAAAAACGAAAATAACGTTTCGGAGTCGCCTGGCCTCAGCGCTTGTTACGCTCCTGCGGCGGGTACCGCTTTTCGCGTGTTACGCTCCTGCCCCTTTCTTACTATTACGGTTTCGGGTAAATACTTTGTTAATTATCATCTAATAAATTCAGGGTCGCAACGTATTCATTGGTTTGTAACAGAGAATTCAAGATGCCTCAATACGATTTTTGAATGATATCTGAGTATCGAAAAGTTGTCTGATAGAGAAGGTGCTACACTTAATTTGTCTGATATAAATTTTTTGCACATGTGGACAACTTATTTTATCATGTCCAACAATTTTCAGACATATTGCTATGATACCGGTCGGTAAAATTTGTTAACATTTTCAAAACGGTCTCAAAATTTAATGCGTTCACATTTTCGTCTGAAAATTGTTTTGTTCGCATCAAATAACCAAAATTTACTAATAAAAAAGATTTTCAGACGTATTGCTATGACTATGAGACATTTTTTTTGTCTCATTTTTAATTTTTTTAAGTGATTTTACGGGTTTGCGCTACACCACTAACGTCTGAAAAATATGTTTCCGGTATCTCAGAACTATCATTCAACTACAGTCTGCAAATCAGACATATTGCTATGATGCAGTTCGGTAAAATTCTTTGACAATTTTGAAAATTCGGTCAGATCAAACGCTACGCGGAAAATGTCTGATATTGGTATTTTCGAGTTCAGGATAATCGTATCTATCGATTTGATGCGGTTTTGGCCGTATTGCTATGAGACAAAAATTTTGGTCGTGGGCTCTCGTACTAAGAGGGCCGATATTTTAACATTAGAACCAAAAACATTGCGTATTATTAAACCAAAACAGTAGGCGACCAACTATGAATTACATTATACGTCGTTTGGCACTAATTTCCCATAACAAAAAGTTCGAATTACTTATATAATTTCTCATAATATTGCATCAAACCCAGAACTCTAGAAGTTGTTTTTTTTGAAGTTTTCATTCTTTCACCAGATCTAGAAATAAGTGTATAAAAGGTATAAATAACTGACTAAAGCAACGTAACCCGTTGCTCTCATTATTGTGTAATATCTAACGTGGCTAGCTCTGCGTCTATAGGGTAAATTGAATGACATAAAATAATTACATCAATTAAGATTCTCTTATTTCCTATTACATATCTGTTGATTCGGATTTAGAGCCACAAAATAGATTTTTATAAACGTAGTTTCGCTATAAAATGACAATCGATTATAGAAAACGAATTGAAACGCTATCCGTCTCTCTATCGCACTAATATATAAGAGTGAGCGAGAGCGTGTAGCGTTTCGTTTCGTTTTCTGTAAACGGTTGTCATCTTGGCTACAGGGCCTGGTGGATTGCTGAAAAAAAAACACCTGTACCTAATTGGGCGTAATTTTTTATACTATCTTTCTAAACTGGAAATCGGTGAATTCAAAAAATAGGTTTTTAAAAACGTTTTTAAACGCTGTATATAAAAAATCAGCGAGATATGGAGTTTTTTGCAAAATATCATATAACTCTCGGCGTATGATAGGGTTTTAAGGGACGCAGCTATACGACGGAACGAGATCGGTATATCGTTTGCTCCTTCTAACGCATAGCTGCATCCCCATAATGGCCCATGGAGTAGGGGAGGAGAAGCCTTAAGGGGATGACAACAGCTAAATTCTCTCCCTATCTTATTCAGCGCGAGTGAAAGAGAAACACTGTGTTATGATTAGTATGGGAGCTCATTGTAAATTTTACAAAATAATGAATTTAAAAAAAACGACGCATTCATTGAGAAATATAAGGCAACGAAGTTTTTAGTATTAGTGTGGTGGAATTTTGTCCTTAGTTACAGACGTATAAGTCAAGAAACTAAAGACATACAACTGTTTAAAGCTAATTTTAAGATGTAACTTTGGAATTATTTTCTATCGAGCCCATTTCGTCCAATCGTGTATCGGACGCAACGAAGTTCTTCCCAATATAACGAATATTAACATACATTTTTTTTACTTTCTCAAAACAAGTAGTTATAGCTGAAACACTGTTTGAGTAAAGTCAAATTGAAGGTCATCGGGTGTTGTCAGCCTCTTAACGCGCCTTATCTCAGTATTGTTTGCGGTTTAAATATTTCCTAGCATGATGGAAGAGTTGGTTCGGCTTCCAGGTACGATCCAAGTGTGCAAGTGCATGAAGAGCGTGTTCGTGCAGTGCGAGCTGTGGTGCGACGAGATCTTCCGGCGCATGTCGCGGCCCTGCTGCTCCTGCTCAAGGCAGCTAATGGTGGGAATATATACCTACCTACCAACTTAAAACTAATTAATAAACGCTCCTTCACGGCTTCCATTTATTAGTACATTTTTCTGTTATGGAAGCTGGGAGCTTTGGGGGAGATAAATTTTATACTTAACTATTAATTGAAATGTATCATAAGGTATATATCATCTAATATACCGCTGAGCCGCCGCTTAACCCTTTGAAACGTCACCACAAAGATCACTGACGCAAGCGAGCTTACATGAATCTTGAGTACTTGAAAGCGTGAAGGTTAATTTGACAGTATATGTAATACAGTCGACGTCAAAGATATGTTTACACTTTTGCGCCTTACTCCTTTGCAATAAGTTGAAAAAGTGTAAATATATCTTTGACTTGGACTGTACACCATAGCCCATAACACTTATAACCATTTTTGGCGCTATGGACACCAATAATTCCTGACTGACAGTGCCTATCTATACAAAGTATCCCCTCCCGCCGATCGTCACACATTTGTTTTAATTTTAAATGTATAGCGGTCGGCTGGAGCGTCGAGCGATATCACTCGGAGCGTTTTTCTCGTTGCCGAATCGTACAAGGGTTCTATTTTCTTTAGCTGGGTGAGCTGTCAGAATTGGCGCCCGGCGAGCGGCTCGTATCGGTTGAAGACCGCGCCTTCGCGCCCGGTATCAACATCAACGTCAGGTACATACAGTGATTTGCTTCCAAACTGAGCCTAAGGGAATCATAAAAGCTGTTGACATTATCCACACATTACAGAAAGTAGCGCCAAAGTTAATTTTCTTATTAGGTTATCGAGCGTTTCCGGGACTGCTTTAACCCTTTGAACGCCATACGTCATAGACAAAACGTCACTCATACGCCAAGATCACTGGCGCAAGCGAGCCAATATAAATCTGACTTGAAAGTATGAAGGTTACTTTGACAGCGTACGCCATAACCCATACAGTTGCTCTTGGCGCTGTGGGCACGAGGACTCACGAGGAGTTCATGACACCTTTAGGCGGTCGTCACACTGCTCCGCATCTCGCAGCGACGTCCGTTGATGCGTTTTTTAACTTTGTACGTAGAATCTTGATTTTGTATAGAAAAATCGCATGGTAGGACACACTGGCTCCGCCGCTGCGCGCGGAGGAGCGACACGCACGACGACTCGCGCGCTCGGACGGAGACGCGGTGCGTGCCGCAGGGTATGTCACACCGAGCTCCGCAGTGCCGTACGGATTTTAGTGCAAGAAAGGACGTGGGCGCAATGGATATCGACTTCTATAAGTTTATTTTTGAAATTGAAAGTCGTAGGGTATGTCACACCGAGCTCCGCAGTGCCGTACGAATTTTAGTACAAGAAAGGACGTAGGCGCAATGGATATCGACTTCTATAAGTTTATTTTTGAAATTGAAAGTCGTTCGTTTAATCATAATCTAGGAATTCTTATAAAAGTATAATTGAAGATTGAAGTAGTACATTATTACTTACTTGAATGTAAGCCAATTCTTTTCTTCCGATGTAGGTAATAGAACGTCGAAAATTTGTGTCCGCGCCACTAATAATCACTCCAATTTTGCTTAGCAAATAATCGAATGACGCGGTTGACATACGGGTGCAATTTAAAAGAAATTCTTCGTGTTGCCTTAAATCTTGGTAATCTCTAGCAAAAGACCCATTTATAGGTCTGGTTTGTAAATAGGGATGTACCCAGTGTCTTCTGCGTTTTATGACTCGATTGTACAAAAACCAAACTGAAAGTATCACCGCAGCATTCTGGAGAACACGGACTAGATAAATACTAATGGACGCGGTACTGGGCCGGGCGCGCGTTACATGGTTTATGATCAGATGCGCATAAACTTGTCGAAACCTCATGCCGCGCGGTTCAGTCGTCGTTCGACCACGTGTGACGAATTTAGTGCCAAAAAACATGTAAAAATGCCGTGTTGTACAATTTTGTCGTGTCGTATACGAAGCAACGAATTAAAAGAGGTCCCTGGAGGGGTTACTTTTCACCGGTAAGTATAAAAACCGAGTATTTCACATTTTTTCCAAAAATTGTAGGCTTTTATTACGACATTCACCCATTATCTAATGGTACAACAGTATTCATATCAATTGCTCGCTGGCTATTGCTGGCGGTCGCAGGATTACGCGAGTGACGCGCAATGTATTTAGAAATACGAACGTCGCTCGTCAGTCTCGTCACACGATCGGCAGCCACGTTGCTGGGCAACATGGCTGCCGCGCGCCTGCCGCCACGAGAGTGCGGCCCGTTATTTTTTATCGATAATTTCGAACACATTGTTTAAGGTGTAACTTTCTGTCCTATAGTAGAAACTAATTTTCTTTCTTTCGAAAACAAAATAACGTGATTGACTGGATTAATTAATCCAATGATCAACTTATTTTATAGGTACGATAACTTTATAATGGTACTTCTAATCATATTAATATTATTAATGCGAAAGTGTCTCTGTCTGTCTGTTACCTTTTCACACTTAAACTGCTGAACCCATTAAGATGAAATTTGGTATGAAGATAGTTTGAGTCACGATTATTTTTAGTATTTTAGCAGACACATAAATTAGATAGATAAGGGTACATCCACAAATTACGTCAAACAAATTTCAACAATAATGTTTAAAATTACTATTTCTTTATTTTCCCATTTTAAATAATATATTAAATGAAATCAAAGGAAGAAAAATAATAATAAGAAGACATAAAGAGTTCCTTTCCTTCAAAAAAAGTGTACACAGTACTGTACTATGTGTATACAGTTAGGTGCAAAACTATCCCAATAGTAGCATCTTAGTAGAATGTGGAGAAGGGGATGTCGATCGAGGAGAGGGGCACATGATTAATACATACCAGTACTATTTAAAATTTCCTACAAATCAGCCTTACATATGATATACTTAGAATTTACGGTTATTTTGTAATTTAGAATCGAAAAGTAGAAAAAAACACATTTTAATTTTTTCGAATATTTCTAGTTCCTCTTATGGAAACTCCAAATAGGGAACCATACATAATTAAGAAATTCTGCCTCTATAAAATCATCATGCAATTGCTTTAATGGGGCATATTTTTCAAGTTACTTTTAGGTGGCTTATAGTTCGGTGCAAAAGTGTACCATTAAAAACAGCCATAGAAAGTGTTTGTTAGTTCAATGTTCAAGACGACTTTTACTCTGCCATAACTACAAATAGTGCAGTCATTGAAGCGAAAAATACGGTCTTACCTCCGAATTTTTTTACTGTGAACCGATTTGCATGAAATTTTGGAATTAGGCTCATCTTACCCTTAACTTCAAAAGTGAAAATGATCTGAACTCCGCCTATTATTTTTAAGGGGTGTAAACAACCCCTTAATGGAAAAATTGACATTGAGCCATTTTATCGCAAGAAAACATGTCTAATAGTAAGTGGTGAAATTGTAAAGTATTTTCTAACATAATTACCTCATATTAAAATCATTTTCAACCCCTTGAAAATCTTACAACCCTTGCAAACAACCCCTAAATTGAAAAAATCACAAAAAAATACTTTGGTATGACATGAAAAGATGTAAGTATAGAGTAAGTAATATTTTATATTCTCTATAATAATTATCAAATTTTTAACCCCCTTTTAACCCTTGAAAACTACCCCTTGATAAAAAATTTTTTTTTTTTTTTTATAAAATGAAAAGGATTTAAATATTATTCCACACTCTCGAAAATGATTATCATATTCTTAAGCTTTTCTACCCTTAAAACTACCCCTAAATTAAAACAGTAAATATATATGATTACATATTTAAAAATTATTTAAAAATATTATAGCCTATGGTTCGTTCTAGATTGATGAAATATGAAAGTCTTCTACGATTCCGAATCGATCCATGACACTGAATAAAGTGTTATCCTTCTTCGCTTAGCCCAAAACTGTAACCTGCCGGTAGCGCAGGCGGTGATGCGGACGCTGGGCCGCATGCGGTAGCGTCCCTAAAGGCCTAACACCTCCGGAGGTTGACATCGGAACAACGAGCGGCATACGCGGGTTTCGTATTCCCTCTTAGGAGGTGTTTAGTTATGGTCTTTATAGACCACGTCGCGTCAAACTGATGGAAGCTGCACGACGGTGGCTCGCTGTTCCTGCGAGCAGGCTGTCGGCGACGCTGGCGCTCGACGTGCCGGTTGTCCAGCACGAGAGTTCAACGGGTACGCCGTGGGCCTGCGACAGCTGTAGGCCTGCCGTAGTGTAACCAGGTACCGAACCGTTAGCTAGCGCGGGATTCCGCAGCCGAGAATATACTGACCAATTGTAAGCACAAACCCTGTTTGTTATTAATTAGGGAGTTAAGATATAAAAGAAGTGTAGTGGAGGGGTATTTACTGCAAATGCTGAATATAAGTGTGGGATGTTTAATAAATCTTGTCGCACAACCTGGGATTTTCATTTTACAAAACCAAGAATCATTTCAATATATACACATTACAATAGTTGTGGGTCTCTATTATACTGCGTACTTTCACATTGCTCCAAATATTCACACTCCGAAATTTTCAGTTACTAAGTAGAAAAAAATATGATAAGTTTTTACCAGGAGTGCGATTTTTGAATCTCACCAAGTGACTAATTCTCACCGATGTGAGTGATTTCCGATAGTAAATCACTCACATCGGTGAGATTTAGTCACTTGGTGAGATTCAAAAATCGCACTCCAGGTTTGTTTAGGACCATAACTCCTTCAATTTTCATGCTATCACAATTTATAAAAAACCATTGTAAAGGTAATTAAGAGAGCTACAACATCCTTCATTGCAATATATAGTAAAAAACCTTTTTCTAAAACGGTGAAGGGTTAAAGGGCTTAAGAGAGGCTGTGATTGCGCTGCCACGCGCTCTTTAAACAATCATATCTCCGTCAATTTTTGTTTGACAGAAAAAACAAAAAAACCAAATTGTTTGTCAGAAAAATACCTAAATTTTTAATCCATACACTTTTATACGTATCTGTCGTCATTTTTGAGATATTATGAAAAAAAAGTGGGTTTTTAAAAAATTTGAAATTTTGTTTTTTTTTAAATCGTGACTTTTTTGAAAAATATATGTCCTGAAGCAGCCAAACTGATATTATCTATCAAACTCTTCATAATAAAGTTAATTCTAGGCGGAATACGATTAATTTTTATTTTGGTGGAAATGGCACTTATGAAACCCATTGATTTAAAAGAAAAAACATTAGATGCTCCCCTTATTTGCAATACAGCTCACTTATTTTACGTGCAAAAGACTTTTAATAGTGCTCATTTTAAAGCTTATTTCAAGCACTACAAAACCCTATTGTATTAGAATGCATAAAATGCATCTGCTCGCCGCTAGATGGCATTGACCACATCGATTAAATTTCAGACAAAATAAAAAACGGCTTTGATCTTTAATATCTAGCTTAATATTGCACTTAGAATACTTTATAAAAAACCAAATTGTTCATTGTTTTACCTGCTACAATTTTGTTTTTTATAAAATTTTCGATAAAACGTATATTTTTGGAGATATTTGCAAGAAACCGATGAAAAACGTGAAAAAATTGCGAATTTTCAATTGCCAATAACTTGAAAAGTATTGGATTTTTTGAAAAACTTTATAGATGATTTTTTGCTTAAAATTAGGCCTTCTATCGATATCCGAGGTTATTTTGAAAAAAAAGAAATTCACCCCCGAGAAGGGGTGGCAACCACCCCCAGGGTGGTTGCCACCCCTGCGGAGGTGCGGAGTTCAAATCATTTTCACTTTTGAAGTTAAGGGTAAGATGAACCTAATTCCAAAATTGTATGCAATTCGGTTCACAGTAAAAAAATTCGGAGCAATAATGCTTCAATGACTGCACTAAAAACTATGTTTGTGATTTAAACAGTTGATACCTTATTTTATAGAGGCTGAATTTCTAGTAAGTATATCATATGTAAGGCTGATTTGTAGGAAATTTTAAATAGTACTGGTATGTATTAATCATGTGCCCCTCTCCTCGATCGACATCCACTTCTCCACATTCTACTAAGATGCTACTATTGGGACAGTTTTGCACCTAACTGTATATGTACACGATATTTGTATTTGTGACGTCACAAGAAATAAAACTCCCCCTTCCCCTTATCAGAACTCGTCACACTTTGTTGATCCCTCCGTCCCCCTTAAAATCTGACGTAATGAATGGATGAACCCTAATTAGGGTAGATTTTTATCCAGCTATTAATAAAAATCGACATTGTTTTATTAATATGAGGTGTGGCGTGGTATTATGGAGTTAATTATCGATAATCGATATCGATAAAATATATATATCTAAGGGCCATATCCCTAATGTAGGCGGAGCCTACGAGCCAATGGTAGAGGTTACGTATTTTCGAGTGTACGCACACAGCGAATGAGAGACTGACATTTCTTTGTGTGTATCACCTCGTGCGTACTTTAATGAGAATGTGTGCGTGTAAATGCCGGCTACGCTGGTTTTGGAACAAACTACGGCTGATACCGTCTCCATATACTCCGTGGTTCTGAATAAGTTCCGTGTCCATTTTATCGACAAATAGGAACTATTTTCACCTTAACGTTCGAATGTGAAATGAACGCGAGACGGAAGTAACGCGGGACGTCGCGCATTGCAGCTCCGGACGGAGATGCGGAGAAAACTCGGACGTTGGTGCGTTGTCTCCGCATGCGAGTCCGTTGCTCCGCGTCTCGCAACGAGACGCGGCGGCAGTGTGACAACCGCCTTAGGGGTTCTTGGCGTTCAAAAGGTTAAGTATGACGCTACTAGGAAAAAAATTGGATGAAAAAAAAAGTTCAAATTACTTCCAAGTACATTAGGTTAGTGCAACATCTTTGTGAGCACTACGTAAATGCCGAGGTAGACAGGTGAGTATTAGATAGTATATATTGTAATGAATTACAAGTACTTACACAACCGCTTAGATTCAATCAGAAAAATTCACACGAGTTTTCAAAGTTGATTACCCTACATAACTAGATTAACTATTAAAAGCTTATCTTCACCGTCAGGCCGTGCTCCCGCACCAACACCCGCCCCGGGTTGATCTGCCCCGCGCCTGTCCCCACCGAGGGTTGCCAAACCTCCTACATGCTCTACTCCACGGAGTACGACCACCAGCACCGAGACGGACCCACCAAACTTGAACGCTCGTCCGCCAACGAAACACACGTCTCCCTCGAAAGAGCTAGTCAACGTGTTTCGTCTTCATCTTCAGTTTTCCAAACTACAGTTGAATCTACTCAAGAATCGAGCTCATACTTTTTATCAGATCAAAACCAATATTCGGAGTCCAGGACGACTTCCGTTTCTTACTATACACTGCCTCCGTATACCGAAAAATCTAGTGCAAATGCATTATCAGTGGATGGAAACGAGTCCTGCCTGAGCACCGGTGTGCGAACACCTGTTTCATTACGTTTGGAAACTACTACGTCTGTTTCAACACCATGCTCCGACTCGGGCAGATCAAGCCCAGATTTAAATGGTATATATTTTTTGATATTTAAGCCTAATTATAATTTCTAATGGCCTGTTTCACAATCTCCAGTTAAAGCATATCTGTCAGATAAATGTTTGCTGTCCTTTTCTTTTATATGACTTGAGAAAAGGATAGCTATAATTTTAACTGGCAGATAAGTTTATCTGGAGATTGAGAAACAGGCCCTAAGTATTCCAATTAATTAAAGCTGAAGAATTTTTATTACATAGCAAGAACATGCAAATCATCACTATCAGATTGGTTGTGCATTAATAAGTTAGTTCTGATAATTTTAATAAAAACAAAAAGTTAAAATTATAGCTTGCCAGCCACATGCAGTAGTAATTAAGTACGGAATTAACGTAAGTTTCAGGCATTCCGTTGGTCTCAACCGATCAAATGGGTGATTGGCACGCCATGATGGTGAGTCTGGCATGGAACGTGCAGGCCTGGCGCAAGTGGATACAGGATACCATGGACCGCGCGCTGTCATATCACCAGAGTTATTTGACAGGTAACTATCGCTTCATGAACAATTTAAAAGGGCGACAGACAGGCCGTACCAATCGCCAGTTTACCATAGATCGGACACTAGAAAACTGGATATAATTAGTCGTATCGTATTGGTTGCAGATACAGTTGAAGCACCGTGGAACGCTTTTCGCAGAAAAGTAGCTACAGAGGCTCTACAATGGCGCCAGTACAGTCTTTTCAGTCGCCAGTTGATCCTGCGACTCGCTGTTCGGTATCGGGATAAAAAAGTGAGTACAGATATAGTGCATAATGTATTTTCATCGGGAAAACTAGGATCTCAATCGGAATATGACGCGACGGCATCCAAAATACGATGGAAAACCATTACATTTAAATTTGATTGGATTAATATTCTTTATTGCACCACACAAAGAAAAATAAATACTACAGAAACAGATTTAACAAAGTAAAGAATGGTAACAATAGGCAGCCTCTTCGCTATAAGCGATCTCTACCAGACAACATTTTTCCTTCCAAATCTTATTAATTATTTTATTATATATGGTATTAGCTGACCCGGCTAACTTCGTGCCGCCTACTTCCATTCCACCGTCTCCCATCGACCTCAACTTCACTCCTACGCCGTCTCTTACTCCGCTCCCACTGACTCGTACAGTCCTACCATCTTCCACCATTCTCTCACTCTACTCCAACTTGTTCCCACTCTATTCCACCCGCTCTTCCACTCTCTTCCGCCCCTCTTCTACTTTACCACTTCCACCCTTTTTACACCGAATCCTACTTCAGTCCCATCGACTCTAACCCCCTTTCCCTCCGACTCCTACGCCAGTCTCACCGTCTTCCACCTTATTCCCATTGTCTTCACCCACTCCCATTAACTTCCAACCTTCTCCTAATGACCTTTCTTCTTTTCCATAGACTATGTATTTTTTTCTTCTCAAATAGGGTAAATCGCCAGTAACTGGCCCTGTTTAGTTAATTACTGGCCACAATTGTCGTCGTCATTTACTACTAGGTATTTGAATCTACAGTCATTTTGAAGGGACCCAGCCAAAAACACATCTTAAGCGGGAAAGCGTATTATGCGGGACTGTTCTCCAGGACCTGAAGTTGCAGGGACTGATATAAAATGGCGTATCATGCGATAAATCGTATTAAACGTGATCGTATTAAGTGGGTTCTACTTTATTTCATATGTAGGTAGTCAATGTAATGAAGTTTTAATAATCTATAGTTTTTTTTGTTTGTTTAATTGCTTTATAAAGCAATTTTAAGATTTGGCCAGTAACTGCAGGGTGGCCAGTTATTAGCGATTTACCATACTTTACCATATTTGAATAGTTATAGTCTGCTATTGGGGCGGAGCTAAATCAAAAATCAAAATTCATAAAAATCCGTTCTTGAGTTATAAATGGTGTAACCGACTAGGCTTAGTTTTATACAGGATGATTTCGGGGCCAGGGAGCAAGAGAACAAGGCACGATACAGAACTTAAAGATGAACCTAATGAAGGTGGTCATTATTTTTTTATTACCAATATTGATAATTCTTTTTCAGATGGTAAGTAGAAAAATATATTTTTGCATATGATTTTGTCACCCGACTCAATGTGACATCTTGTCGTTTCCCATACAGGGTATGTTAAAAATCATAGGGTGACCATGATTTACTCACTATAAGATTAAACTTACTTGAAAAATAAGAAAAAATCTATTCATTCTGTTTTGAGAAAATACAACCGTATGATAATGTTGATCAGTTACAGAGTCCAAAAAAGTAGTTCTAAATCACCGGATCACGACCCAGAAATCATCCTTTGTATATAGATTTAGTGTTCGGTTCGTGCTAGCAAGTCTAACAACCAACAGAAGTTTCATACTATAATACGTTACATTACGGTAAGTTTCTTCTTCCAGATCGTCTCTCCAACCAGAGGAACTATCAAAAATAAAATTTACATGGATTGCCAAAATGAAATGATACAAATTATCGACATGTTCAACAAATGGACCCATATTATATCTGTCATCGTAAGAATGATGCCTAATACGTAATTAAAACCAGACCAGAAATATATGATCATGTGCCATTTTGCGGAATTTCGTTGGAACTAATTTCTTGCACTGGCAATAATTTTAATGACAGAATGATAAGCATGTATGAGGGCATGTTATTTATGTCAGTGTCATTGTAGCGGTTAATTTTAATAATAGTAAAGTGTTGAATATTAAATACTTAATAAACATTGCAAATAGTGTATGTAATAAACAGCTGTAGATAATACGCTCGGGAAATGAAACTATTCGCAGAGAAACATTTTCAAATTAACATCAGAGCTGACAGGTAAACAAATCAAGATGTCACCATACCATAGAGAATAATACTCTCTATGACTATACTGAATTGTTGCCATATAAATGAGAATAATAGCGCCCTCTTGACAATAATCATATTATATATTCCTGGTCAGGCTTTACTAAAAGTAGCACGCTTTATTTTTGATTCCTTACAGTGACTATTAATTCGATTATTTTAGGAACTGAGTTCATTTACGGTTTTTTGGTTCTTTTTTATATAAATATTAAATTAAATGAGACAATCTTAATCACACAAATCAACCTAGTCCCACAATAAGAGTAATAAGGCTTGTGTTGTGAGTACTGCACGAAGATATACAAGTATAATATATATAAGTATATTAATACTTTATACATAGAAAACATCCTCGACCCATTTTTTCCAAAATCGGTTTAGCCGGTTGCGTTGGGGGATTTCAAGTTTTTTATTTATTTATATGTATATGTAAGTAGGTAGCAGAATCGTGAGCGTTAGGATGGCGGGTTGACTTCGGGAATTGATCAGAGCACACAAAAGTTACCTATGCGGTTATTAATTAAAAGAACAATATATTCTGCCACCACTGACTATATCAGCAGAGGCAGCTACAAAATAGCACCCATCGCAGATAAACTGGTGGAACGACGCTTGAGATGGTCGGTCATATTCAAAGACGCCCAGACGACCATGTAGTCAAGGTAGCTCTGGATTTACCCACGACAACGCGCAGACGCGGAAAACCTCCCACCACCTGGTGGACATCGGTTCAAAGAGACCTAAAATCTTTAAATTTAGACGCAGATCGCAGACTAAATCATGCAGAATGGCAAAACCGGCCAAGAGCGTGTCGGGCCACGCTCAGTGTAGGGTTCCCTAGTTTTCCGTCCGTCACAGTAAGTGTCCCCACTTAAGAGTTAAAATAACACTGCTATTTAGGATATGATATGAGCGTTCCACGTACAGCGACATCTATCGGCAAATTAAGTAAACTATTGCGCGCGAGCTTAAAGTATGGAAGATGATTTTTATGGGATAATTCTTTATTACGTGAACCGATTTTCACCGTTTTTACTTTATTTGAAAGCACGTCATTTCATTGTGATTTTGTAGAAATTACAGGTACAATAAACACCTGCTTATACGGTTAAATTACAAACTTAGTTCAGAAATTATTTTGTAATTTTTTTTCAAAAACTATTCAACCTTTCAAGTTCAAAATTATTTTCCTAGAAAGTTTTTATAAAGTTCTACTTTTGAGATTTTTTTCATATTTTTAAAACGAATGGTTCAAAAGTTAGAGGGGGGGGGACACATTTTTTTTACTTCTGGAGCGATTATTTCCGAAAATATTTACATTATCAAAAAATGATTTTAGTAAACCCCTATTCATTTTTAAATACCTATCCAACAATATATCACACGTTAGGGTTGAAATGAAAAAAAAATGACTCCCCACTTTACGTATAGGGGTGGTACCCTAATAAAACATTTTTTTCCACTTTTTATTTTACCAGTTTGTCGGCGTGTTTGATATACATATTAGTACCAAATTTCAGCTTTCTAGTGCTAACGGTCACTGAGATTATCCGCGGACGGATGGACAGACGGGCAGACATGGCGAAACTATAAGGGTTCCTAGTTGACTACGGAACCCTAAAAAAGGACAGGGAAGGCCGACCCCAAGTAAAGGTTGAACACGCCAAAACCTGGGCATGTAAAAATAGCTACAGTTATTCGAAAAATGGAGATATTCAAAGTTTTTAAACAACAATTTTCTCACAAGGAACTGGGCTATAAAATGATGATAGTTTTATTTTCTTTTATTTATTCGTTGGCAAAATGTCGAGCGTACAACATCAAAAACGTGAATGCATTTTGCACGAACATGTAAAAAATCCCATGTTAAGCTACAGAGATATCGCGAAAAGGCTGAAATATCCACAATCTACGGTTGGTCACGTATTAAAAACTTTCCGTGAACGCTTGACAATAGATAGAAAGCCAGGAAGTGGTGGGTTGCAGGGAGTCAAGAATAAGAAAAAGGAAAGAGTCTTTTAAAGATTTTTGCCTCAAATCATACGATTTCATCTCGTGATGATGCTAAAAAAGTGAAAATGTCTCAGTCCTATGTACAAAAAGTGAAACAGAGGGCATTACTGAGGAGTTATAAAGCCCAGGCCGATCGAGACTCAAAACAGAACTTATCCGCATAGATACGGTCGCGACAACTCTATGAAGATTTTCTTACAAAATTTGAATGCGCAGTGATGGACGACGATACGTATACAAAATTGGATTTTAAACAAATACCTGGTCAAGAGTTTTATACTAGCAAATCTCGGACAGATACTCCTGAAGATTTTGAATTAAAAAACGAGGGTAATTTCCAAAAAAATACCTTCTTTGGCAGGCAATATGTAGCTGTGGTAAAAGAAGTCGCTCTTTTATCACCACCGGGACAATAAACGGCGATATTTATCGGAAAGATTGTTTACAGAAGCGTTTGCTGCCTTTTATAAGACAGCATGCCTCATTACCGCTGTTTTGGCCAGATCTAGCCAGTTGCCATACGCAAAATCAGTTATGGAATGGTACAACGCTAACAGGATCATGGTGGTACCCAAAATATGCAATCCGCCAAATAGTCCAGAACTGCGGCCTGTTGAAGAGTACTGGAGTAATATGAAAAATACTCTAATCACTATAGGTGTGCCTATAATAGTTGAAGAGTTCTCCTCGATTTCTCCAGGATCCCATAATCAGATCCTGACCTGGTTACAATGGGAACAACTTTGAAGTATACTCTTTCAAACAAAAAAATAATTTTCCAAATCGGTCCAGCCGTCTTCGAATAATCGGTGAACATACATAAAAAAAAATAGCAAAAACAAAGATCCCGACGAATTGATAACCTCCTCCTTCGAAATCTTGAAGTCGGTCGAAAATGTTTTGACGGAGTCAAGATAGGTGCGACGACGAGCAAAGCGAGGAGGATTGTGTTAGGTGAACTGAAGCCGAGCGAACGAAGCCATCGAGCGTGCGAGAGCTGCCGGTGAGCGCCAGAACCGACTTCAAAAGGTAGAGCATTTTTTTTTACGCATGACCAATATGTTTTTAGATAATAGTTTTCATATTGCTTGGAGATCCGATTTTGGTATCAGATATATTATTTTTGTGATACATAATTTACCGGATTTTTTTTTGTAATTTTTTTTTTGTTCTGATATTATTTGGTGGTACAATTTTGGTGGCAGATCTATTATTCTAGTGGCCAATCTTATTAATTAGGTCATCGACTTCGTATTTATTTGGTGATCGATTAAATCATGCCCTTAATTAAATAGTTACCTTCGTTGTACCTCTGTATTACTTTTATAACAATCTGTAATATCTGTATACCTCTGTTAACTAGGAACCCGAGAAAAACTCGTTTTAGGAAGAGGTTCACTGATTTTTAGTGAAGGTACACTGAGGTACGCTAAGGTACAGACTACAGTAGCTTTATTATTAACTCCGCGATCCTGACGCTCACGCAAAATCGCTTCATGTTTCTGATACTGGTTATTTTTCTTGTGTTTAATACAGGTAAAGGAGACAGATTCATTACGAACAATATCATCAACTACGGAATCACCGAAAAATTATGAGTAGGTTACTGTTATATAGATTTTTTTTTAATGAAAAACTACGTATTGAGCTAATTGTCACTTTAATATTACTCCCACAGACAATGGAATCACTTTAAAAGTAAAGTGGAGGAATATGCGGAAGACTGGAAAAAATACAATACGCACCTTTTAAAATTAACTTGGGAAAACAAATTTATGGGACTCATTCCAGGTATAAATAATATCGCTTTGCGCAGTAGGTTCATTCTGACACGGCTTCTGAGTGAGAGAGTGAGAAAAATTGTAGTAAGTTCATAAATAATAATATTATTATGGTTAGTTAAGTTTTTTTTTTTATCTTTTATCTTTTTGATTGTATGCGATTACTTTTATATTGTAAAAATAAAAAAAATATAATAAGATTAATAAGCGAATAACAAGGATATGCGCACTCCCGGTTATGCCGGCCGGACGCTCAGTGCTATACGATAGTTTTCATTGAGCCCACGACACTGTGTGCGCTTTCGCATTATCCGATCCGATATTGGATCCAGAAAATATAAAAAATTTGTACATTTCCATTTTTTTTTCTTAAAATACCAAATGTCCATTTCTCAAAAGAAAGCACTAACATAAAAAGACTGACTTAACACCAATGGGTACTCTCTAGCAGCTTATTTTTTTTCGGGCCATCCGACATCTGATATCAGATCGGACAGTGTCAAAACGCTCTAAGGTAACTATTCATATAATATTATAGTTAAAGAGGACGGGCCGGTGTGGGTGGTGAGCGCGTGCGGCGCCGTGCCCAGCGGCGCGGTGGCGGCCGGCGGGCCGGACGAGCCCGCCTGGGTCGCGCGCACCACGCACCGGGGGCGGGTGCTGCCCGCGGCGCTGCGCCCTTCCATGCACTGCTGCGTGTTGTACGCCCAGGGCAACGTGCACCATTATACCAAGTACCAGGTACACTACTGGGTCGCTTGCAACAAGCACAGGGGGTTAAATTAAGGTATAAATAATTTTAAACAAAATAGAACCGACTTCTTTCCAACACCAAATGCTCGATCTGCTGTAAAAAATACTCAAATCACCATAGGTGTGCCTATAATTGTTGAAGAGTTCCCTCGATTTCTCCAGGATCCCATCATCAGATCCTGACATGGTTACAATGAAACCAACTGTGTAGTATACGCTTTCAAACAAAAAAAGAATTTTCCAAATCGGTCCAGCCGTCTTCGAATAATCGGTGAACATACATAAAAAAAAATGAAAAAAAAATAGCAAAAACAAAGATCCCGACGAATTGGTGAGCGTCAGGATGGCGGGTGGACCTCGGGAATTTTATCGAATTGTTAATAAAAGTACTGTACCTTTAGTGTACCTCAGTGTACCTTCAGTAGAAATCAGTGTACCTCTTTCTAAAACGAGATTTTTCTAAAAAAAGGTCCACCCGCCATCCTGACGTCAGGATGGCGGGTGGACCTGGTAAATGATACATTAAACCACATATAATGTATGTGGTTATAGTGTACCTTCAGTGACCTCTGTATAACTTCAAAAACAATCTGCATACCTCTCCTCAAAAGGAGCTACGCTCAATATAAGGTCCACCCGCCATCCTGACGTCAGGATGGCGGGTGGACCTGGTAAATCCTGCACTATATCACTCAAAAGGTATGTGATTAGTTTGCATCTTCAGTGTACCTCAGTGTACCTTTAGTAAAAATCAGTGTACCTCTTGCTAAACCGAGATTTTTTCGAAAAAGGTCCACCCGTCATAAACCTTATTTTAAGCGTAGCTCCTTTTCGGGAGAGGTATGCAGATTGTTTTTAAAGTTATACAGAGGTACACTGAAGGTACACTATTACCACATACATTATATGTGGTTTAATGTATCATTTCATAGGTCCACCCGCCATTCTTACGGGTGGACCTTTTTCGAAAAAATCTCGTTTTAGCAAGAGGTACACTGATTTTTACTAAAGGTACACTGAGGTACACTGAAGATGCAAACTAATCACATACCTTTTGAGTGATATAGTGCAAGTTTTACCAGGTCCACCCGCCATCCTGACGTCAGAATGGCGGGTGGACCTGGTAAATATTGCTTTTTATCACTCAAAAGGTGTGTAATTAGTTTGTATATTCAGTGTACCTCAGTGTACCTTTAGTAAAAGTCGGTGTACCTCTTGCAAAAAAGAGTTTTTTTTCAATTAAAGGTCCAGCCGCCATGAACATTTATTTCAAAAAATCTCTTCTTTGCAAGAGGTACACTGATTTTTACTAAAGGTACACTGAGGTACACTGAAGATGCGAACTAATTACAAAACTTTTGAGTGATATAGTGCAAGATTTACCAGGTCCACCCGCCATCCTGACGTCAGAATGGCGGGTGGACCTGGTAAATCTTGCACTTTATCACTCAAAAGGTGTGTAATTAGATTGCATATTCAGTGTACCTCAGTGTACCTTTAGTAGAAATCAGTGTACCTCTTGCTAAAACGAGATTTTTTCGAAAAAGGTCCACCCGTAAGAATGGCGGGTGGACCTATGAAATGATACATTAAACCACATATAATGTATGTGGTAATAGTGTACCTTCAGTGTACCTCTGTATAACTTTAAAAACAATCTGCATACCTCTCCCGAAAAGGAGCTACGCTTAAAATAAGGTTTATGGCGGGTGGACCTTTTTCGAAAAAATCTCGGTTTAGCAAGAGGTACACTGATTTTTACTAAAGGTACACTGAGGTACACTGAAGATGCAAACTAATCACATACCTTTTGAGTGATATAGTGCAGGATTTACCAGGTCCACCCGCCATCCTGACGTCAGGATGGCGGGTGGACCTTATTTTGAGCGTAGCTCCTTTTGAGGAGAGGTATGCAGATTGTTTTTAAAGTTATACAGAGGTACACTGAAGGTACACTATAACCACATACATTATATGTGGTTTAATGTATCACTTACCAGGTCCACCCGCCATCCTGACGTCAGGATGGCGGGTGGACCTTTTTTTAGAAAAATCTCGTTTTAGAAAGAGGTACACTGATTTCTACTGAAGGTACACTGAGGTACACTAAAGGTACAGTACTTTTATTAACAATTCGATAATATTCCCGAGGTCCACCCGCCATCCTGACGCTCACGACGAATTGATAACCTCCTCCTTCGAAATCTTGAAGTCGGTTGAAAAAACACTCTTGTATTGTATTGTAGTACGGGCAGGTTTCCGCAACTCGACGTCTAGCGCCTATTTTGCGTAAAGGGAGGGCGGCTAGTCCAGCCAGCCCAGCTCCTCGAGGAATCCTATCAAACCTTTGATGTTGAGTAGGACCTCGGGCAGATCACCTGGGGTTCCAAGGTGTTTTGCCCTGTACGGGGTCACTCCGTTGCACTCCAGCACCACGTGAGAGGCTGTTTCTTCTGTCTCCATGCACCCACGGCACAGGGGACTGTCTGTAACACCTAAGTTAAAGAGATGTTTGTTATATGGTCCATGACCTGTTATCACACTAGTTACCATCCTTAAGCGGATTTTGCCGAGACGGAGAAGTGTTTTGGTGAGTCTGTCGTTAATACTAGGCATGGCTTGTTTAGCCTGTCTGCATTCCTCATGACTTTGCCAATGTGTTATGTGCAGTCTCCCGGTTCGTTCCAGCAGCGTCGAGCGTACCTTGCTGAAGGGCGTCAAAAGAATAGGCTCCGGGCCAATTGACCCAGCACCCGACCTGGCCAGCTCATCCGCTGCGTCATTCCCCCGGGATCCGCTGTGACCTTTGATCCAAAAAACACTCTTGTTCCGTGCAGGTATTGTGCAACGCGGACGTGGAGTGGGTCCTGTGGCACGCGGGCAGCGCGGTGCCGCCGCGCGCGGTGGTGGTGGCGCCGGCGGTGCTGGTGGGCCGCGTGCGCTACCGCGGCGCGCACCTGCTGGGCGCCGTGCCCGCGCCCGCCCACCGCTGCCACGTCGTCATCCTGGGCCGCCCCTTCGCCGTCAACACCTACGAACTGTTGGTGCTGGCGGATACCAAAACGTAGCTTTGACTAAACTAGCCACTAGGGTATTTGAAATTTTAAGTGAAGTGAGCGTTGGAAATTAGGTTTTGGAGTCGCGGGTAAAGGCGTTAGGAAAGTCAGTTGAGAATTTTTTGCAATATTTTTAGGCAAATGACAATGATGCAACATTTAAGTTGCTGTAGAAACTCAAATGAAATTGCTTCGTCAAAGACACTTATAGTATTAGGAGCGACGTAGTCAATTTTATTGAGACACAAATTAATTGTAAACGTGCAGTCCAGTGAGCGTTTTGTGAATGTTTTGTGATATTTTTACAATGGAAATTTCTGAAATATATACAACTCTTTATTATTAATTTGTATATTATTTTTAAAAAATCCAATATTAAAAACAGTACAATAAATTATCACAACAGGTATATAATTATCATTATAGCTAATTAAATAAATCACAATATAAAATCTCATTGACAGTGCGATATAGAACCAATTAAAATAAATTCGATGGTACGACAAAAACATCTACCTATACAAATGCTACTCGTAGTAATCCTTTAAGGGCATAATTGGTTTTGATATCGTAAGTATTCTAATTATGAAAAACCAAGAAAAAAGTTTTTATGGGCGAAAAAAAAATCCATACAATGTGTTGCATACAAAAAAAATATTTTTTGGCGTCAAGAATTTTTTGTCCTACTTTTTCTTGGTCGCGGTACGATACCAACTATGCCCTTAAACGGATTACCAGTATTTTGTAACAGCCTGTATGTTGACCATTTCTCAAAGACAACAATTTTAATTAATCTAGCTGCCATAATAAATTCTTACCTACTTACATCTTATTATTTAATTCGTATAAAAATACATTAATTAAAACTTTGCAATAATAAATATAAATTATCACAAGAGGAGGTATAATAATGTACAATTATCACTAGGTTTAAACAAATAAAACTAAATATTAAATCACAAAATAAAATTTCATTTAGTTCGGATCGTTTCATCGGTAAACCCGAGGAACGAAATTTGTTTCGGCTGACTCATTGGGATTTTTTCCTCAATAAAGTGGGACTGGCACAAAAGTCGCATAAGGGATCACTGTAACTAGGTTCTTTCCCTGAAAAGTATTTTTGTGCCAGACATACTGAAGCATTTGTCACTTATCCAGAGTTCTGATGAAGCCGTAAGCCTAAGTACGTAAGGCGGGTATTTACCAATTACTCCGTGGAACTGCGAAATCCTCACAAGTTCCTAATTATCTACAACAATTACGCAAATTAATAAAATCGACGATGCCACAACGACTTAAGTAGTACATTTGTTTGTAGCATGCCCTGCAGTAGACTTTATCAACTTATCTGTGTACTAGATGATATAGCCTGGCAAACCAATATCCGCAGTAACAGTAATAAGCTATAGTCATCCCTTCTTGAGGAGTGTTGGTACTAACGTAAGAAAAAGACTAATTATTATCTCTGTCTATGCTCCAAATGAGAAAGTCCCCGGCCAACCTATATATACAATGGTGAGTGTACAGACTCATGGCAGCTTCTCGTCGGGCTGTGGCTGTACGGTGACGCGCTCGAGCACGCCGCGCGCGCCGGACAGGCGCACCGTGTCGCCCGTGCGGAACATGTCGGTGGCGTTGGCGGCGCCCACGATGCACGGCAGCCCGTACTCGCGTGCTATCACCGCTCCTGCAAAATACCATTTTACTCACGATATTTTTAGGCACACTTTAAACTCTGATTAACATACGTATACAAAAACGTCACTCACTCGCCAAGGTCATGGATGCAAGCAAACGAATATAAACCTAACTTGAAAGTATGAACGTTACTTTGACAGCGTACGCCAATAACCCTTATCCTTGACGAAAGCTATGAAAGAAAGTTTATCTACACTCATGTGGTAAGTACTCTAAAATGCGTTCAAAAACCGTAGGCAATGACCAGCATTACAACAAACGATTTTACTATGATAAGCAGAGGGCGGAATTGCTCATGGCAAAAATCAAACGTCAATAGAGTTGGATCGTTAAATTTTATCAACTTTTTCAGCTATCGATAAGTTCAGTCACCTTTTACATTTCTGACTTTAAGATTTGTGGATTAGATTACCTCTTTGATTAGATTAAAAATAAATTACATGGCAGTTAACTGTAATTTCTGCCACTAGTCTTTTTGCAACTAATTCACGTTTGTAAAAATTGGTTAATCCAAAACGAAAAACATTTAACAAATGGATAAAGAAGTACCCTTGTCTTACTTACAACGAAAACAACTCAACAATATACTGCTCTAAATATAAGGTTCACTTAAAGCAACTAAGAAAATATTGAGTGGAAACTCACATAACGAGTAAAACACATTCACCTGAGTTTAAAGAGGTAAAGAATAATAATAGTTTTTATCTAGTATATTTCTCTATAATATCTCTCGTTTGTTGCAACATTTCATGGAAAAAAATTCATTAATAATAATCCACATGTTATTCCGTAATGTTCATATGAAGTCTATTATTGTTTGCTTATGGATTTGAGGTTTAGTTTTGTTAATAAATAAATAAAAATACGCTAGGTAAATATAATTTCAGTTTATTCGATAGTCGATAAAATTCAACGTTCCAACTCTATTGACGTTTGATTTTTGCCATGAGCAATTCCGCCCTCTGATGATAAGTTTCTCATCTGTGGCATTAACGTAATTTTAACTTTACATGCTCAAATATTGTTAAATTATGAGTTTCAAATTTGGAACAGCTGTCAAAACCAACACAATTTCAATGGGTTCCTATCCCAGTATCCATAGATATTAACATTTTGTCGATACGAAACGTCAGTTCGGTACATTTTTTGACATAAATCGCACGACATTTTGATCTCGGACGACATGAGAATAAGGACTTCGTTCGTTTGGCTATGATAAAAAAAAATTCGCGACAGAAGTTTGTACGGCCGCCATTTCTGTTGTCAACTTGTCAGTTGTTTGTTGAAAATAATTTTTAAATGTGAAAATGTAAATGTTTACTATTAACTATATTATAATAATTAAATATAGTTTCCGTGTCAGTTCTAATTTATTTCTTTTTATTGACGTTACACCAGTGGGTATGTTTCAGCACTTGTATCTACCTAGTAATGCAGGTCATTTGCCTTCGGCTTCTGAACCCATATTTGAGTACTTGCAATATGTGTGTAGATAAAGTAATGTATGCAACTGTATTGTGTATATGTAATTAGGCCTTAAAACACTCGTGTGATCCTACAATGAAACTCGCTGCGCTCGTTTCATTAAACCCCACTCGTGTTTTAAGGTCTCTCATTATGTATCAGTTGCATAAACTACTATTAACCGAACAGCAAAAATGAGTAAGTTTGGTGATACACGATGGACTCAATAACCGATTTCGCATTAATGAATGTGGTGATACTCATGGATCAGGCATACTGACCATGTGAAATGAGTCCCCCGAGCTCTGTGACGATTCCAGTCAGGAGAGGGAAGTACGGCGACCATCCGATATCAGTTGAGTGCGTTATTAGAACGTCTCCTTGTTGAAGTTGCCCGATCTGGAAAACCATGCACTTTTTTCACTATCGTCATTAGGTAGTTTAGATACATAATGTTACTAAAACTTGGTATAATCATAGAAATTAGGTTTAAGTGGTCACTATCTTATTTGCACTTGCATCGCACTTCCACAATGCAAACCGAGCTTAATATTACAAATACAAAATTCTTTATTTCATAAAGGAGATCGTCAATTCCAGGCCCATTTTCGATATGGTCTCGTATATGGTTTATTCTTAAATTTTAAGCAAATACCCATTTTATTACGAAACTAGACAAAATATTGATTGAAAATGAAACGGGAATTAGAAATACAAAATAAAAAGTAGGTAATTTCGTTGATCCTTCCGCGATCCAAATAGTGCTTAATAAGTTGTTAACGTCTTTACAGCATTGACATAAGGTTAACTTTACCTGGACTGAGACGCAACGGACATTTTCAGAAAGGAGTTACGTTTACTTTGCTAATCTAGTTTATGATAATTATGATTCTAGTTTGACACTGACAATGTATGACATCTCTGTCATCCAAGTCTGCCGCATGAAGTTATAATTTTAAACTGGAGTATACTCTTCGGCCACAAAGTGGGCTGAAAGAAAGGGTAATACTAATAATATAGGGATCTGCGTCCTGTTTTGACTTAGGGCGTTATGACGGCATAATACTCGTATCATGCTCTTTCGATAACAAAATGCTTTTTTTTTCAATTTGGTCTGATATTAGTATAGATTTATAACAAGTGGATGTGATTGTTGCACTTTTTCCCTAATCACAGATGAACCTTATTACCGTGCAAAACAATCTTTCATAGGTGACTAGAAAAAGCGGTCCGATAGAGGGGATAATATGGGGGCGGTGCCTCACTCGCACTCGTTACAAAATTGACACACATTGATATTTTGACTTGTTGTCATGCTGGCATTATTGTCTAATTCTAATGACGTCATAACTACCTAAGTCAAAACGATACGCAGCTCCCGATACAGGGTGGAATTTTGTAATGCCACCTGAAGGGGACGTACTCTTAATACTGTAAATAGAAAATTTTACTCAAAGAAAACATTCCTTTATTTTTTAAAAGAAAGAAAACTGCATTCAAAGATTTTTAAAAATTCGCTTGTCGCACCCGGTAATCGAACCGACTAAAATCTTAAAAGTTGCACCCTGTAATTTTATTGCATCGATCGTTAGGGTCAATTACAAGGATGAAATCTCTCTAACAAACTTCATAAATTAAATGAAAGGAATATGAAATGATTTGTTTGTGACAATCAAATGTGAATAACAGATGAAAATCTATTTTTAAATGTAACATTCCATATTTAAACTACGTCACACACGGAGTTATGTCGCATCTAAGAAAGGAGTCTGCATTACAAACACGTGCAAATTGCAATCGTCTTATCTAAAAAGTAATACGTCATTTTAATGGATAAATGACGTCAATGATAATTATTAATTAATAACATAAGTAAACAGATGGATCTTTGAATAAAAGTTCTTTAACTTGATCCATTGAATTAATAATTTAAGATTTCATTGTTTTCCTTTCATTTAATTTATAAAGTTTGTAAGATAGATTTCATCCTTATAATTGACCCTAACGATCGATGCAATAAAAGTACAGGATGCAACTTTTAGAGATTTTAGTCAGTTCGATTACCGGGTGCGGCAAGCGAATTTTTAAAAATCTTTGAATGCAGTTTTCTTTCTTTAAAAAAATAAAGGAATGTTTTCTTTGAGTAAAATTTTCTATCTACAATATTAAGAGTACTTCCCCTTCAGGTGGCATTACAAAATTCCACCCTGTATTACTCTCTCTTTCGGCCTCACTTTGTGGCCCAAGAGTATACTCTAGTTTAAAATTATAACTTCATGAATACTAGAAGTACTTAGCGCACTAACAGTGCTAAACCTTATCTCTTTGTAATAAGTGCTACGATTGTTTAGTTAATAGTAGCAATGATGGTTTGACAGCCATTATCTTTGTTTACCCAAATACAGGAAATCAGCGGCAGGACCAAAATATGACTTTTTATTATTTTATTATGATTTTCGTTTCATTATCATGTCAGATTTTGTAGATATGCTTTAAAAAACCGGTAGTTCTTTGGTCTTATACTGAAAATCATAAACATGTACGCTTTTAAATATTATCCTTATCACGTTCATGTTTTTTCATCCCCGATTTCTCAATTTTCCCGTTAGATTTCATGATTATTTTATGACCGCCCTGATCTAGAAATTAAGGCGAATGTTTTGATACCTATTTTATAATTATATGCACCTTTATGAGCTGGGGCGACAAAAATTGACGATCTCCTTTAGGTATAAGTCTTACTAAATTAATACGCTGAGGTCAAGTCGACGGGCCCCAAAATGACTTAGAGATTTGACATTGACTTTACCTCCGAAAGATCCTTGACAACACAGGCCCTTGCTATGGTCTCGCCGCCGCACACGGAGGTGGCCACTAGTCGCGCGTCGCCGGCCTCGACACGGGGCCTCGTAGCCGGCAGTGGCGATAGCCAGCCCGTGTTTATCTCGGCAAAACGCAGTTTTGACCAAGCCCCGGAATACTGGTGTCGTTGCACGGCTCTGTAAAATGTCCAATAAAATTATAGGGGCAAAATGAGCTGGATATTTGTATGGATTTGGATTGTCACGTAGGCAATTTAAGCAAGACTATATGTAGTGAAGACATCAGCGTTGCACGAGAAGCCAGCCTAGCCGGTGGACAGCTACCCGTATTCTAGTCTAGAGTGTGGTATACTCGGTAACTCACTTCTTCAGTAAGTCTGAGTTCTTAGGCTCAATGTACTCCAGCAGCTCATACGTGCGGAAGTAGCAGACCAGGGGGCTTAGCCAAGATGACAATCGTTTGCAGAAAACGAATCGAAACGCTATCCGTCTCTCTGTCGTAGTAATGAAGAGTGACCGAGAGCGTGTATAGCGTATCGTTTTCTGCAAACGATTGTCATCTTGGCTACAGGGCCAGGTCTGCGTCGGGAAGGTACCAGCGTTGCACGAGGACGTCCCAGAGCAGCCGGACGGCTAGGGCGTGGTATGCTTACTTCTTCAGCAAGTCTGGGTTCCTAGTCTCGATGTACTCCAGCAGCTCGTGCGTGCGGAAGTAGCAGACCAGGTCGGCGTCGGGAAGGTACCAGCGCTGCAGGAGGAGGTCCCCGAGCCGCCGGACGGCTAGCCGCATTTTGTGAATGGCTAGGATGAGGTGGGCTTTAGTGCCTTCGCGATGCCGTACGGTACGCCGGCATAGAGGTAGAAGCCAGCTTAGGACTTTCCTGCAATAGACATCGGATTTACATATTTGCTGCACGCAGTATTTACAATACAAGTTGGTTTAGACGAGTCCGTAGATTTTAACCACTTGTTCTTGAGGTAATAGGATAGGTATGACTTTGCGCTTAGCAGGACTCGTTGGCCAAAAAGTTACGCCGAAAAATTAAGACAGGTATTTGTCATTCCATGCTAATTGGAATAGAATACAATTAAATAAACTGGAAGATAGGAGTGAGACCTTGTGCTAGATTTCTTTGGTGTTTTAAGTGCTGCGATGATTTCCGCGTCAGTCTTAATGTGTGACTTGACGGGGTCCTTGGGAGGCCGCATGTTCTGCAGGACCTCCATGAGATCGTCGGGAACCAAGGCCCAGGGTTTGGTCGCCAAGTCGAACTGCCAACAATAAAAAAATATCATTTCTAATAAAATTCCCTTCGATAATCGAAGTAATGAACGAACAACCTGAAAAATAAATGAAATTACGATATCTAGATTGACACGTTTGTTCACATGATAACATTGATAACACAAGTAAGCATCCTTATATAAGTACCTACTTACTACTCTCATACCGTCATAACACCGCTACTATGCCCATGATTATCCAAGAAGACGACGACCTCTTGAACATCGGCAGATATGCCTGTACAGTATAACAAGAAAGTCCGATATAATATTAATAGCCTACCTCCATGATACATCTATGTCCATGTTTGTCCAAAAAGTCAACGATCTCTTGGTAAATATCCGGCAGATTGCCCCTTAACCAGCCGAGTGCGTCCTTAGGTTTCTGCATGCGGAACTCCTCCACCTTGCCCGAAGCACCTAACTTTCGCGCCAAGCGATCCAAGATGTGAGGTACTTCGGCCGATAGGACGTCACCTGAGGTGAGGATCACGCTTATCTCGTTGCATTGCTCGGCGGTGAAATCTGAAAAGGAATTAGTATTTTAGAGAACGGGCCAGAAAAATACTGTTTCCACGCTAGACGTTTTTAAAACAAGATAGTAGAATAGTAGATTGTTAACCAAGGGTGGAAAGGGACCCATTTCAGCTGAGATATGTCTGGCGCTCGAACGAAGTGAGAGCGCCACTAGTTCGAGGGTGAAATGGGTAATTTCACCCGAGTTAAGCACTCTACTTTTCATTTCGACTGTGAGGAAAGTAAAATACTACAAGCACATTTTATAAAAAGTATATTAAGAATAATCAGTTAAAATTCACAGTAAAATTTATACAATTCGAAAAAGACGAATGTAATGTTTTGCCGGGCATATTGATGTTTGAAATGTTCTGAGAAACCTGTTTTTCTTGTATGGTATGCGACTCAGATATTCGAAATATGCAGTAAAATTGGTGAAATTTTTGATGTTGACATTATGCTTCGTATTTATCGTAGATTTCAGCATTGAGTAATTGCTCCAAAGCGTTGAAGGCTGTAATGTTTTTGACAATTCACTAAAGTATGCTAAAATAGTAGTTTATGTAACTGTTACGTAATAAGGCCTAATTACGTACAGTTGCATACACTGCTTTATCTACACTCATATTATTTATACTAAATGCCGTATTCGGAAACCATAAAATGGCCGCCATTGCACGCCATGGCCAACTCGATTGTGCCGGTGGTCGCGCGGGCGCGTGTCGGCGGCCGCGCGGGAGCGTGCAGGTGTACATTATGTTATCAAAACTCATAACACATCAATATTTGAGCATGTAAAGTTAAAATTACGTTACTGCCACAGATAAAAAGCTTATCATAGTAACATCGGTTGTGGTAATGCTAGCCATTGCCTACCGTATTCGAACACGTTTTAGAGAACTTACAATGTGAGTGTAGATAAATACATTTTCCGAAAGGGATTTGACATTTTTAGCGGATCTCCATTAAGATATTTCTCTTTAGAGCACTGTGCTAAAAGATTGTTAACAACGGTTTTTGCCTGCTCTTTTATCTCATCGGGAGTTAAATCAATGTCCATGTCACTAGAACTAGGTACTTGTCGAAGCCATTTTAACCAAAAAAGACACTGTAAGTACTTATATTTAATCGTGTATTCCCGCTTTTGCTTTTTTTCTGTTTTTAGGGTTCCGTACCTCAAAAGGAAAAAACGGAACCCTTATAGGATCACTTTGTTGTCCGTCTGTCTGTCTGTCTGTCTGTCTGTCTGTCTGTCTGTCTGTCTGTCTGTCTGTCTGTCAAGAACATTTTTCTCAGGAACGCGTGGAGGTAACAAGCTGAAATTTATATCAAATACTCGGGTCTATTGTCCCTTGGAGCTGTGAAAAAATCAAACTTAAAAGCCAACGCAATCAAAAGATACAGTCAAATACATGCTGCAAATTTTAGTTTTTCGGCACTCTCAAAACCTACGGGGTACTTCCCGTGAACTCAGAAACTTGAAATTTGGCACGAAGCAACGTCATATAGCACAGACAAAGGAAAAATTACGAAAAGTAGACATTTTTAGTAATATCATACAAAAAAATATTTTTTTAAATTATAAACTTACTCCTCGTCACCGCGTGTAGGTATTAAATTGAAATTCATGTCACATACTCAGGGCTATAGGACCTTTCAGATGTAGCAAAACGAAACTTTTATGTCAACGCAATCAAAAGAAATAGCAATTTAAGTCGCATATTTTGAAACTGATTACTCGCAAGAAACTCAAAACCTAAACGGTACTTCCCGTAAACTCAGAAACTTGAAACTTGGCACGAAGAAACTTCATATAGCACAGACAAAGGAAAATTACGAAAAGTAGACATTTTTAATAAAATCATACGAAAAATATTTTTTTAAATTTTAAACTTACTTACTACCTTTTTCCTCGTAAACGCGTAGAGGTATTAAACTGAAATTCATATCAAATAATTCACAACAAAATCAATTTTTTATGTCAATGCAATGGGTGAACTTTTACTTATATACCTACAGGTTTCTACGGAACCCTCGGTGCGCGAGTCCGACTCGCACTTGGCCGGTTTTTTTCCGTTATTCCCGCCTTTTCTATGATATTGTTTTCAATTAAAAAGTTTCAGTGTAATGGACTCTATAGACCTTGCAACAAATTGCAAACGATTTTTGATACAATCCCGATAAATTGGGTGCGAATTCAGTCTATTGAGTCCATTATTCAATCATTTCATTCGTTCAATTGCGAGATTGTCTATGGTTTCAGACATTTTAATACCGATACATAGCTTTTTTTAAGAGACAGAAAGAGATAGCTATAGGTGTCTGTACCACCATGAATGAATGGAGGTACAGACACTAGGTCTATTTTATATAGCATAAAACTTATTCTCCGTTGCTCATTGTAACTTTTAAAAAAATTCATAAATCCCTTAGAAGCTCGTCGAAACACGTGTCGAAAGTGCTGCCGAACGCTCTCCAATGAGGCCGTGAAAGGCATTTCATAAGAATCTATAGATTTCTTTAACTAATCCATGTAAATACTCCGTCTTCGTGCTAATAATATAGTGCGTATAATACGTACTATATAGTCAACGTTTTACATACCCTGCCCCCCTTCCAACAGCACCGTCATCGCAATAAACTGGCTCGCGGAACTCGCAGCGCTAGTACTCATGTGGTTGTACGAGAACCGTCGGAAATCTGCATCCAGGGCCAGTAAAGCTGCGAGGTAGTCCTCAGGCCGGTCAGCTTCGAACTTGTCGATGGTGAGCTGGTGGACCTTCTTAATGGAGTCGTTCATGTGCCATTTGGTGAACATTACATCCTGAAAATTAGCTAAAGTAAGTAATTGCGATGGTTAGGATAATAGATTTATAATCGATATTTTATACAACGTTTGTCATTGGGAGAAAAGTATATCATTGGTTGATTATAAGGGCCTACTTAAGATGCGTTCGTCATTTCGTGCAGAGGAAACCTTAGCAGATAAAACATTATTGTCTATTGTCCGGGTCATAGTCAGGATTATTGCAGGCATTTCGACCCAGTGTCGGTACCGCCGATGCAGGGCCACGCTGAAGAAGCAGTCAACGCCCACCTTGTTGAACCAAACCGAACCTTTTTGCATAAAGCATAAGGTCTATTACCCAGTCACTGGTAACCTTGTCAAACCACCCTAAACCTTGTTGCATAAAGTATAAGGTCTATTACCCAGGTCCTATTGATGCTCATTTATCATTGCAGGCTTGTCGGTCCAGTGCGGTTTCTGCCTATGCAGGGCCACACTGAAGAAGCAGTCTGCACCAACCTTGTCAGACCAAACTAAGTCTTATTATATAAAGAATAAGGTCTATTACCCGGATCATGTTGAAGATTACTACGGGTTTATCGGCCCAGTGAGGTTTCCGCCGATGCAGGGCCACACTGAAGATGCGGTCGTCGGCGACCTTGTGCCCGTGAACTGCCATCTCTATCATGCGGATTCCCACATCAATTTCTGAAGACACGCGTCGATACACCGACTGAAAGGTTAACACTAATTAGTAGGTATAGCACTAACAAAACATTTATTTCAGACATTTGTCCATTGGAGGTTTAGTCAATGTAATGTTACTTACACATAACAAAACAAAAACAATGCATAATCAATTATTAAACATACAAAACAAAAAAATAACATTAATTTATAGGCCCATCCAACTGTCAAATTCGATGCATGTTTTTTTCTTAGATTATACATATCTATTAAATCAATATGGGTAGGTATCTATTCTCACGTCTTGTAGAGCAAACCATGCCATCATGTTCATGCAGTCGATGCTTACTCTGGTATTTTAAGGAGCTTCTATTACTGATGGAATTGCGGAATTATTCACATAGGAAAATTTCGGAAACTTCTCATTATTTTGTATGGAGATTGGAATTGGAAGTATCCGTTTCTCAAACTAAAATTTCCTTTATTTCTTGTGAAAGTTTCTGGATATTTCCGAGACCTTTTCCAACCTTTTTGCACCTCACTAAATAGCTACAATATAGTACGAGTATACTCCAACAAAAGCAACACACCACTAATGGACTTACATTGTAAAGAGCCATTGCACAGCGGCTATGGGTTAACACGATGCTCTGATCGTGGCCCTCTTGGTTGCTCCCGATCATGCGGTCGATGGCTCTCTGTAGCGGCCGCAACATCACGTCATAGCTCAGCGGTGATAGCGCCTTGGGCAGTACCTGTTGACGCCGAATCGTTAGTTTTATATTTACGGCAAACTATCGATATACACGGTGCCCGTGAGCATTGCGAGAGACTTTAACAGTGTATTCATTATCATATTTAGAGAACAAAATGTCCTTTAAACTTTTTCGAAATTCGCCATAGTTTCAGAGTAAATACTACTTACAAAAAATTGCATTTTGAATTGTTTCTCAGTGTAAAATGATTTTTTGATGGCGATCTCACCGGTATGGGGCATAGTCTAGACATCTCTTATTGACTGATATCAAAGACCTAAGAAACACTTTGCATGGACTAGTTTTTACGAGAAAAAATGTAGCAATTTACTTTTTCCGTTACTTTTTTCTAATGACATTTACTTTTTATGTAGAACAGCATTCAAAAAAAGTGAAAAAAAAAGTAAAAAAAAAAATTTTTTTTTGGCGTTTTACAACAAAAGTCATATAATGTTTTTTCATTCTTTTGACCTCAGAAATGCGTGGTTAAAATCTCTCGCAATGCTCACGGGCACCGTGTATTATAGGGATGATGAATGATGACACATCAACACATGCAATAATGCATGCAATTACGAATATACTTACATAAAATACGAATACACTTCGAAATAGTTACAAGGTTTCTTTAAACGCAAATGTAAAAGATTACCATCTTACTGTCCTTTTTAGGGTTCCGTAGTCCCTTATAGTTTTACCATGTCCGTCCGTCCGTCAGTCTGACCATCTGTCCACGGTCTAGCGCAGTGATCGTTAGTACAGTCGCTATCAGATATATCAGAGCGGCCAAGGTGGTCACAAATATCTGAACAACGCCTCCACTACTCCAAAGATGTGATAGGGCGAGCTTGAAGCAGACCTCATGATTGTCTTACCTCACCAGTGTTAGCGAATGTGATGAGCTCGTCATCCGACATGATCGGGTAGTCCAGCTCGTGGAGAAGTTCCTCTTCCGTCCACCGCTCCAGAGCTGTGATGGGTCGAGCTTGAAGTAGGTAAAAACCATCCTGCGAAAATTTTAAAATGGTCTTGAATTTACACCCTTGCATTGTCTACCAAAAAGGACATAGTTGACAGAGTAATAAAAAGTAAACGATTAAAAAACTATGTATCACACCAGAAGACATACGTGACGTCATATATAATATATGTTAAAATTAAGAAGGCAACTTCATACACATGTAAATAATAAATAACATTAAATAATTTTAATTAAATGCATTAATATTGTATTGTATACCTAATTTAATTAGCAATAGTATTGTATACCTAACTTAATTTTCTAGGCTCCTTAACTCATAAAATCTTTTTAGTTTAAGATTAGCAGTTAAGACTGGCATGTTATTGTTCATCTTTTTGTAAAATAAACAGTTAATTTTTTTTTTTTTATATCAACTGACCTTACAAACAGCCCACTCTATATCTCTGCCCGCGCCCCACATCTCCTCCTGCCGTACGCCAAGCCGGGCTAGCTTCAACACCTCACTCTCCGCTAGGCACGGGACGAGCCGCTCAGCTTTGGGCACCGTTTCCATTGCCACGCCGTCTCCGGCGGCTGAAACTCTTGACGTCTTCGAGCCGAGAACGATGCTCGATATCGTGAGACTGCCGTCTGTGGCGCGAGATACGGTTACCGTGTCGGGCTCGACTGCGCCGGATACCACGCTCTAGAAAATAAATACAGTATACATTTAAATTAATTACGGGGTCAAAGTAGTTCTGATTTTTATGAAATTTGTTAGGGTTGTAGCAGAGATACATATAATTTGAGAGTTCGTATATGAGCAGGATCGACCAAGGGGTCATAGAGCTAGAAGGCGCGAAAAAGGTCTTAAGGTCTTCTTATATTGGTCATTCGTTTACAAGGAAATCGCGAGTTCTGAGTTCGAGGCGGACTACTAGTTATTTAGTATTAAAACTGACCTCGCCCAACCCGTAGTTGGCGGTGATGAGTAGCCGCGAGGGGTCGCCGGCGGCGGGGTGTCGCGTGAACATCACGCCGGCCGCCCTCGGAGCTACTAGGGCCTGAACCACTACGCCGCCACCGCACAGGCATTGCTGACCGTTTTGTCTGAAACAATAGGATGCGAGACATCAGACCAATACAAAAGCCAGAAATAAGAGTAGCTGACTGTGAAGCGTAGTTTATGCCTCAAGTCTGTTTTTCGAACGAGCGGAGCGTTAGCGAAGTGAAGTTATCGAACGAGCGGAGCGTAAGCGAAGCAAGTTCTTACAAACAACATCTGGCTAGTGGGACGTCCCGGCATTTCGATGGATTTAGTAACGCTTTTCTGATCTTCATGAAATTTGTGGGGGTTGTAGGAGAGATACACATAATTTGAGAGTTCGTAAGTATATGAGCAGGATCGGTCAAGGGGTTATGGAGCTAGAAAGCGAAAAACGATCTTCATTATGGTCTTGTTGTATTAGTCAACTTGTTTGCAAGTAAATCACGAGTACTTAATAGTAGTAGCTCGAAGCGGACTACTAGTTAATTTAGTTGCTTAAATGTTACAATACCTGCGATAATACGCGCTTGTAAATGAGAACATGGACCCCCAGCACTTCTGTACTCCGCGAAGCACATCTTCAGCAGAACATCCAAGCACCGTCTCGTTTTGTCCTGCGGCCGACAGCGATTCACTGTCCTCTCCCACCGCTGATGATCTCACTGCGAAGCGTAGTTCAGGTCCTAAGCCTGCTTTTAAAGCTTTCTCCTTTAATTCGTTTAACTCCTTTAATATTTCTTCTTTGATGGCTCCCGTTATTTCAGTTTCGCTTATTAATTCTGCTGCCCTGTAATAGTTTATAATTGTATGAATTATATTTTATTTATGTTACTTAGGTATACTGAATGCGTCTTATAGCAATGCATCCTATGCAAGAATACAAAACTGCAGTAACTACTAACTAAACTTGTTGAAGCTAATGAATACCTATAATATAAGTCTTGGACAAATAATAACTGACCAAAACAGTGGTCGCTTTTATACTTTTCCGTTGACAGGAAATTATCGTCACGATATTCTTTCTGGTGGTTGGAATAGGTCAAACCGATGCTGTAATCGCTAGTTTGACTCCTTAAAGTTCTATTTAAAGTCACTAAATTTTGGTATTTTGTTTTGCTTTAAATAACCCTAGAAATATCATGTTTTACTGTGTTGGGAATAAATATTGGGCTTTCATAACAGATAGACAATATTCAAATGAGGTTGTTTTAGTATTTCTTCTCATTTAAAACTAGGTTACGAAACGCTTATTAAATATTCTGTGGTGTTACCTAATAACAATAATATAAAATAAATTAGGTATTATTTAGAGTAGTGTGACCAATCATCATCAGTCCATAGCAATAGGCGGGTGTTCGCATCATTTGGTTGTAATAAAATATTTGGCCCAAGATAAATATAAATGTATTTCCTTATGAGCTGGATAGGGGGATATGGGGTTTGAAAGGGAAAGAAAAATGACCTCTGTTGCTATGTTAACAGATCTCCGGTAGGGGACGGTAGACGATATTATATTTTAAATAATTAATATTTTACATAACTATTTACTATCTTTTCCCACATTAAGCCAATATTCTACTCTACAATCTGTAAAATCAACTATTTTTATAATGAACTTGTAATTTCCCTTGTTATTTACATTCATCGTTGTCTTATAGAACTTCTTAATAATAACACTTTCATTAGGTAAATTCACTATTAAATAATTTTAAACAAAAAAGAACCGACTTCACTAAGCATCCACCTTTCCAACACCAAATGCTCGAGCTGCTGTAAAAAATACTCAAATCACTACAGGTGTGCCTATAATAGTTGAAGAGTTCCCTCGATTTCTCCAGGATCCCATCATCAGATCCTGACATGGTTACAATGGGACCAACTGTGAAGTATACGCTTTCAAACAAAAAAAGAATTTTCCAAATCGGTCCAGCCGTCTTCGAATAATCGGTGAACATACATAAAAAAAAAAAAAAAAAAAATAGCAAAAACAAAGATCCCGACGAATTGATAACCTCCTCCTTCGAAATCTTGAAGTCGGTTGAATTAATCTATCGTAGAAAGTCCAAAAAAATAGCTAGTCTTAGATTAAAAGAATCTGGGGGCACGGCAGTGCCCCCGCCAAGTCGAGCGCGAAGCAAACACTGCCGTACCATCCTTTACTGGAACCATTTCGCCGCATATTCAGGCCCCTATTTGAGAACCTCTGGATAAGACCAGAACGCAGAAATTTTCGTCATCCAGTAAGCTATAATCACATACTTAAAATCCAAAATTTCAAGTCTGTAGGTCATTTACTTCCAAAGTTAAGCGAAAGCAAAGTTTCGCATTTATGACACTCACTCACTCATGATCATAAAAATAGAACTAGTACTTCCCATAAACTCAGAGAGCTGAAATTTGGTACAGAGTTAGGGTTTAATGGCCACATAAAGGGAAAACTATAAAAACTAGGATAATCGAAGATCTGGAGTACCTGGTGACCCTGATTAGAAAACACAAGAGCCCAACCAAACTATTAGAGATATATCTATACCGCCTTTACAAAAAATATTCAACTTGGTGGGCCGCTTCATTTGATGTCAAAAATCGAAGGTCTGAAGTATCTGATGAAGAACCCTCAGCTGGTCTCAGCTGTATTAGAGATATGGTAATGCCCCCTTCTACTATTGGTACATAAAAAAATCGATTGTCATTGCAAAAATCCAACGTAGTGGGACACATCTTCTAATTGAAATTTAATCTAGCCTATAGCGTCCCACTGCTGGGCGAATGCCTCCCCTTCTGCTTTTAATACGCATATGTAACACCAAGAAGTGACCACTACTAACGCCATCCAGAAGCGTGTAGAGTTACTACACTAGTGACTTGATTCACCTCTAGATGGCGTTGTGCATAGAGTTAGAAGGCGCTAACGGTAGTTCAATGTAGAATCCCTAAGTAGGATTACGAGTTGTTGTAATGTAATGTTGTTGTATGTATGTAGTCGAACGATTAACTTTATTTATATAAAGGGAAAAGGGATAAAGCTCTATAAATGGAGTACGCTTCGCCTCATCTTTCCAAACAAAAAAGTCTGCCAAAATCGGAGGGGGGCGAGGTAGCACGCATGTGATGTTTTCTAGTCAAAGGTACATCATTGTCAGTTGTTAATACAGTTTATTTCTAAATGATTTTTTATGGCAACAACGCTTTATTGACATCCGACAAAGATGTACCTTTGACTTGAAAACACCAAACATATTTGACATATTCTTTTTATACTTCATAACACTAAATGGAGCAATAGATAGTCGACTGTACATACGTTAACAAATGGTTCATTATTGGATGCAGTCTTTCATTATTTTATTTTCAAACAAAATATAGAAGACAGCAATCCTTAAGCGCGTTAAATATGGAGAAATGTCAAACGTCAAATAGTTACTGCCCGTCAGAAAGAAAACGATTGTCTTTGAATCGATTCTGTAACCGAAGCTTGATTTTCGATTTAGGTTAAATCTTTTATTACGAAAGTAATGATAAATAAAGTAAAACTTTACATACATCTGAAATGGTATTTCATCTTTTTGTAAACTAGACGAAATATAACATTTATTACATCCAAAAACAGCGCATAAGGGCATTTTCACGGAGCTTGTTATCCATCGACAGCGATGACGAAAGTGCGTGACATCGATTATTGAAATAGTTTTTATAGATGTACTAGATTATAAGGCCTCTCCTGGTTTAGAGCTCTCTGGGATAAAGGGATTAGGAGGGATTATTTTCATTTCGTTGATTACGCTTATTATTTCGTGAGGTTTGCTAAGGTTAATTAGCAGGTTGTTATTATAACAATTAGTGCTAGATAGGTAATATTGTTAGTTATAAGTACTTTTCTAGTATTCTAGGTTTAGTTTATTTAGTTAGATATCTGGGGGCACGCAGTGCCCCCGCCAAGTCGAGCGCGAAGCAAACACTGCCGTACCATCCTTTACTGGAACCATTTCGCCACATTTTCAGGCCCCTATTTGAGAACCTCTGGATAAGACCAGAACGCAGAAATTTTCGTCATCCAGTAAGCTATAATCACATACTTAAAATCCAAAAGTTCAAGTCTGTAGGTCATTTAGTTCCGAAGTTAAGCGAAAGCAAAGTTTCGCATTTATGACACTCACTCACTCATGATCATCAAAATAGAACTAGTACTTCCCATAAACTCAGAGAGCTGAAATTTGGTACAGAGTTAGGGTTTAATGGCCACATAAAGGGAAAACTTTAAAAACTAGGATAATCGAAGATCTGGAGTACCTGGTGACCCTGATTAGAAAACAAAATTTGGACTAAGAGTGGCGGTGATACCCGCACACGTCGCTAGATGGCGCTGACTGTCGCTGTCGTCTAAATAAATCAATAAGCCCACGTTTCTACAAAAAGAAGTGAAATCCCACCAAAAACATTCTGTAAAAAACTAGCCAAGTCTCGATGGAGCTGCTTGTTTATCTCTAAAAAGTAATGAAATCTAGACAAAGTCGTGCCAAGTCTAAGGTTCCTTACTGCGATTTCTTTATTATTATAGTTAATGTTGTGTGACTTGGCCGTTGAAGGGTACACAAGGTTACAACACCAGGTGCTCCAGCAGACACCAGATTCAATAACCAGTTATTGAATCAACGTTTCCCAAGTGGCAATTTTCCATCGTCAATGGGTAGCGGTTCTGGCGACAGATTGGTGCAATGGTGTCATGGATGGAGCACCTGGTTTTGTACCCTTCAACGGCCAACCCACACAACATTAACTATAATAATAAAGAAATCGCAGTAAGGAACCTTAGACTTGGCACGACTTTTTGTCTAGATTTCATTACTTTTTAGAGATAAACAAGCAGCTCCATCGAGACTTGGCTAGTTTTTTACAGAATGTTTTTGGTGGGATTTGGGTTATACGGAGCATTTCGGAGGGTCCTTAATATTAACAAGAGTAACTAGACGATCAACTGGCCATGCTAAAGGGGTTTCACGCTCCATCTATAAAAGATGAGTGGGCCGAGGTACAGTCGCCATCAGATATATCGGAGCGGCCAAGTTATTCACTAATATCTGAACAACGCCTCTATTATCAAGGCGATAAAGTGCATGTTCAGATATTTTTGAGTACCTTGGCCACTCCGATATATTTGAAGGCGACTGTACAAGCTCTTAGGTAAGATTATGCAATCGGCGTCATAGATATGTTTAGGCACACTTTTGTACCTTAAGCCTCTTGTAGGAATTAAACATATTTACAAACCTAGTGCACGTTTGCTTGAAGTGTGCCTCTTCGTAATTACCACCAGCCTTTTCAATTTGTAGTATGGCTTCTTTCAATTTCGGGTTCATTTCTAGATGCTTCTCGAGCGCTTTGGTGGTTAGACAATAGCCGGGTGGGACTTTGTAACCCTGAAAAGAAAGAGAGACATACATACATACACTACAAAGCTATATATGACACATGTGTTTTCATTAATATATCCAGATTATCAAAAATATCAAGCACAGACTAGACACCTATTTATGTTGGTTTCTGAGATTTTTGTTGGATTTTTTCTAGCTTATGACCCTAATGGAAAAAAGCTCCTAGATTCTTGTGGGCACTGTGAAAATATTTGTACGAGTACAGTCACCGGCAATTGTATCTTCCTACACGACGGCCGCAAAAATATGTCACTCGCTCTTATGGCCCTACAAATAAGAGCGTGTCACATATTTTTGCGGCCGTCGTGTAGGAAGATACTATTGCCGGTGACTGTACATTATTAAAATAATTAATTCATTAAACAAGGGATTTTTTAGCAGGCAAATCACTTAAAACTAATATTAATATTATTTATTTTTTAATCACCTCTTCTTCCTGTTTGGATACCAACAGCGACAGCGAAGCGCCCTTGCCTCCAACATATTCCGGGCAGGAAGCCACTTTAGACTGGAAGGGGGCGCAGTACGACACCGGGCCGACCTCGTCCGCCGAGAGCCATTTTAGGGTTCGCGCTGGGCTGAGAGGAGTGGCCGGCTCCCTTATCTCTGAAATACTCCGTATTTTAATACTGAAATTAACAGTATTTTATACAATCGTGGCATAATAAAGAGCTTTTCAGTCGAGTACCGTGTTTAGCCGTGGTCTAGCTTAGCTTGCTGAGTGGCCTAAGTAAGTAAGTAGAAAAAAGGTCTAAAAAAATATGTAGACCTAGGAAATACTAAGAGGCATAAGCCTAATTACTGAAAACGTACATAGAGTGAAGGTCTAAAATATCGAAGCCATGTAAGTCAATGCAGTATTTCCACGTCTATGTTTTAAATAATGCCTATAAATATCATTTTTGAAATGTCCTACAAGAAAATTTAAGAAACTACAACTAAACAAAACAAATGTATCTACTAATGTCAAAGTCATAACAGCAACTATTGGCCGATTGTTGGCTGCTTAACCTTTTGAACGCTTTCTCTCTCGCGTCAAGACGTGGCCTACACGCCAATATCTCGACTAGTAAATAACGAATAAACCTTATCTGTCAGCAGAACAATTGCTTTGACAGCGTCCGCCATAGCCACTTTAGTGGTCGTTGGCGTGGCAGGCACGACAGCACACGACCAATTTAGTGGCTCTTGGCGTTCAAAAGGCTAAGGTGAATTTCGCTTTTTGCAAAGCAAATTAACGAGCTTAATTAAGGCGCTAAACTGTAAAATACGAGTAAACGATATAGGTAATTACTTTGCGATTAGTGCAAACTGTTTCTATTTCTTATTTTACCTAATGTAAATAGGTAAACGAGCTTTACAACTGATATTTCTAGCCCTCGATCCTTACTTGTTTGTTGACACCCCAACTCTAGAACCCCCGTGCCCGGTTCTTCGTTGATCTCCACAACCAGCTAGCGGCACAGCGTTTCTTGCTGGTACGCACGCCACTGAATAAGTTAGTTTACAACTGATGAGTCTAGCCCTCGACCCTCACCTGTCGGTTGGTAGCCCAACTCCAGTACCCCGGTTCCCGGTTCTCCGTTGATCTCCACCACCAACGAGCGATACAGCGTTTCTTGCTGATACGGCACGCCACTGAACAAATTACCGCCATCAGATTTGATCCGTAGGACTACTTTTAGGTCTCTGTCTTTTGCTGAAAAAGTAAAACGTGTGAGCGGCAAGTTCATCTATATTTTCATAGTTTAGGAATTATGGGAATCTTGAATTTATCACCTTGACATTGCTACGAATTCTATACTAAAAAGCTGTACGAATGCTATGTAAATACGAAAATCGAACACATTGAGGTGAATTTTTATGACTGATTTTTTAAATATTCTTATGGGATATTTATAGATAATACGAGTATATGCAAAAATCCTACAGACTTTTCACTTACAAGTAGTTAAATAGGTAAAAAAATTACATATTTTTTTGTATATTTGTATTTACAATACCTAATAACTATAATTTTTATTTGTAAACATAGCGGTATTTAAGTCTTCTTTCTGTTGAAAGCGAAAAACAAGAAACCGTATTCATGTAAAATCACTTAATTTACAAAATGTACGGCGCGGGTGACATTGATCTTAATTCTTTAGAAACAAATAGTAATAATGTACTTTGTTCTTACACATTTTTAAAGAGTTAGAAACGATTGATTCATTAAAATCCTACAAGCAAACGCTTGTAATATGTGTGTACATATTTGTGGCGGTTAGTGAATAACGATATTTTGTAAGATTCCATTGCGTAAATAATACTAATATCATGATACATCCGTTTCACTAAAAATAATTATTTCTAATTCGCCATTCACTAGCCGTCCGTAAAATGACAGCTAAGTATTTTGTAAATCAATTTTATCCCCGGCAGGTGGTAAGGCGGATAAGGAGGATAAGACAGAAGGGATACAAATTTCCAGAGCTTACTGGCTCTGACACTCCATATGAAATGAAATGAAACAATGAAATGAAATGAACTCTAAACTAACCTAAGGAGAATCCTTCCTAGGTATGAACATGAAAATGATTATTGAATGAAACTCACTGCTCACGTTAATCGTGTAAGTCTTAGGCACGATAACCGGCAGTTCGCAGAAGTCTGACATGGCGAAATCAGTGGCCGTGATTGTTTGCACTTGGAAGTCTGGGAATCGTACACACCCTGAATAGCACCTGCAAGTAATAGTTTATTTATTTTAGGTTTATTAAAATATATATATTATAGGACAATCTTACACAAACCGACCTAGTCCCACAGTAAGCTCAATAAGGCTTCTGTTGTGGGGACGACGATATATATACACGGTGAATCTGAGTAACCCGAAAGATTTTAAGCATAAATTCCTGAGGTCATAAGGAGTAATAAATGTTATATGAATTTAGGTCAATTAGCCAAAAAAAATTCTTTTTCTTTTTCTTTTTTTAAATGCTTTTGAACATAAAAACATAAATTTTATTGTTAAAACTGTCGATTAAAATAAATTAGTACATTTTTTTTTTCGTAAAAAATAGTTTACGTAAAGTAATCCTTAGCACTTTGATATATGTCAATAAGACTGTCTAGACTAGACCCCATAAAGGGTGAAATCGCCATCAAAAAAGCGTTATGCACTGAGTCACAATAAAAAATGTTTTTTTTATTTAGTTGGTAGTAACTCTGAAACTAGGCCAATTCCAGAAAAGTTTAGTCTCCAATTATGATCAGGAATGTATGGTTAAAATCTGTCGGGTTACTCAGATTCACCGTGTATAGTAGATAGATATAGATAAATACATAGAAAACATCCATAACTCAGGTACAAATATCTGTGATGAACACAAAAATAAATGCCCTTACCTTAATTCGGACCTCCTGCTTCGTAGGCAGTGTCACTCCCGACTTAGCTGTATTTGGATATATGCGGGCGTTGGCACTTTGCGAATTTGGTACTATGCTACTGAACGGCTAGGAGGTCGTTTAATTTTAGTTCAACACATAAAAGCAGGTACTAAAATAATAATTTTAATTGATAATATATGAAATAGTAAAAAAAAAACAGGATTGTTTTGAAGTTTTACCTAATACCCTAAGTATTACCTACTTAAATATTTAATAAAAAAAATCAACTCACTGCGTCAAATCATTTTTGTAAGCTGCCGCTTTAAGTTGGACGGCGGTGCCGTCCCTGGCCGCTACCATGATTCCGACCGTCCGCCTCAGCCCTTGGTAGCCGTGCGGCGCCCAGCTGCGCTCTTTTACTCCACGCACCTGCACACCAATAGTTATTTGTGCAACAAGAGAGGAAAGTTGGTTTTCCTTGCGAGTGTTGATTTTGAGTCCCGAGTAAGCGAAAGATTCTATAATTGTTAGAATTCTAAGTTAGAATCTTGAGCGTAGCGAGGGACTCAAAAACACGAGATATAAAATAACTTTGCTCTCGTGTGACACATACAACTTTTCACCTCAGTAGTGAGAACATATTAAAGGTTAATAGTAGTTTATGTAACTGTTACGTAATAAGGGTCCTTAAAATACGAGTTTCATAATAAGATCAAACGAGTGTTTTAAGGCATAGTTACGTACAGTTGCATACATTACTTTATCTATACACATACTATAAACCCTATAGAATGGTTCAGAAACTATACGTAATGCATTGATAACAGGGCACCAACATACCCATAAGCGAATGATTCTATCCTATAGAAGAAGAAGACAAAGAAGATGATGCTGTAGACGAGGAAGAAGATGAATAATAAGAAAAAGAAGAACGAAGAAGCAGATGAAGACGAAGAAGGAGATGAAGTAAAAGAAGATGATGATGAAGAAGAAGATTAAGAAGAATATGGTGAAGAGGGTAAAGAAGAAGAAGACGATGTTGATAAAGAAGAAGACGATGATGAAGAAGATGATGATGTTGATGATGAAGACGATAATGATGAGAAAGAAAATGATAGAGAAGAAGAAGAAGGAGATGAAGAAGACGAAGAAGGTGGTGAAGATAAAGGATATGAAGATGATGATGAAGAAAAAGTAGATAATGATGAAGAAGAAAGTTATGATGAAGAAGAAGATTGAGATGAACATAATAAGAAGATGATGATGATGATGCTGATGATGGTGAAGATTTTGATGGTGATGATGGTGATGGAGAAGAAAAAGACGATGAAGATTATGAAGAAGGTCATGAAGGTGATGAAGAAGGTAAAGAAGAAGACGATGAAGAAGATAGAGTTGATGAAGAAGATGATGATGGAGAAGAAGAAGGAAATGAAGAAGACGAAGAAGGTGGTGAATAAAAAGGACATGAAGCTGAAGATGATGAAGAAGAAGATGAAGATGGACATGGTGAAGAAGAAGAAGATAAATAATAAGAAGATGATGGAGATGACGATGATGATGATGATGAAGAAGATGATGATGTTGATGATGAAGAAGATAATGATGAAGAAGAAGATAATGATGAATAAGAAGACGATAGAGAAGAAGAAGAAGATGAAGAAGACGAAGAAGGTGGTGAAGACAAAGGACATGAAGATGATGATGAAGAAAAATGGAGATGATGATGAAGAAGAAAGTTATGATGAAGAAGAAGATTGAGATGAACATGATAAAGAAGAAGAAGAAGATGATGATGATGCTGATGATGGTGAAGATTTTGATGGTGATGATGGTGATGGAGAAGAAGAAAAAGACGATGAAGATGATGAAGAAGGTCATGAAGGTGATGAAGAGGGTAAAGAAGAAGACGATGAAGAAGATGGAGTTGATGAAGAAGATGATGATGGAGAAGAAGAAGAAGGAAATGAAGAAGACGAAGAAGCTGGTGAATAAAAAGGACATGAAGCTGAAGATGATGATGAAGATGGAGATGGATATGATGAAGAAGAAGAAGATAAAGAATAAGAAGAAGATGATGATGATGATGAAGAAGAAGAAGATTTCCAAGCTTATTAATGAAAACTCCAAATTTAGACAGATTAGCGGGCTTATGGTGTGTGTGTGTAGATAAAAATATGTATTTCGAATTTGTAATAGACCCCGAAATATGAAGTAGCAGTTCATGGCCTTCACTAAATTAAAAAACTACTTTGTCTCACTCCCTGTAGTGACGAGAGTCGCACTTTCATCACTCCAGGGAGTGACGAAAGTGCGACTTTCGTCACTGTGTATTCACAGGGAAGTAGGCTTGTTCGAGCTGCTGAGGTGAAAAATATATTAAAACTCCCAATGCTTTGTATACCTATTCCCCAGAACTCAAACAATATCGAAAATATCGATTTAACGTCTTATGCTGATGATACAGTCATTGTCTTTGATGGAGAATCCTGGGAGTCGGTGTTAGAGAGTGCACGTGTGGGGCTAAAGGGGGTATCCTCTTGGTTGAAATCTAACCTACTCACTCTAAATGTTAATAAAACTAACTACATATGCTTTACCAAGTACAATAGCACACAACCACATACCAACTTAAAACTAAAAATACACACCTGTTCACATATTAATAGTGGTTCATGTGATTGTAAGGACATTGAGAGGGCTAGTTCCACTAAATACCTTGGTATAATTCTAGACCAGCGCCTTTCTTGGCATCAGAATATTGAGTTTGTGAATGGTAGAATTAGGAAACTTATATGGATATTTAAAATTCTTAGACACATTGCTAACCATACACTTCTTAACCAGCTTCATATAACTCTCGCGGAATCGATCATGACGTATTACCATTTGGGGTGGAGCGGGTAAGACCAAATTTTTGGAGGTTGAGAGAGGGCAACGATGCTTGTTAAAGGTCATCTACTCGAGGCCATACAGGTTTCCAACACTAGAACTCTATCAGAATAGTGACCATTTATCAATGCGAAGACTGTATGTCCTCCGTACAATATTAAGGTTACATAAAACGTTAAAATTTAATCCCACGCTGCTTACAAAAAGACGTAAAAACAAGGTTGCCCCTCTCACAACATATAAATCTTTGTATGCTAAAAGTCAGTATAATACACAATCTGCATACCTTAATAACAAAATAAATGTAAAATTAAATATTTATGAACAAAGATTATATGACTGTAAAAAATCTGTGGCGGAATGGTTGAAGATGCTTAACTATGAAGATACTAAACTACTACTTAATCTTGTACTAAATTAAATTTAACTAACTATAACTGAAACACACACACACACACACACACACACATATTTACTCATGCCATTTGCACGTCATTTTGTTAGGAGCGTTTTGAGAAACAAATGCAAATCTCGGACTTTAGGTCTCATTTCTGACTTTTGTGTTGCTTTAACGCAATTGGCCGCATATTGACATTTGATCCTCACAACAAAACGAAAAGATTGATACCATACATGAAAAAAATTCACCATGCCTATTTAAGTTATCTATAGGTAGAAGATTAATAAGATATAATAACAAAACACAACCACTGATTATTATGGAGGAGCGGGACTTCCTGACACAGGTATCCTTTTACCTACTAGGAAGACCCTACCCTGTTGTTAATTTATGTACCAACTGTTTATGAAATAAACTATTTTGATTTTCATTTTTCATTGTCACTCTCATCCTCACCTTTACCGGACAGTAAGTTCATATTTCTCTCTATAGGCTCTATATTTCCATTAAACAACAGGTGTCGGCCCTGACCTGTAAGTACTCGCTCGTGGTCGCCACATCCTGGCTGAACACCTGGAACCGGCCTTGCACCACGCCCCATTGCATCCAGCTGCCGTCCTCCCATTTGTCCCTGAAGATGATGGTTTTGAGTACATTCGGATTGTATTACATATTATTATGTAAATATATGTAAAACAAAATAAAAGTAATTAGTATGTAGGTAGTAGAATAAACTAAAGCTGGCCCCCCATTTATATCCTTTTTAGGTATCAGGGCCTCGGTTCGACATGGCATAACCATGAAGTTAAATACAATCTGGAGGTCATACTTCGACCACAAAGTGAGGCCGAAAGAGAAGGTAATGTGGGGGGCTGCATCTCATTCTAAGTAGAGTAACCATATGTACTATGATGTATGTGGGATTGGGATAGTATGAAGATAAATATAAAATAAAATATGCTTGTCGTCTAGTAAGTATTGTCCAGAAAGAGAAGTCTCATAGTTCATATGGGAATCTATACATTCTACTGACTTAAGGAGCTGGCCACTTCAGATACGTTGACACAATAATAAGTGCAGAGAACCCCTCTAATTAGTTTACTATTTTAAACTTATTGCTAGACCCAGGCATCTGGCAGCTATTTATCAGAGGACGTCAGAGTGACAGACCAGCAAAACATTTCAGTTAATAGGTAAAAACTGTCGAAGCCTATCGCTAATATAATAACAAAAAAGTAAAAACATTGCGTATCGCTACGGAAAAAAAACAGTAGGTAGGTGACAAACAATACATTAACGTAAACGTCATTTTTCACTATTTTCCCCCAACAGAAACTCCTGAAATGTATATTTGTATAATATTATTAATTACATGATACTGCACTGCATCAAACCTAGAACTGTAAGATATATTATTTATTTCTTACAACTCGTTTGCATAACACCGATGAACAATTGCCAGATGTCTGCGTTTTAAAATAGGGGATAGTTAGTGTATCAAACTAAAACTAAGTAAGTACAGGGGGTTCGTGGCTCTCACTATTGCGTCATATCTAATGTGGACAGTTCTCCGACTTTAATATACTTAAAGGTAAATAAAGAAAACATCAATACATCAAACTGCTCAATGGTTGGCTGGAAGAGATCTCTTCCATGTACAAATATTGTATATTCTTCCTGTTGTATTTTTCTTTGTTGTACAAATGTTGTACAATAAAGTACATTTTAACGGCCTCCTAGCCTAGTCGGTAGTGACCCTGCCTATGAAGAAGGAGGTCCCGGGTTCGAATCCTGGTCAGGGCATTTATTTGTGTGTTTATTTTATTTTATTTGGATGTTTTCTATGTATTTAAGTATTTCTATATGTATATATCAATTACATATATCGTCATCTAGCACCCACAACACAAGCCTTATTGAGCTTACTGTGGGACTAGGTTTATTTGTGTAAGATTGTCCCATAATATTTATTTATTTATTTATTATACTGCCACTACTACATTTTTTTGTATGGCCTTGTGCCATTTTAGGATCCTTTCGAAAGGGCCTAAAAAGACCCGCGGGCCACTCCTGCCCTGTTAAGTAATACTTAGGAACAGACCATGTACTTATATACATTTCTGTAAAAACAACAAAACCGACCCGCAGCTTGCCGACATCATAGTCACCCTATTGTTTGACAATCTTAACTTATTGTTAAATCGTAAAATTGAATGATTGAGGTTTACCGGTGAAAGGAAAGTCTACTTTATTGTAAAGTCTCACCCCTGCACCCTTTTACGCAACATATCTTGACCATTTTTACTTAAAAATGTTGTTACGAAATGTTGTTGAGCTGAGCGGCGTCATTTTAAATAATATCAGTGACATATTATGTCAGTGATGGGACTGATGGGATGGGGATACCAGACCCTATTTTAAATATTACAAAACTTACTACTGTCTGCAATTTTAATTGCAATTGTTTAATTTAATGAATGAATAATATTTAGGTCGTAAAAAAATTCAAAGCAGCTAAAAGGGAACAAAGTATTAATTCAAATCTTGCAATTAGTTATTATAAGTAGGAATTAACTTCTAGTGTGTTACTAAAATAAATGTATATAAATAAAACCACATTGGTAAGTTTCATAAGTTGGCAGCATTGTGCGAGTGAGACACCGCCCCCTACATTATGCTCTCTATCGGACCGTTTTTATTACTTTTCACTAGTGACCTATGAACGACTGTTTTGCTCGGTAATAAGGTTGAACTGTGGTTAGGGAAATATAGTAAAAGTACTATCCGGATTGTCTTCTGATCCGTGGGCATAACTGACAGTCGCTTGCGAGACAACTATGATGTCTATGATATCACACTTTAGTGACAGTTGAAATTTGGGGTGGAATCACTCAAGAGTGATATCTAAAATTGTGGCCATAGCCATATACAAACCCCCTCTAGCGAGACCTACTGACAGCTTGACAGTTAGGTGTGGACACGTGTGGACAGATGGATAGACTGACCACGAGCGTTACGGCACACTCGAAACGTCAGGAAAATAATAAAAGTACCTAAGTGTACGCGATTAAATCACTCTATCCACTAGCGATACAAGTGTGACATCCACGTCTCACAGTTTGGCATGTCGAATCGCGGCCCAGATCTCTGTCGCGTAGCACCAACGAGAATCATAACCGACTAAAGTAAGTATAAGTAAACACTTTTATTTATTTAGCTGTCAGTTTGGACGCAAATGGATCAGCATGAAGACATAAGTATTGAGATACTTTACCCACACCATTTAATACTACGTTTCAGATTTATTCTAATAAAATTATATCCATTCGTAAAGTTATATTAAAGCTGTTAATATAAAAGTTAAAATGCCATTTCCTCGGTACACAAAACACCAATGCTTCTTCTTACAAAATGTGTAGGTCAATTAAAGAAGCATGAAGGAGTTTCAATCATTTTATTTCATAGATCTCACGTGATTTAAAGGATTATTTAGTTTGATAATGATAACTGTAGCTATTAGACTAGTACCTACTCCATTACTACTTATCTCCTAATTATGCAGGTGGTAGATAATAGTAGCTCCAAGAAAACCGGCCAAGAGTATGTCGGGCCGTTCTCAACGTAGGGTTCATTGCTGTTTTCTTGTTTTTATGAGATAGTAGATAACATAAGTTTAAATTTCGAACAGGCCTTCAAAGCAACGCACGTCGTCGGGTGACAAACAAATTCACTAATTATACCTACTACCACGAGTCGACTGAACCGTATTGGTAACAAAACGAGACGGATTTTAGTTTACTTTTTTTTTTGCGATTTGTGAGATTTAGTTGTCACCTGACAGTATAGAGTATACCCTTAGTTTACCCCATGTCTATCCGGAAAGAGGAGTGTCGTAGTATGTATGAGTTCCAGTATAAACCACTACACTTCTCTTTTCGAACAGACTTTAGTAAGACTCATTATTTAATATTCGAGTTTATACGACCACATTTAAATAATTTGATACAACCGCCTAACATCTATGTATCTATCTATCTATTCTATACATATAATAAAGCAAAGGAGGTCTGTACATTGGATATATTAGCAAAAATATTAATAAGTAGCTCTTAAAATCGATAACAGACAAAAGTTCTAAAAATCGTAGAATACTGATCTATTCGACGATTTTTAGAACTTTTGTCTGTTTGTGTTTTTGTCTGTTTGTCTGTTTATATATTACCAGTTGGCATAAAAACGGCTGAACGGATTTCTATAAATAATATTGAATTTATGGTTTTAGCAGGTAGAACATAGTATGGTAAATGCAATTAATATAACGCTGAGTTCAAGTCACAAATTGATATTAGTTTATTTGGAGACATTATACATAAATAATATAGTAGGTTTTTTCATATTCTTGATAAAAAGTATTTAAACATGGTAAATACGGAACCCTAAAAACGGAAATCGAAAAAATGCTCTATCTACTACTTACTATCTGTGTTACTAACTAAGACGTCACTGAGCAGCAGTTATCTGACAACAAAGTTCATAGTTTAGTTTAGGCACAAAATAAACCACGTAATAGGTGGCAAAAAAGGGGCTAAGGCAAAGAAAAGACTCACTAAACGAATTCTATCCATACCGTAAATGGTTAGGTTAAATGTTTAAGACGGGAGTAAAACGAGTATCAATAAAGTTAACTTAGTGACAAGTGTAGGAGGGGGGCTCGGGGGGCGGAGCCCCCGCACAAAGAAAAAGTTCACTGAACGATATTAAATCATACCAAAAATAGTAAGGTTGAATGTTTAAGACGGGAGAAAAAGAATGTTGACAGAGTTTACTACATGTCAGGAGGTAAAAGGGGGGCTCGACGAAAAGACACAGTAAACGATTTGTACTCATACCAAAATGGTTAGGTTGAATGTTTAAGACGGGAGAAAAAGAATGTTCACAGAGTTTACTACATGTCAGGAGGTAAAAGGTAGGTTCGGGGGGCGGAGTCCCCCGCACTCGAAAAGACACACTAAACGATTTGTACTCATACCATAAATGGTTAGGTTAAATGTTTAAGATGGGAGCAAAACGAGTATCGATAAAGCTACCTGAGTGATAGATAAGTGCGAGAGGGGGGCTCAAGAAAAAATACACTGAACGTTATTAATTCATACCAAAAATGGTTAGGTTGAATGTTTAAGACGGGAGAAAAAGAAGGTTCACAGAGATTACTACATGTTAGGAGGTAAAAAGGGGCTCGGGGGGCGGAGCCCCATGCACACGAAAAAACACAATAAACGATTTGTACTCATAGCATAAATGGTTAGGTTAAATGATTAAGACGGGAGCAAAACGAGTATCGATAAAGCTACCTGAGTGACAAGTGCGAGAGGGGGGCTCGGGGGCGGAGCCCCCCGCACATAGAAAAAATACACCGCACGTTATTAATTCATACCAAAAATGGTTAGGTTGAATGTTTAAGACGGGAGTAAAACGAGTAAGGGCACAAAGAAAAAATATACTGAACGATTTTTATTCATACCAAAAATGGTTAGGTTGAGTGTGTAAGACGGGAGAAAAATAATGTTGATAGGGTTTGCTACATTAATGGCGGTAAACGGGGGGCTCGGGGGGCGGACCCCCCGCACAAAGAAAACACACACTAAACGAATTCTTTTCATACCATAAATGGTTAGGTTAAATGATTAAGACGGGAGCAAAAGAATGTTGACAGAGTTTACTAAAAGTCAGGAGGTAAAAGGGGGGCTTGGGGGGCGGAGACCCCCCACAAACAAAAGAAACACTAATCGATTTGTAATCATACCATAAATGGTTAGGTTAAATGTTTAAGACGGGAGTAGAACGAGTATCAATAAAGTTAACTGAGTGACAAGTGTAGCAGGGGGGGCTCAGTGGGCGGAGCCCCCCGCACAAAGAAAAAATTCACTAAACGATATTAAATCATACCAAAAATGGAAAGGTTGAATGTTTAAGACGGGAGAAAAATAATGTTGACAGAGTTTACTACATGTCAGGAGGTAAAAGAGGGCTCGACGAAAAGGCACAGTAAACGATTTGTACTCATACCATTCATGGTTAGGTAAAAATGTTTAAGACGGGAGCAAAACGAGTATCGATAAAGCTACCTGAGTGACAAGTGCGAGAGGGGGGCTCGGGGGGCGGAGCCCCCCGCACAAAGAAAAAAACACATTGAATGTTATTAATTCGTACCAAAAATGGTTAGGTTGGATGTTTAAGACGAGAGAAAAAGAATGTTCACAGAGTTTACTACATGTCAGGAGGTAAAAGGTGGGTTCGGGTGGCGGAGCCCCCCGCACTCGAAAAGACACACTAAACGATTTGTACTCATACCATAAATGGTTAGGTTAAATGTTTAAGATGAGAGCAAAACGAGTATCGATAAAGCTACCTGAGTGACAAGTTCAAGAGGGGGGCTAGGGGGGTGGAGCCCCCCGCACATAGGAAAAATACACCGCACGTTATTAATTCCTACCAAAAATGGTTAGGTTGAATGTTTAAGACGGGAGTAAAACGAGCAAGGGCATAAAGAAAAAATACACTGAACAATTTTTATTCAACCTAAGTTGAGTGTGTAAGACGGGAGAAAAAGAATGTTGATAGAGTTTGCTACATTATAGGCGGTAAACGGGGGGCTCGGGGGGCGGACGGCGCACAAAGAAAATACACACTAAACGAATTCTATTCATACCATAAATGGTTAGGTTAAGTGTTTAAGACGGGAGCAAACCGAGTATTGATAGAGTTAACTGCGCGACAAGTACAAGAGGCGGGCTTGGGGACCGCACAAAGAAAAAACACACTGAACGATTTTTACTGATACCAACAATGGTAAGGTTGAATGTTTAAGACGGGAGAAATAGAATATTGATTGAATTTATTACATGATAGGTGGCAAAAGAGGGTTCGGGGTCGCCATTCTTCGCAACGCATCCTCGCTCATCTCTGGTGGACTGGAAACGCAGCCTTAAAGGCGTTAAAGTACAAAGCTGTGCGTTTCCTATCATCTCCGCCTCAGTGAAAATGCTGCCTTATTGTCGGGCTTTCCACGCTCTGGTTCACTTGATGACATTAATCATTAATTTGTGTTCGGTCTCTGTCCAGTTACTGCAGAGGCATTTTCTACTACGACGCTTCGGGCGTTCGGCTCTACGGGGAGCTCTGCCTTCAGCTCGGCAGATCTTCCCGCTCATACGCTTCCCTTGACCATTAATTTCGCTGTCAGTCTCTGCTGCTGCTACGTTAGCAAACTTTTTGACATGTTGAATGCGTAGGCAACTTTTAGCAATGGACTGTTGAGGTTAACGAAAAGTGGTAAAGCCTACTAAAACGCACGCGAGCGAAGCCGCGGGTACAGCTAGTATAACATAAAAACCCTCTTAAGGTCACACGGTGAGGATAATTTGTCGTACCACAAGGGTACGAAACACTTGGTGTCCCGATTTCCGACTCGGACTTGGCCAGATTTTTTATTTATAAGTTTTTAGTTAGGTTTATGTTTTTATAGATATTCTAGTTTTGTTTAATAATTGAATATTTTCTTCACCTTGTTGGCGCGATTAATACAAATACTCATACCAAATTTAAATTCTCTAGTACAGAAGGTCACTGAACTAGACCGTGGACAGACGGACGGACGGACATAGGGACATGGCGTAACTATAAGGGTTTCTAGTTGACTACGGAACACTAAAAATAATGGTTTAGTAGCCATACACACTAGGAGTTCCACTACCCTAGTTTAATTAAATTTGAAGTATCTAAACATACCAGCAGTCACGGTTTGAACGTATTAGCGTCACGAATGTATAAACAGCCGGTTATAGGTAGGTATTAGCTGAGTGAGTCAATCAATTTTTAATTGCTCCTCGTTGCTATGATTGCTATGTTCGGTTGTCTAAGGGACGTGACAACCGAACATTTTCTGTGAGACAGTATGAATATGCCCCTCGAACAACGGGGACAGAGTAAACAACGTTAAAAAGTTGATTCACCCAGCTAGCGTTGTTCTGCTGCGTAAAACTGATAAAGCTCTACAGTTGGGCACCGAAGAGACGTACCATAAGTAGCACTTATAAGAACGCGTACTTCACCTAATTCTTAAGGATTTATCAATATAAACATAACAATATGCATCCTGCCTCCTACATCGCGTGTACATTATGTGCAATCGTAAAATATTGTTTACCCAGCCTATATATTTTGGCAACATACTTAATTTACTAATACCCACTTAAATGCGCAAATCGCTTTGTGTACATTATTCATTATCCCTGTTGATTAAGCTGAAAACAAGGCCACGTAAATGAGTCTAAATGATTTCGGTAGTAAATATTGTTCTGTTTAACATATATTTTAATACTATTGAAGCTAGGTAAATTAGGTAAGGGTTACTTATCTTACCATAATCCTTCGACATCAAGAATGCAGTTATCGCCTTCATAGCAATTTTAATGACTTGCCCTAAATTACCAAAGGGTTGTAAAGATTCTACGGTATCTTTATCTTAATGAAAGAAGAAGTGATTGTATTTGTAATTTTTTTTAATACCACGACGGTGGCAAACAAGCATACTGCTTATCAAGCTGCAAAGCAAGCTGCTTATCATCAGGCGGGCCGCCTGATGATAAGCAGCTACCGTAGCCTATGGACGCCTGCAACTCCAGAGAAGTCACATGCGCGTTGCCGACCCTTTACAGGGAGGATTCACTGTGTTGACGGCTAAAGGAACAACAGGGTCCCTCATCGTCAACACACTGGGTCCCCAACACACCTTACTCACCCGCAGGAACGCAACACTATGAGTAGGGTCTAGTGCTATTTGGCTGTGGTTTTCTGTAAGGTGGAGGTACTTCGCCAGTCGGGCTCTGCTCCAGATTGGAGCGAGATGACATTCGCTGTGCAGTGCCCTACCACACATAGCGAAATACATTCGCAGGGCCTCGATTCGACATGCCAAACTGTGAGACGTGGATGTCACACTTGTATCGCTAGTGGATTAGAGTGATATCCACACGTGTCCACACTGCTGTCAGTAGGTCTCGCTAGAGCGTTTTGTCTATGGCTATGGCCACCGTTTTAGATATCACTTTTGAGTGATTCAACCCCGATTTGAACTGTCACAAAAGTGTGATATCATAGTTGTCTCGCAAGCGACTGTACCTAAAGGCCCTTATAACTGATAACTTACAAAATAATGGGCCAGTCCCCATCTCGCCAACGCTCGAGCGCGAGAGCGTCTGCCGCCAACTCTGTACTCCAGTCTTCAGGGTGTCGCAACGGTTTCGACGCTGCTATCCAACTGTGACAAAATAAAAGCATGTCATTTTTAACCACTACCTAATCTTATTACTTGGAACCGGATCCGGTTACCATTATCAGGAATTAGGGTATAAATCCAATCCACTTGGCAAGCATGACGCCCGATAGCCAAATTGATAGGCGGGCGAATCAACTTTTTGACGGACACAAATCTGTCCTCAACTTTTAAATTTCATTGTAAAATTTCACCTTTAAATAATGGATTTTCTGTGTTTCAGAATATGGTGTATGTTAAAACATTCGAGGCCCCAACAGATAAACCTAATAAACAGAAACTATGTATATTAGAAGCCCGATTTCTTGGTAACTCCAGAGACATTTTGAGTAACGCAAGAGACACTCAAAACTGTCGGTCAAAAAGTTGATTAGCCCAGCAACTAAGACATGATAGCAAGGGCTATTCTTGGTCTTTTGGTAATACTAGGGGCGCGGTACGTTTAGGCAGGTTTGGTGTAGTCCTCATAATTAATCAGAGGGTTAACAAAAGTAATAACTTTTGTTAGAAAGTGTACCTTCTGATCATACTACTAATACCTGTTTATATATTTTGTGGAAATACTTAGTGATAATACCAACATACATGGCATTGAACTTAGCGTGATGAGTAGTGTCGTCCCCAACTTTAGTCAGAAGGCCGTTGAAGATGATCCTCAGACGAGTGTGTCTCTCTAGTACATAGATCTTTAGGCCTCCTGCGTTCCATGTGCCATCGGCGGCCTCCCAAGCCCCTACTGCTGAGTCCGGATGTTCTGCAATTACAGTGATAAATCGATAACATTATACTCTACCTCTTACAATCTACCTACCTCTAACTGGTTGGTAATGTTGCGCGTTGGCTAGAAAAGGGAATATATTTTGGTACTCTCTAGTATAGATAGGCCAACATGCAAAATATTAATTATAGAGGCAAAATTACACATCTTTTGTCAGCTGGCAAACTCTGGAAAAAGGTATATTAATTTATAGAACAACAAAACCCATCCTAATTGATATGCTATCAGTACAACCTTTTTTTAATTAATCTGGGCTCCTGTCAGCTGTATATCGGTGAATGTCAACATTGGAAGCAATAGTAAAGCGGGTTGTTAAAACAATTATATTATCCAGTAATAGCAAGCGGTTCAGGTCTACTGTATACATTGGAAGTCACTGTCGAGAACGACATAGAAACTGGCTAATAAACATAACCAGTTGGAGGCTTACAGTGGCTTTAAACTGTTAGTAAGACATTTTTTTTTAAATATTAAATACCCCACAGTTTTAAAACAGCGCCATCTATCGAGTTAAAACTTATCTAAGAACCATCGCTCGTTTATTACCTAACTTTTGCCGAAAACCGCAACTAAATCGGACAAGTGGCTTTGGAGATAGGTAAATAGGAACATTCGTTAGTATGCACAAACACATAATAAAAAATAACCAACTTCACATAGCCTCCCTCCACCTTTCCAAACGAAAATGTCACCTTTACAATCAATATAGGTGTGCCTATAATATTTGAAGAGTTCCCTCGATTTCTCCAAGATCCCATCATCAGATCCTGACCTGATGACAACGGGACCAACTGTCAAGTATACCCTTTCAAACATAAAAAGAATTTTCCAAATCAGTCCAGCCGTCTTTGAATAATCGGTAACTCTAAATTTAATGCACACGGTGCATATCTACAGTTCCCGTCTCTGTTTTGTCGAAGGTTTTTTTTAATACCACGACGGTGGCAAACAAGCATACCGCCCGCCTGATGGTAAGCAGCTACCGTAGCCTATGGACGCCTGCAACTCCAGTGGTGTCACATTCGCGTTGCCGACCCTTTACAAAAAGGAGGATTCACTGTGTTGAGGTTGACGGCTAAAGGAATCCCTCATCGTCAACACACTGGGTCCTCTTTGAGCTCTTTGGCTACCTTACTCACCAGCAGGAACTCAACACTATGAGTAGGGTCTAGTGATATTTGGCTGTGGTTTTCTATAAGGTGTAGATACTTCCCCAGTCGGGCTCTGCTCCAGATTTGAACGAGATGACATTCGCTGTGCTGTGCCCACGCTGTGCCCTACCACACATAGCGAGATGACATTCGCGGTACCCTCTTTTGAACGTAGTTTAAGGACACACGGGTATGTCCTTAACCCTTTCACCGCCACAGTCGGCTGTGGCCGACATCAAAAAGTTGTGCCATGGACGCCAACGACGGCTACAGCCGACAGGCTTTGTAATGCAATAGGGACCTACGCGGGCTTCCGCAAAGTTCAATTTCGCTTGACAAAACGCGATTACGTGGCGTCGGTGGCGCGTCATTTTTGTTCAATGCTTGGCGGTCAAAAGGTTAAACTCCGGACGTAGTTTAAGGACATACCCCGGTCCCAAGATACCTACAACATCCTCAGAAAATAATCATCGACAAAAAAAACACGCGTTTCTACGGTAGGTACAGAGCGTGGAATGGTCCTTGACCGACTTGACCGTATCTGACCTCGTCATGTCACCGAAAACAATGGTGTACCTGACTTACTGCCACTGACACTTTATACACTTTCGATAGTTTAAATTCCGCAGTCAATAGTGCAGTAGGTAAGCGGTATTTATCGCTTGACTAAATTTGCGTACCTACCTACTTATTTGGCACCTAAGCACCCAAACGACATGTAATGTAATAGACGGAGAGCTGGCCACGTCAGATATGATACAATAATGAGAGCAACGAAACCCCTCTAGTTAGTTTGCTATACTATGCTTATTTCTAGATTTGGACATCTGGCGGCTGTAAAGTGGTGGACGTCAAAGAATGCAAATAACTTGAAGAAAACAAATCCTAGAATTCTGGGTTTAATGCAATATTATGGGAAATTATGTGATTAATTAGATTATATCATAGCCAGAAGCTTCTGTTGGGGGAAAGTGTTACCAACTGATGTATAATGTAATTTATAGTTAGTCGCCTACAGTTTTTGTTTCCGCAATAATACACAATGTTTTTTTTTCTCGAATGTTAAAATATAGCCCCTGTCCTCTATTAATAACACAACTTCGGTAGTTTCTAGCTATTTTGGTATTACATTTTTCCAACTGACTTTGTTGGTCTGTCACTCTGACCTCCACCCATTAAAAGCAGCCAGATGCCCGGATCTAGCATAAGGATGGTAACGCAATCTAACTAGACAGGTTTCATTGATCTCATTATTGTGTCATATCTGACGTGGGTAGCTCTTAGGCAGGTTTAGGTAAGTACCTTAATTAACATCGGTAAGCCACTCATTGCACGGTCTAGACATGCTTAATGGTCTAAGAGCTGGCCACGTCAGATATGACACAATAATGAGAGCTATGAAACCCATCTAGTAAGATTGCAATACTATCCTTATTGCTAGATCCGGGCATCTGGCAGCTTTTAATGGGTAGATGACACAGTAACAGACTCGCAAAGTTTTTGAATTGGAAAAAAGTAATACCAAAATAGGTAAAAACGGCCGAAGTTATCTTAATTATGGAGGCCGGGGCCTATATTTTAACATTAGAACAAAAAACATTGCGTAATATTTCGGAAACAGAAACAGTAGTAGGCGACAAACTATGAATACGTCGTTTTGGACTACTTTCGCCCATCCGAAACTTTTGGCAATGATATGATCTAATTACTTATACAATTTTACATAATACTGCATCAAAACCAGAACTCTAGCATTTAAGTATTCTTAAAGTGGTTTGCATTCTTTGACCTCCACCACTTTACAGCTGCCAGATGTCCGGATCTAGAAATAAGCATAGTATAACAAACTAACGTGAAGGGTTTCGTCGCTCTCATTATTGTGTCATATCTGACGTGGCTAGCTCTCCGTCTATAAGGTCATAATTGTCATAAATTTATTCCGTGTGTGTACTTGGGTAGAAACAAATGCCCATCAGCTACGGTATAATAATGAACTCTTTTGCAGTTTGTCGATAAATTAGGTGAACTAGAAGAGCTGACTGACTTATACCTACTATTTGATACATATATCTAAGCCTAGTATCCGAGTTGAAGACCAACCCAAATATGGTTAGACATAGATACGTGGTGTTGCGTAGCAAATTGCGCAGTTTATCTAAGGAGCCAATAGTTATTCTAACTACCTAATTACTTAAGACGTGCTACGCAGTAAAATAACAGGATACAATTTAAACATTTCCAATATGAGCTCTATGACTTGTAAACCCTATTCACTCACGAGACGAATACTTTGTTGATTACCGCTGCGCATCCGTTGCTTACCTACTCGTACCTATACTTATTGTAACCTAAACAATCAATGACAACTAAAATAGTTTACCGATGACCTGTCCAGTTGGCCTTCGTTTAAACGTGCTTAAATTACATGCAGTCTGTACCTTACTGTAAAAAAAACTTTTATCTACACCCATATCATAAATCCTCTATTCTGCGTTCGGAAACTGTATGTAATTAGTAATTACCACCATTATTGCAACCAGTAACGTAACATCAGTGTACCTATTATCTGTAACACTGTGCTAAAAACGTATGAAAATTCTTTACCATATCGATATTACGGTAACGTAATGAAAATCCGTCCTCCTCGCCGACCGCCGGCACGCGCCGGCACAATCGAGTTCATGTCGGTGCAATGGCGGTCATTCTAATGGTTTCCGAACAAGTCATTTAGGATTTATAATATGTGTGTAGATAAAATAGTGTATGCAACTGTACGTAAGTAGGCCTTAAAACACTCGTGTGATCGGATCTTATTATGAAACTCGTCTGCGGCTCGTTTGATAAAACCACACTAATACTATTATACACACTAAATAGGTATTGAGTTGAGTATGTAGACGGTCGAGTGCTTGTTATTATCCTAGTACCTACGCGTAGGTAGGTAATTACTAATTAGCAATAGCTAAAGGTGACAACCTTCAACTATGTATTGGACACTAGCATATCGAGCACTAGGACGTTTATCTTAGTAAGAGTGCAACGTGCGACTATTTAAAGCAAGAAGATACGTATCAAACAAGGAAAAACAAGCTAGTGCATCTGTGATGCGACATGCGTGATTGTTTTGATTGTATACACTTTGTTAGGCAAGTAGACGTCAAGGTTATAGATATAAATGACCGCGCATTAATTTACCCGTGACATAATTCAAGGTCGACTTACGTATTAATTTGTACGCGCTCCCGTCCGCCAACTTGACGTGTAGAAAAACCTCAGCTAACGGCTTTTTTCCACACAGCTTGCGTATTCCGAGCAAAACCGTGGATCCTTGAGGTGACGTAGCCTTAATGCTGATGCTGTCCAGGCCCTCGGGCATGTAAGCGGGATGTGGCGTGTCTTCTGTCAGAGATGTGGCCTCTCTTCGGGACTTCCATCGCCTGACAGCCCACCACGCGCAGACCAGCTTTAGAGGGTAATTCCATCCTAATATAACAGTTGGTAGGTATTAATTGTTATTTTAACCATAAAATAAGTAACTATAATAGATGACTAAGTAACGGAATAGCATTTTTTAACGTAACTTACGATGGTGATAAAAATCGTGATATTAAGTAGTACGATTAAGGATTGTTTCGCTCAACAACAATTAGATTTCATTAATCTAATCGGGTTAGTTGATTTTTTTTTAAAGATAAGAAATACGCTTAACTCATTTTTTACGACTGCTTTTATATATCTTCCAGGTCCAGGCCTACCCTACTGTATTTTGATCTAAGGCGGCTTTCACACTGCTGCGGTTTCCGCATGCGCCGCCGTTGCGCGAGCGCAGTAGGCGGTTGTCACACTGCCGTCGCGTCTCGTTGCGAGACGCGGAGCAACGGACTCGCATGCGGAAACAACGCACCAACGTCCGAGTTTTCTTCGCATCTCAGTCCGGAGCTGCGATGCGCGACGTCCCGCGTTACTTCCGTCTCGCGTTCATTTCACATTCGAACGTTAAGGTGAAAATAGTTCTTATTTGTCGATAAAATGGACACGGAACTTATTCAGAACGCTGCGATGATACTTTCAGTTTGGTTTTTGTACAATCGAGTCACAAAACGCAGAAGACACTGGGTACATCCCTATTTACAAACCAGACCTATAAATGGGTCTTTTGCAAGAGATTACCAAGATTTAAGGCAACACGAAGATTTTTTTTATTGCACCCGTATGTCAACCGCGTCATTTGATTATTTGCTAAGCAAAATTGGAGTGATTATTACTGGCGCGGACACAAATTTTCGATGTTCTATTACAGCGGAAGAAATGCCTTGGCTTACATTCAAGTAAGTAATAATCTACTACTTCAATCTTCAATTATACTTTTATAAGAATTCCTAGATTATGGTTAAACGAACGACTTTCAATTTCAAAAATAAACTTATACACGTCGATATCCATTGCGCCTACGTCCTTTCATGCACTAAAATCAGTACGGCACTCCGGAGCTCAGTGTGTCATACCCTGCGGCACGCACCGCGTCTCCGTCCGAGCGCGCGAGTCGAGGCCGAGCCAGTGTGTCGTACCATGCGATTTTTCTATACAAAATCAAGATTCTACATACAAAGTTAAAAAACGCATCAACGGACGCCGCTGCGAGATGCGGAGCAGTGTGACGACCGCCGTAGCGCTCTGCATGTGCAAGTATAGCACTCTCACGCTTGCACACCGTCGCCGTATCCGGTTTCAGCACCAACCAGTGTGATAAACGTCTAATCTAACCCTTTCCAATACTCTTCATTGAATGGATATGGACAGATTCGACCGTTAAAGTTGAAAAATTAGCAGAAATTATATAACTACCTATATGTGTGGAAAACCAAGATGTAATTGCCTAAAACCTTATTCATAATTACTTGCAATATCTTAAGACTGACCTGGTGATCTGTAGGGTCCTTTTCTTGCTGGTGCTTTCCTAATAAATAACAAATACGTGACCAATGCCGTTGTGGGCAACCCGGCTAACAATAGTACATCGAAGAGAAACATGGTATATTCACTAATTTCTCAAAATGAATACGCTTAATATATGGAACCGCTATACAATCATAATCATGAGTACGTTTTATCGCGCGATAATAACGCGGTGTCTGAATACCGGGAGCGCGTTTTTTGATAAACGTCCGAGCAGACGGCCGCACCGATCGGATTTAAATGTTTGATAAACTTTAGCCATTAGCGAACTGCAATTCTATTAAGTCGGTTGGTTAGATTTGCGTTTACGTTGGGTGTAGGTATGCCAACATAAACAATGTAAGTATTGGCTGTTACGAGCGAGTAATTTAGACAAAGATCACAGCACTAGATAAAGTATATACGAGTATGTACATTGTATTTATATATTTTACAATACCTATATCTATTACATCTACGTTTACGCCCTGTAAAAATTATATTTAATATAGACAAAAAATTGGTTTTAGGTACTATAGAAGGTTGGATAGAAACCTCTACATTACTGGTAGTTTTATAACACATATTCTATATTCAAACTAAAAAGTCAATGTAAATAAACATAAATTAAAGGGAGTTGCCACGCGGCCATGACCATGGCAAGTAGGTACACGATGCAATTATGCGGCTGACGTAGGTTGAGCCGCAAGTCGACCAAGTTAGGGCAAGATAGAAACTATACTACCTATCTGCGATTAGATACCTACGTATCACTAGTAATAATAATACTGATTTAGCCCGCGGAGGCAGCTTGTGGCGAGCTGACGGTGAGTGGCGACACCGCGGACCCCTATTCCAGAGGGCCCTTTCTATCTGGCCCTCGCCTCTGTGCTTGCCTTAACTGGCCGGCCAGAGTGGAGTCGCAAGAGCGGGACCTATGCTCCAGGTTGGAAGTGTAAAATGTCAACGCCGGCGGCCTGCTGAACGGATTACCGGGATCTGGCTACCGCAGACTCACCTCTCGACAACCTCATAGCCCACGCACCGGTGTTGCCCTTGAGCCATCTTTGATGTCGCTTTTTACGGGGGCCCATGTTGCGGCGGGCGAGTCACCGTCTGTCGGAAATAAAATTGGATACCGTTTTATTAGGCAGGCGTCCGGTTCTTCATCCAATAGCCCAGTAGTTAGTCCATACTTTTCACCCAATAGCCTAGTACATTTTAGACTCCATTAACACTCAATAGTCTTTACACCATGGCGGGTGCTGTCTCTGCGTGCGTCCCATGACACGGGTAGGGGCAGCATCCGCTTAGTGTACCCCTCACTTTTCATTAAATTGTCGAAAGGGCCTCTGCGCGTTGGCTTCGGCTCCGCATATGCCTCCCAAAGGTCCGGAACACAATTGTTCCGTGGTCGGGAAAGACATACAAATATTGATTTATTTTATTACATTAAACGATTATTTCTAGTCGTTATAGATGAGACCCTATTAGGAACTAGTATTGTCCGTTGGGAAAATAGATAATTGCTTAATTCAGTAAATGGGTTTAAAGCAGACTACTCTGCCTTACTGGTTTTGCAGAATATCTGTCCGTTAAGTACTTAGATATCAAGGATGATATAAGATATGGAATGTAATGTCTACACAAAATCGCGTTCCTCAAAACTTTATTTCTGGTTATACGTCTATTTCCGGTACTAAGTGCCGCAGCACCATCTGTCGAGTCTGGAGTCATTAAGTTATTCTGTTAGAGCGTTAACACATTCAGTACCGAAAACTCGACTATCGGGTATTTGATGATTTCGTTCCCAGGCCGGACGACCCGATAGTCGGGATCGTGGTACTACAGCTTTATATGACGAAATTTTTGTGGCCTGGCGCGGATGTCTTATTTGGCTGGGTGGCAATGAATGTGTTAATCGCCGAACAAAATGTACTAGGTACTACTACATGACGCTTGACGGAACGCCGTAGTCCATATGGGACTGCAACGGCGGATCAGTGTTACGGTGTGGTTTACCGCGGTAAACCGAGCGACCGTTTTGAGTGGGATTGACGTGCTCGGGAGCGCACGGGTCAATCTGGGTGTACCTAGCTACAGTTTGGGCTATTAACACTTTCACGACCAGGAACCCGACTGTCGGGTTCTCTCTTCGTAGCTACTACGCGCTATATTCGACAAATACGTGGCTACGGGCTACGAGCGTAGCGCGTCGCACTAGGTGGTACGGAAAGTGTTAAGTACTGCGTTTTTGTCCATGTTAGTTGTTAAGTCTCCTAGCTAAGGGGTGTCCGATATGGAGGATATCGAACCTAAAAATTGAGATAGGGCTTGTATAGGGGGCCGCGGAGGCCGTCCCCGCCGGCAGGCACGACGGTGTGCAAGTAAAGTGTCGTCACTGTCCTGTGTGCCATATTCAGACGTGGTTGGAGTCAGATTTGAAACTGATGGGACTTAGTGTTTGCGGTGACCGATAAATGGCGCTAACACCATAACCAGAAATACGGGAACACGATTTTGTATAGACATTGTCAATCCATGTCTTATATCATCCTTGTTATCTACACTTAGGTGCAAAACTGTCCCAATAGTAGCATCTTAGTAGAATGTGGAGAAGTTGATGTCGACCAAGGAGAGGGGCACATGATTAATACATAACAGTACTCTTTAAAATTTCCTACATATCGGCTTACTTATGATATACTTAGAATTTACGGCTATTTTGTAGGTAATTTAGAATCGGAAAGTAGAAAAAAACACATTTTTATTTTTTCGAATATTTCTAGTTCCTCCTATGAAAACTCCAAATAGGGAACCATACATAATTAAGAAATTCAGCCTCTATAAAATGAGGTATCAACTGTTCGAATAATTATGAACATAGTTTTGTAGTTATGGCAGAGTAACAGTCGTCTTTAACATTGAACTAATTAACAGACACTTTCTATTACTGTTTTTAATGGTACACTTTTGCACCGAACTATAAGTCACCTAAAAGTAACTTGAAAAATATGCCCCATTAAAACAATTTCATGATGATTTTATAGAGGCAGAATTTCTTAATTATGTATGGTTCCCTATTCGGAGTTTCCATAGGAGGAAATAAAAATATTGGAAAAAATAAAAATGTGTTTTTTTCTACTTTTCGATTCTAAATTACAAAAAAACCGTACATCATATGTTACGCTAATTTGTAAAAAATTTCAAGGAGTACTTTATATATTAATCATGTGCCTCCTCTTGATCGACATCAACTTCTCCACATTCTACTAAGATGCTATTATTGGGACAGTTTTGCACCTAAGTGTAAGTACTTAACGGACAGATATACTTAAAACCAGTAAGGCAGAGTAGTCTGTAGTATCATCCTTGTTGGGTATATACTGTTATTTATCACGTTTTTCAGTGAGGGTTTTCGCGATGAGTTTTTTTACTAGATGGCAGCACCGTGGCGAGAGGTTTAGCTGTCATAATCTACCAATCATGTTTTTTTTTTATTGGTGGATTTTAACAGCCACTCGCCACGGTGAAAAATACCAAAAATACCATCTAGTGAAAAACTCGATCGCGCAAATCCTCGTTAAAAAGGCATAAAAAAATGCAACCTTTTGACCGCCACAATCGGTAATAGCATAGCCGACAATGGGTACGAGTTAAATGCAACCCGATAAAGCTTAGATATATCGGATACGATTCTGCCCTGTTAAGTAAGCCGAAAAGCGCTATTTCAAAATCAAATACATTTGAAAATGGAATTCTGAGCTGTAAAATATAAGGCATTGCATTTGCAACTTTTTTTGAAATAGCGATATTCGGCTCAGACACTCATATTATTTATTCTAAATGCCGTATTCGGAAACCATAGAATGGCCGCCATTGCACCGCCATGGCCAACTCGATTGTGCCGGCGGTCGCGCGGGCGCGTGTCGGCGGCCGCGGGAGCGCGTGCAGGTGTACATTATGTTATCAAAACTCATAACACATCAATATTTGAGCATGTAAAGTTAAAATTACGTTACTGCCACAGATAAAAAGCTTATCATAGTAAAATCGGTTGTGGTAATGCTAGCCATTGCCTACCGTTTTCGAACACGTTTTAGAGAACTTACAATGTGAGTGTAGATAAAGTTTGAAAAAACTTGTCTAGCTTTTGCAAAATTAAAAGTTAAAAACTAATAAGATCTCCCTCAGAATCAATAATCGATTAATCTGAAATCGGTATTTATACTATTTGTTATGAAGGCTTTAAAGTGAAACTACAAGTGTAAGTAATATTCAGCCATGTTTTTTTACAAAACCATAAACAATTTAATATAGTCCAGTACCTAAGTATTTTCATTATTATTACATAAATATTTATTTCAGCAGAATATTTAACAAGTAGGTACTAACAATCTAACATTCACGTAACAAAGCAGATTTCTAGTTTCATATATTAATTAGGGGATCCCTTTGTTTCCCATAAACTTATTGTTTCGAATTTCGATAGTCAGTAATTGATATCCATATCGTTTATGGGCATAAACATCAATAGTCATAATTTTTGTAAAGCATAACGTTTCATAGTTCTAATAATAAAGATCTATAATATTAAACACCATAATCGCAAAAGGCATAAAATTTATGAGTATAACATTCGAAGGTCTATCAATAATTATTCAGAAATATTTTAAGGCATATATTTTATCGGACTAATAGTCGTTAATCATATCGTTTTAATGTCATCCCTTTGTTTCCCATAAACTTATTGTTTCGAATTGCGATAGTCATAAAATGGTATCCATTATGATTTATGGACAAAAACATCAATAGTCATAATTTTTTTCAAGTATAACGTTTACTAAATGCGACCCTCAAGAAAACGAACTGTTGCCAGAAGTGGGTTAGGTTAGGTTAGACCTGCGACCCCCAAGAAAACGAACTGTTGCCAGAAGTGGATTAGGTTAGGTTAGAACTGCGACCCCCAAGAAAACAAACTGTTGTCAGAAGTGGGTTAGGTTAGGTTAGAACTGCGACCCCCAAGAAAACGAACTGTTGCCAGAAATGGGTTAGGTTAGGTTCGAACTGCGACCCCTAAAAAACAATTATATGCGGAATAAATATTATTACATGTAAAAAATGAAGTAAAAAAAACCGAAATGAAAAGCCATGATATGCATTTTATTGAAATAAGTCAACTACCAATTAAAAGACCTCTGTTCAAATTACCTAGTATCGTGTCCTCGACGCAATGAGTTATCGGAAATGTAATTTGTGTTGTTTAATTATATAACTATTGACAATATGACTAATAAAACTAATGATGGCTAACGTTATGGACTATAAAAAATCTGAACTTAAAATTTGTGGAAACCAATATACACCCCTAGTTATCATTATAATCTGCGATTAAATAACTTAAAACAATTATTATAAGCAAGTTTATTGCCTTCAACATTATGTAATAGATACCATTTGGACTTTGAATACTATGGGTAACAGATTTTATGACTAACAATAATGATGACCTGCAAAAATCGGACCAGCAATTTAGATTGTTAAATTTTATGACTATTGACAATATGACTAATAAAGATTATGATGGAAAACGTTATGGACTGAAAAAAACGGAAGTAAAAATTTATGGGAACCGATAGAGACTCATTAATTAGTTTATTACTTTTTAAGCACAATGAGTACCTACAGTTAGCCAATATTTATAGCCCGTTGCCGCGCTAAAAGCATGTCACATTGAAGGTATCAATAGAAAATCCGAGAAATCTTAGTATTTGTCAATTATATATAGTTCTAGATCACCTAGGATTACAATTAGTTAACTGTAGGAAGGTAGGTACACTAGGTAGGGTGACATTGGTGCCTAAGTAGATATTTTAGGTCTATAAATAACATTCACCTTGAAATATACACATACTTACTTAAAAAAACAGTGTTTTATTAATGGTATTTTTAATTTTAACAATATTTTCCAAGATAAATCTATGAGAAGATGGCTGGTGTATAATTTGAAATTTAAATATAGGTAACTTCAGCACCTATAATACTTGACAATAGATTCTCAATGTAAATGTGTGTTCATAAAGGTTATTTTAGTTAGTAGTACCTAAAGTCTTAGGATAAAAATCTTTAAAAAACTTGTGATTTTTTCTTCTGAACCAAACAAAGTTTTTTGGTTGTAGAAGAAATTGTTAGTGATTACTTATTAGGTATACATTATGAGAATGACCATGTAAGTCTTATAAAACAGCCAAAAGTAAAACAGACTTTCTTTGCAACCATTTTTACATTTAATCGTCTAAACGCGTATCCTTTACAATGCCTACCTAAACGTTTAATATTATATCAACGACACTATATAGCATATCACTTAAATATACAGGATGAAATCGCAGTACAGTAGCTAGCGATCAAGGCCTGACATAGAATTGAAAGACGAACCTAATGAAGTTCATAATGATTTTTTTGTCACCAATATTGATAATTATTTTTCAGATGACAAGAAAAATATAATTTGGCATACAATTTGGTCACGCTATCGCTACTCAATGTGACATCTTGTCATTTTCCATACAGCGTAAATCAAAACTAATAGAGTGACAATGATTTACTTAGCTCAAGATTAATTTTACTTGAAATATGTAATAAGCATTCTGTTTTGATACAATACTATTTACCATATTATCGGTGATCAGTTACATAGTCTGAAAAAGTGGTTCAGGATCACGACCCAAATTTCACCCTGTATGTATCTAACAAGCGCCATGTATTTGGATCTAAAATACATATTCTTAGGACAATACATCTATAAATAGCAACACAAATTTTGCTCGACTCGCCGATCAATTACACTACACATGATTAGAGGTTCTTTCTTTTTTAAATTAAAGGACTATATCGTAAACATAAAAAAAAAAATACAACTCTGTAAGTCAAAATTAACTTTTTATTTATCATGGGCAACCTAAAATTTTTCTCAGTAACATATTTACCAATGCCTTGAATTTACCGCGATTGCTGTTTTCTATGTTATTAAATTGAATCAATATTTTATAAATTATCAACTTATTATTATTTCAGTTTTTGTGTTAAGGGTGATTTAACGTAAACTTATACGGATGTCATATATACAAAGGAAAAAGTCGCTAAGGCTTCAGATGCCCAGGGCTGGAATCGAACCACCGTCTTTTACATTCGCGGCAGACGCCCTAACTCCTAGGCGAACCGGGTCACAGCGGCACCGGTACGTATACATTTTTTTTTTACATTGAGCTAGCGTAGGGACCTCATCCCAAAATGTCTGATTTTTTTTGCTAATATTTACTTGTCAAAACAAACATGCACTAATAATAAAATGTAGTTACAAAAAATATACACACTCGATATCATTGAAAAAACCTGACATGATCATAAGTTTAGTTAGACTAAAATTTTATGAATTACAGATCAATAAAAAATAAATAAGGCTTAATCGTATATGTCTCTCATGATGTCCGATACATTTATCAACTAGTCAACAACCACGGTTAATATTTACAACATAAATTACAGTTAGGTGCATAACTGAACCAATGTGCATCACTTTGACATGTTTCTTTCATTATTTCAGAAGAGGTTAGTTATTAAGTTACTATTTTATTATTAATTGGTAACAACGCTAATAAACTTACTGACCTATTATGTTATTGTAGATAAAAATAAACATTTTCTCTATTAGATAATATTTGGTACTGACTCAGTTTTGCACCGACATCGTTAAATGAAGATAAGTCTTATCAATTATGAAAAAAATAAAAACTTTCAGGTTATATTTGTTCGTCTCGGTGTCAGCTATGTATCCATATGAAAGCCAATTTCGATTCATTGCATTCACAATCTTGATTTTTTTATTCGTCCATGATTTTGAACCAAAAACCGTTAAACTACATTTTTTTTATTTAACCCGATATTGATATTTTTCTTTTACACAACCAGGTAAGACAATTAGTTGAAATAGTACATTATATGCTCTTTAAAATGAGGTGTATGACTTTTATATCACTCACGTATTTTTATGGTTATCTCAGAATGAAGTCCGCTACAAAAATTAACTAACGAGAAAGTTGTTCGGCCATTTGCCTTGACTCAGTTTTGCACCTGACAATACATTGCCAGTAACTAATTACAAAAATAAGCCTGATTTAAATGTTTGATAACTAAAATAATGGTCGTGGAATTCCTTACTTTAAATGAGTTACTGAATTGGGAATGCCTAAGAAAAAATGAAATAATGGGAAAAATAAATTAGGTGAAATTTCACAGTTTTCGGTATGAAATTGAGAAAAATGTATAAGTCGTAAGAAAATAATTTGTGAAGCAGTTTTGTAGCGGTACCCAAGGATTAATATTTTACGTTTAGAACTTTTATGTAACTTTGATTGTTATCAAATTATTTACATTTTACTAAGGTACTAATTTTGACTCAGTTATGCACCTAACTGTATACGCCAAATCACATAAATTAAGAAATGCATTTGTAACCCTTTACCCGCCATTTTCTACAAGAAATATGTAACATGAACAAATATATTAGCTAGAATCAAATATGAACTTTACTTGAAAGTATCAGCGTTTCACAAAAACTTGTGATAATCATACTTTTCACCATTTTACTATTTTAAACCCGCAAACCTTATTCAAATGCATTTAGGTTCATTTTTAACCGACTTCCAGATTTCGAAGGATTTTTTATGTTCACCGATTATTCGAAGACGGCTGGACTGATTTGGAAAATTCATTTTTTCAGGATCTGATTATGGGATCCTGGAGAAATCAAGGGAACTCTTCAAATATTATAGGCACACCAATAGTGGTTTCAGTATTTTTTACAGTAGCTCGGGCATTTGCTTTTGGAAAGGTGGAGGCTTCGTGAAGTAGTTCTTTATTCCTATAAAATATAACGGTTACACTCACGTCACTTTAGTTACTTCGCGCGACATGTTTCAGGCCAGTCGGCAACGCGTCGTGCAACAGCGCGCTACGGGCCGGTTCAAAATAGCGCTCTTAGTGCTTGAAGATGGAGACCTAAGCTCTCCGAAACATGTCGCGCGAAGTGACTAAAGTGACGTGAGTGTAACCGTTATATTTATTAGTGATAGTATGTCTCACGAAAGTTTAAATTTAATAGGTTCTTTATTGTTTAAAATTAGAAACTGTACGTGTCCGTTGTCGGCTATTGCCGACAGTAGCGGCCAAAGTTAATTCGTAATTAGGTATTAGCTTAGAGAAACTATTCCATGAGAAAATAAATTAACAATTTTATAATTATTTTTACCCTTTTTTTTTATTTACTTTGTAATAAATATTATATAACCGCTCAGACGCTAGTTCCATATTGGCAGGAGTAATTGCTCAAAAGATATTTCTTAATACTGAGTTTTATTCTACTGTCACATATACTCGTACTTCGCAACCAGGAGATTAGCTAAGGATTAAATATAAGTGGGTGGTGCTAAAAGAGTAACAAACTTGGCAGCTGCACTGTCCTACCTGGACCTCGCTGCACTCACTGGATTTCCTTCATCATCTGCTTTCCCATTCCTACTACCCCAGATAAGAAATGCCTATCTATATCCAGTGACATGTAGCCATGCGATAAATAAATAAATATAAGTAACACATATTCAATAATCATGTTAAACAAATAGTAATGGCGCAAATCTTTTTAGCACCCTAGACAGCCTCATTCACAGTTTATTAGAAAAATATATCTATATTTAAGCATTAATGAATAACTAAATTAATAATTTCAGTTTTCTATTTAAGAATATTCTTAATTGCAAAAATAAAAAAGTTTACAAAAGTAATAAAAACTTTTAGGAAAAGTTTAGTTTTAGTTTATGTCAACGTAACGTATATAGTCAGCAACAAAAGCAGCAACGCGAACGAAGTGCTCAAAATTAGGTGTACAGGACTCATAATAACAAGCCTTCTTCTTAGTTATAAAACCTCTATTAGTTAAAATATATTACATCTCTTTCTAACAAACCCATTATATATCGTTGTGACCGAGGATGATATAAGACATGGATTCACAATGTCTATACAAAATCGCATTCCTCCAAACTTTTCGTTATACGTCTGTTTCCGGTAGTAAGTGCCGCAGCGCCACCTGTCGAGTCTGAAGTCGAGTTATTCTGTCAGCGTTAATCGCCGAACAAAATGGCGCTTAGAATGTGTGGTGACCGATAGACGGCGCTATTACAGTTACGAGCCCGGATTGTTGATCCACTTGATATTGTTCGTAATTTAGCCGTGTAATAAATGACAGCTAGTCGGTAACATCGGTCATTCATACAATGGCAAGTGGCTCAACAGTCCGGGTTCGTGACTGTACCTTAGCCAGAAATACGGGAACGACGTAGACATCGGACGCAGCGCAAGCGTCACATTCTACAGAAATGTTGCCAGCTTTCACATACAATTTGACACAGTGCCATGCGTTCGGCATCAACGAGAGACTTGTACACTTCATTTTGAGAACGTTATTCGGCTACCGACTTTGGTTGCAGATTGAATACGTACCGAGTACACAGTAACAAGTTACAATAAATTTTTACCTTTTAACCACCATAGTCAGCGAATTGTTCAAATTCAAAGTTCAATTTTTGACGTAAGGCAGTAAAGAGGCTGACAACACCCGATGACCTTGAAATTGACTTTATTTAAATATTTTTTTACCTATAACTACTTGTTTTGAGAAAGTAAAAAAAATATATGTTAATATTCGTTATATTTGGAAGAATTTCGTTAATTCCAATGCACGATTTGACGAAATCGGCTCTATAGAAAATAGTTCCAAAGTTACATCTTTAAATTAGCATTAAACAGTTGTATGTCTTTAGTTTCTTGACTTATACGTCTGTAACTAAGGACAAAATTCCACCACACTAACTAAAAACTTCGTTGTATTATATTTCTCAATTAAAGCGTAGTTTTTTTAAATCATTATTTTGCTAAATTTGAAATGAGCGCTCATACTAATCGTAACACAGTGTTTCTCTTACACTCGCGCTGAAAAAGATAGGGAGGGTATTTAGCTTTTGTCAGCCCCTTAAAAGGTTAACTTATTTATGGTTAAAACAAGCAGTTTTCATAAAATATTAAATGACCAAATAGCTAAGTTGGTAGCTATAATGGAATGAATAGAGTATTTTATTCGGCTTTTTCCTTCACAGGCTCCAACTCTTCAGGGTTCTCATCCATGCTGGCGGCCGAATCCGTACGCGACTTGTCGACCGGGTATAACCTAAACAATAAAACATAACATACAGCGAAACTTATATACGATTGTAGTTGAATGTCAAATATCCAATTGGCACGAAGTGGCGCAATAGGGAAGAGTAGCGATCTCTAGTGAGATTTTATAATCAGAGATATGACGGATGGCCGTTATTTTTATTGCTTTTCCAGAACTGACTGAATCTGTTTTGATTAAGGGATTTTTTTTTTCTTAAAGCAAGCCACGCGATGCGCAGTCGGCATGGTGATGACAAACGCGAACACGTCATCTATGAACGTGTTGAACGCGCCGTACATGAACGCTAGCCACGGAGCGTAGGTACTTCACAAACAGTCAAGTTGCTTACCAACGCTGGTATAGATACACGAGGAACACCAAGTCATCTTTAAAGCAAGCCACGCGATGCGCAGTCGGCATGGTGATGACAAACGCGAACACGTCATCTATGAACGTGTTGAACGCGCCGTACATGAACGCTCGCCACGGAGCGTAGGTACTTCACAAACAGTCAAGTTGCTTACCAACGCTGGTATAGATACACGAGGAACACCAAGTCATCTCTAAAGCAAGCCACGCGATGCGCAGTCGGCATGGTGATGACAAACGCGAACACGTCATCTATGAACGTGTTGAACGCGCCGTACATGAACGCTCGCCACGGAGCGTAGGTACTTCACAAACAGTCAAGTTGCTTACCAACGCTGGTATAGATACACGAGGAACACCAAGTCATCTCTAAAGCAAGCCACGCGATGCGCAGTCGGCATGGTGATGACAAACGCGAACACGTCATCTATGAACGTGTTGAACGCGCCGTACATGAACGCTCGGCACGGAGCGTCCGTACTTCACAAACAGTCAAGTTGCTTACCAAGGCTGGTATAGATACACGAGGAACACCAAGTCATCTCTAAAGCAAGCCACGCGATGCGCAGTCGGCATGGTGATGACAAACGCGAACACGTCATCTATGAACGTGTTGAACGCGCCGTACATGAACGCTCGCCACGGAGCGTAGGTACTTCACAAACAGTCAAGTTGCTTACCAACGCTGGTATAGATACACGAGGAACACCAAGTCATCTCTAAAGCAAGCCACGCGATGCGCAGTCGGCATGGTGATGACAAACGCGAACACGTCATCTATGAACGTGTTGAACGCGCCGTACATGAACGCTCGCCACGGAGCGTAGGTACTTCACAAACAGTCAAGTTGCTTACCAACGCTGGTATAGATACACGAGGAACACCAAGTCATCTCTAAAGCAAGCCACGCGATGCGCAGTCGGCATGGTGATGACAAACGCGAACACGTCATCTATGAACGTGTTGAACGCGCCGTACATGAACGCTCGGCACGGAGCGTCCGTACTTCACAAACAGTCAAGTTGCTTACCAAGGCTGGTATAGATACACGAGGAACACCAAGTCATCTCTAAAGCAAGCCACGCGATGCGCAGTCGGCATGGTGATGACAAACGCGAACACGTCATCTATGAACGTGTTGAACGCGCCGTACATGAACGCTCGCCACGGAGCGTAGGTACTTCACAAACAGTCAAGTTGCTTACCAACGCTGGTATAGATACACGAGGAACACCAAGTCATCTCTAAAGCAAGCCACGCGATGCGCAGTCGGCATGGTGATGACAAACGCGAACACGTCATCTATGAACGTGTTGAACGCGCCGTACATGAACGCTCGCCACGGAGCGTAGGTACTTCACAAACAGTCAAGTTGCTTACCAACGCTGGTATAGATACACGAGGAACACCAAGTCATCTCTAAAGCAAGCCACGCGATGCGCAGTCGGCATGGTGATGACAAACGCGAACACGTCATCTATGAACGTGTTGAACGCGCCGTACATGAACGCTCGGCACGGAGCGTCCGTACTTCACAAACAGTCAAGTTGCTTACCAAGGCTGGTATAGATACACGAGGAACACCAAGTCATCTCTAAAGCAAGCCACGCGATGCGCAGTCGGCATGGTGATGACAAACGCGAACACGTCATCTATGAACGTGTTGAACGCGCCGTACATGAACGCTCGCCACGGAGCGTAGGTACTTCACAAACAGTCAAGTTGCTTACCAACGCTGGTATAGATACACGAGGAACACCAAGTCATCTCTAAAGCAAGCCACGCGATGCGCAGTCGGCATGGTGATGATGAACGCGAACACGTCATCTATGAACGTGTTGAACGCCTTGTACATGAACGCTCGCCACGGAGCGTAGGTACTTCACAAACAGTCAAGTTGCTTACCAACGCTGGTATAGATACACGAGGAACACCAAGTCATCTCTAAAGCAAGCCACGCGATGCGCAGTCGGCATGGTGATGATGAACGCGAACACGTCATCTATGAACGTGTTGAACGCCTTGTACATGAACGCGCGCCACGGTAGCGCGGCCACGGAGCGGAGGCGGTAGTTCACGAAGAGTTGGGGAAGCATGAAGAGGAAGCCGAAGGCGTATACGCCGTTCACGACGCTGTGCAGCGCCCAGGAGTACCAACTGAAATGAAGACGAATATTTGATATGTATTGATTCTCATCGGCGACTCTGGTAAAAGCACAGGGCGGACACGTCATACTGCAAAACTCGTTTGAGTGCCGTACACGGCACATCTGTACACGCCTCAATATGTGCGTGCGTCTAAGGGCGCTGTTTCCGCTGTCGTAAATGACGTTTGACAATACACCGACATTTTGCTTTTTATCGATGCGCTGCCAACCTGACGGATTAGCCTACTAGTTCCCTACCAATCGGCTGTCGCGGGGTGAGGTAATTCCGTTCGAGGCGGGGCGTAGTGTGGCCATTCTGTATGAAATACTATTATTTATTCTGTGGTAAAAGTAACAATGATATTCGCAACGAATAAACTATTTCTATTTAAACTGACAGACAGTTTTAGAGTTGGACCTTACTTACTTACTGCATTTTGCGCAGCGACCCGAAGATTACCAGGCTTCTCTGTTCAAAGCATTGAATTGTACCTATTACCTACTTATTTCACTGACATGGTTTACTTCATAGCTAGAGCATCCTCCTACTACATACAGCCTTGGCCAGAAGTGTTGAACATAGCTCTTTTTTGTTTACAATTTTGATGTTAAGTATTAATTCCCTATCATAACAATGTACGATGACGTAAAATGTTATATTTTATTGATATATCTAGAAAACTTCACTTAATAACACTTTCAAGGTACCTATAAAATATGAAAAGTGGAGGTCCTAAAAATGCGAATTTAGGTCGGTGCGAAAAATTGCAAATATTCTATGCAGTTACTACTCACTTCAACAAAAGATGCCTGTTCAGTTTGAATTAATTGATAAAATAGCTTCAAAAAACATAGAAACGCCGGTCTAAACTTCCGAGTTTTGTATGAAATTCGCAAGGGTGCTCAACACTTCTGGCCATGGCTGTACATGTATTACATACCTTTTGCTTACAAATACCCGAAAAAATATAACAAAAGGATGATGAAAGTTTCGAGCCCCCGAAGAAGATAACTTTGTCATTTTTTGTTTGACTGATAAAAGGAAAATAGATGGTAACATAGTTTTTGAGAAACAAACTAGTCAGTTTGTTATGTGTCAATTTGTATGTAATTATAATTTTTTTTTTATCCAGGATACCTTACTCCTGGAGCTTTTATAGACGACGGAGTTCTATTCTATACGGTATGTGAGGTGCACACTAAGCATAGGGTGAATGCTCGCCGCGTTAGTGACGTCGACCTCATCCCCGCTTCTGATGGACTGGTTTGGCTTCTACCCTATTAGTATAGTTTACCTCTTATACACATATTTATTCTGTAATTATTCATATTTATTCGAGAACAACCGTTTACTAACTATCCACCAGCCACCACCCTTATATGGCGACCCTGCCACGCGCGGCACATTCCGTGTCCGTTTTAGACTGCTCGGTGCGGGTGAGCTAGCAGAACTCGTGTCCGATTTTTTTTAAATTTCAAGGTCACTGACCTCTTATGTGGCTCGTAGAGCAGCGAGTAGACAGCGCCAGCGAGGCACAGCGGGTACAGCAGCATGGACAGATACTTCATGGCCTCGGCGTCGGCGGCGGCGGTGCTGCGCTCGGCCGCGTCCGGCACGTCCCGCCACACGCTAAGCTTCCAACCGACCCAGGACACGCGCACGTGGAGGATCTTTGTGACTTTCCATAGCTGGAAATAGAACATTTTTTAATGTTATAACTACTATTATAAATTGTAGATTTTAAAGTTCCCGATATTTCGACAGTTACATGCGCCATAAGCAAGGAGTAACTAAATTAACTTTGCTGCTAGATTTTGCTGTGATCCACCCAACACACACATTTCGTGGAAGGATGTTTAGACGAAAAAAATTGGTTGTTTGTAAAGTAGGTTTACGATCGAGATGTTTACGTGATAACGTCTAACCGCTCGTGAGGATTCCGCGTGACAAGTTTCACGGAATGACTGGCAGCGCTCGAGATGAGACGGGAGATCGGTCCGTCTCTCTCTCGTTATACCTGCGATCGCGCTCGTGAGGTTTTGGTGTGACACAAGTTTCTGAACATGTCACCCGACTAAAACGATTTTAAAGACGTTATCACGTCAAAAATATATAAATCATACATTCTGCAAACACAGCTCCAATGCCTCCAATCGACACACAAAATGTTTGTGTATGTAAATAATTTCTAGGTCGCAACTAACACTCCATTTAGCCATTGCGAGAACTTACATATGCGACTTCTACTGATATTATGGTATTATGTGATCCATTGATTGAATAGGGATGGTGAGATATATTAATACACAAAGAGCAACAGGTATATCTAAAGGTTGAACACGCCAAAACTTGGGCATGTAAAAATAGCTATAGTTATTCAAAAAATGCATATATTCAAACTTTTTAAACAACAATTTACTCACAAGGAACTAGGCTATAAAAATGATAATAGTTTTATTTTCTTTTATTTATTCGTTGGAAAAATGTCGAGCGTACAACATCAACAACGTGAACGCATTTTGCACGAACATGTAAAAAATCCCCTGTTAAGCTACAGAGATATCGCAAAAAGGCTGAAATATCCACAATCTACGGTTGGTCACGTATTAAAAACTTTCCGTGAACGCTTGACAATAGATAGAAAGCTAGGAAGTGGTGGGTTGCAGGGAGTCAAGAATAATAAAAAGGAAAAAGTCTTGTAAAGATTTTTGTCTCAAATCATACGATTTCATCTCGTGATGTTGCTAAAAAAGTGAAAATGTCTCAGTCCTATGTCCAAAAAGTGAAACAGAGGGCAGGACTGAGGAGTTATAAAGCCCAGGCCGCACCAGATCGAGACTCAAAACAGAACTTATCCGCAAAGATACGGTCGCGACAACTCTATGAAGATTTTCTTACAAAATTTGAATGCGCGGTGATGAACGACGAGACGTATATAAAATTGGATTTTAAACAAATACCTGGTCAAGAGTTTTATACTAGCAAGTCTCTAACAGATACTCCTGAAGATTTTGAATTAAAAAAACGAGGGCAATTTCCAAAAAAATACCTTCTTTGGCAAGTTTGGCAGGCAATAAGTATGTAGCTGTGGTAAAAGAAGTCGCTCGTTTATCACCACCGGGACAATAAACGGCGATATTTTTCGGAAAGATTGTTTACAGAAGCGTTTGCTGCCTTTTATAAGACAGCATGCCTCACCACCGCTGTTTTGGCTAGATTTAGCCAGTTTCCAATACGCAAAATCAGTTATGGAATGGTACAACGCTAACAGCATCATGGTGGTACCCAAAATATGCAATCCGCCAAATAGTCCAGAACTGCGGCCTGTTGAAGAGTATTGGAGTATTATGAAAGGAATTCTAAAAAAGAAAGGCGGAGAAGTAAAATCGGTCCCTGAGCTACAAAAAATATGGACCTGGGTGACAAAAATCTTTTCTAAAGAGAGGGTGCAAAGTCTTATGAGCCGTGTGCATAGAAAAGTTCAACCTATGGCTTACTATGTAAACATTAATTAAAATTTTAGAATTCATTAAAGGGTTTAGCAGGCTAAGGAAGGACGTGTGGCCCCTGTGAGGAATAGTTGAATTGGTAAATGTCAATTGTTTTTCGCCTCATAACTAGTAATCACTCCAACTTTCAGCCCTCTATCTTGAACTGTCACAGAGATAATGTCAAAATGTATTTTGTTAACATTTTTTTTCAAACTCGTATATCTCCTAATCCATAGCAGCTAAAGCGTTGAAACAAAATCACAGCGACGTAGTTTGAGTGGGAGTATACTCTATAATTTTATTAATATTTTATACGTGAAAAATAAAAGAAATAAATGTCAATTTTTTTTTTTGACAGCTCTTTCCAACACGTTTTTTTTAAAGTACAATTATGAAAAAAATCATGTAAATTGCTTATAGTATTAGCTACTAGCATACAAAAAATCAATTGATTATATTAGGTGCAACATACTGTAAAAAAAAACGAACGAAAGTATTCAAGTATCAAGAGTAGGCTTATGAACTGAAAGTTCGTTTTTAAGTTTTATGTTTGTTGCCTAGCAACAAAGGGTGTATTGTTTTTAATTTGACGTATGACTGTCAAAAAAGGTCACTGAACTACTGCTGTGTTAGCATTTGTAACTAATTTTACTAACTACTAAATCAACGAAACGACGGATGTGCTATATGTTTATTATATTATAAACAAAATTAATTGGTTTCATTATAGTACACGTATTAACATAACGAATTAAATAACTCATTAGATCAGATATCACAATATAAGTCACTTAGATAATGACTATCGTAATATTCGTCGTCCCAGGTATAGGACAATGTTATCCTGCACCCTGCAGTCATCGCAATATCCTTTTAACATAATATTTTCGTCAGAGAGCGATATCTCAATATCTGGTAAAGACTGTAAAAACAGTTGCTTCGCTATTAACCGTGGCAAGTTGAGCCCAAATATTTTTGATTTTATGATTTCCATCTGAAAGAATGTATATCCATGAAGTTTCTGTTTTATTTTTTATTTTATTTACATTTAAAACTTACTTTCGCCATTATGGAAAAATCGGACTCCTCTTCTACATAACGTGTTGTACATTCCCTTAAACAATTCACTATTATGTTAAATGTGCTAGCGTATAAATTGTATAATAGTATTGTATAATTTAAAGATAGCTCATACCTAATAAATCATAATGTCTAATGTTACTCGGAATCGACAAACGCTTAGTTTATACGCTAGCACATTTAACATAATGGTGGATTGCTTAAGGGAATATACTACACGTTATGTAGAAGAGGAGTCCGATTTTCCATAATGGCGAAAGTAAGCTTTAAATGTAAATAAAATAAAACAGAAACTTCATGTATATACATTCTTTCAGATGGAAATCATAAAATCAAAAATATTTGGGCTCAACTTGCCACGGTTAATAGCGAAGCAACTGTTTTTACAGTCTTTACCAGATATTGAGATATCGCTCTCTGACGAAAATATTATGTTTAAAGGATATTGCTATGACTGCAGGATAACATTGTCCTATACCTGGGACGACGAATATTACGATAGTCATTATCTAAGTGACTTATATTGTGATATCTGCTCTAATGAGTTATTTAATTCGTTATGTTAATACGTGTACTATAATGAAACCAATTAATTTTGTTTATAAAATAATAAACATATAGCACATCCGTCGTTTCGTTGATTTAGTAGTTAGTAAAATTAGTTACAAATGCCAACACAGCAGTAGTTCAGTGACCTTTTTTGACAGTCATACGTGAAATTAAAAACAATACAACCTTTGTTGCTAGGCAACAAACATAAAACTTAAAAACGAACTTTCAGTTCAGAAGCCTCTTGATACTTGAATACTTTCGTTAGTTTTTTTTTACAGTATGTTGCACCAAATATAATCAATTGAGTGGAGTGTATAGGTTCCTAAAGGGTAGGCAACGCGCATGTAAATCCTCTGGGGTTGCTGGCGTCCATAGGCTACGGTAACTGCTCACCATCAGGCGGGCCGTATGCTTGTTTGCCACCGTCGTGGTATAAAAAAAAAAAAATTGATTTTTTGTATGCTAGTAGCTAATACTATAAGCAATGCACATGATTTTTTTCATTATTGTACTTTCAAAAAAACGTGTTGGAAAGAGCTGTCAAAAAATAAATTGACATTTATTTCTTTTATTTTTCACGTATAAAATATTAATAAAATTATAGGGTATACTCCCACTCAAACTACGTAGCTGTGATTTTGTTTCAACGCTTTAGCTGCTATGGATTAGGAGATATACGAGTTTGAAAAAAAATGTTAAGAAAATACATTTTTGACATTATCTCTGTGACAGTTCAAGATAGAGGGCTGAAAGTTGGAGTTATTACTAGTTATGAGGCAACAAACAATTGACATTTACCAATTCAACTATTCCTCACAGGGGCCACACGTCCTTCCTTAGCCTGCTAAACCCTTTGTCATTAAATGTGGTATTCATAATGTAGTTATTTCTTTTCAAAATGGTTTAAAAACAAATTTTGCGTGCCCAAGTTTTGGCGTGTTCAACCTTTAATTGGGAAGTAATTATACCGCATATCAAAAAATACGAGTACTGACTTGCGCAGCAAAATAATCCAAATACAATATTTTGACGTAAATTTGGAGTTTTTTGCAGTGCAATAATAATTAGGTTATGGTAATTTTTGTTGTGCCTTTAAATACTAGCCTATCTAAATAAAGTGAAAATATAAAAAAAAACTTTTGCAATTATTCAAAGATTCCAGGCATCAAAATAATTAAAAAAATAAAATACTAAAAAAAAGACCACCGTGAGGTACCATTATATTAGTCACATATTACTGAAAAATTAATTGTATGGTAACTATATACCTACATAAACGCAATATATGGTCAAAATAGCAATTTCATCATCTTTCCATACTTTAAAAGAGGGGGACTATAGTGATGCGACATCACATCGCATCTCTATATCATTTGGTAAGGAGCGTTTCGAGCGGCAAGTGCACTTTAGTTCTTGCCACACTTAAGTTCTTCCACCGCCGAATGGGACTTTACAGACGCATTCGTACATTACTAGATTAGCGAATCACATCTCCCAAGCAAGTAAATTCTTACCAGTAAATTAAATAATAATAATTATACTACATTGTTACCAATATGATTACCTACACCATTCCGCGGTTCCACCTTGTAAAAACCGATCAACACAATTAACCAGCTTATTTATCAATTTACTATCGATTATTGATACAGAAATGTTCATTGTTCAGTATTTATTTATACATTCAACCGTTATAGAACTTATGGTATCTTGAACAGGATGTATCTAACAAATAAGTAGTTATTTTTATTCATACGTTCCTACTAAGTTTTCCGGGTAAAAGAGCTTGTTATCCTGCTCACTGGAAGGAAAACATATCAATTTCCTTGTAACAATTGATAATAAAGAGTTAGTACATTGGCTAATCAAAAGAAAAACATAATTATACGTTAGACACACAGTAATTTTGTTTTATGTTACTAACACGACAGCACTTGATTTAGTTGCACATATATTTAGTCCATATCGAGGCGGTAGAGTAAATAATATAAAGTATTTCATCTTTAAACAATCGCGCGCTGCGCGTAACTAAAAGCAATATACTCGTACGAATGATACGATATACGCTGGACGAGCACCGCACGCCTGGATTTGTGACTGGTAGTACGAGTATGAGTAGTAATAGAGTAATCTATACTTGTAGAAAATCAATATCATCGGCGAAACAAAAGCCCACAGACTTCGCTGGTTCGGTCACCTACAGAGAAAGCGTGTGAGAATCGGGCTATCAAGAGAGCGTTCTCTGGACGACCGCCTGGTCGCCGTCCAGTAGATAGTCGTTCATTGGGGAGAGTGTGGTAGCGGATCTGCATCAGTTTCGCGTCAATAACTGGCCAGAAGTTGCGCAGGATTGGGACTGATGGCGTACTCTCGTTTTAAGTTAGTTAGAACAGTTAGTAAGGATGAGCAGACCAGCCGTTCGTTCTGCGAAGATTTCACAAAAAATCCTAAACACCCGTAAAAACTAAAAGGTCTACCTGCTAGTCTACTGCCTTTACTGTGACAGCTACCGCTGCGGTAACTAATGCGTGACGCTTGACAAGTCGGTCGAGGAAACCGTCCTCATGGTGGGTAGCGATGTAGGTCATTACATATCGGTTATTTTCTACGCGTGATCTTACTAAAGAAGAGATGGATTTGACTTTTGTTATTATTAATCGAAAGTGCTATTTCTACTAAACCGCGATTAGAATGGGATTGAGATAGTTGTCAATCCATATTAATTTTGACGTAAGTGTATGGCAAATCTGTCAAGTCTAATTCCATTCTCATCGCGGCTGCATACTAACTAACCATTAGTAGGCCTTGAAATATGGGTTACGAAAGGACAGTTAGTGTAGGTGCGACCTCATGCCTCAATGTCGAGTTTTAAGCGGCGCGTTCGGCGGAGTGACCACAGATCACGCTGCACCGAGCATGCACTGGGGCCCCTCCCGTACGTTTCTATACATTTGCATTTATTTTAATTACCATGGTCGCGCTGCTGGAGTGTCCACTCAGTTTGTACCCTTAGCTATCTCGTCGACTGAACTCCATCCATTAAAATTTTAAGAAAATTATAAACTACTCTTTTCAAAGTGAATATCACTCTTTTTCAAAGTAGTCTCTGTTCAGACTTATGTGATAAAAAATACTTAAAAAAATTGGAACCACGAACTAATTACCATAGAGTATATTGAATAGTAGAGTAATGACCATGGCAGTGTACCTAAAGGGGTCTGGTGGGCTTTCTATATAGGTAACCTATAATTAAACATGGAATGTTCATGCATGTTACATAACAAATTGTACCTTACCTGTTGAGGTCATTTGTACCTACCTACCTTCTGACGTAGCTTGACCTGTCCAGGCTAACAGGTAGAAGATAACGGGCAGTGAGAACGCGAGCCACAGCAACCACGCAAGCTTTTATCAGTAGACTTACTTCAATAACGGCGCTGACACCGGCCGGCACCAACACCAGCAACGACGTGTGCTCATCCAGAAGGTAAAAGAAGATGACTAGTTGCGAGAAGGCTCGCCAAAGGACCGTGCGAGTCGACAGCCCGCCGAGGGAGCGCTTACGACGCCAGAACGACACGTCGTTCTTGAATGCCAGGAAGTCGAACAATAACTGCAGGAAGATATGTGTACTTAATTAGTTGTGTAAATTTCTTTGTCTTTTTGGGATGAAAAAAGTACATGATAATAGTAAATTACAGCAGAGGCTGAGAAACTATTTTCCCGGCCAAGTAGGATAGGAATACGCCAAGAATCCTATATGGATTCTTGGCCTCGTATTCCTATCCTCATGGTATACTCACACAGACAGTGATAAAATAATGTTTAATTCAGGCTGAGATTATGAAAATAGTTTTTTCAACCGACTTCAAGATTTTGAAGGAGGAGGTTATCAATTCTTCGGGATCTTTGTTTTTGCTATTTTTTTTTTTTTTATGTATGTTCACCGATTATTCGAAGACGGCTGGACCGATTTGGAAAATTCTTTTTTTGTTTGAAAGACTATACTTCACAGTTGGTCCCCTTGTAACCAGGTCAGGATCTGATGATGGGATCCTGGAGAAATCGAGGGAACTCTTCAACTATTATAGGCACACCTATAGTGATTTGAGTTTTTGTTACAGCTCGAGCATTTGCTTTTGGAAAGGTGGATTCTAAGTGAAGTCGGTTCTTTTTTGTTTAAAATTATTGTTGTGTGCATTGCGTCTATAAGATGACTTTAATTTGAATTTAAGTACGCGCCTACGCTCAGGGTTCGCTGCGCTCTACGACAAAAAGGAAAACTTACGTGCGTATAAAAAATAAAAAATGTTAGTAGAGCCCTATCCCTCCTAAGAAAAAGAGGGAACGTAGCTTAACGTAATAAGGGAACGTAGCTTAACGTAATACGTAACGTAATGTTAATGAGTCTTTCTCTTTAAATACATTACTAAGCCGTGAGTAATGAAAAGACGTCAATGAAAGTATTTGATCAACTGATTATAATACTCAAAATATCCAATTAGTAATACAAATTACTATATTACTTATTTGCATATATTAAGAACAAAAACGTGACATCTGAATAAACATAAGATAATTACAACAAGTCAACAGTAATAAGGTCAGAATGTGCTTACGTGACAACTGGCAATCAAAAGTGTTGCCGATAGCAGATACAAATTGGTATCTGCGAATATCCCCTTGACATCATCAATATCTTTGTCGCTAAATCCTAGGTTCCGTAGTTGATCTAAAGCCAAGCGGACATGTAGCGCCAAACGTAATGAACCATATGAGGACGGTGACACAGTAACCGTAATGTTCACTTCAGTGCTGCTGCTGTTTAATGGCTGAAGGTTTGACAGGCGAGATTTAAGAACATTGTGCTGAATTATCGGCAAGAATTTGCGGTTGCGTAACCTGGAAGTTAGAAAAAAAACTCGTAAATAATTAGGCGACCATCAACAGTTTGGCCAGCATAGGTCGTCTCTTTCACTAGTAATGTTCTATGGTATTGGACTAAAAGGGCTAACATCCACGTCAGAAAATTCCAGGAGGGTGGGCAAATTGGCCTATATGACCAATAAGGTCAAGCGATATGTCACTGGATAGCTTAATCTAAGTTCTAAAACTTTTACTAAGACAGGTAGCCCCAAAAAGTTAACGAGGCATAAAAGTAGTTTGAGCTGAAACATATATGTAGGTTTTTTGATACTAAGTTCTTGTATTGCTCTACAGATTATGAAGGTTTTATAACTGTCGATGATTATGTGTCATATTTCTGTTTTTTATGAGTTTTCATGTTTTTTTGTGTCATTTTAGTTCATTTATCACACAGCGATTCGAGATTTTCCGCCATACAAAAAGTTGTAGAATATGAAAAAACCTTTCCAATGATATATGGCTTGTCATTTTTGGTTTCTAAGCCAGAGTCCATACAAATCTGCCCATCCTCCTTTGAAACTATTGGTAGGATTGAGAGGCTTAAAGAATAGAAAATAAATAAATAATTAGTAGTTTATGTAACTGTTACGTAATAAGGGTCCTTAAAACATGAGTGTGGTTTTATAAAATGAGCCGCAGGCGAATTTCATAATAAGATCACACGAGTGTTTTAAGGCCTAATTACGTGCAGTTGCATACACTGCTTTATCTACACTCATATTATATATATTAAATTAATTGTTCTGAAACCATAGAATGACCGCCATTGTACCGTCATGGCCTACTCGATTGTGCCGGCGCTCGCGCGGGACCAATCGAGTTGGCCATGGCGGTAACATTATGTTATCAAATTCGATGTTCCAAATTTGAAACTCATTGCTTAACAATATTTGAGCATGCATAGTTAAAATTACGTTACTGCCGCAGATAAGAAACTTATCATAGTTAAATCGTTTGTTGTAATGCTTGTCATTGTCTACGGTTTTTGAACGCATTTTAGAGTACTTACAGTATGAGTGTAGATAAATAAATATTATGGGACAATTTTGCACACATCAAACAAGTCCTACAGTAAGCTCAATAAGGCTTGTGTTGTGGGTACTAGACGACGATATATATACCTAGATAAATACAGAAAATATCCATAACTCGGGAACAAATATCTGTGATAAACACACAAATAAATGTCCTGACCAGGATTCGAACCCGGGACCTCCTGCTTCATAGGCAGGGTCACTACCAACTAGGCTAGGAGGCCGTTGCGAGGTATAACCTATGCTGGCCCTATCTGTAAATACCTTCAACCAGCCGACCCCATTAAGGCACGTAAAAGTTCAAGAATCATGCGTTTTAGTTTTTTTTGTGGTAAATGTAATATTTAATACATATCAATTTTTATTTTAATGCCTACTTATTGACCATTATTCTACTTATAACCTACCTTATGTAAGAGTACAATTCCCCAGGAATTTTGTTAGCTGGAAGATTTAGATTGTCTGTTAAAATAGACAGAGGAGCAACTGTGTTTATATGAGCAATGGGCTTTACATTTTGAACCTTTGGTTTTTTTTCTTCGGTCTGAAAACAAAACCATAATTGTATTTCACATAAACAAATGTTTAAAAAGCATATTTTACTTTTAGAGTGATAAGTATTGTATAAGATTCAGTTGAGTTTTAAGGACTACAAGCCTTCTCAAAATAGTTAGAAAACTAATTTTGTTGAGTCTTCTCTGGGACTCAGCTGTAACCTGACTCACAACACTAATAATAAGAAACAAGCTTACATTTTTATTTAATAAGTTAAATGTGGCAGCCTGGGGCTCAATGAAGGTTATCAGTGGCAAGGTATGCAAGGTTTCAGTTCTTGAGATTTCATCAAACTGTTTGTACAGACGTCCTTCGTCCAGCAGAGCTGCATGCATGTAAAGTGTGCCATTGTTGCGAGTTCTGCGAGGAATTTTTAATGTGATATCGCTGTAAAAAAACATATACATTTAATTACTTACATTCTAATAGTTAGATTAACAGGTAGAGCGATTTCCCGGGTACCATTATAGTAATATTATTGTAGGCTAGAAGAAATTTTAATATGGTATTCGAAAAAAATGTTATGATTATGAAAATTATGAAAAAAATTCTTCGAAAACGACGTTTAGTTACTTACATAGTTGCCGGATTTCGATAGTCGAGATTCAACGAAGTATGAACCTTTGTCACCGCTTCTGGGGTGGGATCACCATCGTGCGGATGTTCTCTAACAGAGGTATAAATAACCAAATGCTGGACTGGATCTGAAGCTAAATATGAGCTAAAACATCGTTCGCCACGACTACATTCGGGCGGTATGAAAATTTCGGCTAGAGTCCATATCGTGTTTATAACATATCCAGCAAATATTAAAGTTAATATTAAACTAACTGAGATATATTTCATCGCGAATTAATTTATAAAAGTATTATTGTACAATTAATTTTTATTTAGTAGCCTCTTAATTTTTGTATGCAGTCACGGATTGTCAAATTTTACATTGACATTGACAATTTGATTTGACATTTCATCTCATGACATTTCTGACGATCGTCGTTCGTTGGTTGACATACTATAAGGTACGTTCGTAAATTAAAAACACTGTTCTAACGAAGTTACAAATGAGTTACAAAGAAAAGTCACAGGTATCTTATTTATGCAAAATTAATTTATGTAGGTGATTATTATATACAGTAATTAAAATTATTTCTTATAGTAGAGAAGTTGGATTATTTGAATTTTAGTGTCTCTAGCGAATAGAAGTTTACCAAGTTTCAAAAAAAAAAATAGAATCAGCTTTAACATAAGTGTACACAGTTGTATTTGGTTTGCAGACCGACAGAACCTACATGCGAAAAATATGAACAGTTTGAAACATTTTTGGAAATGAATAATTTATTTTGCCGTTCAAACATAGTGGAATAACATGACTACTTTCCTCCATTTAAATGGTAGAATGGATCATTTTAAGAGAAAAATAATTCTTGCTGTCTACTTTGTTATGTTCCACACCATTTGATTATTTTCATAAGCAACACTCAAATCATGTCCGTTCATGGACGACAAACGTAGGAACGTAATAAATCGGTGTCTCCTAGGAAATAATATTGATGTCTTAAAAACTTCAGGTAAACTAAATGTGTATAGTTGCCTTTTCATTGTAAAATTGTGTTTTAATGATTTAATGCATCTAAGTTTCTAAGTGGTATGTGGCACTGTATTTTGACAGTTGCCAAAGAAGTTATCTTTGATATTGATTGGTATTTTGTTTATATTTTCAGGATGAGCCAATATTCACTATGTTGAGACTATGATATAAGAGTAACGAAGTGCAATAAAGTATACGTAAAAGATGTTATCAAGTGAGATCCATTGTGGAAGTCGGGTTGGCCATGGATGCTAAGGACTTGCGGGCTGAGGCAGCGCTGACGGAACGTAGCAACGATGGCGTCGCTAAGTTTGCGCTCCAGTTCGACAGGATCAAGGCTCACGATCAAGGCACGAGCGCATTCAAGGGGGACACGCCGGGCGTGCGCCCGTGCGCCGTCATAGGCCCCGACCGCGTCGTGCCGCCTGCGCGGGACGGCCCCAAGAAGACTCCAGCCGAGCCATGGCTCGTTCCCGACCCCATGTACCGGCGCCTACCTGACTACTCTTACAAAATGCCTGACCACAAGGACCCCACGAGAAACATATCACCCCGACAGACATTCCAAGAAAATATGCAGCGCATTATTATGCCTCCCGGATATAATGCGACGAAACTGCATGATGATCCTATGTTTTCATCCAAAAATACTAAGTTGAATGTGCCCACAGAGGTAAAGTATTGTGAAGTGCCTTATAACATTAATCAAGTAAGTAGTGACCAAAAACATATTAGGAATGTTGATCATAGTGCATCAAATGTAAACCCACTGCTTATGAGGGGAGTCCCTCCTGGTTGGCCAGCCGGAAGTGTGCATGTGCGCCCACTAAGGACATTTGGTGCTCCGGACATGCTGCCATATCAAGACTACGCCAACTGTACTGGTCCCCGTCCAGTGCTTACCAGGACTCATGCTTCTACTCATGAAGAACCATTGTATGCAGATCCCTATTATCATGAGAGCAACATCCGCTACAAGCCATACCCCAACATTAAGGAGAGATATCCACAAAGCAGGTATGAATATGTAGGAAACTATCCAAGTCCTTACCACCCATCCAATCCGTATGCTCATAAATATGAATTACCAAAGACAATGCCCCCTCACTCATATCCTGGTTATCCCCAAGTACCTAAATATACTGAAAGATTACCCGAACCTGTCATGGATGGTTACCAAAGAGCCCTCACTCAACAAGGCAATTATGGTGTCCCAATCCGTAACCCGGTTATTCATGCCCCATATAGACCTGTGCCAGGAAACCACATGCAAAATAAATTAAATCCATATTCACCAGATGGACAACATAAACCAGTTTCAAACAAGCTACCTTATGACCAAGCAAGTAAGATGTACCTTGATTATGATACACGTTCAAAGCCATTGCCTATGTCTGATAATTATTATCTCAATGATTTGCCTAGGCCATATCATCCTAAAAATACTATTGTGGTACCAAATTTTGCTTCTTCAAGCATGCATGGAGTAAATGTGCATCCATATTATATTAAAGAAAATATGTCATTGAAAAACTATGAATATTCTCGATACAAAAATATGGACCCATCTATGTTAAATCATTCTTTAACAAAATTACCACCTCAGTTTTCACCCAGTACTTTAGCAATATCACCAGCTGACTCAAATGCTAGCAATGAAACAGCACAAACTCATGGCACTTCTCAAGAAGACTGTGGATATGTAAGCCAATCCTCAGTAACAAGTGTTAGAAGTATAGATAGTCTAAACAGAATTCCAATGGATCCTTATGGTAGATATGACTACAGATATGGCCCAATGGTCAGAACTTCCCCATCAATCAAACCTGATATTAGCAGTAATCCCGGGTCAAAATCTAAAAAAGATATAAGACAATTTATATCATCATGGAGTGAAGGAGATGATGAAAATGCTGAGAATAGTGCTAAAAGAGAAGGTATCAAGAACATCCCTGATGAGAAACGTACTTTTAGTAAGCAGTATGATGCTGGTAATAATCAGGGACAACTATATGTTCTTGGATTGGTCAATGTTCCAAGTGAAGAGCTCAGCAAATATGAACACATTCAAAAAGTATCTAAATTACCTGAGAATATTAAAGGCTATAACAGCCTTGAACTACTCAATCAATTTGAAGAAGCCATAGAATCTTCAAATATTACCAGCGCTAAACCTCCTACGCCAAGGACAGTACAAATGCCATTAAAAAGTATGCCGCACAAACATGAGCTAATACCTCGTGCTTTGTCACCACTGGATGTTGAATCCAAAATTAGTCAATCTGTTATTCATAAAGAAGTTGGCTGCAATTTTGAAATTAAACCATGTAGCCCCAAAATGCTAAATGTTGAGCTGGCAACACCCATGCAGATGCTCAATGAAAGAGTTATTGAGAAAGTGGCCAATCCTCATAATATAAAGTCACCCATAATATTACAGGGTGTGGATGAGAACTTAGATCATACAATAAATAAAACTATGAAATGTCCTATACCAAACACAGCATCAAGTTGTAAAATGATAAACAGTCAACATCTTTCAAATTCACCTACCAATGAGCATTTAAAAACCAGTTATACCTTACAAGATTTAGAAAGTAATTCAGGCGTTTGTTTGGCTTCATTACCCAGACTAGACACAGATATAGAATTAAATTTCCCTGAAGTAAATCAACAATTTATCAATGCAAACAAAACAGATTCTGTCATTACTACATCTTTCACTAAAGATCTACCTACCTTGGATGTTGACCGGTCTGCTATCACCAGTGCTGATTGTGATATGAACTATCAGTATTCTCCAAAAATGGAAAATGAAACAGATTTTTCTAGACTAAGCAAATACAGAAAATTAAAAAGATGTGTTCCAGGCGAGAATGATAGAGCTCTAGCAAAAGCTCAAGCTACAAGAGTAGATAGTGTTATTATAAAAAATCCAGATAACACAAAAAGTTTAGAAGATAACACTGATAATCCAGAAAACCATATCAGGGATGATCTTCAAGAATTTGCAATGAACTTAGTGTCTCAAAGTAAACATGCAAAACATCAACATGAGGTAGACAATATGTTGGACACTGTCGCTAATTCTGCCATTACTGGTAGATATGATGATAGTAAAACTTATACACCCAGTAGCTCCGTGCATCAATCGAATAATTTATTAAACCAACAGTTTAATGTGATTGAAAACACCAGTCGTAATGATGTTCATGCACAGACTCAAGATCTTACTATTCGTAGTCAAGATCTTTCAAACCGATATCTGGAAAAGGCTGCAATCAATATTCCAATGAATCTGTCGCCACAGGCCAGATGTTCTCCGACCGAAGTAGACGAAGAAATCAGACATAATAAACCAGGTGAGAAAAGTGCAGTTATAGAAGATAAACATCAGTTTATTGTCGATAACACAGATCTAAATAAAGAGATACAAAATGAAGAAAAACGTGTAAGTGTCATTAATTTTGATGAAACCGATCCGATGATATCTCTAAAAAATGTTTCTGATAATCAATGTCTTAATCCTCGTGATACGCACCTTACGAAACCAAATGCGCCTGTCAATTGTTGTACTACTGTATCGAGCATAGAACGCGAGATAAAAAAAGACGCAGCAGGCTCTTTAGACTCGCATATTGGTAATCAAACCTCGCACATAAATAAAGAGGAAAAAGATAATTCTAAAAATAAGAAAATGGGTGTTATGGATATAACAGCAGTAGCTAGCAAGTCAACTAGCAAAGCAGGTCGTGTAAAAGACATTATGGATGACAAAAAAGAACAGGATAGAAATGAGTGTGGACTCATTTCTATGCGTGGGCCTGTGTGTACCGACAAAGTACACAATAAAGATACAATAGATTTTTTGAAGGAAAATAGTGTTTTTTCTGAGCAATATCATAAAAATCTTGATAACGTATCATATGTTCCCAAACTCAAGAGAAAAAAATTTAGAGGAGAAGCCACTCGTCGAAAAAAAAATTATGAAAATATTTTAGATAACAATATTGAAAACAGTAAGGAAAATCCGGGTACGATATTGCCCAAGGTCGATAAAGAGGACACTATGGGACAAGGAACGTCTAAACAAGCTCAGATAGTACCACAAGACCTCGCCCAAGAAACAAACACTACACAAATGAGTTTTATAAGCAAAGATCATTCTGACATTGGTAAAAGTAAAACAACGCCGTTTAATTTAGGAACGCAGGAAACGAATATACGATTACAAACTGGGCTAACTGAAAATAAGCAGAGACACGCGGACTATGATATTACTGAAAACATTTTGCAAAACAATATAGAAACCAATATCTCAGTCCCATGTTCGCCTATCAAAGATAAATGTTTTGAAAAAATATTTGAAATTGAAATGAAAGCAGCCCTACCAGATGACTTGGTGTTGGATATGGAAAGTGACGTCAAAAAATGCAATGAAAACGATGATTCAGCAGCGCAACCTAATATTAATTCAGATGACCTTGGAGTTTCAAGCAGAATTCTTAACAAAAATGCCACAGAAATGTCAATTGATCTAATTGATTCAAACGAACAATATTTAGCCCAGGTAAACGCAAGTAACAATTATGAAGCGAAAGAATCCAATACCTTTAGAAAGTACCAGCAAGATACAACTCAAAGCAGTAATATTCATAATAACCCCGAAAAAAATGATGTAAATATGTTGGTCCCTTCTGCTATACAACAAACAGAAATGAATCATTATGAAACTAAAAATTATCCGGCTATTGATTCTGATGAGAAAGAATTGGATACACCAGGTGTCACAAGTGTCAAATGTCAAAGTGTAGAACTACGTGTAAAACACAATACAGATATGAGTACTTACATTGAAAATACAAATATAGACGCATCAATACAGAACGACAAAAATCATTTGCAAAATCGTGAAGGTCTTGATATGATATTAACTAAAAATGAAAGCCGATATCATGATGTTCAAATTGATGATGACAAAAATAATCTTTCCAATGTAAGTTACGAAAGTGAAAATAAAATCCATTTATGTGAAGATGAAACAACTACTAAAAACGTCCCAGCTAGTCATGCATTTGTAAATAAAGAGCGTTTTTCTTCTCGATTTCAAAACTTACTTTTTTATAATGAAATTTTTGGACCCTGCTCTGCTGAATATAGTTCACTTGATTCTATGACGGTACGTTCAAAAATATGTTTGACTAGTGATGGACTTATTAGTGACGAAAATATCGGGGATTTGGATTCATCGCCTTTAATGAAAGCAATAGATAAAACCAGGACGGCTGAAGAATGTGATAAGGTAAATTTATGCGAAGACATGTCTGCAGCCATATCGCCGGAAAATAATAGCATGAATAATAATTTTGGACAATGTACTAAAATCGAAAATGATAAAAAGATTCAATATTTATCCCCAGAAACTGAAATAATAAGTTCTGATGAAACTGGAATGATAACTGGCGCGGATACTATTCTAAACCCCGTGGGAGATTCGGTGTGTATGCCATTTAGCCAAGAGATTAACAATGAATTTGGAATAAATAATGACAAATGCGAATCAGATTTACAATTCAATAATAAATATGCTGTCACAAACTCGGTGGACAATTCCAGTAATAAGTCATCTTCCCAAAAAATAGATGATAATTGTGTTAAGAATTCAGAAAACAAGACTGGCGAATGCGAATCTTATTTACAATTCACAACTAAAGATGCTGTTCAAAAACTGGTAAATGATTCTAGTTATGAATCATCCTGCCCAGAAATAGAAGATGAAATGGTTAAAATTTCAGAAAATAATAGTACTGAATGCGAATTGAATTTTTTGTTCCCGAATAAAGATGCTGTTCTAAAATCGGTGGGCAATTCTAGTTATGAATCATCTTCATCAGAATTGGACGATGAATGTGCAAAAATTTCAGAAAATAATGATAGTGAATACGACTTGGATTTTCAATCCACCAAAAAAGATATATTTTCAAAATCGGTCGACAATTCCGGTAATAAGTCATCTTCCCAAAAAATAGATGCTAATTGTGTTAAGAATTCAGAAAAGAAGAGTGGCGAATGCGAATCTTATTTACAATTCACAACTAAAGATGCTGTTCAAAAACTGGTAAATGATTCTAGTTATGAATCATCCTCCCCAGAAATAGAAGATGAAATGGTTAAAAATTCAGAAAATAATAGTACTGATTGCGAATTGAATTTTATGTTCCCAAATAAAGATGCTGTTCTAAAATCGGTGGGCCATTCTAGTTATGAATCATCTTCATCAGAATTGGACGATGTATGTGCGAAAATTTCAGAAAATAATGATAGCGATTACGAATTGGATTTTCAATCCACCAAAACAGATATATTTTCAAAATCGGTCGACAATTCAGGTTATAAGTCACCGTCCAATGAAATTGATGATGAATGTGTTAAGAATTTAGAAAATAATAATGGAGAATGCCAATCCGATTTACAATTTACTAATAATGTTGAAGGTAACGCCTGTGCGACAAACATTATTGTTATTGATGAACCTATAAGTGAGAGTCCAGAAGATAGTGACGAGTATAGTAAAATTGCTGCGCCTGTCGTGAGTGATTTTGATAGAAAAATACAATCTTTTGTTGAAAATTTAAGTGCGCGACCACGGTTTTCACTCAAACGATCATTATCTGACTCTGCTTTAAATGCTTACGATGATGAAGTTGACGAGTGTTTAGAAAAAAGATGTATGTTGCCCAATAAACGGAAAAAACTTTGTGACATCAGTAAAATAGAAGAGTCCCATTTACTCAACATAATTCAAAATAGTAGAAGAAATTCTGTATCAACACTCAGTAACGAAAATTTTTCGTTTTGCATACTGATTGATGATCACTGTATTGTAACTGAAGAAAATTATGACCAAGATAATTTTATGCAGCTCGAAGACAATTTGTTAACCCATCCGCTTAAAGATCCCGTTGTGGAGGCAGAAAAAAATGCAACTCCAGTATATAATTTAGCAGACCAAAACGAAAAAACTTCTGATTCATACATTACCAAATATGACGAAGAAAAGGTTTGGGTCGAAGATGTTGGCTGTGAAGAAACTATTGAAACCGAAGACATAGCAGAAAATATTGTTATTGGTGACCCAGTTTCTCCAAAAGATATGGATTTAACTGATTATGAATCGGACGACGAAGACATCGACACTTTAAACAATGAAGACGCAGAGCATACAAGCAAAGTTAAACACATATATGGCGATAATATGTGCACAAATGATGCTCAATTAGTTGACGCGTTATACAGAACGCCACAAATGGATGTGAATAAAAAACTCATGGATAAAGAATCTCAAATAGCACTGAAAGATAACAAATATTATGATAGCGATTCATTAGAAATGTTGCTAGCTGAACCTGTTGATAACATCTATCGTACAGTTACCGAAACAAAAATAAAGTGTATTAACATACCTGCCTCACAGGGACCTGTAATAGACTCAATGAATAAAGAAAACGGGAATTCGAATAATTTAGAAATTCCCTCACCTTTTTTAAGTAATGAAAATTTACTTACGAATGACGCTATTCCAAATCAAGAGAATGTTAAATCCATTTATAGTTTATCAGAGCCAATTCCTGATGATAATTGTGATAAACCTCGATACGGTAGAATACAGTCATGTGAGTCAAGTTTAGATAATATTTTCTCGTATGTTGACAAAAGAGCCAGTTCACATAAAAGTTCTAGTTCTCCCGAAGTTTCGTCAACTACAACTGAAGAAAAAAATTCAAGTATATTACTTAAAATTTCTAATTTCAAAGGTTCGCGAATATCAGAAGTAAAAAGCTTGGCATGCAATAATCAAAAACAAAATAGTTGTAACCATACAACCATCGAATATTTCCAATCCGATTACAGCCACGGTACGCCTTCAAAGCGACCATTGCTCACTAAAGCTGCTCAAAAATATATTCCTCCTCTTAGGGAATCTATTCCTAATCTAAGAGTAAAATTAGCGTTACCACAGCAAAGTCTACTGAAGTTGCAAAAAAACAAAGTAGCCAAAGACGAACCAAAGTTAAGCCCTTGCAAAATGTATATTAATAATAATATTAAACTAAAAAAAGAAGTTCCAAAGAAAATTAAACCTAAATTTGAAGATGTTCTTAAAAATATCGATGAAGCTCAGTTTCAAATGCACAAAGCAAAAAATAAAAAATCGAAAAAGTACATTCCCAAGGTGGTTATAAAAAAGTCCGAAAATGGTAAACATTATGCAAGTACTTGCGCAAAAGAGTCATTCGACCCTGATTTGACTGGGAGGAAATGGCAGCCGTGGGTATTTATTGAGAAAAATAAATTTATCGACAACATGGCACTCAGAAACAAGACAAGGGCTGTGTTCAGTCACAGGAGAAAGACCTTTGTCTTAGCTGAGAAATTTTGCAAGTACAAATCAATTAGTACTGCGAAATTTGTTATATCCCAGCCTTCATTGAATGATTTTTCTACGGGAAACCTAAAATATACCATCAAATTAAAACAAAGGTAGCTAATAAAGTAAGACTGTCTGGAACTGGTTTTTGCGGGTCTGCTTTACTGAATTATCTGCTTATTCAAGACTGGAGCCCACCCAAATTAACATTCCTTCGATTCCAAATTATTTTATTAAGTTAGGAAATAAACCATTTAGTTCACTACCTTGTGACAAAGCCAAATTCTCTACAGTGTGATACGAGAAATAAAAATTATTTAGGTACTGTATAATATTAAAAAAAAACATATTTAAAAGTGCACTTTGATCTGATCTATAATTTGTTACTGTGTTATAAAGTTTATTAAAATTGTTTTCTTAGTCATTCCATTTTACATAGCAGTTATAATATGGAATATATCTGCACTTAGCACTTTTTCAAATAGCCATAAATTAGTATTAGTTGTTTATTTATTGTCATAATTTAACATTGTTATTTAAAAGTTAGTGAGTTAAAGGTTTAGGTTTGTTAATACTATTATATCATATGATTTGTTAGTGTTGAAGGGACCTTTAATACACATTAAGTTTAGTAACACTTGATGAAACATGGACCTTGGCAGTGCACGAGGTTGCACACAGATAAAACCTGTATGTACCCACACATGAACATTACATGCCAATGTTGTTGTGTTCAAATCTAATTTTGATCATTTTTTAATGATTTTACTGTCTGCATGAAATCATACTTTCAATACTTACTTGTTATTTCTATCAGAATAGATATTAATTTACTGTTGAACATGTATGTATTGTAACATTCTACCACTATGTTGAACACGTTCGCCGCCGCCGGCGGTACGGCTGCAGCCATACTTGCTATCCAACTTCGAACCTTATGATTTGGCAGTACCTGCCTACGGCCGTGGGTACCTACTATCTTCGAACTTGTTCTAAAACGGGCTCGCAGATAAGCTAAAAAGGGTTCGAATTTAAAAATAAGCAGGTCATTTTCATTGAATGAATTGTGAATACCTACCTATTGTATATAAGAATTAGAATGTAATTATTTATATGACCAAACAACCGTTGTTGATATGGTTAACGATTGCTCACGTAAATTTAAGCACCATTTTAATAATATATGTGTATTGCGAGAAATATGTGTTACTTTAGGCTCAAGTACAAAGAGTGTGTATCTACTGCTGTTATTGATGTCTTATTCTATATGTACATATTGTGTATTTATAAACATTATGCTTGTTCTCCTTTATAGTTGTCTGCAATGTTGTTTCAAGCGTTGCAGTACAATGGCATAGTGTAATGAACTTTCGGTGTGAAATAACCAGAACCAATACTCAGACGTTATTATGTATTGAAAAATAAATCTAGCTTTTCTATATAATATATTTATATCGCTCTGTTTTACGCTCTGATTTGCTATGTTAGGAGCGGTGTACTAAAATATTTGAAGGGATTAACCCATAATTGCTAATGTTGTCCTTATTAGAATCAAGTGCCTGATGTGTCTAGTTTGTGTTGCAGTAAAGTATCATATATATTTTTGAAAACGCCGTATACTCGCATACATATGCTGCAGTGCCTTTAACGTTTGAGCTAAAATTATACACCACCGTAAAAAGTACCTACTATTATAATAGTGTTTAGTTTGTCTGTGTACCCATACACTATACACTAACACTAAAAATGGTGTATTTACTGATCTCATAATCAAGGCACTCGCCATTAAACTTTTTAGCCTGATTGTGCCTAAACTGTATTAAAACAATACACTATTTTTATATTATGTACAGGGTGTTAAATAAATATATACCAAATAAAGTGCTTTTATTAGTCCTGCATACATGTAGTTAGCAAACGCCGTCTCGTATATTGTATAACTTAGATGTTAAGTATAATTTAAAAAAAAAATCCTTGTATTGGTGAGTGATGCTCATAATTGTATAGACATAGTTTGAAAATTGATTTATATAATATAGATAATAAATATATGAATAAGAATATATTAAATCATAGGCTGATTGTTGCATAACTGGGGTAATTTTATGAATACTTACGAAATGTACAAAATAAATAAGTGTGGATACGAATGATGATGTGCTAATAGATAAAAATTGCATAATTTAATAAAGATATTTCGATTGTTTTGAGGCTGTTCTATAAAAACAATATGAAGGTTCCTGTTGAACAGCCCGACTGATTACGCATGTTTGTTTCATTAACTTTTTGCTATGTTGCGTTTGTTGTTTTTTGTATATTTTTCTATATCCTAATGAAGTCATTGTAGTTGCGCACTATTGAGTGGACTGTTTGAGAGTTTTATTTTACAGCACTGTTGGTAATTGTTATATTTTAAGCGAATAGCTAAGTTTTATTGAATTAAGGGTTATGGAATAGGCTATAAGATCGTAAAATATTTGTTTTGCGTTTAATGTTAAATGCATATCGTATAATGCCAGTAACGCACGTGATAGTGTTTCGTGATAGATGTAAACCAAAAGGCGCGCGCTCGCTCCGCACTGCGGTTTATCGCAGGGAGCAGCGCGCTATTTGTTAAAGGGAATATTAAGTTTTCGAGTGAAACCTAGTTTTGAGAATTGTTCTAATATTGACCAAATAAATGTGTTCTAAATAAAACCTCGATTATATATTTATTAATCCCCTTTATTAAGAACTTTTATACAGGAATATTGACTTTAACAGCTTCTTGACGAATGGCGCTGATGAGGTCTTGGTTGATCAGGAACACGAAACAAAGGCCCGCAATCTGTGAACCAAATAATTAGTTAAAGACAACAATACAAACATCGAAACGGTCGACAGACCGCCAGCAACGGTCCGGAAAAAAACAATCTCATTATCATTAGCAACTAAAATTCAGTATAGACACTGATAAGAGTGATGATATTGATAAGGTATGCTGGCAATATTGGCAGAGACATTCGGGACTTGGCTTCGAGCAACAGTCTCAGTAGGAGATCTCTAATATATTCAATATATGTATAGTACCTATCACGGGACTTGCTAGCTGCCCTTACCGACCCATTCAGCAAATCCACACATTTAAATTATTCTCTTTTGCCATTCTAAAAAACCTTCGAGCCACAATTTGAAGGAGGTACGGACTCCAACAAGATTTACTGAAAATATGGCTCGTGTAACCGGCCGGTCTTATACCGTAATAAGATTGACAAAGAAAGTACCGCACGAGTCGTTATTGCGGTACTATTATGGGGCCATTTTTTTGAGCTGATTGTGTAGGTATCCCTAGTATTATTTGATGGGTGAAAAAAATACAAGAAAATAAATGTTGAATAAAATAAAGCTGCTTTAAAAAAATATAAACATACATTTTCTAAATGTGCCACTTACATACAAGTATATTCGTTACTGTTACCTCTATAATATATGTGTTGGCCTACACAAATAACATACCAGGGTAGAAATACCTTATCCAGATCCTAGACTATAAAGATATTTCAGAAATTGGTACCTACTTACCTCAATAACACTGTTATGGTTAAGCTTCACTTTATTCCCCTGAAGTACGGGCCGACCATCGACGAAGATTGGCCGCTTGCCCTCCGAGGACATGAAGAAGTCACCCGTGTTCCTCAAACGGATGGTGGCCTGCTTGCGGGAGACTTTCGCGGCGGGGCCTTCCAGCGTCAGGTCCACGTCGATGGTGTGGTCACGTGTGCTCCTGCCCACTGCGATCTGTCGACAAAAATCAAATCAGAACACGCAAATAACTGGCATCTAGGAGATAACCACGCGCCCAAGACATTTTACTAATTATAGATTGCACCTTACACTTTCATATCTCTGCGTCGAGGTTTCGATTTAAAACTCTCCATGACCTAGCACAGTAGTAACTTTAAAAGTAAGTCCTAGATCCTTTAAACTTGTTGCGCTGTTCGACTAGCTCGATATTGAACTAATTAATGCCAGTGTAGGCACAGCTGTTAATTGTTCCGCTTAATTAAACCACCTAGTTGTATAGCGAAGGCGATAGCAACCTTGGCTGATTAGTATACAACACACAAGGTTGCATGGAGAAAGAGTCCTCTGGCGAAAGACAATGTTGGAGTCATGATCAAAACCTGCCAAGTACGTGCTATATCTAACAATATAAAATAAAACGTGCTTAGCTACAGCTTACTAAAGTAAGTATTTTAAAGACGCAAACGCACAACTAAACATATAATCATAGAAAATAAGCCTGTGCGCATAAAATCGAGATTCGTGTTTAACGTAACTACGTCGCAATTAAAACTGCTGAAATCGGAAATTATATTGTTATCCACTTAAATACGATTAGATACGATCCGATTTGTATTATACGCAGTGATTAGCCGCCTAGCTACCTAGTTAATTTATTGTGTTTTAAAATGTACAGGTACCCTCGAAAATCAGTGAAATAATTTTCTACCTACCGTCAGCCAGCGCAATAGATACGTTACATTTAAAACAGGTAAACTTAGAGAACTAATAACAAAACAAATTTGTAAAGACTTATGATCACAACCGTGAAAGACACTTGTTTGTTATTATGACCTTATGACTGAACTGTGACGATTTATTAAAGCAGAAAATGCACATAAGGAAACAATGTTATTCCATTTTAAGCTCCCGGAAAGTCCAATAAGAATATATCGAATAGGTACTTAGTTTAGTGGTACTATTTAATATTAATGAATTAAATATCTAGTATTTCATTTACATAAATATGAATAGTAAATCAATAACAACCTGCCAATATCGACTTTAAATAAGCGCTGTTTTTCACGACCGTGTTGTAAAATGTCTCTCGTTATTTTAATAACTGGTGTAACAAACCAGATAGCGTTGTTGACATGACAATTCCCGATAACGCTATCAGTGCTGGTATGCCTGCTTGCCGAGCGAATAGTGAATAGCCAATAGTCAGAACTTGTTATGTGTGACCTCTACGTTTGTAACAGTTAAGCGTAACCGGAGACCTAACTTCACCGATTCTCTTGAATCGACTCGGGTTAGCGATGGGAGTAGCCTAGCTGTGTGTGTGGAGAGCTCTGTCTGTACCACCAGTACCCCGTGCACAAGCGTTGCCTAGCTATTAGCTTTAGTTCGTACTGTTGTATCTCAACAAGCTACTATTTGCACACGATTTTAACGTTCAATATTCGAGGCCGTGAGTTTACACGATGCAGCGGAAGGATTTAATGTTTAGATTTTTTCATCGTTCCTACGCCGCCAGTATGGGTAGGTAGGTACCTAATGTTTAGCAATGGTAAATAATTATTTGTGGCCGGTAACTAGCTAGCTGTCTAACACGTAATTTAACTCACATTTTTTGCAATAAACGCACCGTAAAAATAGATTTGCAACTCTTGCAAGTGATATACAGAGCGAAAGGTTTTTTATTTGTTTAGTATAGATGGCGAAACAGTAGGCAACAGTAGCCTGTAATTTTGGGACATAGGTATATAAGAATATTTAATAAGTACAGATAATATTATTAAGTAGGTACTGTCCTCACGATATCGTACATAGCCAAAAAATTATATAAAACGGCCAAGAGCATGTCGGACCGTGCTCAGTGTAGGGTTCCATAGTTGCCTGCCTATTACAATACATCCGTTCAGAAGGTCGTTTATTAAGGTATATTTGGCGGTGCCTACGGCAATTTACTATCCGGCACATACGTCCATTCACTATGCTCAACCGATTTTATTCAATATAGTTTTCATTGAAAGTACTTATCAGGAGTGCGATTTTTGAATCTCACCAAGTGACTAATTCTCACCGATGTGAGTGATTTCCGAAAGTAAATCACTCACATCGGTGAGAATTAGTCACTTGGTGAGATTCAAAAATCGCACTCCAGGCCTCACTTCCATGAATTTTTTAATTTTTTTTGGACCCACTGTTCAAAAGTTAGATGGGGAACGCCCTTTTTTGAACTTTCAGAGCTTACGAAAACGAGAGAGATTTACGAAACCATTTGTTTTATCCAAAAAATGTTCTAGAAGACATCTATTCTTTTTAAAATAAATATATAACGATACCCAACACAATAGGGTTAGAGAAAAAAAATTCACCCCCCACTTCGTGAGTAGGTACGGGGGGAGGTACACTAATAAAAAATATTCGGAAACGCGCTCTTTATCCCTTGAAGCGGTGGGAAAAACTCATGTGAGGAAAGTAATTTGATACAAATTTTGACTTCGTATCGTGTCACTTCTTTCATTACCCCCTTCTGGGGCATGAGTAGCCTTCCCATCAATTATGATTGATTTTTGGCGGTTTCTATACGCCCGCCCGTGACAACGGGCGGGGGCTTTTGTGCCTTTAAAAAGGCGAGGCAGCTTTGCTTCATTGTACGTCCATTCTTTGGCTTAGCAGGTCTTGGGGTTTTCTTGTTTCTTTACGCCCTCCTCCTGGGAGTCTGGCGTAGGTGGTGGCTGTCCGGCGGGCGCGCGTGAAGCGGTGCGTCTCTCCACCGGTGTTGGGGCTCCCTGATGGTGGCAGGGAGGGCTTCTTTTTTCTCTATGGCACCCGGAGGGTGCAGGCGAGGGCGGCGGTTGTCCGGGGGGCGCGCGTGGAGCGGTACGGCGCCCCTGCGGGATTTCTTTGTCCGCGCTGAGACCCTGGGGGGCGGGCGCGGGCGGCTTCTCCTTCCTCTTCTGTGCTCGGAGGCGGTGGGCCGCAGAGGTGCCGAAGGCTTCTTCTGCGGCGGGCGTCGTCCGGCTTCGGTTTTGGGGCGGTGGCTGTCCGGGGGGGCGCGCGTGGAGCGGCACGGCGTCCCTCCGGGATTTCTTTTTCCGCGCTGACTCCCTAGGGAGCAGGCGCGGACGGCTTCTGTTGCCTGGCGCTCGGGCTGCGTCCGGGGCGCCGGCGGCCTTTGTTGTCGTCTTCTTCGTGGGGGCGGCGGCGGGCTGCAGGGGAGCCTGGGGCTTCTGCTGCAGCGGGCGGCGTCCGGCTTCTGTCGGGGCGGGCTCCGCGTCCTCACCGCGGCCGACCTCCGTCCGTGTCACCAATAGTGGCAACACGGGTCCCGCTTTACCCAGGCGGGCCACCAAGATACGATCACGATCTTGGTGTGCGCGTGGGGGCAGCAGGGATGGGTCAGTGGCAGGAAGGGGCGGGAGAGTCCGTCCCGGGACCGTTTCGGTTGGCTTGGCTGCTTCTTCTTCTTTTTCGTCCGGTGTAGGTGTTGTAGATGCAGGTGGCGGCAAGAACTCACTTAACCGACTACCCACCGACTACCCGAGGGCGCGGGGGGGGAATCCGTGGCGGCTGCTGCGTGGAGTTGTTGGTGACCTGGCGCGACGCCGATGCCAAGGAGCGGGGCCCCCCACCCCGGCAGGGGGGGGGGGGCGCCGCGGCCGATGGCACGTACGTAGGCTTCTAGGCGTTCGGTAGCTCGCCGAAGAAAGGCTTCCACTACCTCGGGGCTGTCCTCGCCGACACGTATTGTGTCGAGTGACGTCGTCGGCATTTTTCGCAAGAAAAATGCTGGGCGAACATCTAGCTGCGATGGGTGCGTCCGTGCGCGCGGTCAAGGCGATCCTCTCAACTTTTGACTTGCTTTTTCACGTTATCTGGCACGATAGACTTTAAAGAGATGATTTTGAATTATATAATTTTGAAAGCATTCATTTGGCTTAGATTTTTTTAATTTTTTTGTTTCCTGTGGTGATGTGGCGAAATAATTTGTATTATACTCGGCAAGAAAGTTTGTTGAACATGAGAGCTTGAGGCCCTGGGGCGCTCAATTTTGAAGAAAAAACAATTTTGCTACCTTTCGCTAGCTCGGGTATCAATAAAGGCACGAGAGGTTAAACATCAACTTTGCCCCCTTGTATAATGAATGAATAACTATTTCCAGTTTTTATTCTACCACTTTGTCGGCGTAATTAATGCGCATACTCATACCACATTTCAGCTTTCTAGTGCAAACGGTCACTGAGCTAGACCGCGGACAGACGTACGGACGGGCGGATCAACGGACGGACATGGCGAAACTATAAGGGTTCCATGACTATGGAACCCTAAAAACGGCATAATACGCCAGTGGGTAGGGAAAAATAAATAAGGATTTATATTTCCCTACCCACAATTTCAGAAATATGCGACTGGGTCAAACAATGGGTGAACCAATGGTATGGTAGCCACCAATAATAATATTTTTACTAATTAGTCATTGGTCGCTTTTACCGTGGGCGTCTACGATATCGTCACGATACTCACAGTATAGCACAGTACTCGTACAGTAAGCGACAATAATGTAATTCATAGGAATTACATTATAACGTAATTTGTCACTACGAGTACTTAGACAGGCCACCTTGCAGCCTTGTGATGAAGCAAGCTAGTGACATCTATTAGACTTAAGATTAAACTAACTGTCAGTGCTTGTCATTTGCGGGGGCATAATTTCTTTACACCTATGTTATAAATTTCACTCAAAATTTAATCGTATTTTAAAAGGGATTTTCTATAATATTATTAATTGTACATGTTTTTATTATATATCTACGCGCAATATAAATAAATAATAATAAATAAATATTATAAGACAACCTTACACAAATCGACCTAGGTAAACTCTAATAAACGTAAACTCAATAAGGCTTGTATTAAGGGTACTAGACGACTATATATATTAGATAAATATGGATAAATACTTAAATACATAGAAAACATCCATAACCCTGTGATAAACACAAATAGATAACCCTGACCATGATTTTGTAGTGAGCCTGCCTATGAAGTAACGGCCTCCTAGCCTAGTCGGTAGTGAGCCTGCCTATGAAGCAGGAGGTCCCGGGCTCGAATCCTGGTCAGGGCATTTATTTGTGTGTTCATCACGGATATTTGTTCCTGAGTTATGGATATTTTCTATGTATTTAAGTATTTATCTATATCTATCTATTATATATATCGTCGCCTAGTACCCACAACACAAGCCTTATTGAGCTTACTGTGGGACTAGGTTGATTTGTGTAAGATTGTCCCATAATATTTATTTATTATTTATTTATTTATGATTCGAACCCGGGACCTCCTGCTTCGTAGGCAGGGTCACTACCGACTAGGCTAGGAGGCCGTTGTAATATCAAGGATTAAAAGTGTAGAAAGTCTACGTATTAGGAGAAAATGTGTCAAGAATGTTGTATGAAAATCGCACAAGGTGATCGATCACCTTTTATAAAACGCGACCCAGGTCTCTTCTCTAGAAAGAGTTTTATGCCGAGATTGCCGAGCCATATACACATAAGTAGGTAGCTATAGTCTGGCAAACCATTTCTGTCAGTAGAAACGCGCGGCAAATTCAAAATACGTACATGTGGCAACCCTTTGTGATGAGACACCGTTATTAATGACGCACAGTTCAATTCACATTGAATTTGCTTCTAGTGCATTTCACTCTCATCTTACGCGCGAGTGAGATAGAACTCCTGCAACGTTCCCAATTAAATTTATATTAATTTTTAAGGCATATGTCAATTGCCTCAACCAGATTATCTGTTGCAGTTGATGACAGATCAGACGAAATATATTCGTCTCCTTTTTACACACCGTAAATGTCACCTAATGAAAGGGGCGGAAATACCACCTAAAATTAAAAACATAAAATTTGATGATCATTGCTGCTTTTTTCACTGAATCTCAGTGTTGTCATACTTTTGTTCGCTGTACATTGCTACTGCGTTCGTTGGCTGGCCAGACTATAAGTAGTAATGCCAAGGATGTAGGTACATCTCCACGAACGAAGTGACAGCTACGGCCTTGGTTAGTATCGGATACGTTTTCGGGGTTGTCAAAATCCCCTTCATTTATTTGCGGCGTGATCAGAGATAAGATAAAATATTTAAGTAGTTTATAACAGTAGTTTTGTTCTAAAATGACATTTAGATTGGGCAAATTTTGTCTAGTTTTGTATTAAAATTACTAATGGATTAGGTAGATTGGGGCAGGTCCAGCAATCAAACTAATCGCGTACCTACTTGCTAACCCTAGAAAGTCGAAAGGCAAAATTGTATACAGAGGTCGTGTGTCACCGTTCATCTGTCAAAGTTATGTCAAACACTGATTTTGTAGGGAAGATAAACTTCTGAATGTAATACTATTATATTATTCTGTGGTATGTTTATTTATTTCTCTATGGCCGAGCACAATGCCACGCTACTTCATACCATGTATATAAAAATCATTTGAATTGGTAAATTAAGTAGGTACATATCCTACTTAATTTACCAATTCAAATAACTTTTATATACTCAATGATATTTACTATGGATAGGTGTTATACTCAAACAAAATGAATAGAAAAAAATACTTCCAGAGTTATTTCATAACCTAGCAACGATTCTGTTATGTTTATCTATTTTGATAATCATTACATCTTTGTCACTCTCATTGTTAGAAAATTAGTTTGTCTCTTTCTCACGCAGGCGACCGGAGCTCATTACTGGACGCTGGCTGGTGCGCGACTAGCGACAATTGTTTGAAATCACTAATTTTAAGTGCTTCACTTTTGGAGCGTGCATAACCCATCTGTCATTATTATATATCATAGTATATACCTACCTACCTAGACATATTCAACTTAGTAATAATGTAAATTCATAATATCCATGATATTATTTCCTATCCATGCGAAAATAACTTGCCTAGCTGTAACATTTTGCATGCAATAAGCGATTTAATCTTGTAGAAATTAATCCCCTGCGGGGATGGAGGAGCAATGTTACTGGTCGTATCCCCCGCGAGCGTAGCCGGGAGCAAAGTCACCTTACAGAAAACCACAGCCAAATAGCACTTGACCCTACTCATAGTGTTGTGTTCCTGCTGGTGAGTAAGGTTGCCAAAGAGCTCAAAGAGGACCCAGTGTGTTGACGATGAGGGACCTTGTTCCTTTAGTCGTCAACACAGTGAATCCTCCTTTTTGTAAAGGGTCGGCAACGCGCATGTGACGTGGTAATAAAATAAAAAAAAAGTCAATCCCTAATAATAATAAAAATAACGCATCGAATTATATTTTATCGTACATAACAAGCATACATTGTAGCTATTTATAATACAAGAGAAACGGCTCTTATCAACAATTTATTGCGTTAATTAAACATTTAGTTATCATCGCTAACGTACCTAAGTACCTACTTGCGTGAAACTTACATATACATTTGAACAAGCGGAAACATACCTATCGACACAAACCTAGCTAGCTGGCTTCACGTGGCACACGATTTATTTTATTGCGATACTTTAGTAAGTAATAATTACGTTTTACTGTCACACAATACCTACATATTTTTTTGTAATCACTAGTTATATTTTTATAACCGAGTTCACTGATGATGGTACCAACGATCAATACGTTCAGTAAGTCAATTGTGTTGATGACAATTTAGTTATTTAGGTACTTAATTTATACATAATAGGTTGCATAAGGTAAAAGGTATAAGTATTTAATAAATATCATTAAGGATAAAAAAAAATAACATTAATAATTTTAATTTTATAATTTGAGTGTAATACAGTCGACCACAAAGAGATGTATCCACCTTTTCACCTTATTGCGTTGTAATAAGGTTCCAAAAGTGGATAAATCTCTTTGTAGTCGACTGTACAATAAGTATGACTAAAATAAAAATATACACTTTAAGTACCTTGTTCTGAAATAAATAAATAAAAAACTGGCCAAGTGCGAGCCGGACCACGCATAATGGAGGGTTTCGTACTTTCAATGGAATAAGACCCCAACTAATACCTAAAGGTCGTATCTGATGCCTATGGAAGAAGTTTTTTGGAGATAAGTTACCCACCTCCAAAAAACTTCGTCCATAGGCATCAGATACGACCTTTTGGTAAATTTTCGTAGAAAGTATGTGATCAGGCGCATCTTTTTAATTTTTTTCATATGTTTTTGGACTTACGGTTCAAAAGTTACAGCGCCCTGACACTATTTTTCTGACTTTCGAAGCGATTCTTTCTGAAAATATTCACTTATAATCACAAAATCTTCAAAGAAACCTCGATGTTACTTTTAAAGACGTATCGATTGATGTGCAACACGTTGATATTTGGTAAAAAATGTATGAAGCGCCCCCTAAAAAGATTTATTTCTTCAATTTAGTTACATTGGGAATCATTTTTAGGGTTCCGTAGCTAAAATGGCGAAAACGGAACACTTATAGTTTCGTCATATCTGTCTGTCCGTACATATTTAGTTATGTAACTACATAACGGGTTCCGTTTTTGCCATTTTAGCTACGGAACTCTAAAAATTATTCCCAGATTACTGTTTCTTTGATTTAGAATAATAATTGAGTATAAGTAATATGAATTCATCCATACTACATATAATGTAAATAAAACACTTCTCAGAGACATTATAATTATAACTCTTTTCTCGATGTTAAACATATTAGTAAGTAGGTACTTAGAGAAACTCAGAAATAACTGAATTCAACCAAGTAACCACTGAAAAATATAATTTCGTATAAAATTTTATTTAATAATCGAAGTTACAAACGAATAACCTGAAAAATAAATATTATGATGTCTTTGACATGATAAGACAAGGATGAATTTACTAGGTATAGTACACTAAAGGCTTATAATATAATAATGGATAATTATAAACTAGCGACCCGCCCCGGCTTCGCACGGGGTAAAAAATGGTTATTGTGGGTTATTCCTAAGAGATAGACATATACCATCGTGGAGTTTTTGTAGACCTTATTAAGGTGTACAATACTGTAGTACATTATTTTGATCTATCTCGTAGGGTTCAGCCAGCGTTTGCAATGTAAACGCAAAAAAATGTGTTTATTTACATCACATTAGAAACTTCCAAAATTATCAGTATTTCTCTACTCTATTATGCATGTATTATACATATAAAACTTCCTCTTGAATCACTCTATCTATTAAAAAAACGCATCAAAATCCGTTGCGTAGTTTTAAAGATCTAAGCATACATAGGGACAAACAGCGGAAAGTGACTGTTTTATACTATGTAATGATTATAAGGATTCAAGACAGGCGCGGATACGGGGGGGGGGGACACAACAGGGGCAGGGGCGGGGGGGGGCCCCGCCCCTGAAACCCAAACCTTGTATACTAAGGGGCCCCGCGAATATTTTTGTGAAGGAAAGTGCCCCCCCCCCTGAACGAAATCCTGGATCCGCGCCTGATTCAAGAGAATACTTAAATGGAACTTAGTCGGTTCGGTGTTGCCAACTTTTATAAAACTCAAATAAACGTCAAATACTAGTAAAATCGTTGCTGTATTTTTATGCCTTTTGACCTTTAAAACACAGTCCGCCAAAAACGAATAGGTTATCTGTTATCTATCAAAATAACCTAATACTATTTCGCATCTGCTCCATCCTGATACGCATAGGTACTTATGAATGGATAATCAGGATAATGTAAGTAGTAATTGAAAGTAGTTTTAAATTAAGTATGCAATGTTATTATATTTAATGTGAATTGTAGTTTAATATATTTTGACTAATTATGACTTACACTGACATGACCGTTAATTTTAATTGTGTATTGAAATAAGTGTATGTATAGAACATATTATGCACATAGAACATATTAAGAGTTGATATTTGTGAAAAACTGTACATTTAGTTTTTCTTTAATTTTAACGAAACTTAATTTTTGATGTGACGTATTGTAAACCTATATCTGTAGAATAAATAAATAAATATTCAATTTTACTAGTTATAAAATAAGTAGATGAAGTCATAAATATCTACAAAACGTACCACACATTGTTGTAAAGCTCGAAGATGTGGAAAAACAAAATAGGCACCAGTTAGTATGGCGGTTGAAGAAACTTCAGAAATTTCCTGGGTTTACAGATAACGGTGGCATCAATTATCGTACGGGTGACAACACACGGTACAGTTATCGGCTGTTTGGCGGTTACTAGCCATTGTAGAGTGTGTTAATATATTAGCTGCCTCTTTAAAGTTAGTGCTGCGGATAATGTAGGCATCCACATTAAGACAGTTGGAATAAATATTAAATCTGGACACTGAAACGCGACGCACACCACTAAATCGTTAAAGGTAGAAGCTTGAAATTTGGAACCTAAAACTATTTTTTATGCTGAAAACAGTTTTGAAGACTCCTACGCTACGCGGACTAAGGCGCTATTTAACTATTTTAAAAAGCAAACCAGAGAGACTAGTAGTAGTGTTCTTACGATTATTTTTCTCCAGCTCGGTGGTACTAAAACTTTACATTTAACCAAATTAAGTTTATTAAAACATTGTACCCATAACTCCTGCAACATTGCCTACAATGCATAACTTTGCCTGGCTCGAAAGACAGTGATTATCTATCTCTACTAAATATATAATTAATTATCAAAATGGCCGCCTTTCGAGTTTCGATAGGAATCTCATGAATAAGGTATGAAGAACACCGTGTTTTCAAGTCAGCCAAAGTTAAGCACAATATGCAATGTTGCAGGAGTTGACGGTGTTTAGCTAAATTATAACCGGATCGAAATAACAAACATTTAACATTACTGAAGCTGGTAAAAACAAGTTGCAACAACAATGTATCTCACTCCCCTAACTAAGACGAAGCAAACGACACCTTAAATTTTGGAATATAGCCTATATTAGCGACTTTAGCGAGTCTATTGAAAGAATTCCAAAAAAATTATACTGCTTCTTTGGGCAGTGGTGTAAAAACCATACAAATTCTTAACTGCGCTTTGTGTAATAAGTTTCACTTGAGATTTTAACTGAGTTCTTTTGATTTGAATATAAAATGGATTATAAAGGTTATCAGTTTTACACGCAATGTGCCTCGCCTGTTGGCATTAAAATCAGGTAACTTGTAAACCTCTTCTTCCAAAGTTTTGTTTCGGATTCCTCACTTCTAAAGCACTTTTTCACATCTCCTGCTAACCTAAATATTTTATGATATTTATGAATCATAATTTCTACCCACTGTTCTTAAAGATAAGGTAAGCAAAGTTTGTACTAGCTTATATTAACCAAAGATGTCAGAGGCCTCGTCATCAGTAGGCTAATAGGCTAAACCATGGTAATATGAATTTAACTTTCGAAAATCAGAATTAAGGCGCTATAATCATTAGTAATCATTACGTATTATTATTTAGGTAAGAGACAGGCCGACTATGTTTTATTATTTCTTACAGGGGGTGAAGGCAATTTCAATGGTTCTTACGTAAGAAAGAACATAAAAATGCGCAAATGTGAGATAATACTTTAAAAAGCTACTTATATGCGAAGTACTCATGGCAACAAACCGTAAAATAAATTTCTTTAATAATAATAAAAATCTCACATAATAAAATAATCAACGTCTTTTTGAACACCTCACCCGCTAAGCTATTTCCGTTGCTAACTGTACGTTACTCTTGATAACAGAGTCTTGATCTTGATTCGGACTTTATTTTCTTACATAAGAGAGATAGGGGATCAAGAGTGGCATAAATAAGTAAATGTAATCTAAGCACAAAAAAGTATCTAGAGTAACTAGAAAATCTGAAACTATATTGGAATAAAGTCAGTAATTTCCTTCCACGTAAAGATGTGATTTAGATTTTCTATTTCTGAGTCCAGGAACAGAACAGAGAAGTTACCCACTTTATAACCTACTTCTATAATAAGTAATCATTCGGTTTGTTTAGGGTAGAAACTGTTTTTGTGTGCATGCATTCTTGTGCATTAATCTCCAAAAGGAATAGACATTTGCAGTTTTCCGTAAAGAATTTGTTATCTTACATCAGCGATGTTTTATTTAGAATTATTTTATACCTGATTCGGAGTCCTTATGCAACTAGTTTGTAATATTTATCTAAAGAGTGGCATTGCCACATTAGGTATAATGTAGAGTTGTTTTGTTCAACAATAAAGGCTTATTTGTTTTGTTTCTGGTTAAATAATGTTTAATTTAAATGTTTGCAGAAGGATAAATGATAATGGTTATTTACGAGCTGACTAATAGTCATTTATTTCCCTACTCATCGTTACAATATAACGCTAATTTCCTCAACGTCCGTGCTAACATAAGATTTTATTGATTATTCGGTTTCATTTTTGTGGAAAAAAATATCATTTATAAATATTATAATTTTAAACAAAAAAGAACAGACTTATTTAGCCTCCGCCTTTCCAAAAGCAAATGCTCGAGCTGCTGTAAAAAATACTCAAATCACTATAGCTGTGCTGTGTTCTCCAGGATCCCGTCATCAGATCCTGACCTGGTTACTATGGGGCCAATTGTGAAGTATACTCTTTCAAACAAAAAAAGAATTTTCCAAATCGGTCTAGCCGTCTTCGAATAATCGGTGAACATACATAAAAAAAATAGCAAAAACAAAGATCCCGACGAATTGATAACCTCCTCCTTCGAAATCTTGAAGTCGGTTGAAAATAGATGACGGCAGACACATATGTCGAGTTCGAACCGATGTCGCTCTGGCTTGGCTGGTGTCCTTAACACTGCTGATTCCTATACCAGGCGGTTCCAATTCCAACCTATTTTACGTCGCGTCTCCTTTGAAGTTTTTTTCATGCAGGTGTTTTTAATTTTGGTGTAAGTAGTTTTATGGGTTCTTCTAACACCTATTTTTTCTACATTTACTAGCCACTAATGAACTGATTACAACAAAAAATTCAATTTCACTAATCAACTGATTACAACATAATTTTCCTGTTTTACTACTTTTAGGGTTTGTTTACATGATTAGCGTTTAATGAGAGTTTATACATTCATAACTAAACCCAAGTAACAAATGTATGAACTCACACTAAAGATAATCCATGTGAATCACGCTCTTCGTCTAAATAAACGCGACGATCGTGAATGTCTAACGCGGTCCGGGAGCGCTATAGGAAAATCAGGGAGATGTGTAATTGTAATCAGAAAATTTTCTGCTGAATTAATGTCAATCCGATTTGTTACCTTCATTATGTAGCTACTGCCTAATATTGCATGTGTTCTAAGTTAACAATTATTAGGTTATTACTGATATTGCATTTTTCTAAACATGAAATTTCCCGAGTCCTCAGGGCCACCGAAACACTTTTACAAATAATATCACATGGACGATAAATTCACATCTAATTACACACGGCCCTAAATCGACTCGGGCCATTGTTACAGCCGGTAACGACGCGTGCAAACATTGGATATTATAATGATATTAGGTTGTTTCGTACCCAAACAACTCGCTTGATGTGTTTGCGCATTACTAAAGTTTAAAAGAATTAAAAAACCTGGCCAGTTAATAAATGTTTTTTTTTTGTAGCATCCTGTGGCGACTAAACAAACGGCAAGCGGGGTTAGCGCCGGAATTTGCTTAGGATTAGGGGACGTAGGTAGTGTAGGCACTCTCTCTCTATCTGTTTTGGACAAGAGAGAATCCTCTATGGCCCTCAAATAGTAAAGGCGGAGCCACACCGGCTACGTGTGTGTAGACGTTCACGTTTCACTGCGTTGTGAAATAAGAATTTTCATCAGACATATCACATCGCTTGCGTAGCGTGTGGTGTGACATATCTTATGAGAATTCTTATTTTACAACGCATTAGAACGTGCACGTCTACGCACACGCAGCCGGTGTGGCTCGACCTTAACTCAAGCACTAAGGGATGCGTAATGCAAATCCCACTACGACAATATTTTTTTAAGTGGTTGAATAAACGTAAAATTTGATTTAAATAAATATATTTGTTTGTGATACCCTTCCTCAAAACATGTTATGCGCGAAGCGCGAGTAACCGCAAATTTTATTTAATTACAACCATGATTTTCCTTTTAAATGGCTACCGTTTTATACGTATTTTATTAGAATAAAACCCTATAACCCTATAGGTATAAGTTCTAATGTTGGCAAACAATAGACTATTTACGGAAGGGAATGGGAATGGGGGAATGGTTCTTTGATTATAATCGTATAATCAAAGAACCATTCCCTCAATCTTCTAAACTGCAGAAATTACTACCTAAATATTATCTTAATGATGTATATCAATTCAATTCGTCAGAAATAAAATCATATATAAAACCTGGTTCTCGGCACACAAAATACAACTTTGTTCCTATTTTCCAAACTACATGAAAGTACATCAGCTCATAGTTAGGGCTCCGGTTTTGCCATTTTGGCTATGAATTCTAAAAATATTATAAGCAGGAATCAGGAAACAGATTTCCTATCTTATTGTAGCAGGATAAGGTCAACCTTTAAGATAATAAAATACCTTGGGAAAAACGGAAATATAAACTATTTAAAGATATGTATTTTGCCGTTACATTTATCATATTAATTCATGCTATAATCCTGTAACCAAATTTTACGAGTACCCTGATCTACTCAACTTTCTTTTCGTGATTGATAACAAGCATACAAACATCTTTTTTCACATGAGTATATCAGGTAGTAAGATATATCTATTTTTGTTGTTGTAGGAACAAAATAACAATCGAAAATGCTGTATTTTTAAGATTACATTTGAATATTTAATTGCCTTTAGAATTTCCACAATCGACCTTCAGCCAAAGCTGATCTAAACATGCGTATAATGCAAGGTTCTCTTATCAGCATAATAAAAACAGCATATGCAGAATTCGACAATTTCGAAATGGCAAATTGATTGAAAACGAGTTACCTTCGATAGTAAAGTTGGTAGGTATAGTACATGTACATGAGTTAAATTATGTCCACACACATTTCATTTCAGTCAACATAATGGTTTCTTGTGCATACCGAAATTGCCCAACTATCAGGCTATCAGGTTGTTAATGAAATCCACTCGTATATTTATGGATGGGAATGAATTGTGGGATATGTGTATTAGACTTAGGACCGCAACTAAACTCTTTAAAAATATGTATAAAACATTTTAAAGGTTAATAACGAAACCACATGTAGGGACCCCTTCTTTAGTTCAATGTATCCGTTTACTTTAGTAATTTTGGTTTAAGTATATTGATCGACATCGAACTGGTATTTATAGAATAAAGATAGTGATTAGCTTGTAGAGCAAAGCATAGTATTTATTCTGACATCCCCAAACTGCAATGTATATATTTAGGTACTAACATTGCAAATAATATATTGCTTAGTCTAATTTCTAAAAATAAAAGGTGAAAACCTGGGCTAACATATTTGTAGGTAAGTTTAATTTCAAAACAGCGCAAATTACATTTAAATAAGTTGCGCAACATGTTTGCAGGTCAATGTAGTTGAGGATGCATCCGAGTTGAATACACGGAGAGACTAAGTTTCACTACATTCGGAGTATTCTCTAAACCTACCAGAGCATGTTTCATCTAAATAAAACGCCAAATTATGCAATTGAATTTTGACAACTGGATATAATAATAGTCTGTACTCTGTACTGGATATAATAATACTCTGTCTGGATAGAATAATATATCAATCCACACCTAATTTTATTTATAAAGCAATTCATTGATTGCTTTGAACTACCACAATTTAAGTAATTGAGAAACAAGTAGATAGTACTTCTCGCTAGACATATTAAACATATCAAACATATGGAATATGTCTTCTTCTAACTAGGGATCGCATTAATTATTTTACACTAATAACAAAAAAACTTTTACGTTTTCATTAAATAATGTTAAAATTTATCAATATCATACAAAACAATTTGCTAATTCTACTGTTAGTTTTGATATTCAAAAAACATGACTACCTATTTAAATGATTTCTGGAACGATTACCAATAATTTTATGGAAAGAACTGATTGTCTTGCTTTAATAACAATCTGTCATACTTTCTGACTAAAATGCACATTGCGCATGCAAAAGAATGCTTTACGTTCGACCAGCAATTTCACTCAAACTGACACCCACAGTTTCCAAGAAATCTAACCTGGCGAGTTCTCCGCTCGGTAACGCCTTCTTATGTTACATTAATAATTTACATTTACCTCACATAAGCACAATTTTTTTAAAGAAGGAAATACAGCATCACTCAAACTTGGCTGGGCAGATGCACCGGACATGAGGCGATTTCCTTCAGTATCCTTTCTCGCTACTCGAAATGTTTTGAATCAATGCGCGGACTATAGCAAAACAATGGTCGTGTTTTAAGTGGTATTGTGTAAACATGCGACGTTTAGCACTCCGACTCGCAAAACATTGACACAATGGAATTGCCCGTCATCAACAACTGCATACGCTCGCTTAAATGTGCGCTCAGTCATTTCTCTTTGCGATTTGAATCTTACAAGAAGCGGTATGAGAAATAGCCGATTGTAATTGTATATCAAGTATTCAAGTGATAGTAGCTGATAAGAAAACCCTAAATTACGCAGTCTCAGATAAAGGCACGGTGTCACAATATTTATTTAAGCAACTGGTTTTAGAATAGATGAATGGAAACGAGGGCAATCAATACGTGTATGTATCGATGCGACTGATAGAGGTACAAATCATACGGTGGCCATTAGGGCCGCGGCCTTGAGCCGGGTGTCAGGGGTAGCACGAATACATTAAAAAGCTGAACTCTTGATTATTGTCCACGCGAAGCATTGATCGTGGAGCTTTAATGGTGTACTATGGAGAGAAATTGTTTTCATGAAAAACCTAACACATACTTCGGCAATAAGAACGAGAGACACAAGGATTATAAAAGCAACATATAAAAATATGTAATTTATTTTTATATTTTATGATTATATTCTCATGTCAGTGACGTAATATCTTTATGAGAAGAAATGTCTCTAAACCTAAAATATAAAGATAAAGACACAATATAAAGATTCCTTAGAATTATATTAGGTTAAATAAAATAAGTCATAAAGATTTGTGGAAGATTAAATATATTGAAATAAAGAACGATATGGTATAATCCACAGTTGTGTTGTTAAACATTGTAGTTTTGGGTCTTGTGGGCAAGATAAAGTTAATTGTTAACGAAGATTTCATCTTTACGAGGTTACACTTATCGAGGTTTCACTGCAAAACATATTTCTTATCTCAGATATTTCCTTCACATTTCCAATTGTATAATGGTAGACCTACCATTACACAATTGGAAATGTGTGGTAGACCTACCTACATGACCATGTATAGTAATAATAAAGGAAAAGCTTGAAATTATCAACGTATGCATTACTTTGTATCTAATTACCAATATCTAGGCCTAAGTTTTCGCCAACAGACCTAAAATTTATCTACTTAATAAATAGTTAATAAGATTTAGAAGATAAGCACTTACTATCGGATAAGGATACTTACTGATAATTACCACTAATGACAAGATAACACACCTCTATTCTTTGTTTTCCATAATATTAAAAGAGAATTTATAATGAATATAATGATTGATACATTTACACAAGGATTGTACTTGAAACTATTACTAAATGCGAGTCCTCGTTGTTAAGTGTAGTCTAATATAGTAGAAGTAATAAGCTGTACTCATTCCTTTCTTAGTATTAGCGTAAGAAAAAGACAGTATGATGATCTCTGTCTATGCTTGAAGAGAATCAGACCCTGACCAAACTATATACTTCAAATAATAATAAAAAAATAAATCACAACACATGTCATTCCCTATTGTATGTTAATTTTATTTAAATTTTCTCAACTGTAGAATTTACCATTGACCCATAGTAATTTACAATTTTTTGTAATATTTCATACAAGATAGTAATTTGAGGACAAAATAACATATGGGCGCTTGCAACTTTGAAAATGTCACATACGCGTTGCTGCCACAAATAAAAAATATTAATTTTGACAACTTATAGAAGTAGTGTTTGTATTTAATTTAACAGTTTACTTCCTGTAATGCTCTTAGAGCTCAAAAATGAAAAAAACCGTAAAATTTGCTAGACTAATACAAATCAATCACTAACAGTTTCAATTCGAAAATTGCTCAAAGTAAGTACCGTCAACTGCTATAACATTGCCTACGATACTTAACTTTGCCTGGCTTGAAAAACATAATGTACCTACTCGAAACAGATGCTTATATTATAATTATTATATTAATTAAATAGATATTATACAATCTCTTTTTTCCATACCAGGCAAAGTTAAGCATCATAGGCAATGTTGCAGCAGTTGACGGTATTAATGTCGCTTGAAAGGTTGAGAACCTTTATGATTATACTGAAGAACAATGAAAACGGCTCACTTGGTATGTAAATTTCCATACATTGTTACCAGTATTCGTTGTTAAGTATCTTAAAATAGTAGGTAAGCTGATAGGGATCAGGTTTCACATACATTCGTCTTTATTTTTGGATATCGGTATCAATATGTTGGGGACAAAAATAAACCAATCATGCCGTCAACGTTCAAATGATACCTTTTTGTAGATACCAACCCTAAATTTATACCTGGTAATACTTAACAGGTATAAAGTTGAGATAGGTACTTCGTAGGCACCTAGTAGAATACGTAAACACAGGCAATAAAGTATGGAAAATAGACATTTTCACATTTTTCTGATGTCTTAAGAGATTTTTTTAAACGCTTAACATACAGGGTGATTCATGAGACGTGAGCAGGAACAACCCTACACACTTAGTTAACGATAATGAATCGGCCGCCATCATGTTTAAATGAAACAATAACGCCTTTCAATTTTTTTTTACCTTTTTGTGTCGTAGAAATTTTGTTCCCTGTAATCATGGTCACCCTACATAAACAAATCCATAAAGATCAAAACCTCTTTAACAATCATGACAGCACTTTGATTATGAAAAATAATTGTCAAATTAAGTGAGATACGATGTTTCCAAAGTAACCAGACATCAATTTGACAGAATATTCTCTTGTTTTTCTGTGATATGTGTAACATCAGTACGCGACGGAGTATTCTAATTGAAGAGTGACCATGCGTGTCGTAACTAATTTTAAACTTTTTATTTTTACTTAAAATTTTTTTTTTTGCTCTTATCACACTAATACTGATATCAAACAATAGCTTATTATTAACTGAATCCGTAGTGTTAAGCCTGCTCACGTCTCATGAATCATCCTGTATAGTTATGATATTTATTATCGAGACATTTATGGGGAAAATAACTCTAATATGTAATTTATTTGGATGGATATAATCCGTACATTTAAAAAAAAATCATAATCAGCTATCTCAATCAATCTATAAACCTCAATCAAGAAAACATACAAAGAATAGGGATGATGACAGTGATGATGATGACACATGTTGAATAAAAAAAACTAAGTTCGAAATTTAAAAAAAAACAAAGATATTGTATTTCTCACATTTTGTACTGATTTAAACTCACACAATTTTCTCACATTTTGCTATAAAATATATTCTACGGCAACCATATACATAAACGCAATATTTCACTGTCAAAATAGCAAATGTCGTAATTTTTTCCCATTGAGTAACAGGAGATGACATCCCTAACGAAATTTCCATACTTTAAAGAAGGCGACTGAGCAACCGTGACGTCATTGGTTCCATATAATTTTTTTTGGAGCGTTTTGAGAAACAAGTGCGAATGTCAGGCTTTGACTCCCATTGCTAACTTATTGTCTATACATTTGATCCTCACAACGAAACGAATCGATTGATACTATCATTGATGTATTATGTATTCTACTAGATGAGCTATGTAGAACAAATTTTGTGCCCCATGTTTGGCGGTTGACAGCTGTCACTGAATCAAAGAGTAGCTTTAACAGAACTGATGTAACACTGTTTTGACAAAATTCATTTTCTGCCTAAAGAAATTTTGTAAGGAAACGTAATTAACTAAATTATTGTTTTATTTATACCTAATGTTTATTTTGCTCCTTACCCTAGAGTTTTAGGAACCAATGGAGTAAAATACTATTTTCGCCGACAAGCGCCTTTCAATACGAACTTTGGGGGTTAATGATCCTTGATATATACTTAAAATTACATTGATGTCTTCGCACGAATGAAAAAACATTGTGTAAGTACGTATTACACGGGTGATATTTCGATATTTAAGTTTTAAATTCAAATCATAAAAACCGTTTCTATGTATTTTACTCGCATTAACAATTTTAGCAAAATCGCCCTTGTTGAACAATAAATATATGTTTAATGAACTAAACATTACCTATCGTACTTATCTAAAACATGTTTATTACGTAAATAACAAACTATATCAAGTGTAACAATGTCAAGGTATATCAAGTGTAGTCACATATGCTGTGTTACTTCTGCGACATTAATCTGTGCGCCAAGGAATATGGCGTCGCACCGCCAACATTAATATTTTAAATTAATGTAACACCAAACTTTGCACTTATTTACCTATGGAATGTAATTCCGTGGCTTTTATTACTATTTTTAGAATTATTTTTACAGTTTATTATCATGCAAGAAGCCTTTACGTTTAGTATTTGATTTTTTTTTTGACACTAGCGTGTAATCATGTCTGTGGTCCAACAGCCACTGTCAGACTTGTAGTGATTTTCACTAAAACTCATGGTACAAATAATTTCTTAGGGATGTCTTCTCCTGTTACTCAATGGAAGTATCCAATATATATGAAAAAAAATCGTCATGCATATTTACCTGCACATTGTTGCATACAAGTTGTATGTTACAATACAACACATGTGATCTATGATGATCTTGATCATCATGGTCACGGTCCCGCCCCAGTCCCGTCACCATGGCTACCACTCCACAACAGACAAGCCATGTCAGGCCTTGATGACACGTGATTAATTGCTTGATGAATTTTCATTCTCTTTCAAAATAATGACATCATCAACTCGATTAGTTTGGATCCGAAGTGTTTGTCTAGAATTGTCTACGGTATTCTGAATGCTTGAAGGTAATGAATGAGGTTATGATAACTTGTAGGCATTAAATTGGCTTCTTTTTTAATGACAAAATATAACTAAGTAGGGTAATTGTGCCAGTTTCCCGTCCACGTCCAGTTTACCGTCCACTTGATTAAACTGCTGCAAATAAATGGGAAAAACTTTTAAAGGTCACCATACTTTATATTAATAGTTTATTCTTTAGTAGATTTTTTACTTTTCAGCTTTTATTTTGGGAAGAACTTGAAGATAAACGTATAAATAAGTATGGACGGAAAACTAACAAGAGTGGACGAAAACTAGCACAATCACCCTATGTAATTTCTGAATAAAACAGTTATTGAGAAAAAATCGGTAAAGGATTCCTGAAAAGTACTCGTTCAATAATAAGAACATATTTTCTATTGTAAGAAGGTAGGTACTATCATCATGAACTTACAACTTGCCAAGGGCAATTTTTTGCACTTTGCATTGCAAGTGGAGGTGAGTGACACTCCTCGAGCATGTGTATTTGAGAAGGGTAAACGGAGTCGCAAACAGATATCCAGCGCCATCTAGTTGAGAATTGTAACTAGGGCGGGTGGCATGTTTAGTTTGACAAGTCAAAGATAGATGGCGCTCTTAGTAAAATTGTTTCAGCGAAAGTGATGCGCTGATAAGACGTTTTGCAAAACATTGTAATGCTTTGCAGTTTTATTTTGGTGTCGATGTTATATGATCTAGTGCAAGTATAAAAAGTATATAGCAGACATTGACATATTGCGTTTCAAGCAGTTATTACTACTCACTTGCTACAGGCGCAATTTCTGGACTTGAGTCTTAAAAGCCCTGTTACACTTTACTTTTTTTAGTGTCCTAACTAGCATCCTAATTAGGATCCTAACTTTTTTCAATAGTAAATCTACTTGCTAAATGCGGTTAGATATGACTAAATCTAGAAACTAAATCATTTAGGTAGCTAACTAAGACAAGTGTAACAGGGCTTTAAGGCATCTCAGCCTCCTTTAGAGACCTTTCCGAGACTCCTAAAAGTTATACGCGTGTAGGCCCATTGGGGGGCAATGGGCTTCCCACACACAATGGACTGGAATATTGTCTAACCCCTGTTACCATACTCATACTTGTCATGGAAGTTTGTTTGGCAACAAAATTAAATGTAGTTTGGCCTGCCTTCCAGTCAACTATTGGATTTAAAAAAATGAAGTAGCCTACATGTCCTTAAACTTAAAGGGAAGGATTTTAGTGTTTTAGGTGCTATCCTATCTAAGTCATGAAAGCCCTCAGGGCTTTGCTGCCCTCATGAGGAAGCGATGTGCGTCCGCTAATAGGCGACTCCGACACAGCTCCAATAGCATCCTAAGCGTGTTCTCGGATAGCTGGGATTCACCTATGATAATAAGGTGGATCCAAATTCACACAAAATCTAGTACGTAAGTTTAGTTTTTAGTACTAACTCATTCTTTTGTATTTTATTTTTATTTTTTGTTTTCTGTACTAACATATATGGATCGTTTCATCTGAATTAAATAAAATTGAATTGAATTGAATTGAAAGTAAAAAGATAACTTTCGGCCTGAGTCAATTTCGCTTTCCGAACGAGCGAGCACAGATAAGTGAAGTTCTTACACAACTTCGGACACAACGGAACTGTCATCTGGCTACCGGGACGTCCCTGCATTTCGATGGTTTTATGATTTTGAATAGTTGTTCCGCGATCACTTTAGTAACGTTTTACTGATCTTTATAAAATTTGTGGGGGTTGTAGCAGATATAAATATTGTTTGAGTGTTCTTATAAATAGATCTTAGATCAAGGGGTTATGGAGCTAGAAGGTGCAAAAGCAATCTTAGCGCACGCAGCGGCCGCGCAGCACGGCTAGCGTGTGCTTGTTCAGCTCGCCCCCGTCTGCACCAACACCTGTCAGTGACTCAGAGATGTCTCCAGTAGAGGGATTTCTCTTGCCCACTCGGCTTACCTCCCGGGAGCGCATGAGTAGCGCACGCAGCGGCCGCGCAGCACGGCTAGCGTGTGCTTGTTCAACTCGCCACCGACTGCACCAACACCTGCCAGTGACTCAGAGATGAATCCAGTAGACGGATGTCTCTATCCCACACTCGGCTTACCTCCCGGGAGCGCATGAGATAGCGCACGCGGCGGCCGCGCAGCACGGCCAGCGTGTGCTTGTTCAGCTCGCCACCGACTGCACCAACACCTGCCAGTGACTCAGAGATGTCTCCAGAAGACGGATGTCTCTGACCCACACTCGGCTTACCTCCCGGGAGCACATGAGATAGCGCACGCGGCGGCCGCGCAGCACGGCCAGCGTGAGCTTGTCCAGCTCGCCACCGACTGCACCAACACCTGCCAGTGGCTCAGAGATGTCTCCAGTAGACGGATATTTCTATCCCACACTCGGCTTACCTCCCGGGAGCGCATGAGATAGCGCACGCGGCGGCCGCGCAGCACGGCCAGCGTGTGCTTGTTCAGCTCGCCACCGACTGCACCAACACCTGCCAGTGACTCAGAGACGTCTCCAGTAGACGGATGTCTCTGTCCCACACTCGGCTTACCTCCCGGGAGCGCATGAGATAGCGCACGCGGCGGCCGCGCAGCACGGCCAGCGTGTGCTTGTCGAACTCGCCACCGACACCTGCCAGTGGCTCAAAGATGTCTCCAGTAGACGGATGTCTCTATCCCACACTCGGCTTACCTCCCGGGAGCGCATGAGATAGCGCACGCGGCGGCCGCGCAGCACGGCCAGCGTGTGCTTGTCCAGCTCGCTACCGACTGCACCAACACCTGCCAGTGGCTCAAAGATGTCTCCAGTAGACGGATGTCTCTATCCCACACTCGGCTTACCTCCCGGGAGCGGTTGAGATAGCGCACGCGGCGGCCGCGCAGCACGGCCAGCGTGTGCTTGTCCAGCTCGCTACCGACTGCACCAACACCTGCCAGTGGCTCAAAGATGTCTCCAGGAGACGGATGTCTCTATCCCACACTCGGCTTACCTCCCGGGAGCGCATGAGATAGCGCACGCGGCGGCCGCGCAGCATGACCAGCGTGTGCTTGTCCAGCTCGCTACCGACACCTGCCAGTGGCTCAAAGATGTCTCCAGTAGACGGATGTCTCTATCCCACACTCGGCTTACCTCCCGGGAGCGTATGAGATAGCGCACGCGGCGGCTGCGCAGCATGGCCAGCGTGTGCTTGTCCAGCTCGCTACCAACATCTGCCAGTGACTCAAAGATGTCTCCAGTACACGGATGTCTCTATCCCACACTCGGCTTACCTCCCGGGAGCGCATGACATAGCACACGCGGCGGCCGCGCAGCATGGCCAGCGTGTGCTTGTCCAGCTCGCTACCAACACCTGCCAGTGGCTCAAAGATGTTTCCAGTACACGGATGTCTCTATCCCACACTCGGCTTACCTCCCGGGAGCGCATGAGATAGCGCACGCGGCGGCCGCGCAGTACAGCCAGCGTGTGCTTGTCCAGCTCGCCGCCGCCGCCTGCCACCGACTGCACCAGCACCTGCCAGCGGCTCAGAGATGTCTCTAGTAGACGGATGTCTTTCTTTGCGATTCTGTAACAAAAGGTATGATCATGAGGATAAACACGTAAAGCGTAGGTGGTGCTGGTGCTGCAATCATATAAGAAGAAAATTATTTGGATCATGATCTCGATGGATATATCATATCAAAACAGTATTAACAAAAGTGTCCTAAGTCTAATTATCATCATCATAAGTTCCCTCCATGTCCTTCTGTTGAAGACCAGTTTCCTCCATAGGCTTCTATTCCTCGCTAAGCGCATGACTTCGTGCAGTAATTTGGGCACACCATCTTGCAGGGGGAGGGCCTCTAAGTCTCGTACCTTCAACATTTCCCGTCATGATAATACTATCCGAGCTATCCGAGGAGCGTCGTGAGAGGTGTCCGAAGTATGTTAGTATATGCCTATGTAGTCCTGCCACGGATACCTGGTTGTCGATGGACAACCGGCGTTTTATACATAGCTCCCCTGGTATGGACTGATTAGTGCTCATAACAGGCCAAGGTATCCGTAAAGGCCGGCGCCAACAACACATCTCAAATGCCGATGCATATCGATGCGTTTCGATATACGGCTTTTCATTTTATGCACCGTTTTCATGTCAGTCCATGTTATAGGAAAATGGGGAACCACAAGCAGCCAGGGAACGCACAAATAAAATAAACACAGCTTGGTAGCTGTGAGAGTGAAAGAGCGATGGTTCGCTCGATATAAGTGAGCCGAGGTAGGTGAAGGTGCTGTCACATTCTAGGTCTTTGATTTCTAGGCTTCGTGGACGAGTTTGTTTCCGGTGTACGAACATTAACTTCGTTTTCACATTGTTTACGTGAGGTCCTAATTTGATGTTCTCTGCTTTTATTCGCCGAAACAAGACTCATCTCCTCCTCATTGGAAGCCAATAAAGTATTGTATTCGGTACTGAAGTAAAATATTGTATTCGGTACTTCCTTTCGTCATTTCACTAAACCAGTTCAGAGATTTAATCAAATCACCATATACCATCTTTCAGTTGAGACTTTATCATTTCACTAAACTTGTTTAGCGAAATGATAAAACTAGTCGACTTTTTGAGTTCGTTTCATCAACTTACTGTAGCGGTTAGGGATTTTGTCAAATTCCTAAACAAATCTAGTGAAATGAAAAAGCGTGTCGCGTTTTTTGGTCGTTTTTGTCTTCCCACTAAACAGAGTCAGTGATTTGGTGAAATTACTGAATTTTTCTAGGGGAATGATGATATAGAGTCTCCATTTTAACATCCTGCGTAATTTGATCATATCCCTTAGAGATTTGTTCAAATCTCTGTTTTAATCATTTCCCTGCGACAGATATATGCCGCCCTCCTAGTTCTCGGTGGCCTTACGTAAGATGAATTCGCCATATATATTAAAGAGCTTCGGAGACAATATACAGCCCTGTCTGACTCCTCTTTCCGGCTTGAACTGGTCCGACAATGTGTTCTCGATGCGAACTCTGGCAGTACTTTCGGCGTACAAGTTCCATCGGCGTGTATAAGGTGAGCTAAATGAGCAGGAATACCCATCTCCAAGAATACGTACAACATGTAACACAGTCAAATGCTTTGGCATAATCTGTGACGCATAGGACTAGCGGCTAGTTCAACGACATCTCTCAATGATCTGACGCTCGTTAAAATTCTGCTCCCGTGTCCCACGCCCAGGCACACCAGCCTGCTCAGCTGGTATTGGCCGTTCCAAGAACTTCGCCAAATATTTTCAATTATAATCAGTGGGCTTTAACGTTACTAACACACCGTTTGACACCAATTTGACAGCGCATAAACCGACTACCGTGGCTGTAGCTTTGCGCAACGCCGCCGCAATGTCAATGAGGATAAATACGCAAAGTGGCGTGTGGATGGTGCTGCAATTTAAAAAACTAGACGCTTGGGAGACGCCAAAGTGGAGGCATCCCAAGGAGGGTTACCGCAATCGATTGTTCCACGAGATAGCAGCACTGTGGCGAGAGGTCTAGCTGTCATAATCCATCAATCATGTTTAATCATTTCTTTTTTTATTATATTGCTTTTACTCCTCGCTGGTTTTAGCGAGGTGAATTCTGCCAATGTCGAGGTGTATACTTTTGATTTTTATTAATCTTTCATAATATAAATAAAAGCAACGTTGTTCGGTTGAGGCCTTGCTGATTGTAAGGTGATGGCCTCCCTACAAACACGTGGGTGGCCGAGACCCCGAATAACCGTTTGTTCAACTAAAGAGAGGTTTCGCGCGTTTTGAGACAAGTTTTTCATTAGCTGCACACTTGTTCGTTAGGTCACCGCACAATATTACACACTGAACTAGGTAAATGAGCAAAAAACAAAAAACTGTTCCCAAGACGTCGTCGCCATCTTGAGCACAAACGGTCATCTCCTTAATCATATTTTTTGATTCGTAGATTTAGACAGCTGCTGTCAATAAGACTTCTCGTCACAGTGCCACCATCTGGTGAAAAAAAAAATTCTAGAAACCCTCCATGAACGTCAGCGCGTGAGAGCTTTGGGTTATGTTATGTCTCATAGTATTATTGCTCAGTGTGTTTAGTTTATTTTCAACCGACTTCAAGATTTTGGAAAATTCTTTTTATTTTGTTTGAAAGAGTATACTTCAGTTGGTCCCATTGTAACCAGGTCAGGATCCGATGATGGAGTCCTGGAGAATTCGAGGGAACTCTTCAACTGTTATAGGCACACCTATAGTGATTTGAGTATTTTTTACAGCAGCTCGAGCATTTGCTTTTGGAAAGGTGGAGACTAAGTCAAATCGGTTCTTTTTTGTTTAAAATTATTATGTACCAACTTGTATGAATGGTATATGTGTATTACCTGTCAGCTAGCTGCATCTCGACATCAATACCATCCTCTTTGTAATCTGGTAATTCTGAATCATTCATTGTGTCCTCTGCATCCGAAAATGTCAAAATATTCTCATCAGTTCCTGCAATCAAAAAGCGTAAACACAATTAGAACATTTAAGCACACAGAAAAAATCTAGCGAGTGCAAGTGCGAGTCGGACTTGCGCCCAAGGATTCCATATATTACACAAATTTTTACAATGGTTTTTTTCCTTACATCTGACCCATGCTTTACCTCAGACTTCAAATGTTTCCTGTAATCTATAAGAGGGCTGGTTTTTATTGTGTTGTACCTATACTCTATGTCTTTAGGTATTTAAATAAAAGTAAACAACAATTTTTAAATTTTCGGGTAGTTATAACTTTTATTGGTTAACCAATCAAATACAAAACTGTCACTTAACGACTTGGCTTTAACCAATATAATTTGATCGTGTAATATTTTCATCTACCCTCAACTGGCTTAAGGAGCCATTTGAGGGTAGATCTTATTTACTTTTATTTAAATACCTAAAGATACAGAGTATAGCTTCCGCTTTTTGTAAAAAAAAATATATGTGATTTCTACATAGAATCGAGAGCCTTTTCGATTCTGATAGGACAAAAAAAGTGTCCCAAGTTTTTTATTCCACTTTTTTTTCATATAGTTCTTAAGACTTCACTTTTTTTTATACACGACGGTGGCAAACAAGCATACGGCCCGCCTGATGGTAAGCAGTTACCGTAGCCTATGGCCGCCTGTAACTAAAGAGGATTCACACGCGCGTTGCCTACCCTATATGAACCTATACACATTTCGCCATTTCGTGGCAACCATATAATTAGTCCTTAGATTAAATATGTTTGTATGCATGTTGTTGTTGTCGCGAATAAATGTTTTCTATTTCTATTTTACACTGCTTTTTTGAAGAACCTCATACTGTAGCCCTCTGGAAAAACCTCGGCATTCCACTAACTCCAAATCTGTTGCCATATAGGATAAATCGCCACCGGTAACTGGCCACCTCATACTAATACTGAACTCTGTTCACCTATGAACAGAATTCATTTCAGTATATACATATAATAGGCCTTTTCATCTATATCAGATGTTTTAAACAGCATCCTGGTAACGACACTTGCGTTCGTGGCTGTATACCCCCATGCGAGAGGATCCCCCGTCCTCACACGCGGCACATGTATGCTCCCCCAGCTGGGCGGGGGTTGGAGACCTGCTCGTGGCGCCTCATGCATTTCTCTTTTAGAGGTAAACCAGGCATTGTCGTGCTTTGATTGACCATGGATAACGTGACGCCAATTATTTTTTATTTACTGGCCACCCTTCAATAACTGGCCAAGTTATACTAAAATGAATTCTGTTTGTAGGTAGAGTTCATTTTTACTATGAGGGGGCCAGTCGTTGAAAGGTGGCCACTGCGGTCAGTTACTGATGATTTACCGTATTTAAAAACAATTAGATTCTGACATGTTCTTTTATTTAACATGCCACAGGACATATCTAGTTAGAAATTTTTTTACTATTTTACCCCCTTAAAATGGTCATCAATGTTAATATATTAATAATCTTTAAACGGCCTCCTAGCTCAGTCGGTAGTGACACTGCTTACGAAGCAGGAGGTCCCGGGTTCGAATCCTGGTCAGGGCATTTATTTGTGTGGTTATCACAGATATTTGTACCCGAGTAATGGCTGTTTCCTATGTATTGAGGTATTAATCTATATCTATCTATTATATATATCTTCATCTAGTACCCACAACACAAGCCTTATTGAGCTTCCTGTGGGACTACGTCGGTTTGTGTAAGATTGTCGTATAATATTTATTTATTTTAATCTAAGCTAACCTTTAGGCAGTGGTGTGACAACCTGGTCAGGCAGCAACTGGTACTGCTTGAGGAGTTGCCAGTGGGCCATCAGGGCCTTGGCCGTCCGTGAGGGGTAGAACACATGAGGGTTCTGTTCCAGGAGGTCCTGGAAACGCTCCACTGTAGGGTGGGAGCTCTGGAAGAGTAAAGTGGAAGTTAGTGAGAAAGTAAAGGCATAGAATGATAATAGTGTAATTGTTTGCTAGCGTAATACTTTATTTATATTTATATGTAGTGAGATTTAGGCGTGTCCCATACCTGACGCACCGCCTCGCGAGGAAATTGCCACGCGAGGCAGCTCGGCTAGTGGAAACATGCTTCGGCCGAGGCAAACGCACGCGCGCCCACAATGCCTCGGGCGAGGCACGGCTACGCTAGCCGAGCTGCCTCGCGAGGCGGTGCGTCAGGTGTTGACACGCCTATTGACTGTGCATGTGCATGAAAGGTGCACCCTCTAGGTAGTATGGCCAAATGCTATATTTATTATTATAGTTTGGCCAGGGACTGTCTCACTTTAAGCATAGACAGAGATAATCATACTGTCTTTGTCTTACGCTAGTACCCTCACCACTATAAAAGGGATGAGTATAGCTTATTACTTCCACCGTTACTGCGGTTTTTCGTCAGCCAGACAGTACCTTTAAGCCATATGTGGTGTTTCCAGAAGTACTACATTGAGCATGATCATCAGTTTAGTTCCTCAACCCCCTCATTGTTATCAACATAGCGTTTCATTTCATAAACTAGTTTAAAACGTCAATAACTGGCCACCTTATACTAAAAACGAATTTTATATAGGTAAAGAGATTTCGTTTTTTGTATAAGGTGGCCAGATATTGAACGGTGGCCAGTTATTGACGATTTACCCTATTTCTTGTTATTTTTCTAGCCAGGCAGTAGACAATAAAAGCCCCCTTTGTTAGAAGAAATATTACATCTCCTTGTCTGGAAAGGTCCTAATGCCACACCACAAAAATGCATATTAGGTTTATTTAAATGCCACAAAACACAGTTTATTAGGCGTGTTTACACCTGACGCACCGCCTCGCGAGGAATTGCCGCGCGAGGAAGCTCGGCTAGTGTGGTCGTGCCTCGGCCGAGGCAAATGCACGTGCGGCCGCAATGCCTCAGGCGAGGCACGTCCGCACTAGCCGAGCTGCCTCGCGCGGCAATTTCCTCGCGAGGTGATGCGTCAGGTGTAGCCACTCCTATTGAGTAACCCAGGAGAATATAACCATGGCAATAAGGGATAAGAGAAAGTTGATTCAGAACAACATTAAACTAACACTGTTCAATGTGCCAAGTAGCTCTTCCTCAGCCGTTGAATACAAAGCCTGCTGCTGCACAGCGGACACCAGATCAGGATGAAGGTTCCTCATGGCTGCTACAGCCACTCGGGAGATCTCGGTGTTGTACAGCAGAGCGTACCAGCGGGACTGGAGCTCTCCTAGGGTGAAGCGACATGAGAACTTGATGCCTCGGTGGACTATGCGAAGGTCATTGGTCTGTAATTAAATAATCTGTATTACCTGCTTGGTTTTGATTGAATTATACACCAAAATTTAAGAGGCCTTATTCCCAAAACGCGCGAATTTCACGAAATGCTTCATTTTCTTCGAAGGCTATGGCGAAAAAAGTTTTTTTAAATCAACTATTGATGCACATAATAGTTCATTTCTTTATCTAGACGGCCATCGGAGCAAATATTACATTTTAACGAGTGAAATATGAAAAAAATTGGTTGTCTTGGAAGGCCTTTCCGGATTTTCCAGTTAGGTGTACCGTTCATTTTCAGATTACGCAAAAAAGGGTAAAAATTGTTATTCAATTTGAATTGAATTCAATTGAGTATATCATGTATGAGACGGCCATGGAAATAAAAGTCGAAGATTCATCTTGGATAATCGACAAAATACCTTCTGATTATATGCCAGTTTTTTGATGAAAACACGGTTACATTTCATTTTTTCCACGAAAACCCTATTAATATATTGCCCTAAAAATATTACCATTGCAAAGTTAAACTATATTTCTATCACGATAAAAAAAAAACATTACTATAGCAGTAAATTTCAAATTACTATGAATTTTTAAAAATGACACTTAAATCACACTTCACAGGACACTTTTTGTAAGAATCGTATTTTTGGGTACTTAATAATAATAAACATGGTTCAAAATTATTTTTTGTATTACTACTACTTCAAACTATCTTATAAATAGCATTTTATGCGGCTTTTTTCATTAATAGTTTTTCGACCTTTTAGGGAATAAGGAGCCTTAAGTTGGGGCTTTATTGCCCATTGACAGGGCTCTCTTCATTAATTTTTTTTTATACCACGGCAGTGGCAAACAAGCATACGGCCTGCCTGAGGATAAGCAGCTACCGTAGCCTATGGACGCCTGCAACTTCAGAGGTGTCACATGCGCATTGCCTGTGGATTCACTGTGTTGACAGCTAAAGGAACAAGAGGGTCTTTATAATCAACACACTGGGTCTTCTTTGAGCTCTTTGGTAACCTTACTCATCAGCAGGAACACAACACTATGAGTATGGTCTAGTGCTATTTAGATGTGGTTATCTGTAAGGTGGAGGTACTTCCCCAGTTGGGCTCTGCTCCAGATTTGAAGACATTCGCTGTGCTGTGCCCTACCTCACAGCGAGATGATATTTGCAGTACCCATACATCTCTTAGACGTAGTTTAAGGACATACCCGGGTCCAAATCAGTTTGGTTTGCCTGAAGACTCTAATTGTGAGCCATATAGAGTTCACTTTATACTGGACATTTCATAGAGTATGTATTAAACAAAGAATTTTCTTTTGTTTAAATAGCTTGAACCATAAATGACTCAACAATTGAAGTCCATGACTGTACAAAAATACAACATTAAATAGCCATTCCCGGAATTCTGTCTAAATTAGGGTGCGTCCATTAATCGCGTCATACGTTTTTGGCTTGTTTTAGACCCCCCCCCCTCCCCCATGGTGATCTTTGGTGATATTTTTAGGACCCCCTCCCCCCCCTGTCCAATATGACGTGTAATTTTTTGCTAACTAAAGTAAGTACAGTTTTCTCACACGTGAACCTACTTACGTAACGTACGTACACGTAAAGGGTAAAATAATGAAACTATACATATAAAATAAAATTATCTTTAATAGAAAAATATATATTTAATAGTGCGTGTCGGACCACGCGGTGTCGTACGTAATCGAAAAATTAATATCAAAAGGTCGTATCTGCGTATGAAATGAGTTTTTAGGAGATAACTCAATAATTCCTAAACCGATAATGTTCTCAATTTTTTTCATATTTTTTGGATCTCCGGTTCAAAAGTAACAGGGAGGACAAGTTTCTTAGACTTAAGAGATGATTTTTTCTTAAAATATTCACTAAATAAAAAAAAATTCAAACAGACATCAATGTTATTTTGAAAGACCTGTCGAGTGATGTGCATCATGTCAATATTTGGTAAAAAAAAATTTGTTTTTTTCAAATAATTACATGTATGGAGTAGTGCCCCTCCTTAAAACATCTTATTCAGCAATTTTACTACAAAACTAAGTAGCAGCATACAAAAACACACCTTATATTTAAATATTTATTAAGATACGTTTTATAGTTTCCGAGTGAAATGGCTGTGACATACGGACGGACGGACGGACGGACAGACGGACATAACGAAACTATAAGGGTTAAGTTTTTGCCACTTTGGCTACGGAACCCTAAAAACCTACTTCACAAAATAATATGCGTATGTCAATTGCCATTAAAAAATATTTACAATCATAGTGCTAGTGCACTTTGCTTTTGACAGATTGATTCATTTAAAAGTTGATTATCTTTATTTTAATGGCCATAATACAGTATAGCACAAGGAACAAAAAAATTACACTTGATATGTGTCCAGACCCCCTCCCCCCTGTGGTGATCATTGGTGATTTTTTCTTGACCCCCTCCCCCCTATATAATATGACGCGATTAATGGACGCCCCCTTAATACCTGTTGCACTCCCAATATCAGTGCAAGATCATCAGTAGGTTTCCATCTTCCCAGATCCTTTGTAGACAACTGACTTAGTTGTCCTTTACGTCTAGACTTTTTTGAAACACCTGGGCCCAGCAGCTTCCCCGAGCCGCGGCGGGCGGGCGGTGTCGGCGCCACGGGGGTAGGCGGCGCACTAACTAAGGGGAACTCTGGCAAGTGACTGGTGTAGGATTGTGTACGCATTCGCTTCTCGGTCTTGCCAATCGAAGCCCCAGGAATGCCGAGGCTGTATTCTACTAACTCATCGTCGAAACGTCGACGCTTTATCGATCGAGATGAACTGAAACAGAATAAATGTAAGCACATGTCGCCAACTAGCACGCGAAGATAGAAATAAAAAGCATCTGAATCTTTGCCTACCTTCGTCTTTTAGTATTATCTTGTGTGTCGAAAGAAGGCGGAATCCCAGGATAGTCATTGCTATCTGACGGAGACTGTGTCGGTGGGAAATCCATGTCAATACATCAGTTTGTGAGAAACATTTAACAATTAAATTAATTTCACCAGACCGATGCTACGTTACTATATAAATAAAAACATGAATGAATGATTATGAATGACAACATTGACAACTATGACAAGTAGTTGAGACTGTTCCGTTGTACGCAGTCATAAATTGTAGTATGCCGCAAAATTCAGACAATTTAGTACATTAGCGTAAAATTAAACGTAAAAAACCATAGACAATTGCATTTTAAGTTTGTTTGAGTTCAAGTTTTTGACGTCATATTTTAATTTTTTATGTTCCTATCATGTATAACCATCCTTATATAGTTATAAATTATCATTTGACAATGACAGTGTGTGTCAACTGACTCAACTGTCAATCAATATCATACATATAAGAATGCGAGAGCGAGGTTAAGTTGTTTCATTGGGAAAATAAGAGAATTACGAAAATCATAAAAATAAGCCATTTAGTAAAACATCGCTATGGCTAATTTGGTGCGTGCTCTCGGTTTCAAACCGGTAGGAGTTATAACACGACACTTTAACAAAATCGTAATGACAGATGATGGATCTACGATAGTTGCACTTCACAGAGACCAAGAATTTCCATACGAACATTCAAGACCTCTTCCTGACGAAGCCAAGGACGAATCTATCCTGAGAATGTCTGATTTCAAGGAGGTGAAGCGAGTGTTCAAAAATACAACCCCAGAAATAGCGAGACAACAGTTATCTGCAATGACACTTACTACCAAGCACCGCTGGTTCCCAAGAGCAAGAGACAAGAAAGCTAAGGACACAGAAATGGATAGACCTTATTTGTAAATATGTTAAAGTTTAAATGTGTTTTAAGACAGATTTACTTATTAGATACCTACACCTACTTTAGGATTGTGAATTTAAGCATTGTTAGGGAAGTAGCCACGGTAGCATTTTTAGGAGAATAAAAACTGTTTTCGAAATAAAATACTTTTATTTTCAGTACATATACATCATCTTGAATATACCATACCCTAAAACTTTAAGAACATCCATCAACTCGAATGATAAACATAGTATTATAGAATTACCTATGTATTATTCAGATAAAACTCAGGTCCCTAATCTTATGGCATTAGTAGATAGAATTTACAATAGATGAAACTGTTTAAAAGAGTAGACTCAACACAGTTTATATTGTCACCAATTAAAAAACAAGTACTAGACATCACTTCACTCATCAATTCCTGATTTTATAGGTCTAACAACTATTTCTTTTGGACACAGTTTGTTAGGAAAAATATTGTAACACTAACATGCTTTTGAGTGTTTACATAGATTATATGCAGTGATCGGAATAGGCAGAGTACCCCAATTCTAGTGTCTGTTCAACTAAGTTTAGGTATTTAAACTCTGCCTATTCCGATCTCTGACATATGTGACAAGAATAGTCAAATTACCCTTTTTGAACAGTAATGAGTCAAATTTAAATTAATCTTTTAACAAAAATAAGAAGCTTTATTAATTTAAGAAACAATAAGTTGTTTTTATATTTCATAATCATTCATAAACCACAGAAAAACATTTTTGATAGACACTTATAAAGGCACCTATAAACTGGCACTTTTACAATAAAATCTAAAACTTAGGGATAAAATCTAAAATTTCACAAATCTTCACTTAGTTCCATACAAAATCATCTGTTCCTATAGTTCCATAATTTCTGATGAATAATGTAACATTATTTAGGTACCTTTTCTTTATTGCATTGCATGGTTCGGAATAGTCCAAGGCTTTGATTGCAGGTGTTTATTTTTTTCCATTACAACTTCCTACGTTATTCCATTAATCCATATAACATGTGTATCATCCAGCAACGAAATGTATTTAAAGCCTCTCATAAAAAATACTTCATCTAGACTACGAGAAGTTACTGAATAGAGTGTGTTTACACATGTGGTCATATCCGGTGGCCTGCATACATCTGTCTCATCCTACCAATAGTATAGAGGTATGCAGCCCACAAGACGTGACCTGACATGTAAATACATGCATATACTTTAACACAGGTAAGATCCTAAATCATTAAATCAACTCACTTTCCAGCTACAGTACAATGTTTATCACAGTAACAATCAAACTGCTTAACACTATCATATATTCTTCGCTATATTGTTCTGACACATCTCCAAGATAAAATAAATATATGTTAACAAAAATATTAATTGTGATTATAGTCTTTACAAACATAGAAGTACTTATGTTTTGAAAATATATTGTTTAAATTATTTATTTCTTAACAACTATCACATATTAGCTTTCCTTGGTGCTTTTGTAACGTAATATTGCACTGAAACTTATAGTTTCATAATTTATTTTAGAATCTAATGATAAAATTTCGTAAATAGGTTAATTCAAAACAAATGAGCTAAAAATATTAAAATAAAACCTTATTCAACATGTAAGTTAATAAGTAAAATCTAAATAGTGCACTTGATACCTAATGGCAGCAACAAGACCATGAAAACCAATGTTGAAGCAAAAAAATGACGCGCGATAAATGTGGCTATTTTATGACGTCACCGTGGTCGTTTTTTTTTCTCCTCGAAAGTAGCTCAACAACTGCTGAAAAGCGAATTTAACGTACCACCTTTAAGCACTTTGCACTAAGAGACAAAGCATGGAGCTCGAGTGATTCAACTATTCTTCAAGAAGGTAAAGAAGATGCGTTCGTTATCCATAGTTAAAAACAAGAGAAAAGTTGGGTCTATAATTGTTACCCGTTTCGTGTAATAGTCTAAAATAGACCTTTAATGGCGGCACCAATGTGCAGCCAAGTGCTACGCTGGCAGACAAAGTGCGCGCTCGCCGTGACACTCGCCGAGACAATGACACGCTGAACTAAATACTGTTAAACACATTACATTAGACAGCTATCGTGTTGCACAAGTGTCTGAATCCAGTTCATCCCAGCTTCACCGTTTTTCAAGATGGTAGTACACGGCTTTCGGTTCACCTGACATTTAACAGGCTACCCCGGCTTAGCATGTAATTCCAGTGGAATAACATTCACATTGCCGGCCCTTCAAGTTTACAAATTCAACCCAAACTCAATTCAGTCTCAGTCACAGACAATCTCAGTACTTTTAAGTACGTATTCATAACATTTTCGAGAACTACCTTAATAACATATTATTTTGATGTATTTGAATACAGAACCCAAAGTAGACACCGTTTAATCACCGGAAATATGAAGTTGAACTCTATTACTTTGACTTATCTCTAGCTCGCCATGTGCTTCCCGAGTATAACAAAATAACGTGGCAACATTTTATAGCTATACGGATAGAAAGAGAAGGAATTCCATTATTCCACTCATGACATTAACTTCCTCGGTGAACGCGAAGCTGGGATAAATGGTACTGGCTCACAATTCCGAGTGTTAGAGCATTAACTTACCTCTATAAAAATAAAGTTGCCCTTAACAAGCGCATTTACATTAAATACAACATATTAAGAGTCTTTATAAGACTTAAGGCTAGAAGACTTGTACTATGTTGTTGAATAAATATCATTTATAATTTACACTAATTTAAAGAAGCTTTAACATCTTATATAAATTACTGATACTGGACATAACTTTACTTACACTACAACAGATCATACTATAAAAATAATATTTACCTTTGGCTCAAAAATAAAATGGCATACGATTTTCATTGCTGACTAACATCACAATTCAACTCTAAAAATAGAGTGCACGGTTCCTAAAGTGGACTACTTCGAATGAAACTGAAAACAGTTTAAATTTCTATAAAATATAAATCTCACGGTACGATCACTGGTAAAAGTTGTAAGTTCCAGGATGTACATTTAAAAAGTTCGCGTTAATAGTGGTGGCTGTACGAGCGGTCGAGGCTCCGGACGCGATGAGGCAGCCTCAGGTCGCAGGAGAGGCTGTGGTAAGTGAGGGGGGTTCTTGGTCAGCGAAGACGGAGACGGAGGTCTCTGTCGAGCGCTTGTAGCTGGCGTAGGAAGCCCTCGTTGGGGTGGATGTCGCGGCGCGCGCGCACGGTCGCCAGCGCCTCCGTCAGCGACATGTTGCGCTTGATCATGAGGAACGCGATCGCGCAGGTCGCAGACCTGGACACGCCCATGAAGCAGTGGACGAGCACGCGACCTGAACAGACGGGTTAGTTACTTTCGCAGCCAAGAAATCACTGGGGCAGCATTTAGTTTTGATTAATTGGGAAACTTGGCTCAGAGCGAAACTATGCCAAGAACACATGGAATCGGTGAGTTATGTACCAGTTGTTCCAGTAGGTTCAGTCACAAATAATGGTAGTCAGATTGGCAGGGGCGGCCTTAACCTTAGCGAGGCCCCGTGCGGCCCTTGTAAAAACCTCCTCTGCGAGGCCCTTGTAAAGATTTGATCGGGTTGTTTCGAGGCCCCGGGCAACTGCCCCGTTCGCCACCCCCTAAGGCCGCCTCTGGTCAGACGATCACAATAAAGAACAATCTGACTATTCTTGTTCCAAAAAGTTTGTAAGTCGATAAATTGAGAGTTCTATCAAATTGGGTTAGTACATAAGATAAGTCTCTATTTAATTAAATTACCCATTACGCAAATAAGACCAGTGTTGAAAGATACCTCATAGCTCCACGTAGATACAGCCACATAGGTTACAGTCACTACGACAACCATACCCGGTCTCTCCTACGTGTCGTAGGTAATCTACGCAACATTTCATGAAACAAAGAAACCGAAAAATTTCAACTCACTTCCTCGAGAAAGACCTTCATCAATAAAATTGGCAGCGATGTGGAAATACTTGGATATGTCAGTCGTAGGCATGTCCATCATCGGGAAGCCCTTGTATCGTAGTCCGGGGCAGTCTCTGTAGTAGAGATGGTCAGTGTCGACCTGTGTGTAGCGCTTGCCCTCCGCAGTGTTCAGAACGTAGGTGATGCCCATACGGCGGAGGAACCCCTTGTCTTTTGCGGCCGCCCTGTACACAAGGATACTATTTTAACGAGGTATTTGAGAAGCATCGATAGCACTTATTGTTGGTGCAAATTCCCTTTAGAATTTACTTGCTCGAGATATTTGAATTCCTGAGTATAGTTGTCGGCAATTACGGTTCTAGCCAGTCAGGTACCAGATATAACGTTACCAATTTACTTACTTAAATAAAATATTGTTTTACAAATGCTCATCGTCCTAAACGAGGACGATACGCTCTTCTCTTTATTATGTGATACAATTTCGTCATGCATAAGAATATAGCCTAAATGTTTTTATTTATTTTATTTATAGTTGTCCCTACAACTTTTTAAAATTTAATTCTGTGTAAAAAACTTGAGTGATTTCTACTCATAATCCCGAGCTCTCTAAAACCTCTATTTTTATAAAACAAAGTTGTGTCGGTTTCACTATTTATAACTCGAGAACGGCTAAACCGATTTGAATGATCTTTGATTTTTTGGATTTATCTCCACCTCAAATAGCAGAATAACTATTTGGAGAAATAAATAAATAGTTGGCGAAGTTCGCCGAGTCAACTAGTATAATATAATAAGTGTCCTCAAACTTTCATTTTCTCATACATACAGGATGCTTTTTGGGTCGTGATCCGGAATCACTTGTTCTGACTTTGTAACTGATCAAAACATTAATGGTATTATTTGTGTCCAAGTCCAAGTTTATCCAGTTTAATCTTAAACTAAGTAAACCATGGTCACCCTACCACTTTTGACGTACGCTGTATGGAAAGCGAGAAGAAGCCATATTGAGTAGGGTGACCAAATCGTATGCAAAAATGGATTTTTCAACTTTTCATCCGAAAAATAATTATCAATATTGGTGACAAAAAAATGACCAACATCATTAGGTTCAACTTTAAGCTCTGTATCATGCCCTGTTCTCTTACTGACCCCGAAATCATCCTATATTTGTTATTACGGCCATTCCGTTCCCGGCATAAGAAAAGTGAGATGAGTCTATGAATAGGTAAAAAAACCTGGACAACTATTCTTCTCGTAATTTTGAGTAGAAATACATAAAATTCTACAAATTGAAAATAAGTTGTATCTATGTGACCACTTTAAATAAAATGCCTTAAACGGCCTTAAAGCAATTACATACTTATGTATCTAAAAATGTCATACTTTGTCTACTGTAAACACACTAAACCAGTATAGCATCGGTTTTCTAATCAATATTGAATTAAATGTTGTCGCCTCTCTGCAAGTATTTTAGGAATGTATTACGATAGTGACCTGGTATTCAGTTGCCTGTTATTTCGGGAATCTGCTTTCACGATTAAAATACTGGACGAGTTGACAGGCGGAACGAAGTGGTACGAAAACTCTAGTATGTTTTATTTACCAGTTAATAAAAACCGTAGTTAAAGCGGTCTATCTTATAGGGCGGGTAAGTTCACAGATACTAGATATACTGGAAGATCTGGTAAGTACCTATGAAATTGTGAATGATTGCGTGTGTTATCTTATCATCTGAATGCCCTGTCAAGAGTCAGTACAAATAATAAGATAAACAGACTTTATAATACAGAAGGACGTTACAATAATCCACTTTAAGAGAGCAAGTCGCAGAATGAAACTATCCGTTTGGATTCCAAACTTTGGAAGCTATACGATATCGCACCCATGCATACAAAATATAATACGCACGTGTAATTAGTAAAGTTCTAGCACTTAAGTATTGCTACACGCGTTGGGAGCTAAAAATAGCCTCAAAATCTATATAATTTCCCAGGCAGAATTCAAGGACAACAAATAAGAGTACGCCTGTAATATGACGCAATAAAATTCTGCTGGAGCTGTCGAACGGTTTGTTATTATTTGCGCAGTGGGAAACGCGTGGGCCGGCCCTACGTAGATGGTGAGCTATATCAGCATTATTGAATACTTTATAAGGAGTGCCCGGTACTCTTGGGATGCATAGAATATAATAGATTAATGTATGCAATAGGATGGATCTCTGAGTAGGCGGAGGTAAGTACAAGATCCACATAGCATGTTACCTATAAGTACTTGACATTCGTTATAAATTTAATCAGTAATCACAAAATTTAAAAAAAAGCGCGATTTTATTATTAAATAACTATCGATTGATATGCAACATGTCGATATTTGGTAAAAAAAATGTAATTTAGTTACATGGGTGGAGCGCCCCCCCCCCCAAAACATTTTTTTCTGCAATTTAACTACGTAACTAAATAGCGGCATACAAAATACACCTTATATCTATTAAGATATATATGTTTTATAGTTTCCGAGTAAAATGGCTGTGACATACGGACGGACGGACAGTCGGACATTTTTAGGGGTCCATAACCAAAACGGAACCCTAAAAATCAGCTATCCGTGATTTTATGCAAGGCAAAAAGTACCATTTCATTGAATCATAGCATAGACTAATAATCATAGTTACTTTCTTGTTGCTGACTGTATACCTATTTCTATATTTTATAAAGCGACGGCTTTATTTTTCATATTCATAAGTAAAAACTTTGTAATGATCAATGATAAAGATGTATCTCCGTATCTCGCTGATGTTATGTCTAGATAAATATCGTTTAAACAAACAAACAATTTATTTTAATTAACATTAGCGGCTATCTTGTTAATTACCGTAATTACCTCGACCACTGGATTTATAAACGAGACTTGGCTTTGTTTTCAGCCGTCAGTGCACGCTACATGACTAATATATGTGGGCAGCCGCCTACTGACAGATTCATCACGAGATTTATTTATATTACGAAGATTTTTTTAACACGTGGACAGTTGCAATTTACAATGCTATGAACGTTGACCAGTATATCTTTGGCTCCGATCACGCATAGCTATTACAAATCTTGCGGCCTAATTATTAGATCTCTGCAATGCGATTTATTGTATTGTATTTATAGATATACGGGGGCAAATCTATTGTAGTCTCACAGTAACAGAGACAGAGTAAGTCTGCCTCAGCCATCAGGTTTCAGTCGACACTTTGGGCGAATATTTATGGCGTCATACTATTAGACTAGACTAGACGCCGCGCGCCGATGGGCAACATTGTATGATTGTAAACAGTACTGTTTACAATGTACGTACATTGGCTTCCTCTACCTGAGTATACCTATATGTATAAGTAGTATGATAAAACGATACAATATTTATTAATTAGGTCACAGTGATGAATACTTACATATCTCCAACATAGAGTCCAGGGTAGACCTCATTAAGGTCCGGCGAGGGGCTGTAAGAGTGCACCTCCATCGGCGGCCGCCGGTACGCGCTCAGCGAACTCAGCATTGACATCGACGAGGACGAGCCGAAACTCTGCACACGGGAGCCACACGTCATACAACACAGAAATTGACCCATCACGGACGCGAGTGTCACGGACACGGACGCGAGTGTAACGGACATGGACGCGAGTGTCACGGACACGGACGCGAGTGTCACGGACACGGACGTAACAACGTGAGAACTCGTGGACGTTTAGCTAAAACGATCCGAGTTGCAGTTGAAACAACGTCTTTATGCTAAGAGGAAACGCAGTAGTAGGAATTTACCTGGTACTCATTTTATATCGATCTGTATAACATTTATCTTAAAATAATAAGATTATTATTCATCTTATCAACATTGTATCTTGTTCCATAAATAGTAATGTAAGTAAATAAACATTTTAACTTTGCAGAATTTGAAAGTTGCGTCAGAACGTCAGAAGCTGTAGTCAGATTTTTTTTTAAATTTTGGTGACGCGTAATTTCATTAATAAAATTATAAAAAAATATTAACTACTTAATGACATAGCAATGATAAATCTATAGAGATTGAATATAACAGACACAGAGCCTGTCCTGTTAAATAACCCAACCAAAATGTATTCCAAATTAGTAACTGTATTCACGAAATAACTTGCACAACAATTACGATGTTAAGAACGTGATAAGCAAAACACTTGTGAAGTTAATAAGCGATATCGTACGACTTTGCTAGTAAATATTTACTCCTCTAAATATAAACAGTTTACATCAAAGATAAGAGGGTAAACGTTCGTGTTGTCCGATGAATAGTAAATATTGCGGGTAGGTTACTTACTTACTTTTATACAATGCACAAGTTTGTCTGTCGTGCTTGTGATGCATCTAATGCAAAACTAAGTTTATTGCTTAGTTAGGAATAAGTTTTTTATTTATGAGCATCATTAACTATTTATTTTACGACTGACCGTTATATACAGGCGCTTTGTTTTTTCATACACCTACAATCTTTTGATGCTGCTGCCACTGACAAGGCCACGCACGGGGGCTTGCAGCACCGCATTATCGTGTAGCCCTACCCGTCCCCTGCTTCAAGGAACAAAGGAAATCTAGGAGACTTATCGTACTAGAAACTGGTTTTTTTATTTTTTTTTTCAAAACAAAATTAAAATACACCACCACTTTTTTTTCATTGCAGCATCGGCATTTCATGTTCCCCCATTAAAGACGCGACTAATTATATATATCTCATCTAGGAGACTTATCGAACTAGGTTCAGTGTCATGGGCTCTCTTACTAATAACTAGATGGCAAGCAAACGTAGCTTAGGGATGTGTTCAGAATAAGCTTGATATGCCTTGATTGTTAAGCGTGACAGCGCTATACGTACACATGCAGAGCGCTTTATCGCTCGCGCACCGGCGGCGCATGCGAAAACCGCAGAAGTGTGAAAGCCGCCGAAGAGAACAAGTGACACAGGCTCTGCATGTGTGTAGCGCTGTCACGCTTGCACACCGTCGCCGTATCCGGTTGCGGCGCCAGTGTGATAATCGCCTTAGTGTCATGATCATTTTGAATACGTCGCCCGCTAAGCTAATTCTGCTGCTGACTATACATACAGCTTGTAACATACATAAAACACGCAGAAATTGACAAAGCTATAAGAAGTCTAAAAAATAAGCATAGTTCCGGAATCGATGAAATACCTCCCTCGTTAGTAAAATCTTGTTCCAATGAGTTAGTTCTACCGTTAACTTTTCTAATAAATCAGTCTTTTTCTACAGCAACTTTCCCAAATGCCCTGAAAGTTGCAATTATCAGACCTGTCCCTAAAAAGAAAAATGTCACTGAGCCCGATCAATATCGCCCGATAGCTATGCTTCCAACTTTCTCCAAACTCTTTGAATCGGTTATGGCCAAACGGCTATCTGCCTTTTGTGAGAAACATCATATATTTAACGATAGCCAATTTGGTTTCAGAAAGCAAAAGGGCACAGTGCTTACTGTTCACAAATTTAACCATTCTTGGTTCTTGGTTATTCGTATAATAGACAACAATCAGAATGCGTTTGGGCTATTGCTCGATATGAGCAAGGCATATGACAGAGTCAAACATAATATACTGCTCAATAAGCTAAACGGTATAGGGATACGTGGGATTGCACACAACTGGTTTAAGTCATACTTAGAAAAAAGGGTTCAATATATTCAGTTAGACTATTATGATAAAAAGACTAACACTGTTATGAAAGTAAATTCACAAAGTAGACACATTACATGCTCAATACCACAAGGCAGTGTCTTAGGCTGTATCCTATTCTTAATTTACGTAAACGACCTACCGCAAATAGTGAATTCCCTTAATACTAAATGCTTTGTATATGCCGATGATGTGTCCATAGTATTCCCTAGTCAAAATAACGTTGAAGTCGTACAAAATATGAACACTATCCTAGATGTCGTTACGAATTGGCTCGAAGACCACAACTTACAGTTAAATCTAAATAAGACGAATCTTATTCAATTTAGACCCTACCAAAGACTACCAATAGAAATAGACTATACATACTTAAATAATAAAATTCAAGAAACCAGTAATAGTTGCCTTCTTGGCATAAATATAGATGAAAATATTAATTGGAAATCTCATATAGAAAAAATTTGCACAAAGCTCTCTAAATTTTGTTATGTGTTAAGAAATATAAAAACAAGTACAGACTTTAAAACTGCAGTAAATGCATATTATGCGTTTACCCAGTCATGGCTTCAATATGGCACAATTTTGTGGGGGGATAGTAGGGTGATTGTGCTCGTTTCCCGTCCATAGTCAGTTTCCGTCCACCTGATGGTTCTGCTACAAATATATGGAGAAAACTTGAACGTAAATGAATTTTCCTGCGGAAGTTTGGTCTTGTTGCGATCCATAATATCTAAGAAACAATTCTACTATCATAAAAAAGTAATTTGACAAATAGTGCCTTTAAAAATAAAACATTAATAGCCGCCTCGAATTCGGCCCTAGCAAATGTCATCGCAATGAAGAAAAAAACTTGTGGCGGGAAAAGTTTATGATGAGTTTTATTAATGATTTAGGCAGTGCACTAAATATGTTTGGCATGAATTATCTATTTTAAAGTTAATTGTACAATATTTTAAGTGGAGATTAAAGTTTTAGAATATAATTAATATATAAACTTTGTGGACCAAAACTAGCAGAGCAATTTGGTATAAATTTCAGTTTTGCGACCACCTGATCCCGGAAATCCAGACAGCTAGGTAAATATTTCTAATGGTTATTTTACTTCAAAATACTTAATTAATACGTAATATTATAGTATATAGTAGTATGGTAATATTATATTTGATTACCTACACACTTTAGTTTCTGTCCATTCCTCATATAATGTTACGTAAATAAATGTAATAAACAAAACATTTAAATGACTTGAGCAAAGACTAAAACTAGCTCTTCTGTTGCATTGTTATCGTTAATATACGAGTTATTTGTGAGAAGACAAAACTATAATTAACATTAGAATGACCAAATGGTAGTAGAATAACAATTATAACCTCCATACTATGGCGTGCTCTGCTTATTTCACTTCAAAAGAAAGCTTTGTGATCGTGCCATTGCCATCGTCCGTACACACACACACGCACACACACCCATACATCTTTCACAATGAATATTATCCGTTATTTTCACTAAGCACTATCACATCACCTTTATCTATTTACCGGCAATTAAAACCACACGAAAACAAACAAACAAAAACATGCGCTGTTAAATATTTGAACAAATATCCGAAAAAAGGAAGTCTCGTGTTTTGATCTGATTACTATGAAAAAAGCTACTTTTTTAAATAGTCGCATAACCTTCGGATCTGATCGGAACCAATCGGAAACCTTTCCGGGTAATGCACGACCCTTAGAGAATTCAACCAACCGGAGTCGCCATTGACAGGCGTTCCCCTTTGCCGAAAACATATGACCAGTGGTCATGCTTACACCTATTTGTACGTTACGTACGAATAGCCACAGAATACACTTGACGTTCCCCTCCCCCGCAAAAATCGGCAGACTTGCTTTGTAAAAAAACGGCAGACATGGCTACTCCGGGTTGAATTCTCTAAGGAACGACCCAATAATGAACGATCCAATGCGCGGTTGACTACGCTAGTCGTGTCAATTGCATTAAGCCTTGGTCAAACAGCAAGCGTGGCACAGCGCCACGGTCGCGCGGCGTGACCGCGGCACATGTTAACAGGTTAGCGACGTCAAACAGACTGCGTCCCGCCGGCGCCGCGCCCCGCTTCTGTCGCGCCCCGCGCCGCGCGGCCCCCCGCGTCCACGCGGCGCGGGCGTAGCGCTGCGCGGCGGCACGCTGCGCCGCGCTGGGTCACATCAGTCGGACGTTAGGCAGCGCGGTGCGTCGTGCGAGCGTAGCAATATACTGTGATTGTGATTATGGATATAGAAAAAAATATCTTCTCTTCGAAAAAATAATCTTGGCTTCGGAAGGAATGAGCGAGTCACGTCCGCATCGCGCGCGGCCGCGCCGTGTTCACGCGCGCGCAATGAGGGCGTGTTGAGAGCGCGAGGCCGGCGCGATCCGCGCGCGCCCTGTTTGAACAGTCATCGCTTCGGCGTCACGCGGCGCAGACGCGGCGCTGCGCCACGCTTGCTGTTTGGCCAAGGCTAAGGTACAAACAAGTTGGAACCCGACCGCAGGCCGCAGCAGTACGTTCGCGTATGAAGTTCTATTCAAAGTCAGTGACACGAAGTCAGGCGATATGTCGTCGCACGGCAGGTCGCGCCGCGCGACCGCGGCGCTGCGCCACGCTTGCTGTTTGGCCAAGGCTTTATAGTACAAGCAGTGACAGTGGTTAACATTAAAGGCCTACAATATCATTGTTTGGTGATAAAATGCCTTAGTTATAATATTCGATTGTTTGGTTGAGTTAAATATAATACCGTGATCGATTTAACAATACATACTTGTATGGAAAAAACAAATTTATAAAAACTAACTACGCCATTTCGTTTCCTTAATCGTACCTACCTAACTGTATGCTAATATTAACGGAAATAAAAAAACATGGTGTTAATCCTTACTATCATTAGTTTTTAGGATTCCGTAGCCAAAATGGCAAAAACGGAAACCTTATAGTTTCGTCATGTCCGTAGTTCGTCCGTATGCCATGGCCATTTTTTATTTGGAGACTATAACTAATATTGATGAAATTATAACAGAAGGTGTATTTTGTATACCCCTACTTAGTATTGTAGTAAAATTGCTGAAAAGATTTTTTTTAGGGGGGAGCCACAAGGGGTTTTCCATACATATAACAATTTTTTTTTACCAAAAATCATCATGTTGCACATCAATCGATAGGACTTTAAAAATAACATTGAGGTTTGTTTTATCATTTTTTGATTAAGTGGATATTTTCAGAAATAATCACCCTACTCAGTGGACGAAAACTAGCAGAGCCCAGGACGGAAAACTGACATTTATGGACGAAAACTAACGAATACCCCACTTTTTCAAATAATATTTTTTATACAAAATCTCGCAAGTATGGATAATTATCGCGTAATATTAACATAAACTAGACTATATAAGCTATAAAATGAAATATAATACATTTAAGTAAGGGTACTTTAAGATATTCTTTTTGCATCACAAAGCTGGCAAAATCGATAAGTGGACGAAAAGGAGCACAATTACCCTACCCTGTCTGGGGTCTCATGTTGTTCTTAGTTTTAAACTATACTTAAGACTATCTGTATCAACATGAAAGCAATTTATTAAAATAATTTGAACAAGGTACAGTCAAGGGTGTGAATCTCTGTCAAAAAATTGAGTTTGACACGACGTATCCGATACGTTTGCCTAAGTGAGAAAGAGAACTTGTTATGCGTTAAGAAGGGACAACATGATTCGTAACGTCAAAGACACACAGTACAGTCCCGGACTTTCATTATTGCGCCATTTACGGTTCAGTTCAAGCTATTTCCTTAGTACTTACTCTATGAAATGTCCAGTGTAAAGTGAACGCTACATAGCTTAACAATTAAGTCCGTGACCGTACTTACTACATGTACCTACCCGTATGTGTGTATGTATTTATGTTGCATAATACAGTTATTAATTGACATGGGTTGAAATTAGTTCATGTAAAAATAAACCACTGAATAAATAGCACAGATGTTTGAGTGGCAGCTAGAATTCGAAACAGGTGCAGGTACAAAACCATTAATTGTAGTTGCCAAAGCAGTCAATCAAGTGTGTGGTTTAATTAATAAATATTGAGTTCATCTTGATCTGCTCTTGACATTGTTGACGTTATGTACATTTTTCAGGCGAAATAGTATAATAGATTAGGAGTAGGCCGCAGGCAACCCTATCTCATCGAGCAGCAGAATTCGCCTTAAGTAGCAATGCACGGAAAAATGTTATGTAAATACATAACATTTTTCCGTGCATTGCTACCATGATACCATGAGTCTTATTTTTATTAGGTATGGTACATGGAATAACAAGATTTCTTGTTGTTTTTAAAGAGATAGGGTATTGCTAATGTTTAAAGATATTTACACAGTGCTGGTGAAAATAAAAAATCACTCCAAAGTCCAAAGATTTAAAGCTGGAAAATTACTGTGGAAGGGTATCATTCCCATGGATTTTTGGATTCGATCATAACATAAGAACACTACTTTTTTAGACACACAACGGACAATTTAAATTTCATTAATTATATTAATAATACAAACAAGTGGTTTTGTAAATAATAAAATATTTGCATGTTTAATAATTTGTTTACAAACGAAGGTTCTACAAAATTTGGTTAAGTAAGTACTATCGGGTTCAGAATTGCATGGCATGGCCAATTTTGAACCTGATGGTACCTACTTGCAACATAAAAAAATTAATGAAATTGATCGTACATTTGGGGAACATAAATACCTACAAGGAGCACACAAATAAACCATTCGATAAATACCATTAGTGTTCGTAGGTAGGATCCTAATCGTTGTTCAGAAGCAGCACTGTATTTGTGCCGTGGAAACAATGTGCACTGCTGGACATACCATTTATTTATTATTTAAGCGAGTAATCAGTCGGCAAAATCCGATTAGTATAAATCCAAGTCAGACAACAAAAAAAAAGATAAGCCAGACTCATCACATCAAAATTCAGGTAAACATCTTCAAAGCGAGATTACTGAGATTTCATGTAGGTACGATTGCATATTTGTTATGAAAGCTGATATGCCGTAAGTTTGCATAAAATGAGGCGACCTTGTGTCCATGACTAATACTTTTGTAGTAGGTATAAATAGCACTCGTCGTGTCTCTGCTTTTGTTATAAAATAGTTTCAAGTTATCTCTTGATTGTAAGTATGAGAAAATAAACATTTGCGTACTCACCGTATCCCTGTAGCTCATTTTTGTAGAATTTTATTTATTCTTTGAATAGCTGTCTCGTCTTTTTATTTTCACTGGCGTCAACAGCGCGGTAACATGTATTACTCTGGTGATGTGATAATAAAAAAATAATATTACACAGTTAAATAATAACTTCTAGCAGTTTTAATATAATATTTTTCTGATTATTAAATTACGATGTGATAAGTAAGAACAACGCGCCACTCATACGTTGTCTACGATACAACGTCTTCAATACAATGAAATAAATGCCGATGAGCCAACGAATGAATGGTAGTTGGTGGGGGTGGGGGTGTACTATGACGTAAATCGAATGAATGAAATTATTAATGGTGTCTACACACCGTGGTTATTGCCAACGTGACAGCGAACAGTTTTTTCTCATGTTGGTAATTTAGTTTCTGTGTTTGGCGATATTGACTTGTCTATGGTTTACGGCTCCCGCTTATTTTAGTGTTCCTTATCTGTGGATAATAAATGACATCAAACTTCAGGACAAGAATCTTATTTTACTTTCCTTTTAGTTTCTAAGACAATAATGGCTTTAGTGTGATAAAAACCTTGTAAAAACAGCAGTTTTGATGTAAAGCTTAGTTTCTTAAAGTTTTCGGCAAGATGGACGAGAAGGAAGAGTTACATCTAACCTCTCAGGAGCTACAAGTTTTATCGGAGCTTGATAGGTAAGCAAGCTTTGAATGTTTTGCGGTGTTTATTACATTGTAAATACTGTAGTCCTTAACCGTAGAACACATTTCTAAGGTCTTACATGCATTTCAAGACGAATTACGCAGTGTAGCGTACATTTGTAAGTGATACTTCTACTGTGCGTCAACTTCGTCAAAATACGTCGGCTGTCGACATAAAATAGTTGCTCGTGTTTTTACAATGTTAGAGATTAACACATTTAAATTTTATGCATTTCAGTAAATTTATTAAAATCCTGTAACTAACCTAACACTAAGTGAAAAGTATATAATACTTTTTCCCTAAATTTCAGTCGCCAGTTTGGCTTCCTCAAGCTTCGAGGCAGTGAACATGTTCGAACGAGAGCACTTATCCTCAAGGCTGTTAAATATTTGGAGGGAATGCTGGTACAAGTTAAGGTTGGTTCTATTTTCTTACATATAGAAAACTTCTCTGTGCATATTATTATTGTAAAGCTTTTTGGTTTCCACTTACTTATAAGCAGGGCCCGTAATTTTCATGCCGATGACATCAATTTGACGTCACGCTCCATATAGGTGATCCTAAATAGTTTTATTGTAAATTATTAATCATTAGTCGTCAATCATTTTAATCATGTACAAATGACTTCAAGTACTCTATTTACACATGGAATAAATAATAACTACTCGATACGGGAGGTGTAAAAATCTATTTGATTTGTTTTTATACATACATTTTATTAAATGGTATTGTTAACAACACATTAAAATTCATTAGAAAACAGAATTCCTCTCTAACGTAAAGCACGCCATCCTTCTTGCATTAACTCCCATGCAAAGAAAATCTTCGCGTTCATACGTAATGCAATATTCATAAAAATCATTTTGTTTTGTAATCGTATTTCTGTTTGTTGTGTCACACATTTGGTTAATTATTCCAAATTCTCTGCTAAAAAGAAAATGTATAATTGATGGACACATTTTTTCTGATTTTAACAACTAATACAATTAGGAAATCAGTATTTTTATTTCTCAGTGGCACTTGTAACATTTTTGACAGAACGTTTTTTTAATGAGAACGAATAAAAAAGGTTACATTTAAAAAGGTTTTATTACATATTGATTTATAAACAGCCAAGGAAATTGATTTGTGTAACATTACGTACTTTGTCATAGTGACAATCAACATCTAGACGCTAGAGATTTCATATTATTGTCACTGTGACCAGGTTCTAAATGGTATGCAAATCAAAGTCCTGGGACTCCTGGGCCATACCTACACGAATAACCAGATACTTAATGATATTATTTACAAACGAGGTTTTGTACAGTATTATATACAAGTTAGTTTTGTACATAATTATTTACAAATTAATTTGAAACATATTTACATTTCTACTTTTTTTGCCCCTTATATTTTGATTCGAAATTAATAATTAGAATTTGCTCAAGGTTTTTAGGGGTCATACTGCATCGCCGGTTTGTAAAAATCCATTTTAATATTGAAAAGGACCTTTCAACTTCTACAGATGTAATAGGGGCATACTTAAAATAAGGCCATAAATCTATTTTCTCATTGCTTCCATCAAGACGAACTTCCTTATTGTCGCTTAAGTCAGCCATTATTTGCATGGTTGGTAATTCCTTGTTTTTGTGTAAGACTGTTTTATGCTTTTTATAAATAAATTTTCCTTTTTCATGCAGACTAGCCCTTGATAATATGCCTGTCACAGTTTTAACTACTTGTAGCGACTCGCTCAATGTCAGCGTAGAACTCTCCATTTGCTTGGTATTTTTTACTAAAACTGTGCAGCTTTCAGTTATGAATTTTAAATTTTTTTTCAGATGAGGTTTTCCAATTGCTAATTTAGCCCGTCTTACTTTTGCGGTATTCTGGTCATCCAGATTATTAAGAACGTTTTTGATTTCATCGAAGTAAGTCGTGTAGTAAATACAGGCCTCAATCCACGTATTCCATCTTGTTATAACTGGACGGGGAGGTTGTGGCATATTAGGATATAACTGTTTTTTGTTCGTGATGGGGTATTTAAAAATGTCGTTTTCATACTACAAATCAACTCGTTTACATCCTCATACAAACCTCGAACTGTGTCAGCAACACGGTTGAAGCCATGGGCCAAGCATGTCACGTGTATCATACTTGGAAATGAATTCCGTAGAGTTTTTCCTGCTTTTACCATATAGGGAGCCCCGTCAGTCAAAAATAACACCACCCTTTCATTGTAATTGTCATTTCCATAAAGATTTTTCAACGATTCGATTACTAAATTGTTTACAGTGGCATGATAAGTCCTGTCAAGGACCTTGGAAGCTATTATGTGTGGTTTACTTGCGTTAGTCTTTCTGAGTGCTCCAACGATGACATTAGCCACATTTTGGTCCAATTAATCTTTCGTCTCGTCAACACTTACGTGAATATACGATTCCGCGATATCATTCCTGATAGAATCGAAAACCTTTTTGAACATTTTAGGTAAATACTGTACTCTTAAGTTTGACTCCGATGGAACTTTTGTTGTTTTTGCATACTTGCCATCAATGCATTTTTGAAGGAAGTTACGGGAATTCTCATTTTCTAATTGAAACCATGGTATGTTTGACGCTACCATAAAATTCGTAAGATCCAGGTTAAACTCATTTTGTGTTAATTTTCCTTCTTCTCTTTCAATATGTTTAGTTGTTTGCAAATGTGCTGTGACATTGCTGACTTTTGATGTTATATATTGATCACAACAGGAACAATAAACGTTTTCGTCGTATACGATTAAAACGGATATCTGTAGCAAAACTGGTGTAAAGATGACATTGTGCCTATTTATATTTGTCCAACAATACCTAACAAATAAATTAACAATAATTAAAACACAACAATATGTATTATTTTAAGCTGACAGCTATATAAGTCAATTAGACATGGTACTGATTATTTCAAGTATCGATATCGGTTACCTGCAGAGGTTGTTCAACATAGACATAAACAAAAAGGAAGATGAGTGACGTTCATAGTAAACAAAACTGAAATGTGGTCCAGCACCTACACACTTGTAAAATGCTACACACCGCTGTACTCAAACTCAAAGAGAGAAAAAAAAAATCAAACTACACCGGTTCTAACCCTACACTTCTGACCCGAGAAGAATTATGTCCGGCAAGAAACTCGGCGGGACTTATTTTTTTAAAACAACAGTACATCAAAACTAAACAATACATAAGTGCGTGTTTCTATAAGAAAACATATCAAACCAAGGTTAGATTAACCAACAATAGGTTATAGTTTAAGAAAAATACCAAAGAAAAGAGATGAGTCCAAATCTGACTATTTGAAAATAAATTACATACAAGTTTGATATAGTTTCTTACCTGAACTGTGTCTTCTACATAAATTTCCAAATTATAATAATCCATCATCAACAGTTAGAAACAAATTTTGAATTTAAATAAAAAAAAAGTATGTGATTCTAGTATACAATAAACATACTATTTCAAAATTATCCTTAGAGATGTATAAGGTCTCCAAGTGTCTTGATCTATATATTCTATATAATAATAAAATAAATATGGATAATCAAGCACCGAATGTTGTGTCTAAAGCCAATTAAACTAAAATTAAATATGATTAATAAAAAGTTACGTAATTGTGTGGCCCCAGTTAATACATGTGTATCATGGGGAAAAGAGATAAACCTATATAGTTAACACGGCTTAATTGTGTGGCCCCAGTTAATACATGTGTATCATGGGGAAAAGAGATAAACCTATATAGTTAACACGGCTATGCAAGCGAGACCTCCATATTTTAAGTATTGCACAAAGTGTGACTGAGAGACTCTGCCACACGACTAATTCAATATAGGTCCCGGAACCTATATTTGATTGCACACAATCGAGCGCCTGGTACCGTATCTCTCTTTTTGTATAAATCAATTTTGTTAAATGATTAATTATGACGAATTTAATCGGAATCATACTCTATGCAGCGTGACTCTATGTAGCAAGTGGGAAACATCATCTGAAAAATCATTTAATATTCATAACTGAAAGCTGCAGAGTTTTAGTAAAAGCTACCAAGCAAATGGAGAGTTCTACGCTGACATTGAGTGAGTCGCTACAAGTAGTTAAAACTGTGACAGGCAAATTATCAAGGGTTAGTCTGCATGAAAAAGGAAAATTTATTTATAAAAAGCATAAAATAGTCTTACACAAAAACAAGGAATTACCAACCATGCAAATAATGGCTGACTTAAACGACAATAAGGAAGTTCGTCTTGATGGAAGCATAGCAATAGGAAAATAGATTTATGGTCTTACTAGCCTTTTCCCGCGGCTTCGCCCGCGTACTATAAGTACTCAAAAAGGATACGATACCCATGTTGATTTTCAGACTTTGTGACCACTTTGCCCCTTTTGAAAACCTGAAACACGTGTTTACTCATTTATCGTTAGGAATACTCCTGTGAAGTTTCGAATAAAATAGTCTAACAAATCTTGATTCGCCATACAAACTTTGGACCCCCATTTTAGGGGATGAATTTTGAAAAATCCTTTCTTAGTGCATCCCTAGACTTTATAAGGAACCTACATGCCAAATTTGGAATCTCTAGAACCAGCGGTTTGGGCTGTGCGTTGATATGTCAGTCAGTCAGTCAGTCAGTCAGTCAATCAGTCAGTCAGTCAGTCAGTCAGTTTCTTCTTTTATATATTTAGATTTTAAGTATGCCCCTATTACATCTGTAGAAGTTGAAAGGTCCTTTTCAATATTAAAATGGATTTTTACAAACCGGCGATGCAGTATGACCCCTAAAAACCTTGAGCAAATTCTAATTATCAATTTCGAATCAAAACATAAGGGGCAAAAAAAGTAGAAATGTAAATATGTTTTAAATCAATTTGTAAATAATTACGAGTATGTACAAAACTAACTTGTACAGCCTTGGCCAGAAGTGTTGAGCATAGCTCTTTTTTGCTTGCAATTTTGATGTTAAGTATTAATTCCCTATCATAACAATGTACAATGACGTAAAATGTTATATTTTATTGATATATCTAGAAAACTTCACTTAATAATACTTTCAAGGTACCTATAAAATATGAAAAGTGGAGGTCCCAAAAATGCGAATTTAGGTCGGTGCGAAAAATTGCAAATATTCGATGCAGTTACTACTCATTTCAACAAAACATGCCTGTTCAGTTTAAAAAGAAACGCCGGTCTAAACTTTCGAGTTTTGTATGAAAATCACAAGGGTGCTCAACACTTCTGGCCAAGGCTGTATATAATAATGTACAAAACCTCGTTTGTAGATAATATCATTAAGTATCTAGTTATTCGTGTAGGTATGGGCCAGGACTTTGATTTGCATACCATTTAGAACCTGGTCACAGTGACAATAATATGAAAGCTCTAGCGTCTAGATGTTGATTGTCACTATGACAAAGTACGTAATGTTACACAAATCAATTTCCTTGGCTGTTTATAAATCAATATGTAATAAAACCTTTTTAAATGTAACCTTTTTTATTCGTTCTCATTAAAAAAACGTTCTGTCAAAAATGTTACAAGTGCCACTGAGAAATAAAAATACTGATTTCCTAATTGTATTAGTTATTAAAATCAGAAAAAATGTGTCCATCAATTATACATTTTCTTTTTAGCAGAGAATTTGGAATAATTAACCAAATGTGTGACACAACAAACAAAAATACGATTACAAAACAAAATGATTTTTATGAATATTGCATTACGTATGAACGCGAAGATGACTTAGATTTTCTTTGCATGGGAATTAATGCAAGAAGGATGGCGTGCTTTACGTTAGAGAGGAATTCTGTTTTCTACGTAACAATTGTAATGTGTTGTTAACAATACCATTTAATAAAATATATGTATAAAAACAAATCAAATAGTTTTATTTACGTTTCACGTATCAAGTAGGTATTATTTATTCCATGTGTAAATAGAGTACTTATAAAGTCATTTGTACATGATTAAAATGATTGACGACTAATGATTAATAATTTATAATAAAACTATATGGGATCACCCTATATTAGTGTTCCATAGGACTCGAGGCTTTTAAGCCCAAATTTTACAGCTCTGGAGCTCTTTTTAGAGCTGGCTTAATGGAATGGGTTTCGAAGAGCTGGTAGTTTTAATAAGGGCTTAGTCTTAAAAAAGGCTTTAGGCTTTTTTTAAAAGTTTTAGCCTTTTTAAGGGCTTAAGTCTTTTTAAAGATTGTAGCCTCTTTTTAAACCTAAGCCCGATTTCAACTTGTAAAAGTGCCCTAGTGGCCTACTTATTAACGCAATAAATAATTTGTAAGTCTTACATACTCTTTAACTTTTATAAATAAATCGCAGTTACGTTTTGTGGAACCACCCTGTGCAACCCAAATTGACCCACGCTAGACTTTGTTTTTCATGCCCCCCCCCCCCCCTCATGTTTCCACCTCTGACGGATCGAGTACTGACCAGCCGGTGTGAATGGCCATTTGCATGCTCGTTCTTGATCATATACAGATACTGGAAATTGAGGGCGGGAGGATGAAAAACAAAGTCCAACGTGGGTCAGTTCGGGTTACACAGGGTGGTTCCACAGCACGTAGGGAGATTAAATACCGCGAGCCATCCGGTTGCCTCGCGGACACTGAAACTACGCGCCATTGCTCTGAATAATATAAAAGTTGTATCTGATGCTAATTTGATATATAATGTAATTTCACAGTAAGCCTGCTGCTTGCTAGTATGTTATGTATGTATGTATCACTTTATTGCACATACATAAATAAACATAGCATAAAACAAACAGTACGAGCCAGTTAAAAAGTGTCTTTTAGCGTTAGTGTTGAAATTAGATATAAATATGTAGGTCTACTTTAAAATTACAGCGTTGTGTAAAAATGCAAAAATAAGTTTTATTTAACTTGTTTATTAAAATATTAAAGTTAAAACAAAAGCTTAAAAAGATGGGTATCATCACCTAATCATTTCCAAAAACTTCTAGCCAAGATGAAAGGCACATTGATGAGCGTATGCTTTTATTGCTTAATCGGTTCCTTTTTTTAGTTATTAAATTTCCAGCCTTTGAAAATGATTGCTCGCTTGGAACACTTGTAGCTGGTATGCCTAAAATATCAAATGCCATTTTTTGTAAGCGGGGTAAGCTCGATTCTTGATTTTTCCACCATACTATCACATCAGTATCTTCTGGTTCGATAGGTAAAGATAAATATTTCTGCAGCTCATTTTCTTCCGCTCGTCTTTGTTTGTAAATTGATGAAAAAATACTTCTCTCAGACCGAGATGGGCCGAAAGATTCGGAAGGATCAGGGCTGCGCTGGGTTATATGATTTTGAGCATTATATTTATTATCAAAAAACAACTTCATCGACGCCAGTATGTCTTCATTATCATATGTTTCTGAGAAATAATCGTTTTTTAATCTCGGATCTAACAGAACAGAAAACTTTGCGTAATCCGTGCGTAGAAAAGGCCAATATTCCTGCAATTTCAAGGACATTGCTGCGGCAGCTTTTTTTATAGGGTCGTCATGGTCATTGATCTCTACGTTAGAACTGTTAGAAGTGTGAGATAATAGAATATCCATAATAGGTATGACGTAGTAAATACTTGGATATTTTGACTTTGATAATAATAATGTGGCGTCGTAAAATGGCAATAAAAAATCGATGAAACACTTAACTTGGTGCCACATTGACTCTTCAATTACGTACTGCTGAAACTCCCCATTGTTCTCGCAGAGATAATTCAAAACTTCTTTCATTCTATATGCACGTTCCAACATGAGGTAAGTCGAATTCCATCTGATATTAATTTCTTTCAGCAACGCTAAGTGTGGCATATCTAATATGGTGAAAGTTTCAAAATATGTCTGTTTCTTTTTTGGCGAAAAATTTATTACATTTACTAATTTTGATACAGCTGATGTGACGGGATCTTGAATCACACGCAAACCATTTTTCACTGCTAAATTCAAAATGTGTGCCAAACACCTTGTATGAATCACGTCATCATAATCTTCAGCAAAAAGCTTTAGTAAATGTAAACATTTCACATTCGATTTCTCGTTATCGGTAGTAATCGAACTGATTCTTTTCTTTAAACCGTAAAATTCGAATATCTCTTGAATTTTTTTCAATATTTGCTCACTATTATGCGGATATGGTATCAGGTCAAAGTCCAAAATCATTGAATGTAATGTATAATTGTGTACGTAGTGTGCTGTTATCACTATATAGGGTTTATTTGTGCCCGATGACCAGAAGTCAAATGTCAAAGCAATTTTATTTTCAATATTCTTTAGTGTTTCTATTACCTTCGTTTGAGTCTGTTTGAACAATTCCTGTATGTTCAAATTGAGAGTAATTGGACTCAACACTGAATAACTAGGATTTAGCGCTTGCAACAACTTCTTGAAATGTTTTTCTTCTACAATACTAAAAGGATGCTGGCCGTAAATTATAAAATTAAGCACTAATCGGTCATAATACGCTTTTTTACCCAATTTAGTAGTACGCTTGGAGCCGCCTTCGTGGCTATGCAGGTGATTTTTCAGTGTGGAATGTGAACACTTAATCGAGAAATACTTATCACATGTTTTACACTGTAAGCCTCTATTAGTTTTTGTATAATATGTTGATCTAAGTTTTTTATACTTCTTCGGTCTTGTAACTACAATACTCGCATTTGGTGTACTACTCGCCGAAGGCACCAAAGATAAGTCACGGTCTTCCGGATCATTTTCCATTTTACAAGTAACGACACAAAAAGTGATGATTTTAATATTCTAAACACAGGAAATTAACTACGTGATAAGGTCAGAATACTTCAATCGTTTTCCTTGGAAATAAAATAAATCAAGACGATAAATGCAAGAAATGCACCTACCCTCATGTTTAAAAAAATGTAATTTCGTACTCTTTCTAACCTACGAGCTAACATCGTTAGACAATGTTGTTATCGCATTCGGTCATAATATTACATGAAGCTGTTTCTTTCTGGACATACGTTCCGATGCACGCAAATGCATTAATAGTTTTCTTATAAGTTTATACCTAAATAAAAAGTAATCCATTTTGCGCATAGGTACATGTTTAATCATGAAATGTTTTATTTATTTATTTAAATAAGTGTATACATATATACAGTAAAATAAAAGTAGATGAGGAAATATGTAGACTTATGTGTAAATAGAAGACATAACAGTAATACATACCATGATACTACAAAACAGATTACCTACATTTATTTTATTATTAGTAATCTCATTACAAACGTTAATGTTTTATAAAAATGTTACTTGCTCCAAAGTGGTACGACATGGGATTTAGACGTGATGGATCCGGATCTACAAGATATGAGCCAAAAACACTTCGTGACATTTCAATAAACACCATCGTCATAACTTGTATGATTAAAATGATTGCGGCAGGTACTCGCGATGAAAAAGTAAGTTTGTTTCTGCTTAGTTGTAATAATTTTATTAATACAGCTACTAAATATCTTTAATTATAATTATTTTTAGGGTTCTGTAGTGAACTAGTACTACTTATAGTTTCGCCATGTCCGCCCGTAGCCTAGCTCAGTAATACTTAGTACCAAGAAAAAAAAGTAAATTTGAGAGAACTGTTTTGTAAAAAAAAATATCGTCCAACCCCCAGTTCCTTTTGAAGCGTGGGTCAAATAAATGTGAAAAAAATAATGGATGTGAGGTTAAGCCTCAAGTAAAAACTATATTAAATTAAATCGGTTCAGCCGTTTTTCAATTCTCGTAAAATGTTGTAATCAGGAAAGGACGTTTGCTTCACCAGGAAAAGGACGTAAGTGCTGCAAAAAATATCCTATGAAAACGGCCTTTTGAGTGGGTGTGTGTACTGTACCGGTGGACCGGTAATTACGGAACCCTACATTGAGCATTGCCTGACATGCTGGTTTTTCCTTATCTCAATAGCATCTTATTTTTACAGAAGGAGTGTATGCGAAGAGAATTAACTAAGTTGGAACTTCCGAATGAAGTAATTCAAGACCTATGCAAGTGTTTTATATGCTATGCTGATAACGAAATCTTATACCGTGAATATTGGGGATTATAATTATAATATAATTAATGTGCACACTACGTTACATATTCGTAAAAATCAGGTGTATTTCTGTTGCCGCTATAACAACAAATACTTAAATAAATATAAAAAATAAGGGAGCTCCTTCACGAAAAATGTATATTATTAGCGTTTATTACCGGTTTTAATTATAAAATAGATTATCTTCATAAAAATAATATTTTTAGGGTTCCGTACCTCGAAAGGAAAAAACGGAACCCTTTGGATTACTTTGTTGTCCGTCCGTCCGTCCGTCCGTCTGTCAAGACCCTTTTTCTCAGGAACGTGTGGAGCTTTTAAGCTGAAATTTATATCAAATACTTAGGTCTACTGTCCCTTGGAGCTGTGCAAAAAATCAAACTTTTAAGCTAACGAAATCAAAAGACACAGCCGTTTATGCCGCAAATTTTCGAAACTCGCAAGGGAATCAAAACCTACAGGGTACTTCCCGTGAACTCAGAATCTTGAAATTTGGTACGAAGCAACGTCTTATAGCACAGATAAAGAAAAAAATTGTGAAAACCGTAAATTTTTAGTTACATCATATAATATATATATATTTTAAGTTACTACCCTTATATACCTACAGGTTTGTACGGAACCCTCGGTGCGCGAGTCTGACTCGCACTTGGCCGGTTTTTTTTAAATAAACATACTTACCTACTCGAGTCTTAAATTTTATTTAAAACCACACTAAAAAGCCTCGAGTTAATTTAATATCTTTATACACTCCAAAATATATTAATTAGCCTCTGAGCCTAATGAAGCTAGTAGGCTAAAATCATTTTAAGTCTCAATATTTTGACAAGAACTTTTAGCCTTTAAATGTATGGCCTTTTAATAAGGCGACGAGCTCCGAGAGTCTAGGCTGCTAAATTTGACTAGGCTTGGGGGCTAAAGAGCTTTAAAGGCTTTTAGCCCTCAAGGCGACAAAATCGAGGCTAGCCTTAAAAAAAAGAGCTAAAAGGCTCGAGTCCTTTGGATCACTACCCTATATGGAGCGTGACGTCAAATTGATGTCATCGGCATGAAAATTACGGGCCCTGCTTATAAGAGTTATAAGGATATTCTACCAAAAATACAAATTTGACCTGGGCCCTATCCCACAAAGGTTTGCAAAGGTCAACAAATCTGTTAAATTGTAAAAAAACACAGTACAGTGATAAAGTCTAAACAATTTATTTATTTTATTTTTAGCACAGCGTGGATGATCTGTCAACAATTTACATAATTGTTACATATTTAGAATAATTTACATAATTGTTAGACATGTGGTATTGTAAATATTATAATTTTGTTAATTCACAAATATGTATTACATTAATAATGTTGAGGGTATTTCACCCGCCGGATTCTAAAGAGGTAGCGAGGCCTGGCCCTGCCCTCAAGTACAAAAGTTTGGAGACAACTGCCTTTGCCCAAACCAACTTGGACAATAGATGCACAAACTCATGAACCAAAAAACAGCCTTTCACCCTTAAGGGGCTGACAACAGCTAAATTCCCTCTCTATCTTTTTCAGCGCGAGTGAAAGAGAAACACTGTGTTACGCTTAGTATGGGAGCTCATTGCAAATTTTGCAAAATGTATATTTAAAAAAAAACTACTTAATTAATCGAGAAATATAAAACAACGAAGTTTTTAGTATTAGTGCGGTGGAATTTGTCCTTAGTTACAGACATACATAGGTTGCTACTTATATATCCGGAAACAAAAAAACAAACAAACGTACACGGCTGAAAATGGTTTTATTGTTTTTCAAAGTATTCCCCTTGATGATCTATGCACTTTTGCATTCGCGTGAACCAATTTTTAAAGCACTTCTGCCACTCCGCCTGAGGTACCTCCATAACGTGTTGTTTGAATGCGTCGACAGCATCTTCAGCGGTCGAAAATCGTTGAACGCGTAATTTATTCTTTATATTTGGAAATAAATAAAAATCGTTGGGTGCCAAGTCAGGGCTGTACGGCGGATGACCCGTTAATTCCACATTTTGACCCTCCAAAAATAGAGTTGTTTCGCGTGACGTATGACAGCTGGCATTGTCATGATGAAGAATGATTCTTCGTCGCTGGTTAGTTTTACGAATTTGTTCAAATACTTCCGGTAAGCAAATGGTCGTGTACCACTCTGAATTAACCGTTCTACTGTTTTCTAGTGGCACTGTAGCTACATGGCCATTAATACCGAAGAAGCAGGCCACCATTTGTTTCAATGTACTTTTTGCACGAGTAACTTTCGTAGGGTTCGGCTCATTTTGAAACACCCATACCGTTGATTGTTGCTTCGTTTCGGGATCGTATGCATAGATCCAGGATTCGTCACCTGTATAGATGTTATAAACGGCTTTTGAGTCACCACGGTTATATTTTTTTAACATTTTATTGCACCATTCGACGCGAGCATCTTTTTGCTCTTTTGTTAAGTTGTGGGGTATCCAACGCGAACAAATTTTTTTTACAGCCAAATAATTAAGTAATATGCTATTAATGCTGGTCATAGAAATACCCAGAGTCGCTTCTATCTCGCGGTACGTAACATGTCGGTCGTCCATTATAAGTTTTCGCACAGCCTCGATATTTTGTTGTACAACGACCGATTTCGGGCGACCTGCCTTAACTTCGTCCGTAAGCATACTACGTCCACGATTGAACTCACTAAACCAGTGATACACAGTAGTTTTAGATGGGGCTTCATCACCAAAAGTTGAAGTTAGTTGATCTATGCACTGTTGTTGCGTTAAACCACGCCGAAAATCATAATAAATCATAGCACGAATATTTTCACGAGTGAGTTCCATTGTTGCTGCGAGATGACATTTAAAACCCGTCAAAAACAAAACACGAGCGTTAATAAGAAAGAAAAAATATTTTACCATGGAGGTCAAATATGCTATTTAAGAAGATTGTAATCCCGGTTTCCGGATATATAAATAGCAGCCCTCGTATAAGTCAAGAAACTAAAGACATACGACTGTTTAAAGCAAATTTTAAGATGTAACTTTGGAACTATTTTCCATCGAGCCGATTTCGTCCAATCGTGTATCGGAATTAACAAAGTTCTTCCAAATGTAATGAATAATAAAATATATTTTTTTTAGTTTCTCAAAACAAGTAGCTATAGCTAAAAAAATGTTTGAGCAAAGTCAATTTGAAGGTCATCGGCTGTAGTCAGCGTCTTAATTCATATTCCTTGCTGGACTGCTATATTATCACATTCAGTGCCGAAAACCCGACTATCGGGTATTTTATGATTTTGTTCCCAGGCCGGACAACCCGATAGTCGGGATTGTGGTACTACAGCTTTATATGACGAAATTTTTGTGGCCTGGCGCGGATGTCTTGTTTGGCTGGGTGGCAATGAATGTGTTAACATTAACAAAACCTAAGACCTTAACACATACTGTTTGTATCTTCAGGAGGAGGATAGAGCCAGTTCACCAGGGGACAGAAGGGACATCTGCATTGACCCCAAGACTTACTGCAAGTTGGGACACTTTCATCTACTGCTCGAGGATTATGCTAAAGGTTAATCATTTTTATACTGTGATGACTAAATCTTTTATCTACTAGAATACAGTCTCCAAACTTTTTTCTAGTAGATAAAAGATTTAGATTTAGTTTGTATACAGTCTCCAAACTTTTTTCTAGTAGATAAAAGATTTAGATTTAGTTTGTATAGTCTCCAAACTTTTTTCTAGTAGATAAAAGATTTAGATTTAGTTTGTATACAGTCTCCAAACTTTTTTCTAGTAGATAAAAGATTTAGATTTAGTTTGTATACAGTCTCCAAACTTTTTTCTAGTAGATAAAAGATTTAGATTTGGTTTGTATACAGTCTCCAAACTTTTTTCTAGTAGATAAAAGATTTAGATTTAGTTTGTATACAGTCTCCAAACTTTTTTCTAGTAGATAAAAGATTTAGATTTAGTTTGTATACAGTCTCCAAACTTTTTTACCTGGGCTTTGTTTTCTATTTTTGTTCCAAATTACGATAACTAGAAGGAAGGTCTGAAAAGGCATCTTTTGGTCTCAACTTATCCAACATTTGCATTTCGATACACATTCAAAAGTGAATGATTGCCGTTAAATGCATGAATTGTATGCAAATAGGTATGGGAACGTACCCATACTACGTGACCTGTTTAGGGGGGGGGCAGGGGGGTCGTCAAAATACTACTCTTGGTCACGAGGGGGGGGGGGGGGGGTTTAGGTTTACGTCACGTAATCAATAATTATTATAATTATGCTCTAGGGAAATCTCGCGCAAATATTTTTTTCGCTTTTTAATTATGGTTTGCACGCACCTTGAGGCGTTACGCGGCAACCGCCGTTTTAATAAATACAAATATGCGCCGTTTTAATAAATATAATTATGATTTTTTTACTTTCTGTTTGCAAAAAAACAATATTAAGAATTACTACGTGACAACCAGAGGGGGAGGGGGGGATCTTGGCATATACTACGGTTGGTCACCGAGGGGGGGGGGAGGGGGTGAACATTGTAAAAAAATTGGTCACGTAGTATGGGTACGTTCCCTATTACATGATGTTAACCAAAACTCACTGTCCTTTTTGAGTTTGACATCCACTTTTTTTTATACCATGATGGTGGCAAACATACGGCCAGCCTGATGGTAAGCAGCTACCGTAGCCAATGGCCGCCTGCAACTCTAAACGTGTTACATGCATGTTACCGACCCTTTACAAAAAGGGGGATTCGCTGTGTTGACAACTAAAGGAAGAAGAGGGTCCCTCATTGTCAACACACTGGGCCCTCTTTGAGCTCTTTGGCAACCTTACTCACCAGCAGGAACACAACACTATGAGTAGGCGCTAGTGGTATTTGGCTGTGGTTTTCTGTAAGGTGGAGGTACTTCCCAAGTCGGGCTCTGATCCAGATTAGAGCGAGATGACATTTACTGTGCTGTACCTGTGGCAGCTATGTGTGATAGCGAGATGACATTTGCAGTACCCATTGTAGTACCCATACCATAGTTTAAGGACAACCCGTTTTCTGTCGTCTACCGTTTTTTGAAGTGCCAAACTAAATAAATATGGGTATGTATGAGACTCCTTACTTTTCACAAAAAGCAGGTTTGTGGGAGAATTATTTGTATTATTTAATATTGCTAATCTGTTGCAGTAACAAATAGTAGTATTTATTCATCGTATGGCTACATTTCACTGGATATAGATAGGCATTTCTTCCCTGGGGTAGTAGCAGTGGGAAAGCAGATGATAAAGGAAATCCAGTGAGTGCTGCGAGGTCCATATGGGACAGTGCAGCTGCCAAGTTTGTTAATCTTTTAGCACCACCCAGGGATCACGTGTAGGGTTGTCTATGGTGTTTCTTACGAACGCAGAGTAACATTGATCCCCAATAGTAGCATGAAAAGATGTGAAATATGTAGATTTTATTACAACTTCTTGTATTCATTGATATGTTGCAATGTTATTATGCTTAGTAGTATTATGAATATCTAGTAGCTATCACAAAGGTTTGACAACTTAATTCATACTTAGAGTGAGTTAATGATTGAACTCATATAATATGTAGTATTACTGTACTATCGGGTTACTGTACTATCGGGTTCAGAATTGCATGGCCAATTTATGAATGAAATCATTGATAAATTGACCATGCAATTTTGAACCTGATGGTACATGCAAAAGTGGGTGGCACAGAAAAAGGGATCTCAATGCGACCCCTTTTGCCAATGACCATGTTTATTACATTTGACACTGCGTCAAATCAAAGGGTACATTTGGCGGAAGACGCTCATGGCGTACGTTTTAAGTAGTGTCCGACCGAAACATGTGTTTTTTGCCGAAACCGAAACAGAAGGTTCGGCTCTGGGTCCAGTTTCGGCCGAAACCGAAACTTGATAGACGTGTTAAATAGTACATATTTATTTCAAGTACAGTCACCATCAGATATTAATTTTGTATTAAGCAGAACGTCTGCTAACGATACCACAATGCTTAGAAAAAATGGAAAAGTTGAAAAATCCACTGCCTCAGGCGAGACTCGAACTCGCGACTCTGGGATACATGCCCATCGCTCTGACCAACTGAGCTACTGAGACACACCTGATGGCTGCGTATTTCTCCACTATATCCCATATGCGTCTTAGGGGGACGCCTAGCGACATCTGCCGAAGAAGTCTTACACTTCTCAACCGGCCATCGGAGTCCCAAGTTGTATTGAGAATTCACCGATAACAATGCGCTACCCCATACTACAATTAATTTTGTATTGAGCAGAACGTCTGCTAACGATACCACAATGCTTAGAAAAAATGGAATACAAAATTAATATATTATCACGGCGATAAAGTGGATATTTAGATATTTTTGAGTACCTACCGTGTCCGCTCTGATATATTTGATGGTGACTACGGCGATTTTATCAGTTAAAAACGTTGTGACAGAACGTTGGTCAGATTAAGTACAATGTTGAAAGTTTCGGCGCGGTCGAATGGTTCGGCCGTAACTGGCCGAAACCGAAGTTTCGGTCGGACACTAGTTTTAAGCTGACCTGACACTGTCAGTAATAATGACATTATTACTGACAGTGTCTGGATCGCTGTACAGTCACCGGCAATAGTATCTTCCTACACGAAGGCTGCAAAAACATGTGACACGCTCTTATGTGTAGGGTCATAAGAGCGTGTCACATATATTTGCTGCCCTCGTGTAGGAAGATACTATTGCTGGTGACTGTACTGTACAGATTCTATTGTATTAGAGCAGTGAAATCGTGAGCTTATTCCCAATATTTTTGAACGTGATTAAACAATAGACATTAATTTTCCAACAGCCATGTCAGCATACCAGAAGTTCTACGCGTTAGAGCAGGATAACTGGAAGGACCCGCTCTTCCTGTACGGGTTGGGGCTTTGCTACTACCACTACAATGCATTTGAATGGTAAGTTATTGCACTGTCTTTATTAAAGTGGGTGCGGACTTGAGGCAGCCTCAGGTTGAGGCACGCACGGCTCGCCTGTTTGCTCAAATTCGTACGCACCGCGCTGCTCGCGCACGGCGCGTGCCTCAACCTCAGGCTGCCTTAAGTCCGTACCTCATTTTGGAGGGCTCAAGGCAGCCTCAGGTTGAGGCACGCACGCGCCGTCGGCGAGCAGCGAGGTGCGTACGAATTTGAGCAAATAGGCGAGCCGTGCGTGCCTCAACCTGAGGCTGCCTCAAGTCCCCGTACCTCATTTTGAAGGGCTCAAGGCTGCCTCAGGTTGAGGCACACACGTCTCGCCCGTTTGCTCAAATTCGTAAGGAGCTCACTGCTCGCGCACGGCGCGTGAGGCGCGTACGAATTTGAGCAAACAGGCGAGCCGTGCGTGCCTCAACCTGAGGCTGCCTCAAGTCCGTACCCACCTTTATGAGTACACGTGTCTACATGAAAAGGAACTATTTGTCGGCCGGCGTTTTAGTTTTCAACTCAATACAATATTGAATGTGTCTGTACAGTCACCGGCAATAATATCTTCCTACACAAAGGCCGCAACAACATGTGACACGCTCTTATGGCCCTATAGATAAGTGCGTGTCACATATTTTTGCGGCCTTCGTGTAGGAAGATTTCCTGGTGACTGTACAACTAACAGCGTAAGCGCTTTCCGCCAAATGGTATCTTTTCACGTAGATTATCACATATTTTTAAAAAACACGTTTCCGACGTCTTAACGCAGCTCATCACCGTAGGCCAGGGGTTCCCAAACTTTTTTTAGGCACGCCCCCCTGCTGCCTAAAATGAAATTCCCACGCCCCCCATCGCTTCGATGCAAGGAAACGGAAGTAATTGGTCTAGCTAGCCCTGTTCAAATTTCCCGCGGCGCCGCGTCTCCCTTAAAATCTGGTCGCGCCCCCCACTTTGAAAACCCCTGCCATAGGCCATCATGGGGACGCAGCTATGCGTTAGATCCCTCTAACGTTAACAATATTGCGATCGATCTGCGACCTTCTATTCGCTGTGTGCGAAGTGCAAGGTAAGTGCAAGGTGGGGGACTGGGGGGTAACGTGAACGATCGCATTGCACAAGGTGACAAGAAATGAAACTACAACGGTTCTTGTCACTATCAAATTTCAAAATATTTGACGTAACTCAACTCGGTCAACTGTCAAAATAGTAAATACCCACACCTGACGCACCGCCTCGCGAGGAAATTGCCGCGCGAGGCAGCTCGTCTAGTGTGGCCGTGCCTCGCCCGAGGCATTATGGCCGCGCGTGCAATTTCCTCGCGAGGCGGTGCGTCAGGTGAGGACACGCCTAATCGACCAGAGACATTTCATATAAGCAAAAAAGATTGGGACCCCGCCTCAACAGATGGCGCCACAATCGTGCACACAGCGAATAGACCATGATGGCCCATGGTGTCATATACTTCCTAATTTCAATAGCTTCTCGTACTTTTTGCTATGACGTAGACGTTCCGTGGAGAGGACTTTTGGATTGTGGAGCTGAAAATCGTGTTAGCTTAAATCACACGCCCAAGTTTATTAGCGCAAAGTGGAAATGACACATTTAAGTTACGAAATTAATCCGCTAGGTGGCAGGCCCTATACCATGGTAATACCTAGACAGCCAGTCTCAGAACTTTTTGAGGCCAAAGTCTGAAGCGCCAATTGGATAGAGCAACTCAAAGATACAAAAATAGTAGGAGAAAATGACATTGCGCTGCAGCGCCATCTAGCGTTACTACGTTACTATATATTTATCGTATAGCTACATGTCACTGGATATAAATAGGCATTTCTACTCTCGGGTAGTAGTAGTGGGAAAGCAGATGATGAAGAAAAGCCAGTCAGTTCTGCGAGGTCCAGATAGGACAATGCAGGCTTCCAAGTTTGTTACTCTTTTAGCACCACCCAGGGATCACGTGTAGAGTTGCCTAGGAAAAGATCGAGAGGAAACCGGATCTAATCCCAACAAGGCCTAGTTTCCCCTCTGGAAAGTCAGTTTGGAAGGTCAGATGGCAGTCGCTTTCGTACAAACTAGTGCCTACGCCAATTCGTGGGATTAGGTTGCCGAGCGGACCCCAGGCTTAGTAGAGCAAAAGGCTGGTACAAACGCTAGGAAGAAGAAGACTCAATATGCTTATGATTCTCGTAGTTGTAGCGCCATCTGCGTTGAGTTTTGCACGTTCCTTATTATACGCACAATGTCTTCCGAAGCGAAATTTAGATACTTAAATATTATTTTTGTTATGAATTTATGATTGACCCTTCTAACGCCAACGAGGACTCATCACTGGTGCTAGTTAGAGGTCCGCGCCACGCCGGCGCGCCGCCGCCGAGTTGACCCGGCGCGCCGCCGCCGCCGCCGCCGGGTCGTCGAAAAACTCACGCCGACCCCATATATTCAAAACTTAAAGTTCAAATTACGAGCGCTTCTGCGCCCGATTTCAAATTACGAGATGCGCAAATTCATTCGTTTGCGCCGCTCCTTATGCCGTGTACCTCACACCGCAAGAGATAGTTATGGAGAAAATCCCAGGTATGGAGAAAACAACCTCATTAGTATTTTTAGCAGATGATGATGGTATCCTATTGTCCCTCATCAGGGACATAGGGCCCTCAGAAGGGATTTCCATTGGTCATGGTCCTGTGCGGCCTCCTCCAGCTCCGCCCAACCAAGGCCAGTTGCAGCAGCCTCCTTCTCAACTGTGCGCCTCCAGGCCTCCAGCGAAGGCGACCTTGCCCCCTTTCTCCGGGGACTTGCCGGGTCAGTACTTGCTTGGGTAGGTGGTTATTTGGCCTTCGCAAAACATGTCCTATCCAGCGCCATGCGCCACTTCCGCAAAAGTATCTCCTTGGCTAAAAGGTTTTGGTCGGTCAATTCCCATAGTCTTGTGTTCGAGATGGTCTGTGGCCAGTACTCTCCTACGATTCACCGCAAACATTTGTTTACAAACACCTGGAGTCTATTGGTTATGTCTTGTTTGACAGGCCATGTTTCGCATCCATACAGGAGGACCGACTTAACATTAGTGCTCAAAACCCTTAGCTTGGTGCGGCGAGTGATGACTGTGGAGGTCCATACGGGTTTCAACTGCGCATATGCGGCGCGTGCTTTATTAATACGAGCTTCAACATCCGCTTCTGCACCTCCCTGTGAGTAAACCACGCTTCCCGGGTATGTGAAGTTTGCCACTTGCGCAACTGGGTCCCCGTTTACTAGAATTGGAGATGCATTCGTGGTGTTTAGGCGCATAGCTTTCGTTTGAGCACAGTTGATATGCAATCCTTCTCTTGCTGCGGCATGGGTCTTCGATTTCAGATGGTCTCGTATCGTGGCGAGTAAGCACAGTTCATCAGCGAAGTCAATATCTTCAAGGGTTTTTCCATTGAGCCAGGACTGCCCCCTTTTCTCTTGACTGGTAACCATGCGCATCACGTCGTCCAGGACAATCAGGTACAGCAATGGCGACAGCAAGCAGCCCTGTTTAACTCCAGCAGTGACGGGTATCGGATCTGACAGTTGACCCTTGTGCATTACTCGGCAAGTGGATCCCTTATAAAGGCACTTAATTATTTCTATGACCTTGAGTGGTGTCTGCCTTTGCTTCAGTATTCGCCATATGTTTGTCCATTTCACCCTGTCGAAAGCCTTTTCGAAGTCCACGAACAGAACAAGGAGCTCGCTTTTATCTCATGAGTTCATGACACTGCTCTAAGATCATGCCGATAATGCGCAGGACGTTAATCTGATCCGTACACGATAGTCCCACTCTGAACCCGAATCTGCTCATCCCTGAACCTGCAATCGACAGCAGTCGACATTCTATTCAGCAGAACCTTACACAGAGCCTTGGAACAGACTCCCGCACTGGGACAGGTCTCCTTACTTGGGTAGCTTGATGATTATCCCCTCTTTTTCAACATTCGGGTACTTGACCCGTTTCCCAGATGCCTGTAGGGTAGTAATAGGGGATGCAACACACTAGCCATTGCCCTCGGGTTGGTTTTCAGTGCTTCAATCAGGATGCAGTCATTTCCTGGGGCCTTTCCACACTTCAAGCTTTTTATAGAATGGGAAATTTCATTGATGTTAGAGAGAGGCAGTAAAATGCACCGGAATGTACGAAATCTGCTTCACCTGCTATATAAACTGTATTGAAAAAGTGAGCCCAAAAGCATTAGAGCATATTTCTTTACGAGGATGATGAAGTTCATAAAGTGTCCCAAGAGCGTTGAAGATATTTGGCTGCGGCTAGCTCGTTGGATTTAGCTAATGTGGACCAAGAAGGAAATGTCTTAAAATTCTGGGAACTTAAATGTTCCACGTTTCCTAGGCTGGCAGCTGGCAGGTTTCGCAAGATGACTTCTATCTAAATATACCAGCGACCAGCACACCAAGTGAAAGCGACTTTTCGGTGGCTAAATCCTACTAAAGTTAACAAAATAATGTTTATTCATGATAATTATAAAATTTTAACCATAGACATTGGAACTGCTCAAGTTTATTTAACATATACCATGTGTAAAAAAGGTTTCGAGTGCTTTCTCAAATTTTCCTAATTTCCAAAAAAAAAAACTTCTCACGCCGGCGGTGCCGGGTCTGAATGCCGGCGCGCCGCCGCCGGCCCATCAGCCTGCGGCGCGGACCTCTAGTGCCAATATCTATCCCTCTGTATTAAAATTTGTATGCAATAGGAGTCACCCGTTCTTAATTTTTACTTTCTCCTAATCAAGGATGATATAGACATGGATTGAAAATATCCATACAAAATCGCGTTCCCTTATTTCAGGTTAAAGCACTAGCGTCATCTATCGGTCACCACAAACACTAAATTCTAGTTTCTAATATTTAGTTCGGCGCTTAACGCTGACAGAATAACTCGGCTCCAGACTCGACAGATGGCGCGCTGTGGCATTTAGTACCGAAAACAGACGTAAAACCTGAAGGTTCGAGGAACGCGATTTTGTATAGGCATTGTCAATCCATGTCTTAATCATCCTTGCTCCTAATTAAAAAAATGCTGTAGAATTTAGAAAAACTAAAGTTTAAAGCGACACTTAGAGCAACAAATGTTATGGCTTGTGGTTATTTTAGAATTCCGATGCAAGTGACGTTGACCAAGTTATGAATATAAGTGTACGATAAGTGGCTGAAGTCCTTCACTCACCGTGAGTCATGGTTTCACGAAGGCATAGAGAAATATTAGAGTGGCAACTCCATACAACTGGTTAGTAGCCTGAAAGCTTGACAAAATAAAGACATGACGACTAAGGGGACAGAGGGAGGCCCGGGCAGGGGGCGTGAATACCAAGTTATACAACGGACGCACTGGGCCCCCTGAAGGCCTTAGTCCCCTTAGTCATCATGTCAAGCTTTCGGGCTAATAATAATTGTATGGAGTGAAAAATGTAAGCACACTTAAGCTTTTTTTTATACCACGTCGGTGGCAAACAAGCATACGGCCCGCCTGTTGGTAAGCTTAAATATAAGCTTACTTATAAATAAATAAATATTATGGGACAATCTTACACAAATCGACCTAGTCCCACAGTAAGCTCAATAAGGTTTGTGTTGTGGGTACTAGACGACGATATATATAATAGATAGATATAGGATAAATACTTAAATACATAGAAAACACTTATAACTCAGGAACAAATATCTGTGAGAAACACAAATAAATGCCCTGACCAGGATTCGAACCCGAGACCTCCAGCTTCATAGGCAGGGTCACTACCGACTAGGCTAGGAGGCGAAGGAGGAGACTTATTTCTGACGAAGGTTCACATTTTTAAGGACATAAGGACGTACCTCGCCACATTCAAATATCTTGAACTGGGATCTTCTAAGAAAGAAGTCAACATACATTTAAAAAAAATCTGACATCCACAGCTATAATACTAGAAATAAAAACAAGCTTGTATCAGAAGTAGTCGTATCTGCAAAACATATAAGTCCTTTTTGGTCAAGGTATTCACATTTATAACAAGTTACCTGTCGATGCTTTAAATTTATCATTCCCGCTCTTAAGAAATATTTGAAAAAAACTTTAATGTCAAAGGGTTATTACAGGGTCGAGGACTAAATGACGGACAAAGATGCATGGCCCAAATCAGAAACTACTACAAAATAATCTATCGTTTAGAGGACACAGTTCAGATAGGAAAGCATATCAATCGTTTTGTGAAGCAGTCAGATTTGGATTTTATTATTTATTTATTTTTTCTTTTTAATTAAACAATAGGTACATTGTCTGTCTCTCAAGCTGTTTTGATATGTCTTATAGAACTACGCATTATTATTGTGTATCTTTAAAATCTAATGTATTACTGTTTTGAAAAAATAAGTCCCGCCGAGTTTCTTGCCGGTCATAATACTTCTCGGGTCAGAGGTGTAGGGTTAGAACCGTTGGTAGTTTTTTTAGGGTTCCGTAGTCAACTAGGAACCCTTATAGTTTCGCCATGTCTGCCCGTCCGTCCGTCCGTCCGCGGATAATATCAGTGACCGTTAGCACTAGAAAGCTGAAATTTGGTACTAATATGTATATCAATCACGCCGACAAAGTGGTAAAATAAAAAGTGGAAAAAAATGTTTTATTAGGGTACCTCCCCTATACGTAAAGTGGGGAGTGTTTTTTTTTTCATTTCAACTCTAACGTGTGATATATTGTTGGATAGGTATTTAAAAATGAATAGGGGTTTACTAAAATCATTTTTTGATAATGTAAATATTTTCGGAAATAATCGCTCCAGAAGTAAAAAAAAATGTGTGTCCCCCCCTCTAACTTTTGAATCATAAGTTTTAAAAATATGAAAAAAATCTCAAAAGTAGAACTTTATAAAAACTTTCTAGGAAAATTATTTTGAACTAGATAGGTGGTAGGTATAGTGTATTTTTTTGAAAAAAAAATTACAAATTAATTTCTGAACTAAGTTTGTAATTTAAACGTATAAGCAGGTGTTTATTGTACCTGTAGTTTTTTACAAAATCACAATGAAATGACGTGCTTTCAAATAAAGTAAAAACGGTGAAAATCGGTTCACGCAATAAAGAATTATCCAATAAAAATCATCTTCCTTACTTTAAGCTCGCGCGCAATAGTTTATTTAATTTGCCGGTAGATGTCGCTGTACGTGGAACGCGCATATCATATTCTACATGGCGGTGTTATTTTAACTCTTAAGTGGGGACACTTACTGTGACGGACGGAAAACTACGGAACCCTACACTGAGCGTGGCCCGACACGCTCTTGGCCGGTTTTTTTTCTCTTTCTGACGTTCATAAGTGCATTGTAATGTGCCTAAATTGAAGAATAGATACCTTTTATCTTTTTTTATCTTTTAGAGAACTAAGTTCTTTATTTCAAGAATTCGGCTACCTATGTATATTGGGAAAGAATCTGATAAATAGTGAACATGATAACATGATAAGATAAGTATCTAAAAAATTGTACAGGAATGTGGTAATTTAAGTATGGGCGTGGGTGACAACTTTTATTGCTTGTGATATAGCATGATGTGATTTTTTGTTGTTGCGTCAAGCGATTAGAATGTCTCTCTTGAGAGAAAAGTTTTTTCGAGCTGTTTTGGTAGTAATTTAATCATTTATGTTCTGTTTATCCGATAAACTTTATCGATCATTTATTGGCTTCCAAAGTATCTGACATTGGCAAGCAGTTTTTGCACTATTGTTGAAATATAAATATAATAAAATATGACAGTCGAAGGGCGTGACGACAAACAATAGGCAACATTTACCCTACTTATAAAATGATTGTTGAATATTTTTAGAACAGGAAGCCAAACTAACAAAGACTGCGACTTATTAAAAAATATTGTCAAAAGTACTGTACTAGTAATGAGTATTTGTTAAAATAACATGACTGTTACTCAAAATAACGATTCAATAATTATGATTTTATTTTATTTAAAACAGTTATTATGGTCACACATTTTTAATCCGAAAAAGTCATAAATAATCCCTTCTGGTCCACGCAGACAAAGTACCTATTTAAAATCTTTATTAGAAGAAATGCACGCCATCGCCATTTCTTTCACAGTATCGATTCGTAACACGATATCCTCTTTCTATTAAATATGCAGGAATAAACGTTCGAGGAAACCGTCCGGAACGCAACCGGTACAAGTCGTTTATAAATAGAGGAAATGAAAGGGGCACCATTCATCAGTTAATTATTTTAATTAACGACTTTGGCGCCACTCTGACTTAATCAGTGTATTTGACTTACAATATTTTTTAAATAAATAATCTCAGTGCAATGTCCCCTTGCTTTAAACTGCCTAACAGGTGGTTGAGAACCGTATAGGATGCATAAAGTTGTAGGGTGCATTTTATTGTGTTGAGATTTTCGGATCGCACTTAATAAACTGAAACACAAAATGTTTGTAAAAATGAGTGTAATTCAATGTATTCTATAATTTTGGAAATAATTATGGCTTATCAGTTATCACACTTGTACAGCTTTTTGGGTTCCGCACATAGACATAAACAAAAAGGAAGATGAGTGACGTTCATAGTAAGCAAAACTAAAATGTGGTCCTACACACTTGTAAAATGCTACACACCGCTATAATGTATGTGCATCATGGGCAAAAGTGATAAACCTATACGAGTATAGTTAACACGGGTATTGCACGGTAGACCTCCATATTTTGCGCATTGCACAAAGTGTGACTGAGAGACTCTGCCACACGACTAATTCAATATAGGTGCTGGAACCTATATTTGATGGCACACAATCGAGCGCCTGGTACCATATCTCCCTTTTTGTATAAATCAATGGTTCCGCAGCCAATTTTTGTTAAAAATTTTTTGTAAGAATGAAATAATTAATAAATGTAGGTCCTATAATTTTTTTAATTTTCTTTAGGTTACAAGGTACAGGTATCTGGTATCTGTAAAATACCTTTGAGTAAGATTTACTATAGTTATATTTATAAGATATTTGTCCATGACAATTCTTGCGCTATAGGTGTTATTTTTACACGAGTAAGTATATCTATCTCACATCTCAATCATTGTTAGGAATGGAAGTTAGGAGTTCCTTGGTCGCATAATGTTTTGTCCTGTTTGTTGTTCGGTCGGGTCTCGGGCAGGGTGCCAGGCGGTCCTCGGTGCGCCGTGCGCTGTGTCGGCGCGGTCGTCGGTCGTCGGTCGACATTCGTGATTCACCGGACGTAGGACGCGCGGTGCGGCGCGGCGCGAGGGGCGTAGGGCCGCGGGCGGCGGCGCGCGGGGCGGGGCGGTGCACGCTGCAGCGAGGTCGTCGCTCGCGAGCCGAGCCAGTCGGGAGCGGGATGCGGTGACGTAAACTGCACCGGCGCGGGCCGCGAGAGTAGTGTAGATCGGGATTTGTCGTGATCGTATGTGACCTGTGCTGAACCATCCTGTGTGATCTGACCGAGTGATTGTGCTGAACTCCGACGACCCCGCTCGACACTACCTGGGCCGCTGCGCCCATCGCCGAACTCCGGACCTCAGGATCCCCGAAATGGTGAGTGCGGTCGAAGCCACCGCTAGTTTGTTTACGTCGCTTCGTGACTTCTCTTTCTCTCTCGCACGACCTGCCGCCCATATCCCGACGTCGCGCTCGCTTACACGCGACTCCTTTCTATTGTTTTGTTTCCGAAATGCAGACAGCAGACACCTACGTCGAACAGAGTCGGCTGCACGAAGCCTGATCCCGACGAGAGGTCGCGTTTTTGTGCATGTGTGCATATTTTTTTGGTGTATTTTCGCAGGTAGCCGGAGCCCTCAGTCATTCATCCCTACATGTGTTGGTACAAGGGAAGGGCAATAAGTAATATATGTACAGTTTTATTGCTATACACAATAAGAGGGCGATCAGGGCCGATTTCTAGTTTTCAGTATTACGTAACTTAGTGCCAATAAGATTGGGAATCCAGGGGTAGTGTACGTGTAAGGGTGCGTGTGTGGCTAGTAAACAATAAAGCGCCACCGCATAAAATATAGGTCGGTAGTGTGGCCGGAACGGCACGCGATACCTTGCTAACTCGCCTCCCTTCTAACACTCAAGTTAATGCACTATTGCATACTTCATTGTTCGGGCTCGAGCTAACGGTCCCGGGCCCAACGGAGTAGCCGAACGCAGTAACCGGACGTTCTTGCAAGGTTTAGCAACAGACCGAGCTAGATGAAAGTTAACTATGTGCCCATTTCTAGTACGGACGTGCGTGTTTGCACTCGTTCTTGGCGGTCTAAAAAGTTTTCTATGTCCTGGCATTAATGATAAGTTTTTGCTCATTAGCTACAACTTGCTTATTTAATCTAAACATTATAAACATCAGGCTAAAACCTGATGATTATTTCTTAAACAAACATTGCTAGTTGTCAAATTCCAGTTTTTACGCGAAAACTGATTCGATTTATGACAAACTTTTTCATTCATTAATTGTCTTACTCATACATACAATGCGTGGTTTCTGCGTACTACGAGCTAGATAACGATGAGTAAACCATACAAGGAGGACAATCCTTACAATTGTACGTCAGCGTAACTCAGTGACTCATGACCGTTCACTATCAAGTTTTCGCGCACTTTTTCTTACGTCATTGCTCTGTATAGGTACATTGTAGAAAACCCCATTATCATCATTTACGCGATGAGACATGGAAATTCAGGGATTTAATTAAACCATTCGTCACAGGTAAAAAAAGGTCATTCCCCGTTTAGGGAAAACCATTGATTCTAGAAAATCCCAATGTTCTGAATGTTCACAGTAGAATCGATGGAAAAACTGCAATAAATTAACTTATATTGAAATTACTCATCGCAAAACTAACGTCACAATCACAAGCGTTTCACAAGTTCCCCTAACGTTAGCTTAGCTATCTTGTTCCTATGTTCTATCTAATATTACATTATAGGTATATGTCTGTCGTTATCACGGCTCGCAACCGGTTCGCGTATTATCTATACTACGCAACGCCGCGGCCGCTAACGGTATCCTATTCCTACTCTGAAGCACTCCACAAGTATAGGAGCCAGATGGTGCTATTTTAGCTAGCCTAATAGTTTCCATTAAGCAGGTTGCTCCGTGGTTATCATAAAACGGACATAATTTTTGAAAAATAAAGGTCCAGGCAATTTTAAGGTTTAAATAAACTAAACTTATCAATTAAGACGTCTTCTAGTCACAGCAAATGTCATAGCAGCAAAACGATCGTTAATTTCTTCTGTAGTTACATCCTATAGGATATTTTATGCATCGAAAACTTGTAATACGTTGTTGTTTCGATAAAACTACAGGATAACTAGGTATATAGTAATTTCTTCGTAACATTTATTATTCATGTATACGTTGCCACTTCCTTGTAACATTAAAGCTTCTGTATTCCCACATCGTCGTCAACGTCAAGAATACATTTAGAATTCCTTATGAAGGTTGTACCTGTGTAGAAAAAGTCTAAGAATGCTGACAAGTACGTATTTACAATTTCTAGACTTCTTTTGGCTCGTAATGCTGATGATCCTAACTAGTTTCTTTCATAAGTACGGAATGCGGAACATATATGTACCTCTCTCTCGTCTCTTCCTAGTTCTTTTGTTCTCTGACAATCCTGTTCTTTGACAAGTGGATTAGGAATCTGACAGAAACTACTTTTAGCAGTTCTCTCTCAGAATACACCACCATCATTCCAGAACACTGGAATTTTCCTCTACTGCATTTTCCATCCGAGATAATTTGCGGATCAGATACAACATGTTTGTAATCCCTATCAATGACTGTAGGTAATTTTCAACCAAAGAAACAAAGAGAACTCTCTTGACAGATATTCGTTTGGTGATGTCAAGCCCCTCAATAACCAAATTCATATTGTTTGTAATGATGCTGGTTTATACCAGATGGGGGAAACCTGATGAATCAGAGAATATTATTATGTATTTCCGAATAGATGTTATAAAACATTTTGTCAGACCTGCACAAGTGCACAACTTGTTGGCTTCATAGTTTATATTGCTCTTAACGCTAATGGCCTTACCGGTTTCTTTATTGGCTTACATACGACTTCCCAAGTCACACTGAGCGTAAACTACAAATGGTATAATTTAAAGGCCTGTGGCATTTGTTCGTCAGCTGCTAGCATTAAAACTTAGACTGACAGTAGGCATAGCAAGTAATGGCTAGTACATGGCTTAGCAGCTTGCGGCGCGTGCCACGGGCAGGTGTCGCGCCGGCTGCTAGCCCACCTGTCACTATATCAGCTGCTTAGTCTTTGTTTCTACTTTACCACCACCCCTGAGAAATCAAGACCCTTCAAAGCGCATCTGTCCTCTTAAACCAGTTTCATAGTTTAAAGAATCTTCAATCCGGAAGTAGTTATTTGCCCGCATCATGTTACAAGTCTTTCAAACTTGAACATTTAAAAAACAGACAAGTCGGACGCTCACTCACTGGCTAGACTTTCAAGCAAGCTCAAATGACATTTAATCAACTTATCGGTCAATGCATGCTGTATCTAGACAGAAAATATGTACACAGTAGGTATGCATACGTCACACTACGCAGTGTAGTAAATAAACAGACGCAGAAAGCGATAAAATTTCCCGGCGGCTCGCGCTCGTTGGCGCTTTAATTGCATTTGGTGGGTAATTTCACTACCGGCGAACTTTTCCGGTGATCTGCTGTGCCGTTACTAAGTGCAATGTTTTCTCTTAAATATTTTCTCGTCGGTCATGTTATAGCTACATTCTGTGTGTTTTATGTTGCTGACCGATTGTGTAATTATTGCCGCGATGTTTTAAGTATAAACAGGATAGGTGACGGTTGTAGACTCCTTGTTTGACCTGATAACATCTGGCAGTGTATGAAAAATGTATCTTAGGTATGTATTCCATTTATTTAACTCTTAATCATTGAGATTATATTTGTCCGCTAGATAATGGCTGTATAAAATAATACTTTGTTATGGATATGGGCTTATGGGTAATAATCGTTTTATAAATGTAAAAGAGACGAGAGACTGGTATTTTTATGCGATTCACGAACGGCAAGTTTAATGCACTTTTAGTCGGGGACGGCGCGTGCCACGTTAGCATGCAATTAACTGGATGATGCACCTTATTGTTTACAACTGTTACCCAACGAGTCTTCTCATGCAAACCAGTTTAAATGTGCTCTCTGATTATTAATGTTTGTTACGGATTTCGAGTTCAGTCTTATAGAAGGAATGGGCTTCCCGTTGAGACAAAATGCATTGCAAATTAGAGGGAGCCTGACGTTTTAAATAATTGTTATTCTCGTTCTTTGTTGTTTTCACACTGTTTCTATACCTACGTATAAGTTTCAAATTTATGCCTATAAATAAAACATGCTTACAATATAGCCTCGAAGAATCTTATAAAACGAAGTATTGAGATTGACGATAGAGTAAAAATAGGAACGTTTCCCCTCGCTTTTATGTATTCTGCTACTCGTATTGTTTTTCTTTCAATGCGTAGGTAATGATTACCAATCATATTCCAAGGATGATACTTATATTACTTATACGATCGTAATTCTTCGAACACTTTATGCCGTAAGTTATATAACATATCATAGATTTAGGCATGCAAAAACCGTCAGTTAGCAACAGAATAGCGGCACAACCGGTATTTAATTGCCTAGAGCTAACTCCGGCGGTACCGCGAATTATAGCGCTAGCGGTGCTTGAGTTCAATCCCGTAGATGTAAATTAGCTTGGTTTAGCTTTAGGGGACAGTGCATCTCGGCGCGGGTGTGGCGGGGTCTTCGATCTGAGCCAAGTCACGTACGCAGTACGCACTCTACGCACAAACCTGCGCGGGCCCACTCGCGCACCGCGAGTAGTCCTAAAGGGCGTATGCATTATTACCTCCTCTTCTAATCCCACTCAAAACCAGTACATCTACGCGCTTTATTTCTACACATTCCGCAGTTAAAGTAACACTGGTTAGTAAAAGCGTATGATTCGCCACCAGTCGTCAAGTAATAGCGAATACACACCCCGGCCCCTTTCCATTCGCCCCCGAATCTCCCTTCGCCCTTCATCGAGCTTAGCTCGTTTCGACGTTCCCACACCCCGGGGTGAGGGGCGCGTTTCTTCGATTATTACAAAACTCTAGTCCTGTGACGTAGTTGGTGTTTCATTAAGAAGTAGGTCACAGGAGGGCAGGCGAGCGGTCGTCGACACTAACGGCTCGCTATTTATACCTGACGCGTAGTGCACCGGAACTCTGTGCACTCGCTGCATCCGAGCCGAGCGAGCCGCCCTGTCAATGACCTTCTTACCACGAACGCGCGCTTCCTACATCACCGAAATAACGCTCTTACTGCGCTCTCCTTGTTTTAAGCTCGCCTGAACACTTATTATCTCAAGAAATTGTTCGTTATTTTTGATGCTCGTCATTCATTTGCCATGGATTTTTATAAATCTGACGGAATCTTTGAGGAAAATCCAATTCAATATGGGTTTTTCATTCTAGGTAGATTAGGTAATCAACTCATTAATTGTGTAAGGATAATGTAATTACACTTTGGTAAAAAAAATGGTACAAATGGTAATTACACTTTCAAACAGAGCTAAAGTTGCCTATTATTTTCCTACACAAACGATATCGTATCGTAGGGCGTCCGTTGCGAAAGGGCATGGCGCAACCGGCTGCCCTTCGGCTCGGTTTACGTAAGAAAACTAAGCCCACATAACTAGGCTGACGGTATTCTTGTTCCTTTCCAAATGCAGGCTTTTTGAACTCTAGTTAACTAGTGTAACAGTGATCTCGACATCCATAAACACTTACGTTATCAGAAAGAAAACTTGTACTGGTCCGCCGAGCGCTGGACTCGACATGCGATTCTAATATCACCCCTGAAGCCACCCACGTAGGGCGTGAACTCTGTGTCGACCCACTTGTCCTAGTTTTGACACTCAAGATGTTTTTACACGTGCAAAGCAAACACGACCCCTTTTGTCTTTATAACGAGAAAACTTCAGATATACCATGCCTATATTTGAAGACAGGAAATGTTTGCTAAGCCGACGATGACGTACTATTAATTGTCAATTCATTGCAGGTGTGGCCACGGTTATGACCACGCCATGGCATTCATTATAAAAGTAGTTTATCGTTGTGACTAAGCTAAACTCCGCTTTCGTCACGTCGTCGGTATGCTAAGACTCTCACACTTAACCGATCATTTTGATGATTAAACATGACAAGAAATACCAGTCATTTTACCTTGATTATTCTTAACTTTTCATATCTGCAGTTGATTGCATCCTGAGCTCCCTCTTCAAAGCACTGAGTTGAAAAGTTGATGCCTTAATAGCAATATTGGCAATGGTTTCATTTCTTGTGTTTTCACTTCTATCTTCTACAAAAAAAATGTGGGCGCAGATTATATTATAGAATGAATTTAAAATGTACTATTGCTTTTTCGTATTTTTGTCATACCTATTTCTGAAACCAGCATTTATTAACATTTTTAAGAAACTCAACCTAACCACGTAAACTGAAAAGATAGATGTCATATACTTCAGAAAAAGTGACCAAACCCTCCGGTGTCCAAAAAATATTGAACAAAATAATTTGATTTGCTTCAAGATTCATAGATGGCAGCACCATCTCTCTCGCTATACCAGAATCACGTAAGAGATTCGGATAGGAGGTGCAAGCACGTACTGCGCATGCCCTTAGAGTATGGTCAACGGCGCCTAGCCGTTTCAAATTCAGAGATTGCATATACATGAGAAAATTTGTCAAGTTCCGCCGTGACCGGGTGGTCTAGTGGTCAGGACGTCAGCCGCGAAAGCTGAAGACGCCAGTTCAAATCTGGCCTCGGACACCGGAGGGTTTGGTCACTTTTTCTGAAGTATATGACATCTATCTTTTCAGTTTATATATAGTAGTGTAACTACTTAAAAAAAAAAATTGCCAATCAAAAAATATTGAACAAAATAATTTGATTTGCTTCAAGATTCTAACCACGTAAGTTTCTGCCGAAAAACAGCAACGGTACCTACAATAGACGCAGACATTACGCAAGCCCGGTCATATTCACCAATTGTTTGTACGGTTATAGTGTACGTCCGCATTGCTCGCTCGCAATTCGGTCGCAAGTGCTCGCCACGCTGGAATTTCCGCGAAATGTCGCATACGTCAGTAGAGCGTCACGTGGCCGCGGGCGCGCCGATACGTCACTCGCAAGGCCGACCGACGACCGGCTAAATACGGTCATGACCATTATTACATTAATTACCTAATGGGCATCACTTCTAATATTAAAAGCCCAATTAATGCTCCTACTTCCCACTATAATAAAAAAAACCGGCCAAGTGCGAGTCGGACTCGCGCACCGAGGGTTCCGTACAAACCTATAGGTATATAGGGGTAGTAACTTTAAAATTATTAAAACTATTTTTATTATATGATGTAACTAAAAATTTACGGTTTGCGCAATTTTTCCTTTATCTGTGCTATAAGACGTTGCTTCGTACCAAATTTCAAGATTCTGAGTTCACGGGTAGCGAGTCCCCTGTAGGTTTTGATTCCCTTGCGAGTTTCGAAAAGTTGCGGCATAAACGGCTGCATCTTTTGATTGCGTTGGCTTGGAAGTTTGATTTTTTCACAGCTCCAAGGGACAGTAGACCTGATTATCTATACATATAATAAAGCTGAAGAGGGTCGAAAGTCTGTACATGGAAGATAATCGAAAAAAAGTTGGCTGGGGATACTTAGAATCGATAACAGAACACCTTCCAACAATTTTTAGAATTTTTGTCTGTTTATCTGTTTATCTGTTTGTCTGTTTATTTGACCGCGCATCACGTGAAAACGGCTGAACGGATTTTAATGAAATTTTGTATAGAGATAGTTTGAGTCCCGGGAAAGGATAATATATAGTTTTAATCCCGAGAATCAACCCTGGGGGGGGGGGTGAAAATGGGGTTGAAAGTTTGTATGGAGAATTTTTAACCGCTAAAACGATTTAGATGGAAATGAGTATGGAGATAATTTGAGTCTCGAGAAACGTTATAGGATAGTTTACAAACCCTTGTGGGGGTAAAAAGGGGGTTGGAAGTTGGTATGAGGAAGTTTTTACCGCTGAACTGATTTAAATGAAAATTGGTATAGAGATAGTATGAGTCTCGAGAAAGGACAAAGGATAGTTTCATCTTCAAAAAAGCCCCCCCCCCCCCCCCCCCCCCCAATCTTACTTTAGAACCGTATGTCCAAAAAAATTAAAAAATTATGGAAGTGAAGCCTGAAAGGTACTTTTAATAAAAACTATCTATACATATAATAAAGCTGAAGAGGGTCGAAAGTCTGTTCATGAGATATATTCGAAAAAAAGTTGGCTGAGGATACTTAGAATCGATAACAGAACACGTTCCAACAATTTTTAGAATTTTTGTCTGTTTATCTGTTTGTTTGTTTGTTTATTTGACCGCGCTTCACGTTGAAACGGCTAAACGGATTTTGATGAATTTTTGTGGAAAAGGAAATAAAATAGTTTTACATGGGGGGTGGAAGTTTACATGAGGAAGAAACAACCAATAATCGCTTTACGTATTTAGATGAAATTTGGTATTGAAATCATTTGTAATTTTTTGGTCAAGGTATTCATATTTATAACATGTTACCCGCCGATGCTTTAAATTTACCTTTACTCGCTCTTAAGAAATATTTGAAAATGTCATGAATGTCAAAGGGTTATTGCAGGACGGACAAAGATGCCTGGCCCAAACCAAAAAACTACTATCGTCTAACATTTATAGGACACCGTTTAGGTAGGAAAACATATCAAACGTTTTGTGAAGCAGTCAGATAAGGGATTTATTTTTCTTTATAATTAAACAATAGGCACATTATCTGTCCCTCAAGCTGTTTTGATATGTCTTCTTGAAGAACTACGCATTATTTTGTATCTTTAAGATGTAATAATGTATTGAAAAAAATAAGTACCGTCGAGTTAGAACCGGTGGTAGTTTTGGAACGAAGTTCCTTATCGAACGGTTCTTGGATGGGGGGGCTAGGCGAAGAAAAATTACGTGACCGTCACGAAAAAGCGTCACGTCACGAAAACGTGACACCCATACGATTGAGAAACATGTAAAATGGAATGAAATAAAAAATATATAAAATAGAATAAAGTGAAAAATTTCAAAAATTTCAATAATTTCAAAAATTTCAAAAATTTCAAAAATTTCAGGTATTTCAAAAATTTCAAAAAAAAACAAAAATTACAAAAATTAAAAACCGCAAAAATTTAAAAAAAAACAAAACTTACGAAAAAGTCGAAAATGAAATAAAATTAAATAACATAACTTCGTTCCAACCGAGTGTTAGTGGGGGAGGTAGCCACTACACTCGATTGAATTTAATTTGCATGGGTCATGGACCCCCCCCCCCCCCCAAGTGCACCTCAAATAGAAAAAAAACATTTCTGCATTTGTGACCCCCCCCCCCAATTTCAACCGCGCCTGTTCTTACCTTTCATGCTTAGACTGATTTGACGGGAGGATCGATTTGGATGATATTTGCCGTGGACATGAACGTATAAATACAAAAGTGGTCCTGTATCGTCCGATATACACCTACTACTCTATGTCGTTTAAATCATGCCAAAAAAAAATTATAAGATAAAAAAAAGTATTCATTTTTGAGTGTAGTTTCATTTAGTGGTAATTGTAATAGTAGTTTATGTAACTGTTACGTAATAAGGGTCCTAAAAATACGAGTGTGGTTTTATGAAACGAGCCGCAGCCGAGTTTCATAATAAGATCACACGAGTGTTTTCAGGCCTAATTACGTCCAGTTGCATACACTGCTTTATCTACACTAATATTATTTATCCTAAATGCCGTGTTCGGAAAACATAGAATGGCCGCCATGGCCAACTCGATTGTGCCGGCGGTCGGGCGGGCGCGTGCCGGTGTACATTATGTTATCAAAACTCATAACCTACGAGTATCAATATTTGAGCATGTAAAGTTAAAATTACGTTACTGCCACAGATAAAAAGCTTATCATAGTAAAATCGGTTGTGGTAATGCTAGCCATTGCCTACCGTTTTTTAACACGTTTTAGAGGACTTACAATGTGAGTGTAGATAAAATATTTTATTAGGACTACTGTCCTCTAGCGTATCCATCTGTCAACTTTACTTCAATTTCCGCCTCCAGGGTAGCGGGAGAGAAATTAGGTGTGAATTAGCCGCTTACTGACACAGACCGAATTCCACGCGGGCGGAGCCGCGGGCACAGCTAGTTTGATATAAATTTCAGCTTGATAACTCCACGCGTTCCTGAGAAAAAGGGCCTTGACAGACGGACGGACGGACAACTAAGTGATCCTATAAGGGTTCTGTTTTTCCCTTTCGAGGTACGGAACCCTAAAAATAACGCGGGAATGGGTGGATGTAAGGATATTGTACGCAAACGAATTAGGAAGACATAGGCCAAACCACTAGTTCCAAATTTAGAATACAGGTTAAGTACAGGGTACTTTTTATTCAAAAAACCACCTTCTGGATTTGTAACACGGGGAGTGGAAATGTGTGAGTGCATCATAAGCGGTACTTGCGTACTCCCTGCCTCATTTCACAATAAAGAAAAAGAATTGCTTTTCATTGCAAGTGTGTCTTTAAAATAAATAGGACACGGCAAAGAGAGAAAACGTTGCAATAACATGAGTTGCAACTGTCCCAAATTTAACACCAAATGAAGGGTACCTACACGGAAAGAACATGTCCAGTCACTTTTTTGTAAAATGAGATTTTTATATCAAAATGTAGAGCTTGCAATGAACTATTAGTAACAACTTCTGTTACAGACGTACATTTTAACGTGATATACGCACTTCTTAACTCATAAAAACCATCTATCTAGTTACGAAAATAGTATGGTTAATTGTATTGTTCCAAATTTTAAAAGCGCTATAACTCAAAATATTGTCAATGTGACTAGACATGTTCTTTCCGTGTACCCCAGAGAAATGGGATGACAAAGAATGCTTGTCAACGATCAAAAGTGTGGCAAAAAAATGAAATCCATGTCTGCGTCTAAATTGTCTTTGTGAGCGTAAAATAGTGATGCCAAATACAACAGGTTAATTATCTATCGGTATTTGACTTTCTTATCGATACGTTCTAAAGGCCTCTACAGACGTAAGCGACTAGTCAAAGTAGTCAACTGTGACGTTAGTTGACATTCCCACTACCAACTTGACGTTTAATTTCACACACATTTTCGACTAATATTATTACATTACCTAATTGTTAATAACTAGTATGTTTTTTCTAAGCAAATTATACTCTTTAGTATTTAAAAAATGTAAATAAACAAAATTATTTATTATTGAATTAAAAATATTAAATAAACAAGACTATTCCCTAAAATAATTTCAAATATTTCATATAACGGAAAACGGAATTTCAAGTCGCCGGTCGAATGCGCATTCGATTGATCGCACGACCATTTTGACAGCTGACCTCTCATTCCAACTATATTTCTATCTCGTTCTAATGGTTTGACTAGTCGCTTTTAGGTGCGGCACACACTTGAGCGGAATCCAGCTATCATAAATAAAAATCAGCCGCAGCATAAAAGTGGGAAATTACTTTACGGGAGCTGAATTTTTGTATGGAGATCATATACAATAATCAGCCCGATTTCCGTTTTCGGCTGCTTTTTGACTATGGTAGCAAATTCCGCTAAATGTGTTGAGCGCCATATTTGAATGAAATAATACAAGTACTGCAAGGTAAAAAAATCTTTAATAATAAAAAAACCCGTTTAAAACCGGATATAATGAGAACCTTAATGACGTAATGTGAATATAAGATTAATTTATTCATTGGATTTTTTTGAAGCAATAATTATAATTTTCATATCGAAAAGTTATCGATATAAGTCTCTAAAACGCTTTGTCAATCCCTAGCGTAGAATAAATGTTTCGATTTTTACACAAAATAATCATGAATATTAACTATTATGATAAAATATTAGCACACAGTATACGAAACACTAATAATTAATTGTATCTAGTAAATACTTACACGTTTATTTTTGCTAATTTGACAAAATATTGTTTCAAAGACATCGATCGGAATATCATGTAAACCTGTGAAATGAGTAATTACTTGGGTTTTCCTATGAGTAATAGTCCAATCTGGAACATAACACGACATCATGTTTCTCCTTTTTCATCCCAAGTTATTTTATTCACGATTGTTTTATATTTTCCACGCTAAAATATGAGCTGTCACGACGTGGGTACGTAAGCTGACTACCCATATTCAAAGGCTGTCACTCCTTCAAAATGATCGTGTGTCTCTTTTGCACTCGTGGAATGTTCATATACGTGTTGGTTTCTCTTTTGCGCACTTCGTTTATCTTTTAGCGACAAGCGCCATTTTATATCTATGGTGTACCCTTCAAATTGTGTTGCGTTTTGAGTCAGTCAATGGATGGCTGATTGTGTAAAATAAAAATTCCTTCGCCCCACATAAATCCCTTAACACCAGCAACATGGTACGAACACCATATGGATCAATATATATTCCGCACCATTATTCCAAGGTTCTGCCATTCATGCTACATACAAGTATATACCCGTACCGATAAATTATGAAGTTTCGATAATATTAAAGATGCTTATTTTTCACATACAGAATTCAGGCCATCCAACTTAGCTAATAATAATAATTTGTATCATCCTAGGTTGTTGCTTAGGTAGAAACTTAGACATTTCTGTTTTTAAACATTATTCGGTGAATATAAAATTAGAGATCAAAATTGTTTTTTCACTGTAACAGCAAAGTTCTTACACACGCACGCACGCGTTTTGTGTCACTTCTGTCAATGGGAATACTGACATTCAATCAGCACAAACATGTGGACTTTTATAAGCCTATATCAAATTAGAGTTGATCGATTAGGTATTGTGCTTTCTAAAATATCGGTATCTATTAATTGAATAAATTTGTGCCATATTAATCAATGATATTTATTAATTTTTTTTTTCTTGTATAACCCTGTTAACAGTACAATAAAATATTAAAGTTATTAAAGTTTGCGTTAATATTTTTATAAAATCGTATCGAAACAATGTTTGAAATTTGTGTCGTTATAATCAATGGATTATTTTTATTTTTCAAAACGAAAACTTTTTTGCGTAAAGGGCATGCGCAGGGAAGGGTAAGGCGCGGGCGGGGTGCATGTACCGGCCAGGCTGCCTAGCATCTCGTTTGTTTTCTATACATTATTACTCTATACATACATATAGTAATAAGTGCGACAAAGACAAACAGCGAGTTTTTAGTCGCTCTTCTTTATTTTACATAGTAAAGAAAGCAGTAATAAAAAACTTAAGTAATTAATGGTGATATAACGTATGACTACCCCGTAGTCCGTAACGGACTGCAACGGCGGATCTTTGTACCACAGTTAACCTACTTTACCATATAAACAGTATTTTGACAAATTGTCACAGATCATTTGTAACTAATAAGTATGTAATTTATGCATCAAGGCGGTTTGTTTACAGAGTGCCAATCGTGAAACGCGAAAATCGAAATTTCGTTATCTGCCTCTCGGTTGGACTAGCAAAGAGCCGGGCTGGACTTAATAAATTTTTCATCAGTGTGATGTCATAATAACGCTGTTTTTGTTAACTTATCGTATAAAATACATACAAATAAGCAACTTTTCTTTAACACTTTTTTTTACTCAATAGTTTTGAAGTTATGGGGCCCTGAAGGTTGAGTACAATTTGGACTATTTTGGTTGAAATGGTGTCATTATGACACATACTTTTGTTGTCTTATTGTGTAGAATGTGCTCAAATAAGCAAGTTTTATTAGAAATTATTTTTTTTAACTCAAAAACTTTGATGTTACCATACTTTGAAGATTGACTACATGGAGGTAAATTTGGACTTAAATAATAAAATGGCGACGGGGTATCATTTTAACGTGTACTTTTTATGATTTTTACGTAGAGAATACGCTAAAATAAGCGTGTATTATTTGAGAAACTTTTCTCTAAAATCAAAAATGGCCGAGATAATGGACTCTGAACTTGTATATAATTTGGATTTCAAAGAAAAAACCATCGACGGGACGTCATTTAACATGTACTTTTTATGATTTTTCCATATAGAATACGCTAAACTAAGCGTGTTTTATTCGAAAAACTTTTCTTTAAAATCAAAAATGGCCGAGCTAATGGACTTTGAACTTGTATACGGGGTGATTGGTAATTCGACCTATTCCTTGAAAGGGTTTATTCTAGAGGTTATTTACAATGTTTTTAGCCCAGTCAACCAGGGGTCTAAATTCAGTGCTTTTCGAGTTATTCGAGTTTTTAGTGTTTTTCAAAAAAACGCCATCGTCCGGCCTTAAAATGGCAATTGTAAAAAAATGAATTGAATTACATGAACTACATAAATTAGAATGGCTAATTATTTGTTTACTGGTAGCCAGTGAACAGAAGGTTATTTTAACAAAAAAAAAACATGTCAAACACCTTACCTACTTTAAAAAAAACTTAAATCAAAGACGAACACCCAAAAAAATGGGTATGACACTTCGCGTAAAAATAACAGAAATGGATTCCTCAATTCATAACCTTTCCGAAAAAGTACAAATGTTGACATGATTTACTAAATTATTGAAAATAATAATAATAATAACCGTGCTCCTGTAGGATGTGCCGCTTGGTACAAGGATGGCCATGATTTACCAACACAATGGCTGCCCAGCTCACTAGTACCGGTGTGTGCGACAGTGGATGGACATTAACTATCCAGAGAGATGGATTGGTCGAGGCAGTCCGATCCCTTGACCAGCAAGGAGTCCAGATTTGACTCCATGTGACGTTTACATTTGGGGTCACATGAAGGCATTAGTTTACGACAGGCCAATACGATGTGTAAAAGACTTGAAAGGAAGAATTTTAGCCGCTGCTGAAAACATGAAAGAAGGCATGTCGCCGCGGGTAACAATCACCGATGTACGCAAAAGGTTTCGTGCTTGCATACGAAATGAGGGCAGGCAATTCGAACAAGATTTGTAAATTATTATGTTTATTTTAAAGATTTTAGTGTGTTGTTCATTGTTATTATTAAGATTAATTTTAAGTAAAATTTTGTGACTGATTTTATTAAGATTTTATTATGATTTATGTTAACATTTAATTTCACTCAGAAAATGGATGTTTTACGTTCTTTAATCTCTCTACCATAAATCCATAATTTAAGTCATGAAACACACACAAAAACCGGTTTTTGGTTAGGAATTCTTTATTATGACTACTTTCATTAATTTATAATACCATAACATACGAACACGTCCGAATACTCACCGAAGGCAACCTGTCCTGACCTTGACCTTCAAAAGATAAGATAGGTTACTGGAGGCAAACAAAGGACTCAGGGAAACAAAAGTGACAAAAACAAACTGGTTTCGGGTCTGGTACGCTTTCAGTACACCCGCTACCTGCTCTGTTATCGAACGAGCGAAGTGAGTTCTTACAAACAACTCCGGCTACTGGGACGTCTCAGCATTTCGATGGCTTTTTGATTTTGAGAGTTTGTTCTGCGATAACTTTAGTAACGTTTTTCTGATCTTTATGAAATTTGTTGGGGCTGTAGCAGAAATACATACAATTTGAGAGTTCGTATATGAGCAGGATCGATCAAGGGGTTGTGGAGCTAGAAGGCGAAAAAAAATCATCAGTAGGGTCTAGTTATATTGGTCATTTCGTTTGCAAGGAAATCGCGAGTTCTGAGTTCGAGGCGGACTACTAGTTATTATTACAAGTAGTTAGTCCGCCTCGAACTCAGAACTCGCGATTTCCTTGCAAACGAGTTGGCCAATATAACAAGAGGGTCTGACGATATTTTTTCGCCTTCTAGCTCCACAACCCCTTTAACGATCCTGCTCATATACGAACTCACAATTTTTATGTATCTCTGCTACAACCCCAACAAATTTCATTAAGATCAGAAAAGCTTTAATAAAGTTATCGCGGAACAAACTATCATAATCGAAATCCCGAGACGTCCCAGTAGCCGGAGTTGTTTGTAAGAACTCACTTCGCTCGTTCGATTATTTTCAATAATTTAGTAAATCATGTCAACATTTGTACCTTTTCGGAAAGGTTATGAATTGAGGAATCCATTTCTGTTATTTTTACGCGAAGTGTCATACACTTTTTTTAGGGTAATCGTCTTTGATTTTGAAAATATTAAAAAACGTACGATGGCTTGTGATTTACTACCTTTTATTTCTAAGTCTTAATTTTTATGACATGATTTTTTTGTTCGGAGTGACCTTTTGTTCATTGGCTACTAGAAAATAAATAATTAACCATCCTAATTCATGTAGTTTTTATACAAATGCCATTTTAAGGCCGGAAGATTGCGTTTTTTTGAAAAACACTAAAAACTCGAATAATTAGAAAACCACTGAATTTATACCCCTGGTTGACTGGACTAAGAACATTGTAAATAACCTCTAGAATAACTCCTTTCAAGGAATAGGTGGAATTACCAGTCACCCTGTATAATTTGGTTTTCGAAAAAAAACCATCGACGGGACGTCATTATAACATGTACTTTTTATGATTTTCCCGTATAGAAATCGCTAAAATAAGCGTGTTTTATTTGAAAAACTTTTCTCTAAAATCAAAAATGGCCGAGATATTCTCCTCCTTTTTGTAAAGGGTGGGCAATGCGCATGTGACACCTCTGGAGTTGCAGGCATCCATAGGCTACGGCTTACTATCTGGCAGGCCGTATGCTTGTTTGCCACCGTCATGGTATATAAAAAAAGAATAAAATAAAACAAAATAAAAACAATAAAAACAAAATGAAAACAGAATAAAAACAAAATAAAAACAAAATAGAAACAAAATAAAAACAAATAAAGACAAAATAAAAACAAAAATAAGACAAAAATAAAACGAAACTAAAACAAAAATTATACGTTGCGTTTTCTACCCATACTTCACGATGCTTGAAATCTTCGAAAATGTACTCAACAGTCTAGTCAAAACACAAACAAAGCGGTAAGCTACCGCTTAAAAGGTACGTCGGGGCGAGACACACACGAGTTCATTGCCCCACTCCCCGGCTACCCGCGCCCCGCTCCTCCGCTCAGTTCCTTTGTCGAGTATGTCAGCTAGATCACCCCGCGCGCGCCTCCGTGAGCAAGTACCTACATCGTAACTGCTAAGATGCCAGCGCCTGGTTGACCCATGGTTTAGCTTGTTAAGAAGCGAGCCGGGGGTCTACTTCTAGTGGTCACTACAGAAGCACGCCGAACAGGCTTGCCATCAAGGTCACGCACTATAGTTAGGACTTAGAAAGAAAGATTTCTTCTGAACGCAAATATTGTTTCTGTTTAATTTTTGTCGAAATATCATGGATGAAAGTGACACAAATTGAAATATCTACTTTAAAATCCCTTTTTGATTATTATAATGTGAACTCTGGTGACTTTAATAATTTATTAAAACGATCACAGCCTAAAAAAACCAATTTACCAAGAAACTTAAATTTTCATTGCTTAATTTGACACATATTGATTTTATTGACGTATTTTAAGGTGATGATATAGTTAATCCTTATTTTATTAACTCTAATTTTTTATACGTAGTTTTTTATTGTTGTCATACTATATCAAATTGCACTCGACGTAAATGACAAAAACTGGTTTTGTACAACAATAAAACTGTTCTAAATACAAAACAGTTATATTTTTTAATTCTAATATTCTTTTACTCAAGTTATGGCAAGCTAAAAAAGTTAACCTCAAATTATAGAATTACAAAAAAAGCACCAATTGAATATGACACAAAACGCACTGAAAGATTCTCATGTACACACTGTATTTCCAACTTCAATAATAAGTGACTTTAGAATTTTCGAAACTTAACCCTCAAAATATTGCCAGTGGGACGGGACTAGTAACACAAATGAAGCATGAATTTTCTAGCCATCAAATATTTACGAATTCAATTTACAGCACTTTACGCTATTAAGTATTCTCCCGATGTTCCCATGGAAACTTACCACTGCTAGCAAGTTTTCTTAGTAAAGTTGAATTAATTGTTGACTACTTAGCACCAGATCCACGTACCAATAGTATATATATGTTATCGTTTTTGAGTAATAGTGACGAGTTCGCGTTTATCTAAAGTGTAAAAGTATAAATGGCTATTATGTAATTGATCACGTGTGGCCTACAGAACGAATACCTACTGCAAATATATTTAATTACTGTACATTTTACTAAAACCTTGAAACGTATTTTCTGTGATAATGTAATGCAGACGTTTACTCGTGTCCGTCGATATAATGAGTGTCTGACATTGTACCCACCCCTATTTAATTGTGATGTGGTTTTGTTAGTTATTGTGATTTCAAAGTTGAATATAGAATGTATTGATTTGTATTTAGAATTCGGCGTAGGTAAGTTGTGTGAGTTTTGTTTAATAGGCTTGCTGATAATATTAGGCAGTGATAATATGAACTGAACAGTTGTATACATAATACCTATAAATAAAGTATTAGGATACAGTAGTTTTGCATCTGATTAGCATGCACGAACCAAGAATCAGTCATGTGGAACGTACTTAACGAAATATTGTTTCGTCAGTGCAAATCACTACTATAAATTTCAATTATGACTTTTACGGTCCTTGCGTAGTACCGGCACCGACGAGGGAAATACCTGAAAGATAAAATAAAATACGCATGTACTTACGTGCGTTTTTACAACAATGAATGGCTAAAACAATGCGATAACATGTGTATTCACTGTAGTAAAGAGCGTTTATTGCGATAAGCCAAACACTGACTTTTAGTGAACTGCAGATATGCCAGTGCGTACGTGGTCTCAGAGAGTTCTCAGTGTTCTCACGGATGTCGATGCGTACTTATTTACCATCTTACCGTCACATTGTACGCACAATAGGCATTAGAAAGCGGCTTGTGACCGCAAAAAGGGAGCAAATGGAAAGGGCTCAGTGCCACGCGGAGTCGAAACTTCGCTATTGCGAGATGAGGTTACATCAGTATCGAGCGGGCCCCGCCCCCGCGAGCCCCGCGAAGGGCCTGCCCTGCTGGTCTTCTTGCATACCGAGTTGAATGTTCAGGAAAACCAGTGTACAAGTGGCCTCCATATTCGAGGCATGTATGTGTAGTGTAGTTAAACAGCGCTCTTATGCTGGATTATTTAAGCTTCGCAGCGATTTGAATAACACCCTTGCATGCACGATATGCGTGTGACTCTACTATCGTATGCTACTGCCCGGCTTTTGTTTGATGAACAATCTATGACGCAAACCTAAAATTGTCGTCTACAAAGGGTTCAACCCTTCCGATGCCGTAGGGATGGGGCAGAGCTTTTAATTCAGCTGCATGTAAATAAGTATTGGACTTGTTACGACACTTGTGAACCGGGAATCGTATGGGGTAGTTATCAAGGGCACTCCGCCGTTGTAATGTAATAATAGCGCAGTTCAGTTCAGTTCTTTTGGTGTTAGGGGAAGTTCATTCTGCATAATTTGAAGCGCGCTTGCAGCAAATACTACTAAATTATTTTACACATCGTTTATTAGTTAAATTATTATCATCTACTCGCCATACTGTAGTGCGTACTTATATCAAGAATTTAAAAGCAAACATACCCACGCGATTCCTTAATTCATAACTGCTACATAATTTAATAATGTTTACACATAAGCAGTAGCCGTTTACAACGTTATCTATTATCCAACGTCAGTGCGTTCCCAGCGAACCTGTTCATCTGTAATGCGGTCCGCATAATGTTGCGGTTTTTATTAGTGTCATATCATGCGAGCCGCGATGCATGTGCAGCTGTCCTCGCTTCCGCATAGCCGCCTCAAGGCAAGGACTTGAGACGTTTGCTACTATTATTAAACTACCTAACTAAATCTACAGTACCCGCCAATGATAGGGATAAAGTAGATGTTTGTCTCAAAGACTATATGGGTAATCTCCTCTTCAGTCAAACAAGAAGTCCACAAGATGTCTATGCTGATTTGATTGACATCTTTATCGGTTAAAATTTTGGCGTGATTAGTCTGGCGTTACAGCATGCCAGACTGCCAGTATTCTCATATTTACCTTTAATAGCTTCCTTCTTTGTGCTTTCATGTAGCGGCCATCTGTCTTCCAACTGCTAGGTTTTCTTTTTCCTCAAGTAGCTTCATTACTATACTTTTATCATTTTCTTTGTACGTATATCTGTAAAAGCTAGCGTCAAAGCAAGGACTGCCCGGACTAATGACAAAACCCAGTGTTCTTTTAAATACTCAAAATTATTCCACGTACCTACTCGTAGAATACGTTCTAATCTTAGTACATTCGCTTAGGAACTAGGTACAACGTTTCATTGCATGCCTGACCTAGATGTTAAAACAGATAAGTTTAATACAATAGCTATACTTGGCTTAGGCATCTAGTACCGTAAGGATGGCCTCTACAAGCTGCAGCTAAGTCGCAAGGCTGCACTTATACAGGTTGAGTACAACCAGCTCAACTTGTTAGTGTTTCCTTACTTTAACGCTCCATTTCACAACGCAGTATCTATGTTTTCATTCTCATAACACTTATTTTAGCAATCGTTATTGTTCTACAAATTACTAACAAGCAATACAATACAATGCGCTAGGCGATTAGACTCAGTAATGTGTTTAAATAAGACGTAAAATAAGTCTTTAGGTAAATGGGTCACCGTGGCTGTCAAAATATGCCAAGTTTTTCTCAAATTGAACACTTCATTTCAAATTCAGAACTGCGCCAATATTGAAAATAGCCTGCACATACATTGCATATTAGAGTTAGGTACTCTGTAAGGCGAATCGCACGAAAGTGGGTCAACTAGTATGACGCCAGCCGATAAACGAGCAGGGCCCGACCATTATCAATTTTGTTAGAAGTACCTACTCACGTGTGTTAGTCGTGTTTGCAATCGCTTTAGTTTGCAAAATAAACATTGATATGAACGATCGAATCCAACTGTCTCTCCCCGACGTGTTTCATGTTCGCTTTATCCTTCTATCTTTATAGTTTTTACTTTTATGAAAGCTATTACCATCTATTTTTGAACTGGATAGAAAGAATGATGGACATGCTATTGAAAGACAAGCATTTTTATGACGTGTACGTGCTCGAATAACGTTGCCAACTCACCAAAATTATTGGATGTTTTCATTTGAGTCGTTGAAGTAGTTAACAATAATCCGTAAAATCGAATATTGGATAAGCGTATTTCATCAATTGCCTTGAAGAAACATTCAGGTGAATAGCAAGTAGCTACTACTACCCGTAACTATAGTTTACGTGTAGTAGTCGTACGTGTATAGTGTAGAATGGCATTGCGTTTGTGGTGCATACAATTTGCGTTGCACTGTTGCCGTGGAGCCAAGGCCGTGATGCAATATGGTCAGGTGAATTATGAGTTGCTGAGTGCATCGTAGGTATGTTTTAATGCATTGTGTTATCACGAGACTGCGCTCTGCTTTATTTTAGTACATAATTAGAATGTTTTCTTACACATTTTCGTTGATTTTAAGATCATAAATAAGACATATATCCTCGAAAGCATTCCTTATTGATTTTCGGTATATTAAGTAAGTTTGTTTGAGTTTTTACAAATGTTCATGGATTACATAAATAAATGGAATGCAATTTTACTTGTAGCTTCCAAATCATGAAATGTACACGTGCTTTTACTGTTTGGAATGCGAAGTAAGAGTGTTTGGTTGTTATTTATTCTGTTTGAGTGATCTAATCAGATATGTTTAAGACTTCCTCGCAAGGACTTGCTAGCAATTCGCTAATTGTATAAGCGTGTTCCAGTTTCAAGCGTCCTTGCTAACAGGGAAGTGGGTTATTAAGTGTCGCGTTGATTCGTCGGCGTGGAAAAGTCTTGTACAGATCCCTGTGTTATTGTGACGCGTCACGTACTGCCGTATACATTGCATATCCATCGCTATGAATCCCAGTGGGATCTTGATAATATCAGGGTACCTATGGGTTAATGGATAGCACATTTTCTCTGGAACGTTTGATTCAATACCATAAACCATGGTATCGAATACCTGGGCGCAGCACTACATAGTAACAGCTTCAGTTATGTAAAGTGAATGCGATGTGATGACGACGGAACTATAAATATCGGCCCGTCCTTGAGCCGCGGCAAGTACAAAACTAGGTCAGGCCAGTGGGTTCCTATTGCTCTTCGATCGACAGTCAGCTGTTATAAATGTATCCGCGAAATCCGTAACAGCTAGCGTATCTCGAGCTCGCGGTTATATTGGTTTCCTCAGGCATGCTTGTGGCTGTTACGCTTTATGAGTAACATCCCAGCTGCACCCCTTACCCCACACTCCAGGTCCGCTGCCGCTCAGCAGCTGTACTTCTGCTTACATTGTTTTCTTTCACGTCAACATTTCCTGTGCTCCGCATCATCAAAATTAAAGGTAGGCATCACAAAACGAAGCAAGGATACATAAGTTTAGTTTATGTTCATTCATGCCATGAGCTCGACGTAATCGATTCGTTTACGCCCCGCATTTGAATAGCAACGAGCGAAGGAGAGCATTTCGGATGTATAAATAGGGTACTGACTGTATACATAATTCGTTACCTGAGCGATAATGGCCGGGCAGGTAGCTCGGATTATAATCGATCCCTCTGCGTGTATGTATGCGGCAGTTTATTCCTCAATGTTATCCAAGAGCTACATTTAGGGTTCCGTATAGTCAACCCTTATAATCCTTATCCGACCCTTCATGGCTTTAGCTAACCATCGGTACCAGAAATCTGTAATTAATTTGGTGTGGAAATTCATTTGAATCACTCCATGAAAATTTGTTATGTCCTTATCTCAAACGTAAAAAAATATTCCATAGGGTATGCCCCAAAGTATATAGTAATACGTTACTGCAATGTTCTGCCGCCAGAGTGCAGCACTAACACATATTGTAAACCATAGAGTAGGTAGTAGGTACCTACTTATACTACTAGGCCTTAAACATTTTTTTGACAAGTGGTCACCGATAATTTGTAACGAATAAATATGTCATTGAACTAATTTATGTATCAAAGCGGTTTGTTTACAGAGGGCTTATCGCGAAACGCGAAATTTCGTTATCTACCTCTATCATTCGAGCAAGAGTGATAGAGAGACAGATAACGAAATTTCGATTTTCTTGTTTCGCGGTAGGCCCTCTGTTTGTGCTAGTGCCGCCCCCTTCGCAGTTTTGCGTAATGTTCCCTATTCTACTCTTATATTGCATCTTTCTTTTGTCTTTGAAAAATACTTGAAGGGCATACGTAAATTATGATAATATAATGCAGTAGTTAAAAGGTACCTATGTACTTATTGAAACAATAGGTAAGGTACTCTACCTTCCAGGTACCTAACTACTTGACCACCTGCTGTTTTGCATACACACACATTCGCACACGTAAATTGACACGCATGGCAGGTACTTAACTCAATTATTATCTACCTAATTAACTTATTTATTTATTTTACTCGTCAATTCATCAGTCTACTTATTTATATGCATTTTAGGCTGCATACAATAAAACTGAAGGTTTAATACAGTAAGTGCCCGGGTACAATCACAAAATATAGTTTTAATATGCAGCGCAAGAGGGCCCGATTATGATAACGATGAGCGTTTACCGCATTCATTACACATGCATTGTTTGTTGCTCATTTCTTCATTAGCCCGGCCCGAGTCGTGCATTCACGTTGCATTTGTATGCAACTGGTGTGCGAGCTGCCTTTGTGCGAGTCAGGTGTTAGTACAATGAGAGAGTTACACGTTGTATCTATTCAATTTTGTTTACCTACTGCACAATACATCTGTAGTCAAAACCATGCGACCTTAGGATCAAATGCACCTACCTACTTATTACAGTATTAGTTAATTACAAAATCTAAACAAATCTTTTCTGTAGTCAAAATATTTTACTTTTGATAACTACCATCAACTCGGTCATACTCCACATATCCAAGTAAAAACTCAGTCAAGTACCTAACCTAACCTAACCTACTCGTCAGAGTTGGTGAAGCAAGCAAGATGTTTGTCATGTTGGTTCAATTACGAGAGTAAGAAATAATTACGTAAGCGTTAGATAAACATCCTGATGAAATTTTACGCAAGTAATTAAACTAATTTTCCAATTTCCCCCCACGGTGTTTTCAACAAAGAAAGTATTTTCCACCTTTCGATGTTTGTGGCTTCCATGGCTTCCTTCGTTTTGTAAGTTGAAAATTACTTTTGAATGTTGCGTGACAGGCCGCAATCATAAGTTATTACCGAGGAACAATGAATGCGAATAAGAACCGAGCTGGAGTGTATGTCGAGCAGTGTCTGTATTCACATTGTCATTGGAACACGACGAGGTGCACCAGTACAAGCGTGATCTGCGATTTAGTAAACTTGTAACTGAACTTTGGTCACATTTATATTGGATTTCTGAGTAGATGTTCTCGGTAAGAAAGAACAATCTACTGCTGCGGGCGTTCGGTGAAAGCCCGAACGTGAGTGTGTGTGTACGGTAATGATCATTTAATTTTAGTCATCGGTATCGGCGGCCACCGGATACCACGCATCCACCTGCCTTCTTTGTTTCTACATGCAAATGTCAGCGGAGGTCATCTAAATAAAGGCGGTGTAGGCGCTACGACGGATTCGGCCGCGGTCTGTCTAGACTCTAGACGTTGCGTTGCATCGTCCGATCGATTGCACGGACGAGCCTCAGACGGTCAGTGACCCTCGCATCGGTGACGTTACGCTCCGCTGATGCGCTCCTAAATAACCTTACGGATGTTACCACCGCTCCAATTGATAGCATTCCTTTTCGGCCCACCCTCTCGCGCGCTCCTCGGACGATGACTTACCTCGCTTTATCCGTTTGTCAGCGTCTTGGTTTATGCTTTATACTCATAACACCATGACAAATCAATTCTATACGAACGTGCTTTTAGCTCACCTATCTTGAGCATTTTTTTACTTTGCTTTGGTAGGTACAATAATCCAAGAGCCGTACAATAAATCTTTAGTCGTAATGCAATCTCTTTCAATACTTCACAAAGCCGACCGGTTTAGATTTTGGGTAGGATAGACAGAAATCGTAAAAGTTTTTGCTCGAGCATTGTACAGCGTCCGCTTTCTTTGAAGGCTTCAAGGGAATATGGAGAGCAAAAAAAGTAAGTAAAGTTTTATTATCGAGCCGCAGTGCTATACGACCGTGTTGTAGTGAGCGTTTATTATGACAACAGATCGCCTGCCTCTTATTTACGTGTAGGATAACCTTGGCGCGGTCAAGTTCAGCTGTAACTTTGACATTGTTTTGTTTCTCGACTTGCATTTTATAGGGGTCTTACGGACAAATGAACCACTTTACTGCAAACTATGCTTTGTCTCAAACTTTGTTAGAAACAATATATTGTTTTGGCTAGTATGCGGTTTCTTATTCTTTCCTGTAGTAAATATTGTAACGTTTAATTTTTAATGTTTTTCATGAATATATGAAACTACATATATTTAAGTACTCTTTTCCCACAAAACTTAAACATCAAAGCTGTCTTTAATACCAGTAGAAATAAGTGAGTGTCGGTCTTTATGGTTACCGGTCATGATCATTAGATTCATTAAGGCCGAGCCACACCGGCAACGCAGTGGAACGTGCACGTCTACACACACGCAACGCAACCAGTGTGCCTCGGCCTTTTAGTTATGTAGCTTAGCGTTTAAGGCCCCATTTAACAAAACCGGATCAAGTAGGTAGATAGATACTATGAGACTATACAAATATTGGAATTTATACTAACTTTGTTTGATATATTCAAGATGAACTAGTATGATGTATTTTATTAGGGCTGGGTCGGACGCAACTACTGCCCCCTGACCGCATGTAGTTCACTAGGCTAACGCTAACCCTAACCTAGGCCACCCTTGTACATATGTAGGGCGACGAAAGCGCTGCAGATGTCCCTGTACGTCTCGCCGGGCTTCTCCCGCGCCGCGGACGCGCACCTGCGGCTCGCGCTCATGTTCAAGGCGCGCCACTACTGGGGCGCCGCCGCCGCACACTTCCGCCGCGCCAAGCTGGCTCCCCATCAGGATGCCACGTTCACACGCCTCGAGCTCAGCTTCCACGCCGCGCACCTTCTAGAAGCCAGAGGCCTGAGGAAAGCAGCGAGAGACGCGTACACCAAACTGCTCAACGAGCCGCAACTCGCGCTCACGCTGAAAGCCGATATCTGTCGGCAACTTGGTAAGTCCTACTTTGTTTTGCATTGTTTACTTGAACAAAGCAGTAGTTTTATGGGTCGGCAGCGCAAAGATGCTTCGGTTGCACTATTAACTAATATTTATGTCTGTTCAGTAAAACAAAACAACTTGACATTGAACGTGACTCAAAGTTCCATAAAAGAATCTGAGACAAAGAGGCACCCCATACTTACAGCTCCTAAACAAAAGAACAGACTCCATTGCATAAATGAATAGCAGCTATATAAAACGCGAGACGATACCGAGCATTTGTTTATTTCTGTTTTATGATCAAAATAAGTTCTGCTATTACTTTGGTCCTTTATTTTAGTTGAAAGGACATAAAGTGTTGAAAAACTTATTACCCATTTTTACAGAGGTGATAAAAGCGTTTTATTAAAATGTATTGTGGTGACCGCTTACCACACACCAGCTATCTCTAAACACGGGCCGTAGTAATGGTCATTGCCTCGGTCGAACAATAAATAACGTTGAAACTTAATGCGAATGGAAATGAGGTTACGACCAGTTTCCCGAGGCTTGCAGTTTTAGAATTTCAGCCCGAATGAAAGTACAGTACAATAATTCTGACATCTGGCACGATTTTGTTCAAACAAATATAACAATAGAAGGCCTGCTGTAACCTAGGTCGGTATTTCTGTGAACCTTGCCCTCTCAGATTTGCGTATTGTTATTGATCGACGATTGCTGTACATTTGAACAAGTTCTACATATTTTCTGTGCCCTTTGTTATGAATTGCGTAGTACGACGCCTGTATGAGCTATTGTTTTGTTCATAGTCATGTGTTACTACAATATCCATTACTTACGTGATCCTAAAAGTAGTTTAGTTTAGTACCATTGAACGGTTACGGTGGTAAACTATTGCTTAATTTATCTGTATTGACTTTAGTTTTTGCAGCGGGTTTTCATCAGTACGAATTTAGCCATGTCACTGATGGTCTGGGTAACTTGGGCTCGTCTTTTCTTGTCATCAACCAAAACCTCGGTCTTTGCAACATATAAGACATCCTATGGTTGCTTCGTGTTCGAGGTCCACTTTTAATAAAGAAGTTTCTAGGTTGGCTATACCACCGCTGCGCGTCCCTGGGCGAGCCGGCGGCGCGGGCCCGCGCGGCCATCTGGTGCCTCAACCGCGCCGTGAAGGCGGAGCCCGAGTCCGGAGCGGGGCTCTACTTGCTCGGACGCTGCTTCGCGGCGCAGGGCAAGGTGCATGACGCCTTCGTGGCCTACAGGAACTCCGTAGAGAAGTCGGAAGGCAACGCTGACACTTGGTGCTCGATTGGGTAAGACTTCTGTCTCAGTTTTATTTACATTGCATAAATTGCACCCTCCTACCCTCCTGCCGCCCACAAGTCAAAAATTGCCAAGTCAAATGAAATTTTGATGTGTGAAAATTAAGATTGAAAATACTTATAATGGAATAGGAGGCCTATTTATAGGTGTCTCGGCAGCTAGAGGTTAATGAGGCTCAATGTCGTTATTACAGCACATACAAATTTAAACAAGTAGAGAACATTAAAAATGTGTGGTTATCAGAAACATTTTTTTGTTTTGCGGCTTTGTTCTCAAAACAAGCAGTTTGCAGACAGAGTTTCTTGTAAGACAAAAATAAATAAGTTTAACTCAAGATTTTTCACTAAAGCGAGTTAGCCGCTATTATTTACCGCTAAGAAAAGTTAAAACTTGTGACACGAATCCTTGAACCAGAAAAGAATAAAAACGTTAATGAGACAATTTTTCTGTGAAATAAATCATTTGTGTTTATTGTTCCAATTAGTATTAATCAGTAATGATAATGGAATTGCGCCGGATGTTTCTATAAAGATAAACATAAAATTACCAAATATCCTTGGCTAAAACAACACTGTTTTAGGAAAAACCAATATAACTAATTAGTAAAGCGAACTGCCATTATTATCGCGTTAATTAACAGGTAAAAGGCTAACAGTACTGAAAGGTTCCGGGAAAGCCAATAATACCTAATTCGCGGAAAATGAACGCTAATAGAAGTAAGCTAATAAGCTATTATGCAAAGCCCTAACAATGAATTCAAGTAGTTGCGTGTTGGTTGTTAGAGTAGAAGTATTCTTACATTAGGATTTAGATTTATTCATAAATCATTCGCACGCAGTCATGTCTTAAACCACCATAGTCATAATTGCTTCTTATAATCCGGGAGATAATAAATGTAGCCATTAAACAAACTTTTTCGGACGAGCGAAGCGTAAGCGAAGTGAAGTTCTTTCAAACAACTTTGGCTACCTAAGCATCTGTGCATTTCAATGGCTTTTTGATTTTGAATAGTTGTCGCGCGATAACTTTAGTAACGTTTCTCTGATCTATATGAATTTGTTGGGGTTGTAGTAGAGCTCAATACAATTTGAGAGTTCGTTCATGAGCATGATCGATCAAAGGGTTATGTTATATTAGTCAATCGTTTGCAAGAAAATCGCGAGTTCTCAGTTCGAAGTGGACTACTAGTTATGCATAGAAAGCTCCTCCAATCTTGAATCTCCATATCTTGGGTTTAAAAAACCGTTACTGCTCGACTACCGTCGCTCACCTTAGTTCTTCATCTACAGGGTGCTTTATCAGCAACAGAACCAGCCCATGGACGCCCTCCAAGCGTACATCTGTGCAGTCCAGCTCGACAAAGGGCACTCAGCAGCCTGGACCAACCTGGGAAGTCTATACGAGAGCTGTCAAATGCCGCGAGACGCGTTCGCGTGCTATAACAATGGTGGAGCAGCCGCGACGGCGTCACATTCTGCGCTGAGGCAGCGGTTGGCGTTCCTGAAAGCGCATTTGGCTCATGCGCCCTTGCCTTCTGTGACTGGCAAGTAAGTATTCCGTATAATTACTTTACTATACCTAGTAGTATAATAGTTCTAGTATGGGGTTTAGTACAGGATTTGCAACGCGCATGTGACACCTATGGAGTTGCAGGCGCCCGTAGGCAGTGGTAGCGCGGTAGGCAGCTCGTATGCTTGTTTGCCACCGTCGGGGTATTAAAAAACCTAAGTCAGTCGTCGAATAGACATTTAATAATAATAATAATAATAAAAACATTTATTTGTGACGCTTAATACATGAACATTGAGAGACAAATGACATTGAAAACAAAAAAATGAACGTGCATCACAAAATGGACCCAACTCAGTATAATGCCAGCTTAAAAACCGGCGCTGGTCTTCCGTAGGGCCCATTCGGTGATGCCACGACAGATAACACACAATATTCAATAATTCAATCATCATTTCAATAATTTTAAAACTTTCTTAAAGGATATAAACTAAAGTAGATTACATGACATGAACACACCGATCAAATAATACTAGGGATACACAATCAGGCTAAAAAAATGGCCCCACAATAGTACTGCCAGAACGACTCGGGCGGTACTTTCTTTGAGGCTTATTAGTTATTACGGTATAAGACTGGCCGGTTACAAATTTTCAGGCGCCATATTTTCTGTAAATCTGGTTTGAGTCTAACTCCTTTACATTTTTACAAACTTTAGATCTATACTGCAAGGGCAGTACACACACATTACACAGTACAGTACATACAGTACAGCTACATTAACTTTACCAAATTACCAGACCAAAAAAATTACGTTACCAGATTGTATATACCTTCAACAAATACATCATATAGATGCCAGGCCTTGTCGCTCATTGGCTTGGACAGTTATCAAAACATTCCCCTCTTGATAAAATAACCTACAATTGCTAGGCCATTAATGAATTGATTGTCCGCAGACGACGGCAGTTGCCTTCAATAGAAGAAGCTTGGAACCTGCCGATCTCCGCCGAGATGTCGTCCCGCGCGCCCAAGGCCGCGCCGCCGCCCTACCCGGGCAAGCGGCCCGAGGAGCCGCCGCCGCTCACGCAGCATCAGCTGCAGACCCTGCAGTACTTGCAGAGGAACTCGCACAATCTGTCACCGCAGCAACAAGTACGAATTCATAATAAACGGGGTGAAATAAGTTCCGCTGAGAAGAGAAGCGGTTAAATATTAGCGCAAGGCGAAAATTACCATTTACCATGAACAACTTGTAATAGTTTTAATGTATTAATAATAAGATTAATAAGATACCTATTTCACAAGTTGTCTTTTATATTTCTAATTAATCCGTTTAATTTTTGTTTTTGCACCCTTGGCCCCTGTGATCCCATCGGCTGTTGACTGGCTATGTATTAATTTAGTACTTTATGCAATTAATTAATAAAATCGTGTAAAGGGAAAAATGTAAAGAAAAAAAGAATTGCTACTCAACAGCTATTTCGATGTTACTAAAATACTATATTTATATCTTCATGTTTTACTGTGAATGCATAATATTCTTGATTAAACATTTCATATTTGAATTCTAATACCTGTTCACTAACACACTAGGGTACAATCGGGTCTTCGAAATTAAAACCATTATGATCAGGCGATCCCGAGGGTCCGAAACCTGTTTTTCTGTGGGAAAGAACTCAGCTCAAATTGATGCAAATCCGGAATACACACGAACGCATCCGATAACACACGGCTCGGCGATTATGTCCCAAGGTTTCAGCGGCATTGAAATGTTTCATTGCTGTATCGATCGCTTTAATTTACGATGTTTGTTGTATTTTTTTATGTATTTTATCAAATAACAAATTTTATCTACACTCATATTGTAAGTTCTCTAAAACGTGTTCGAAAACGGTAGGCAATGGCTAGCATTACCACGACCGATTTTACTATGATAAGCTTTTTATCTGTGGCAGTAACGTAATTTTAACTTTACATGCTCAACTATTAATGTGTTATGAGTTTTGGTAACATAATGTACACCTGCACGCTCCCGCGCGGCCGCCGACAGCCCGACACGCGCCTCCCCGACCGCCGGCACAATCGAGTTGGCCATGGCGGTGCAATGGCGGCCATTCTATGGTTTCCGAATACGGCATTTAGAATAAATAATATGAGTGTAGATAAAGCAGTGTATGCAACTGTACGTAATTAGGCCTTAAAACACTCGTGTGATCTTATTATGAAACTCACCTGCGGCTCGTTTCATAAAACCACGCTCATGTTTTAAGGACCCTTATTACGTAACAGTTACATAAACTACTATAATTTGATAAGAGTTGTTTAAACAACGATTCTTTATTCGTTAGGCGAAATAGTCTACCGATTTTTAACAGTTCTTTTATAACAAAAATTTAAATACGCAGGGCGTATATTTAATTTACGCTAAAAATTTTGTTTTGTATAGGGCACGTCGTCCCAGCCGGCTACAAACCTCCATACAAAACGATTTCTTTGTTCGCGTGAAAAAAAATTGTCTTATTTTTTCATAATTAGTATACGATACCAAAATACGCCCTTAAACGAATTTTTGTTACCCCTTGTATACATTGACAAAAACTATTATATTATTGAATTGAAATTTAAAAATTACAAATTATTTACAGCCTTGGCCAGAAGTGTTGAGCATAGCTCTTTTTTGTTTACAATTTTGATGTTAAGTATTAATACCCTATCATAACAATGTACGATGACGTAAAATGTTATATTTTATTGATATATCTAGAAAACTTCACTTAATAACACTTTCAAGGTACCTATAAAATATGAAAAGTGGAGGTCCCAAAAATGCGAATTTAGGTCGGTGCGCAAAATTGCAAATATTCTATGCAGTTACAACTCACTTCAACAAAACATGCCTGTTCAGTTTGAATTAATTGATAAAATAACTTCAAAAAAGATAGAAACGCCGGTCTAAACTTTCGAGTTTTGTATGAAAATCGCAAGGGTGCTCAACATTTCTGGCCAAGGCTGTATCTCTTTTAAATTTGTTTGTCAAACTCATACATTTGTAATGAAGGCAAAAAACTTGCACTTAATTTATTACATTTTGTTCCAGGCATTGATGCAGCAACTACTCTCTCAATACCGACTATCTCAAGCGGCGCGGGCGCGAGCGGTTCGTACTAGATTTAAACCCTTTTCCCAACCTTTTTTTCCATTAGGCGGCAGGTCTTAGGCAAATACACCCTTTTCCCACCCCTATTGGGTGTTAGGCAAACTAATGTGAAACGATATGCTAATGTGTTTGTGTGTGGTTGCAGGTTACGAAAAGTGAAGGCAACGCCAACGGCGGCGAGACCGCCGAGTCGCTCGCCGAAGACTTACTCAAGAGGTTCTCCGATAATCCGCCTGAAATTAAGAAGGAACCTGTGTCAGGTAATATTTATGTGAAACTTTTGATTTTATTTGTGAAACTAGACTGGAATCCTTATCTTGTTTCTTCAGTCAACACAGTGACACCTCCTTTTTGTAAAGGGTCGGCAACGCGCATGTGACACCTCTGGAGTTGCAGGCAATTATAGGCTACGGTAGCGGCTTAAGATCAGGCCGTATGCTTGTTTGCCACCGTCGTGGTATTTAAAAAAAATTAATATATCGAAGCTCAGGACACAGGGTTGTAATTTATAGTGTAAAGTTGCCCTAAACAATAAACGTCTAAATTGATTTATTTTTTCAACTTTAAAAAGTCGAATTTTGAGGGAAATAAAATCTGAAGCTGCGTTTTAGTGGGTACTGTTTATGTTTAACTATTTAAAATTATTTACACAATTAAAACTATGTAACCATGACAATATAACCGTAGATTAAATCCCACATTGTAATATGTGATATTATCTATATGTAAATATGTTATTGGTCGAATGACCGACAAACTTGTTTTATTGGGTTCATTATTCTTTCTACGTAGGTACCTAAAACTAAATGAACAGATACTAGGTACAATACGCATGTTGTTTAAGATGGTAGAATGAACAAACTGACAGACAGAAACTCAGAATTGTGAAATAAATTTTCAATTAATATGGTAAATCTATTTATAGCACAAAATATTTTTTTCAGGTTATGGAATTACTAATATTACTATAACCTTCATATGATTCGACCTTCATAAGGTTGCCATCTAATTCGTTTTTAAATAGGTTGTCAATATGGCATGCGATGATTTGTCACCGTCAAATGTAAAGTGATGTAAATTTACGATTATTATAGGGGAAGTATAATTTGATAAGCTTAACAATGATTAAATATAAGAGGTATAAGTATAAGTTGTTAATGATGACTCGTGCCATGGACTTAGAAAAAAGTTAGTTCATGTGTAATTTTACATAACGACCATAATTCATATATACGGGGAAAATCTTCATTTAACTTAGTTTGTTTTATGTGTACGTATTTTTAAATGTTTCTCGATGAGATAAAGACTTAAATTACATTGCGAAATTGAAGATTTTTACGTAATGCTTATGGGTGTTCCTATAATGCATAAAGCTCTTCGAAATATCCGAATGTCGAATCAATACATTTATTACTTATCGCATTTTAACCCTTCACCGTCAACGACCGCTATACGTGACAACACGTACATTTAGCAAATACGTATATGCGCATTAATTGCCTTCAAATAACATGAGTTATATGAAATTAACATAAAATATCCGAGGGACTTGCACCTTAATCTTGCGTTGAAGTACTCCAGAAACGTATTGGCGTTCGCAACACACATAATACAACAATAGCGAGACCCAATTAACAAATATAAGTGATAATAATAGTATTAGTGGGAACCATTTGGCTTGTTCGTTCTCTTTCATCTTACCGAGGGTCTCTTACGAGGCACTTAGGCCCAGCGGGCCAATTAGTGCAAATACTGGACTAATCTCACCCCAATCTTCAACGAAGTGTATGATGGAACGCAATTATTAGGCAGTACCGAAAATTGGTCATTTCATTTAACATCCCAACTAGCAAAATCAATACTTATAGTATTCTTCAAGCCTACTTGTTTTATACTTATAATATACCTGTGCTTTGCTACATACCTGGATTTGGGCGCAGTTATAGGAGCATTGTTTACTTGTAACGATCTTTTAATCAACTCGCAGAATGTCAATAAGCCCTATAATACACTTTCAGAAGCACAATTACTTCTATAATGCTCTGAGAAACCACATTTTTAAACACAAATTCTCCTATAAGTGTCTGACATAAGTATCTTACTAGGGTAATACTGTTTAAAATGAGCTATTAACGTTCTTAGTTAGAAATACGTTTCATAAACATTTTGCGTTGTACCGGCCGGTGGATCTCGTAGTTTTGTGACGTGATAATAATAAAGAAATACTTAAAAACTTTATGAACTTGTAATAATGTTTTTTTATTGTAGAACATAATATAAGTATTCTAAAATATAGTGTGTATAGTGGGTGAAATCGCCGGGGAATTAATTTTTATTGTAAACGACTACCAAAATATGTTGAATTTCACAATACCCTTTGAAAAAAGCATACAGAGAATTGTATGTTAAAGTAATATTTCGACAATTATTGAAAACATTCGCCATGTTTTAAAAATTGTTTGCATTAAGTATCTTATGGGAACTTTAAAGGTAAATTTGCACTTATAGCAGTCTCAACCCAGATAACTTGCCTCCATATTAAAATATATTAAGGTTCCTCGCGAAACCTACTCATACCTACTAAAATCTATAAATCGCAACAATTTTTTTAATCTTTTTAGTTTTTTACGCGATGGTGATATTTTTAGACGTTGACTGTTTTTAAGTCAAGATGACTTTATAAATCTCAACGAATGTGAATGGTCAATTGGTCAAAATCAAAATGGTCAATAATACACTTCATCCTATCAGAGAAGTGTTATACCTAGTTGTGAACGATCCACTGATTCAACAATTGTGGTGTCAAGTCTGTTCTTATATGCTAGTGTACAGTCACTACTTGGAAGATGAGTTTTACTCCTGCCATTAAAATAAAATTCGTGCATTGTTAGGTAAAACGTAATTTAATATTTTGTTTAAAATAGTAGAAAATTCATTCAGGGCTATGTGAATAACATTAAATTTTACGGTCCAGTGTTTTATTTTCACGTAATTCGCTATTTTTTAATACTTCTTGCATTTTTCAATATCACAGTTGAACGCATCTGCAATTTTTTCACTATCGGAGTCAATAAATAATTCCGTCACGGAACCCTCGTTGACGTATTCTGTATTTGCACTTGACGTAGCAGGTTTTCTTTCTAATGTCAATGAATAGACTAATAATGATGCAAGCTTATAGTAACCTAAGCTTAGTGTATTACTATATCTTGTTCTCTTCCAAAATACTACTACAGGATCAAATATCATTCAGGACTATTTAATATTTCTGCAGACTATTATAGGATACTTATACTTATTAGAGTCTTATTAAGATAATCCTTTAACGTACTATAAGACTGTGAAACAAAAACCAATGATCTTGAGAGAATTTGCGCTTGTGAAATGTTACTATAAGTAAAATTATCCTGTAACCGTTTTGTGTGCTTGTCTTGTAGCAAACTATAGGACTGTGGAATAAAAACAAATGATCTTAAGAGTATTTGCGCTTGCGAAATGTTACTATTAGTAATAGTATCTTATAACCGTTTTGTGCGCTTGTCTTGTAGCAAACTATAGGACTGTGAAATAAGAACAAATGGTTTTGAGAGTATTTACGCTTGTGAAATGTTACTAATAGTAACATTATCCTGTAACCGTTTTGTGTGCTTGTCTTTTAGCAAACTATAGGACTAAAATATAAAAATGTATGCTCTTGAGTATGTTACAGCTTGTCGCATGCTATTATAAGTAAAATACTCTACGACAAGCCCTTTATAAGATCGTTATTAGTAGATAATTACTAATAATATTGAATTATAAGATCACTTTGCTAGTTGGGATGGATCGTTTTTATTTGGTTATTTAATATAAATATTATGAATTTTTAAATCGCGGATCGAACCTTGTTTTCTTTGATCTTGAGCTTGCTTAAGAATACAATTCCTCTAAGTCGGGACCATTGTTATAGACTTTATTCATCTTTACTATCATTAGTGGTTTAATTTTTCACAGTTGCTCAAAAGGGAGGGAAAGGAACAGGGTAGGGAGGGGGAGGGTGATATTCCCTCAAAATGTTAACTATAAAATCCCTCTTAAACTTCCTAAAGAATAAGAATCAGACTTATAAAAGACTCCTATAGGCCTACTAACTGCAGAATATTTAAATGCAACTAAATTATGTAAAACCGTCAAGTCAAAACCTATCTACGAACAATCATCAAACTTTCCGAAAACCGCAAACAAATCGGAAAAAAGCTTTGGAAATAAATGGTACCCTCGTTGTATACACACACACAAAACAGCGACTTTCTTACTTATTTGGCGCAGACCCAAAATGAGTCTTGGCCTCCGACACAAGAGCACGTCATTTTGCTCAATCCTGCCTCGTATCACGCCAGCTTTCACCGGCGCTGAGCTCAAGAAGATCCGCGTCTACTTTGACTGTCCAGCGATCTACCGACAGGGTCGGGTTCAGTCGGTCGAGCTAAATATGCTTTTTTTACTGAGTGATCTCCTCCCGCCGTCTCGAATTAAAACATAGCAACTCTAACCCTAAATGTATACGAATATACCGTTTCCTTTACGGCAGGTGAAATTAGAATTTTATCAACCTTTGCAACGTCAAGGACTTTCGCAGCGTCCATGATACTAGAAGTATTATGGTGTAACCTAAGGAAGGTTTATATTGTCTCGCTCGCTCGCTCTTGTCGTGTGACTGACATTTGGCGTTCAAAGAGTTATTTTCAACCGACTTCAAGATTTCGAAGGAGGAGGTTCTCAATTCGTCGGGATCTTTGTTTTTGCTATTTTTTTTATGTATGTTCACTGATTTTTCGAAGACGGCTGGACCGATTTGAAAATTCTTTTTTCGTTTGAAAGAGTATACAGTTGGTCCCATTGTAACCAGGTCAGGATCTGATGATGGGATCCTGGAGAAATCGAGGGCTCTTCAACTATTATAGGCTCACCTATAGTGATTTGAGTATTTTTTACAACAGCTCGAGCATTTACTTTTGGAAAGGGTGGAGGCTAATTGAAGTCGGTTCTTTTTTGGTTAAAATTATTATTGATTAAGTTTTGTTTTGTGTTCACAGAGAGCCCCGCCCCCAGCAACGAGGCAGTCCTAGGAGGACGCCAGCCCGTAGTCAAGCTGGAACCGCTGAAGGCCGAGCCGCTCAAGCCCGTGACCTTCCACATCGGCATGAGCGCGAAGCAGATACTAGACGCGTGCAAGTGAGTTCCACATTCTGAGGTAGAATTCATCATTGAGTGCAGTAATTTGACACCACTTTACGTACATATGCAAACAGTTTTGTATGCCAAGAGCTGTCAGATTCCTCCACTCGATTATGAATTCCTTACCATCCGTCTGAATATTCAAGCGTTTTAACCGGGTCAAACGTCGTTTTTGTCTTTCGATTTTTACGGTTTTTTTTATCGTATGGCTACATGTCACTGGATATAGATAGGCATTTCTTCCCTGGGGTAGTAGTAGTGGGAAAGAAAATGATAAAGAAAATCCAGTGAGTGCTGCGAGGTCCAGATGGGACAGTGCAGCTGCCAAGTTTGTTACTCATATTTACGGTAACTGGAGGCATCGCAACCAAAGTCAAACTAGACGCTATCATAGAAGCTTACATAAAAAGAACATCATTATGACAACAATATGATAACTACTTGTTGAGATGATAACGATGAGAAAACTCCGTGAAAACGCCGAATATTCAGCCAACTAGAGAAGTAAACACCGAAAGGAACAGCCGGAACAAATAAAATTTAAAAAAAAATTCAAATAAAAAATAACTTATTACCTACTACAAATTTAAGGCATGAAAAAGTGTCTCGGCTGTTCTTTTTAATTGATTTGCACTGTGGACCTAACAACCTGAGAACGAATCGAATTAGTAAAATATAATATGATACTTATTGACGGACATCTTAAATGACATTGTAATTCCGAGTCAACATATTGTTCTTATTAAATAAATAAAAAAATATCTCGTGAATCATGAATCTTCTGCGGTAGTTCGGTCCGCGAATCAGACACACAACTACTTGTAAAAGTATTGAATTAGAAGTCGTTCGTACTATGCGGAGCGTGATATTTGTAAATTTATTATATCATACCCAACCAGATTTTATGTGTACATATTTTAACATACATCTTTTTAGAGTTGAAATCCAAATTACCCTCAAATCGTACATTCAAGTTCCCTGCTAAATTTGTTTGTTATTAATATATGTTTAAAGTTTTTCTTGACAATTTAACTTTAAGTTACCGCATCACTTCTCCCAGTCTTTCGACCGTGTAATACGATGAATTTCGAACAATGCTTTTAGAGGTAGTTTTGCAACCCTGTTATAGTTAAACCAAAGATTTATCGGTTGTATGAAGCGTTTAGGAAAAACGTTTTTCGAATTTGACAGCTTGATTAGATAGTGCTGTTCGGTCCTGGACGCGTATCATGGTTGTCATTTTATCGCCTATCACGTCATGCATCACTTCCGCACTTATATACATGTTAGAACGTGATAGCTATGGTGACAAGCGATAAAAATCCGACCATACTCGTATTAGGCTAACTAGTTGTAAAAAGTTTACGTCTGATTAATCAGTTAAAGCCTGACCAGAAATATATGATTATTTTCAAGAGGGCGCTATTACTCTCATTTATATGGCAACAGTTAAGTATAATCATAGAGCGTATTATTCTCTATGGTATGGTGACATCTTGATTTGTTTACCTGTCAGCTCTGATGTTAATTTTAAAATGTTTCACAACTAAATAGTTTCACTTCCCGAGCGTATTATTTACAGCAGTTTATTATATACACTATTTACAATGTTTCGCTCTTGACTATGGATAATTTTGGGATTTTTTTTTGTTGTTTATTATTTAATATTCAACACTTTATTTTTATTCAAGTAAACTGCCACAATGACAGTGACAGCCTATCATGCACTCACACATGCATAATCATCCTGTCATTAAAATTATTGCGAGTGTAAGAAATTAGTTCCAATGAAATTCCGTAACATGGCGCATGCTCATATATTTCTGGTCAGGCTTTACCAAAAATTTATCGAGCCGTATAAGCGCTATGTAGTGAATCTGTCAAACTCGGAGCACGGTAGTTTTTTTGACGTTACTCAATCACTCCATTCTCTTTGGTTGAACAATTTTTAGAAGCGAATGAGAAAAAAATCGTTACGCTGCGTCTCAAGCAATATATTGTCCGGTCGTCAAATTTCTCAATCGCTTGTTCTCTCTCACCTTTGTGCACAAAAGTAAAAGATTTGTGCCAGAACAGGATCACAGGCTAAGGATCAGCACGGCATCGCGGCCTCTCCGCGGCACGGGACGTGGGACGTGGGACGCAAGTACATGGCTGGGCTCGAGCGCCCATTATGTTTCATCGTAGCTTTGTGCTCGTGTCACCTGCCATCTCGGTACATTCGGGTATTGTGAAGTGATGATGGGAATGTGTCGATCGAAACGATATGACACAATAATTATAGCAACGAAACCCAGCTAGTTGTATTGCTATACTATCAGGCATCTGGCAGCTTTTAATGGGTGGAGGTTTGAGTGAAATTTTTGAGATCGAAAAAAGTAATACCAATATAGATAAAAACTACCGAAGTTGTCTCATTTATGTCTGAGGACAGGGCCTATATTTTAACATTAGAACAAAAAACATTGTGTATTATTGCGGAAACAAAAACTGGAGGCGACTAACTTCAATTACATTATACATAATTTGTCACTACTTTCCTCCAACAGAAACCTCTGGCAATGATATAATCTATTTAATTCCTACAATATTGCATCAAAACCAGAACTCTAGGACTTGTATTATTGTGGTTTGCATTCTTTGACCTGCACCAATGAACAGCTGCCAGATGTCCGTATTTAGAAATAAGGATAGAATAGTAAACTAACTAAAAAGGGGTTTTGTTGCTCTCATTATTGTGTCTGACGTAGCCAGCTCTCCGTCTATTTCATTTCGTTAAAATAGTGCGAGAAATTCTGAAAGTCAAAATTAATGGACTGTCGCTATCTGATATATCGGAGCGGCTAAGGTCATAAATATCTGAATTACGCCTCTATTGTTAAGGCGATAAAATGCATATTTAGATATTTTTGGGTACCCTGGCTGCTCCGATATATTTGATGGCCACTCAACATACCTGTTCGTAAAGTGTGATTTTTATCTATTTAGAATATTAATGTGTTTTGATTTGCATTTTGTTAGTGTCTCTTTATTAAGTAAGGGTATATGTCTTTAGCTGGTACCAGTCCTCTTTAAACATTAGCTGGGTTTAGATAATTACTCGAAGTCGCACCCGTATCGCGGTGGCAGCCTACACATGCACCAATTTACTGTGATAATAGTTCGCTCGATCTCGGCGCAAGTGGCAGTACCGGTGGAGTAATGCGTGTCGTTGTGTTGCAGGCACGACGCAGGAGGGCCGGCCACCTGGTCCGTGCTGGGCGCCGGCCTGGGCCCTCCCGAGCCGCCCTCCGTGCCGCCGCCGCGCCTCAGCGCCGAGCAGCTCTCCCCGCCGGCCCCCTTCGTGTACGTGGACTCGAAGCGCGACGCCTTCAGCCCGCAGCTGCAGGACTTCTGCCTCAAGCACCCCATCGCCGTCGTGCGCGGCCTCACCGCCGCGCTCAAGCTCGACCTCGGCCTCTTCTCCACCAAGACGCTCGTGGAGGCCTGGCCCGACCACGCCGTCGAGGTGCGCACGCAGCTCATGCAGTCCGCCGACGAGAACTGGGACCCCACCGGCCGCCGCCGCGTGTGGGCCTGCGCCTCGCACCGCTCGCACACCACCGTGCGCAAGTACGCGCAGTACCAGGCCGGCTCCTTCCAGGAGTCCCTGCGCGAGGAGCGCGAGCGCGGCGGCGCCCCGGCGCCCGCGCACGGCGCGCTGTCCGACTCCGACGGCCGCGAGTCCGGCCCGGCCAAGCGGCGCCGCCAGGCCCGCATGCTGCGCTTCGGCACCAACGTGGACCTCTCCGACGAGCGCAAGTGGCGCGCGCAGCTCACCGAGCTGCAGAAGCTGCCCGCGTTCGCGCGCGTGGCCTCCGCCGCCAACATGCTGTCGCACGTGGGCCACGTCATCCTCGGCATGAACACCGTGCAACTGTACATGAAGGTGCCCGGCTCGCGCACGCCCGGCCACCAGGAGAACAACAACTTCTGCTCGATCAACATCAACATCGGCCCCGGCGACTGCGAGTGGTTCGGCGTGCCCGACGCCTACTGGGGCGGCGTGCGCGAGCTGTGCGAGCGGCACCAGCTGTCCTACCTGCACGGCTCCTGGTGGCCCGACCCGGCCGAGCTGCGCGCGCACGGCGTGCCCGTGTACCGCTTCACGCAGCGGCCCGGCGACCTGGTGTGGGTGAACGCGGGCTGCGTGCACTGGGTGCAGGCCACCGGCTGGTGCAACAACATCGCGTGGAACGTGGGCCCGCTGACGGCGCGCCAGTACGGCCTGGCGCTCGAGCGCTACGAGTGGAACAAGGTGCAGAACTTCAAGTCGATCGTGCCGATGGTGCACCTGACGTGGAACCTGGCGCGCAACATCCGCGTGTCGGACCCGCGGCTGCACAAGGCCATGCGCGTGTGCCTGCTGCAGACGCTGCGCGCGGCGCTGGGCACGCTGGCGGCGGTGCGCGCGCGCGGCGTGGGCGTGCGCTTCCACGGGCGCGCGCGCGGCGAGGCCTCGCACTACTGCGGCGTGTGCGAGCGCGAGGTGTGGCACGCGCTGCTGGTGCGCGAGCACGAGCGCCGGCACGTGGTGCACTGCCTGGCCTGCGCGCGCAAGGCCGAGCCGCAGCTGGCCGGCTTCCTGTGCCTGGAGGAGCACCACCTGGACGAGCTGGTGCAGGTGTACGACGCCTTCACGCTGCACCGGCCGGCGCCGCCGCCGGGCGCGCACCACGCGCCCGCGCTCCCGGCGCCGGCCCTGGCGCCGGTGCCGGACTGAGCGCCTCCAGCCGGCTCCGGGGTTCGGTTTAGTTAGACGGCGCCGGTCCGGCCGGCCGGCGTCGCCGTGTATTTATTTCGTGTGCGAGTGTATGGTAGTTCGGTCCGGTCCGCTTTTGTCGTTCGTGGACGTGTTCCGATGCTAGTGTTGCGCGTGTTAGAGATCGTAAGATTCGTAGTTCGCTGGCCCTCGTCATTTTGATACCGAGTTAGTCGGGCCGTATTATTGGAGACCATTAAAATTTAAAACACGATGTAAATGTTCACGAACTATTTTTAATACGCCGTGTGAGTATAGAGTTGTTGACGCGACTATTTTTGGTGATATAAATGTAATTTTGTAAAAGAAGAATTTTACAAGCTCCTCGATCACTTTTGTAATTGTGAGAGATATTGCAAATAGTCCGAAGTCAATTTGAGGGTATCATGAGATAGCGGATTAGGTTAGGGAACGCGTACAGTACAGTCTGTACTGTACGGTAGCGTAGCGAGGCTCTCGCCTCGGGCTCAGGTGTTCATCGCGATATAAATGTGTTATTTTTGTATAGAGGCATATTTATTTATTTTACTGTGACTTAGTTTGATTTTCTAGTACATCTCTTAGCGAATAGTAGTGTAAGCGATCGCACGGAGTGGGGTCCTGCGTTTTAGCAGGGCCCGTCGAACAGTGCCGCAATGTCCCAAAGAATGTTATACTCGTGTAGGCAAGGTCGGTGGCCGAAACCCTGATACATCGCATTTCTATTTTAAGTGCCTGAATGAAATTTTGGGAACCGACAGTTTTCCTCTTATTGGCATTATTTAATGAATTTATTTGTTTAGAAAATTGACATGACTGTGTTCTTCGAATTGGACTGTTTAAATTAGTGGTAATGATTAATGAAATTCCTTGGATCGATGTATAGTAGGATGGGTTAGTCGAGTAAGCTCAGAGTTGGCAGCGAGGCGCGGCGCTCGCTGGTTGTTGTTCTCTTGGAGTTTATTTGTGTTGACGGACTTGTTACGGCTGGCTTACCTCTTGAGAAGTATTAACACGAATATAGGTTATTCTTTGAGCGTATGGATCGCCTCACTTTCGTGGACGCTGACGAATTGTCGCAGATAGTCCCGCTATCGTATAAAAAAAACTTTATGCTTCGGATGTGGCAAACTTGTACAAATTCTACACATCGTCAATGGTTCTTTAGAAAAGGCCAAATTTATCCTCATTCCTGAAAATTCTGCCCACATTAGTGAAACGGTAAAATCGCTCAAAAATTATCAAAATCGTATTTATTGACTTCTCAAAATGTAAATGAGTCTTTAGAGCGCCCCGCCTCGCCCGCGAGTCGGGTGTCGGTGGATGTAATGCCGATATTTATAATTAATTATAAGAAACATCACTGCCATGTATGACCTTACTGTTTATACTATAATATTAAAATTTTAATAAACAAATAATGTACCTTATCTCTTTGTTTTTCTTCGTCGAATCTACAACCTGTCCAAAGTTGAGTCAATAAGCAGCTGTAATGCAATCGTTAGAAAACATGTCTTTAGATTTTTCGACTAAACATAGACTACGAGCTAGGCCCGAAAAATTAGATACAATGATGAGAGCTACGACAACAACGAAAACAGTTAGTTTGCTATGCTGTCCTTATTACTAGATCCGAGCATCTGTCAGCTGTTCATCGGTGGAAGTTGGAGAATGCAAACCATTTGAAGAATACAATTCTTAGAGTTCTGTGTTTGATGCAGAATGATGAGGACTTAATTAGAATATATCATTGCCAGACATTTATGTTGGGGAAAAGTAGTGTCTAGTGAGGTATAATGTTATTCATAGTATGTCGCCTACTGTTTTTGTTCTAATCACTACATAGTATAAAACAAAGTCGCTTTCCGCTGTCTGTCCCTATGTATGCTTAAATCTTTAAAACTGGGCAACGGATTTTTATGCGTTTTTTTTAAATAAATTTAAGTGATTTAAGAGGAAGGTTTATATGTACAATACATGCATAATACTCGTACAGTAGAGAAACACTGATAATTTTAGAGGTTTCTAATGTGCTTACATTGCAAACGCTGGTTGAACCCTACGAGATAGATCAAAATAATGTACTAAAAAGGTCTACAAAAAAGTCGCGATGGTATGTGTATCTCTTAGGAACAACCAACGATAACCATTTTTTTATACCGTGCGAAGCCGGGGCGGGTCGCTAGTGATAAAATATAGAACTTGCTCTTTATAAAGAGGCAGCTTCGGCAGTTTTTACGTACTTTGGTATTCGTTTTATCCAACTGAAAAGATTTGCTGACCTCCACAGATAAATAGCTGCCAGATGCCTAGATCTAAGGAGTAACAAGGATAATATAGCCAGAGATAATGTATAAAGAGAAGCACAGTCTAACAACTTTTTGAGACCCCAAGATTTACTAGATGGCGCTGTAAGGCCTCATACATTATACGGTAACTGAAACACCATCTTCTAATCTGAACAAAAAGCCAACTATCGGGGTTTTGTTGCTCTCGTTATTGTATACACATTATAAATTATATTACGATAACAAACTCTCGAAAGGAATAAAGTTAAAATTTATACCTGTGGTTATTTAGCCTTATTAACTGCAATCTCGATAATCTGTGATAGCACTCTCCGTGATGTGATTTCTATTGTCCATCTCAATTGTTTCCTCGTCGCTCAATTGACAAAATAAATACAATTCGTTTAACGTATTATTTATTAAATCACATTCATATATCTTCACATAGACATTTATATGAAGCTACATATATTTCAGAGCTAATATTTGTGCGCTGATAAAAATACAATACATTCAATTTTACTAACTAAAAAAAAGGTATTTCATGATAAAAATATATTTATAAGTCAGAGAAAATTTCGTTTGAAGCATTGCAAATGACACATTTTATCACTTCGAATGGAAAGGTGTATATGTAATTACAGTCTTAAATAATCAACTACATAATACATTAGTAGTGTGATGGTTTATGTACAACTATACATATAAAGAACGACATTAATCTTACTTACGCATGCCTCGCCATTATTCTAGATGGCGCCACTTAACATTTCGAAACGCTAGTACTCCCCGCGTAGACTCAACATTTTATTAATTTATTTAGAACTTCAAGGTATTTTTAGAACTAGGTTGCCTATTTCCCCATTAATCTTCAACAGGTTAAGGAGTTCTTATACTTATATTCAGAGCAATGACGCGTAGTTTCAGTGTCCGTGAGGCAACTGGATGGCTCGCGGTTTCAAGCTAGGGAGCACGTAGAGACGTGTTGTGAAACCACCCTGTGCAACTCGAACTGACCAAAATGAGGGGGGGAGGGGGGAGAGATGAAAAACCAACCCGATGGCTCGCGTTTTTTAAGCTTTGGAGCACGTAGGGACGTGTTGTGAAACCAGCCTGTGCAACTCGAACTGACCAAAATGAGGGCGGGAGGGGGGTGAGATGAAAAACAAAGTCCAACGTGGGTCAGTTCGGGCTGCACGCGGTGGTTCCACGACACGTAGGGAGCTTAAATACCGCGAACCATCCGGTTGCCTCGCGGACACTGTAACTACGCGCCATTGCTTTAACTTTTAGGCGTAGAAATAAAAGCTCAACTGAACAACAACGTTACAACTATAAATGAGTAAGTAGCGCCATCTACCATGATCATAAGGAATTCGAATTAATTTCTTGCCTCTGGTATAAAGCTTACAACTAAGTTCACATTTAAAGTATTAAGTAAGCCTTCATAGCACCTACGTTATATATTTTCGTTAAAATATAATATTACTTAATCTTAAAACATGGGTTCAACTTATTGCTCCGTATGTTTGGTAAAGACGCGTCTAAGGGAACGTACCCATACTACGTGACCAATTTTTTTTTTTTACAATTTTAACCCCCCCCCCCCCCCCCCCCCCTCGGTGACCAACCGTAGTATATGCCAAGACCCCCCCCCCTCTGGTTGTCACGTAGTAATTCTTAATATTGTTTTTTACGGAAACGGAAAGTAAAAAATATCATAATTTGGCGCATATTTTATTTATTAAAACGGCGGTTGCCGCGTAACGCCTCAAGGTGCGCGCAAACCATAATTAAAAAGTGAAAAAAAAAAAATTTTGCGCGAGATTTCCCTAGAGCATAATTATAATTATTATTGATTACGTGACGTGAGTAGTATTTTGACGACCCCCCTCCCCACCCTAAACGGGTCACGTACTATGGGTACGTTCCCTAAATAACTATCATTACAAATAACACAAAAATATATATTATGTATTATATTTTGTAAAAATTAAGCAAGAGAGCGAATCTATGGTTTAACTGACGAGAAACACTCATCGAGTAATATATGAAATTTCATTATACTATACTAGTAGATCTTCATTATAATAATAAGTTAATAACATACAACACATAATAAAGTTCATAGTAGAGGGTTTGTTAATGTTAACTAATATTGTCGAAGAGTTTACGTATTCAACAGAAATCAAATGCCACTATTTTGATGATCTCCCGAAGCTAAAAGTGTCCTAAATTATTATGATAGACGAATTATTGTACTTATGATATTACTGATGTCGATTTACACAGTTTCAATCTTACAATACGTATCGTAACGCCATCTAGTGACGAATTGTGATATGAAACATCATAGTCACACTTCTATTCTCCACTCGCAACGGTTGCTGGGTTTACCGCTGTAAACCACGCCGTGAGGCCGTTGCAGTCCCTTACGAATTACGGCGTTGTCAGTCGTCATACTTCTACTTCTATTCTTAAACTCTAATGGTGGTGGTGTGGTGGTATAGTCATGGATGCACCATCACCATTACAGTGTCTAATAGAATAGAAGTGTGATTTTATTATTGTAAAATGGACATTAAATTTGATAAGTTGACAATAGTCGTAGAATAGTGCAGATATAGTTTTTTTTTTGCCCATTTTTCGGTAAGTAAGTAGCAATAAACAAAACTAATTTCATAAAGTTTCACCCCACCATCATTCTGTAGAAGTTTTCAGTAAGTAAAACACAAAAATATTAAAAAATCATGTTGCAAGTATATAAGTTATAAGGTACTACTAACGACATCTAGGTAAGGTTTCACTAAACTATTATTTTTTCGTGAAAGTATTGCAGTGGCTGTGACAATCTTTCATTCAGTCACAGACTTCAAAATAACATCAGAAAATACATATAATTATACAAATAAAATATTTATAAGATTATTTCTTACACATATAAGTCGTAACTTACAACTTTTAGGTGACACTACTGACATCTAGTGTTAAATATCTGAAGTCATCTCTCGTAGTTAGAGCAATCTTCAGTAGATAAACCAATAAATAATGATTATTGGATATTGCATCGATGTGTAGTGTGCATATTATATTCTAATTTCAATATAAAACAGTACTGTGCTCGGCCCTCGCTTTCTTATTCATCCAACTAATTACATATACCTAGGACATTTTAATTATGTGTAATCTACCTAGGGTAATTTTCCTTTTAGAAATTTATTTGGAATAAAACAGTGCTACTTCTTTGCACTAATATTAGTATATTAATACCTTAACCTAGAAAAAAATGTGTCGATATAAATTATGATTAAAATGCATGTCATAAATTTTGCAGATCATTTTAGAAACTTCGTTTTATAACTCTCAGTCTAATATTTATCATGCGCGTTTTTTTATGAACATTATCCGTAATAACTACGACCGCTCATTAAAATTTACATTAGAAATATCACTTGCATTTACTAGCAGAAGGAGCAAAGTATTTGCTTTGTTTTTAGGATGGAGCAAAGTATTTGCTTTGTTATTAACATCAAAAGGTTTATTGGTGAATAATTAAGCTAGTTTTAACGAAACGCCATTATAGTAGTCGTCGGACGTCTAGGACAATGTCGATGTGTGAATTTACAAGAATTTAGATCACCTTGACTACTAGAGAGAAGTTTTTCTCTGGTTTTGACTTAGCCCGACAATCCGTCCCTTGCGTAAGCATGAAGGTGATTATTCTTGTAACTCTATAAACCTTCTCGACTCTCAGGACTACGGAATGCAACCCGGTTTTTCGGGTATTACTCGGATTTTTTCATACAAAAAAAATGCAATCCCTACGTGCGACGCATATTTCCGCACCGCAGGTTCAATGCCAACGACAGATATACCCTTCATCAGATACGTTTTACCAAAGAGGCAGGGACTGATTTCGGTTACGGTTTTACCGGTATGAAACCGGTATTCCATTACGATACCGTAATGGTGTAAAGGTTACGCGCGCCGCGCCAACATAACGGTACCGTAACCGTTTTGAAATATCGGTTACCAGTAATCGATTTAAAGGTAACCGAAACCTTTAAAATACCGGTTCGAAACCGGTATAATAACGGTTACCGAAAATAATAAGTGGAAAGACAGAGCGGCAGCGCCGGCGGTTTGGCAACGACGCCAAAATCGAAATATCGGTAACCTTTAAAAATCGGTTAAGGTACCGGAAAAAATAAAGGTTACCGTTATATTTCGATAGCGAAATATAAAGGTTCCGCTACCGAAACCGCTATTTGAAAACCGATATGACGTCATATCGGTTATAAAATATACCGGTATTTTTCGGTTATGCAGTCCCTGCAAAGAGGTATGTATACGTAGAGAAGCGCAGCGCAGTCTATGAACTTTTTCAGGCTCCAAGATTGATATCTTTACTAGATGGCGCTGTACGGCCGCATACATTATGTGGTAAACACTGGTTCAGATTGCGCTTCAGTGTTCATAGACTGCCCTCCTCTATTTATACATAACTCCTTGGTTTTACTCTCAATCGCATCGGCATTTGTCATGGCGTCGCCACGGTAACCTGTGGTGCCTGTGTGTGTGCTGCCACGGGCACGGGGAGGGGTGTGGAGGGGAGGGGAGGGGAGGGGAGGGGAGCTCACGGGGCGCGCGGCACGGGCTTGCGCAGCAGCAGCGCGGAGTCGGCGGACACGATGGGCAGCTCGTTGCTGCAGTGGTACTTGATCAGGTGCGGCACGCTCGAGAATACGCGGTCCTTCGTTCGCACCTGGAATTGTGGGATTGTTAATGGAAAGTAACCCTAACTATGAGGATAGACGCGTAAAGTAACGTATATATGGCGCTGCGATCGGTTAGAAACAACTGTCCAGTTGTCGATTCCATGCACCCTACGGTAAAAGTATTTAACGTATTTAGGATTCCAAAACAAAGGGCAGTAGGAACAGTTTATAATCTGTGGGTGTTTATCCTCAATTTGTAAAATCATTCCCTAACTTTGATTTTACATGAAAAATTCGAATATATACAAGATAAACAGTTGTAAACTCAACAATCGTATATGATTATGGCGACTGCTAGCGCCATCTAGTATGAAAATAAAAAAACTCGTAATGAGATCGACGTATTGAGTGGTCATAGGACATCGACCATGGCAAATTACAAGTATAACAACTTATGGATCTGTAGTTCAATTCAAAATAAACTTTCACTTCTAATTAGCGTATTTTACAAAATAAAAACTTACAGAAACTGCCATAAGTGCCCAATTAAATTAAAATATTTTAATAGAATCTTTGAATCTAAACACAGCAAAATTTTGAAACCTATATATTCGCTCGTTGCTTCTTTTTTATTTATTAAAGCCTCTTTATTTCCATAATGAATGACTTGCAAAACATTAGGTATTTTATTTTTTCGCATGCAAAAAATATTTGGTTTTACTTATCAAATTGTATAATTAATTTACATTTTCATTGCATATAAAGATTAAATTTAAATATTTTTATAAATTCAATATGGGTCCATATTGAATTTATAAAAATATTTCTCATCCTCATCGGGTAAAGGCCTCCTCCATTTTACTCCACGTTTTTCTATCCTTGGCTATTGTGATCCAATTATCTCCGGCTTTCCTTATTATTCGTTGCTCCTTACCCATATAAAATAAAGCATCATCAGTTTTTTTTTTTTGAACCTGACTTGGGCTTTATGCTTCTGGAGCGCTAAAGCGGGCGGGCTGTTTGGTGGGATGGTTGCCGGGGGGAAATCCAGGACCCTTCCGCGACCAGACGTGACGTGGTTGCTACGCTGGAATGCTCCTACCGAGCTTGCGCTTCCAGCGAGATCAGTTGAAGCGAGTTCAACCTGATCTGGGTGAGAGCATCAGAGTGACTCACCACGCCGTTAGGGTCGACGAGGAGCAGATGCTTGTGCGCGCCGCGCCGGGCGCCCGTGAGCACGAACTGCCCCGCGCTGCCCGCCGACTCGCGCACCAGGAACTCGCCGTCCGCTGTCACCAACTGTCAACAATACCAACTTTAATGAATTGAACTAAGGTATTAGCTTAACTTTTTGACTGTAACGTCTACATTGCAGGGGGGCGATTTTTGACAATCGAGCGCTCGAATTCAAAGAATTTAACCTCGAATATAATCGCACACAAAAGTTTGTCGCCATTATTTACGCATGAAATTGATAGTATAAATAATCATGATTTTAAATTACTGTCGCTGTTATTTTTAAAACATAATTTCTTCGTTTTATTCAGAGTTTTAAATGTCATATTCGGGCGCTCGAATCCCAAAAATCACCCCCCTGTTTCTTTTTAAAGCCCCCCTGTAATCAAGCGGTCGTGCTGTCATAGAAAGGAATGTATGAAGCCCGCTGTAATTTATAGTAACGAGAAGCGCCAGATAGTTCTGAGAATTAATCCCGCCTAACACTGTTGACTAAGACTGCATAAATCTAAGTTTTGCCTATAGTGTCTCGCACGAACCTTATTAAAGCTATTTATCAACCGACCGACGAGATTCTCAATTCATCGTGACCTATATTTTTTTGTATGTTCACCGATTATTCGAAGACGGCTGGACCGATTTGGAAAATTCTTTTTTTGTTTGAAATATTATTACTATTGAATATTATAGGCACACCTATAGTGATTTAAATATGCTTTACAGTAGCTCGGCATTTCCTTTTGAAAAAGTGGAGTCTCAAGTGAAGTCGATTCTTTTTTTTTATTATTATTTAAATAAGTTACACAGTTATAATAATAAAACCAAGGCAGGGCAACTACAAAACAACAAATAGAAAAACTTAAAACCATGTAGTCGATCTAGGTATGTATTACTATTGAACTACTACTAGCTCCATCTAGTATGCAGCTCTAGCAGCAGTACTAATTTATACTCCACGTACCACCACCAGTAGATGTCGCTACAGTCGCGCGTACTTCGAGTGGTATCAGCGATTGCGTTGCCTCTTCTGTTGATTTTTTTGTATATGTTTAGAATAATGGTCTAATGCTGGCACTTGGCGTTGCGGAGTTCGCGTGACGTATTCGCCGTGTTGTGTAGATATTCGTATGAAGTCCGAACATCTCAAACGCGACATCCACACTTGGGGTGCAAACAGGAAATATATCAAATACGCGAATAGCGCTCCACTACTGAGCGAGTCATGTGTAGCCGGTAAACGCAAATTTTTATCTACTTTCGTCCTTTCAATCCTTCGATGTGTGACCAAGAAACCGAGAAGCGGGTAGATAGAGTGTTTGTCTGTTTGTGTGTTTGGTTTATTCGAGCTAATATGGCATATACAGGGTGCCATCTGAGACGTGATCAGTTATATGTTTTTCTAACTCCATAAACAACTAGCAGTTGAATGCCCCAACTTTTACTAAAATCAGACATTTTTCTTTTCTTTTTTTTTACATGTTTTTGTAATTTATTTTTCTTTCAAAAGTGATAATATTAGTGTAAAACAGTTTTTTAAGATATTTAAGGTAAAAAAAATATTAAATTACATTTTATCCGGAATAAATGACAAAATTGTTATTAACGACAGTTCCATTTCAAAGAGGTAATTCAATTTACTTATTTAAATATTCTAATAAGTAGTTTAAATATCCCGATAACCCCGTAAAATGAAAAATAAATTACAAAAACATGTAAAAAAAAAATGTCTGATTTTAGTAAAAGTTGGGGCATTCAACTGCTAGTTGTTTATGGAGTTAGAAAAACATATAACTGATCACGTCTCAGATGGCACCCTGTATATAGATGAAAAAATCGTCCTCACGTTGTTTTTAACTAATTAAAACAAATAGGCGACGCCATGCGAAGTGACAGCATAAGATCGGGCTACCTTCTCAGCAGTGCTGCGCGCGATGGGCCCGTGGAACCAGGGCTCGCGCGCCAGCAGCGCCGCCTGCTCGGCCGCCGACAGCGGCTCGGGCTCCGCCGCCGCCGCCGCCCCGCCGGAGCCCGAGCCGGCCGCCACCACGCTCGACGACGACACGGGCGCCGCTGTAAACGGTTCTGAAATACACAGTATGTACTAATAATATGCTTATTTCATATCTGTATTTGTCGGATGATAAGTGAGAGGATGCTCTGTAAAATAATAATAAAATAATAGTAGTTTATGTAACTGTTCCGTAATAAGGGTCCTTAAAATACAAGTGTGGTTTTATGAAACGAGCCGCAGGCCAGTTTCATAATAAGATCACACGAGTGTTTTAAGGCCTAATTACGTACAGTTGCATACACTGCTTTATTACATATTATAAATCCGAAATGATGTGTTCGGAAACCAGTAGAATGACTGCCATTGCACCGCCATGACCAACTCGATTGTGTCGGCGGTCGCGCGGGCGCGTGCCGGCGCTCGGGGAGAGGGCGGATCTTCGTAACGTTACCGTGGGTTATGGATTTTCATACGTTTTTACCACACTGTCAGAGATGTTACGTTACTGGTTGCAATAATGGTGGTAGTTACATACGGTTTCCGAACGCGGAATAGAGGATTTATGATATTGGTGTAGATACAATATTTTGTAGGTTTATCCTGTTACTCACGCATGTCAAAGATATCCGTGTGGTGGTTGGGCAGCAACGCCGTCGGCGGCGTGCGCGGCGGCGGCGTCTGATTCACGTAGTGCCGGACGCTCTCCTCACATCTGTAAACAGCATATTTCAAATAAAATGAAATGAATTGAGATCGAAAATAAACTAGATTTCCAGTATAGGTCACCTGATCAAAATTCACCTTTTCATACAATAAAATTGAGTAAACCTCATTACTTTGAAAGACCGTTTGACGATTCTTAGTCCCCATCCCTATCAAATTTACAAGAGAGCCACCGAAAGCACCAACGCGTTAGTGGTAGGGCTATGAATACACTGCATACGATGACAGTGTCGCCAGGTAGTACAGTGCGCGAACAGTTTTGAGCTTCGATAACTCACAAGTGCGATTTTCTTTTTTAGTTAGAGAATATGGTATGATTATAGATAAATTAACGAGAGCATGGAATTGCATATGTAGTAGTATTGTATGTTTACAGGCATTCTATATTTGAATTTTCTATTTTCTCGTACTATCAGCATAAAAAGAGGTTTGTTATATATTGAAGAAGTAAATACCAAAGTAATGTCAGTGTCAAATTGTGAATATTATTTACGTTGTGCATATATTTTTACGTCTGATTTTATTGTATTTTCACAATTATCAGAATAATTTTGTGTCAGCCCGCACGACTAAGTGTAAGTTACATAATTTTCAAAAAATATGGCAGTGAGTAATTTTGGTCCGATTGAGAGTCAAAGTAAGCAAATTGGGTACTTTCCTGGGTTAAAAAAATATAATTATATTTAGTCCGTCAGTTAGATTATCAAAAAATATAGGACACGTATTTTTTATTTTGTCAATCAAACAAAAATTGGTGAAGATATAGCCCGTTAAAGTTCCGCGTGACGTCACATTATACTAAAAATTGTACTGAAATGTGACGTCACGTGGAACTTTAACGGGCTATATCTTCACCAATTTTTGTTTGATTGACAAAATAAAAAATACGTGTCCAATATTTTTTGATAATCTAACTGACGGACTAAATATATTTTTTTAGGAAAGTAGCCAATTATTTTTAACTGTTATAAATATTTTGAACTTGAACTGAAGAACAATTTAAATTCCCCTTACACCGCTGCCCAGTTAGTTGAAAAAGCTACAGGTGTTTGTCTCTCTACTGTTTATAACATTGTGTCTGAGAGCAATAGTGAGAAATTCGCAACAACAAAGAAATTCACCTCCCCGAGAAATAAAAAGTTACGTACTTGTCCGTCATCAGCAGTAGACGATTTTGATCAGGAAGTCATCCGGAGAACTATATACAATTTTCATCTGTCCCATAAGCAATTTCTAACCTTAAAGGCACTCCACTCTGTGTTAAAATCCGATATAGATTACAAATTTGGCATTTCCACCTTACGAAAACAAATACAAAACTTAGGATTTAAATGGAAAAAGACCGTGGACAACCGAAAAATATTAATGGAAAGACACAACATACGACTGCTAAGAATAAATTACCTTACCAAAATTGCGGAATATCGGTCTGAAGATAGACCACTAGTTTATACTGATGAAACCTACATCCACACTTCACATGTGTCCGGAGAGGCTTGGACCGATGAAACAGAATTTGGTGTAAAAAAACAAATCAGTACAGGCCAGCGGTTAATAATAGTGCACGCAGGAGGAAAAGATGGTTTTATTCCCAACGCTTTGTTAATGTTTAAGGCAAACCAAAAAACGGGAGATTACCATGACCAGATGAACTTTGTCAACTACGAAAAATGGTTAAAAGAAAAATTAATACCGAACCTTAAACCGAATAGCGTACTTATCGTAGATAATGCGTCCTATCACAACAAACTTTTGAATCGTGCTCCAACGTCAAATTCTCATAAACAAGAAATGATGGATTGGTTGAAAGAACACAACATTTCGTATAGCCCGTTGATGTACAAAACCAGTTTGTATGATTTAATTAAACAAAATAAAGAGCGGTTTCGTGAGTACCACATAGATGCAATTTTAAAAGAACATGGCCACTCCGTTTTACGATTGCCACCGTATCACCCGACATTCAATCCGATCGAAAATATTTGGTCCATGGTAAAAGGATATGTAGCGAAAAGAAACGTTTCATTAAACATGCAAGGCATTATGAGTTTAGCAACTGAACGAATGAATACTATTACTGCTGAGGACTGGGAAAATATTTGTCGCCATGTCGAAAGTGAAGAAAATAAATATCGATGTCAGGAAGGGGAAATGGATCGAATTTCAAACAATCTTATTATCAATACTTGTGACAGCTCAGATGAAGAACATGATAGCGACTAAAAGCAAAAAACAGACGACTACTACTTATTCATTTTCTTAAGGGTATGTAATTTTATTAAATTAAGAGAAAATTATTCTCCTTTTGTTGCAAACGGTACAACCACTATAAATGCAATTCCATGATCTCGATAATTCATCTATACTTATAGTAAAAAATATTTTCTAACAGCTTTTGACGTCGCGCTAGGTATTATATAGATATTTGTTAATAACAACAAGAAAAGATTATACAAGATATATTTTTCTTTACCATACCATTGCATTCAACTATTTTAACATCATCTGTCATTTTATAACAGTTTGGTCAATAGATTATGTGAGCATAATGGAAAACAATTTGTCAAAATATAAGTGACTTTGAATTCTAAACGAATTACAAATGGCTATGACGACATATGCTCTTGACAAAACCGTTATAAAATGTGAAGTTATGTTGCAATAGTAAAAAGCGATAGCTTAGTGGAGAAAAATAAAACTTACATAATCTTTTCTATGTGTAGCAAACAAATACATGTATTATACCTAGCGCCATGCTAACAATTGTTAGAAATTTTTTTTTATTATTAGTACTTAATAGTAGTTTATGCAACAGTTGTATAAGAGGGGTCAAAAAAGGTGAGTGGCGTGGGTAACAATTTGAGCCGTACGCGAAAATTGTTAAGAAAAACGCCACGAACATTTTTTTACCTACTTATACGACGTTGCATATAATACTTTTTCTACGAATACACTTACTTTTACATAAAATGCGAAATTGAAATCTTCATGGATATCGCAGTTATTTTGTCAACATAATCATTTAAGTTTTACCTCTTAAAACACTATTTTTCAATAATACTAACATTACTAACACAAATACCGTCGTTATTTGATCAATTATTAAAGAGCTACAGAGATTAGTAAAAATACCTAAATTACTTTCAAAGTTTGTAATTCGCCCCAACAAACGAACGGGAAACGTAAAAAACTACGAAGTAGGTCTGTGGTTCTTATAATTTTTTCTTTTTAAAGTTTTTTTTTCTAAAAACGCTGCGTTTATTTAGGTTTCTTAGGTTGGCAGTAATTTATTTTATATTAATAGCCGTATTTGCACGCGATTCCGCGATATTATTTTGGCGCTTTTATAGAACAAGTGTTATTTTGGGGAATAGACTAGATAGACTTTTCATCGAGTGTATTATCTATGTTCTTATAAAGGTGTTAAAGAATGTATAAATGACAGATAAAAGTACAGTAGTAGAAAAAATATTCTAACAGGTCACAAAATAAAATTGGACTTGTGATTTATGTCATTTTTATAGGTTAAAAAGGCGTTCCCGTACTCATTATGTCTCTCTCCATTCTACCCGTTTTTCCCGATGCGCTTACCGCACCGCGAGGGCTAATGAGGGAAGGGTTGGCACATCGCTTATTTTATCACCTTATGGGTGCGTTCGAGAATATGTGACATTTTCAAGTCATAGGTACATCATTAATGACAACCGACAAAGATGTGTACTTATGATTGAAAACGTCACATATTATCCTTTCAGCCAGTGTTTATTGCATGTCTCAAACCTGTATGTATGGATGGTACAAGGAGGATCGATATGTCTTATAGGAAAACGGTCGAAAAAGTGCCCAGCGGTAAGCACTAAACAATAGTTCCAAATATCTCCGGGTGGCGCTAGGTATAGTTCAGCATTTGAAATGAATTACCGATATTTAATACTTATATGACATTCTAAATAAAATTAATATTCAGAGTGTTTTTCTTCTCCGCAAATAATTATTTTGTAAATATGTATGGATTTGATTTTTTAATATCAAAATTAATTTAATCAAATTTAATATCACTGTGGCGCCATCAGTTTATCGCCTTTTGACGGACATTTTTGTAACATAGAGATTTATATCCTTCTTGTACCATCCATACTCATTACTTTGAAAGACCGTTTGCCGGAACCGATTCTTAGTCCCCATCCCTATCAAATTTACAAAAGAGCCACCAAAAGCACCAATGCGTTAGTGGTAAGGCTATGAAAACACTGCATACGATGACAGTGTCACCAGGGAGGATTCACTATGTCTCTCCATTCTCTCCATTGTACCCGTTTTTCCCGATGCGCTTACCGCACCGCGAGGGCTAGTGAGGGAAGGGTTGGCACATCGCTTATTTTATCACCTTATGGGTGCGTTCGAGAATATGTGACATTTTCAAGTCATAGGTACATCATTAATGACAACCGACAGATGTGTACTCGTACTTATGATTGAAAACGTCACATATTATCCTTTCAGACAGTGTTTATGGCATGTCTCAAACCTGTATGGATATATAAAGCATGTTGAAAACCCTATTTTATTTTTTTAAGAGCGCATGACAGCTAACGTTTTCATCTCTGTGGCTAAATGTCAAATTGAGGAAGGAGAATCTTCTGTACTTGTTCTATTACTTATTCTGTGGTGTTGCGATCTGCTAGAGAGGTGGCGTCGACGGGTGGCATGTTGTCCGGCATGTACTGTTCTTGTTGGCCGTTTAAGTTTAGCAGCATACGTAATAGCTGTACTTACGATGACAGTGGCTGTATAGGTTGCAGCGGCGGCGGCGGCGGGTGGCGATGTGACGGCGGCTCTGGGGGCATCTTGTCCGGCATGTCGTTGTAGTACTCGAGGTCATCGCCCAGCGGACGGGAACCATTTAGGTTTAGTCTGTAAATAGAAAATTAAGCTTAATGCCAAACGCGTTAACGGCGTTTTTCGCTTGTCATTTAGGTAAAGCAGAGACGGCGCACTGAGTGATAACATCGCGCCGACGCAAGTAAATGCCGGCCTGTAATCGTCCTGTAATCGTCCGTACGTTCCAGGTCGAAATGTATGGATATAATATCATGGGACATGGCCACGTTTAGGCATGATTGCACACTAAACAGGAGTGTTATTGTATAGTAATAAATAAATAATAAATTAATATTATAGGACAAAATTACACAAATCGACCTAGGCCCACGGTAAGCTCAATAAGGCTTGTGTTATGGGTACTAGACGACGATATATATAATAGAAAAATACGGATAAATACTTAAATACATAGAAAACATCCATAACTCAGAAACAAATATCTGTGATAAACACACAAATAAATGCCCTGACCAGGATTCGAACCCGGGACCTCCTGCTTCGTAGGCAGGGCCACTACCGACTTGGCTAGAAGGCCGTTAAATATAAGGCCGTATAGTGAAACTTTTAATGTACTATATCTAGCAGTGGCGGTGGGTCAAACATTTTCTTAGGCAACCCTAAGCTTAATTTGCCCAACTTCTTCATGAGTGAAAACTACTCAGGTGCCTGAAAAATGGGCAAGCCGGTCATAATCGAGTTCTATGGACGCACGGCTACTGAATGTAGTACCTACTATTATTTATTCTGTGCTGATAGTTGACGCGGTGGTGGCCATCTGTTTTAGAGCATAAAAATAAAAGACTACTCATATTTGAAATGTTTTCATTGTTTCTGTAACGTACTTAATGAAAATTGAAAACAATGAAAGTTTATATTTATACTATGACTATGAGTATCACTTGAATTTGAATGATCTAATGGCGACATCTTAGTAATATACAACAATGCATCCATTGTAGGAGTCCAATTAATGAATTTCTTGAAAAAAACAAAAGGAAATAACCACTTTGTATGTGTAACTTAGGCTACTAGGGACATAGTTGATAAGACATCACATCATCAATACATAGTATAAAACAAAGTCGCTTTCCGCAGTTTGTCCCTATGTATAGTATGTATGCTTAGATCTTTAAAACTAAGCAACGGATTTTGATGCGGTTTTTTTTAATAAATAGAGTGATTCAAGGGGAAGGTTTATATGTATAATACAAGCATAATATAGTAGAGAAACACTGATCATTTTAGAGGTTTCTAATGTGATGTCGTAAATAAACCCATTTTTTGCGCTTACATTGCAAACGCTGGCTGAGTCCTAAGAGATAGATCAAAATAATGTACTACAGTATTGTACATCTTAAAAAGGTCTACAAAAAAGTCCGTGATGGTATATGTCTATCTCTTAGGGATAACCCACAATAACCATTTTTTATCCCGTGCGAAGCCGGGCGGGTCGCTAGTCATATATAAAGCTATTAAACGATATCATTTCATTACCTATAAACTATTAAATAAAGTGTAACATAGTAATTGATCATACTCTTATCCAACAACAACAGTTCTTTGGAATGTAACCTACCTAAGTCTACATCTAATAATGTAATAATGATTGTCAGCATGCACCTCTATAAGCCCCAAATTTATATTTATCAGTTTACCTTTACATACACGGTGTAACATGAGGAAACCGAATAATTTTAACAGCGTATTCCTGATCATAATTGGAGACTAAAATGTCGTATAAACTTTTCTGGAATTCGCCTAGTTTGAGTTACCAAGGATAATTATCGCGATAAATATCAGAGATGATAATTTCGAACCCTGATAAAACAGTACTTAATCGTATGTATACAGTATACACTTATTTTTGCCTCTACATATCATGAGATTTATGATCCTCCATCACATTGTTGCTATATACTGTATATGTTAATAATGATTTATTTTATAATGCTCCAAAAAATTATTTCAATGATTAAGATGGTGACGCGCAATTTACAAGGGGCTGATATCAATTGCAGTATATACAAACATATACAGATACATGTTTACTTTTAAAGTTGTAATTTTTATTTATTTAGTTGATTATATTTTGGTTGAACCCATAAACCTTAATATGCAAGTTAATTAAGTTGTCCTGTCCTATCCAACTACATTATTTAAAACTTGTATCACACATTGCTACTTAATGCATACCCATACCCCTTAAAAGGCAGCTTCCTCAAGTCAATGCAAGACCTTAGAAAGTGTTACTGAAAATCGCATCTTATATGCTGCATATAAAGTCCAAACTGCATTATCACTGCACTAAATTATTGCAATAAAAGTATGCAAAATACAAGAGCCATTGATCTCAATATAAAAGCAACAAGGTATGAGTCATGCTAATTTATTGGCATTACACTGACCAGTTAATTGATAGCTTTATCTGTGGAGTGAATCAGCTTAGCAAACATTCTGTATGTGTAATGTTAATGTATTGATTTGGCAACAAATTTAGAAGGATTTTACCTTTATCATATTTGCGGAATTCGTAATGTACATATATGATGATCTCATTTGAGGAAAAAGTACAGTTTTAACAAAGTATAGGTAATTTTTCTTTAAATTGCAACAGGAATAATTTGTTTGAACTAGTTTTATATCAAACATTAAAAAGAAGACTGGTATTGGTAGGCTTTTTTTTAATATCACCACGGTGGCAAACGAGCATACGGCCCGCCTGATGGTAAGCAGTTACCATAGCCTATGGACGCCTGAAACCCCAGAGGATTCACATGCGCGTTGCCTACCCTTTAGGAACCTATTCACTCCTTTTTTGAAGAACCTCATACTGTAGCCCACTGAGAATACCTCGGCAGGGAGTTCATTCCACAGCCTCAGCATTCATGGAAGGTCCTCTTAAACCATACTGTGCGTGACCCTTTGGGCTCCGGGTGTGCTGATGAACACCCTGAGGCTTAAAATAATATTATGATGAAAATAAAGTGTGTTTTACTTACGAGGAAGGTTTTGTTAAAAATTCTTTAAAGCGAAGTTCGAATGCTTGTCCAATGGTAGCAATGACATCCTGGGCTAGTCTCCCGCCACACTCTAACACATAGCATGCTCTCCATTCTGAAGGTAGTGCTGATTTGGCTACATATGCTACAAAATCTAAGGAGTCTGCGTCACCGCCAGAGGCAAATGAGACTCTTGGCATGTCATGTCGGGCTACTGTCTCATGTCCTTCCAGTGCTGCAAGTGTTATGGCTTTGGACGAGATGGTGAGGGCGACATTGGCTCCGGAATGTGCCATGCGAGGTTTTGCTGCTAAAGCCTGTGCTGCAGCGTGGCCTACTCTGCGCTTCTTGTCTGCTGACCTGAGGCCTGCTGCCGCACAAACTCGGGCTATGCATTCTCTGTGAAGTTAATGTATGGATTTATTAATATTCATTTATTTCGTAAATGCACACATACAATACACTTCAAAAGAAAAAATAATACTAAAATTAATACTAGTGAGCTAATATATAATAATAATTCACAATTTATAGTAATAAGGATAAAAAAATAACTGTATTATGTAAATACAAAAGTCAAACAATGTCAATTCTAATTACAATAGAGCTACACAATTATAATTAAGTTAATTTTATGTCGCATAATTCTCTAAGGTCAAAGAAAGCATTTTCAATTAGCCATTTTTTCAATTCCTTAAAAAATGAGTTTATGTTTCTGAATGTTGGTTTCGATATAAATAAATACTATAGGGACAATCTTACACAAATCGACTAAGTCCCACAGTAAGCTCAATAAGGCTTGTGTTGTGGGTACTAGAAGACGATATATATAATAGATAAATACTTAAATATGTAGAAAACATCCATAATTCAGGAACAAATATCTGTGTACGCAATGCCCAGACCAGGATTTGAACCTGGGACCTCCTGCTTCATAGGCAGGGTCACTACCGACTGGGCTAGGAGGCTATTAATTATAATAGAAATAACTGTTGTGTTTAAAAAACATACTAATTATAGGCTGTTATAGTTATGAGCAGTGAAAAAACAATTAATAATGTGATAGATATTTATTTATTAGGATATATTGAGTAAAGTAAGTCTTAAAATTAAAATCAAAACAGTCAAGTCTTAAGTTACTTACTTTGCTACTTGAGATCTGGTCTCGAAATCCAACTTTTTCATAGAAGTCAGCACTTCCATGCAGCCAATGTACTGCAAAACACATACAAGCCTATAAATTTAGAATGTGCATAACTTAAGGCATATTTGCGTCACAGGGGACTTCCTGTTGTGATCAAAATGTTCGACGTGCGCTAGGAATGTCGTAGTTCCTTACCCTGACCGCATATGTTATTCCGTCGCTCGCGAGCACGGAGTCGGGGTGGATCCAGCCACGGACCGGCTTGGCCACAAAGGCCCCGTTTTCCGCCATCTCCAACTCAACTCCAAAACACTAACACCAGTAACAACAAACACTCTTCACACTTCGCCTACTCTAAGTTATTTTATAAACGCTTTCATTGTGATTCAAATCATTAATTCACAGACGGCGTTTGTCGCCAGTGAATACGCTCTAGCATAAAAAGTGTAATTCAATACTTTATTAGGAAATAGCTATGTCCAATTTAGCGAAAGCGTGTGAATCATTGTACGAATTAACAATCGTGTTTAAAAAATAAATTCCACACAAACAATCATAAAGTTACAACTTTTTTGACAGAAATCATATCCAGCCACAGATAAGCAAACTAAATCCTTTTAGAAGGAAGAGATGTCCCACCGTTCTGTTTCGTTCCGTTCCGAGCCGCGTACTTTGACTCGTTTTTATGTGCGTTATGTTGGCTAAACGACATGTTTAATTAAATAGTACAAGATGGCTTATTTTTATATTTTTAATTAGTTTATCTACACTCATATTGTAAGTTCTCTAAAACGTGTTCGAAAACGGTAGGCAATGGCTAGCATTACCACGACCGATTTTACTATGATAAGCTTTTTATCTGTGGCAGTAACGTAATTTTAACTTTACATGCTCAACTATTGATGTGTTATGAGTTTTGATAACATAATATACACCTGCACCCTCACGTGCATCCGCCGACAGCCCGACACGCGCCTCCCCGACCGCCGGCACAATCGAGTTGGCCATGGCGGTGCAATGGCGGCCATTCTATGGTTTCCGAATACGGCATTTTGCATTAATAATATGAGTGTAGATAAAGCAGTGTATGCAACTGTACGTAATTAGGCCTTAAAACACTCGTGTGATCTTATTATGAAACTCGCCTGCGGCTCGTTTCATAAAACCACACTCATGTTTTAAGGACCCTTATTACGTAACAGTTACATAAGCTACTATTGTTAGTATAGTTTTCATTTTTAGATGGCTTTGATTTTCAACTTACAATATGAAAGGCTAACCGTTACCATTCTTAGAAAAAGGAGGGATATTATAATTATGTTATTTTTCAGCGTAGCATTAAATATGCTATTATTTTTGGTAAGTTTAAATTTTTGATAATTGCCAAAACCTTATAAAAAAAATGTTTAAGAAACATTATTTCAAAACACAAGGCTTAAATTAATTTGGCCTTAGTTTGGGAATCGCACGCTGGATTGCGCTGTCTTGATTCACGCTATCAATTTTTTTCTGTGATAAAGAACTTTACTCCATTTTTATTAGTTTTATAGTTTATGAATACTGCCAAAAAGAATGCATAAATTTCAAAGCAAGTTTCTCTAGAGCTGAAACACGCGTACACCCAAGAAGGACCGAATACACGTAACACGACTAATTTGGAAATGCATTTCAAGGGGGCTGATAGCATATTATAGCTAGCCTACATAATTTAGTTGGTTTCTTTCTTCACCTTCAAACAGCGATGGAGGGGAACAAACGTTTATATTGTACTTAGGGACTTTTGGAAGTACGCAATAATTACAATATGAGACTATGACAAGGATCGACGACAATAGCGCCTTTTCTGTCATACCTATTGAAAATTTAATAAGACCATCCCATCCCGTTCAATCTTGGTATTATTATTACCATGACAGATCTATGGCTAGTATGTCTATGGTGTAAATAGAGGAGCACAGTCTAAGAACTTTTTGAGGCTCCCACGGATCATAAGACAATCCGGATAGTACTTTTACTATATTTCCCTAACCACAGTTGAACCTTATTACCGAGCAAAACAGTCGTTCATAGGTCACTAGTAAAAAGTAATAAAAACGGTCCGATAGAGAGCATAATGTAGGGGGCGGTGTCTCACTCGCACAATGCTGCCAACTTATGAAACTTACCAATGTGGTTTTATTTATATACATTTATTTTAGTAACACACTAGAAGTTACTTCCTACTTATAATAATTTATTGCAAGATTTGAATTAATACTTTGATCCCTTTTAGCTGCTTTGAATTTTTTTACGACGTAAATATTATTTATTCATTAAATTAAAGAATTGCATTTAATATTGCAGACAGTAGTAAGTTTTGTAATATTTAAAATACGGTCTGGTATCCCCATCCCATCAGTCCCATCACTGACATAATATGTCACTGATATTATTTCAAATGACGCCGCTCAGCTCAACAACATTTCGTAACAACATTTTTAAGTAAAAATGGTCAAGATATGTTGCGTAAAAGGGTGCAGGGGTGAGACTCAACAATAAAGTAGACTTTCCTTTCACCGGTAATCCACAATCATTCAATTTTACGATTTAACGATTTAAAGTTAAGATTGTCAAACAATAGGGTGACTATGATGTCGGCAAGCTACGGGTCGGTTTTGTTGTTTTTACAGAAATGTACATAAGTACATGGTCTGTTCCTAAGTATTACTTACACAGGACAGGAGTGGCCCGCGGGTCTTTTAGGCCCTTTCGAAAGGGTCGTAAAATGGCACAAGGCCATACAAAAAATTGTAGTAGTGGCAGTATAATAAATAAATAAATAAATATTATGGGACAATCTTACACAAATCAACCTAGTCCCACGGTAAGCTCAATAAGGCTTGTGTTGTGGGTACTAGACGACGATATATGTAATAGATATATACCTATAAATACATAAATACCTAGAAAACATCCATAACTCAGGAACAAATATCCGTGATAAAGACACAAATAAATGCCCTGACCAGGATTCGAACCCGGGACCTGCTTCATAGGCAGGATCACTACCGACTAGGCTAGGAGACCGTTAAAATATACTTTATTGTACAACATTTGTACAACAAAGAAAAATACAACAGGAAGAATATACAATATTTGTACATGGAAGAGATCTCTTCCAGTCAACCATTGAGCAGTTCGATGTTATTGATGTTTTCTTTATCTACCTTTAAGTATATTAAAGTCGGAGAACTGTCCACATCAGATATGATGCAATAGTGAGAGCCACGAACCCCCTGTCTGTACTTACTTAGTTTTAGTTTGCTACACTAACTATCCCCTATTTTAAGACGCGGACATCTGGCAATTGTTCATCGGTGTTATGCAAACGAGTTGTAAGAAATAAATATCTTACAGTTCTAGGTTTGATGCAGTGCAGTATCATGTAATTAATAAGATTATATCATTTTCAGGAGTTTCTGTTGGGGGAAAATAGTGCAAAATGACGTTACGTTAATGTATTGTTTGTCGCCTACCGACTGTTTTTTTCCGTAGCGATACGCAATGTTTTTACTTTTTTGTTATTATATTAGCGATAGGCTTCGACAGTTTTTACCTATTAACTGAAATATTTTGCTGGTCTGTCACTCTGACGTCCTCCGATAAATAGCTGCCAGATGCCTGGATCTAGCAATAAGTTTAAAATAGTAAACTAATTAGAGGGGTTCTCTGCTCCCACTACCGCGCCAACGTATCTGAAGTGGCCAGCTCCTTAAGTCAGTAGAATGTATAAGTTCCCATTAGAACTATGAGACTTCTCTTTCTGGACAATACTTACTAGACGACAAGCATATTTTATTTTATATTTATCTTCATACTATCCCAATCCCACATACATCATAGTACATATGGTCACTCTACTTAAATTGAGATGCAGCCCCCTACATTACCCTCTCTTTCGGCCTCACTTTGTGGTCGAAGTATGACCTCCAGATTGTATTTAACTTCATGGAGGCTCCAAGTTTGATAGCTTTACTAGATGGCGCTGTGTACAGCCCCATACGTGCGGTAACTCTGGTTCAGATGGCGCTTCAAAGTTACCATATAATGTCCCATAGATGCCGTACTGCGCGGCGCCATCTACTAAAGCTATCAAACTTGGCGCCTCAAAAAGTTATTAGACTGTGCCTCTCTGTTTATACATTCTGTTTGATACTGCGCCAGATTCCAGAAAACCAACTTTCATCAAAAAATAATTTATGAATGCTTTATTAGAGACTGCCTGAAGGCGTTAAGTCCGACACTTGTAATTTTTTATGTGCAATATATCCGTGTTATTTTTGCATTTTCTGCAATTCGCGCGATTTAAGTTACCTACCGCTTCACCGACATCTTCTTAATACCGACGTAGGTACATTCACTACTATCCGATAAGCGATTCAGAATTAAAAATGAAGTTTTTGACTTGATATTGATATTAATTCAACACTTGAGTACCTATCTAATGTCAAATTAACATCAATATCAAGTCAAAAACTTCATTTTTAATTCTGGATCGCACATTGGATAATTTTGAAATCTGGATAGTCGGTACTGTCGGTAGGTACCCTAATGTTATGTTTTGCGAGTAATTATCTAACTACCAAAAAGCACGGACAAAATGCACTTTGAGTAGGTAATGTAAATTATACTTCGCTTTGTGATTCCTTCATATTATAATAACTTGTAGTAGCTCGTCGCTTACGCCCTTTTTGTCACGATATGTTTAGAGCTGAAAAGACTCCTAAAAAAATAACACTTAAAAATACAACTCCAATACGTCAAGTGACACACGTCACTGTCAACTCCTACGACGCGCCAAACTCTCATCTTCGTGCTATCGCCCTAACGTCACGCACTATAGTTTTTCCTTTTATTCATATTTTAAATGAATTTCCGATTGAAAGTTGAAAATCAAAATGCATTGCTGCTTAAATATAGCCTATGAAGTGGTGGGAAGTGTATTTCAGGTTCCTAATTAACTTATTGCAAAAAAAATGCATTACGCAAAAATTGGAGATGCCGACAAAGGACGCCGACGAAAGAAAACGCCGAAATAAGCAAAAGTAGCTGCAATTTCGACTGTGAATGTACTATTAAAGGTTTGAATGATGTCAAGACGGTGGACTATGTAAAACAAATTACGTCAAAGAGGTAACCTTCTCTTGTCGATTATACTTTAAGGTTATGTTGAACCGTAAACGAAAGTGACTTTCTATGAGAGTTAACATCAACATCTTAGTGGCTCAACGAGTAATAAACCTTTAAATAATCCTAGATTAGTCTCTTGTAAGTAATGGCATGTATGTAGAATAAGCATAAGAAGTCCCATCTTGTACTAAACTGATAGAATTGGAACTTTAAATGATAATAATAACCAAATCAATGTCCAATAAATCAGTACGAATATGTTATATTCATGAACAAGTATTACACAATTACATTATTTAATTTCTTAACACATATACATAGTGTACATAACATACTATGATGTAACTGAGCAACCAAATTAGAAATTTATTTAATAAAATGATGTAGATCATTAAGTCTCACTTGATGAAAATACAAGAAATATGTACATATTTAAGAAAAAGCGTCTTGAGATTTACATTGACAAAATTTAATACAGATATAATTATCATTGTGATGAAGATGCATGGAATCATTATAGCATGAACCGTCATGATACATATGAAGACCCTACTGGGCTGATTATTCATAATTCAGTTTTACATCCACGGTATACTGATCAAAGCAATGCTTGATGTAACCTTGCATCCTGCTGTATTAAGCACAACATAACAACAAAGTTTATGGCACTGTTATTTATGCTAAGCCTATCCCATGAAACAAATCTACAATGATGGCATTATTGTCTATCTCTGTGTTTATAAACTAGTCAAAAAATTAAAATAAAGGCAGTACGTGCTATGCCGTGCTGCCCTGGATTATGAGTCAGACTGTATGCTTCTGTGGTATTGCCATCCTAGGCTCTACTCGAAGCAAAAATTTAACAGTGAGGACGTTGCTGCCCTGGATTATGAGTCAGACTGTATGCTTCTGTGGTATTGCTATCCTAGGCTCTACTCGAAGCAAAAAATTTAACAGAGGACGTTGCTGCCCTGGATTATGAGTCAGACTGTATGCTTCTGTGGTATTGCTATCCTAGGCTCTACTCGAAGCAAAATTTAACAGTGAGGACGTTGCTGCCCTGGATTATAAGTCAGACTGTATGCTTCTGTGGTATTGCTATCCTAGGCTCTACTCGAAGCAAAAATTTAACAGTGAGGATGTTGCTGCCCTGGATTATGAGTCAGACTGTATGCTTCTGTGGTATTGCTATCCTAGGCTCTACTCGAAGCAAAAATTTAACAGTGAGGATGTTGCTGCCCTGGATTATGAGTCAGAATGTATGCTTCTGTGGTATTGCTATCCTAGGATCTACTCGAAGCAAAAATTTAACAGTGAAGACATTACTGCCCAGGATTATGAGTCAGACTGTATGCTTCTGTGGTATTGCTATTCTAGGCTCTATTCAAAGCAAAAAATTAACAATGATGGTATTGCAGTGGAATATGCGTAGTTCTGCTTTCCTAGGCTTTACTCGAAGCAAAAATTTAACAGTGAAGACATTGTTGCCCTGGATTATGAGTCAGACTCAGACTGTATGCTTCTGTGGTATTGCTATTCTAGGCTCTACTCAAAGGAAAAAATTAACAATGATGGCATTGCAGTGGAACATGCCTGGTTCTGCTTTCCTAGGCTCTACTGATGTAATAATTTGACTGTATGCGTCCATGTGTTCTCTATTTTTGGCTCTATACGATGCTAAAAACTTGAGTTTTTTGCAACTACTTCATTTCCAGGCATACTTAAAATCCAGGCTGTATATTTAATTATTACATTCATTCGATTTTATTCCAGCTGTTGTTAAATTTAACCAATTGTTGCATTGCTGGCTATTATTATTTTTTAGCCTAATTAAGCAGAGAAATATGCATCACTGTTAGAGTTACATTAGAACTTGGTTCACGTATTTGGATAGTACTCAAAGCAACATCCAGCAATTGTGTTAAAATAAACAGAACATGATGCATTTATTATCTACTACTCTAATATTATGTTATTACAATTGTATCATTTTCAGTACCTATCAACAACAGCAGAAAGCCTGATTAATGTTTGATGTGTCGGACTCGATATAGACACAACTACCAGTGTTAAGAAAGTATACAACAATACTTAAATTAAATGGATCTAATATAAAAGTATTCTGCGCTGCATATATTAGCAAGTATATTGCATAACTATTTGGTTCCCTTACCATTTTGATATGTAATGGAGCCCACACCACTGTGGGTCATAGCTACTTAATATAATTTTACATTGGATCGAATTTGTCAATACATAGTCATTTAAAACGAAGTCTTTGTCTTATAAAGACAAACAATTGCATATTGGCACAAGCCATAACAACTGCTTGATAAAAGCAACTGTTACTTAATCATTAGGTAACCATATGGTTACTCTCTGTTAAATCTGCTTATGTTTTTTTTTTGTTACCCTTGAACTACTTGGCATTGTTTGCAAAAATTTTGATATGTAACAGAACTCCATACCTATCAGCTAAGGGGGAAAAATAAAATATTGCCATGCTTAATTTGAAACATATACCCGACTACAATGATATATTTTTTGTTTTGTTTAATATGCCTATGCACTTGTGGCAGTTGTGGCACATCTTTGACGGATTATGACACTCAGTGGAAATTACGCTTACCGCTTATTAGTTTAAACTATTTGTCTATTAAACTCTTTAACTGAAATAAATATTAAACCTAATCGTAACCACTAGGCGGACTAGGCCCGCTTTTAAAGGTTTAAGTATATGTAGACTGTTAAAGATAAAAACCTTTTCTTTAGGTTAAGGACTACCTTTGTTCTAGTAAATTGCAAAAGACACTGAAGTTTCAAATGCTTATTTGAAATGTAAAAAGCAGTGCATACCGTTGTGAGAAAAATATGTTTCTTGTTTATATACCTAGCGTAAATTAATGCTCGATCCTGATATACTCTGTGAGTACTCAACACACACTTTTATATGAGTAGGTATGGTTATCACAAAATTGATGCACTTGGTGTCTAATTGTCTATAAACCTAGTTATAACCTTTAATAATTATACAGCAAAAATTTTGCTCAATAAGATAAGTTCCCTGCTCATCTTATTGATTTTATTATCATTAATATAATATAACATAATGCAGTTAACAAATCGTAAATATTTTACTTGAAGGCTATGCCACCTATTACAATTTTTGTGTACATGCCTACTTTATCTTACCTATTTTTGACATCTATTGTCATGATGTTTCAAGAAAGATGGTACTTGACATACTTAGCTCATTGTCGCCATTTGATATCAAAAGATATATGGAAGTAAATGAACGGACTCTAAACAGTTGGGATTCCCTGAGCCTCCTAGCTGACGTGCCATAGAAACGATTTTTTAATGATATAATAATGCTGTATTTTATGCTTTTATTGATTCAATAATTTATATAAGCACGTTAAAGCAAAATGCTTCAAGCACTACCTGAAATAATACTATGTCAGCATATAGGTACCTATAGTGGTAGCCAAAATATCTCTGGTCTGGTAGCCGAGTTATGCAATGAATTTTGTTATTTTAATGAATATTGTGAACCGGTTTTTTATATAAATATTGGTAGAATATTTATCAAGGCAATGCTTTGAACCCTTGGCGGTCATTCCGCATTGGGTTGCTACATTGGGCTGCATTGTATAAAGGCATGCCTATTTATACCTATGTTGACTATGTTTTCATAACATAATATAATAATAGTAATAGTCACAAAAATAAATATATTTGTTATTTGTCATATTACATCTACTCGTATAAGATTGTGTCCTATTAAGATTTGTTCCATTATAATGATTATATACTGTCAATACTTTCATGACACATAAACAGATATAAGTATTTAATTATTTAGGGGGTTTCTCTAAATTGACTTAACAGGTGTGGTCCTCTTCAAAAAGAATTCCTTAAAACGTAATGAAACTACTTGATTTTTTTTTTCTTGTTTCATAACTTAGAATTCTACAGATCATTCTTATTAAAATACGATATTATAAAAAATATTATATATTTTAATTATTGGATCACAGTCACAGGTATTGGGTTGTTTGGTTCTGTAGTGATACCATGTGCCGAGCAGGTATACTTTCATCAGATGTAAAAGTCATGATACTAATAATATATGATTATTTTTGTTGTTTAAATATTACAAATCACATTTTCTTTTGGGATTAAATATACATAAATAATATTTATAAACGTTCTTGTCCACAATCAGGTCAAGATCCACAGATTATTATGTTAATTTCATTTGTTTTGAAACCAAACATATAATTATATAATTTAACCCAATCGCTATCACGGTTGTGTAGTGTTAATCCATATGTAAATAATTATCATAATTCACTTTAATGCTACAAAGCTAACTTACGTTGATTGACCATAAATAAAAAACTAAACCTGGCATTGTTTCATACCTTGGACCAGATAGATCTCTCTCTCTCTGATGTGCTCTAGTTAACTATACTGTTTTATATGCGGATCTAGTTCTGATTATTTTACGAGTCTCTGAACATCTACAAGTTATTATAATATGAAGGAATCACAAAGCGAAGTATAATTAGTAATTAAACGAACTTACCTTAAGTGAAGTTCCATTACAATTATACGAGCTTTGTGATTCCGAATATTAGTAACCCTCCCACCCGTGCTTAATGATTACAATAAGCTAAACCCAGTATAAGTGTACTGTACCATACTAGTGAGACTACAGTACTATGTTGTAAAATAATCAAGTGACTATTGAGAGGTAAACATTTCTTTATACATCTCAGCGGTGCTCTGAACTAAATGAGAGTTTGGCGCGTAGGAGTTGACAGTGACGTGTGTCACTTGACGTATTGGAGTTGTATTTCTAAGTATTATTTTTTTTAGGAGTCTTTTCAGCTCTAAACATATCGTGACAAAAAGGGCGTAAGCGACGAGCTACTACAAGTTATTATAATATTCGGAATCACAAAGCTCGTATAATTGTAATGGAACTTCACTTAAGGTAAGTTCGTTTAATTACTAATAATTTAAATTGTGCTATTATTTTGTAGAAATCAATATCAATTTAAGATTTTTTAGAGTTTCATAAAGACTTCTGGTTAAGTTAAGTATAAATTTCATCGTAATCCCGAAATTAGAAAGGCACTCGGAAGTGGAGTAGAAAGAAGGCGGAGTTTTCAGAATCGTTGCGTTATTTATCGCTTTTAGCTAAGTAAAAAAGTTGCTGGGAACCGGGCAAAGCGACCATTTAGCGTTCACTTCGCCTTTGCCAATTCAACGGAATTTGAAGGGTTAAGATATAAATATAAAACAAGATTCTGCAGAAAACTTGGCCGGGTCGTGTTTCTCTAACAAAATTTGTTTACCGAATCGCAGATTTTGTTAGAGATTAGGCAGATGCCTATCTGCATAACATTATATAAGAAACAAGAAAAATATTAACGTAGCGGACACGAGGACCCATTCAATATGTCAAAGTAACAGTTGTGATGTGACGTGGATAGTTCTGAGTAAAATAATCCACCTGCACCTGTCAATTTATCGAGCGAAATAGGCCCCTCATCTATGTACGAGAATACAGGTCATTACAAATTTGAGTATACTTAATAATGTATTTAAATGTGATTTAATGCTCCGTGACTTCCATGTACGCCCGACAAAAGTGGTCAATGGTACCTAAGGATAATAAATATTATGAAAGCTTACCTTAATAATAACTACCTTCAAAGGTACAGCATTAAAAACGTGGCGGGTGTATTTTTAGACAGTGCCCACCTAATTCAAATTAGGGTCAGATAATTGAATAGGGGATGCTAAAAGCTCGACCCTTGTGCGTTTCGACGAAAATTGTCCTCACTTTGGATTCGCATAAACCTGCAGTTGTATAAAAAATATTTATTTTGTTTACCCATGGGCCGTATTCTAACTTCAAAACACGTATAAACACGATCCAACTTCAGTACAACTCCAATGCATTAACAACGCAACACAGCTACGGCATAAACATCTGAATCAGAAATATCAGAATTTGCTTGAGAAATATTCCAACACAACTCCAATACAACTTCAATATTGGTTGATTGTTTGTTGTGTGTTGGAGTTATGTTTGAGATATGTTGTGTTGTTATTGTGTTGTTAATGTATTTTAAAATTAGAATCCGGCACCTGGTCTTTCAGCTACTACGTTATTGTACCAATGCTTGCAACTCATAGGTAGTTAAATCAGGCGAGTGTTATAATCACAATGAGATTAATTTTGTAGGACTCAATATGGCCAGGTTAGGTACTTGCCATAGGTAGCCAGGTATCCTAATTAATTGGTTTACTATCAGATTACGTCTAGGTACATTACTACATTCCTATTAGCATTAACATCACAATGAGCCATTTTGGACCTAGGTATGTCCTTAAACTATGTCCAAAAGAGAGGTATGGGCAGTACGAATGTTTCCCCGCTAAGTGGTAAGACACAGCTCAGCGAATGTCATCTCGCTCAAATCTGGAGCACAGCCCGACTGGGGAAGTACCTCTACCTTACACAAAACCACAGCCAAATAGCACTAGACCCTACTCATACTGTTCCTGCCGGTGAGTTAAGGTTGCCAGAAAGCTCAAATAAAATGCAGTGTGTTGATGACTGAATCCTCCTGTATAACGGCCGGCAACGCGCATGGGACAAACTCTGGAATTCCAGATGTTCATAATCTACGGTTGCTGCTTACCATCACGCGGACCGTATGCTTATTTGTCACCGTCATGGTATTAAAAACCTACCTAACAAAATACGGGTCTCTAGTAAGTAAGTATGTCCTCATTGACAAAGCCACAAATATCCGTAGATCGTATAATTTGGGCTCTATTGACCTGTGGGCCGCCGATATAGCTATCCCGGCCACTCGAACAATTCCAATAGTCCCGGCGCTCCCATTACGAGTAAGTTATTGGTATGTGGAAGTTTTTTCTGACCGTAACCGTAGTATTGACTTCAGTAGTATTTTATTGCGGGAATTTGATTTTACCTTAGATAGGTACAGTCGAGGACAAAGAGATGTATACACTTTTGGACCTTATTACAACGCAATAAGGTCCAAAAGTGTATACATCTCTTTGTCCTCGACTGTACCTAAGAAAGCTTTGGGATTGATCGGCAATTTGAACACTATATACACTTGATCAATCAAAATCATGCTAGGTTTGCACCAAGCCTGTAAGCTTTTGTATGTTGTACTTTAGTTAGAGGTCCTAGTGTTCGACACGCTATAAATGCAGAATAGTTGACACCTTTATTTTATTGCGAAAGACTTGAGATAAAAAATGACATGTACTGGCTAAGCAGGGCAGTGACGAGCTCTCGCATGTTAACCTAACTTAAAATATATGCAATTTTATAACCAATAGGTACGAGGTAGGCAGATAGTCCAAACATTGCTAATAATTATTTCTGTTTATTAACAGGTTGCTATCGTGTCAAATTAAAAACCTCAAATTCAGGAAAAAGGAGCACAACATTTAACTTTTTCTTCGCTGTATAAACATATAGATAAACCTATCATATTTACCACACCATATATGAATTGCTTTATACGCTTCAACATATTTGATTTTTACAAACCACTACTTAGACAAATACTGTATGCAGAACATGAACAAACTGCCAAACTTCGCCCAAACTGCTAAAAACATTTCACGAGATCAAACCTAAGTCTTTTATTATTGTTTGTTCCAACTTTGTAACAGAAAAATCTGTTGTTTTAGCTTAACATGAATAACGAAGTTATGTCATTTAGGAGTTATGTCCCGGCGGCCAGAAACGTTTACTTTTATTGTCCAAATCTACCCCCGGACGTTAGCGTAATCGCTGTCGCGGGATTGAGGTACGGCCGGACTCTTTTACACCGAACTAAAAAATAATTAAAAACAAAAAAAAAATTCGCAGCTCAATAACTTAGCCTTAAAGTTGACAGCGAAACTAGAAAGCCGAAAGTTAAAGCGACACGCATGTCATTATTTTGAAAAGAATGCGCTCTCCCATTTGCTAGCGTTTTATAGTAGGCTGTAAGCTGGTTGTGTGTTCCCATTGTCTACCGAGTGCACTGTGCAGCCGAATCAGACCACGGGCAACGCTTAGTTAGACCAGTGTAAATGTGACTGTGAGATCTGAATCGCCCTCTTAATTTGGAGACAACACTTATTCTGGTTAGCCGAAAGTTACGACTCGACTTGCTGTATGCACCCCTCTAGATGTAAAAGGCGCCATTCGTAGCCGTCGGTGCAAAGGCGCCCTCGTAGCGCGTAGCGTCCTTGCGAGGCGCGTGCGTGCGTCAGTCGGCCGCAGCCGCGCGAAGCCGCTCCACGCCCGGCATGCTACGCGCCCGGCGCTACCAACCTCACAGTATCACTACACTACACCGCGCGCCCCTGTAAGTAAACACTATTATAATTTAAAAAAGTAATGCATTTTTAATCTGTGTAAATGTTTTGTTTTTAATTCATAAATTGGTGGTACACGTGGATGTTTTCTGCCGCTGCCGGCGACGCACCAACAAATGAGCGGTTCGATAGCCCACTGCCCCTGTGAAAGGTTCACAAGTACGCCCTCCTGAAGGGTTGGTGCTGAATTCAGATTAATAGGCTTTGTATCGGTATGTTCGAGATTTATGTGCGGCAGTTAGAGGCTTTCACTGGTGAATTTGTACCGGCTCCAAGGATCTTTGCCCGTACGTGGAGCACGTGAATCGTTTGCGTGCATTTTAAAGTTATGTTTACGGTTCGGCTGCCAAATTAATTACAAATAATAAAAAATATATCAACGGTAGGTAACCAAGACTTATTTAAGTTATTACGGAGAATAAATTAAGTATTTCAAAAGGTGTAGGTACTTATAGATTTATTTTTCTTCAATGTTATCTTGGTAAATTATTTAAATGCCTATCTAGATTAACAATAATCTGTTACGTACCTACTGTACGTGACTGTAAAAAAAATTAATGTGAAAAATGTTATCATACAAAAGTGTGGAGATAACACAGACGCCTTTCGAATAATATTACAAAACGCAATAGCTCAATTGTGACATCAACAATTCACCATAACTTAGTCGCCGTATCCAGACTGTAAAAGGGGGAAGTCACCATTTCATAATAAACCATCTAAATTTTTAAGCACTTCTGAAATTCGTGTCCAATATCAGATAGACGCTTCCCCTAAGGTGCGAAGTGCCTAATTTAATTTAGTAGCTATTTCTTTATAAACCGCAGTCTTAAAGTTCTAGCGAGGTGAAGAAGGTATACTTTCGGAAATTAAATTCTGGTATCTGACGCAATCTCGAAGGGATGCGTTAAGGGATGAGGGTAGGAAAGTCCACAAACGCGCAGCGGATTATCCTTAGCATATTTTATCTACCGAATAATGACAAAATGATAGCGACCTATTTGAATATTATATATACTTGTATCATTGAGTAACAGGAGATGACATCCCTAAGACATTTTTTCTCTCCAAAAATGTAGTGAAAATCACTACAAGTCTATACTAATCTTTGATCAGTCATAGCTGTCAACTGCCAAACATATGTCACATCTAGTAGAATACATAATAAATCAATTACTTTATGACTTATATTATGTATACAATTAAGTGATTTGGGTTCCTATTAGGATGTGCCTATTAATTTAATTTAATAAAATGATTGAAATAAGCATGATAAACCTTGACTCTAATATTAGATTTCATAGGTTAAACCTTAATACTTAACGCAATAAAGTACCTACAAAGAACTCCTCCATTCGGTAGGTATTGTGCTAGTTTCAGTTTTCGTCCATACTTATTTAATATAAATATATATTTTTTTACCTTATAAAGTTTTTCCCATATTATTGTAGCAGTTTAATCAGGTGGACGGTAAACAGGGTAAACTGGACCTGACGGGACACTATAGAAGAATAGGGAATGTCACAATTACTATACCTAATTAAATCCAGGAGTGCGATTTTTGAATCTCATCAAGTGACTAATTCTCACCAATGTGAGTGATTTCCGAAAGTAAATCACATCGGTGAGAATTAGTCACTTGGTGAGATTCAAAAATCGCACTCCAGTAAAGACATATTGTCGTTAGGCATATTTACGTTACATTTTTGCTACAAACCAAGAAATACGTGTCAAGTCAAGTCAAGACGTGGCACGATGTCTTAGCATATTGAGCACCGGGGCTGTATTCTAACTTTAAAACACGTTTAGACACTCCAACTTCAATACAACTCTAATATGTGGCTCTAATGCATTAACTACGCAATACAGCTAGCGCCTAAACGTCTGAATCAGATATATAAATATGTATATCAGAATTTGCTTGAAAATTATTCCGATGCAAATACAATAGAACTTCAATTATTTGCTGTGTATGAAATATGTTTGAAATAGATTGTATTTTTAATGTATTGTTTATGTGTTTTAAAAAATAGAATACGGCGTCATAAACCCGCTAGGTATGTGTAGCCTTTTCCTCTACAAAGCGGGAAAATGCTGGAATCGGCTACGAGCACGGACTAGACAAATACTCCGTCCGTGGCTTACGAGCGTATCGCGTAGCGAACAGTGGTACGGGTACGGAAGTGTTTGGTTAGCAAGAGGCCTATTCGAACTTTAGATTTCCATTTATTCATAATGTCATTGGTATGGTACTGATATAAGGGCATCTCACTCGCATCTCGCATCATTTCAAAGGAGTGTGGGCGTGACGTATGCCAATTACCTATCAATAACAAATTAAGATTTTATATTTTATAGTTCGAATAGGCCTCCAGTAAATGTTGAGAAAGAAAAATCAACTAAAACTAAAAGAAAAAAAAACCGGCCAAGTGAATAAGAAAAAATAATTATCAAAAGGTATCTCTATGGAAAGAAGTTTATTGTTGATAACTCGAAAACGCTTTAACCGATAATTTTCAAAACAATTTTCGTTGAAAGAATATGCAAAGATGTAAGTACCTATGTATCTTTTCAATTTTTTTCATATTTTTTGAATCTCCGTTTCCAAAGATACAGGGGGGAGGGCCACAATTTTTTAGACTTTTGGGGTGCTTATTTCTGAAAATTTACACTAAATAAAAAAAAATCAAACAAACCAGAACATTTTTTTAAGGACCTATCGATTGATGTGCAAGTGCAACATGTTGATATTTGAAAAAATCATTTTTTTCGACAATTAGTTACATGTATGGGGTACATGCCCCCTATAAAATATTTTTTCAGCAATCTTACAACAAAACTAAGTTGCGGCATACAAAATACTCCTTTATACTAAAATTTTATTAAGATGCGTGTTAAATGCTGTGACATAATGACGGACGGACGAACGGACGGTCAGACGGACATGACGAAACTATAAGGGTTCCGTTTTGGCTACGGAACCCTAAAAATAGACTTTTCACGCTACTGTTCGGAAATGTGACAAAAGATGGTCAAAATCCAAGCTGGAAATTAAGCATTTGCTGTAGCACCTGAACCACAACTACAGCAATGTTATTGTAGCGATGAAATGTCATTAGTTGGAAAGTAAATTGTCCAGTTATGTCATTGCATTCATTAAAAACATTAAAAGGTCTTTTTTGGCACAACTTTATGTTTCAAAAATAAAATAAGGTTGTTTATCGGGCCAACTACCTGTTTTAAAAAAAAAGAAACGTCAAAACCATTTATTCACCCTTAAGGCGTTTTTACTTTTTTAGCCGTTTGTGGTTTTCTATCAAAAACGCCTCTAAGTAATGAGTCGGTTTGAAGCAAACAACAGAAAAACGCTTCTTGAAAGTGAAAAAAAAAGTAAAAAGGCGGGAATGGAATACTGAACTGGATATTCAATTAAAGCATTTATATTATTATGACATTTTTTTTTATTTCCTCACAGTAGTCGTGAAAAGCACTATGTAATATCCTGGCCGAAAGCGCTATAGGTGGACTCGTATCTTCGAGGGCCTCCCCTGGCGGGTCGGCCCTCGAACTAACTCGATCCACCTATAGCTTACTTTCAAGCCTCTACAACAATGTACTATAATTGTATTTGTTCCTAAATCATTGAATAATTTAAACGTTTACCTAACCATTGTGTTGCGCCTATGGGTATCTGGCTTGGTTGTTCATAATTACTTTCCGAAGCTGTTAGGGAAAGTTTTCATAACTTCCCTAATTACTTACCCTACGGGATTCACAGGTTGTTTCGTTTATGTTACAACTTACAGTTCTAATTGATGTCACCACTAATTCTTTAGCAAAACTTGGAGCTGAAATGAAATTCATAAATCTTTGCCGCAGTTACAGAGCTTTGGGTTTACCAATATAGGCCCACGAAATACCAAAAAATATTACATAATAGGAACCATATTCTACTCCCAACTAAGTATATATAGGGTGGGGCCTGTAACTAAAGCAAAAAATTAAAACGTAGATTCTAGTCCTCAAACTAGACAACTTTTGTGTAGCAACTTTTTAAAATCATAAAGTTTTTAGATTGTTATTTTTTCAAACAAAGTAAATAGTATTTTCAATGTACTTAAAACTCCGTCTAATTGACATCGCCTGTCAGTCTAGTCACTCTACAGATACAGACATAATCAATTTCATAGTACATTGCGTGTTCGAATTAACTTTAAAATGTAATAAAATTCAAACCGCAAGTTTTTTTTCAAAGTCGTCAAACAAACGTTGCGTAGTTTGAGGAGAAGAATGTACATTTTAATTTTTTGCTTTAGTTACAGGCCCCACCGTGTATTTAACAAAGTATTCCTCCAAGACTGTCGTGTCAAGAGTCAAGACAATAAAAATACCGAAAAGGCACAATCACTTTCACACAAGTGCAATATTTTACTTACCTTAAGTATGTTCGTTAAATTATATTTCTTATTGTAACTACTTAAAGTTTACGTTTCAGGAAGATTGAATCACTCAATAAAGTAATAAACTTGGCCTTAAATTGCACGTTTAATTTCTGATGCAATTTTCAGCTATGCTGTTAATAAAACTTGGCAACAACCGCGTAAGTACTTACTATTGCCAAGCTAAACGCATATACCGCGTCCATTCTGGCGGAGGTTTGTAAAAACTTTAAAAAAATGACTCATTAGAATCCCACTAAAATATCGTCCGACTTAAATCACATGTTTTCTAATTCCTCATGTAAACTTCATTCAGAACTTGGATGTTGTTACAATCGCCTACCGTGCACGGACATCTCGGACGAGTCAGGCAAACCAGTAAAAATAAGTACTCGTGCTGATTATGCGTAGTTAACATTCAAAGTCACGTAACACTGGTTTCCACGACTTCGCTAGCCTGCGTTCTAGCGTCTGGGAACACACAGTAAGCTCACAATCGTAGGCCGTCTGGCACCGCTTTTCAGCCTTGCAGTTTTTTAGCTCAGTTTGTATAGCCTAGCTCGGCTAGACTGAAAGCGGCCCGCAATTAGCCCGTCTGACTCGCTCGGCCTGAGTCAGGCTGGCGCGAATCCGGCAGCATTTCGATAGTTGCGACTTTTAGTGAGTTTCATTGCATTCCAATGTCTAACTAATCAAAGCGGTTTAACCAGGCCTTGAGTATTTTACAGAATGTTAACTATCTCTACTTTGCTAGTTTTGCGAAATGAGTCGTTATATTTGTGGATCAATAACGGCATAGAGAGCTACTAAAAAGTAACCTTTTCTTTGAAATCACAAATCGCAAATGGTCCTATTTGTACAATATTGAAATAAGACTCAGAAAATAACATTTCAAGCTTACTATCTAATTGGCTTCGCATTGCAGGAAAACGGTCGGTTTGTTTACGTAACCCATTTCAGATATTAGATTTCTAACAAACATTTAGCAACATTGGTAGTTCAACTTTTAAAAGCTTCCTAAGGTTACCCGTAGCATTAAATAAACAGAAGTAGGTACTTAGTCTATGAAACGAGGACGCAAATCGCAATTAGTTATACCAACAACATCCGCCGAACCGAACCCTTGTAGGCAGATTTACAGAATAAACCTGAACCGCGGCTCAAAGAGGTTTATTCAAAGTATTTCATGGCGTTCAAAATAGGAATAAAACTACTTTTTATTTTTACGAAAACTGACCTAAAAATAATTTAATGCTCTCATTTATTTAAGGACTCTTGAATCGGTCCCTGGACGCTGTGCTCTTAGGTTTTATGTTTTAATTTAGATGTGCCAATTGTTATTTACCTATGCTATACTGGCCATTTTATGCCGTCGTAACGCTCACCAAAATTGTTCCACCCGATGCCAGCCAGAGCGATAAAAAGGTTTTTCCCAAAGACTTCTTGAATACCCGGTTCTATTCGGAAAGAATAACTTTTGTGTATTGAGAGGGAAAACTCCGCATGATTGGACAAAGGCTCATGAATTTCGGGTGAAACTATTTCTAACTAAGCTGTATGTGAACTACTTATCTATTGAACCGGAGTAAACTTTCTGCAGGGCATAAAAGGAAAAGTTCGCTACCGATATAATTCACATACTAGCATGTTACTGTGAAACATTCTAATTCCTTGCTACACAAAAAATATTCCAACTAACACGATTAAGACGCGAGGGGAGCGCAGAATTCATCTTTCATCCTCAAAGTTGACGATAATTTGTCAGAACTTGTTTTTGAAATCGCCGGGATCGCTCGTAATGAGTCGGAGTGGCTCAAGACAGAATTAAAGACGCGTTTTGTGATCCTCGGTGTTTGCTACCGAGATTCCCGCTTTGGTATACGAAATGTTATTCATATATACTTAAGCATCCATTATTACGGGGCGTAAATCTTCTTTGAAGTTATGAGGCGGAATGGAAAAGTAATATCTTGTATGTAGGAGGCTGTTCATAAATTACGTCATAAATTCTGACCCCCCCCCCCCTAAAATGATACAACCATCATAATTCGAATGACCCCCCCTGCTAAATAAAATAATGTAATTTCCAAAAAATGCGTTTTTAGCTTAATTGTATGACAGCCCCCCCTTCCTACGTCATGCTACCATTATCTGATGTCCAGACCCCCCCTCCCCCAATTAGAAATGACGTAATTTATGTACAGCCCCTAGGTAGGTCCACTTTTTATGTATGCCGGAAAACGCCTAGATGCGACCTGACATTTACAAGCCGGATTTCCCTAGAGAAATATACGCCAGTTCAAATCTTTTTTCTGAACAAGCCTACAGACTCTGAGGTACGACTGCCTGTGATGTTTTTCTGTGTCGGACAAAAAAAAGATAAGGGCTTTTCCCAAGCGAGTCAATATATCAATTATTCAAGGAGAGAATTTCGGCATTTTGTCAGTTTACTTGGATAGAATTTCAGACAGCTTAATGAAATTCCTAGCATTTTAATAAATTCAGGTGGGTAGCTGAATTATTGAGGACCTCTTGGCATAGTTTCCAAGACGTCCCGCCTACCTCGAAAACGGCCGGTTTGCCAAAACACTTACCAGATCGGTTCAGCCACCCTTTTCATCATACTAGTTAGTATTTCAAAGAAGTGCCTACTTACATAGACATATGGAGGGAGTACTTTAACTTGTTAACAACCATCTACAAAATGTATTTTTTATCGTAATACCCATTACGAAAATCCTACCACACCTGTAAAATGCAAGAAATATAGCACTGCGTATCAAATGTGCATTAACATGACCAAAAAAATAATGTTATGAGCAAAATCATATTCTTTTACTTACTCGTAATAGAGTTTGTCCGCAAAGAGAAGTGTTGTGGTTTATTTGGGAGCGCAAACATTCTACGACACTTCTCTTTCCGGACAGAGTCTACCTTTATTTTTTTGGTGGTTGTAAAAGTTTTGTCTTTCTTTGGAAAAAGAAAAATAACGAACTTGTTACAATAAACAGTAACAGTATTAATAATAATATAAAAAACCCCAAAGCACTGTGGAAAAACATCAAAACCAACGTGGCCGACTTCAAGCGGAAAGGTTTGGAATTACCAGTACATTTAACGGACCTGGGTATGTCCTTAAACTACGTCCGGACCTGGGTATGTCCTTAAACTACGCCAAAAAGAGAGGTATGGGCACTGCGAATGGCATCTCGCTAAGTGTGGTAGGGCACGTTCAGCGAATGTCATCGCTCAAATCTGGAGCAGAGCCCGACTGGGGAAGTACCTCCACCTTACAGAAAACCACAGCCAAATAGCACTAGACCCTACTCATAGTGTTGTGTTCCTGCTGGTGAGTAAGGTTGCCAAAGAGCTCAAAGAGGACCCAGTGTGTTAACGATGAGGGACCTTCTTGTTCCTTTAGTCGTCAACACAGTGAATCCTCCTATTTGTAAAGGGTCGGCAACGCGCATGTGACTCCTTTGGAGTAGCAGGCGTCCATAGGTTACGGTAGCTGCTTACCATCAGGCGGGCCGTATGCTTGTTTGCCACCGTCGTGGTATAAAAAAAAAAAAAAAAAAAAAAAAAATTTAAACAACCCGACTAAATTAAATGAACATTTTCTATCGTTGCCTGGAAATGACGGCGTTGATATCTCTGTTTTAACTAGGTATGAGTTTAATAGGTTTAATGATTCTTTGTTATCTCTCCGGCCTGTAACGGAAACGAATGTGTTTAACATTATCAAGTCAATTTCCTCTAATGCTCAAGGTACCGATGGCATCACCTTAGATATGGTCCTGCTGACGCTTCCTCATACACTTGCATTAATTACTGCAATAATAAATACGTCCATCAAATCAGGCGTGGAAATCTGCTGTGGTTAGACCTATCCCAAAAGTACCCAATCCAACGAGTTACAAAGGTCTCCGCCCTATAAGCATTCTGCCATTCTTGTCAAAGATTCTTGAAAGGGTGGTGTGTCTACAACTAACAGAGTATGTGGAGGCGAATGACATCCTGCCTAAGAAACAGTCTGGTTTTAGGAGGTCGCGTAGCACAACGACTGCTTTACTAGATGTAGTCGATGATATTATGAGTGCCCGAGGTAGTGGCGAAAATGTAATGCTTGTGTTATTGGACTTCTCACGTGCTTTTGACACTAGAAACACGACGCTGTTATTATCCAAGTTGTCGTTCTATGGAGTCGATTCACTCTCTCTGGGCTGGTTTGCTAGCTACCTCTCCACACGCACTCAGCGTGTTGAAGTACGTGATGGCATTATCTGCATCGGGCCACCTGGCTGTTTCTCGGGGTGTGCCGCAGGGCTCTACCTTGGGACCTCTCCTGTTCATTCTGTACAGCGCAGATGTAATCAGTAGTATAAATTATTGTAATTATCATTTGTACGCGGATGATTTGCAATTGTATATTTCATTTAGTGCAGCCTAACGAAACTGATTCCGCAGTTGCCAAATTA